>BSBM01001166.1:460000-1948333 GCA_027924585.1 Larix kaempferi | reverse complement strand
TAAATGCATGACAAGCCCAAGGGCTCCTAGAGGATTCAATGAGACCTTTAGAAAGAAGGTCTTTGATTTCACTGGCACAAAACTCTTTTTCTATAGGAGACATTAAGGTTGCAGAGGCTCGTTGGGCCCTAGGCTTAACCAAAGGATCATACAGTAGAGAGACAAAATATTTTTCTCTGGTCCAAAATGCATTAGGACTTTCAAAGGTGCAATATTTCTCAAGCTTTTCTGAAATATGAGATAAGGCAGAGTCCTTGTGCATTTTTGCATAAGCTATACACATTTCCATTTTGAACAATTCTGCAATATTAGGGACAGGATTGAGATTCTTTACAAGAGTTGGGCATTTGGGTTTAGCTTCAATGGACATGGGACAAGACATTAATCTACCATTTATTGTACATTTGAACAACATTTTATTATTATCAATAGTAGCAGGACTGACTCTAGTCAAAAACTCTGATCCTAAAATACAATCCTCTTTTATATTGTCTAGTCTATTTAAAGACAAAACTTTTGGAAAACCTTCAGTCTTAATTGGGAAGTCTAGAACTCTTCCAAGCAGTTGTACAGGAGTTCCTTCGGTTGCTACGTCGTGATCAGAAGTATGTTCCCAACAAAATGATGGTATGGCACCTCCTTTTTCCAAATTCATCTGGAATCCAAAGTCTATCATGCAATCTAGCTAGTATGGATTGAACTCTAGAGGGAAAAATAAGACTTTTGTATATAACTTAGGACCAACAAATAGTCCTAGAATTGGATCTAGATTTGCAGCAAGAAACAGAGTAGGTTCATCATCTTCTTTTGCTGAGCTTTCTTCACTCATAATAGGTGTGATTCTATCTTTGGGGATATTAAGAGCTTCTTCGTAGGATTTGCACATTTCTTCTTACGAGGACTGATCTTGCTCTCTTATAGTTATTTCTAGCATTTTTTTTAGCTCTTCTATTTCTCTGACAAGATTCTTCAAAGAGATTTTCTTTTCTTTGATTTGCAACCTGAGTGGGTGCTCTTTATCTTTTATGAATCTTTGTCTATCTTCATGAAGATAGGATATTCTTTGTAAAGCTCTGCTGGATTATAGAATGTTGGATTCATGTTGATATTAAGAGAGAAAGAGTCATATTTGGCTGGTTGCTTCTCTTTAGATTTTAGTTGAGCTAAAAGCTTGTTCTTTTCATCTTTTAATTTTTTTCTTAGAACATACTGATATGTTGGTGTTCTAGTTAAAATTTCATCAATTTCATCAATTCTTATTTGAGGAGAAGCCTTTGATGTGGAAACATATAAAAACAAAATTATGGAGGACCATCACACCCTCCTAAATTTCCATCCTGATCGGAATCAGAAGAAGATTCAATGGATTCTGTAGGATCAAATTTATTCATGTAAGGATCTAAGTCATCTGAATCAAAGGATCCTTCATTTGGGAGAAACTGTTTCTCCTTTGGGATATTGTTCAACATCACAGCAGTCAAGATCCCACCAAGCAGGATCTAATTCATCAGTAAACATTGTTGCAAGTCAAGGCTTAGATTTTCTCTTGGGGAATTTATTTTCTCAGTGGCCTTTCTTGCCACAAATAAGACATTTTTCTTTATCAGAAGGAGCGGAGTGTTTCTTGACAAAAGACTTTATTTTCTGGAAACTCTTCTTCTTATATCTGTAGGATTTGTCTGGGTGAAATCGGGGAGCACTAGTATAGAAGGGTTTTCCCTTCTTTTTCTTGTAGCTGCAAGATTGTTTTACCAAAGTGACCTCTATTGTGAGCTCCACAACCCTAATCGGGATTTTTTTCCACATATTTGTAAAAACCAGGAGAGTACATGGATGAATTCCTTTTAAAGTCTTTGGAAACTCTCCTTTCTAAACAATGCTCTTGCCATGTTTCCATAATTAATCCATGCAACTGGGAAAGAGAGAGTCCTTGAAAGGGAATATTTTTATCTTTCAGGAATTGTTCTACTGCATCTAGAACATGACCCGGGAAACTCCTGAGATAATTCTTTAAGTACGATGATTTGTCTGCATTGCCAAAAGAGATAAGCAAATTCTGCATATAAAAAAAATATTGCTCACTTTTGAAGATAACAAATTCTAGCAGACATAAACAAAGATGCAAGATGTTCAAAGTCTTTGGTTTCTTATGGACCATAGAATTATCTTCTTAATGATTTAAGAATTTGGTCATCTGCATCTTGAGTAGCCAACATTTCATCTCTGGCTTCTTAAGGAAGCCACCGCCACCATTCATATGCCAAACCTGATAGGCCTGCTACTAGTTGGACAGCTAATTGCTTAGATGTTATATTCTGGTCTTGAGTCCTTTTGTAAAGAACCCATTTCTTAGCAACTAAATCGTTGTCTTAATTTCAGCCCTCGATTGACATTGGATATTTAAGACAGGTTGTTTTGGCATTTGAGAAATAAGGTTATTGATTCCATTAATGCCCAAATGGAATCTATGAGAAGGAGCAGAAGAGGCAGAAGCATCATTCATTACCTCATCAAAAGTGGGAGGAGGAGGTCCTGCAAGTGGATTAAAATTTGGATGTGAAGAAAATCCATCCTGAAGTGGAGAATTTTCCCTTTTTGGAACTACCATTGCTACAGGATATCTTTCGGGGAGAGCTTTTGGCATTTTCTTAAATTGAGAGACCAGATACTGTATTTCATTAAATGCTTCTTCATCCTATCCAAAGGTAAACTCTGGTCTATTATCTTCTTCTTTTATACTCATCATACTAAATGAATAACTTCTGGCATGTTTCTTATCCTTATCCTCTTTAAGACCTCTAGATGCAGTCTCTAGAGCGGACTAACTGACAGACTTAGTATTTTTCTCTAATTTTTGGGTTTTAATGAAGAGTTTTCCCAAAACATCTAAGCGTTGTTCTAGCTTGTTTGCAGTTGTAACAATAGCATTCTTTATTTCATCAAAATCATGTAACAAATGATCAATAAGATCCATCTTAGTTCTAAGCAAAGTGATATGCTCGTGTTCTTCATTGGCTTTTTGTTTTAAGAGGAGGATATAACGAGCCATATCATCTAGATTCTGAGATATTAACTGATGTTGCATATTGCCATAATTTGCTAATTTGATTTCATCTGAGACAGTTTCAAATATAGCAGATGACCTATGAGGAAGGTACTCCCTTTTAGAATGGACATCATGTGAAAATTGTCTGAAAGGAGCATCAGGAATATTTCTGCCAGGAATGAAAGAAGTATTACCCTTTGGTGTTTTGACTTCATAACTTGGTCCACTTCTTTGAAGGGAGAACATGAATAAGCTTGGGCTTTTATTTTTGGCTCTCATTCTTTGTAAAAAAATTATGCAAGCAGGAAATTCAGAGTGTTGTCCTTTATGTTCAGCATTAAAAACACCAAATGAAGAGAAAGTTGAAGGGTGCAAAGAGTATGGTTCATTCCACACTATTTGAGATGAAGAAGAGGAGGATGAATTTACAGAAGTAGATCTAGTGAGAGGAGGAGTAAACATAGAAGTGGCAAATCCATCAGGTAACTGGAAAGAGTGAGAAAATTTGTCAAATACTACGGGAGTATTTACAATTGTTTGATTATTCAACATTTTTTCTTTCTAACATAGTTCTTTGTATTTGACCTCCCATTGCTTCAAGTAATTTATGTCAATCCAATTAAATGTTACAGGAGTGGATTGTTTGGACTTGTTTGATTCCACAACACTTAGCAAGTAAGAGCTATCATGAACTTTACGAGCGAGGTGTGGAATGTTAAATTTTGAGTATTAAATCACAATACTATAGGATCTTTGCTGAGAGAATAACATCTACAGTATATCAATGCATGACAATCATAATATGACAAGCATCACAAGCATCACAAGAATCAAAAGCATAGAGACAAGAGACACAGAGTTTTCGTGGGGAAAACCCTAAGGTGAAAAACCCCACAACTTCCTCAGAGATAGAGAGAGAAATGGCTCAACCAAAATACAACCAAATAACACTGAGATAGTCTCCTAGCAGATGATCCTCCTCCTCCTCACTAGTGCGCCACTTTTCAGAGAGAGAGTGAGTTACTTTTCCAAGTGAGTGAAATAGAAATCTCCTATCTCTATTTATACTCACCTTTTTGCCCAGTGACCTACTGGGGCCGACTTGTCTACTTAGATACATCCACATTATATTATATATTAATCAGGGCCGACCCCATATGGTGGTCTAATAACCCATCGGCAAGTACACACACTTGCGACACTTGTCAGTCCACATGACGACACTTCCTTATAGAGGAATAA
Source organism: Larix kaempferi (assembly GCA_027924585.1). Taxonomy (NCBI): domain Eukaryota; kingdom Viridiplantae; phylum Streptophyta; class Pinopsida; order Pinales; family Pinaceae; genus Larix; species Larix kaempferi. Next base: position 1,944,045 of record BSBM01001166.1, on the reverse strand, counting down.
CACATCTCTTATAAGGGTACAATAAATATATATATAATACACAGATGAAATACATTCCAAAGTTACAAATACATCAACACTCCCTCTTAACTAGGAAGGTATTTCTCGACACAGATCTGCTAGACAAGTCTTCTTCTCTGGATCATCGTCATCGATGCATCGTCATCATCATCGTCACTGCTGCTACTATCTCAACCAATCTCTGACTCTACTCGTCATAGGAAGTTCTACAGAGCCAGTCCTTTTTCATACTGGATGTAGGCCCACCACCTGCAGGTCTTCATCATCACTGGCCATACTGTGGAATCCTCAGGACTTACTACATGCGTCACAAAACCTCGAAAGAGCATCCCAGGCTGTTACGAGCACACAGCTCTACCTATAGGATCTCCCAGGGCACCGAATTACATGTGACCTCACCACAAAACCTCGCAAGAGCATCCCAGGCTGTTACGAGCACACAGCTCTACCTATAGGATCTCCCAGAGCAACGAATTACATGTGGTCATGGAAAAACCTCAAAAGAGCATCCCAGGACTGATTACGGGCACACAGCCCAACCTATCAGATCTCCCAGGGAACCGAATTACATGCCATAGGACAAAACCTCGAAAGAGCATCTGCCAGATATCCCAGGGAACCGAATTACATGCCATAGGCAAAACCTTGAAAGACTATCTGCAGATCTCCCAGGGCACTGAATTACATGTCCTCCCAGAGCAAAACCTCGAAAGAGCATTTGCCAGATGTCCCAGGGCACCGAATTACATGCCATAGGAAAAACCTCGAAAGACCATCTGCAAATCTCCCAGGGCACCAGATTACATGCTCATCTGCACAACCTGATCCACGGCCACAGAGTATCAACCTGATACTCACCATACATCATCCTGATGTATCCATGATCATCCTGATCATCACTGCAACATCCTGCTGCATGTCATCTGGAGCAACATCCTGAAGCTCGTCATCTATGATCATCCTGATCATCACTGCAACATCCTGCTGCATGTCATCTGGAGCAACATCCTGAAGCTCGTCATCTATGATCATCCTAATCATCACTGCAACATCCTGCTGCATGTCATCATACCTGATCCACCTGATCATCAATGCATCTACCTGATGCATACCAAGTATCTACCTGATACATATCATCATACATGATCCTCCTGATCATCAATGTATCCACCTGATACAAATACAAATACATGATACATATCACCATACATGATCCACCTGATCATACAATGTATCCACCTGATACATATACAGATACATGGTCCAAGCATCCAACATGATGCATACATACATACATAAAATGATCCAACTGATCATATCCAGCATCCACATGATGCGTACATACATACATAAAAATGATCCAACTGATCATATCCAGCATCCAACATGATGCGTACATACATACATAAAATGATCCAACTGATCATATCCAGCATCCAACATGATGCGTACATACATACATAAAATGATCCAACTGATCATATCCAGCATCCAACATGATGCGTACATACATACATAAAATGATCCAACTGATCATATCCAACATCCAACATGATGCGTACATACATACATAAAATGATTCAACTGATCATATCCAAGTAGAAACCAGAACATCATCCTGATGCTCATCATCCAGCGCTTACATCCACAGCCATGTGAAGGATCCTCCTTCCAACATGCTTGGAATGGCTTCAGCAAATGTGTCCATCACTTCTTCCTCAAAGTGTCCTCGATTTGAAGAATGCCAAGCCTCTCTCTGAAGTACTCGAACTTCACCCTGGCTAGTGGCTTCGTCAGCACATCTGCAATCTGCTCGTCCGTCGCAACATACAGGAGCTTCACAGCTCCTCTCTGCACCATATCCCTGATATAGTGATATTTGATCTCTATGTGTTTCGACCTGTCATGAAACACTAGGTTCTCGGACAGCTTCACACAACTCTGGTTATCACAGAAGATACCAGTAGCCTCCAACGGGAGATCAAATAACTCAGACAGTAGCTTCCGTAGCCATATTGCCTCACAACTAGCTGAACAGGTTGCAACATACTCTGCCTCAGCTGTACTCAGTGCTACGCAGGACTACTTCTTGCTAAACCAAGAGATCACACCTAATCCCATACTGAAGCAACATCCAGATGTACTCTTCCTATCTGCAGCACTGCCAGCCCAATCTGAATCAACATAACCCTGCAGGTTAAACTTTTGATTCGCCTCATACCTGAGCCCATAATCCACTGTACCCTTCAGGTACCTCAGAACATGCTTTACAGCAACCAGGTGAACACTCCTTGGATCCGTCAGGAACTGGCTCAATGTGTTCACAGCAAAGCAAATGTCTGGTCTCGTGTTCGTCAGGTACATCAAGGACCCAATCATCTGACGATACATAGAGACATCAACTGGCTCAGATGAAGCATCACATAGAAGCTTCAGATTTGATGCCATAGGTGTGGCCATGGCCTTGCAATCCATCATCCCAAATCTCTTCAGGATATCTACTGTATACTTCCCTTGACCAAGGAATATTCCTGCTGCACTCTGCCACACCTCCATACCTAGGAAATAGTGCATCATTCCCAAGTCCTTCATATCGAATTCAACAGCAAGCTTCCTCTTAGTATCTGCAATCAGTCTGTCGTCTCCTGTTACAAATAAATCATCCACATACAGGAGTACAATCACAGGATTCCCTTCCTCAACCTTGTAGTAAAGGTTGGAATCCGCTTTACTCTTGGTAAAGCCCAAGCTAGATAGAAAACTGTCCATCCTACCATACCAAGTTCTAGGAGCTTGCTTCAATCCATACAAGGCTTTCTTCAATTTGCACACATATGACTCCCTGTCATGTACTTCAAAACCGAGTGGCTATTCCACATATACTTCCTCTTCAACTACACCATTCAAGAAGGCAGTCTTGACATCCATCTGGTGTATTTTCCATTTCAGAGCTGCAGCCAGGGCAAGTACTGTTCTGATGGAAGTATACCTGGCTACAGGTGCAAAGGTTTCTTCATAATCTATTCCTTCTTTCTGAGAGAAACCACGAGCTACGAATCTTGCTTTGTATTTTTCTACACTGCCATCTGCAGCATGCTTGATTTTGTAGATCCACTTGGAAGTCACAACAGACTTCTCTTTAGGTCTTGGGACAACATCCCAAACATCATTCTTCATTATTGATTGGTATTCCTCAACCATAGCATCCTTCCATTCTTTCTTTTCTGCTGCCTCTTCATAACTGGAAGGCTCTTTGTTCATAATGTCACGGAGTAAAGCAACATAACTGGTGTGAGATCTGGTTCTCTTCTTTGCTCTGTGCTCTTCTTCTGGAATGCCAAGTCTTTCTGCATCATGAATGAGCTCTCTAGCCCATACAGGTTTCCTCTTGTGAGAGTTATCCTCACGGGGTGGATCTACAGGTTCTTGTGGATCTTCAAACTCACGAACAGTTTCTGGAACTGCTTCAGTCATGGTAGTGTCCTGAAATCTTGTTTCCTTAGGTTCTTCATATACTTCGATGGGTGCTTTCCTCGATTTGATGAATGTTGAGTTTTCATCAAATGTTACATCCCTGCTGACATCAATCTTCTTGAATCCTGGAAAGTATATTCTGTAAGCCTTCGAGCTTTCACTGTAACCCACAAAGATACCCTTCTTTCCTGAAGGATCTAGTTTAGTCCTCTTTTCCTTTGGGACATGAGTGTATACTAGACAACCAAATATTCTAAGATGACTGACTTCAGGTTTCTTACCAGAAAAGACCTCTTCTGGTGTCTTGTTGTCCAATATCTTGTGGGGTGTTCTGTTCTGCACATATACAGTTGTTCTAGCTGCTTCTGCCCATAGGTGCATAGGAAGATCCTGGTCATGCAACATTGCCCTTGCTGCTTCCATGATAGTTCTGTTCTTCCTTTCTGCAACTCCATTTTGTTGAGGATTATAAGGAGCAGTCAACTCCCTCTTAATCCCTGAATCACTGCAAAGGTTCTTGAAGTCACTTGAGGTGAATTCTCCACCATTGTCGGATCTGAATGTTTTGATCTTCTTGTTAGTTTGATTCTCCATCAAGGTTTTGAATTCCTTGAATTTATCAAGCACCTCATCTTTGCCCTTCAAGAAGTATACCCAAGTCTTCCTGGAGAAGTCATCAATAAATGATACATAGTAAACATACCCACTTAGGGAACTGGATGACATAGGGCCACATACATCTGAGTGGATGATTTCCAGAATGTCTTTTGCCTTGCTTTCACTGCTTGGGAAATCCTTCTTAGTGTTCTTTCCTTTTGCACATCCTTTGCAAACACCTTCATGTTTGGTCTTGATTTCGGGAAGACCCTCTACTGCCTTGCTTGCAATTGGAAGTGCCCTATAGTGCATATGAGCAAGTCTTCTATGCCAAAGTTCACTTGGATCCATGGATTCATGTACCATAGCATGTTCAGGTTGTCCTTTCAATTTATACAAGCCTCCCTCTTGCTCTTCAATCACTACTGCATCATCTATGTTCTTTCCCTTTGGCCACATTAGGACTTGGCCATCCACAAATGCAACCCTCATACCTTTTGCATCCAATGCAGAGATGGAGAGTAAGTTCTTCTTGAGTCTAGGCACATAAAGGACTTCTTTCATCTTCAAAGATTTTCCAGAATCTAGGTTGTAGGAGGCTTCACCACTTCCTTTGATTGGGTATTGATAATCATCCCCAAGTTTCACCTTATGGGGTGATTCATGTTCAGAAAGGTTCACAAAAGATTCCTTGAACCCAGTCATGTGTTTGGAAGCCCCACTATCAATCAACCAATCATTACAACCATGAGAAATAGTGCCTGTGAGAGCAGAGATCAGAACATACTCTTCTTCACTTGATGAGTCATCATCACTATCACTTTCTGCCCTAGCCTTCTTCTTTGAAGGTTCATCATCTTCGGCAGCATGAGCATGAAACCTTCTTTTGCTACCCTTCTTCTTCTTACTGGAGTTGTTGTTATTATCCCTTTGTTCTTGGGACAATCTGAAGCAAAGTGACCCTTCTCATTGCATGTGAAGCATCTTAGGTCTTTCTTGTTCTTTTTATAGGATCTATTGTGGCGAGAGTGATCCTTCTTGGATTTGCTTCTTTTGGTGTGAGCTGCAAGAGCTTGATCTTCACCTCCCATCTTTTCTTCACGAGCTATAAGTATAGCTTCTTCTTGAGAGCATTCTTCCCGAAGTCTACTGAAGGAGATCAACTTCTTCCTTGCACAAATTCCTTGAATAAAGGAATCCCATGACCTGGGTAGGCCATTTAGAGTGGTCATCACCACTTCACCATTCTCCACCATTTCATCTACTGCTTATAATTGTTCCTTGATCTAGGAGACCCTTGAAAAGTAAGATTGAATGGTTTCTCCATTCTGAAACTTCACTGCTTTCAATTGGTTCCGCAAGGTCATCTTCTGATTTATGTTCTTTCCTTCAAATAGCTTGGTCAAAGATTCAAACATCTCTTTGGGTGTCTTAAGAGAAGACACATGAGGTATGAGATGGTCTTTGATAGAATCAGCAATGATTCTCTTTGCCTTGACCAAGTTCTTCTTGTGCAATGCCTTGGCTTCTTCATCCTCTGGGATAGGGATGTCTTCTTTCACATATGAGTCCAACTCATTCTCTTCTAGGACTAACCCAATCCTATACTTCCAGGCTCGGAAGTTATCAGCCCCTTCAAGCTTATCCTCAAGCTTGGTGTGGAGAGACATATTTAAGAGTACTTCAAATGGAAATAGAAAAGATTTAGGACTTACCACTTGAAGTGTTGAAAACTGGATCTGGTCCCGGATTAGGGTTTGTCAGAGAAACCCTAAAAATTCAAAATGTGAATTTCAAAATTACGAAAGGATAGAAAGATGTGCCTTGGAGAGCTGATCAGCCTAGTACATTCAGAATTTGAGATCAGCAAGGTCTTGCCCTTCAAAATTGCCTTTTTGTCCTCCCGGGTTCACTAGGGAGAGCCCTGAATTAGGGTTTGAGTTTCCCGGAGATCTACCCAGCCAAAAATCTCGATCCAAAGCTCTAACCTTCGATTTTTGCAAGGAGCTTCCAGCTGTGCCTTCAGTTTCCAGAAATTCCTATTTTTGTGGAAAGCCTAATTTTTAGGGCCAAATCTGAAAATGCTCGGAACTGAATTCTGATTGGACAGATAGATGCGTCTTAATGAGTAGATCCAATCTACTATACTGAATTTCAAAAATCTGTGGAGAGAAACCCAATAAACAAGGAATACCAGCTTTCGTCACTGCAAAATGTCTTCTTCTCAGTTAAGCTCTGATACCATGTTAAATTTTGAGTATTAAATCACAATACTATAGGATCTTTGCTGAGAGAATAACATCTATAGTATATCAATGCATGACAATCATAATATGACAAGCATCATAAGCATCACAAGAATCAAAAGCATAGAGACAAGAGACACAGAGTTTCCGTGGGGAAAACCCTAAGGTGAAAAACCCCACAACTTCCTCAGAGATAGAGAGAGCAATGGCTCAACCAAAATACAACCAAATAACACTGAGATAGTCTCCTAGCAGATGATCCTCCTCCTCCTCACTAGTGCGCCACTTTTCAGAGAGAGAGTGAGTGACTTTTTCGAGTGAGTAAAATAGAGATCTATCTCTATTTATACTCACCTTTTTGCCCAGTGACCTACTGGGGGCGACTTGTCTACTTAGATACATCCACATTATATTATATATTAATCAGGGCCGACCCCATATGGTGGTCTAATAACCCATCAGCAAGTACACACACTTGCGACACTTGTCAGTCCACATGATGACACTTCCTTATAGAGGAATAACACATCTCTTATAAGGGTACAATAAATATATATATAATACACAGATGAAATACATTCCGAAGTTACAAATACATCAACATGGAAGACTATCATTACCAAAGTGAACAACAACCAAAGATTTTAACTAAATGATTTTAGATTGAGTATCCATTTTAAATCCTTGGGGTAAGATATAAGCCTTAAGTAAATCATAGATGTGGGGGTCATCTAAACTGACAAAATATTTCGGAAAAATAGTTCCAAATCAAGGGCCATTGTGAAGAGGGCCAACAAATCCACCAATGACTGCATCAGCAAACTCCTTATGCCTACTATCAATAACTACAAAGAGAGAAGATACAGGAAGGAAAGGTCGAACTAGAGGACCTAGACCAAGCTTGACTGCACCAAGATGTGCATATTTATAACCTTTAGATTTTTCCCAATCTATTTGTTCTTTGTTGATCATATGTGATGAACCTCCAATTATTAATTAATGCAAATATGTTGATGTATATGTAACTTCGGAATGTATTTCACATATATGTATATTTTATTCCTATAGAGATGTTATTATTCCTCTATATGGAAGTGTCGTCATTTATATTGTAAGTGTCGTAACTTATACTTGATGGGTTATTAGACCACCTTGTTGGGGTCGGCCCTGTATAAGTCATGTGGGTCAAAGGGTTATTAGACCACCCTATTGTGGGTCGGCCATGTGGGTCAAAGGGTTATTAGACCACCCTAGTGGGGGTCGGCCCGGTCAGCATTATGTTAAGTGGTTAAGTTGAGGCCGGCCTAGTTGAGTAAAGGTCAAGTCAAGTTAGTGAATAAATAGAGTGTGTCTATCTCATTTTACACATTCTATTCTCTCACTCACACTGTGGAGAGTGGCGTACTTGTGGAGGAGGAGGCTCTGCTGCTAGGAGAAGACTATCTCTTGTATTCTAGTTGTATCATTTCTCTATCTATCTTTGAGGAAGTTATTGGGGTTTTTCACCTTTATGGTTTTCCCCAAGTAAACTCTGTGTCTCTTGTGTGCTTGCATTATTGTGTCCATGATTGATATGTTGTACATGTTGTTCTCTCAATTAAGATCCTAGATCAGATTGAAGTGAATTTTGAAAATTTAACATGGTATCAGAGCTAACCTGAAAGAAGGCATGATATGGCATGTATGACACTTGTTGCACTTACGATGCTAGGGCTTGATATAGAAAAAACCAATTATCGTAGCACTTTCGCTATAAATCCATTTTTGTGAAGTTTTCGGATCTGAAACTTTTATAGGTCGAATATCAGATCCCCAAGTACCTTGTGTCCAAAGTACAACCTCTAATTCGTTGTACTTTGTGATTTATGATCTGTACAATATAGGGTTTCTGCCTCTTCCAGATCTGAATCAAAATACGGTGACCTTGGGAAAAAGGTCATAACTTGGGCTAGGAAGCTCCAAATGAAATTTCATAAACAGTGACAGGTAGTACACAGACTGTAATATCTCAAAAAAAAAAATCCAGAGGCCGAAGTTGAACCAGTGACATGTGGAACGCCGTACACGTTTGCTCTCCTGTATTATCCCATAAACATGTCATGTTGCGAAACTTGGCATAACTCTCTCTCAGAGAATCCAATTGAGGTCAGACCTGTCGAGATGGAAAGATAACAGGTCGAGCTATATCAAGAAAAAATTTCAGAGGCCGAAGTTGAACCAGTGACACGTGGCACGCCGTACAAGTTCGCTCTCCTGTATTATCCCATAAACAGGCCACGTTGCGCCACTTGGAATAACTCTCTCTCAAAGAATCCAATTGAGGTCAAACCTATCGGGATGGAAAGACAACAGGTCGGGCTATCTCAAGAAAAAAATTTATACCTTGTGGATCGAAAAGTTTGGAGTTACACCAGAAACAATCAGGTACATATTTCTGTCAAAACATAATTATTTTTCAGTACCTTCATTCATGGCTTCCGGAATTTAGGGCTTCGGAGAAAGTTGGAATTTTTGTAATCGTAGACCACGGCTGGATGCTACTCATCAAAATCGAAATTTAGAGACCAAGATCATATTTTTTGGTTGGGCAGAAGGTCGGGCTTGATCAAACCCCAGTTTGGGACTTTGATCGGAAAGATGGAAAATTAGGGCTTATGCAAAAACTGGAATTTTTGAAATCTGTGACCATGGCTGGAAGCTCCTCAGAAAAATCGAAGCTTAGATTTTTGAATCAAATATTTTGGTTGGGTGAAGCTCCAGGAAACTCAAACCCTAATTCAGGGTCCTCCCTAGTGAATCCAAAAATCTAAAAGGCAATTTTGAGGGGTGAAACTTTGCAGTTTTCAAATTTTGAATATACCAACTTGATCAGCTCATCAAGGCACATAGTTCTATCCTTTCGAAAGTTTGAAATTCAAAGTTTGAATTTTTGGGGTTTCTTTGACAAACCCTAATCCAGCTCCAAGTCCAGTTCTTGCAAATCAAGTGGATTGGGTTAATCCTAGAAGAAGATGGATTGGTCACCTGCATAAGTGAATAAGTTCCTATCTCAGAGGGAGATGAGGCTAAGGCCTTACATAAGAATATTACAAGCAATCTTGACAGGTATGGCTTACAGGTATGTTTCATTGTTAATTTTATCATATGTTTGTCTTCATATCATTGCAGTACAATCTTTATTAATTACTAGACTTGTCGTATCACCTTAATAGAAGATATTCATTGATTAAGGTTTTGACACTTATGAATGTACTAATGCATTGTGATGTTGTATGAGGTTTATGTTGTTCGCTAACATAAAAGGTACACCAAGAAAGACAAATCATGTTCTACTTCAAGAACATATGATCATGGTGACATGAAGACAAAGATTCATCCATTGTCATGGATCACATAGAAGATCTACTTTCGAGGTATGTATAACTTGGTCCTACAATGGTTAACCTATGAGACATGCAGGTTACTAGCACAAGTCACTGAAGAGAACCAGAAGACATTATGCGAGTATGTTAGACATAACTATCTAGCATGCTAATCCAGGCATGTTTTTCCTATATCAAGCTAGAATCCTATCTTGTGTTAGGATCTTATACTGTTGTGTTGTTGATAATGATTATTCATGAAGTCATAGGTTTGAATAGTCATGGCTGTATGCATATTATGTTTCTTACCATAATTGATGATATGACTAACCAGAAGAATCATGAAAGTATAGGTTTGAGTAATCACGGGTTTATGCATTGATCAGAAGATTCCTATGATCAAATAAGAATATGTATGAGTAAAAGAAGACTTCCTTGAAACCTTGAATACTAATGTTTATTATCTGTGAATGATCATGACCATACATGTTTAAGATTATTGTGTTTTGATAGTATTAAGATTATACTAATAAATGTGTGATTATGTATGAGACCTCAAGGATAACACAATGATGATACTAATAAGCATGTATAGTGATTAAGGATGGATGTAAGTTCAAGGACAGGTAATCCAGGAAGCAAAGATCAAGAGGGAGCACACTCCAGTTGTTCCTGGAAGAAAGAAAAGGAGCATACTCCGGTAGTTTCTGCAAGGATGCAGATATCCAGAGGGAGTTGACCATCCTTCTGCATTCCACAACAGAAAGGTGTAGAAGAAGCTACTTCAATAGCTCCTGCAAGGAAGCAAAGACTCAAAGGGAGTCCACCCAAAAACAAACAAAGATAAGTATTTTAATTACCATTCCTTACATACTTGTTTGTTTAAATAATATTATTGAATGATGTATATGCTTATGTTCCTAGATTTAGGATGTGTATTATGCATATTATAATGATTGCATTAATGAACAGCTTACTACTAATATGCATTTGATGGGTAAGTGGCCTATGGCACTATACAACATTCCATTGCTACTTATCTAGAATGAAACCTCTTTGCTGACATGTTAGGAGTTGTGCACACTCTTAACAATGTTCTGGTAGAGATTAGAAGGCATCTAGAAAGTTATGGAATATGGATAAATGTTGTATTGAAGCATTGGCTAAGATAATTGCATGACTATCTGACATATTTCCTTATGTGTAAGAATTTGTTCTAAAAACTATGAGATGTTTTCTAATCATGCAATTTAACTTGTTGTGTAGGAAAGATCGTATACCATCACCTACAAAAGAAGGACTACAACATTTGTTCAAGCAACAAAATTATCCATTGAAGATATTGAAGTTCCCAGGATACGGGAAGAATGCCATGATCTGTCGATCATGAAGAACGATGTTTGGGATGCGGTCCCAAGAGCTGAAGGGAAGTCTATTGTGACTTCCAAAAGGAACTATTAGATCAAGCATGTTGCAGATGGCAGCACATAAAAGTGATGAAATAGAAGATACACTAGATGGATTTCAAGACAGCCTTCTTGAATGGTGTAGTTGAAGAAGAAGTGTATGTGGAGAAGCCACTTGGTTCAGAGACACATGACATGGAGTCATATATGTGCAGAACTTGGTATGGTAGACAGCTTTCTATCCAATTTGGGCTTTACCAAGAGTAAAGCGGATTCCAACCTTTACTACAAGGTTGAGGAAGGAAATCCAGTGATACTACTATTGTATGTGGATGACCTGTTTGTAACAGGTGAGGATAGATTGATTGCCAACATGCAACGGAAGCTTGCTGTCGAGTTCGAGATGAAGAACTTGGGGATGATGCACTATTTGTTTTTGGCATGGAGGTGTGGCAGAGTGCAGATGGAATCTTCCTTGGACAAGGGAAGTATGCAGTAGATATCCTGAAGAGGTTCGGGATGATGGACTGCAAGGATATGGCCACACCTATGGCATCGAACCTGAAACTTCTGTGTCATGCTCCATCTGATCCGGTTGATGTCACGATGTATCGTCAGATGATTGGGTCCTTGATGTACCTGACGAACACGAGACCAGATATTTGCTTTGCGGTGAACACATTGAGCTAGTTCCTGACGGATCCGAGGAGTGTTCACCTGGTTGCTGTAAAGCATATTCTGAGATTGCGTAGGCAGTGCTGTAGATAGGAAGAGCACATCTGGGTGCTGCTTCAGTATGGGATCAGGTGTGATCTCTTGGTTTAGTAGGAAGTAGTCCTGCGTAGCACTGAGTACAGCTGAAGCAGAGTATGTTGCGATGGATGAGAAGGTTGCAGATGTATTGACCAAGCCATTGGCCAAAGTGCAGTTTGAGTACTTCAGAGAGAGGCTTGGTGCACTTCAGATCGAGGATTCCTTCCAAAGGGAAGTGATGAGTTCGGAAGATGCAAATGCACATGAGCTTTTCTGACATGGTTGATGTGTTCTCCCTTAGTCGTGATGTAATTGCTGAGCCATTTTTCACATGGTGGTAGATGTGTTCTCCCATGGTGAAAAGGTAAGGGCTGGAGCCTTCCCAAAATGGTGGTAGATGTGTTCTCCCATGTCGGTGGTGTAAGTGTTGGATGATGTGCATCTGGGCTGTGCTTCGTGGACGATGAGATGATCTGAAGAGGACGATGCTATGATGATCAAGAGGATCATGGATGATGAGCATCAGGACGATGCTCCAATTACTGCTCTATATATGCATCATGTTGGATGCTGGATATGATCAGTTGGATCATTTATATGTATATGTATGTATGCATCATGTTGGATGCTGGATATGATCAATTGGATCATTTGTATGTATTTTGTATATGCATCATGTTGGATTCTTGGACCATGTATATGTATATGTATCAGGTGGATACATTGTATGATCAGGTAGATCATGTATGTTGATATGTATTAGGTATGATCAGGTGGATCATGTACTTGTATTTGTATCAGGTGGATACACTGTATTATCAGATGGATCATGTATGATGATATGTATCAGGTAGATACTTGGCATGCATCAGGTGGATGCATTGTATGATCAGGATGATCATGATGATGAGCTTCAGGATGTTGCTCTAGATGATATGTACCAGGACAGTACAGTGATGATGATCAGTATGATCATGAGCATCAGGATGATGCTTCGTGCGATGATGATCCGTTGGATCATGAGTATCAGGTTGATACTTGGAGTTCAGAGATGATATGTGGCAGGTTGTGCAAATAGCATGTAATCAGTCCTCAGATATCCGATAGGTTGAGTTGTGTGCTAGTAATCAGTCCTAGGATGAGGTATTGCTATGTAGTATGTAATCAGTCCTCAGATATCCGATAGGTTGAGCTGCGTGCTCGTAATCAGTCCTGGGATGAGGTATTACTACGGAGACATGTAATCAATCCTGGAGATCCAATAGGTTGAGCTGTGTGTTCGTAATAAGTCCTGGGATGCTCTTTAGAGATATTTCCAGTCGTGTTGCGGCACATAAATGTTCCTAGGATGCTCTTTAAAGGTATTGTCTATTCACATGTAATCAGTCCTAGATATCCGAGAGGTTGAGCTGTGTGTTAACACCCAAAAAGTGCTCACTACCTCATCTACCACATTATATGGCTCATTTGTCCATTTTCCTACCATATTTCCCTTAAAATCCTAAAAAATCCCATTAAAAAGCCTCCAAAAGGCCTAAAATGCCTCCAAAAGGCCACAAAACCCTCAAAATAGCCTAAAAAAGGCTAAAAAACCCCCTTTTCCTCCAAAAATAGCAAAAATCCCCTAAAAAGGGAATAAAAAATATAAAATAATGAGGAAAAGGAGGAAAAACCCCTATACAGCTGCCCAAAACCATGTGTTTCCCAAAACCATGGGTCAGCACTCCACCACCAAAAAACTATAAATAGGTGATGGAGATCCCTTATTCCATATCCACAATCACAAGCACCCTTACTCTGCCAAAATCTCTCTCGAAACCCTAGTTCACCATTGAACTACTTTCACCTTGAGAGCCACTTTTGGCCCATTCCCACCATTGGAGAAGGAGAAGGAGCATATTGAAGTTTGGAGCATCCTCTTGGACACTACAAAGGGCTCCATCAAACCTTCACATTGAAGGTAATTTCAATACAAAAAAGCCATTATTTAAATTTGTTGTTTATGTTTTATGCATGTTTTAGAAGTAATTTAATTTTTGTTTTAGCTTAATTATTTACACTTACTGAACTGCTACTAAGGAGTCCATTCTCCTTAGTAGGTGCTCATTTGCACAAGCTAGGGGTAAAACCCTAGCTACACTGTGTGCTCGTAATAAGTCCTGGGATGCTCTTTAGAGATCTTGTCGGTCGTGCTACGGCACATAAATGTTCCTGGGATGCTCTTTAAAGGTATTGTGAAGGCGATGCATGTAATCAGTCCTGGTAGATCTTGCCGGTCGTGCTTAGGCACATAAATGTTCCTGGGATGCTCTTTCCGGTATTGCATCCGCACATAAAATTAGTCCTGAGAGACCACCTCTATCAGACCGTTCGCACAAATGATGAAGACCTGCAGGTGGTGGGCCTACATCCAGTATGAAAAAGGATTGGCTCTGTAGAACTTCCTATGATGAGTAGATTCAGAGATTGATTGAGATAGCAGCCGCAGTGATGATGATGATGACTCAATGATGATTATTCACTAATGATGATCCAAAGAAGAAGACTTGTGCTAGCAGACCTGTGTCGAGAAATAACTTCCTAGTTAAGAGGGAGTGTTGATGTATATGTAACTTCGGAATGTATTTCACATATATGTATATTGTATTCCTATAGAGATGTTATTATTCCTCTATACGGAAGTGTCGTCATTTATATTGTAAGTGTCGTAACTTATACTTGATGGGTTATTAGACCACCATGTTGGGGCCGGACCTGTATAAGTCATGTGGGTCAAAGGGTTATTAGACCACCCTATTGGGGGTCGGCCATGTGGGTCAAAGGGTTATTAGACCACCTTAGTGGGGGTCCGCCCAGTCAGCATTATGTTAAGTGGTTAAGTTGAGGCTGACCTAGTTGAGTAAAGGTCAAGTCAAGTTAGTGTATAAATAGAGAGTGTGTCTCTCTCATCTTACACATTCTATTCTCTCACTCACATTGTGGAGAGTGGCGCACTTGTGGAGGAGGAGGCTCTGCTTCTAGGAGAAGACTATCTCTTGTATTCTGGTTGTTTCATTGCTCTATCTATCTCTGAGGAAGTTATTGGGATTTTTCACCTTTATGGTTTTCCCCAAGTAAACTCTATGTCTCTTGTGTGCTTGCATTATTGTGTCCATGATTGATATGTTGTACATGTTGTTCTCTCAGTTAAGATCCTAGATCAGATTGAAGTAAATTCTGAAAATTTAACAAAATACACGAGATATCAAAAATAACAGAACTCAGAATCACTTTTATATTGATCACAAACCACTTCGAGGGGGCAACCTCCTTTTAGCAAGCTCAATACAATTAACTTCACGGTTCCTTCATAGGCCTCAACACACACTTATATACTAATTCTAGGCGCCAATACTATGGGTCAAAACCATGGGCCAACACAAACTATGGATCAACAATACTATGGGCGACTTACAAAGCATATGCGCCAAACAACAATAACACAACTATGGATCAACAAATACTACGGGATGACTTACAAAGCATATGCGTCCAACAACAATATACTAACAAAGTAAATAGAAGGGTTGACATGGGTTCCTAACATCCCCTCTCCCTTAGAAAAAGCTTTGTCCTCAAAGCTTTAGATGTGGAAATTGATGCAGAATTGGATGGAGTGGTTCCCCTGTAGCATCTTCGGGTTGCATTCCGGGCCACTAACGCCTTTTGAGTTTCAGGAGGATTGCTTGGAATGCTGAAGAAGAACCATATCAGTTGCGTGAAAAGTGCGCTCTTAATGATGCTGAGCGGCTTGTTGTGTCAGTCAAATTCTTGCCATGTGAAGATTGTCCTCCAGAATGAGAAGAATCTGATCGCCGTTTCGAAGAACCGAGTCAATTACCTGAACTGGGGAGCTGCTGAGGGTGTACGGAAGAAGAACTGGCGGTTCCTATCCATAGACTGCTTCATATGGTGTCCTTGTAGATGTGGTATTGTACCACTGGAGCACTTTTAGGAAATCCATAGAAATAGTTGTCCAAATCGGTGTAGGGATGGGAAAGGGTTCGAGCAGTCCCGAAAGGAGTGTTATTTCACCCTTGTTGACCTGGAAAGTATCACAGTCAACCACCATCTATTGAATTGGCAGTTTCAGTCCTTGCCAAAAGAAGTGACATTGTTCCCGGTCATACTTTTGGAGGAACCCAGAGTGCCTTGTCGATGAAGAAGCATGGAGTTCATAGAAGAGATAGCCCTGTTGAACATATTGCAACCAATTTGGAACAAGCAGAGAAATAGTTGTAAGAGAAACTAAGTCATCAAATGTGCGAGAATGAGCCTCTGCCACCATATTGTCCTTACCCTTCTTGTAAGTGATCGCATAGTCATAACCCATGAGGTGGATAACCCATTTCAGGTGTGCTGGGAAGGAGACCCATTGTTCCAGGAAATTTTTCAGACTCTGGAGATCAGTCTTGATGCAGAAATAATTCCCTAATAGGGATGGCTGCCACGTCGGTACTGCATGCAAAATAGCCATCATTTCTTGTTGAGATGTAGACATGGCTAAATGCTTACCGGAAAGGTCTCTTGAAGGCGGAAAGCCCACTGGTGCAGCAAAGACACCTGCATATCTATCCAAGGAAGTAGTGGAGACCATTGATGGGTGAATCTGAATGGAATGGAGTTGAGCGATGACACCATGTGCATTCTTCTTAAGGATATTTTCCAGGCGATGTGAACTGATGATGCAGAGAGACCCTGGTTGTTAGCCTATAAATTTGTGTTGTGTCCCACTGACTGAAAACTGCATCCAAAGTTCAGCAAAATCCCATAAGATGGGGCCAAGTGTGCGTAACCATTGAACGCCCAAAACCACATCACATCTGCCTAAGGACAAGGCAAACACGTCAGAGCGCAGGTTATAATCTTCCAGAGAGATACGCACATTGTGACACTTTCCCTTGCAAGGTAAGGTGCCTCCATTAGCAACCATGACTTCAAAGTTGGAGCAAGGATGGACAAAACAATCATCCTGTTTGGAAATCCAAACAGGATGAAGTTATGAGTGCTACTAGAATCAATGAGTATTTTAAGAGGAAGCTTCTTGAAATAACCCCTGGCCCGCATTGTTTGGGGGGTGGTGACGCCGGATAAAGAATGGAGAGATATCTCTGGTTGTTCATCTTGGGATGGGGGATCAATAGGAGGCTCCTGAATGTCGACCTGAGCATCCATTGGATTTAGAGCTTCTTCACCAATTTTAGAGGCAAGCGGAGAACCCATATCCAAGAGATAGAGCTTTTATTGAACACATCTATGTCCTCGAGTGAATTTCTCATCACAATTATAACAAAGCCCTTTTTCTCTGCGTGCCTGCATCTCTGTTTCAGACAAATGCTTGATGGGAGTTGGTCGAGTTGCTTGCGGAATGGGAGGTCGTTGAGAACCCATATTTTGGAAGGGAACAAAAGTGGGTTTGGAGCGTTGTTGGGCTGCAATCTTATCTTCTGCCAACTTAGCTAACCCTAGGACTTCCATCATTGTGTTGGGACAGAACATTTTAACCTCTAACCAGATTTCATCCTTAAGACCACTGATAAAGCAACTCCTGTAGAATTCATCAAACAAGCCTTCTGTGTGATTGGCTAGTTTCTCAAATTTGGTCTGATACTCTCTCACAGTTCCCCTTTGACGAAGTTTAGTGAGTGCTCTGGTGAAGTCATCAAAAGCGCTGGGACCAAATCGTTGCAAAAGGAGTTGGCAAAAATCTGTCCATTTTGGCTCGTCATGAGCCTTGATGTACCAATGATACCATTCAAGGGATTCATGTTCCAAATGAAAGGATGCAAGTGGAACTTTATGGACATCAAAAGTATTATGCAGACTGAAATACTATTCTGCACGATAGACCCATCCAGTCGGATCAGTACCATTGAAGCGAGGAAATTCAAGATTCGGACCACAGAAATGGATGGAAGAAGAGAACCCAGTGGCTGCAGAAGATTCTTGCTGTCGGTTATTGTTCATGGATGAATGCTGAAGATGGAGGCTGAGAAATTTTTCATCTATATCTTGGATTTTGGTTTGGATGGCTGCAAGTGCTTCCTCCATGGTTTTTGCTCGAGCGCGGTGACAACCATAACCAGGATTTTTTTATTTTTATTTTTTTGGGAATGGATAGAAAAACACAAACAAAAGCTTATTTAGTAAAGGGAAATTTGGATTTGGGAAAAACTCGGAGGGGTAATTGGGGTTTGACTAGGTTTTGGACACTTTCTAATGGATAGGGAAGCAAACAATGGGGATTTTAGAAGCAGGGTGAAAGAATGAGAAAATTTGGTAGAGAGGGATAAAGAAGCAGCATTAAGAAAGGGACTCGGTGGAAAAATTTGAAGGCAATTGGGTAAAATCCAAAGAAGTTATGGCAAACCCTAAAAATAGACAAATGTGGGATTTCGGGCTTTGGGAAGTGGAATTTGGGATAGGGTCCTTAGGAATGAAATATGCAAAATGGGATTGCAGGGGTGTCAGTGAAGTTTCAGTGAAAACAGAGTGAAACAAAGGATCTCGATCTGCAACTGCGCGGAAGGGATCTCAAACAGATAGATCTGCAACGTTGTGAAAGTGATTAGAAACAGAGGGATCTGAAACGGCGCCGACTGGATCGAAAATGGCTGGATCTGGAACGAATTTCAGAATGGATCTGAAACGACGCGGCAACAGTTCAGCTGAAAATAGATATGGACCCCAAGTATGTGCGGCTTCCTAACAGTTCATGGGTTTCACTTGGCCACCAATGATGTCTGACGGCTTGCATATTGGGGAAGTATCCCTCACTCCACGGCTCAAGTAAAACTAATAACCACTTTGCCACAAATGACAGCTCTTGGTTTACCTCACGGGTGGGAACTAGTCAATCAAGTAGGGGTCGTTGCCCTTTTCGCTGGCAGGTCCTCTCAATGGGCCAGCTACTTTGGGGTTCCTGTGGTACTCCTCACAATGAGTTTTAGGGCTTATGCCCAAGTACTTCCCATAGCTAAGCGGATAGGGATTATTCCCAAATCCGAAGCTGCAACAAATGCAAAAAAAAAAATTGGCAGAAATTTCACCCAACAAGCCCAAGAAAGTGCTCTGATACCAGATGTGATGAACCTACAAATAATTAATTAATGCAAATACATGAGATATCAAAAATAACAGAACTCAGAATCACTTTTATATTGATCACAGACCACTTCGAGGGGGCAACCTCCTTTGAGCAAGCTCAATACAATTAACTTCACGATGCCTTCATAGGCCTCAACACACACTTATATACTAAGTCTAGGATCCAATACTATGGGTCAAAACCACGGGCCAATACAAACTATAGATCAACAATACTATGGGCGACTTACAAAGCATATGTGCCAAACAACAATAACACAACTATGGATCAACAAATACTACGGGATGACTTACAAAGCATATGCGTCCAACAACAATATACTAACAAAGTAAATAGAAGGGTTGACATGGGTTCCTAACATCATATTTATGTGAATTAGTTCTTCCTTATCAGTAAAAGAAACATTTACTGAGCTTATTTTTTTCGTGTATGTGACTGGCACTGCCACCATCTCATTTTATATACTTCCTTAGGTAAGATACCAAGAAGTCCCTGGTTAGCAAATGGATTAAGATCATCAATAGTGATTATTGAAGAAGAAGATTCAACATTAGCAAATGAGGAACGTATTTCAGCCAGAGAAACATTATTATGGTCTTCTACACAATCCAGAGATGTGAGCTCTACCAAATCCATTGAAGGGTCCATGGAAACCTTACCTTTATCGGGCAGTAAAGGAATAGTCTAGCTCGTGGGTATCCTATAAGTCTTTATTAGACCACTTCACAGAGGACTTATGGTGCCTAATCTTACGGACGTTGCCTCACAAACTCTAGAAAACCCAAACTATTCCACATAGATTCGTTCTTTAACATTGAATATGGATCCAATACATTTATGAATTGCATAACAGTAAGATTGCAGCGACTTAGAAGACAATTATTGTATTATGCTGAAACTTTTGAATAACTTACAGATATTCAAGAAATATGAGTGGCTCTGATACCATAAACTCCAAGAAGGACCAGCTCGCCTTTAGAACTCCCAGTCACAGAACCAAAACTCAATCACATAACCAATACTCAATCACTTCAAAACTCTGAGCCTTAGATAATAACACATATTTGTTTGATCGTCTTCGGATGGCCAAGATCATCACAGGAGACACACTAGAAGATCAGCAAGATTTTGATCCCAGCTGGTCTCACTAACTTCTTCTTACACTTTAGATATCTATTTTTCGTATGTCGGGTTGCAAGAACCATGGGAACAAAGGATACACAGACCTCCTTTTGATGTGGGAGCGGGAAGTCGAGGGCTTCCTCTCTGCTACGTTTCCATTCTGAAACATCCTGTATACTGCTAGAGCTATGCTCTTAATCCTTTACTTGTTTTCATGGGGAATGAGAGAAGCAACATCATGGTCTCCTTAAGAGATGGCAGTAAAACTTGACTTCCTCTCAGGTATATATTTTTTGTTGCTTTGGCTATGTGCTTATTTGACTTACAATCTCTTCATTTTCATATTGGGTACTAATTGTTTGTGTTGTGGTGTAATACAGGTAAACCTGGGTGTGGAGTTTCCAACCCTTTACCCTCATCTTGTCTTCTTTGATTCCAGTAAGCTCATGGCCCCTTATGGACCAATTTCCATCTGTGGAGAAATGGTTCTGAAAATCCCTTTGACCTTGTTGTTGAGGAGATGAGTATTGGTTGTCGTTGTTAGATCCTTGTTATGTTTCTGAAAATGCCCATACTGAGTATGTCTTTGCTTTCAAAGGAAAGATAAGAGTTTGGGGGACATTATGGGTTTATCTCATTAAAAGTAGGGCTTCCCTGTTCATATTTGGTTTAATGTAAAACCTCCCTACGAGGTCTCACCTGAATGTCTCAAGGTTTATATATATATATATATTGTTCATATTTGGTTTAATGTAAAACCTCCCTACGAGGTCTCACCTGAATGTCTCAAGGTTTATATATATATATATATATATATTGTTGTGTTAATGGTCAATGTTTATGGTTCTATGTAATTGACTTTCTAATCCTTCAAGGCGTTTTATATAGAAGCTCTGTTTGGAATATGCATCTACGTAATTTCTTGTATGAGGAAGAGTTATTGCTCACTCATGTAGCTTGCAATGTATGTGATTTTGTGTGAACTCTATTTGGTTGAAAACCCTGAGTATAATTTAATTCCCTTAAATGGATGCAATCATTGATTTTCCCAGGGGGTGTTAATCTCTGTTTATGGAATTACTATGTAATTTAATGAATACTTTGTTTTCTTATGAGATGATGAATGTGGCTACTTATGAGCAAGTACATATGAAACTCTTATTAAAATCCCTTTGATCATAAATCATGTGTATGCTCATATGTAATATATCTCAGTTTGTTGACTGATAACGTAGGGGTCTTTTGCTAATGGGATTCGACCCATATGTATTTGTAAATACTTTGTCTATTAATGTTTGGAGTTTCCTGTCTACGTTTTGTCTCCTAAAGGCGTTAAACCCTGGTAGTGAAACGTTAGCTTCATTCATAGGTTGTGTGTGAGGTTATACTAACTTATGGGATTCGATCCCTGGTCAAAAATTTTATAAATGTTAAGTGGTATAAATGTAGATCTTAATCGTGGCTCTGTTTAACCTTGAGTTTATCTAACTGTGCATAAAAGCGTGAACCCTCAGTCTGACTTAGTTTTATAATATCATGACTGTTTGATTTGTTATGGTAAGCATTGGTTGTATTCTGTAGACTTCTACGAAGTCGTTATATCGCCCAACCTTCATGCAAAATGTATGGAAGAGATTGATCTCTTAACTGATAGCTAAATCATGTTAGTTTACAATATGCATGTAGATAATATTATATATTCATATATATACTGAGTTATCGTTTGGTTTGTATTGGCATGGCTTATATCGTTTGGTGTTATTCGATTTCTATGTTTTGGTTTATATAATATGTTATGTGTTATGTTTTATAATATATTTTCCTTTACTGTATATTCAAGGATTATATAATATATAATATATATTTATATTAACTAACCTAGGTAGGGTTTAGGGACTTGGTCCTGGGATCCTTTACCTAGTTAGAGTTAATGAGAGGTTTCCCTCTAGGCTAGGAATCCTATGATGTATTTATAATTACTTTTCTATTTTTAGAAGAATTCTATCAACTGTTCATACTTATAATTTAAAATGAAAACTAGTCAATAATAATGATGAAGATACTAAGTACATATAGTGCAACTATTTCTAACCTAAGCGTCATGAACTCAAATAGTTCTGTCATGAATCATAATCAGATTTAAACAATTATTAGAGCCTATAGAAAATAACTTTATATCAATCTTGGATATATATATATAATCGAAATTATTTAAACAAAACAATCCTAGTAATTAGATTATATATCAAATTAAAACGTGCATAAACATAACTATAAAGCCTTCTTTTATGCATAAACATAATCAACATATTTATGAGCAAAACCAAACATCACAACCTATAGGATTTATATCAATTTGAAAACATGCATGAACAGATTAGGAGTCAAATAAATACATTAGATCCGTACATCATAATCCATAACATAAATCTTGAAATATAACAACAATATAACATACTTATCAATCATTTCCGCTTTTCGACTGAATTGGGAACTGCCACGTTCCACCCAACTGTAGACCTCGAACCGTTCCTGGTCCGTTCAACAAGTCACCCCCGAGCTTAACCGAGCATGTCAAGAAACTAGAAGGCCTAGGGTAATTTTCTATATTCCTTACTAATCAGTAGAGTAGTCACAAGATCTATTTACCAACCCTTTTGTAGATCTTGTAAATAACTTCCCCTATATTCCCACGGTCCTTCTTGGACACACCAAATATCACAACTTGGTGATCTTAGCGCTCAAAGATCCACGAATGAAACCTTCAATGAACTTGGAATCACTTGCCCCTTGCAAGGTCCTCTCTCTTCTACTTATAATATTTTTGAGGAGAAGGATTCTAGAATTTAGGTTTTAATCACTCAGTTTAGTTACTAGTCACACTAACTGTTTTGTTTTCATCTTTAATTAATAATTTGATTTATTTTTAACTCTCATAGTTTATTTTATCTTTAATTAAATAATATAGAATTTTTACTCATCCTAACATCTAGTTGATCTTAGTTATCAACTACTCAACCATTCTAATCTCTTGCATGCTCGATCCCTCTTTGAGTGGCAATCCCAGTCAATTTAGAAAGAATAAAGTAGATAAGTAATAATTTAGTTTAATAATAGTTAACAGATTACTGATGCTCCAAAGTTCCCAGCTGAACATCAATTAACCCCAATAAGTCTAAGTGTTCTAGAGCTCTACTTCTCAATAATCACTCAACAATATTTCCAATGCTCTAGAGCTCACTGCTCAACACTACTTAATCAATAATCCTAGTGCTCCAGAGCTTATGTTCAACACCAGTTAACCAATATTTAAAATAGCCTAGGTGTTCCAGATCTCACTTGCTCAACACCTTTAATAAAAAAATATAAAAAATAATCTAGGTGCTTCAGAGCTCACTTGCTCAACACCTAATTAAAACAGTCTAGGTGCTCCAAAGCTCACTTTCTGAACACCTAATTAAAATGA
Organism: Larix kaempferi; assembly: GCA_027924585.1. Lineage (NCBI taxonomy): Eukaryota > Viridiplantae > Streptophyta > Pinopsida > Pinales > Pinaceae > Larix > Larix kaempferi. The sequence goes on along the minus strand of BSBM01001166.1, from coordinate 1,920,451 downwards.
ATTAACATTAAAATAAATTTTCTTTTCTTGGGATATTACACAAAGGCCCAAGTTTTATGGACTTGTTAGTATTTTAAGAAGTGCATGTGTTTGAAGAAGTACCTAAATTGCCACCAAAAAGAGATGTCGTGTTTTCTATTGATTTGGTGCATGGAGCTACCGCAAACTCTAATAATCCATATAGAATGAGTACATCAGAATAAGAGGAGTTGCAAATGAAATTACAAGAATTATTAAAGAAGGGGTATATAAGCCCGCACGGGTGTGGCTCATTGGCGGTTCAATTGTTATGAAGTCACAGTTGTAAATGAAGGTCACGAGTTCAAATCCCACCCGGCTTTACCCGTGTCCCATGATTGCGGGGTGTGTGGGGCACCTGGGGGTATAGTGGTAGCGGTATTGGATCCCTGGACCCCGTGTCACGCAAGTACTAGCCCAATCTCCAGTTGTCGATTCCCCTAGTTACAAAAAAAAAAGAAAAAAAAAGAAGGGGTTTATACACCCAAGTTTCTCTCCTTGGGGAGCACTAGTATTCTTTATAAACAAGAAACATGGAACTTTGAGGCTATGCAATTATTTCAAGCAACTAAACAAAGTAATTGTTAGAAATAAGTACCCTCTACCCACCAGCATAGATCCATCAAGCACCGAGAGGGATCTAATATCTTGAGGTGTAATTTTTTTTTTACTAAAATTTTTTACTCATCAAAAAAAAATTACACCTCCAAAAATTGGATCCCTCTTGGTGCTTGATAAATCCATTTTTAAGATGGATCTACGTTGGTTTTATTTTTATTTTTATTTCTGAGTTGACATGGATTTTTTTTAATTATTTTTCATTTGGTTTAAATTTTTTATTTTATGAGCCGACATGAATTTTTTTTATTACTTTTTTTTATTTTTGGTAACATAACATTACATTACGTGACAACATCTCCCCCGTACCAAGTTGTAGAGAACCTCGTTCCTCTTGGTGCAATCATTGGTGAGTTATTTGATGAGTTAAGGGAAGAAAAAATATTTTTGAAGATAACTTGAGGTCTAGCTACCATTAGACAAGAATAAAGGATGAATATATTGATAATAGGAGCACATGCAACGCAACAATGAATATCAAAATAAATAAATAAATGTTAGAAATATTTTTTTTTATAACCAATGTATTTAATATTTGTGATAATGTGCATATTAATTAAGAATCAATCATACATGTTTCATAGTTGGTTAAGTTTTGAGAATAGGCATCACCTAAATTGATTGGCATTGGACTAGAGAAACGTTGCAACTTTATGTCATGGTAACAATTAATGAAGGAGAAATATGTAAGTAAATTATGTTGTTATTTTGTAACCTCTCTTTTGATTGATACAACATGTAACTTCTTATTTATAAACTTTATTGTGTTTAAACATAAGAATTAAAGTTATGTACATAGTCATATGATGATTTGATGGCCAGAGGTGTGCAATGGGGATTTAATAAAATAATAATATGTATATCATTCTTGAAGTAGTGGATTCCTATGTAAGTATACTAGTAAATACATAGTTTTGAAAGGTAAGTAATAAGATATATTGTAATGTAAATGAATTCTTACTTATAGTTAACTTTGATTTATGTGTTTGTGGGTTGAATTGTATGAGTAGCTTCGAGGGTTAGTTCAAGTGGCCATGAGTTAAATGTGAGATCTCTCCCCCTATAATTGGGGAGGTCACGAATTTGATTCTCTTGATCCCCTCGTGGTTAGGCTCCATAATCAGGACCAACAATTTACCTCATTTACCATCCATGAATCATGGGGAAGTACTCGGAGCATTTTCCATAAGATTGTTCCTTGGAAGGAAGTGAGATGATGCAGAGCTAGGGTTTGACTAGATTAGGATTTGCAGCTGGTTCTGAGGGATTTTGCCTTGGGGCCTGTTCTCATGGAGGAAGGATGTGGTACTCTTGTAGGCTGTTATGATGATTCTAGTCATGAAACCAATATATTTTCATCGGATCAGGAAGTATTCTCTAGACAAGGTTCCATTGGGGGGAAGGTACCCAGGTGGAATGGAGTGAATGGTGTGCAAGCTTCGGTTGGGGGTTTATGGTGGCTGGTGGAATTCTTTGGGGTGTCAGACTCATGTACCATTCCTATATTTGGATCTCTGTCAAATCAACTCGTGCATGCGGGCGATAGTACCTTTGTTGAGGTCCCTACTTTTTCGTCGGTAGTGGAACCTATGGGGGGCATCATTTGAGGACCTGCCTAGTGAGCCAGACCCATTTTCTTGGCTGGATAAGGCATAAGTGGGGGTACGACTTCCACTTATGCGACGGGGTTGAATAATTTTCATTTGAAGAAGTGTTGGACGGATTGTTAATGAAATTTATGAAGCGGTGGGTACGAGCTCTCACTTCGGGGATTCAAGTCGGATTACTTCCCTTCCTTCCCCCTCGTCATTGCATGGGAGAAATGATGATGCAGTTATGGAATTTTGTGATATTTTGGCATATGTGGCTAACCCTACGGGAGGAGGTTTTATTGGAAGCATATTTTAGAGGTCGGAATTGGAAGGCCTCATTCGTAGGAATTTTAGGCACTCTTATTCTTGGAGAACAGAGGCAGTAGGGAGGCGTCGGAAGAAAGTTTTAAAATCCAAAGGAGAAGGAAAGGAGTTGGTGGTAGGCAGGGATATCCAGGTGATTGAGATCCCTAAATTTTCCTCTAGAGTGCTCATCGGGAGGTTCTGTGGGAGGCATTTTTTGGAAGTTTCAGTTAAGAATTTGGTGGAAGAGTCCTAGACCCCGGTAGTTAATTCCCTTACTGAAGTTTTTGGCCTGCCTCGAGACTGGATTGATTTTAGTTCAAGACAGTGGAGGAGGTCGAATTTATTTTGCATTGCGTCTGGTTATTTGGGAAATTCCCATTAGCTATCAAGCCTTGGCATCCTTTATTCGACCCAAGAAAGGATACTTTGGCTTCCTTTCTAATTTGGGATAAATTGCCCTTCTTACCCATGAAATTTTGGTCTCCCAAAGAATTTAAGGCCATTGGGGATGCCATTGGCAAATTCATGGCGATGGATGCAAATTTATTCAAGACTTCAAGGAGATACATAGCCAGAATTCTTGTGGAGGTGGATGCGATCCAGGGTCTAATTGAATCTTTAGATCTAGTTGCAAGGGAGAATATTTTTCCCAACCCTTAATTTATCTTAATGTTCCCTTCAGATGTTCTTGGTGCCATATATATAGGCATGTGGTAGTATTTTGTAACCTAAAGTTTGTTAAGAAAATATGGAAGAGAAAAGAAGTTCCTGAGGGGGATGAAAGCATCTCGTAGTACCTAAAAGTGGAGGCTGGTGCAGAAATCTCTCGCTCCCTGGTGACGAAGGAGGCTTCATAGGCCGCGTGGATGAATTTATTTCCACCAAACCGCTCAAGGAGGATGAAAAATTGCCTAAATTTGTGAATATCATGGAGGGATTTGAGCTCTTGTGTAGTCAAATGGCAAAATTTGTTGATCTCTGGCAGGAAAGTGGTAAAATGGTGACAGAGACACTTGGGACCTTGAACGTAGGAGAGGGTGGCGTGGAAGCTGGATGCAAGGTGGTGGATAGTCCATGGGATTCCTACCCATTTTGGTCAATAAAATTCCATCTCTTTTAGATGCGTCAGGAGAGGTTCCATTGGAGGGGACAGAAGAAAAAAAATTTACCTTCTATTGTTTGTCTAAAGTCAGTTTTGGGAGGTAGTTGAAGTTTGTCCCGTAGTGGTAGTAGGGGATCGTACTTCCTACATTCCTATGTAAAAGGTTCTGAGGTGGTAGAAGGAAATGGAATGGAGCAGTCGTTGAACACTTTGTCAGGGAAAGATGGGCAAAAATCATATATGTTCCATGCTAAGGAGAAGGCGAAGCATGAAATTTCGCAAGGAAGACAGTTACAGTTACCAGTGGTACTTAAAGCAGGAAGACCCTAGGAGGGGGGCTCTTAATGAAGATTATATCAATCAATGTTGGTGGCCTCAAAGGGCAGGCCAAACTAATAGCCCTCAAGCATTTGGTAGAGGTAGAAATACTTGATATATTGTTATTGCAAGAATCTATGGTGATTGGTTCGGAGATAGTAAGACATTTGGAGAAGATGTTTCCTTCAATGTGTTTTTTTGTTGTTGATGCATGTGGGTGCTCTAGTGGTTTGGTCTCAGGTGTTTCTTCAAATTTGAGGCTGTTAAATTATTTTGGGGGGCACTTGGTTCTGGGGGTGGAAACTCATAGTCTCGAATTGGATCAGAGCTTTCTATTTCTTAATATTTACGGTCCTTATGATGAAAGGATGGATTTCTGGTCATATATTCTGCAGAAGGATTGCTACAAGGTCGATTCTTTGATTGTGGGAGGAGACTTGAACCTAACCCTGAGTGCAGATGAGATTTGGGGTTGTCAGGCCCGTGAAGATTAACGTGTTGCTGATTTTAGGGAGATTTCTGTGTTGCATGGAAGGATCGATGTAAAGACGATGGAACCCAAGCCTACCTCGTCCAACAAGTGTGTAGGAGAACAAGGTATTTCTAAAAGATTGGATAGATTTTTTCATGAATCTCAATTTATTTGAAGATAGGCATTTGTTTAGGTCTTGGGTAGGGCCTTGTTTGTTTTTGGATCGTTCTCATATCTTTCTAGAAACTGGGGCTCCTATTTACAGCCTGGAGCGCCCTCTAAGTTCAATTCTAGCTGGTCGAAATTACCCTATTTTCGTACTTTGGTGGAAACTTCTTGGGTTCATTTCCGAGAGGGATCTGGTCGCCCCTTGAGTCAACTTTTGTGAATCTAAAAGTCCTTACGAATAAAGTGAGGGAGTGGAATTTGGGAAGAAAGATCTCCCCTGATGGCAGATTTCTAGGAGTTGAACAGAAGCTGGAGGGTTTATAAAATTTATACCCTAATATGTTTGCTAAAGATGATAAGAAGGTAGAAATAACACTTTTGGAAAATGAAAAATAAAGGTTTTTGGAGGATAAGGAGAAGGAGTGTATATTGAAGACCAGGGATCTCTAGATGGAAGGAGGGGATTTGAATACCAAATATTTTCATAGGATGGCCTCTCACCACAGAAATGTAAACACGATTTGGGACCTTCAAGACTCCTTGGGATATTCTTCCTGGGGCTTCTCTAGACTTGCGGAGGAGGTGGTTGCTTACTTCCAAGAGTTATATTCAGAACAGGGCCAACATGATATGTTAGGGATGTTGCAGTTTATTCAGAGATTCCCTGTTGTCCTATGAGGAGAGTGAGGATATCTTTAGGGTTGTGACGTTAGATGAAATTTTCAGTGCTTTGAAGTGTTTCTGCAGAGACAAGTGCTCTGGTCCGGATGGTTGACCATTGGAGTTCTACTTGGAATTTTTTGATTTGGTTGGTCAATATCTTCTTAAGGTGGTAGAAGAAGTGAGACTATCTAGAGTGATTCCAGAGGCTATCAATTTGACCTTTATAGCTTTAACTCCTAAGAAGTATAGGCCTATCTCCTTCATTGATTTCGTACCTATTTAAGTTTGTAATGGGGTGTATAATATCATAGCTAAATTTTTGGCTTGTAGTGTCCCTTTTTAATTATTTGGAAAACCTGGAAAAATTACAATTTTTTTGGTCAATTCGAACCTTGGACTAGTGATGACTCAAGGGCTTCCAAATGTATCCTAAGGATTTCGAATTGGGTCTAAAGGTATTTGAAGGGTATTAGGACATTAAAATGAAGCTGATAGGTGCTTGGACACTATCAAAATACTTATGCAACCTTTATTTATAATCAGGAGAAAATGGGGAATTTACTAGTAATTTTGAGGTTCAAACCCCAAGGGTAGTGGTCACTAATGGATTCCCAAATGCAGTACTACCCTCACAAATTTCAGAAAATAGATATGGATTAGTTATATAAATTCAATGGGAACCCAAATGCATCATTAATCAGTTCCTAATAGCTACTGCAACTCCCATAAATCAAAGGTTTGGAGACATGTCTTAACCTAGGGTGGAATGATAGAAATACAATATAACTTGCTATGAAATTTGAGATAAATGTTCCAAGGAATTGTATAATGTTTATGAGACTTCTTCGGTACATTAATGGCTCTCCATACAGCAATAAAATCACATATATTGACTGAAAAATTCGATACCAAACAACTTCAAGCTCTTACAACAAGATGTAGGGGAAAATGGCACCATTCATACATAGTTTTGCTTTTCACTTGGAGTTTCGATATGAGGTTTATCTGAGCATAAAATATAGAGTGTAGAAATAATATTATAGATAAATGTGTCCCCTTGAATCTCCCCAAAGAGATCAGCATCTCACCATGTGCGCCATTCCTCCAAGAGAAAGAATATGAAGAGAAAAGTGAGAGAAATGTGGGAACAAGTTGAATAAGAAGTGATAACAAACATCCATGTAGCTTCAACCTATAACAAATAAATCCATTACAACTCCAAATGAAAGTTTTGAATGGCCTCTCCAATTTCCAATTAGGATGGGAATCTTTCACCCTCGAAATTGGTGCTAAGGCAAGTAGAATAAACACTCAACTTGCATGGACAAGCTATGCTCTCCAAATTACCAAATGAGAAATAATAAAATTCCCATATCCTTCTTTGTTCTTGTATTTTATAAGCCTTCCAAGTCTTCCATGGTTAGAATTACTTCCAAGAGATTCATTCCAACTCGAATTGGGGAGAGATTCCAATGAGTGCCATTTGTCCAACAATTCCTAGCCTCCCTCTTCCATCAATTCGAATGGGGGAATATTTAGCTGCCATAAATCCCTTGTGCACCCTCTTGGAAGCTATTTTTAGCCCTGACATGTCATATAGGTCAGATGTCAACAATCAGGTCTGATCCTTGTCATAAGTGTCATAGCATCTTCATCATTGTTGCCATAGAAGCTAGGGAATCTAGCCAAGTGTCACAATACTTCTAATATGCCTCTTCCTCTTCCATGGGAGTTAATCTTCCTCTCAAATTCGACCCTCATTGAGTCATGACAAGTATAATTCCCTTCCAACCCACCCAAGAACGTTAGACTCCACCTTGTATTTGAATGGGTGAGAGTAGGATGCCATGTGACATGGAGAATCTTGCTTTGTGTGGGTCCCACACCACCAATGTGCCCTCATGACCAAGTGCCACCTTATTTTCCTATTATAAATATTTATTTAGCCCCTTTAAATATATATTTTCAAGCTAATTTCCATTTGGGGTTTATTAGCTCCCTTATTCCAAATCTAAATGTTTCCACCCCAACCTAGGGAACTAGTAGATTGGTGGAATTTTCCCTTCTAGTGATTTATTTGGATGGGGACATTACAGTCCTCCCCACCCAAGATTGCTTGCCCTCAAACAATTCCAAATTGGGATGCTGCAAAAACATTTCCTCTTCCCATGTGGCATCCTCACTTGGCAAATATTTCCATTGTACCAAATATTATCTTATGGTTTTTCTCCTCAATTTCCTTTCTCTTGTCTTCAAAATTTTTTTTGGAATAAGTATGAGTTGTCCTTCATCATCTAATGAAGGGAGTGTTTCTGAAATAGAAATTTGCTGACCAGTAGCCTTCTTAAGGCATGAAACATGAAATACATTGTGGATTTTTCTACCTTCCGAAAGTTCTAACTCATAAGCTACCTCCCCAAATTTTTGAACTATCTTGTATGGACCATAATACCTTGGTTTAAGCTTTTATGATCCTTTCCATTTTAAGGAGGTTTGATTATATGGTTGTAGCCTCAAATAAACCAAATCATTCACTTGAAAAGTTCTTTCCTCCGTATGTTGATCCACATACTGTTTTTGTTGATTTTGGGCAACCTGCAAATTGTCTTTTAGAAGCTTCAAAATCTCTTGACTTTCCTCAACCCAATCCTTAGCTTTTAGGGATCTACTATCACAAAAAATGTGATCAACAAACGTGAGTGCTTCATAACCATAAAGTGATTTGAAAGGAGACATGCCAATGGACATATGGAAAGTAGTATTGTATCAAAACTCACCCAAGTGTAGCCATTTAACCCATGCTTTATGTTGCTCACTGACATAGTCAATTGGTTCACCCTTTCTGTTTGGCCATCAGTTTTAGGATTATAGCTTGTGCTAGGAGTCAATTGAGTGCCTACCAACTTGAATATTTCTTGTCAAAAGACGCTCATAAATTTGTTATCCCTGTCACTCACAATGTTTTGGGAAGTCCATGCAATCTAAAAATATATCTAAAGAATAGATCAACCACTTGTGCAGTAGTAAAAGATGATGTAATAGCAAAGAAATGAGCAAATTTGGTGAGTCTATCCACCACAACATAAATACAATCCTTACCCAAAGCCTTAGGAAAACCTGTGATGAAATGGGCAATGGTTGCAATAGACCAGCATGATGGGTGTGTTCAACTTTGTTTTGCTCACATATCTTGCATTCATTCACATACTTCAGAACATCTTCCTTCATCCCTTTCCAATATAACATTTTTCTTAATTTCCTATATGTTTTAAAGAAACCAGGATAGCCTACTATAGGAGAATCATGAGCTTCTTTCAAGATCTTGTGCTTTAGGTTCAAGCCATGAACCAAGTATATTCGGTCCTTATAGTAGATTAGGCCATTCAATATCTTGTATCTATCATCTCCTTTGACCCCATCTAACAAATCACAAGCAAAACTATCGTTGGCATACTCTACTATTAGCATATCTTTCCAATCTTTCGAAATGTCCATAAGGAAAAAAGAAGGTCTCCTAGACAATGCATCTACTACAATATTATTCTTCCCTTTTACATATTCAATGTCAAAATCAGAAGCTTGGGCATTACTTACCCATTTTTGTTGCCTTTAATTGAGATCCTTTTGTGTGAGGAAATGCTTTAAACTGTTATGATCAGTTTTGACCACAAACTTGTTCCCCACCATATATTGTCTAAACTTGGACAAGGCATGCATGATGGCTAACATTTCTTTGTCATATATGGAGTAAATATTCTCATGTGGATGCAATATTCTTCTCTCAAAAGCTATGGGGTGTTGATTTTGCTTTAGGACCGCCCCTATTCCTTCTCCTGATGCATCACATTCCAAAACAAAGGCTTTAGAAAAATTTGGTAATGCAAGTACCGGACAACTACTCATTACCTATTTCATTCTTTGGAAAGAATTTTCAGCCTCTTCATCCCATTTCAAAGCATCCTTCTTGGTCATGTCAGTAAGGGGAGCAGTTAGTTTGGAAAACCCCTTCACAAACTCCCTATAGTAAGTGCATATCCCAATGAAGCCTCTCAATTCAGTGATGTTCTTGGGTGATGTCCATTCAAAAATAGCCTTTATTTTCCCCAAGTGCACCTTTACTCCATCTTGCCCAACGATGTGCCCAAGATACAAAACTTCTTTCAACCCAAATTCACACTTGGACAACTTAGCAAACAAAGATTATCCATGCAAGATTTTCAATACAACTTCTAGATGGTGCAAATTTTCCTCACATGTCTTACTGTAAATCAAAATATCATCAAAGAAAACCAAAACTAACTTACAGAGTTGCTTGCAAAATATTTTTTCATGCATGATTGGAAGGTGGCTTGAGCATTGGTCAAACCAAAAGGCATGACAAGAAATTCGAAATGACCATAGTGACATCTGAAAGCAGCTTTCTGCACATCCTCCTCCTTCATTTGAATCTTATTGTAACTGGATCTAAGATCAATTTTGGAGAAGAAATTTGCTCCAAATAGCTCATCCATGAGATCATCTATTCTAGGGATGGGATATCTATTCTTTATTGTCTTCTTGTTTAGAGCTATAAAATCAATGCACATCCTTAAGGTTCCATCTTTTTTCTTCACCAAACAACTGAAGAAGCATAGGGACTTGAGCTTGGTCTAATGTGTCCCAATTCCAAGATCTCTTTAATAGCCTTCTCAATATAATATCTGAACTTTTTTGGATGTCTATATGGTGGTATTTGTATAGGTGAAGTACCCACCTCCAAAACAATGGTGTGCTCAACTCCTATGTCAGGTGGCCTCTAAGGAGGAAGGTCTCCAAAAACCCTTTCATATTTATGTAGTCGTTGCTTTATCTCCCTTGGATGTTCTGCAATATTTATGTTTGGCTTGGGGGAAGTGATGAAACATTCAACAACCCATTCAATATCCCCATGCCTCAATATGGACCTCATACTTTGGGAAGACACCACTTGATTCGGATAGGTGTGCATTCCTCTCACTACCCTTTGTTTTCCTTCTGAATCTTTGAATTTCATTTCAGGTATTTGGTAGTTCATTGTATCTTCCCCTATAGAGTACAACCATTGCACTCCAAAGTCCACATTTGTATCAGCAACATCCACCACATAAAAGCTATCAGAAAATGTGTAATTACCTATGGTGAGTTGTATCTTTGGAATCCATGTTTTGCACTCCATAGTATTGTGACCTGGAATGATTATTGTGAACCCATCAAATGGTTCAGCAGGTAACTTTCTCCTCTCCACCATGGTTGCATTAATGAAGTTATGAGTTGCTCCTCCATCTACTAATACTGAAACTCTTTGCCCCCTGTACCACTCCCTTGCATCGAATGGTGTGAAAACGAGGCACTCCTGAACGCACTACCATTCTCCCTTTGTCAGGTGATGGATGATCTTCTTCTGCTATATCATATCCCTCTTCTTGGGATGAAATATGTTCTTCTTCCTCCATGTCCCCTTCACCTTCATCATCATCAGAAAATACTTCAATGCATTATGCTTTCCCCTTAGCACATTTATGCCCTGGTACCCATGGTTGGAAGCATGTGTAACATAGCCTCTTTCTTCTGAGTTCTTCCTTACTTGGTCCCCCTTTCTTTCCTTTCCAAATGCATCTTTTTTCCATGGCTTCTTGTCAAATATGAACTTGGAAGGAAAGTTTGGCTTGGGGGGATACCTTGTCTTGGGTAGCACATTTTATAGATCTCTTGCCAAGTTCATGGCATATTTCAATGAAGTAGGTTTGTGGGCTTTAACTAAACCCTTCAAAGGTTTAGCCAAACCTTCAATAAAGAGAAATACTAATCGAACCATAGATATATCGACCACCTTAACTGATAATTTTTTAAATTCCAACATGTGTTGAAATATTGTAACTTTGAAGAATATTCTATTGTATTTTATCATTGTAATTTATTCGGAGATGTTTTATTCCTCCATCGGGATGTCATTATTGTATTTGATCATGTAAAGTCAATGAGTTAAATCCTCCCATGTAATTCGGGGAAATTGATCCCCTTGAGTCAATTGTAATGGGGTGTTTAAGTCCCCTAGTAAAGTCAGCCTAGTCAGCATTAGTTTAATTTGTTACAGGATGACCTAGTTAGGGTAAATATCAAGTGAACGTTAAAGTATAAATATAAGTGTCGTGCTCCTCATTTGGACATACACTCACTTGTGGATTGTGCATTAGGAGAGAGATAGAGAGATATCTGTGAAGGAGAAGGAGCTCTTGTTTGGGGATTTCATCTTTGTACTTTTTGATCATCTATATTGAGGAAGTTTTGTTGGGTTTTCTACCCCATGAGGGTTTCCCCGGATAAATTGTGTCTCTTGTGTTTATGTTGTGCTTGTTGTTCTTTCAGTGATCCTATATATGCTATTGTTATGAAATTGAATTGAATACTGATGTTATCTATCTTATCATATTGAATCTTAACATGATGTCAAATCTATCCTGAAGGAAGGCAATGTATGGCATTTACGACACTTGTTTCACTTGCGACAATTTGAAAGCTAGGGCTTTGTATAGAAAAACCTAGTCATCGTGGAACTTTTGCTATAAATCACTTTTGGAGAAGGTTCAGGATCTGAAACTTGACCAGGCCGAAGACGACATGTTCCTGTACTGTTTGTCCATGTTTCCTCCTCATATTCATTGTACTTTGTGAGATATGATTCGTACAATTTAGGATTTCTGCCTCTTCCAGAATGCAGCCCTAAACATGTGACCTAGTAAATAAGGTCATATATCAGTCTAGGAAGCTCCAAATGGAAATCCGTAAAAAGTAACAATTAGGGCATGGAATTTAGTTTCACAGGTCCGAGTATTAGAACCTGAAGTTTAAACAGTGACACGTGGCACGCCGTTCAAGTTCTCTATGTTGTTTCATCCCATAAACAGGTCATGTTGGGAAACGTAGCATATCTCTCTGATGGAGAATCCAATGAATCTCAAATATGTGGGGTTGGAAATATTGCAGGTCAGGCTACCATAGGCCGAAGTTTCATACCTTGAGGATCCAAAATTTCAGAAATACACCAGAAACAATAAGGCACATCTGAAATAGCTCAACGGAGGAAATCAAAGAAGAGGACAAAGAAGCTCTCACTTAGGGTTTTCAGTTTTGTTTTTTTTTAGGTATGGCATGACCTAATACAATATTGGAGACAACTAATGCAACATTTGTAACTTTGAAAATGGATTTGGAATCCATTTATCATAGATATTAATCTTCCATCAAAATGTTGTGGGAGGAAGGAGATTGAAAATTGGGGTTTCAAAGTAAGAAGAAACCCTAGCAAGGTTGGGAGACTCATAGGGCATCAATGAAGGAGGTTTAAATGGAACTGATATTATATCATCCTAGAACCATGAACCTATATAATATGTTTACAAGTAATCTACCTTGGATGATTAGGATTTTACCCTTATAGAAAAGACTACAAGCAATCTCGACAGGTATGACTTGAGGAGATGCAGGTATGTTTTGAAATTTGTTTCATTTAATTGATGATTAAGTTCATGATATGTTTGTCTTCATATTATTGAGGTTAGTACAATCATGATTAATTTTAGACTTGTCTAGTAAAAGTATGAATGCATGTGAATGATAGAAGACGTTCATTGATTAGGGTTATGACACTTATGATTGTACTAATGCACTTGTGGTGTTGTATGAGGATGATGTTGTCTGCTAACATGAAAGGTACATCAAGAAAAACAAATCAAGTTCTAGATCAAGAATATATGACCATGATGACATGAAGGCAAAGACTCATCCATAGTCTTTGATCACATAGAAGCTCTACTTACGAGGTATGTATGATTTGGTTCTACTATGCTTAACTTATGAGATATGTAGGTTACTAGCACAAGGTCTCTAAATCATTGAAGAGAACAAAGAAGATATTGTTTGAGTATGTTAGACATAACTAGAAAGCATGCTAATCCAGGTATGTTTTCCTATATCAAGTAAGAATCCTACTTTGTGTTAGGATCTTAGATAAGTATACTTTTGTATGATTGATAATGATTATTCTTGAAGTTAGAAGTGTAAGTAATCAAGGGTTTATGCATATTATGTTTCTTAGTTTGATTAATGATATAAAAAACTAGAAGAGTCCTATGGTCAAATAAGAATATGCATGAGTAAAAGAAGTACTCCCTGAAACCTTGAATACTAACGCTTGTGATAAATTACCTATGTATGAAATGATCATGACCATACATGTTTAAGATTATTTAGGATTATATTGTTTTGATAGTATTGAGATTATACTAATGAATGTATGATTATGTATGAGATATTGAGGATGACACAATGATGAAACTAGTGCACACTGAAGCATGCGTAGTGGTACAGGATGGATAGAAGTTCAAAGACATATAATCATGATGCTATCATAAAGGGAAAATAGAGATCAAGAGGGAGGAAACCACACAAACATAAAAGATAAGTATATGAGTTGTTATTTCTATTACTTCTTGAATCTCTGAATAGTTAATGATATTGCCCGTAATAGTTGTATGCATATTTGTATTCCTAGAATATAGCATGCATAGTGTAAGCATTCATATAGCATTGAACAGTATACTACTAATATGCATATGATGGGTAAGTTGGACAAACATTCAATTGTTGCTTGTCTAGAATGAAACCTCTTTGCTAACATGCTGGGAGCAATGCACGCTCTTGATAGTATGTTCTGGTAGAGATGGAAGGAATCTAGATAGTCACCGTATGCATACACGATATGGAAAAGTGTTGTGCCAAAGCATTGGCCAATATAGTTTCATAACTATGTGAATCATATCAGTATGCATAAAAGGTTGGCATTGACATGATTTGATAATTATGAAGTGTTACTAATCATGTAATTGAATTTGATTTGTAGGAAAGATCATGTGCTATGATCTACAAAAGAAGGATGATGAACACTTGTTCCGAAGAACAAGTGATGACTGTTCAACAAGAAGACTTGCAAATCAAACATACTATAGAAGTGCAAAGCCAGGCTCGGAATCATGATAAGATGTTTGCTCTAGTGGCTAGACACACTTCCAGAGATAGATTACACCCATGGATGACAAGACCGTTCTCGTGAATGGTGTAATTGAAGAAGAAGTGCATATCGAGCAAATTCCCAAGATCTGAAATAAAATCACATGATTGAAGAAGGCTTTGTACGGGTTGAACAGGTACCCAGGATAGATAGTCATTTGACAAGCTTGATGATCACCATGGGTAATGCGGATTTCAACCTTTTCTACAAGGTTGAAGATGATTGCTATATACATATTACATGCTTCTATCAGATGGATTCAAGAAGGGACTCACCATAGATTTCGAGTGATCTTGAGGCTCATATCAGTAGACCCATCTGACGGGAGATGGCATGGATAGATATGCAAAAGATCACTAAATGCAAAGTGTGCATGATGTTCAGTCACAGAGGGAGGAAAATACTTAGATGTAGAAGACTCCACTTCAGAGGGAGTAGATATCAAAGTTAAATAATATTGGCATGATTCTTGTGATTAGATATGTGGCTAAGATCAGATGAGAATTTTCCTTAGCCAAGGAAAATGTGAAGTAGAGATCTGGGATGATGGATAGTGGTTTCTATAGTTTACAGACAGATGATTGGTTCGTTGATGTATTTGACGAATACCAGGCCAGATATATGCTTTGTTGTGAACACCCTGAGTCAGTATCTAGTTGAGCCTAGACATGTTCACTTGGTAGTTGCAAAGCATGTGATGAGGTACCTGAAAGGTACAATAGACTTTGGTCTATACTATGTTGGATATCATGACTATAGATTGTATGGTTATATAGATGCAGATTTAGTTGGAAGTGTCTCAGATAGGAAGAGCACCTCATGTGGATGTTATTGTCTGGGATCCACCATGATCTCATGGTTTAGCAGGAAGCAGTCCAGTATAGCTCTCAGCACAGCTAAAGCAGAGTATATAGCAGCTTGTTTTGATAGTTGTGAGGCCATATGGCTTTGGAAGTTGATGTCAAGTCTATTTGACCTGGATTTGGATACCACAATGATTCTATGTGACAACCAAAGTTGTATAAAGATGACGGAGAACCCAGTGTTCCATGACAGGTCAAAGCACATAGAAATCCGGTATTTCTATATACGGGATATGGTACAAAAGGGAGCTATAAAGCTCCAGTATGTGAGCACTAACGAGCAAGTTGCTGATGTGTTGACTAAGACTCTATCTCGAGTGAAGTTTGAGTACTTCCGTGACAAGCTTGGTGTGGTTCGAAAGGACCTTCCTCGAAAGGGGGAGCAGTTCTGATGTTGATGATGATGTTGCAGTATGATTGTATCATCCCTGGACACATGTCCTAAAAGGATCTGTAGACTCTTGTCTCCGAGAAAGATGTTGATGATGATGTTGCAGTAGGATTGTATCATCCCTAGACACATGTCCTAAAAGGATCCGTAGGCTCTTGTCTCTGAGAAATATGTTCATGATGACGTTGCAGTAGGATTGTATCATCCCTGGACACATGTCCTAAAAGGATCCGTAGACTCTTGTCTCCGAGAATGTGATGATGATGATGATGATGTTGTGTTGGTAAATCCTATGATTCATTCTAGGTCACATCCAGTATGAAATAGGACTGGCTCGGTGGTGGTAAATCCTATGATTTATTCTAGGTCACATCTAGTATGAAATAGGATTGGATCTGTGGTGGTAAATCCTATGATTTATTCTAGGTCGCATCCAGTATGAAATAGGACTGTCTCTGTGGTGGTAAATCCTATGATTTATTCTAGGTCGCATCCAGTATGAAATAGGACTGGTTTTGTGGTGGTAAATCCTATGATTTATTCTAGGTCGCATCCAGTATGAAATGGGAATGGTTTTGTGGTGGTAAATCCTATGATTTATTCTAGGTCGCATCCAGTATGAAATAGGACTGGCTCTGTGGTGGTAAATCCTATGATTTATTCTAGGTCACATCCAGTATGAAAAAGGACTGGCACTGTAGTTGAGGATTGTATCATCCTTGGACTTATGTCCTAAAGTGAGAGGGATTGATCATCCCGTAATTGGATCATTTGTGTTGCAGGTTATGTTGCTATGATGATGTTGTTGATCGAAATATCAAGATGATGATGTTGTTGATCGAAAGATCAAGATGATGATGTTGTTGATCGAAAGATCAAGATGATGATAATGTTGATTGAAAAAGCAAGATGATGATGTTGTTGATGATCGAAAGATCCAGATGTTGATGTTGTTGTTGTTGTAGACGATCGAGTGATCAAGTGCTGCAGAAGATGAAAGGCTCGGTACTGTAGAAAATGATGCTCCAGTATTGAAGATGTTGAAGATGTACCAGTATTTGTTCCAGTTGTTAATGATGTTGAAGAAAACTTCCGATGATTTATAGATGTATCACTATGATGTTGTTGATCATGATATCTCTCCTTTCTCCTTCAGTTGATGTTGTTGTAGTCAGAATAATACCCTTCTCGTTAAGGGGGGAGTGTTGAAATATTGTAACTTCGAAGAATATTCTATTGTATTTTATCATTGTAATTTATTCGGAGATGTTTTATTCCTCCGTCGGGATGTCATTATTGTATTTGATCATGTAAAGTCAATGAGGTAAATCCTCCCATGTAAGTCGGGGAAATAGATCCCCTTGATTCAATTGTAATGGGGTGTTCAAGTCCCCTAGTAAAGTAGGCCTAGTCAACATTAGGTTAATTTGTTAGGGGCTGACCTAGTTAGGGTAAATGTCAAGTGAAAGTTAAAGTATAAATAGAAGTGTCGTGCTCCTCATTTGGACATACACTCACTTGTGGATTGTGCATTAGGAGAGAGAGAGAGAGAGATATTTGTGAAGGAGAAAGAGCTCTTGTTTGGGGATTTCATCTTTGTACTTTTTGATCATCTATATTGTGGACGTTTTGCTAGGTTTTCTACCCCATGAGGGTTTCCCGGGATAAATTGTGTCTCTTGTGTTTATGTTGTGCTTGTTGTTCTTTCAGTGATCTTGTATATGCTATTGTTGTAAAATTGAATTGAATACTGATGTTATATATCTTAGCATATTGAATCTTAACAACATGTACTCATCAGGGGTTCCAATTTGCTAAAACTGTGTTAGTTCCTTGAAAGGCATTTCATGGTCATTTTGCTCGAATCTTTCCAAAAACCTGTTAACAAATTTTTCATATGTTGTGACTTGATCATGTCACAAGGTTTTAATCCCATGGAACCACCAATCATTGGCTTCTCCTTCAAGATGCAAAATAGCCATTTTTAGAGCATCCTCTTCAACCATTGGATTCAGCTGAAAATATACATCTAATTATTGTACCCAAGTATTTGCAAAACTTTGAGATGAGTCATCAAGGGTAGGAAGGGGCATTTTACCTATGGCATATTTCAATTCTTTATTTCGAAAGGGAGTTCTTCTACATCCTCTCATTTTGAGCTTGTTTGAAACAGTAAAGAATTGATCAAATGGTAAGGTCCTTCTGCAATCTTCACTCAAATGCTTCCATTCTGCTAGAACTTCATGCATTCCATATTGCGTGTTAGGATCCACTTTGGACTCAATAAACTTAAGTGTGGTAGTTCTTGTTGAGCTCTGGAATTCATTGGATCGATTATGAGGTCCTCTCCTTGAGAAAATGTGTTCACCAAATGCCTTTTTTTTCCTTAAAAGTAGAACTATTGTTGCCTCCTAATGCCAATTTGCTTCCAAATTGACTAGCCATCAATTCGAACCCTTGCATTATCTGCCTTGTCATGTATTCAAAAAATTGTTTCATGAATTTCCTAAACTCCTCTTTCTCCTCCATAACTGAGGTTCCTTTCTCATCCTTAGTCATATTTTCAACAAAGTGCGCCTCTTCTCCTGCTTCTTCCTCTTCACCAAATGTACTTTCAGTTTCGGTTTCTAGGGGTGGGGGCTGACTTCTAGAACTCATAAATGGTCACTCAAATCAAGTGAAAGGACCATGCTCTGATAACAGTTGTAGTGTCCCTTTTTAATAATTTGGAAATCTTGGAAAAATTGCAATTTTTTTGGTCAAATTGAACCTTGGACTAGTGATGACTCAATGGCTCCTAAGGCTTTCGAATTGGGTCTGAAGGTATTTTAAGGGTATTAGGATATAAAAATGAATCTATAGGTGATTGGAAACTCTCAAAATACTTCTTCAACCTTCATTTGTAATCAGGATAAAATGGGGAATTTACTAGTAATTTCGAGGTTCAAACCCCCAAGGGTAGTGGTCACTAATGACTTCCCAAATGCAATGCGACCCTCCCAAATTTCAGAACAGAGACATGGATTAGGTATATGACTTCAATGGGAACACAAATGCATCATTAATCAATTCCTAATAGCTGCTTCAACTCCCATAAATCAAAGGTTTGGAGACATATCTTAACCTAGGGGGAAATCATAGAAATACACTATAACTTGCTATGAAATTTGAGAGAAATGTTCCAAGGACTTGTATAATATTTATGAAACTTCTTCAGTACATTAATGGCTCTCCATATAGCAATAAAATCACATATATTGACTGAAACATTCGATACCAAACAACTTCAATCACTTACAACAAGAGGTAGGGGAAAATGGCACCATTCATACATAGTTTTGCATTTTTACATAGTTATGCTTGGATTTTCGATATGAGGTTTATCTGAGCATCAAATATAGAGTTTAGAAATAATATTACAAATAAATGTGTCCCCTTGAAGCTCCCCAAAGAGATCAGCATCTCACCATGTGCGCCATTCCTCCAAGAGCAAGAATATGAAGAGAAAAGTGAGAGAAATGTGGGAACAAGTTGAAGAAGAAGTGATCACGAGTAGCCCTGTAGCTTCAACTTGTAACAAATGAATCCATTGCAGCTCCAAATTAAAGGTCTGAATGACCTCTCCAATTTCCAATTAGGATGGGAATATTTCACCCTCGAAATTGGTGCTAAGGCAAGTAGAATAAACACTCAACTTGCATTGACAAGCTATGCTCTCCAAATTACCAAATGAGAAATGATCAAAAGCCCATCTCCTTTGTTCTTGTCTTTTATAATCCTTCCAATTCCTCCATGGTTCGAATTCCTTCCAAGAGCTTCATGCCAACTCGAATTGGGGAGAGATTCCAATGAGTTCCACTTGTCCAACAACTCCTAGCCTCCCTCTTCCATCAATTCAAATGGGGGAATCTTTAGCTGCCATAACTCCCTTGTGCGCCCTCTTGGAGGATATTTTTAGCCCTAACATGTCATATAGGTCAGATGTCAGCAATCAGGTCTGATCATTTTCATAAGTTTCAAAGCATCTTCATCATTGTTGTCATAGAAGCTAGGGAATCTAGCCCAAGTGTCACAATACCTCTAAGATGCCTCTTCCTCTTCCATGGGAGTTACTCTTCCTCTAAATTTAACCCTCATTGAGTCATGCCAAGTATAATTCCCTTCCAACTCCCCCAAGAATGTTAGACTCCACCTTGGATTCGAATGGGTGAGAGTAGGATGCCATGTGGCATGGAGAATCTTGCTTTGTGTGGGTCCCACACCACCAATCTGCCCTCATGACCAAGTGCCACCTTATTTTCCTATTATAAATATTTATTTAGCCCCTTTTAATATATTTTGTCAAGCTAATTTCCATTTGGGGTTTATTATCTCCCTTATTCCAAATCTAAATGTTTCCACCCCAACCTAGCGAACTAGTAGATTGGTGGAATTTTCCCTTCTAGTGATTTATTTGGATGGGGACATTACATGGCTATCCATTTAAAGTCGTTTCTCTCTGCCTATATGTCCATGGAACAGTTTGGATTTTTAAAGGAGAGTCTCATCCATGAGGTGGTGGGTGTGGCTCAGGAAGGAATTCACTCTATTAATATTAATAATTTGCAAGTGGCAACTATTAAACTTGATTTATCAAAAGCTTATGATAAGGTCTCTTGGCTCTTCCTTAGGCTGGTCCTACTACATATTGGGTTCAGTCTGGATTCGACTAATTAGATAATGGGGTGTGTGAACTCCCATGTCTTTGTGGTGCTTAACAATGGTTATGGTTCTCCCTTCTTTAAGGATTCCCATGGGCTTTGACAAGGCTACGCTCTCTCCACGTACTTGTTCCTCCTGGTTATTGAAGGGCTCAATATATCCATAATTTTTTAACATAATCAAAGGAAATTAAGGGGAATATCGTTCAATGGCAGGTAGTCTCTCATTCATCTTATGTTCATAGATAATTTATTTATTTTCTGCACACAAGTTGCTTATGAGTGTCGTAGATTGGGCTCCGTATTGGAGTGTTTTTGTAGGTCTACGAGAATGGATATCAGCATCGAGAAATATGCCCTATATTTGTTGGATAACCAGGAGGTATATGGAGACTTCCGGAGTGGTTATTTTCCATGTGATTGTAGGTCTATGGAGGAAGGAATTCCTTATCTATGATTTAGTTTGAAGCCAAACAGATATGGAAAAAAAGGATTGGTATTGGCTCAAAGAGAAAGTGCCAGGTAAAGTCAATTTATGGTGTAATCATTGGTTTTCCAAGGGAGGGCGGCTTGTCCTTGTCAAGTCAATGTTGGAGGATATTCTTATTTATTGGAATCTGTTGGCAAAGATCCATGTGGGGACCTTAAATGCTATTAGGAAGATTTAATTTTCTTTGGAGGCACAACAAGGAAGGCAAGACCTTTCATCTAGTCAATTGGAAGGTTTTAGCTGCTCCTAAATGTATGGGGGGTTGGGGACTTAAAAATATATTTGTTTTCAACAAGGCCCTGGCAGTGAAATTGTTATGGAATTTCTTGAAGAAGGATAGTTTGTGGAAGTGGATTTTGGTGGCAAAATATATTGCATTAGATTTCGTGATGGACTGGATTCGGCGCAGGGAGAAGTCTGTCACCAAGAGTTATAATCAGTGGAGATCTCTTTCCAATGCATTCTTATTTATCAGGCATCATTTGGATTGGAAGGTTGGGAATGGTAGATCAGTGAGGTTGGGGTGTGACTCCATCCCGAGACTTTTAAATGAGTGTCTACTATCGGCAGGGCTCCTTGAGCATCTTCAGAGCAGGGGTATAGAAACTCTGCATAGAGTAGCCAAGCTAGATGTCACTAACCCTTGGAAGCAAGTTTGGATGATAGCAGAGGAGCTCGACCTGTTGGGGTCCTGGAAGAATAGTTGGCAATCCTTTGTCGCTGCACTGGACATGGGTCATATTCGCATCAACAGGGAGGAGGGTGATCTTCGTTGGACTTTTAATCACAAAGGAGGTTTGTATTGTGCTAAATTGGGGCATGTATCGTTATTTCCTGTTGTGCATAGGAATAGGTGGTGGTAGAAGGAATTTTGGAAAATTAGAGGTCCCTCTAAAAGTATTCTCCATTTCTGGCTTATGCCAAACAATAGAGTTCTGACTTGGGATAGATTACAAAGCTTATGTTTTCAAGGGCCTGGGGCTTGTCCTCTTTGCTGGAATGGTGAAGAGTCAGTCTACTATCTGTTTGTACTCTGTGAATTTGCCAAGAAATTTTGGTTCGAAGTGGGTAGGCAATCAGAATTCCCATATAGTTGGGATGGACTTTCGGTGGAGTTGTGTTTTAAGGCATTTTTCCAGACCGAGGCTTTGGATTTCAGAGTTTTTCCCATTATTGTGTCTTCGGGTATTTGGTTAGCAAGGAATGTTGTTATTTTCAGGGATAAAAACTTTACTTTTGTGCAGGTGGTAGCACAATCTGTTGCTTTGTTTTCATTCTACAAACCGGAGTTTGAGCCTAAATCCATGAGAATCCTAGAGCCCCCTGTTATTGATGAAAGCAGGCCATGGGATTTTTTCAATGTGGCTAGTTAGGATCGAAACAAGGTCAATGGATTTGGATTCTAAATTTTCTTGGATAGACAACACTTCTTCAAAGTATTTGGTGGTCTAGGACCTAGGACGAACAATCAAGAAAAGTTCAAAGCCCTTTTTTACATGTTGAAGGTGGCTTTGAGGAAGTTGGTTCTTAGCGTGCAAATTCTGGTAGATTTGGAACTTGTGGTTAATTGTCTTAAAGGTCTAGCTGAATTTTCTCATGTTGGGTTGATGTATTTGGTGGAGTAGTTAAGGACAGTTCGAGAATCCTTTGATTACATCTCCTTCTATCACATCAGGCGTGAATTCAATGAAGTAGTTGATTCATTGTCCAAACAGGGGTTGTTGTTGCATTAGGGTGCTCTTCATTTGGAAGAATTTCAAGAGGGGACAGTCTTGAATGCTTAGATCATCCCCTTCTCAGATATCTGAACTTTTGGAAGTCTTGTTGAACGGGTTTTGTCCAGTAGCTTACAGGAATATCACTACTTTTAAGACTGCTTAAGCTCTATAGACTGTTAGTCATCATTATTTTTTGATAGACTTACTAATGAATCGCACTAAGGAATGTATTTTTGCTCCAACTTGAATGAAAATACTTTTTTTTTTCTTGGAAAAAAAAATTGTTCCTTGGAAAAAAATTGAATTGTGTGAAGAAGAATTATATTGAAAAAAGGTTGAGAAGTGGATGTGTATCCCATTGATGCACAAATAATATATTTTCCATGAGATTTGTAAAGACAAGCATCCATGAATGCAACGCAAGCTACAAATGGGATATCTTTAAGGATTTCAATTAATTAGATTTGTATTTATCATATTGTATATGTCCAAAAGCATGGATTATTAAATGTTTTGGTTATTTAACCCTTTTGCATGAAGGAGTTATAAACCATTATCATGATCGTAGCTAAAAGACAATGTTATTATTTAATATAACACTTTATAACATATTTAGATTCTCATTTTGCATGTTTAATTCAACATATTGTATTGGTGAGTGAATTTCTATTTGATGTGATATTGTATATATTAATTTAAACACAAAAAATCTATAATGTTATATAAAATAATAGTTTATTTAATTAATATTAGGGGTTCCAGGTGTAGGGGGATCATCCTCATTACCAATATAAATAAAAAACCAAATTATGAGTAGAGTCTTGGGATAGCCACAAAAACTGGGCAAAATCCTATGCTCTTCTTCAGGGTTTAAAATTTGCCAATTCAATCTGGGTGATGTCGCTCTTAGCTATTGGGGACTCAACTGTAGCTATTTATCTCATGGACAATTCAAGAACTCCGACAAATAGTAAATTAGCACAACTCATTGCAATAATTAAAAAAAAAGAGAGATGTAGCTTCAAAGCTATCAAGGTTTCCCATGTTTTGAGAGAATACAATCGTGAAGTGGTCAATCATGCAATAGGGCTTCAAGATTGAAATAAGGAGAGTTAAAAAATATGGGGGAAATTGAACACTAAGACATCCCCTAAGGTCATTTTGAGTACCCAAACATGCATGTCATCCATGTGATTCAATCTAAAAACATTGTCAAGACATAGAAGGCTGAAGACAATTAGGAGGTGTAACACCCTTGTTGAAGCCCCCAACTTGTAATGTACTTGAAATAATAAATGCAATAGGGATAAGGGCCAAGCATATGTAACTGAACACTGTAATTATTATTAATAAAAACAGTTAGCTCGTTGTGGATGAGGAGAAAACACTGGGAAGAGATGGGGGACTATGAATCTATGAGAAGGGAAGGTGAGCGAGGTCTAAGAAATTCTTAAGAATCGTGGTGGTCATGACCTTGTCCTTAGGCTATTCTTGACCCTTAAATATTTATTATTATTTTTTAAGCCTAAGTTTGCTAACCTTGGGGGTGGTCTATAATTCAAAAGGGCGGCACTCATTCCTTCTACCAAAAAGGAAAGACAACCATTACCTCATTTGGTAATTTGATGCATGTCTGTTGTATGATATGGACTTCTTTTCAATCATGGTTTTGGGATCTGAAAATAAATTCAAAGTCAACCTCGGGTACCTTTTCCCAGATGATTTCATAATCTCAACTTAGGGGTGGCAGTTGTGTTGAGAGAATAAGAGCATAATCTGCCTATGGTCGAGAGGAACGTTCCTAGGATCGTTCCTTGTCCATCACTAGTTTAAAACAAAATACTAAATGAGAAGGGGTAGGGTGTGTTACAAAGTGGTATCAGAGCCAGGGTTGCAACACTTGAGCCTTTATGGGTTGGAAAAGATCAAATACAGGGGGGAAATGAGTTTGTTTGTGAAGTATTTGATAAAATTCCTAAATGTGGCCTTGTTTCCCGGAACACTATGCTGGTTAGATATTCACAGTATGGACATAGGGATGAAGCCTGGAGACTATTTTATCAAATGAATTTGGTAGACATTCCCCCTGATCAATTCACCTCCTTCGATGTTCTTAGTTCTTGTTCCAACCTGCTAGTTTTTGAAAAGGGAAAGCATATCAATTCACAATTTACAGAGTCAAATGTTTATGAGTTGCCAGATGTGAAAGACTTCAAGAAGCACGCCAAGTGTTCGATGAAATGCCTATAAAAAATGTTGCCTCGTGGAGTGTTATGATCTCAAGATATGCGCATAATGGAAATGGTCGACACCATTGTTAAAGCCTGCTCCATGCTATTGATTCAACTAGGTAAGCAAATCCATGCCTTGGTAATTAGAAGTGGATTTGATCACAATCATCAGTTAACAATGCCCTTATCACTATGTATGGAAAAGAGGTGAATATAGAGGATGCATGCAAAGTATTTGGAGATATATGGGAACATAATGTTGTTTCATGGAATGTTATGATTGTTGCATATGCCCAACAAAGGTTTAACAAATATTAAGGCTAAGCATCAGATCAACTAGATAGGTTCACAATTGCTAGCATTCTTAGCATGTGCGCATGCTTATTTGACTTGTAGCTAGGCGAACAATTTCATGCCCAAATTATCAAATCTAGCCTTGAGTCACGTGACAATAATGTTGTTGTTGACTTGTTTGTCAAAATGAATTTACGAATGTTGTCTCCTGGACTTTGATGATTGCATTCTATATCCGGAATGGGAGATTGGACAATGCATGTGCAATGTTTGACAAAATACATGAACGAGACATCATATCATGGAATGTGATGCTTAGAGCGTATGCAAGGACTAGGAATTGCAATGAAACCTTTGTGTTGTATAATGTAAAGCAGAGGGATGGTATGCAACCATATAAGTTCACCTTTTCCATTGTGCTAAAGGAATGTGTGTGCTTATCATCTCTGGAAGAGGGAAAGAACATTCATTACCACATAAGGAGAGTCGGAATTGATTCTGATGTTTATATGGGCATTGCTCTTGTAAATTTGTAAGGAAAAATTTGGTTGGTTGGAGGATGCATGCGATGTGTTTGAAAAAATACCCCAAACAAATGTCGTCACTTGGACATCTCTGATTTTTTCTTTTATAAAGAATGGACAACCCAATGAGGCATTAACGAATTTTCATCAAATGCAACTTGAAGGTGTGAAGCCCAATTCAGTCACCTTGGGTATGGCATGCTTGGCCATGTAGGCCTGGTGCATGAGGGTTGGAAATACTTCCATTTCATGACTCAAGACTAATGCATTACACCTAAAATAGAGCATTATGCATGCGTCATTGACCTTCTTGGAAGTGCAGGACGTCTTGACGAGGCAAGGGAGTTAATTAAACAAATGTCATTTAAACCTAATGCAAGTGTGTGGAATGCATTGCTTGGTGCTTGTAGACTCAATGGAAATGTAGAGCTAGGAGAATATGTGGCAGGGCATCTTTTTGAGCTAGACCCTGAATCTCTCGGTTATTATGTTTTTTTATCAATCATATATGTTGTCACTAGCAGGTGGGATGGGGTAGCAAAGGTACAAAAATTGGTGAAAAGCATAGGAGTAAAAAAATGAAGTAGATGGATCACCATCAAGAACATGATACATG
Source organism: Larix kaempferi (assembly GCA_027924585.1). NCBI lineage: Eukaryota > Viridiplantae > Streptophyta > Pinopsida > Pinales > Pinaceae > Larix > Larix kaempferi. The sequence goes on along the minus strand of BSBM01001166.1, from coordinate 1,894,282 downwards.
AATTCATAGCAAGAGACAGATCTCATACACATTTAGAGAAAATTTTGGCTGGACAAATGGAGGAAGTTGGGTATGTACTCAAAACGAATTTTGTGCTTGAGAAGGTAGATGACTCGGAGAAGGAGCAAATAGTTTATGGCCACAGTGAGAAGCCTGCCATTGCTTTTGGGTTATTAAAACACATGTACTATATCAACTATATCGATTACCAAGGACATTCGTGCGAAGGGGGGGCTACCACAATGCCACAAAGCTCATTTCCAATATAACTAGGATGAAAATTGTTGTGAGAGATGCAAATCATTTCCATTGTTTCAAGAATGGTCTGTGTCCTTGCGATGATGCCAATTGAAATGACATCTCATCCAAAATTGCATGACTACAAACATAAGCAATTATTATCCTTTTGTGACACTCTTGTTTTTTAGAAGAACAAAATGGACAAATGCAAAGGGTAGAGGGGATCAATAAAGCTTTGATGTGTATCAATTTGTGTTGGTTGTATCTCTAGTGGACATACATTAAAAACAGATATGAATAGTCAATAACATATTCTTAAGAAAAATCCAAATTTTTTTCTTCCTTACCCCTTCATATTGCCACAATTTATAGATGATGTGGAATAGGGCTTACATTGAGCACATTATTGCCAGTGATTTGCATAGTGTAGTGTTGTTGAGTGGCATGCCAATGGTGGCACACCATGTGGTCACGTGACATTGACTTTGATGGTATTTTTGTCATCATTATTTTGGTATATGTGTAGAATATTTGAGGAGAAGTTAAGCAAGACAATTTAATTATACAGTGTAAAGCTATTTATATTTGTCAAATGCAATGAGTGGACAATATTTTTGGAGTTGGCACATACCATAAGGTCTAGAGACTAGAGTTCATCCATAGGACAAAGTTCTCAAGATTGTTATGTATAATATTTGTAAGCTCCTATTGTCCGAGAGTTTCATTTTCCATTGAAGCATCTATTTACAACTGCATTCTCATTACTACAAAGCTCTCGTGGTTAATATATGCACCTAGTGGTGAAATTTTGACAGTATTACTAGAATTGCAGAATTAATCCTAGTACACAAATTGTATATTGATCTAATATCTTGAAGTTGGGTGGAGGTCATCTTCAAATTCAGCTAGTGGAGCTATTTTACAGATTTGTTATTGGTTGTTTGTCTTGAGTAGCTTGTTTATTAAGGAGAAGTCTATAGGCTAAATATTTCTTGGAAGCGACCATATTTCTTATCCTATTTTACCTCAAATTTATCATACACTTCTTTTCAATTTAACCATTGCAAGTTGAATAATCCTGCATGCCATTTTAAACTTGGTAGTGGCATCCATGGTGCTAGGATGTAGTGTTAAGTATTGTAGAGAATCTTTGAGTAAGGATGCGGTAGCTGATGAAGCTATTGAATATAGTGCATCTAGAATGGACCAACATCATAATGTGAAAAGAGATCTACCAAAACATGCTAAGAATCATCTATACATGTAAGAAAAGGAATGCTTGGGGAAGCACTTGCAGACGGAACCTCATTAAGAGGAGGTACATCAATCTATGAAAAAGAAAGATCTACTGTTGAGGGTCATATGTAGAAGAATCGAGAAACAAGAAGAAAATTGATTAGACCGAGGCATGGGGGCTCTGGTTAGATTGGTAATCGGTTGATGGTTAGGTTTTTGCAGGCGGCAGGCCTGCCGGTGGCCTGTTGCGGTTAGGCAGTTGCATGGAAGTCGAGGTGCAGTGTACACACATGATCGTAGGATTAATCCTGAGCTGGATGGTTTATCTGTAGGTTAAACATTGTTTTTACCCTTTTCTACATTTTATTGAGGTGTTTACTGCATAGACTACCATGGATTTGTTTGACGACTTGGATTATAGCAACAACCATCTGGCGTCAGGGGACATCTGGGCTTTGCCACCTGGCGGTCCTCGGGATGTGGATAGGGTTTGGTCATCCGACGCGGGTGTTGGTGAACGGTCTATGCCTTTGGTGTTCACTTCCAACCCTGCATTTTCAGTTTTGGATGGTTGCTTGAATCATTCTGCACCTACCGGTCGGTGTTTTGGAGCACCTTTTCCCCATATCTTGATGGTTTTTTGGTTGCCAGTGATCTGGGAGGAACCATTTGGGGCTTATCGGGTGCACATCTTCCCTCGCTTCCACCTGCGTCGACTTCGACGGGCTTCTGTAGTTCACCTGGATACCTGAATGCTTCGGCATTTGTGTCGGATTCGGAACATGCTCATGGTTGGGAGGGTAGGGAAGGCTGCGTACAAGGATCGACATAACACTCTTATTTGGGTTTGGCACATTTGAATGAACGGGGTTTTATTGCTGGAAGTTTGGGAACAATTGAATAGCGGGGATACCCCAGCCCGATTTTTGATAGGGTTCGGCATTTTGCCTCTCAGCAGGGAGGGGTCATGGAGGTTGGCGAGGTCCACTCGCGGATCAAACCATGAAGGAAGTGGTTAAAGAACAAGGGGAAGGCTCCAAATTATTCGCTGGGGGAAGATATCGGGTTTCAACGGATTCTGACGATGGTGAAATCGGTTTGGGTGGGGAGGGTTTATGGACGGTCGGTGGCTCTCAAGACAGTGATCAATTGGGCGACAAAATACTGGTTGGACCAGCTAGGTTATGTCCCGGAGGTGGTATCCCTCTCGGGTGGTTGGTAGGCATTTCATTTTACTCAAGAAGATCACGCTCTATGGGTTCTGGGCCGAAATTGGAACTTGGTGAACGTTCCTTTCTTATTGAAACCCTGGGATCCTCAGTTTGATGTCAGCAGGGAAAAAATGGATACTATTCCATTGTGGGTACATCTCCATGGTCTCCCTTTACACTATTGGACTGCGGAACACTTCAAGAACATTGGCAACATCCTGGGGACTTACCTGGATGCAGATTTTTCTTTCATTGAATCCAAGACTCGTAAGGTTTCCCAGATTTTGGTTAGTATCAATGTTAGGGATGGATTGGCGGATGGTATGGATCTACGTTGGGGGCCCTTATACCTTTCCACAAATTCTGGACTATGAAAATGTTTTGTTTCGTTGCCGGCGATGCCATGAATATGGGCACCCTATTGTTGATTTCAAGCTCCCGTTATGAACGTGGAATGGACCTCCTTCTTGGAGGAAGGAGAGGGTGGACATCTGTTGGGATGCTTCGGTGCCTAATCCACCGGTGTCTCCTTTGCGGGCTTCTATTGATTATCATGAGACTGCTATGGTTGATGAGAACTCCCTGTTCGTCGCTACTCAAGGTGTTGCAAATGTGGTTCCTGCTGAGGTTAATGGACATTCTTTGTCTCTTGTGACCACGGCTAGCACTGAGATGCAGAACCCTATTTTTCGGCAAGCGGCCATGACCTCGGGTAATATCCTGCCCTCTTGTTCTCAGTCCTTTAATTTTATTTTGAAAAATGTTTCTTTTCCTGGTTTTGATTGGGTGGAGGGTTTAAAGAATCTCCATATCTCCTCACATCTGTTGGCTCCCCCCTCCCTTGGTGGTTGTTCCACTAGGGTGGTTGTTACCCCAAACCTCTCTATCTAGGGGATCCCCCTTACCCCGGACATTGTAGGTCCCTCCCTTTCTGACCTCTCTGTGGCTACACCACAGTCTCCCACTGATTCATCTGATTCCGGTTACTACCTCTGCTCGTCTGTTAAGAAATATTTCGGAGGGCTTGGAAAAGTTAGGGTTAAATTGGCTAAGGGCAGGGGTCGACAGTCCTTTATTTCCAAGGCAAAATCCAAAGCATGTTCGGACCTTCTTGAAGGGAAACAACCATCCATTGAACGGGCACTTAGAGCTGTGCGGGCCCAGAAGAAGGGACACTAATGAAAATTATGTCCTACAACTGTCGAGGTATAATTGGTCCCTTTAAAAGATCATCATTGGAGAGGGTGCTTGAAAGAGAGCATCCTGATATTCTCTTGTTACAGGAAACTTTGGGAGCTGGTGTTGAGGTTACTGCAAAGTTAAAAGGTTGGTTTCTGGGCTAGAACTTTGAAGCCTCAGATACTCGTGGTCGGTTGGGAGGTATAGCTGTGGGTTGGAAGGAGGCTCGAATCAAGGTCTCCAACTTATGGGGGATGGAATCCGTTTTGGGCATGACTTTTTCGGCTCTTGATTTTGATAGGGAGTTTATTGTTATTAACATATATGGGCCTTATTGCAATCGGATCCCTTTCTGGGAATCCTTGCTTAGTAAAGCTGTGGTCAAAGGTAATTCTGTGATCTTGGGGGGGATCTGAATTTCACTTTGGGGCAGGCTGAAGTTTGGGGTCCTCATGCACAGGTGAATTCTCTTACTGATTTTTTTATCCAGAAATTGATTGAAGGAAATTTGGTGGATGTTGAAGCTGTATGTCTTAAACCATCTTGGATAAACAATCGGCTGGGGGATTGTCGGGTGGAGAAAAGATTGGACAAATTTCTGCTTGTGGATCTTCTGGTGAATAGTCTCTTTCATATTCGTCAATGGGTTGGAAGTGGGGGTTCCTCAGACCATGCTCCCAATTTTTTGGAAATAAATGATGGTCCCGTTAAACCGCCATGTCCATTGAAGTTTAATAAGACTTGGCTGAATGACCCATCCTTTTTTTATTTATTCCATTCGGTTTGGATCCCTTTACAGCCTAAGACTCACATCTCTGCAGCTTTTCAATTTGTTGAGTATATCAAGCGTCTGAAGGGTCCGATCAAGTAGTGGGTGGCTGAGAAAATACTCAGGGAGAACCAGGAACTTAAACAGATTGAAGAGCAAATAACGAACATTGCATTGAGCGATGGGGGTGGCTTCCTGACTCAGGAATCTAAGGACAATTTGGTTCGTTTGGAAGGTTGTAGGAATACACTTCTTTTGGAGCAGGAGGAGACTTGGCGTCTTAAGAGTAGGGCTATCTGGTTGGAAAGTGGAGATGAAAATTCCAATTTTTTTCATGCCTATGCTAAAGGGAGACGGTCAAAAAATACTATTTGGAGTCTAACAGATCACATGGGTGCTACACATAAAACCTTTGATGGCTTGTCCAGGGTTGGGGTCAATCATTTTCAAGATCTCTTCAAGGCTATTGACATGGTTAATATTGAGGAAGTCATCCAGGTGGCACAACTGTTCCCACGGTTTGTGGAGGAGGAGGACAACAGGATGTTGATGGAAGAAATTACTGTTGAGGATTTGAAAGAGGTCCTCTCAAGTTTTCAGAAGGACAAAAGCCTCGAGCCTAACGGGTGGACTATAGAATTGTTTTTGGGCCTCTTTGATTTCATCAGGGGTGATCTGCTGAAATTGGTCGAAGACATGCGACTTGAGGGTAGGATTCTGGCTAGCACTAATTCTACCTTCATTGCCTTAAATCCTAAGATGGACTCACCATCTTCTCTTAATACTTTTAGACCTATCTCCTTATGTAACTGTGTTTACAAAATTGTCACCAAAATAATTGCACGGTGCCTCAAAGCTATCCTCTCGACACACATTTTTTAGGAGCAGTTCGATTTTTGGAAGGGCAAACAAATTCATGAAGCCATTGGGTTTGCTCATGAGGGTTTACATAGTATTAAAACCAAGAAGTTGAAGGGAGCTATTCTTAAAATTGACTTGTCAAAAGCCTATGACAAAGTAAGTTGGCTTTATCTTTACCTTCTTCTTACTCATCTTGGTTTTGGCATCAATTTCATTTGGTGGGTTATGAGTTGTATAACTATTGTTTCGTTCTCAGTACTTATCAATGGGGCAGCTACTCCTTTCTTCCATTCGGGTCGTGGTTTGAGGCAGGGATGCCCTTTATCCCCGCTGTTTTTTCTTTTGGTCGTTGAAGGCTTGAGCAGGGCAATTAAGGAGGCTAAAAGGACTAGTTCTCTAAGCGGCATACTGATTACGCCCGGCTTATTTATCACCCACCAACTTTTTGTGGATGATGTACTCATATTCTGCTCGGGCTCTGCTAGGGATGGACACAAGTTGAAGGATATTTTGGACCTTTTTTCTCGGGCTACTGGAATGGATATCGATGAAGGGAAATCCACTTTGAATAACAATCTCCTCAGTGTAGAGGAGGTGGAGGTCTTTACCAGACTCTTTCCTTTCTCTCATCTTACTCTGCAGGATGGACTTAAATATTTAGGTTTTAATCTGAAACCTAATGACTATAAGAAAGAGGACTAGGTATGGCTGATTGGAAAGTTGGAGAAGAGACTGAGAAGTTGGAGTCATAAATGGATTTCCAGAGCAGGGAGGTTAGTTCTGGTCAAGTCAGTATTGGAAGTTATCCCAGTATACTGGATGTCACTGGCATGGATTCCTCGGGGCATTCTGGAACAGGCTCGCCGACTATGCTTTTGTTTTTTGTGGAGTGGTAAAGAAGATTCATATGTCGCCCCTTGGGCTCGGTAGGAAAAAATTGCTCTTCCAAAATCCTTGGGGGGGTGGAGTTTCAAAAAATCTTTGCTTTTTTCAAATCACTGGAAACAAAAGGTGGGTGGAGATTGATCAAGTTTGGGGGTTTCTGGGCATAGGTAATGATTCAAAAGTATATTGCTCTAGGTACAATTGACAATTAGATTCGCAGTCCGGATAAGACACACTTGGGAGGCCTTATGATCTGGAAGGTGGTGGTTACATCCTTCCACATCATCGAACAATATCTGGTATGGAATATTGGCAATGGGCATAAGGTCTGGATTGGGCAGGAACCTTGGGTGGGATGTGAGCAGCAACATCTGCTATCTTTGGAGACTTTGGAAGCTTTGCGGTTGAGAGGTTACATTTTTCTATATCATTTGGCTGATCCCGATGCATTTCTTTTGGGTAGACATGTTTGGCGTTCAGCCAACTCCTTTGGACTGGATGAGGCAGATGAGATGGAACTTGCTCGATATCTCAGGGCACTCAAGCTTGATCATATCTTCCTGGGTGAACATGATGATGAACTGTGCTGGGATGTTGATCCTACTGGTGCCTATGCTCCCAAAGGTGGCTATTTGAGAATCAGTGCAGACTTGATGCAGGGAGACCAGGTTTGGTGGTGGAAGCTTTTGTGGAAAATTAAGAGCCCCCATAAGACGTGCCTATTCATGTGGTGTGTTCTTATGAATAGGGTGCCTACTTGGGACTTTCTTCAGAAGAGGAATAAACATGGACTGGGTTGGTGCATATTATGTAAACAAAGCGAGGAATCAGTCTGTCATCTTTTTCTCCATTGTCCTTATATTCGAGCGGTTTGGGAGGTTTGCTCACGGGTGTTGAAGACTCCTTTTAACTAGGAGGGGGACACTTTAGATGTCTCTTGGCGGAATTGGTATCAAAACCCGATTATGCATGTGTTCAAAGCCTTGCCTCTACTGGTGGTGTGGGGGGTTTGGATTACCAGGAACCATTATATCTTCAATGATAAGCTCTGCATGCCTGTACAAACTGCTATATACTGCTGTGGGCTCTTACTCTCTAGTAAAAGGATTGGGCAGCTTGGAAACATGCGGGTCATTCAATCGGTGGAAATTGACCGAACCCTGCCTTGGGGTTTTTTCGACGGAGCCTATCAAAACAATTATTGTGGGGGAGGGGCCATATTGTTTCTTTCGCCAAAACATTTCTTCGAAATGTCTTGGGTCTGGGAGAAGGAAGTAACAACTTCGCAAAGATTGTGAGCCTCAAATTTCTAATCATTTATGCGCTTGAGAAGGGCTGTTGAAATTTAATTGTTTATGGGGACTCATTGAATGTGGTCAAGTGGATTTCAGGAACTCAACATTGCCAAAACCTTAGACTCACAAAAATTTTGACAGCTATCAGGGATACTACTACTGCATTTGACTCCTTTGAATGAGTACATGTTTACAGGGAAAATAACGAAGAGGCGGACCGGGCTTCGAAAGCGGGGCTCCTGCTGGGGCCAGGGCAATGGAAGATCAAAGAATATACAAGTGGCCTGGTACGGGAATTTTATCATCAACCCTTCATAGACTGAAGGGAATTACAGGGCCATTATGGTTCTATTTCTTTTTGGAACTTCTACGGTTTATGGTCTATTTGAAGCCGACTTATCACGGCTTATTTGGATGTTTTCAATTTCATGAATCTGTCAGCACACATATGTTTTTTGTAGTCTGATACTCAGCATCATATATCACAGCATATATACTGTATTTTTTGTAAATTTTATGGTACCGTAACTTTTTCATGGACACAGACACAGAACTGTTTCTGGTTTTTGCATATCAGCAAATATACTCTTCTAGAGTGAAGATGATCAAATGTAATTTTGTACTTGAAAGATGAAATAAAATTACGCTTTTTGCGGTACCAGGATGGGTTACATTTCATTTGGGGTAAGAGCATCTCGATGAGATTTAAATTGTGTTTTGTTTGTGGGTCAAAGTGGAGAAGAGACGAGAGACCTCATTGCTAGATGGTTGTGTGAAATTTATTTCCTAAAATGTCTTTTTCCAATCCTAGAAAATTTGCAAAGAATTCACAGACTATATTTTCAAATTATGCGGTAAGATCGATAATTATGTTTGGAAGAAGCCATATATTTGGGAGGGAGTAGACTAAAGGTTCAATAGTTCATCATACCATTAATGAGAATGATTAGAAGGACTAAAGTAGAGAATTGAAAATTCAAGGAAGTTAATTCGGATTATGATTCAAAGAAGAAAATTCAAGTGGTGAAGTATTTTGATGAATGAAGAATATTCCAACATACCAAGAACCATGGCTAAGATCATCGCTCCAAATATGAGAGATGAGAATGTCCCTGGAGCACAAAGACTCTTCCACTCAAACAATTTGGAAAGTGTTGTAGTATACACTAGTAGGACAACAATTGATATAGAAGGTTCTAAGAGAACAAGAATGATGAATGGATATTATCTCGTAGTAGACTATAACAAGGCTGGCCATAATGCACTGCAAATACGAAAATCTAAGCAACTAAGAACAATATATATGATGGTTTGAGTCCTCTTTGTAAATTCCACAAAAAATACTATTGATACCACACATTGGAGGCCTTTCATTTTGTCCCACGTGGACAGACTCGATAATTACAACCATCAATTTCAAAGGGAATTTGCAGAGAGTTACAAGGCTTTGATAGAGTGTGATGATATTAAACATATTTGACATTTATGGTAATGTTACTTAGTTGGTTGCAAGGAATATTAAACCTATCTAAGAAAATGGGCATTATGATTTGGTTTACACCAACCCATTTTAATTTAGTTCTTGTGGATTTGGTGGTCATGAGCAATAGAAAATTCCAAATGCCAATGATTGTTCTGTGAAGACTTTCTACAAATTGAATGCAATACCCCTACCTAGGAAATTTAGTTGAAGCTTCCAGAGTAAAATATGAAAAGGATCCTCCACTCAGAAATTGTTCAAGTGGAATCCCATTAATTTAGTAGTTAACAAAGTGGACCTATCAACCAAAGGATTTTTCAAGATAGGAGCAAAACTCGGAAAGAGAATAATTCTTTTGATTTATCTTTCCTTATTATTTTTTTAATGTTAGCATGATGCTTAATAATTAAATATCATGGGCATGTTATTAGATGCATGTGTCATAAAATATGTGCATGTAAGCATGATTAAATGTGCTCATGAAAGTGTGATTGTATGCTAGCTCAGACTTTTGTGTTGAGTAAGGAAAATTGTTGTTGTAGACATGCATTTAGGTGTGCTTAAACATATGTATAATGATGATGTTGCATAAATAGCTTACAACATCGAGATGATGTCCTTACATCAATGTGTGACATAATAAATCTGATGTGGTTGTTGACCTCTTGTGTGCTAGACAAAGTTGGAGCAAGTTGAAGATATTGCTTCCAAAAAAGATGAAGATCAGTAGTTGTTCGTTGAAAAGACTCAAGAGAGGATTGTAAGAAATCCTATAAGGATATTGTTGGTCAAGTAACATCATTAATGTGGTCACTAAACCACAGAGGTAAGATGCTTTTAACACAAAATGGAATTGGTAAGAAACTTCCTTGGATGATTTAGTAATTGATTGATATAATGATGTTGAATACAAGCTCATAGTTAAGAAGGAAGATTAAGTAAAGATATACTCCTTATGCATGTGAATATGATTTGGTAACCAAAGTTTTTCCTAATGGTTTCCATTCTAAAGGTGTTTTTATGAGGCCATGGTAAATTGGAAGGGAAACCTGGAGCACTACACAACTACCCATAGGTCTCCTTGTTGGAAGGACATCTGAGTTGCAATCTTTTTGCCAACATTGAATACACCTAAAAGGGAATGGACGCATTCTTGGTGTTGTGTCTAGGTGGAAAGTAAGGCAACTAGATAGTCAACCAAGTGTTGAGGACAAATTTGGGTAGTGTGTTGCAGTGTTGGGTAGAAATTTCAGTTTCCATGGTGATGTTTTGAGACGTACAGAAGCGTTGATGTGTATTTTTATAGAGGAGCATTGCTATATTATGTTTAAGATCATATATATCCAAATGTTGATTTATATGGTGTTTTGTTAGGAGTTCATATCTAGATGACAACATGATAAAATGTGAAATATGTTATGCATAACAGTGAACCTAGTGAAATAAAGACCTGAATAAAGAAAAAATGATAAAGAATGGGCGAGACAATCGACTCAGCTAACAAAATGCACCAATTGCCTAGGTTAGAGATACTGATAACAACAATGCAGGTATGAGCCAAAGTATGATTTATTGCTTTTGTGTTGAACGGATTAGGTACAAATTCCTTTTCAGCCATGGTTTGATATAATGTTTATGATATGTTATGTTATTGAATGTATTGTGTGAATGTTTCCTATGGGGGTCATATGAAGGTAGTAAGCCTTATGGTAATAATGAATTTAACAATATATTCATGTATGAATAAAGTCATGCTCTTTGCAAGTTGTTGTGTATGCAGTGAAAAGAAGTATGTGTGACTAGGAACATGTATATGACTATAGGAATCTCTATCAAGAGAAAGAAAAGCTAAAGAATGAAGCCTTAAGAATTGTTGTAAAAGTTGATGCTAAAAGCTGGAAAGTAAAAGGGAGGAAGCCATTACCTTGACACTGGACTCATGTTGCCTTGCTTGTCATGCGTGCACTCTCTTATATGTGAAATCCTTTGGCTAGGATGGATCACCCTAGGAACTGTATAGTAGTGAAGGATATGCTTGATCCTAGAGGGGTGAGTGCAACAAGAAAAAGAGGCACTGCATAAATTCAAATAATGGCAAAGAGGATCAAACGGGCATGTATGTTTCTGAAGAGGGCGTGAGCTAAACCTCACCTGAGACAACCAAGAGAAGAAGATTGTAAGTTAAAATTCACTCATGAAATCCATTGGGAATGGACAAATGCACAGATAGATGGACTTATGGTATCCAAGAAAAGTTCAACTAGTGCAAGTTACTAGAATTGAACATAGAGTCCCAATTGATGCTGACAAAAGAAAAGGAAAATAAAAGAGATGCTTATGAAGATAAGTATTAGTTGTTTGCAACTTGTTTTCTAGAAGTTTTGTGGTGCTTATGTATATGTTTGGGATATGATTTGGAAACCCTGTAAAAGAATAAAAATCATATTGGATGGATGTAATATGTATGAATGAATAACTTGTTGTTTGAGTAGAATTTGTTGGATGTAAAGCCTTGGAAACTTCTTGAAGATGTGTTGGTACTTGTGGCCATCCTAGGAAAGTTCGAGAAGGAGCAACTGGAAAAAAAAAATAACATTGTTGTTATAGCCAGAATATCAAAGCTGCACAACTAAAAGCAAAGGTTGGTGTAGCTAGAGAAAAGTTATGAACACCAAGGATGGTGTTAATTTAAGGGGAATGGAATGTAACACCCCTTTTGAAGCCCCTAAATTGTAATGTACTTGAAATTATAAATGCGATAGGGTTGAGGGACAAGCATATGTAATTGAATAATGTAATTATTATTAATAAAAATGGTCAGTTCATTGTGGATGAGGAGAGAACGCTACGAAAGATGGGAGAGTATGAATCCATGAGAGGGGAAGGTGATCGAGGTCTAAGAAATTCTTAAGAACCTTGGTGTTCATGACCTTTTCCTTAGCTTATGACTTGACCCTTGGATATTTTATTATTATTATTATTATTTTTAAAGCATAAGTTCATTAACCTTGGAGGAAGTCTAGCATTTAAAAGGGGGGCACTCATTCCTTCTGCCAAAAAGGAAAGATGACCATTATGTCATTTGGTAATTCAATGCATGTTTGTTTCCTAGTATGACCTTCTTGTCAATCATGGTTTTGAGATGTGGGAAGAAATTTAGAGTCACTGTCAAGTGCCTTCGCCTAGGTGGGTTCATAGTCCCAGCTCAGGGGTGGTAGTTGTGTTGATAGAATAAGAGCATTGTTTTCCTATGGTCGGGAGGAGAATTCTGTTGAACTTTGGTTGTCATTGATGTCAACTGATGACAAAGAGGAATTAGTATTCCTGTGCCAGTTTGAAGAAATATATGAAAGCCACTTTGAAGAAGTATATGTAAGCAAGTTTCAAGAAATATATGGAATCCATTTTGAAGAAATACATAAGTATATTTTAGAAGTACATCAAGCATATTGAATTTGAAGAAGTACATAAGGGATACATTCAATACATATGGTACAAGTGCAAGTCTCCAGTTTGAAGAAGTACATATGCAGATCTCAAGTCCACTTAGTCATGTTACTTCAAGGAAAAACCAGAGAGATGGTTGGACAAGGTTCGGGAGTGCGCAAGTGGCTTGGAGACAAGAAGTGGTAAAACATTATGCAAGTCCCAAAAGTGCGCAAGATACACCAATCAGAAGAAGTATGCAACTTGTTGAAGCACACAAAAGTACCAAGAAGAAAGTAGCGGTTGTAAAAGTAAAGTGCGCAAGACCCACAAGCGATGATACATCAAGGGCACAAGACCACACCCCAAGGGCTCAAGACCACACCGCAAGGGCGCAAGTCCCACCAAAACAAGGACCAAGTATGCACAATACCCACAAGAGATGACACCTCAGTGGTGCAGATCATGACAAGTGGCGGAAGCATGAAGCATGAAGCAAGATAGAAGGGAAGCTGCAACCAACTTGTGGACATCACAATCCATGCAGGGCAAGTATAAATAAGAAGCCAAGTTGGAGAATTGGACAAACTTGTAAGTGGAAAGTTGGAAGATACAGATTTATCAGGGTTCTTATCTTGGGGCATCAAAGGCTCATGGAACCAGAACATCGTGATCTAGTAGAGAGCCAAGTGCGCACAAATAGAGGAATGGAATTGTTGACGATGCACAGTTTGATGTAAGTCTAATTGTGACCATTGCGCGAAGACAAAGATTCATATCTACAGAGGATGTGCAAGTGCGTGAGACCAGAATGTCAGTATCACAGACAGTACACAGACAATCATAGATGATCTAAGACATAGGTGTGAAGACTAACTTGAAGTATATTTTGTGTTGCGCAAAGTGAAGAATTCTATCTGATGCGCAAAGATAGAATTGTCGCATAGTAAAGGATGTGCATTATGATAAGAATGATCCGAGACAAGTGCAAAGAATAGAAAGTTCAAATCACGCACAAAGGGTCATATATTATCTAAATACTGTTGCACTAAGACAAAATGGAAATATCATAGAAGGTGCGCAAAATTGTCTAATACTGATGCGCACAGTTAGAACAATAGTTCATCAGTAGATGCACAGTATCAGTTGAAGTTGCAGAAGCGCAAAAACAGAATGCGAGACTAAACCTGAGTGCAGACTGCAGAATATGATGGAACAGTACACAGTTTGTGAAGTATGATGTCAAATGTATCTGATTGATGTGTTCAAGTGGAATTAGTGATATAGAATAGTTATTGCAAGATCTTAAGGTTGCAAAAGGTGCGCACGACATAGTGAACAACAGTTTATCAGATGAGTGTGTGGATCAGAAGAATAACAAAGTCGTATCTTCTTCTTATATATCAGGGTGACAAGATGAGGCAAGGAGCAGGGGGTCAATGCCTCCTTCCAATTGGTGCTGGAGAAATTTGGAAGTTGGTGCTTCCTTGAATGTAATATTTATATTATAAGAGAGCATTCTGTGGTTTTCTCCCATTTGGGTTTCCACGTAAAAATTATGTGTGTTCTGTGTTTTTTGCACACGTGTGGATGAACATTTTATTTATGGTGGATGCTTAATTTAAATTCAAAATTAATCAGTTAAGAAGCCATAAATTGTTCATAATTGCACTAATACTTATTCACTCCCCCTCTCGGTATTAATTAGGTTCCAACATGTTCCTCATCCACAACGATTTTAAACAAAAATATTAAATGAGAGTGGTCAGGATTGTGTTACAGGAGGCAGAACGAGGAGCACATTATTTGCATGATTTCTTCACACATTATTGCCATAAATCACTACCAACAAATTGCAATATTGGCGATCCTTGTCCAGTCTAAAGGTAGGATTTTGTTAGCGGTGGAAGTGAAGTGAGGAGAGGAAAGTATTGAAGCTCTATGTTCATCGGCCTTGTTTGAATTATGGGTAATTGCCTCTATTCTCACTCAATGGAATCAATATTTCCTATTAGATAGGTCACATTCACTCTTTTCATTCGTGGATTTAATTTGGCATTAAGTTTTAGAATTTCTAAGCAAACCTCCCTTTCAACTTGGGATCCTCTATATCCTTGTTGTAGGTTATCTTTGTTATAAGGCCTTTGTAGTAGGGTGGTGGAGTCTCTTGTTTTAGTTTTTGAATTCTCTGGCATTGGTTGCCTTTCTTCAATTTACTCTCTCTTCATGTTCTTGGGAAAATTTTGTTCTTTTGAGTTTCTTCTAGCCAACAAGATGGGGTTTTTCGGGGCTTATCTCTTAGTGCTAGTGCAAGGATCTGGGTAGTTTTTCCTTCTATAGGTTTGATTAACATTATTTGGGGTGGTTTTGGATACTTGTTCTTAGCTAGTTTTATTTGGCACTACTGCACTATGGACGACTCTAGCAATATTGGGAATTGCCATGAGGACATTCAAAACATTCACAGAGTTCTAAAGAGGCATCAAGATTATACCAATAATTATATAATGCCCATATTTCTAGTCACCACCAAGGTTCATGGAAATGAACATCAATGCATTTCTCAAAATGCTATGATTATAGAAACCCTCATCCAATAGAAGTGACGAATCCAAGTACTATATGCGAAATGCTCTATGCTCATGGACATGATTTGTAATCTTTGTAAGGGTTCCCACTTTGCAACCTCCAAACACATAATGTCCATGGGGTCTCTCCTTGGAGAATTTAGTGAAGAAATATTTCATTAGATGTTAGAAGACATGGAATTAAAGAAGCAAGAATCTCAACTCACTAATGTCGGACAAGATGAGGCACACAACAAGCATGTATTTTACTAATTTCAGTTTATCTTATGCTATGTGATTTTTTGAAACTAAAGATGTTTTTAGGGGTTTACACTAATAGAAATTTATGTAAATACTTTGTGAAGGATGCATCAAACATAAAACTAGTCCTTGCCTCTATATATTTGATTTCTTCAATTGTGTTATTTTCCTATGTAAATAGAAGTGCATTTTTCATTAATAATAAATAAAACAAGATGGGTTCAATATTCGTTGTTATGGAATGTTGTGATGAGCTTGCACTAAAGGAAGACTAATTTGAAAGAGTGCAAGAAGGTGGATGCCTAATAATTATGAATTACAAAGTTGTATTTGGCCCCTAGTCTTCACAAGCTAGTAGAGTATTAAATTACTTGTATTGTTTGTAAAGTAAGAGGAAAAGTATGTACAAAAAACTATGTTATTTTTATGGAGATGAACAAAAATATATGAATGCATTGAATCAACTTTTGGTCTGTATATGAATGCATTGAAGCAACTTTCAGTTTGCATGTGTATAATATCAAACTTGTGCATAAAAGTTGCATGTTTTAGAAAAAAACTATGTTATTTTTATGGAGATGAACAAAAATATATGAATGCATTTAATCAACTTTAGTCTGCATATGAATGCATTGAATCAAGTTTTAGTTTGCATGTGTATAATATCAAGGTTGTGCATAAAAGTTGCATGTTCAATGTTCTAGAACATGCAATATACATGTTCAAATCAATTAAATTTGGAAAGGATGTACTTTGTGTGTTCATACATTTCTAAGCTATTGACATTTTCTTAAGCTCAATGCACAATATTAGCATTTTCGTCAGTTTAATTTCATCCATTGGTTTGATGGTCCACACTCTGCAAATGGAAACACGATTATACTAAATATTACCTTTAGACCACATGATAGAAAGTACTTTAGACCAACTGATTTTGACAAAGGTTTCCATTAATCATATAAATAGTTAGACTTCTTGTAATTTATAGGTGTTTGTTATTAAAAAAAATAAAAAATTAATCATAGACAATTTTTATACATCAATCAAGTTTACTAATTTGTTAATAGTTATTAAGTTTTTGATATAACAAATTTGTATATTAAAAATCAAATTTAATGTTCAATACTTTTATTAGAGATATTCTCACCAAACATAAGAAAACCTAGAACTTATAGCCTACTTATTAAATTAAGTTTACAAATATATGAAATTGGATATAAATGTAACATTAAAAAAAATGAGCATTTCCACTTAATATGTGCCAAGTGTTGCCATCTTAGCAACCTTAATTTTTGCACAAACAAAATATATCAAAATATAAATTCAATTCCACATTTCTTGGCATAATCATCTATTTCCCCTCTAAATGTTTTTCGACATTTCAAATTGAATATCATTCTTAATGTTTACTATTTTTACAAGAAAGAAAGGATACCTGCCCTTCCAACACACTAGAGATAGAATACATAGAAGAAGAAACAATTCACCAACAAGACACATGGGTTTTGGAAATTGACTAACAAACACCATAAACATGGGCATGCATATTCAAAGGGAAATTTCACCACAATAAATGATCCAAATAGCATACATGCAACAAAGTCAATGGAAATTAAGTATTTCAATATAAAATCTAAGAAGATTGTACTAATTAGATTGTGAATTTATGACAAGCATGTATCATCTTTACCTAGTAGGGATTTTTTGGTTATAAGTTAAAGCTAACCTTTTCTTTTAATGCAAAATCTCTAATGTTTCTCTAAAATTAATGTATATATATATATATTAAAATAAATTTGATTTATATAAATTTTAAATTTTGTGTTTGATCTTCTTGATTGGCATTGTGTTAAAATTTACATGATCGACATGTTTTGGGTGGACACTCTAGCCATTTTCAAGATCTAGTTGAAGCTTGAAAGATGAAATATTGTAAGAATGGTAGAAGCTTGAAAATTCAATTTGCGAGGGTGAATAAATAGGTTGAAGGGAAAACTAGTTGTCTGGAGAGAAAGGGACAAATTATGTAAAAATGATTAAATTCTTTGATGTTTAAGGGTTAATGAGATTAATAGGACTTTAGGAAATGGATTGAAAAAAGATAACTTGAAATAAATTATAGAAAAAAGGTAAAAGAGGTATAAAAGGGTTCACTTCAAAAAGACTTTAAATTTTTTATTGAATTTGAACTAATTTAAATTTTGAAAATGGAAATAATTTAATAATTTGAATTTAAAATAATTTAATAATTCATTAAATAAATTTTTTGTTAAAAAATGTAAATAGGTTAAAGATATTTTTAGGTAAGCTAAAAAATTTATTTGGCAATTTAAATAATTTAATAATTTGAATTAAAATAATATAAGCTAACAAATTAATTAAATGAAAAATAATTGAATGAATAGAATAATATTTAAAAAAGAAATTTGATCTATGTACTTAGGAAATTGGATTATTAGATAAAAATATATAATTGTAAATTTAAGATAAAAATAAGAAAAATTGGATTATTGAAATAAAATTAGTTGTTTGGAAAGAAAAGGATAAATTAGGTAAAAAATATTAAATTCTTTGATATTTAAGGGTTAATGAGATTAATAGGATCTTAGGAAATTGATTGAAAAAAGAAAAATTAAATTATAGAAAAAAGATAAAAGAAGTACAAAATGAGGTTAGTTCAAAAAGACTTTAAATTTTTTATTGAATTTGAAATAATTGAAATTTTTAAAATTGAAATAATTTAATAATTTACTAAAAAGAAATTTTGTTCAAAAAAGAGGATAAAAAGGTTAAAAGATTTTAAGGTAAGCTTAAAAACTTTTATTTTGCAATTTCAATAATTTAATAATTTGAATTAAAATAATGTAAGCTAACAAATTAATTGAATGAATGGAATGATATTTAAAAAAGAAATTGGACCTATATACTTAGGGAATTGGATTATTGAGATAAAGAATATCAATTGTAAATTTAAGATAAAGTATGAGAAATTGGATGATTGAAATAAAAATATAATAATAAATTCGAGATAAAATAATTAACTTGAAAATATGGGGTGGATATTGTTAATAAACAAAGCAAAAGGAGACAAATCGGAGGGTTTAGTTAGAGGGGTAAGAAAAATATAACAAAGAGGAGAGGGAGGGGGAAATCGGGGAGGCGGGATAAGAATAGGATTGAAAAGAAATGAGGCGATGCAAGGATAAGAATCAATGATTAATACGATGGATTAGAGGTTGCCATGATTGGATTAGCTTATAGTTGTCATCGTGATATAAGTTCAAGGGATGCTTTTCAATCTCTAAGGTTTCCCTAACCAACCGAGAGGAGTAATGTGAGGTGGAGGGTAAAATTTTGGCTTGGTTGAAACAAATTTGGTGTTTGGTTTTAAATGAATGTTCAACTGTAGTAGAGTTTTTTAGGCGATTTTGATATGTGTCAGCGATGTGCTCTTTTAGACGAGTTTGGATGGATCTATTGGTTTGACCAATGTAGGATTTTCCACAAGAACATGGAATTTGGTAGACACCTTGGGATAGAAATGGATCTGATTTATCCTTGACACTTCTAAATAATTATTTGAGCGTCTTATGGGGTTTGAAGATAGTTTTTTAAGTTCTTTTTAATAAAGATCTTGGAAATGCGATCAATTTCCTAAGGTCCTGTTAATCTCATTAACCCTTAAACATCAAAGAATTTAATCATTTTCTACCTATTTTGTCCATTTCTTTCCAAACGGCTAGTTTTATTTCAATAATCCAATTTCTCTTATTTTTTATCTTAAATTTGCAATTATATATTTTTATCTCAATAAACCAATTTCCTAAATATATAGGTCCAATTTCATTTTTTAATATTATTTCGTTCATTCAATTAATGTTTTCATTTAATTAATTTATTAGCTTACATTATTTTAATTCAAATTATTAAATTATTTAAATGGTAAAATAAAAGTTGTAAGCTTACCTAAAAAAAATTGTTAACTTCTTTACCTTTTTTAACAAAATTTCTATTTAGTAATTATTAACTTATTTTGAATTCAAATTATTAAATTATTTCAATTTTCAAAATTTAAATTATTTCAAATTCAATAAAAATTTTAAAGTCTTTTTGAACTAACTCCCTTTTGCACCTCTTTTACCTTTTTTCTATAATTTATTTCAACTTATATTTTTTCATTCCATTTCCTAAGGTCCTGTTAACCTCATTAACCCTTAAACATCAAATAATTTAATTATTTTTTACCTAACCCCCCAACCTATTTATTCACTCTCCTTGCAAATTAAATTTTCAAGCTTCTACCATTCTTGCAATTCATCTTTCAAGTTTCAGCTAGATCCCGAAGATGGGTAGAGTGTCCACCCGAAACGCGTCGATTGTGTAAACTGTAACCCAGTGCCAATCCAGAAGATCAAGCATAATGTTGATACATTGTGGAAATATTCATGATCAAATTATGAATTTCTTTATTCTAAGTTTGTATTGATCTAAATATGATAACACAATTAATTGAGTTTAGTGTAACATGTATTACAAAAAACTAATTAAAAATCCAAAAACAAAATTTAAAATAGATATGCGGTTATTAAGATAAGACAATTTGATTAAGGTCCAACATTAATTTTGTTATCAAATCCATTGTCTTATCAATTATTCTCTTAATAATATTGATAATTACCATATGGTTAGAGCCTTTGCAGTCGTTGCCCTCCATGAACCTGTAATTACTTTTCTTGAACATGTAGTAGATTAAATCCCTAAGTTTAACAAATTAAATAAACTTTATTGCATTCATGTTGTATTCTCTAGATCCCTATTTTATGGCCTACCTCCCTTTAAGTTCTCTATTTTTTTTACCCACAGCTAAATGAGCCCATTGAATTACTTGAATTGTTTGCTAATAAGACTTACTTAAAAAAAAAAAAATGGGTTGTGTTTTGTATTAAAAGGTGTTGCAATATAGTTCAACAGTGAGATAATACAAAATTAAAAGTAGCAAAAAACAGTTCAAAAGAGGTTCTACTCCTATCATACCAGTGTCTATAAAACAATGGAGCTTAGATATTGTAAATACAAAACAAAAAAGGGTTTTACCGTTATACACCCTTAAAAAAAATCCTAAAACCAGTTGGCATTTACATAACATAGATAATTAGATTCAGGGGAAAGTAGACTTGCTTATTGCTTCCACTTAGGCCTAGTCTAGAGGTTTTGCTTCCAATTTGTCCAATTCCATGTCTTCTCGTAGTTGGTTTACTGTGTCCTATTCCCCATGTTTTACAGGAATGGATCCAATAGAAAGGTGGTTGGAAACAATAGAGGAGGAGCCTTTGCTTAGCTTTAGAACCATAGCCTTCAATTGAGCACATTCTTCTTCCAATAGAAGAATTTGTTTTTTGTTGTTGCAACAATAGGCTCATTATTTTTGTGTTTTTGGATGCTTGTAGATGTTCAAGTTCCTGTGCCTTCATCGTGACTGAGAATATAGACGTGCTATTTCCCTTTATTAAATCCTCCCGGCACCTAACAAACTGTCTCAATTCCTATATATCCTCGTAGCATTTTGGGGTGGTTATTTGCCATGTTGTCCTCATTCCCTACAACTAAGTCAAGCTAAAGGTCAAACAGATCCCAGGGTTGCCAATAGAAAGGGAACTAGACCCTTTGTATAAAGAGGTCCTTAAAACTGGGAAAAGTCTCATTCACTTCTAGAATGGAGTCTTGAATTCATTGTTTCCCATTGTAAACTGAGTATACACCATCAAAAATCAAGAGGTTTGGGAGACCCGGATATAATGTCTCTCCCAAATCAATTATTATCCAAAGTTATGACCATAATGGAGTAACAAACAGGCTTGAGACACCAATCCTCTATAGTTGCAAAATGCAAAACTTTGAGGGTGAGACAAGCTTACTAGGAGGATCCTTTCACAGGTCTTGAGACTAGGCATAATCCCAAATGCACCCGCCTTGCTAGAACCCATAGCTTGAAATTTTGGAATGTGCCCGGGCCAAAACATGTGTGAAGGCTAGGCATTCCTTAATGATGTATCTCATGATCCATTAAGTGCATTAACACTGATGCTATGTGGCTTTGACTTGATCATATTCGTATGCATGATAATTAAGAGTGACTAATGAATGGGGTGGAAGGTTAATACCCCATCCTTTTGTGGCATCTCTTCATCCATCCTAGTGGCTAGGTTGGAAAGATTTTCAACTTTAACGTTGAGAGTGAAGAATATGGTAAAAATCAAACTCCTCCATGCCTTCATTTCACTCCTAGTTCTCTCGATGATCTGCGCCAAGGAGATGTCCTTAGGAGAAGAGTAGAGATGCATATATTGAATGATCACCACAGATCCCCAAACACTATAAGTTTCCTTGCACTTGATGAAGATGCGACTCTAATTCATTGTAGTAGAGCATAGGCCTCTACTTGGTTGTTGGAGGCCCTTCCTAATCCCCATGATAAACTATTTATTTGAGTTCCTCTGAGATTAATAAGGATCCACCCCTGCATTTGCCATCCCTCGCCTATTGGATTTACTAACAAGTAATTGCAAGTTCAATTTTCTTGGAGAGCCTATCATGTTCAAGTACAATTACATGGATTAATTATATGTTCGCGCTATAGAAAAAATGAAAGTAGATATACACGCTAGGCAAAGGAACATTGTTCATGCAAAATAGATGCACCAGTGCCAACAACAAATTGAGGTAACCTCTCTGCTTCGAATTATGCATGTTGATATACAACTTTGTTTATATGCTTCATGTTTTAAATAATTCCATAAAATTAATCTATAGATAATGTAAGACATACCTTTGGTTTGTGGATGGAACAAATTTTAGCATCTTAAATAAATAGAGCAAACTCGTGTTCATCCTCATTTGCACTTCATTGTTTTTTAATTTACACTAGTTCAATACCCAAATAGTTAATTCTTCTTAGCTTTCATTGCATCGAAAATTCATAAGTACAATGGATCTTTGTTCTATGTTATTCACAACAATATGAATTATCGATTCTTGAATGACAGGGTATTCATGCATTACGACAACCTTAGCCTAACCCTTGGACAAGCTCCAGTTACATAAACTAGAGCCCCATTGGCATGAAACATATGCCTAAACATTTCTATACACTCCACAATTGTAGACCAAATTGAAATAATGCCAAGTTATCATATGAATTCCAAGTACATACAAAACACTACTAGTTTTCAATTGCCTAATGCAGTGGAATCTAAAAGGGAAAACCCAAGCTTTTGCCTACAAATCAATTGAATTTGTTTAGGGAATGACTTATTCACTATTTCCTTGATAGTATGAACAAAACAAAAAAAATACCAAAACATGATATAGATATGGAGCTCGAATGAGAAAATGCCAAGCAATCATAGGTGACCCATATCACAACAAATTGACTACCATATTTGAAATATGCACTATCTCTTATTTTTATTGATCTCTTGAAGAAGTTAATCAAGGAGAAAGAACTAATCAATAAATCTAAATGAATATTGTAGTAGGTAAAGCCTAGCCCTGCCCTCCTAGTTCCATTGAATTTGAGTTTATAATGAAGCAAGTGATGGGGATGGGGATTACCTTCCTTAACACCAAGGTTGGGCCTAGAAACTAAAGTCCATTGCCCCACTAGATTGAACTCCTCCAAATGTTTGTATTGCGACACCTTGGATTTACAATTTGTCCAATTCCATGTCTTCTTTGAGTTGGTTTACCATGTCCTCATCCCCATGTGGTACAAGAATGAGCCAATATAAAGGTGGTTGGAAACAATAGAGGAGGAGCATTTGCTTACCTTCATAACCATAATCTTTAGCCAAGCATATTCTTCTTCCAATATGATATTTTTTTGCAACAATATGCTTATTATTTTTGTGTTTTGGGGTGCCTGCAGATGTTCAAGTTTGTGTGCCTTCATCATGACTAAGAATATAGACATGATATTTCCCTTTATTAAATCATTATGGAACCTAACGAACCATACGAATTCTTGGACATATTTGTATCATTCGGGGTGGTTATGTTCCACCTTGCTCTTGTTTTCCATAACCAAGTCAAGTTGGAGTTCAAACAAATCCTAGGGTTGTTGATAGAAAGGGAACTCAACCCTCTCTATAAAGAGATCCCTGGAATTGGGAAAAGTCTCATTCACTTCTAGAATGGAGTCCCAAATTCCTTGTTGTCCACTATAAACTAAGTATACAACATCAACAATCAAGAGGTTTGGAAGGTTGGATGAGACTCTGTCTCTCCCAAACTAATTCTTATCCGAATTTATGACCATAAGGGAGTAACAAACAAGCCCAAGACACCAATCCTCTATGGTTGATCAAAATGTAGAAGTTTGAGTGCGAGATAAGCTTACCAAAAGAAACCTTTCACAGGTCTTGAGATTGGGCATAATTCCAAATGCACCTGCCTTGTTAGAATCCATAGCTTGAAATTTTGGAATGTGCTAAGGCCAAAACATGTGTGAAGGCCATACATTCCTTAATGTGTTGTGTCTCACGATACACTTAGTGCATTAACATTGATGCTACATGGCTTTTCCTTGATTATATTCGTATGCATGAAAATCAAGAGTGATTAATGAATGGGGTGGAAGGTTTATACCCCATCTTTTTCTAGCATCCCTTCATCCATCCTGGTGGCTAGGTTGGAAAGATTATCATCTTCAGTGTTGAGAGAGCGAAGAATATGGTAAAACCAAACCTCTTCCATGCCTTACATTTCACTCCTAATTCTCTTGATGATTTGCACCAAGGAGCTATCCATAGGAGAAGAGTGGAGATGCATATATTGAATGATCATTGCATATACCAAACACAATAAGTTTCCTTTCACTTGATGAAGACGCGACTCCAATTCCTTGCAGTAGAGCATAGGCCTCTACTTGGTTGTTGGAGGCCATTCCTAATCCCCATGAGTAACTATTTATTTGAGTTCCTCTAAGATTGATAAGGACCCCCCCCCCTGCATCTGCCACACCTTGCCAATAAGATTTCCTAACAAGTGATTGCAGTTCAATTTTTTTGGAGCTATCATGTTCAAGTACAATTTACATGGATTAATTATATGTTCACACTACAAAGAACAGGTAAGTAGATATTCATGCCAGGCAAAAGAAGTTAGTTTGTGCAAAACCCATGCACCAATGCCAACAACAAATTGAGGTAAGTTCCCTACTTCTAATTGTACGGGTTGATTTAATTGTCTGCTACACATACATGCACGCACATATGCACGCGTGCGTGCACACACACACACACAAATCTTTGTGTATTCTTTGTAACCTTTGCAACTATTGGTGCCCTTCTATATTTTAATAATATCTTCAATGGTAATAATGGTAAACAACTTTGTTTATATGCTTCATGATTTAAATAATTTCATAAAACTAATATATAAATAATGTAAGACATACCTCTAGTTCGTGGATAGAACAAATTTTAGCATCTTGGAGAAATAGAGCAAACTTATGTCCATCCTCATTTGTAATTCACCATTTTTGAATTTACACTAGTTCAATACCCAAAGAGTTAATTCTTCGTAGCTTCCATTGCATCGAAAATTCATAAGTACTATGGATCTTTATTCTATGTTATTCACGACATTATGAGTTGTCGATCTTGAATGATAGTGTATTCATGCATTAGAACAACCTCAACCTAAACCTTGGACAAGTTCTGGTTACATAAACTAGAGCCCCATTGGCATGAACCATATGCCTAAACATTTCTATACACTCCACATTTGCAGACCAAATCGAAAGAATGCTAAGATATTATATGAATTCCAGGGACATACAAAAAACCACTAGCATTTATGATTGCCTAATGCAATGGAATCTAAAAGGGAAAACCAAAGTTTTTGCCTAGAAATCAATTGAATCTGTTTAAGGGATGACTTATTCATCATTCCCTTGATAGTATGAGCAAAACAAAAACATACCAATACATGATGTAGATATGGAGCTCAAATGTGAAAATGCCAAGCAATCATAGGTGACCTATACCATGTGGGTTTGCTTCTCACAATGAACTGACTATCATATTTGAGATATGCAATATCTCTTAGTTTTAGTGAGCCCTTGAAGAAGTTAATCAAGGAGAAACAACCAATCAACAAATATAAAGGAATATTGTAGTAGGTGAATCCCCGCCCTTCCCTCCCAATACCATTGAATTTGAGTTTATAATGAAGCAAGTGACAAGGATGGGGATTACCTTCCTTAACACCAAGACTCGACCTAGAAACTAAGGTCCATTGCCCCACTAGATTGAACTCCGCTAAATGTTTGTATTAACTAGGATTCGACCCACACCTTGGCTTTACAATGCTTGATACAATTGTCATCCTCACACTCTATAGTCATTCGATACATCATCACCACCATTGATTGCTCTTGTGCCACCACCATTCAAAGAAACAATATAAGATCATTATAGGGACACAATCAAATAGACAACTTATATATAAGGTTGTTTTAGGGACACAAGTAGGAGGAATAAGATGCATTCCAAATCTTCATGTTGATCACGAACACCACACATTCTAGAAAATTACGAATACAATTCAACAACCCGTTGGTTTGGCTCATACTCAATATCCTGCATAAGCTGAAACTTAGGCATCTTTTATGGAATATGATTTGGTAACCTATCGATCCAACTCAAACTTAATATCCCACACAGGGATAGATAGAGGCATTCATGTAGATTCTATTAACTATATAATAATTTAAAGTTTATTATCTTCCATCCCTGTTTCATGAGGTCGTCCAATGTACATTCAAAGTCTTGGACACAAAATTTGCCTCCCATTAACACTTGACTTGTTGTGAGGGAGGTCAAGTGTCTTGCCACCAACCTCCATTTCTGTACATCATGCATCATAACACATATGGACTTATTTTTTTTCCTAGTTTGACAAAAGCTACCAAAACCAAATGGTATTAGTCATATCAGTTCTCTTAACCAATGGAAAAACTACAAATATTTGGATTTTGAAAATTCAAATGTTCAATAAAGTTAAAAAATCCATTTAATATTGAAAAATCGTCAAAATTTTGAAAACATTTAACAAATTTATCCTAGGTGAATGAGTTTTAACCTAAATTGAAACATATGGAACTTCTTAAGTAGGGATTAATAATTCAAAAAAATCAATTCCAATTTGTAAAAATCAACTATAAAAATTATAGCCTATTTTGAACATACGACAAAGATTTTATGTCCTATCAAACATGTCATAGAAACATATTATTACATGTAAAAAATAGGAACAAAATTAAGACTTTGTACGGAATTTTTTAATTATCTATTATCTAAAAATAAAATTACACATATTATTATTAATTAATTATGAAACAATTTTACATTGATATACTTAGGGTTTTAAAATATATTTATAAAACAAATAAAATATAAAATAAAATGTAAATTTTATTGCATTAAAAGAAGTGAATTACATTTTATATCTAATGTGATAAGTACATTTATTGGATTAATGTGATAATGACAATTTGTTAAATATTAATCTATATATAACAATATAACAATACATTGCATCTAGATTTCACACTAAACTTATGTTTAATATTCTAAACAATTTAAATAAGTAAATATATAAAATATAAATCCTATATAAGTCAATTTTTTTAATAAATACAATGAATCTAAAAACATTCAATTAACTTGATTTAATATTCCAAATCATTTTTTATTACACTCAATGAATCTAAAAACAAAACATTCAATTAACTTGATTTAATATTCCAGATCACTTTTTAATACACTAATATGTATCATCTAAACTAAAAATTAATATTAATTCAGAGTTAACAATGTAAATTTCCACAATGATGTTGTATTGACTATTTAGAGAAAACTTGCATTTCAAAACCAAGGTAAAATGGGTCTAGCTAACGTACATTATAATTACTTTTAAGCCCTTCTGCTTCATAGCTTGAAGAGCGCAAGGAAACAAAAGAGCCATGTGTATCCAGGACATGACTCCCTTTAGCTTTCTAAGAAATCCACCATCGTATCGTCACCCATAAAGTGGCCTACCCCGGTCCCCCAAGCTTCAATTTCAATTATTCACACACACTCACGCCACCCTAATGCATATGTATGCACATACATCGCCTTCTGATTTGTCCTCTGCCTACCTACACTGACTATCTCGATACCCTCTTCTTAAATTCTTCCTCTGGTGTTGGAACGCCCACAGCTCCTCCATTTCCCCATCAGACATATATATGCATCTCACACAACCCAAATTCCATATATATATTTCAATACTCTTCCACCTCACTTCTCACATACACTAGAACAACGGGCAGACAGACATAAGCCAGTTATCTGTCCAAAATCTATGAATGGAAGGCAGGGAATCCAATGGACCGTCCCCCTTCAATTCCTTCTATCACAGAACATACACTCCTAATCCCAATCCCAATCTCAACACACCCAATTCAAATCCCACCACCAATGCTGTTTTCACAGCCCCCCAGAGAGCTATGGTGAGCCCTGAACAGTCCCTCACCATTGTTAATAACAATAATATACCCAATGCTTCCTCCTCCTCCCCTCTGTATTCCGAGGGCCCAAGTGCAATATTTGCTCACCCCGGGAGTGGAAGAGCGAGTCTGGCGGGTTCAGAGACTTTGAAGAGGAAGAGGGGAAGGCCTAGAAAGTATGGTACAGATGTTGATGGATTTGGCAATGTGGGTTTGGGCTTATCATCCCCGTCATCACCATTTTCAGATAAAAAAGCGCGTGGGTCTGGCAAAAAAGCTCAGATGGTTGCACTTGGTATGTATTCATACACTCTATCTGTCAATGTTTTGGGATTGAGTCAGGAAAAGTATATCAATAGTGCTTGTGTTTTGCAACAGAAATTGACATTTTTAGATGTTGGTGGAAACTTGTTTGTAATATATTAGCAATGACTGAAAATAAAACTTACTAACACAGACCCCTCTAAATCTGGGTCTGATGTGCACCTCGAGGTTGCGAAGCTTGAAATTGCATATCTAGAGTTCCAATAATTGATATGTTGGTTCTTTGTGACGTTGGGAAGCTTGAAGTTGAAGTCGTCTGTCCACAGTATTTGATATGTTGGTTCTTTGTTCAATTCAAGATATGCATCCTTGAAACTTCACAACCTCGAGGTGCATATCAGCCCCAGGTTTAGATGTTCTATGCTAGTATCCATATTCAATGCACACATATGCACTGTCTAGATTGAATCCACCGTCATATACATGAACACATGAAGAGTTGATGGATCATCCCCACCCCTACCTCGCTTCTCTCGAGTGCCTCTTTAAGCTCCAGTTGCAGATCTTCTTTTGGGCTTTTTTCTAATGTTTAAGAGCGTATGCATTTGGAAAATTGAAGAGTTGGTTTTCATTTCTCTCTGGAACATTCTTTTCCTGCTGCTTGCTAAATAGCAATTTGGTTGTAATTGAACTGAAAGGTGTCCAGGAATTTAGCAACAACTGCTTAGGGAGATAAATTCTTGAGCTTTTCTCTGTGGCTTTAGATCCTATAGAACATCAAAATGACTCGATTTTAGAATGAGTTGCACTGTTGCCGTTTTTTTTTGCATTTATTTCATGTAACTAATTTTAGGAAGAAATCACATTTGGGACATCGAGCAACTTAGCACAAATGAACTGAGATGAAACTTTTATTGTTGTTTTCAGAAAACCCAAATAGGATCTATGGGACGTCATCAAAAACAGAGTCCATGAGGTTCATACAGCTCCATTTAACTGGATAGGATATTTAGTATTCGAATACAAAATTAACGTGTCTATCAAATTGCATTGTAAATCAATAAATTTAACAAGCTGTTTCTTCTTTGCCTATGCTTGAAAGAAGTAACATTGTTCTCCAGGAAGCAACATTAAGAAGTAAAGTGTTAGATTCCAAATGTGGGTGCATCGACATGATAACACACATGATTGGAGAGACTAATAGATGTCACTTATATTGATGATGCAGCAAGAGCATACCAGAGAGCCTGAGATTGGCTACCCACAATTCACAATTATCACCCTCTCAATACATCAATATATATGATCCCTAGGTTTGTTAAGGTGATCAAGCCACCTAACCCTAACCTAACTGATAATATAAATTAATAATTTAATATTGATCACATCAGTCACATGTCTCTAAATAAAGTGACCTACATAACACTCATATATTTGTGTTATATTCTAACATAAAGGAGGTTAGGAACATGATTGAGACAATCACAAATTGAAATAATTGACATTGTAACGCTTCAACAATGCAATGTTGCACATGGTGAGATTACCACGACTGATTTAGATGTGTGTATGTGTATATATGAAGAATATTGAGCAGGATGTATGCATTCTCGATTAGCTTGATCATGACCTGGTTTCATGAGTGATAAATTTAAAGCCAAAGTGAAGGATATAGCCACCTGGCACAAGTGAGTCAGTGACATCAAGGTTAACAGCATAAATCGTAATTTCCATAATTTAAAAGCTTCTGTGATTGCTGTAGCAATCAGTAATCTTTGCTTTTGCTTCTTGGATAAACATTAATTTTAATCAAGTTCAATGTACTTTATCCATGGACATACCGGTAGAGAGCTGTCTTTCCAGGATAACTGAGGGCTGTGAATAGGCTGAATGTTGTGAACCTAATTTGTTAGGGACCCACTGTTATGAGCCCAGAATTGTCATGGACCCAAGAACCACACTAGCCATGGGCTAGTAGCAGGTTTAACATAACAACACCAACAACAGAGTTTTGCAATAACAACAGTAGATTCAACAATAACAACAGTAATTTAAGAAAAACAGATTCTGATTTTTAATTAGCAGTGGGTCCAACACTCAGAATAACAACTAAATACTAGAGATTTCAACACAGAGAATCCTCAAAAGATAAGGCAGATTGGTGAACTTAAGTAAATAATCTGAACTATAACTGAAAATCAGATATCAATCTGCTATTTGGAATTGGATCTGTGATACCACTATTACGAACCAACACAGAATTCTAATATTATAACTGAAATCTCAAAAAAATGAAATCTGAAATAAGGAACTGGATTTGAAAATGTGAAAACTAAAACGACCTAAATTCTGAATCTAACAAGGCAATAGCTACAGAAAAATCATCAATAGTTTTAAAATTACTAACAACAATGAACAAAAAGATGAACAATAGTAACAGCGGTGGAATACCAGAGATTTCAGTCAGAACTGAACACAGACTTTGAAGAACGGAAGTAAATCTTAGCAGGAGATGGTTTGTTGTTGAACATCATATAACCTAGATACCAGAAAATAAGTACACTGAACAGAAGCTCTCTTGAGAAGGTATGGGTGCCAACTTAGACCAAATCCAATGCAGTATGGATGCTACTCTTTGCCCAAATAGTCTCTTTCAGACTACCTGCAATAACGCATTTCACAAAAGGCCCCTACTCTAATGACCAAGTGTCATTTTTTAGTGATCCCACTTTTTATAAGCGCATTTCACAAAAGGCACCTACTCAATGCCTAAGAGCCATTTTATATCCAGTGATCCCCCTTTTTAGAAAAACGCACTTTACAAAAGGCCCCTACTCTAATGCCTAAGTGCCATTTTATATCCAGTGATCCTACTTTAAACAAATGAGGAGTTACAATCCTTGTTGAGTGACATTTATGCGTGGAAGTTACTAAACACTAAAATAAGTGGAGTTACTAAACACTTAGATGTGTGCATGCACAATACTAGCACTCATGTGAGCATGGATTATTAACTTTCTGCCAAGAAAAGAAAAAACCATGTTTCCAAGTTTAATTATCACTAATAGATCTGGTTATTTCTATCCAATCCTCCTTATCCAAGTCTAGTGCTATTATTTGTCCTAGTGTTGGATAGAGAGCTCGTTGTTTGTTTCACTTCTGCTCTATCAGAACACCCTAGAGAATCAGATAGGTGATCATGATCAAAGCATGTGCAATATGATGAATAACTGGTTGTTCTCTAGTATTGAGGATTTTGCTTGTCAGAAATAATAAAGTCCATTAATCGCCTTATCTATATGTGCATTTTGAAAATATTTTTCATTTAAGGACTCAAGTTGTTTGCAACATGAATGATCTTGTACCACAAGGACTTGCCCACATGCTGTATTATCCTTTCCCTTTGATTATAAGTAGTCCTTGTCCTTTGTTGGATTGTCTTCAGGTTGTAAGCTAAGATACCGGATACGCTCAAAACACCCTTCGTGTCCCGTGGGGTCGTGTCGGACACGGACACGAGTTCTAATTGTCCTAAAATTAGGACACGATCAAAACTTGTGTTGGACACGATTTGCCATCGTGTCCCGCACTGTGCATATCGTGTCCTGATTCTAGGACACGCAAACCGCGGAAAAGATGCCCATGCCCATTTAAAAAACAAATTTTGTCATTCTTTTTATCATTTGCAAGTGTGGAGAAGGCTCTCAAGTGAGTTTTTTGTGCAGGTGAAGAAGATTTGAAGGCTTTCCAAGTGCATTGAGGGTGGATTTTGTTGAGAGGATTGCAAGCTTAACCATCAAACCAAAAGAAGAATTTCTCAATCAGATAGGGCAGGAGCTAAAGGGCAAAGGAAAGGGAGAAATGCCCCATCTAGTGTCTCCCCTTCTATTCGTCCAAGCACAAGCTCTTCTACTCCTCCTACTAGTGCTCCATCTGCTGCTAGTGGAGCTCATGCTCCATTTAACCCTGTTTTAGCAAGACAACAAGCCCAAGAGAAAAAAATACCCTTTGTGGAAGTATGTGACAAGGAAAGATGGGCCTGGGGCAAAGCTTGGTGGGGGAGGCAATGTGTGTTGGAGTTGCAATTTTTGCAAGAATGAGTTCAAGAGCACATATTACCGGGTTAAGGGCCATTTGTTGGCCCTTCTGTCTTGTGGGATTTATTCATGTAAAGCAGTGAGTGTTACCCAAAGGAGGGATATGGAAAGAGAGGATCATGTTGGCTTAGGGAAGGTGGCAGCAGCAAGCAAGGAAAAAGATGAGGAACCTCTTCCATTCTTGAGGAAATCCTCTAGCACTAGGCCTCGAGTTCCACCTAGCAGATATGGGAGTGGGCTTGATACTCATCAAACAAGAAAGAGGCCATCTCCAAGTGGTCTAGTGGACATGATTTTCCAACAAGAGGCGCGGGAAGAGGTGGACCTTACCATTGCATTCTTTTTCTACCTCAACTTCATCTCATTCATTGTTGCACGGTCACCATTGTTTATTGATATGTGTTGAAGTCTCATTGAATGAGCTCCAATTGGTTATGTGCCTCCTGGTTTAGAGAAACTTAGAACCACATTGTTGGTTAAGGCAAAGAAGGAGGTGGATAAAATTCTTGAGCCAATTAGATCAACATGGCCCTCATCCGGTGTGAGTATTGTTTGTGATGGATGGACGGATCCAGCACGCCATCCACTCATCAATTTCATGGTATCTTCCAAAATGGATTGGTGTTCTTGAAAGCAGTGGATGCTCTTGAGAAATACAAGGATGCATAGTATATGGGTGGCTTATTCATCAAAATCATTGAAGAAGTAGGTGTTGATTCGTGTGTACAAATCATCACGGATAGTGCACCTGTTTGCAAGGTTGCTGGCATGATTGTGGAAGCTAAATATGCACAGCTATTTTCATTTTGGACACCTTTCATTGCTAATTTGCTCATTGTTTGAATTTATCACAAGATTCATCTAGGGGAGAGGTCATTTTATAGATTTGAGTCTTTGACTCATTTGAGTTGTTAGTGTTGTAGAGTCATTTATACTTGCTTTTATTGCTCTTACAGGTTTTTTGGACACCTTGCTTGTCCATTCCTTGAATTTAGCACTGAAATCCATTGCTTCGGATGTGACATGGATTGACAACCTTATTGAGGATGCATGTTGTTACCGGATGAACTAGCAGGGCTAGTCTCCGATGAGAAATGTAAGAGAAGTGGCATTGTCACCTCAGCCAATTCTCTAACTTCCAAGGAGAGTCGGAACCTCCAAGGGGAAGAGCCCTTTTATGGTCTGCAAAACACCTTAGGACAAGAGAAGCTATGCCTTCTTGACGATAATATTAGTGACCAGTGCCTTAGACAATGAATTCAAGAGTGTGAAGAAGACATACTATTTAATCATTCAATGGCAACAATGCAAACACTAGCATAAGTAGTCAATATAGCAATGAGTATAACAAGTGTCCAAGGGTAACCGATTAGGTGTAAAGGATTGTTGAGCAATGTACGTAGTTCCAAGAACTCAATCACTGCTATGACAATGTAATATCATTAATGTCGAACTCGCATAGAAGAGCGTTATTGGCAAGAGTGTTATCATCAATTTAGCAATACGGTGTAGATTATTCAATGACCAATGTAAGGACTAATGTACCAAAATTAATTATTCAATAAATGTTTAAGCACATTAGAGGCCCTCGACCACATCATCAACTTATGAAGAACAATACAAATATCATCAATGTTCTAAACAACTTCTAACTCCCAATTTATGTTTCGAATCACAAACAATATCAGAATTATAATGATAGCTACCTTATTTGCAATGTTACCAATCTTGCATACAGTATATTCATCAACAGTGATAATATATCAGAGATGTATAGCAGCCTATCAGAGTTACTAACAGCAGTAGAAGATATTGGCAGCAGTAGGAAGAATTTTATAAAAAGTCAAAAGACAAGTTCTTTACTATTTTGTCACTCATGAAAGATGTTAGATCAGACTGTAAAAACACTTTTCCGACCTGTGTAAGTCAGTTTCAGAGTCCCTTTTGTCATGTGGCAGCCTTGCAAAACGTTGTCAAAATATTATAAAAGTTTGGCCTTCTTGTTTGTCTTGTGCATGTGCAGGTAAAGAACAAGTTTTAGGACTATCAAAGTCTGCAAATTTTAGGGCAGCAGAGGTGATAGCCTGAAAGAGGGAAGGCTCAAGCTCGAACAAGGTGCCAAATGAGGAACCAAGGTCTGCTAGTAATGCCCAGGAAAGAGGCCAGCACAAAAAGGTATGACCGAGGGCTTAGGGAGGAGGGCTAGTCCTTGTTTAGGGTAGGCCGTGGGGAAGGTTTAGGGCATGAAGAAAAGGGAGAGAGAAGATATGAAAAGGGGAGAGAGAAGGAAAGTGGAGAGAGAGGAGCAAGGGTTTAGGCTAGGAGAAGGATTAAAGGTGAGGAGGAAGGAGACAAGGGAGAGGAAGGAGAAGGGAAGGTAAATGGAGAAAAAAGGAAGGAAAATGGGCAGCGAAGGTAGGGATATGGGATAATGAGGAGGAAATGAGGAGTGAGGGTCTAGGATGGGAGTAGGATAGAGTGCGAGCCCTAAAGGCAAGAGCGAGGGTAGGAGAGGAATGTTAGGGGAGCGGCTAGGGTAGATCAAATCTGCAATTAGGGCTTGGGGATGAGTTTTTTTAGGGTTTTATATATTAGGAGTTTTATATACATAAAAAGGTAGACAACAAACCTAATTAAAATAACAAGTTAATATTTACAAAAATCACAACTGGGGTTTGGGAAAAGAGTAGAAGAGGTTGTCAACCTAGGGTTTTAAAGTTTTACCCTAACCCTAGGGCATCAAGGAAGATGGCCTTCCTCTTGAGATGGTACTTGCAAAGTTAAGCAAACTAGGGCCTTTCTTAACAACCACAAGGGTTGGTTAAATAAGACATAGTTAGGGAAAAACTTGAAGACCTAAAGCTCAAGCTTTAAAAGGACTCCTTTGGAGGATGTCCCTCACAATGCTATGGTGGCTAAAGGCTGAAAATGACTTAGTTAAGACAAAATGCAGCATTAATGGCTACCATTCAACCATAAACCAGTATCATCATTCAACATTTAACAAAGAGACATCAAGAGGAAAAGCATAGATACATCCTTGTGCATGTGTTAAGCTAACAATTCTAGCATCACCTTAGCAAAGAGCATGAACAAAAGACACTTCAAAGATTTGCTCCAAACCACAAGAATATCCTTCTTCAAGAGGTGCGCATCAATCCAAGAATATAACAAAAATGTTTTATTCCCTAAGTTGTTATGTTCAAATGAAGTGAGGAGAAGTTTATTTATGGCTTCTCACACTCACTTTACAAAAATATCCAGGCCGACATGCCTTTTAAAATGTCAATTTGAAATTATAAAATGTCAACTTAAAATTATAACAAGAATAATATAAAATAATCAAATCTATGGGTAATTTGGGACATTTTCCCCAGAATTTACCCACACATGACTAAAATAGCTAAAAATGAGCAAAACACTTTGATCTGAAGGCTGGAGTGAGGAGGGGGGGGGGGTTGTCATGCTCCATCTAACCCCAATAGTAGTGAAAATCTCTCAACGCCCCCCCCCTAATGAAGCAATGTAGGCTTGGAAGAAGGATGATGTCATCATCAAAAGCAAGCCAAGGAGAGAGGGCGCTGTTGAGCTAGAGGACCAGGAGGGTGTGGATGGTGGCCTGGAGGAGAGACATGAACTTCAGTGCTGAAAGAAAATGCCACTGGTGTGATAAAGTAAGGTGGGGGTCATGTGACCCAGTGACCCACCCTTGGGAGCCTCGAACACCAACCTCAGGGCTTCAAGCCCTTCCATGAGGCAGTCAACAATGCCACTAAGCCATAGTACCCCCAGGGGAGGGACCAAAGGATTTGGCCATAACCTCCACTCAGAAAAAGTTGGAAAACACCCCTTTGAGTAAAAAAAAATGACCCTCTCTCCCTGGGGCACATCTAAAGGTGCGCTGGTACTGGTACCACGTCACACATGCCATATCCGTAACTTTGTACAAAACCACACAAATGCCCTCACCATCTACAAAAAGTACACAACTTTCATTGCCGAAGATTGCAGATACTCAGTTTGCTTCCTCATTCATCATGCTCAATAGGTTGAGGCATGTCAAAACCGCTCTCGGGTCCATGGTGATTTCAGAGTTTTGGTCTTTTTGGACAAAGACAGATCAGAATGCTTCAAAAAAGGTGAAGGACACGGTGTTAGATGATTGTTGGTGGGAGAGGGTAGATCTTACCATTAAGATTATGGAGCCAGTCATTTCTTTGTTGCGGTTTGCAGACACAGACCAACCCATCCTAGCAGATGTTTATGAGGGGTTTGCTCCCTTGCTAAATAAGAAGAAGAGTGACCCAATGTCACCTCAATCGCAGAGAAAGCGGTCGCGGGTAAGAGCAGGAGTGGGAGAAAAGGGGAGCCGCGGGATCCAGTGGAGTTGAGGGCTCGCATGGAGGAGAGGATGTTCGGGAGCTGCGAAGGAACGGGAGCTCGGGTGTGCAGTGAAAAAGGGAGCCCGCGGGTTAGCAGAGGAGGGCCGCGGATTGAAGGGACGACCTCGAGAGAAGAAGACTGGAGCTGGAGGGGAGCCCGTGGATGTGGAAGGAGCAGACCCGAAGCCTAAGAGGGAGGCCGAGCCGCGTAAAGAAGGGCAACGAGGGATGTAAAGGGGGGTTTGAAGGTATGAGGTTCCAGATGAGTTTGGGAAAGAAAAGGAGCAGAGCAGGCCGCAGATAGAGAAGGGTTAGAGGTGTAGAAATAAGTCAGCGAGGAGGGTACTGAGAGGTGCAGCTAGGGAGAAAGAAACATGCCGAGAGGGAAAGAGAGGGTACAAGAATGATGTTTTTAGGGTTTTTCAAAGCTTTTTCTTAACATAAAATCGTAATACTATCTCAGAAATAAATTAAAAGATATTAATCAACCTAGAATTCAAATAATATTTACAAATAACAACTCAGAAAATTATATGTGAAACAATAGATGAACAATCAGGGTTTTGAAGAATAAAAATCAACTTAACCTAGGGTTTTAAGAAAACCCTTCCTTCAGATGGCACTTGCCTAATTTGGCAGACCAAGACTTTCTCAAACAACCTCTAGGGTTGGTTGTGAGAAATTTGGCCAAGACAAACGAAGGAGGCCTAAAGCTCAAGCTTCTTGGTAGGGCAACCAAAATACTGAAATTTAACGAGCCTAGGGCAAAAATGTAGCATTACAACCACCATTCAAACCTTAGACAAGCATGGTTTCAACATTTTTACAAAAAGACATCAAGAGAGAAAGACTTAGATACCTCTTTGTGCATGTGTCAAGCAAACAACTCTTAGCAATTACCCAAACAAGATGCAAGATAGATAGAAGCTCCAATGATAAGTCCCAAAATCAACTCATACATTCATCCTCAAGACAGTGTTTCTCCTCAAAAGTCCAAGGAGGTCGAAAATAAGAAAAATAGATATGATCCCTTCAATTGTTAATTTTTGAAGTGAGGAGAAGATGGATTTATATCTTTCTCACACTCACTTTTACACAAAATAAGGTGAATTTAATATTTAAAATGTCAAATATAAAATTATAATTAAAATAATATAAAAATAATCAAAGTAGTGGGTAAATTGAGTGTTTTCCCATATTTGACCCCTACTTGAGTAAAAATGGCTAGACAAGGCCAAATTCGACGAAACTGAAGGCTGAGATGCGAAGGGGGTGTTGTCATACCCCTACTAACCCCATGAAATAGTGAAAATCCCTCAATGCCCTCCCTCAAAGCATACATCTAGCAGCCAATGGAAGATGACGTCATCCTTTGTAGAGGCCAGGGAGGCATGGCACTGGAGTTCTGGAGCAGTAGGAGGATGTAGGAGGAAAGCCCAGGTCAATGACAAAGGCCCCAGTACTGAAAGAAACATGCCATCAATGTAAAAAATGCTTGGGGAATCCATGTGGTTCATTAACCCATCCTTGGAGGCCCCTGACACCAACCTCAGGGTTTCAAACCCTTTTATGAGGTAGTCAGCAGTGCCATTAAGCCATAGTATTCCCAGAGGGGAGCTAAAGATCCTGGCCATGATCCCATCCATGAAATATGGTTGTATCGCATCCTCCAAGTCAAAATATAGCCTGCCACCTCCCTGGGGTGTATCTGGAACATGTGTTGGTACTGGTACTGTTATCACCAATCTTATAGTTGCCCCTACAGATGGATCCAAGGTGGATGGTAGAGGGGACAAGCAACTAAAGTGGTGAACCAAGAGAGCCCTAGTTCCCAAAAGGATGGTTGTCACGCCAACCAAGGCACTCTTCGCTTTAGCTATCAAAGCCAAGATAAAAATGGGGAGACCCAGATCTACTCTTGACAGGAGAGATCAACCTAATCACCAGATCAAATCAATCAAGTGAAGTACGTAGGGTGACAGGTATGGAACCCTAGAATTAAGGAATTAGGACCACTGTGGAGACTTAGGAAAGGTATGAAATGATAGGGATAGATAACACACAGTGATTCTATGATTAGGTATGATTCAAGGATTCAAAGCTAGTTCAAAATGGTCAAAATTAACTGCCTTGGGAAACGTGACCCCTAAAACAGGGAAAGTTCCCCAAAACATAGATTTGACAGTTAGGGCTTTCTAGCTATGCTTGATGAAGGGATATGACAATGTCAAAGTATGCAAGCAACCAAACAAGGATCAACCCACAGGAAAACAAGGCAAGCCAAGAAAGTCGTGAGGGTAGGAGGAGATCAGTGCCTTGGGGTTTGGGCCTATGGAGTCACCCAAGCAAGGCATTTTCAAGAACTCACTTTGGGATTTGCTCGATCTACAATACCCAGAAAGGATTTGCCCAAATGATCAAGGGGTTTGATTAAGAGAATTTTCCTAAGAATTTTAGTTGATTTTAAATGAGGGTTTTGAATTAAATGACAGATGGATAAACTAATGGAGTGAGAAACTTACCTTGAGATCATACCTGAGTGATGGAAGTGCTTGCCATGTTGTTGAGGAATGTTCCCGCAGAGATCAAATGAGAGATTGTTGATGTTTCTTGCCACAATGAGATGCCCTAGTCCACACGTGCGCCCTCCTCTTCCTGTCAAATCAAGGAAAATCGATTCAATCAGTGAGATCACGAATGGAGGAAATACAAGCAAATAGCAATGATAACATGAAATAGAAGGTACTAAGACAGTAATACTCCCTGTTATCGATGAAGAGACCCCAAAGAAGAGGCAGGGAGAGTCTCCCCTACCAATGTGTCCTCCTTGAACCAATTCGGCCTTCACCTGTAGATGAGAAAATGTGGAACAAAATGATAGCAAGATAATCTCCAATAACCCAGTGCAAAGGAAGAACAAACAATCGAACTCCAATAGCATTTACAACCATAAGACAAGTAGATGCAATAGTAATTTTCTATTCCAATAATCCAGAGCCAAAAGTCCCTTTACAATGAGGAGCTCTCTCCTTTAAATAGGATGGAGAGACACCAAAACCCTAACCACCTTTTGAATGGATGGCTAAGATTAAAAGATCAAAGTGATCTAATCAATAGTTGAGATGAGCTCAACATAAAAGTACATGGATCAATATAACAATATAATACATCAATGGACCAAATCGCCCTAGGAGAGGGGATCCCACCAAAATCAATGATAAAACATAAGATAAAGCTCATGGTGGGTCCAAGGGGCAATATCTAGCACCCTTGGTCAATCCCCATGGCACAACAGCATCAAAATAATAATCTAAGCACCAAATCGTGCTCCTCTGGGAAAGTCGTGAGCCTTAGGAGGCTCCAGAAAACCATAAAAAGTGTTGGATAGATGGGTGTGGGTCCCACTGGAAGCTAAAACTGCTGGAGAAGGTGTGGAAGACATCCCACTCATCATCAAAACTCATCCCATGCCAATCCCTTGCCTCAGTAGCCCAAATCAAATCCTTCAATAGCCATTTTCACCATTTTTAATCTGCCTCGGGAAATGTGAAACAACCCAAACTGCCTCTTGGAGTGCCTGCGCTGTCAAGGTGAGCCCACTAGGCTCTCTGGGAGGGGGGTAATATGGTAATAACAAGTGGTTGGACCACCCCCTCCATGCACAATGCCCTAGGCAAACCAGTCAAGTCCATCCTTTGCTCTGATAGGTCATCTGACAGGCCAAAATTGCACTAAGATAGCCAACTGAGGCCAATCATCACTGTAACTGCCCGGAACTGAAAACAGACTGTCTCATTGGACTCAGAGAGCCCAAATCCATCTAAGGTGTGTACTCATACACCCTATGGATCTCTGCATGATCATATAAAATATCCAATATACCTGACAAACCAAATAATAATAATCTGTAAAAGTGCTAAGAAACACAAATCATCATCATAAGCCTGAAACCACTGCATTGAACCATTTGGTGACCTGTACCAGACCATATATCATACCTCTGCTTCATCTGAGGTCTGCCACCTCATGTCCTGTAGTTGGCCTTGGTCAAACTAGGTTTGACCAAGTCAACATGACCAATAATAAAACTCAGGCCATCATCAAACTGCTGCAAGTGCCAAAGGTTAAAGCATGCTCTACAATTCATTCAAGTAACAATTATAACAAGAAGTAATCATTTACTGGCGATCTACAATCAAATATATAAGGCTTTTAATTATTATTATGACTCAGACCAGACTTTCAAGACCATACTCATTTCATAGTTGTGATCAATTTGCTAGTGAAGGGTGAGGGCTAAAAATTAAAAGTCTAGGCTAAATGATGACTACTCACTTGACATTGTGACACTTTGGAAATGGAAAGGGAATACACACTCTAACATATGCTGGACAAGCAATAACATGGGGGATGGCAGTGTCTCACAAATGGGTAAGTTGTTTAAAGAGTGTTTATTCAACTTAGGCACCATGTCTACTTTGATAGATGATCCAAGTTCACTAGGATCCATTAATTTCACTTCATGGCCTTTTTGGCCTACATAACCCTTCGGATCTCAGGTGTGCTAAGAAGCACAACTAATTGCAGCTTGCATCCAGGGCATGCTTATACATATACACAAGGTCAACAATCTTTTATATATAGAGTTTAAGAACCATTGCTTTTTAGACCTTTCTTATACTCTTCGAGGAGTATTTATAGTGTTTCATTGCTCTTGCCCTTTACTCATGTGTGTTGAGAAACACATTCTAGAGTTTACAATTTCCATGGGTGAATTTGCATAAGTTTCCAATAAGTAGTACACGAGCTTTCAGTTTTAGCCAACACATCTTAAGTGACTAGGGGGACTTCGTACCAGTGCCAAACATCGGGACAACCGACCAGAATGATTTAGGACTACAATCCAACTCACCAAAGGCAAGTTTTGTCACCAACTCAGAGCCGAGACACAAAAAACAGGGAAGCTCATCCAACACAGAGGCTAAAGTGGGGGAAGGTCCTCCATGCCATTAGTCAAGTAGTAAGTCGGGGTAATAAACAAACTGGGAGGTAATGGATGGGTGAAGACAGTGAATAATGAGACCAACACTAGCAAGCCAAGGATGGTGGTAATGATCACCTCTATTCTCCCGAAGGAGGGTAAAACCAATGAGTATGGGTAATGAACTTCTAAGTTTGAGTAGGGACAATAGAGTATATATATAAAGGTACAACCAGGTCCACATATCTATATGATCGCCAGATCATGATACTAAATGCTAAGACATGCTACAAGAATGAATATAAAAGCAATATAACCATAACACAAGAATATACTTGCTGAGTCATATACCTGAATGCACATAATCTGAACCAATCATCTGTCCTCTGAAACTGTTGCTGTAACTCTGGGCAATACTGACTGCTCTGTATAAATGGCTAAATGGCTACATCGGTCATCTCTCTGAGTGTCCTGAAACTCAGTCATGGCACAGGGAACAAAACTGTTGTCCATAATATAATCATGATCCATAATAGATGCTCATCTCAGCATCTCAATGCAAGGGAACTGGCTGAAAAGTGTACTAGAATAAGAAAAATAATGTATGGTAGCCCGGCTACTATATAGGTGATAACAGGTACTATGTAACACTAGCTCAAATTGCGGGACGAGTGCTCCTCCCGGGGGTGCTCGAGAATCCTGGAATCATCTGGGTACCTGTAGACCTACACACATATGAAATAACCAAGTACATCAAACTACCAAGATTCAGACACTTCTGTCCTGCCTTGTGCAAGTAAATAATAACGTGAGTACTCAATAACAACTAAATTAAAGAAACAACTAATAACATAATCAAATAAAGCAACTAATGAAATGACAAATAATCAATCAACAAACATAAATATGCAAAAGATTAGATACCACCTGCAAGTACCTCTTCAGCAACTGTCCATTGACAAGAAGAGGAACCGCTTCACCATCATGTGGCTTAACCGAAAAGTAGTTGGACCTGCAATGTTAGTGATTTGATACGGACCCAACCACAAACTTTCAAATTTTCCATGTTTGCCTGGTTCTTCGCCTCGCTTGTTCCACAAGAGTACTAGATCACCAAGTTGAAAGTCTCGTTGCTGATCCTTTTTATCAAATTTGCCCTTAACCTTTTGTCGATGTTCTGTTAGGTGATCAAAAGCTTGCCTTCTGTTTTCGTCCAGTTTTATCAGGATCGTCCATACTTTGTTGGAGAATCTTATATACAGGCAACTTCAAGTTAATCGGTAATGTAGTGTTCAATCCATATACCAGCTCGAATGGACTCTTTTTGGTAGATTCCTTTACAGAGATTCTGTCTGCCCAAACCGCAAATCTGAGTTTACTGTCCCAAGATCTCTTGTTGTCCTCGACTGTCTTCTTTATGATATTCATCAAATTCTTATTA
Organism: Larix kaempferi; assembly: GCA_027924585.1. NCBI lineage: Eukaryota > Viridiplantae > Streptophyta > Pinopsida > Pinales > Pinaceae > Larix > Larix kaempferi. Next base: position 1,851,154 of record BSBM01001166.1, on the reverse strand, counting down.
CTTGATTCTGCAAGCCCATTTCCCTGGGGGTAATAGTTGGAAGAATGTGACAATATGATGCCATAGTCGAAACCAAAGGTGGACAACTCCCCTCCTGAGAAAGCAGGTGCGTTATCCGTCACAATCTTGGCTGGCGTACCGAAGCGGGTGATAATTCTGCCTTCCAAGAAGTCTATGATCCCCTGGGATGTGGATCTTTTTGTAGGAATGGCCTCGACCCGTTTAGTAAAGTAGTCTGTAGCAGTCAAAATCCATCTATGGCCATTACTTGAATTTTCTTTGAATTCACCGATAAAATCTAGGCCCCATTGCTGAAAAGGTGCTTCAATTATGACTCGCTGAAGTGGCAGGGCTGCAAGTTTCTGTTTTCCTGTAAACAAATGGCATGGCTGACAGCTCCATACATACTTGTATACATCCTTGAAAATACTGGGCTAGTAATATCCTGATCTCAGAATCTTGTGCGTGGTGGTAGTAGCTGCATGATGTCCACCGCAGAGCCCTTCATGAAATTCTTTCATTAGTTCTTCGGCTTTAGGAGGTTCGACGCAATTGAGTATAACACCATCTGGATTCCTCCATCCAAGCCCTTGTTTCCATCCATCTTCTGCAACAATGTCCACGAAGCAATATTTGGATGCTTTCAACTTTAAAGCTCTCTTCCTGTGATCTGGAAGATGACTAGGCCATGATAGATTCTGTAAGTAGTAAACAATGTTCCTGTACCTGTCGCACTGTATTATGGCCTCTTTAACCATTGAAACCATAGGAGACACTTCTTTTGTGATGTCCATTTCCTTTTCATTTCCTTCTGCAAGCAACTGAGCAAGACCTTTGCCTTTAATTAACTTAGTAGGTTGGATCTCTAAATCATATTCCTGTATTTTTGTGATCCATTTGGCTTGAGCATCTAGACCATCTTGCTGTTTCCATATTTCTTTACTGTCGGGTGAGGACCATAAGCCACGATCTTTGAGTAACCAACATACACTCTGAAATGCTTCAGTGACATCACCAAGGCATATGCTTGCTTTTCCATACTGTGATACCTTGCTTCTGTGCTGCTAAAGGCCTTACTCATAAAGGCAATAGGCTGTTCTTCATTCTTTTCATTCTTCCGAAGGAGAACTCCTGCAATAGTGTCAGCAATTGCAAAATAAAATATTTGAAAAGGTTTGTAGTAGTCAGGACTCACCAAAACCGGAGCTCGAGTAATTGCATCTTTTATGCCTTCGAAAGATTTCTTTGATTTGTCGGTCCACCTGAATTTTGCATCTCTCTTAAGCAGCTTATTTAGAGGTTTAGTAAGTTTGGCAAAATTAGGTATAAATCTATGAATAAAATTAATTTTCCCAAAGAAAGATCTCAAAGCTTTAAGATGTTTAGGCAATGGTATCTCTTTGATAGCTTTTACTCCTTCAAGATCAATTTTGACACCTTCTTGAGTAACAATATGACCTAACAATTTACCTTCAGTAACCCCCAAAATGGACTTTTAGGGTTCAAAGAAATGCCATACCTGCGACAACGTTCAAATACTTGTCTCAGATACTTGACGTGGTTCTTTCTTTCTTTGGAGTAAACTGTCAGATCGTCTTCGTATATTTCCGGTATCTTCTGCATAATATCTCTGAAAGCATAATCCATGGCTCTTTGGAAAGTAGCTCCGACGTTCATCATTCCAAATGGCATCCTCAAATACTGATAAGTGCCCCAAGGAGTAGTGAAAGCTGTGTTGGCTCGATCTTCTTTCTTGACTACCACTTGGTTGAAGCTCGAAAATCCATCAAGGAAAGACATCAGTCGGGAACCAGTAATTCTTTGTAACAAGAGTTCCATATTCGGGAGTGGATAGTTGTCCTTCGAAACCACGTTCAAATTCCTGAAATCAACGCATACTCGGACGTCTCCCGTCTTCTTTCTGGTGGGAACCGGATTAGATAACCATTTTGAATACCTGATTGGAGCTATAATTTTGGCTTCAACCATTTTCTACAATTCCTGTTTTACCAATGGAACTAGCTTTGGATTTATGTTTCGTAACTTCTGGCGATGCGGCTTCGCATTTTCTTCCTGAGGTATAACATGCTGAATTATGTTCTTATCGTATGTTTTGAGTTCGTCATACGACCAGGCAAACACATCTCTGAATTCACGAACCAAATCAATCACTTCCTTTCTTTCCCGAGAACTCAATGCTTTGCCCACCTTTATTGGGCAAGGATCTTGTTGTGAACCAATGTTTACTTCCTCATATCCAGGATCCGAAGTTGCTTCTATTTTCTGTTTATACCGATCATCCCTATCAAATATTCTTTCCAAAGAAACCTTTTCCATCGGGATAGGATTGTAATCTAGTTGCTTTGTGGATCCTTCCTCTCTCCAATCTATATGGTTGTTGGAGTATTCTTCTGTGTTGGCCAGAAACCTGCGGATCTGTTTGTCATCATCAAATATTTCCCATTCATTGAAGTTATCAGGTACTGTCGGGCAAAAGATCATCTGAACTTTCCTTGTATCATGCATTGTACTGGTGTAATCAAATGTAGATGCAAGAATAGCAAGTGCATCGGCTGCCTAATTCTGTAGTCTCGGGATGGCCTTTAACGACAAGGTATTGAATTCTTCAGTAGCTAGTCTCACTGCATCCCTTTACCTTTTTAATTGCTTCTTTTTACAGGTGAATATTCCTTTGACTTGACAAACAATTAGGTCAGAATCACCAAATATATGCAATAATTTTATACCATAATCTTTATCCATATTAAGACATAATAACAAAGCCTCATATTCAACAATATTGTTAGTACCATCAAATTCCAATCGAAATGAAAAACAATGCTCTTCATACCTGGGATATGTCAACACAATACCTGCACCCATACCTGCTTGGGACTTTGCTCCGTCGAAGTGTAAAGTCCAGAACTTGTCAATGTTCGTATGAGGAGCTACTTCTGTAGTAAATACTGAGTATGATCCAATGTCATTTTGGCATATATATTCATTTTTTGGCTCTTTAGTGTCTTCTACATGATGCTTTCGCATTGTTTCCCTTTGCATAATAATATATCCACCTTTTGGAGTGGGGACTGTGGCATATGATAAATCTAACTGTAAGCTTCCTCCCAAATCTGAGCCAAATTTCCTGGATAGCAACATACCCCATGACTCTGGTAGATCAATGACAACAATATCCATTTTTATCATTATAGTGGGATGCAACGTCAATCGTAATGGGACATCTACCACCACTTCAAACACTTTTACTTCACGAGAATCCATGGCACAAATATTCTTGTAGGGTCTAGATATCTTTAGACCTAACCTTTTCATCACAACTAAAGGCATTACATTAGTGGAAGCACCAGAGTCAAACATGAAATTATGTAAAATTAAATCACCAATGCTTAAAGAAATGAAAAAAGGTTTGTGTCCAGGATTCTTATTCTCAGTTGGGCGCATGTTGGACAATATGATCGGTGTATCTTTTTCTTCAGCTTGATTAACCACTAGTTGCTTGTCTTGGATTCGTTCTTGGAAGTTGAAATGCTCTGCGATTTGCTCTTTGACTAATGGGATCTTTGCCAACTCGGAGATTGACACCGGTATCTTTAGCGAGCTAAGGGCACCTGTGACATCAATCTTTAGAGGTTCATCAGTAACTAAATCAACTGGAGGCCTACTTACCTGTGGTGGAGAAGCAACCTTGTTCTTTCTGCGTTTGCTGGAGGCAATCTTCTTCTTTGATAAGTATCACTCGTAGTGTGATTTTCATACCATTTTCTAATTTGCTCTTGGGGAGGCATTTCCCCTAAAAGCTTATTTACCTTTTCAGGATCGATAGAACCTTTTCGGACTTCCTGCATATGCTCGTTAGACAAATTAAATTGCTTTCTTTCAAATAAATTACATACCTCAGAGTCATCCTCTTTGAAAGGGATGTTATTCTTAATATATTCCATATAGTAAGCGCAGGTCTTTTCATCATGGAAGCTACGACAGGCCCTGCAATAATAAGGACAATCACTTATCGCATTGGTTAACTCAAAAGGATGAACGGGGCCTTTGTTGTTGCACAAGAGCTTTGTTGAAATTCTTTGGCGGGAATCGAGGCTGACTCGACTGTTGATTACTTTCCAACTGTACAATCCGGTTTTGCATAGAAGTAGCTTGTTGATTCATGTCAACCCTTAATTGCCTCATTTCCTCAATCAGTATGTTCATCGGATCAAGACCCTCATTAGAAGACGAGGCTTTGCTCTTTGGTTCTGCTCTGGCTCTTGTATGGCTAGAGGTATTAGGTCTTCCAACCGCTCTCCAACTGTCATCCAAAATCCTTTCCTTCTGTTTGGTTGTTGCCAAATCAATCGGTCAATCCAAACTGAGATGAAACATGAGGTCACCTGAAAATCCTTTTTAGTAGTATGATAAGATCATTGGATCTTGAGGATTGCAATTTGTCGGAAATTCTTTTATAATCCTGTCAAATCTGCGATCAAACTCATCAATAGTTTCATTCTCACTTCTTTTTATAGTCATTAAAGCATTACTTAACAGTACAAGATCTTTCTTTTCTTGCCATCTATAAAATTTTTTTGACTTTAAATCAACATAGGTAGCAATACTATTAGCGGGTAAAGATTTAATCCATTCTGCAGCATCCCCATCTAAGCATGAGGCAAAAGTTTTAAACTTAACATCCAAATTAGTAGTATCAGTAAGCATAAAACATCGCTCAATAGCATCCCAGTGTTGTGCAACAGTAATAACATTTGACCCAGAAAACACAGGGAACTCTTTGAGATCCCTATATTTCAAGGTTTGGTTAGGATACCCTTGGATGGCTGTGAAATCAAAAGCGGCAAAAGCCATATCGACTTGAATTAAAGGAGCAAAAAGCTTACGTATATCAAGTAGAGAGTCAAAGGCTTGTTGATCACTTACCAACTTATCTTGCAGACGATCTTTTCTTTTTAGTACTATATGACTGAGATCGGGAAGAAGAGTACCTTTAAAATTAGCCCTTGTCGAATACCTCTTTGAATTTTGTTTAGGTGGAGTCGCCAGGAGAGACCTGCGAAGTTAGGACTATGCAAATCTCACCAAGATATAAGCAAAGGACTGACCAGAGTTCGTATGTGGAGTCGCCAGATAAACCTTCCAAGTTAGTCCAAATAAAATATAAAGTTTCAAATATATGGACGTACCTTGAGTTCATCAAGTGTTGTTATGCCAAAGATGCGTATATGACTCGGGACGAGCCACTTCAATGTTTGAAACGTCCCCGACAACGGTGCCATTCCCGCGGCTCCCTCTTCGCCTGGCCAACCCGTGGCCGCCCAATACCTTGTTGCAGCTCCCTTCCATCTCTGCTGTGACCTATCCCTCCACCTACAGCCACCTCTTCATTCCCCACCTGCACACAATAAACAGAAATCAGGTTAGTTAGTTCATCATTTAAATTTAGTTATGGTTAAATTTTGATGGCAATTCTTTGTTAAATAGTTTATTTTCTATACACTTAGTTATATTGCTAGTTATAAGTGTGAGTTATTTAATTTTTAGTTAATAGCTATATTTGCATGCCTGGTCATAATTGCAGCCTATATGTGGGTCGTTATTATTTGATCTTATTTGGACACACACACCTCAATATTTTAATATCGAATATATAATTGGTGTATGGTAATTGCTTACTTTGTTATATTCTTACATCGTATTGAATGACCAAAAGCATACATATCATCATTAAACATTACCATTAAACTTATGGAGGTTTACTAGTTATACATACTTGCCATGATACATAACCAACTTAAATCGTAAATGAAATATTCTATGGTGAATAATCTCCACGAAAGAACTCATATACTTCATTGGTTGTTCATTGTTATGATAACTGGTTTGAATTGTCATTGATACATATTTGATTATTGGTTGGAGTTTGTTCTGCAATATAGTCTTTTGATCCAATATTGTTACATTTCATTGAATGACCTAAATGAATTATTGATTCCGATCATATCTTTGCGCTCACTAGCATTGATCGTAATATTACTGACTCCATTAAGCACTAGTCTAACTACAAATTGCGTAGAGAATATATTTTGTGGTTGTCTTAGTGTTCTACAGGGTTCCTTAAAGGATACTTCTCCTTGGAGGTTTCGACTTTCGAAGAAGTTAGAACGGTGACCGAGGTGACATTGGGTCACTCTTCTTATTTATGCTTACTGGGAATTAGCCCTGTTAATTCACCCGGTAACAGTATAGATTATGATGAAACTTTTGCTCCAATGGCCTGGTACACCACTATCAGAACAATTATCTCCCTAGCTGTAGTTTTTGGATGGAAACTTCACCAGATGGATGTGAAGATAGCTTTTCTTAATGGCAAAATTGAAGAAGAAGTCTACTTAGAGCAGCCAGAAGGTTTTGTGATCCATGGGAAGGAATCTCATGTCTGCAAGTTGAAGAAAGCTTTGTATGGACTAAAACAAGCCCCAAGGGTTTGGTATGCAAGAATTGACAGTTACTTTCACAGCTTGGGTTTCACCAAGAGTGCTGCTGACTCCAACTTGTATTTCAAAGTTGTACAAAACCATCCTTCGATTTTGGGCTTATATGTTGATGACTTGTTCCTTACTGGAGAGGAACAATTGATAGCTCAGTGTAAGAGGGAGCTCACTTCAGAATTTTAGATGAAGGATCTGGGTCTTATGCATTATTTTCTTGGTCTAGAGGTCTGAGAAAATCCAAATGAGATTTTCCTTGCACAAGGAAAGTATGTAGTTGATATATTGCGAAGATTTGGGATGCAAGATTGCAAGCCCATGAACACACCAATGGTGTCAAACTTGAAGAAGCTACATGAGACATCTTCTTGCTCCAAAGTCAGTAGATCCTACTTTATACCGTCAGCTCATCGGATCATTGATGTACTTGGTACATACTAGACCAGATATCTGTTATGTAGTAAGTGCACCGAGTCAGTTTATGTTTGAGCCTAAGCACATACACTGGGTTGCTGTGAAGCATGTGCTTAGATACTTACGTGACACTATTGGTTATGGACTCAGATATACTTCTAGCAGTGGAGTAATGTTACTTGGTTATGCAGACTCTGATTGGGTTGGCAGTGCAGTGGACCGGAAAAGCACATCTGAATATTGTTTCAATATGGGATCAACCATGATCTCATGGTCCAGTATGAAACATGGCTCCATAGCTCAGAGCACTGCAAATGCTGAATATATTGTTGCCAGTGATGCGTGCAAAGAAGCAATGTGGCTTAGGAAGCTACTATCTGATTTGTTTGGTGGAAATCTCGAGCCAACTATTATCCATTGTGATAACCAGAGTTGCATAAAGCTTTCAGAGAATTCAGTGTTTCATGACAGATCCAAACACATTGAGATGAAGTATCACTTCATCAGAGAAATGGTACAAAGAGGTGCCATGAGACTTCGGTATATTCGTACTGATGAACATATTGCTGATGTATTAACCAAGCCTCTATCATTGATGGAGTTTGTGTACTTCCGAGATAAGCTTGGCTTTGCAGAGAATGCCTCTCTCGCTGAGAGGGAGTGTTGATTTGAGCAGCATCAAGAGCCATTCTCCAAGAGAATGGAGGCACCTGGTTAGTTACCAGGGTTGATCAACAGTTAGGCTGGGACTGAAACTCAGCCAGGGGCTGAGAACCATTCTATGGGAGAATGGGGGACCTGGTTAGGGACCAGGGGGTTGATCAACATATCTCAGTCTAGGATTGAAGCTCAGCCTGGGGTTGAGAGCCATTCTTTAAGAATGGAGGCACTTGGTCTGTTACCAAGATGTTGACTTCGGTCAACCTTCAGCCTAGGGCTGAAGAACCTGGTCAGGGACCAGGACCTTGATTCAATCAATGTGAAAACCTAGATTGGATCTAGGCAAGTGTTCTACTCCTCTCCTTGATCAGTGGGCTATGGGACCTTCACAAGGGACTGGCCACCCCATGTTGAAGTACCTAACACATGATGTTGGTGTCAATGGAGAGTGTTACCTCCTTATTTGTACATTAGGTGGATTTCTTGCGAGCTGCTAGAGTCTTGAACATTTCCAATGTGCATCTTTAGTGTTCAGAAGTCCATAAGTCATTTTCAGGGCCATTTTGGCCCCTTTGTAATAATTGCATGTTCATACCCCCTTGGGGATGTTGTAAAAATGTACTAGCAGGACAATCTTATGTAATGAGCTTGGCTTCCTGGGACTTAGACATCAAATGCGATCATTCCATGGTGTTTTTTCCTTGTCAATTATGCAATGCTGAATAAGCATTGTATAATCGACGAGTTTTTCACCGCTCCTCCAAAGCTGGGATGGACGACTTGGTGAGTAGGCCTTAGGAGGTTATTAAAGTTCATATGTCAATGTTTATGAGCTTGCTAGACATATAATTGAGTCATTTTGAACATGCACTAGGTCCCCTAGGAGTTTGAGTCAATTTTGACAAAAATAAATTTTCCCATTTTATGGGTTTTTTTAACGATTTAATTAAAAAATCCCAAAATATGATAAAAGTGTGGTCTAGAGGGTGTTTTTGCCATGGGGGTGCTCGTTTTCTAACCCAGAGCACTCGTTAAATCAATTTAATTCAAAAAATAAAGTTGTGAGAAAAATCAATTTTCCTAAATTAAAGGGATTTTGACCAAATAAAGGGCCAGTTATGATTGCAGTCTATATCGGAGATGATTCCAATCAAATCCGGGAGCTTTCAGTTCAGTATCGGAGCACATCAAGTGATCTCCCCTTGAAGAATGCGACCTCCTTCTCTTGTTGGGTGACTTTATTTGTTGGCACTTAGTTATTTGTTGGAGGAGCTTCCAAAGATGAGAGGGGCGCCCCTCTTGTGAGGTGGCTGCCACCTCTTCCATTTGCAACCAAACAAGTGCTACTTAGAGTCTAGATCAAGTTTTGATTGCTCCATTAAATGCGGAATGCGCCCTCTTACCCTAAATCTCTCTTGATTTGCCCCCCTTCTCTCCATACTCTATAAATGCAAGGTTTTCTCACTCATTTAGGGATGGATGGTGGAACCTCTGCCTATTGTAACACTGTTGTATCTGATAAATAATATTGAAAGACTTTGGAGGTCCATGATGTGCCATTTGATGAATGCTATGTTATTGATGTTGAAAAGTTACCTAGGAAGTGTTGTTCACCTTGTGTTGCCTTGGGGTGGACAAGAACACTTTAAAAAGGTGACCCCTAGTCATTAATTAATAAAGTGAGAAGTACTTTATATTTATAAAGTCACTTTATTAAAAGTTAAGTCATGGTTATATCCTAAGTTCATTTAAATGATAAAGTCAAGTGAGTGATTAATTAAAAAGGGTCATCACTTTATTAAATGACATGAGTGCACTAAATGTTATTTAATATTTATTTATTGAGCATTTATTGAGAGCCCTTCATCTAATCTAATCTAGACCATTGGATGAAAAAGAGGAAGTTGCCATGAACAAAAAGGCTTAGGGAAGGCAAACCTAGATCATTATTCACTTTTCAAGAGAGTTTTGGAGAGGAGGAGAAGAGAGAAGAGAAGAGGGTTTGGAGAGATTTCACCCAAAGAATTTTTTTGAAAAGTTTGAAGAAGAAGAAGAAAAATTCAGGGCACAAATTCCAAGGAAAGTTGGCACATTTTTCAAGGAAGAAAAACTGGAGCAGTCCATACAGCAAGAGGGCACGTTTTTCAAAATAGTCGTACAACATTAAATGCAGGCCGTACAGTATGGATTTCAAGGCACAAAAATCGAGGAAAAGGTACAGCATTTAATGCTGGTCGTACATTGATTGTACATGTAGAATTTTGGCACGATTTTTGAGGCAGCAGAAAGCACAGAAATCAAGGAGGTCCGTACAGCTACACGTGTAAGGCCGTACAGTACGATTTCTGAGAATTCCGTACAATTGATTGTTGGCACATTTTTCGAGATGGAAAGTAGATAAGTACTGCTGTTTTAATTTTGTATTTCTGCCTCTGAAGAAATAAAAATTCTCTTTCTCAGTCAGGTCTTCCCTTCGGGGTTTTATCCTGGACTAGTTTGGTAAAAAATTTCTGTGTTAAATTTTATGAGATTGGCTGATTTAAATTTCTGAGTATGTATTTAATGGCTGCAAATTAAATTTCTGAGTTATAAATATTGGAAAAAGAATTTCATGTGTTTCAAGTCAAGTCATTTTTTGGATAAAAATGTGCACACTGGGGTTTGGGCATGAAACTATATGTAGAGAAGCTTGAATGCTTGAAACCAGGTTGGGGTTCTAAAACTTTCATGGTATCAGAGCGGTGGTAAAGATTAGAAATTTAAACACTTAGAAATATTTCAGATTTGAGAAAAACAGAGGGTTTGTGAAAAACAGGTTCTTGAACAGTTTGCTAGAGAAGAACAGCTACAGGTTGTAGTCATGGTGACTGGACTTAGAGTAGAGGATAGATTGGACGGGGCTACAGATTTTAGCCCATGGAAGGCTAGGATTATGTTGATACTTGAGGAAAATGAACTATGGGATATAGTCAATAGTACAACAACAAATCCTGTGACTGTTCCTACCGAAGCTACTGATAAGGCAACCTTTATGAAGAGAGATGTGAAGGCAAGAAGGATCATTCTTAATGCCGTGAAGGATCATGTGATCCCACATATTTCAGCGAAGACACATGCTTTTCAGATGTGGACAACTTTGACTAGTCTTCACCAAAGTTCAAATGAAAACGGGAAGATGGTGTTGCGGGAAAAGTTGAAGAATGTGCACATGAGTAAGGGTGAAGGCATGGCTTCTTATCTTACCAGAATTACTCAGGTGAGGGATGAGCTTGTAGCTGTTGGGGAGGTTATACAGGGCAATGAGTTGGTACGTACCGCCTTAAATGGTGTGACACCACCATGGGGTGTGTTTGTGCAGATAGTGGTTGCTCGTGAGAACATGCCTTCTTGGGATCGTCTTTGGGATGATTTCATATAGGAGGAGACACGTAGAGGATACCGACAAGGCAGTTCATCACATCACAGGGATGATGAGGAAAATGTGGCATTGGCAGCTAAAGGTAAAAAGAAGAAGTTCAAGAAGGGCCCCGAGGGTGGGGCCAAGCAACACATTGGTGAGCAAAAGAAAGATTTGAGTAAAATCAAATGTTTTGCTTGTCAGAAGTTTGGGCACTATGTTGGACAGTGTCTGAACAAGAAGAAGAAAGGATAGCAGACGACAGCTACAACAGACATGGATGAGTTTGTTTCACATTTTGAGGGAGAGTTTTCTCTCTATGCTGGGTGTACAGAGAGGACATCTTTCACTAGCAGTGATATGGAGGATCAGGTTCAGTGTTCCTTATTGGTTGGCCATTCTTTGAGTGCTTCCACCACTACTTCCACTTGGTATATTGATAGTGGGGCTTCGAGAGCCATATGACAGGTGTTCGAGATGTGTTCACTGAGATGACTAAGACAGGCTTGAGTCTCGAGGTAGTGTTGGGTGACGACACAATTGCGAGAGCAGTTGGGCAAGGGACTGTTACCTTTCAGAGGGAGTATATGCAGTCTATGACATTGAGGGATGTCTTGTATGTCCCCGGGCTGAAGAAGAATCTTGTTTTAGTTTCCACTATTGAGGACAGGGGTTTTGGAGTATGTGTCCTAGATGGGAAAGTGCATATTTTTCCCATAGCAATAGGACCATCTACTTCATGTGCCATTGGAGTTAGATGTGGGAAACTGTACAAGCTTCTCTTCCAGCCTCATCATGCATTAGCCCATACTAGCAATAGCATTGAGATGTGTGAGTTGTGGCACAGGAGGATGGACCACCTTCATCATTCAGCTTTGAGATTGGTGAGGGAGATGTCTACAGGTTTACCACAGTTTCGCACAAAGCAGAGTGGTGTGTGCAGAGGGTGTGCTTTGGGAAAGTATACCAAGACTGCTTTTTCGAGCAGTGACACTAGATCAGGTGGAGTACCGGATTTGATTCATTCCGATTTATGTGGAATTATGTCTTTTGCTTCAGTGACAGGATTTGAGTACTATATCAGTTTCATTGATGATCACTCCAGGAAGACCTGAATCTACTTTCTGAGAAGTAAACAATCTCAGGAAGTCTTGCAGAGGTTCCAAGAGTTCAAAGCTCTTGTGGAGAGCCAAACAGGGAGGAAGATTCGGGCACTCAGGTCAGACAATGGGGGTGAGTATACCTCCAAGGAGATTGATGAGTTTTGCAGACAGGAGATCATCATGAGGTAGTTGACAGTTCCATATACTCCAAAGCAGAATGGAGTTGCCAAAAGGAAGAACATAGGTATAGTGGGAGCAGCTAGAGCCATGCTGCATGATCAGAGTCTTCCTTTGTTTCTATGGGCAGAGGCCTGTAGGACTGCTGTTTAGTGCAGAACATGAGTCCACACCGTGCATTGGGGTGTAAAACTCCTAAGGAGATGTTCACAGGGAAAAGACCTGAGATAGGTCACTTCTGTATATTTGGATGCCTTACATATTCTCATGTCCCTTCTGAGAAGAGGACAAAGTTAGAGCCTACAACAGAGAAAGGCATCTTTGTTGGTTATGATGAGACTTTGGGTGAAAATTTCTTTGGGTGAAATCTCTTCAAACCATCTTCTCTTCTCTCTTCTCCTCCTTTCCAAAACTCTCTCTTGAAAAGTGAATAATGATATAGGTTTGCCTTCCCCAAGCCTTTGTGTTCATGGCAACTTCCTCTTTTTCATCCAATGGTCTATATTAGATTAGATGAAGGGCTCTCAATAAATGCTCAATAAATAAATATTAAATAACATTTAGTGCACTCATGTCATTTAATAAAGTGATGACCCTTTTTAACTAATCACTCACTTGACACAACTATAAGAAACACTCACACTAGATCTAATCCATTATTGGTAAGCGTTTCTTATAGTTGTGCAAGTTACAGCTTTGAAGGAGGAGTTGAGCTCAGTTGCATCCTCTCCCCTCTTCAACACTATCGAGCTAATACTTTTGTTTGCAGGCATTCCAAAGTCTTCATTGAAGATCAAGCTTGGGGCTTGAAGCCTTCCTTCCATCCCTTTAAACTCAAACTTCTCTCTCTTTTCTCGGTTACTTTGTTTCCTTCATGCTTAATAAGTAGATCTAATATAAAAGTCTCATTATATATCTCTCTTATTCTGCATGCATTAGCTAGATCTAGAGGCATTTAGATTCTTATCACAAGCTTAGATCTAGCTTTCAGTAGTACTTGCACTCATAATTTTTCCAAGTTTTTTCAAGTACTAAGTAGTTAGGATTTTTATGTTTTTATTTGATTAGTTGATCACATTTCTAGTAAAATAGCTTGCTGGTTTTTCTCTTTTGATGAACAAGTAAGCGGAAACTTTGTCAAAATTTGGAGGATTTGAACCTTTAAAGAGGAACCATTTCCCTCATTGTATTTATTCTTAGCTTTTTTAAGCTTTTTAAAGTCTCTTGAATCTCGTTTTTATGGATCAAGAATGCTCTCTGTCGGAGAGTTAAAATTTTGTAATAAACTAATAATAGCAGGTGGGATTTAAGGCTCCCACACCCCCTTTCCCATCCAGGGAAGGCCTGTAGCAGTCTTGTGTGGTTTTCATTGCTTGTTTGCTTTAGTTCAGTTTGCTTGATTAGATTAGAACAATTTTACTTTTGATAAGTAGATTCAAATTGCTTTAAGTTTCTTTCTTTAACAAGTGTTCTTTTGCAAACTGAATACTAACCCCTACGCTTTCCTGAGATACAGTTTGTGGACAAGGGCTTTCCCGAGTATCGAGCAATGGAAAGAGATTCGTAGGAAGTAATTAGAAAATTGTCATTTTCGCAATTTTGTTTATTTCATGCAATCTTTATAGGTTATTTTGCTTTTAATAAACGAATCCGACTCGTTGCCACGAAGTATGCTCTCGCCACCACCTAAAGGCTTTGTCGATTAGTGGTGGATGATTAGAAAGTTGACACATAGTCGTTAGTAATTAGTGTAACACATTTTATTTTTGTACAACAATTTGAATAAACTCTTTTTGCTCCTCCATCCACAGGTGGAACTGTAGCACTCAATAAATTCTCACACTTTAATTAAAAAAATCACCTTAATAAAATTCACTCCCCATAACCGACGAAAATCCGTTGTCGCGATATCAGACTTGTGTGAGGAAAGTGTTCAGAAGAAGTGGGAACCACTGGAACGTGATCTCAGGGCCCCGTTAGGCTACACCCTTGTTGGTGTAGTGTTGAACATTCCCTCGAGACTCCATCCAGCCCATACATCTTCGTGAGGAGCCACTCTCGTTTGAATCCGGACACACTCCTCGTACCTCATGGTATATTTGGAGTTCCATTCCCCCCTAATCACTTTCATCCTAATAATCCAAAATTGACCAAGAATACATTTGCACAACGGTTTTCTTTACAACAGTAGTCACTCCATTTATTTTGACTTCACAGCGCTGGTCTTTTCATTGTATTTGCTATATTTTAAGTTCTGTACCTTATGTCGTGAATGTTTTCATGATTATGTTGTTGATTTAATTTAAGTTGATATATCTTGTATCGATTATTTATCCTCATTATAAAAACTCCTAAAAGACACTCATACCCATACGTAACAAATTAACACAAGCTAAGAGCCTTAGAAAACTCTTTGATGGGGTCGACCCCCCTTGGCTTCGGTTAGGAGTTTGCCTAAATGGAGGAGTCAGGATCAGGTGACAACACCTGACTTGAGACTTGCCCCCAAGGATGCACCTAGCAGCTTCGAAAGATTTCTGCTCCATTTCCCCCGAGGTGTGCTTTTCGGTGGCAACAAGGATAACAAAGTAACTAAAGAATATTTTCCTTATATATGATGATGTACTTGAATGGATGACCAAGAGACCCATTGATGGTCCAAGAACCCCAATGGATGATCAAGACACCCATTGATGGTCCAAGAACCCCATTGGATGATCAAGAAACCTATTGATGGTCCAAGTACCCCTATGGGTGACCATGAGACCTTTTGGATGACCAAGAACCCCTATGGGTGACATTGAGACCCTTTGGATGACCAAGAGGCCACTTGTGATGGGCCAAAAGACCAAGTTAAAAGTTAATGGGTTAAAAGATAAAAATTAAAATTAAAAAATTAAAAAATTGATCCTAACTAATTTTAATTTTAATTTTTATAATTCCTAAACTTATGGATACGACCCTCTTGATAATTTAGAAATAAAGGAGCTCACTCATTTGAAACAACAACATAGCATATCTTCATCTCCTCTGATTTTCTGAAATGACTGTTTTGGGGTTATTATTGAGATCTTGTTCAATGCATGTCTGAACCAATTGGAGGCAACAGTTGGAGGAATATTTTGAGGTCTGATTTTTTTCTCTTGAGGCAGCCGAATTTTTGTCAAGGAAGGTAGTGCTGAGTCCTTGGTTAGGGCTGTGACAAACTTGGCAGTTTTGGAGTGGCTGCCCTAGCGGGCCGCACCTTTTGTTAGACCCTCCACACTCAGTTGTGAGCAGCATAGGGCCTGCCCTAGCAGGCTGAGGTCAGTCTAAGGTCTGCCCTAGCAGGTTGAGCCCCTTTGGGCCTCTTCTTTTCAGCAGCAGGGGGGGATCGAGCCCTAGTTAGGGCAGTTAATGCTCAATCACAGGGGATCTTCAGGAGGTCGAAGGCATATTCTTTGTTTCCCAGTCAAAGGAGGGTTTCTGAACTCAGTCACAGCCAATTGAACAATTCAGACTGTCAACAACAACAGAGACAGTTAAGCTCAGTCAACAGTCAAACTCAGACAGTTAAGCTCAGGTAAACAGTCAAACTCAGACAGTAAGCTCAGTCAACAATTAAGCTCTGTCAACAGTCAACAGTCATCAGTTCATAGTTTGATCTCTTGGTTTAAGTGCCCTAGAGGCAAGTCAAATTGAAAAGTCTGCTCTTTGCATTTGTACATGTAAAATTCAATCATCTCATATTAAGGAAGATATTCTTTGTTGGGGTTTTTATACCTTGAAAGGTTTTCCCCATGGTAAAACTTGTGTTCTTGTGGATGCTTATTCTTCTATCTTATTGTTCATGATTTACTATTGAAGATCTACTGTTGCTATATCTCACACTTGAAGTTTTAAGTCTGCTATAAATTCAAAGAAGACTGTTACTGCTATTAAATCTTAGATCTATGTTACAAATTAACATGTACCTCATTCCAGCACAGTGAAACCTCTCCTCTAGCTCTTTGGCCTATGATGTCATCCTTCCATAATTGAGCCTACAAGCTTGGAAAGGGGGGCGTTGAGGGATAAACAACACTTTGGGGTTAGTTAGGGCATGACACCCCCCTTCGACTCACTATTTCATCAAGTGATGCCTTTATTTTAGTCTTATTTGTTATTTTATGTCTATTTTAGGGCTTATTCCTTAACTTGTGGGGGATTTACCCTAAAAATATTCTAATTTAATGTTGGGTTGTAGGCTCAAAAATTAAAAAGGTTGAGGATGAAATCATATAAATAGATCACCTCACCTCATTGTAAAATCATAAGACAAGGGTTCAAATATATATTATTTTTTCTTTCTCCTACTCTTTGAGTCTCTTTGGTGATGCACACTTCTCTTGGGATGATCTCTTTTACTTGATGGTGAATGAAATGATGTTCTAGGGCTTCTTCTTGCACATGCACATGGTTGATGCGAGAATAGTTGGAATGCCTCATGCACAAGTGTGACCTAAAGGTTCTTCTTTGCTAGCGTCTTGTTGAATGTTGGTAAGTTATGCTCCTAGCTAGATTAAATGGTGGTTTATGTTGCATTTTTCTTAATTAGGGATTTTATCAATATTTTGTCAACTTTGTATGGAGGGAACGTCCTACAAAGGGGTTCTCTATTGCTATTAGGGCCTTGGGCTTCTTCATTTGCCCTAGTTAGGCTTTCCTACCGAACTTTAGAGGTTGCTAGGTGATGCCCTAGCTTGCAAGTGTTAAAGAACATTTCAAGAGAGGGACGTTGCCCTTTGATCTCTCAATGCCCTAGGGATTGAGACAAAAATCATATCCCCTTTTCTTGTCATTAAAATATTCTTCTCTTCGTTAGTTTATTCATTTTATTTTGCTGCAATTTTTATGCATAAGACCCTAAAAATCTAAATAAATTCATAACTCCAAAAATAGCCGAAAGTTCGTTTTTCTGGTCCACCCTTAAAATTCGCGCTAGTGGATTTATCCACTGATCTCTGAGGGAGTCCCCATTTTAAATGTTAAAAAACCCTAAAAATCATATATTGTCAAAAAAGCCCTAAAAATTTGAATAAATTCAAAAAACCAAAAATATTTGTGATTTGGAAATTCTGGTCCACCCATCAATTTCGCCCTAGTGGATTTATCCACAGATCTTGGTGGGCATCCCATTTTTCCCTAGTGCATTTGGAAGCGTGAATTTGTTGAATTAGGGTTTATGCTGGGTATTTTGTAGCTTTGATTGGGCTAAAAGCTGCACCCTAGGCTATTTATCCCTCTCCCCTTCAGAGTGCACCTTTTTGAGGTATTTCCTTGGGAGGTGTGAAACCCCTGCTTGGGGATTCGCGAAATATATTGAAAGTTGTCATATTGATTGATAAATTGAATTAACTCCTTTATTCTGGTTTATGTGTCTATATTATTCATTGTTGACTCCATATAAGGCACTGATCTAGCTTCAAGGTTGTGGAAATGTATTTGTATGTATTGGTGCTTGCAGTTATCTTTAAGGGTTCTCTCCTGGGTTTAGGATTTAACCGAAGAAGTTGAGAGGCTAGTCTGTGGTGACATTAGGGCCTAGACCTCCCCCACGTGCTTACCATTCACTAGCATTCAGACCACATTGTGTTGCTAATTCATGACTGCTAGTTTGAACGGTAACAGACAGTACTGCATAATCAAATAGAAAGGACATGATCCAACAACATAATGATTATGTTGGTCAATTGATTGTCGGATGGCATCGTGCTGTTGGTTGTGTTTCATCGAGCCTTGACCATTGGTATAGAAAAATGGGTTGCATCCTCCACCTACTTGTTGTCGGTAAGTTGGTTAGCAAGAGCTACAAGAAAATCGGTTGGAAACTGCTGCAGAGAAGTTTGTCAGCGACATCGTTGGAAGAATCTAGCAACAGGATTCCAATGCAACTTGTACCTATAAAACAAGCTACTCCATAATCATATGTAAACCTTGGCCGTTAGCTCAATTTAGAGTATAATGTACTTATTTTGACATAAAATAAGAATGCAATTATAATGTTTTGATGAGGCAAAGATGTGAATGAGACATATGGAAATAGCTGAGAAAGGCAAGGAATGCAGCTGAATGACCATAAAGGATAGTGCAGGGAATTGGTCATTTACCACTCATCAAACCCCATGGATTGCTTGCACGTCTTTTGTGGGGCCTTGAAATCTAAGTTGCAAATGGCCAAGACCCAATGCTTCACCTAAGCCAAAGAGAGACATAAGGATGGGCTTAGATTCAACCTAGCCAACTATTCAAGTTTTTGGGAACCCCCTTTGCCTTTCATGCCTCCCCCAAGGAGCTATGGGAGATGGTATTGGAAACAGTTGCCAAAAACATTGACAATTGGATTATGAAGCCTATATCTCTTGCTACCATATTCCAAATATGTACCAAAATTCTTGTTGCACCCATTTATATTACTCCTTGTGCTAGGTTCCATTAGCACATGCTTCTTTTAGGTTGGAAAGCTTCTCAAAAACTTTTTGTGGGCTAATTCTAGTGGAGAGAAGGACTTCGATAAAGTTAATTGGAGCCTATGTTACGCTAAGGGACAAAGGATGAATGAGTATTCTTGCCACTAGAACTCGGGTGTAGGACTTACGTGCCAAATGGTTTATTATAGCCATTGAGGGCCATGAAGCCTGGAAAAGCTTGCTAAGAAATCTAAGAGTATTTGGCAAGCTTGGGAGGCCATTAAACATAACCTACGTTGGAGGATTGACACTCTAATGGAAGGGGTTGTCTTCCAACAATCATTGCTTGCGGTGACTGTGTAGTGGACAATCCCTCTTCACTATGGAATTGATAGAAGGTTTTTGCAATAAGAATAGATTGAATAAAGAATAATTGATAGAATGATGATTACAGTGAGCCTCATGATGGTGTACAATGTACATATATGCATTGACTGGTCACGAGGTAAGAGATATGTCCTTTGACTTTTCATTTAGCTTAACTAAAATTATTTATTATTATTATTATTGTTATTATTATTAGTATTACATTAGTATTTATGTTTGTTACATATTGCCAATGCTGTTGTAGGATGGCAAGTTTCTAGCCAAAATGGCTTGGCTTTTGGCTAAGAGAATCTTTAGAAAGGCATTGATATCCCCAGGGATCTCAATGACTAACAATTGAGAGATGGGGAGACCCTAGAAAGGGATTTAAAGCTTAGCATGACTGGTAGAGTAATTTTGGATAAGATATAGATCCTAATTCTAAATAATCTCTTTTTGAAGCTTGACCTACGATGGCTGATAGTGATAGCTTGGCAGAAGGATTGGAGGTGGAATCAAAGTAAAGGTATCAAGAAATACAAGCTCACTGATGGATATTGATTGCTCTCATCTAGGTCGAAGTTGGATGCCAAAGTTTGGAGGATCAAATTAAAAGAAGACATGGCTGTATAGATTAATGTCCATCTAGAAGTTGTTTATTGAACCCAAAAGGTGTGTTATGCTGGATCTCTTATTCATGGAGGCTTCCCAGTTAATCAACATTTGGAATACCTGGGGGTCCCCAGCCCAAATGTCTTCTTTATGACAAAAATGAAACTTTGAAGCATCTTTTCTGGTTCTGCAAGTATGCCTAGTTTGCTTGGGAATGGGCTTATAATCTCTGTTACCAATTCCTCCTGTCAAGCATCACTATGGGCAGTGGAATTTCACACAACATGGCAATGGATTTGAATTGATATTTTATATCATTTCTGGAAAGGAAGGAATGAAAGTGTTTTCACATATACACAACACAACACAGCACATAATTTCCCTTCCAAGATGGTTCCCTAATCTGTGTCCATCTATATGTATAGATTCGGGTATAGATGTGGAAGGTGGAAATGGAGGAGGCATATCTACAAGAAATGATGGATTGTTGGACTAGCATGGTGTGTACCATGAGTAGAGTGCCCCTTAAACCGAACTCACCTATTCACTTAGCACATTCTAGAGCTTCAGGTTGTCGTCGAATTTAGTATAGGGCAGGTCAAGTAGTAAGAGAGTGTTGGGAAAGGTGAAGGAGTTGACCCTTTCCAAGGCCCCAAAGGTTCCTCAGTTTGACAAATTTCCATCTATCCCTTTGGCCATCTTAGAACTAGTGTCCCGAAAAACTCAATTAGGGGAATGGTGGATTGGATCCCATTAAGGCCGATCCTGAGCACACAACTAAATGATGCGTGTTTCCTCCTAAAGACAAAGACCCCCCTCCAATAGTGGGTTTGGTTCCAACAGCTTCTTGATATTCTGGTTCTCTCTGGTTAGTTGGCCTATTTATTTGTGTTTATTGCTTTGTGCCTGAGGCACTTTGGACTGTTATGACTCCTTAGTTTTGATGCTCTGCATGGATACTTTAAATAGGCTAGGTGGTTTTGCCTTGCAGCCTTAGCTTGTGGTGGCTGTTTTCATGGCCCTTTTTTGTATAAAATGCATGTACTTTCATTCTGTATATTAATAGAGTTTTTAAGCATTTTATCAAAAGAGGATGAAATTAATGATATTGAAATATCATTTATTATGGTTTTCAAATTTCTCTAGTAATGATTCAATTTAGAAGGGCTATTATTAGTGAATACTTTTGCTAAATCATCAGCAGTGACCTATTCAGATGTTTGAACTTTATATAAGAGCTGTGTCTCTTTTATTCTTAATGCTGGGCCAAAAGTTATGGTTGTGTTCTTAATTAGTCTGATCCTGTTATCATATTGCTTTTTTTTGTTATTAAGCACTCTGCCATTGTTCACATGTTATTTTTGATGTTTTTATGGACAGGGTGTGCAGGGCATGGATTCGTTCCGCATGTCATTACAATTGCAGCAGGAGAAGTAAGTGCACTTTGAAAATCTGACGCTTCCTAAATATGATAATCAATATCTTAGGAAATGTTTGGTATATTCCTTCTGATATGTGGTGACCTTTCTAGAACAATATGTAGATACTGTGGCTGTAAATCCTGAAATAAATTAGGACCACCATTGCTAAGTTGTGTTTTATTCACATGTATCATGGACTGTGATTCTGCAGTATGATAATTTTAATTGGAAAGCAAACTACACCTAGACATCATGACCTTTGATTTTAATTGCAAGTGTTTAGATTTATGGGTGTCTTCATTTGTCGTTAAAAAGTGCTTGTTGTACTACTGAGCATTTTATGCTCTTTCTTATTGAATATGTATATGGCCATAGACAGTAAGAATTAAATTGTTTACATTTTATATTCCTGGTAAAATATTTTGCCTGTTCCCATCTCACTTTGGCCAGCCTTGCATAAACTCCCGATTTTTGAGTCATTAAAAGTTTATTTTAATATTTAGTTAGGTATTGGTTAACTAAATTAGATTCCTTCTTTATAATACTGCACCAGAAATGTTAGAAAAAAAAAACTTAATAATCCTTTCTCTTTACTGAGGTCTTGACAGCAATATTTGCGAATTAGCAAGTACATTTTTTAGCAAGGAGTGCCATCTCAGGCAAAAGCTAAACCATACCAGAAGAGAATTGTAAGAATATCCTTTTAATCTTGCAAAGTAGACTTGTGTTTGGGACATTGAACATCAACTTTATGCGAATTAGCAAGTACATTTTTTTAGTATAAAATGAGTAACATTGAACATAAGTGTGAATTAGCAAGTACATTTTTTAGCAAGGAGCACCATCTCAGGTAAAAGCTAAGTCATGCCAGAAGGGAATTGGAAGAATATCCTTTTAATCTTGCAAAGTAGACTTGTGTTTGGGACATTGAACATCAACTTTATGGTTTTGAGAATTGAAGAACCAAGGGGGCTAATACTAGGGCAAGAATCAATTCAGATAAGGACCATTATGCTATGACAACGGAGTTTCTCTATTTGAAATAGAGACATGCTTTTTAAAAATATTTTCATACTTAAAAACCCAGATTGGGGTTTGACTAAAGATCAGGATAGAATAAAGACATTGTATGTGTTACCTCAAAAACTAGCACTCTTTCACGATTGAAGATGTGGACCCAATTGAAGTATGTGGACCCAAATATGATAGGTGGATCTGGTGGACCCAGTGCTATGATTGGCAACTCTTCAAGGAAGGACACCCACTGTCACCTTGATGTAACCCCTTCCTCTTTAGACCTTGCTCCTCGGGCCATTGGAGGCACCCCGAAACGAGGTAAGGATAGACCTATAAGAGACACGATAACAAGTACTTGTATCCCTACAACACCTTCCCAGCATCGGTAGACCAGTGCCTTAATGGAGTCAATGAAAGATGTCTATGATTAACCTTTAACTTAGGAAGGCTAGGAGCACTTGTGAATATGTACCTTACCGCTGCAATTTTTTGTAGTAAAAACCGTCAAGAATAAACTCGAGATATCTCCCAATCGTAAAAAAACACAAACTTTACCTCCCAACAACAGGCAATGAGGGACACCTATCCCCCCTAGGGTGCACTTGTTTTGGTGGATGAAAGATGCGATTTAACGCTGATTTACGCTCCAGGTATGCATTTTTCTGCAGTAAAGGTGAATCAGAAAATTCCTTGGCCTCAAATCCCCCTTGGGTCCTCCCAGCTGACCTAGAATTTGACTCAAGAGTCAAACTTCCTCAAATCTCTAGGGTTCGACTTCTCCTTCGAGATGGAACTGCAATTACTCAATAACAAGATCCGAAACAACCCCTTAGGACTGTCTTCACCTTACCCTAGGATGACGACACCCACCTAACCCTAGGATGACGAGACCTCCTTTAGGGCATAAAATTGACCTTTTTCCAATATTTTCAACTTTTTTGGATTTTTTCAATATCTTATCTAAATCTAAAATTTATTGTTGCAACTGAATATTTCAGAAAACCACAACTGAATATATTGCAAAAGATATAATTTTTAGGTTGTTGATGTTTATGTAGCATCAGAATATATTCTTAAGAAGCCCTAGATAAAGTGGAAGAAATGAAGAGCACAATTACCCCAATAAAATGGGTAAAATAACCCTAGAAGATAAAAAGACAAGTCGGCTTGAAAGATAAAATAAAAGATAAATAAATAAATAAATAAAAGTCAAGCCGACCTAATTGAGGAAACTTCTAGTGAAAAGAAGAATATAAATAAACTGCTTTCACACTTCATTATTACAACAACAAGTTAATCTCTCTCTCTCAAGTGGTGTGCACTTCTCTAGGAGGACAAGTGAAGAAGACAAGAAGCAAGAAGAAGTTCGTTGTGGGTTGTAGAAGACTAATTTCCGGGGCTCCTATTTTTTGTATCTTCTCTATTTGTGATCTCTCTTGATATAGATCACTTTCATATTTGATGTACTTGTATTATGTACTGTATCTCTGAGGCCAGTCGTTTCCGAGGGCACTACAGAGGAAGGAGGTGGTCCAACCATTTGTGATTACCATATTACCCCCCTTCGGGAAATGATGGCACAATCAGTTTGACAGCGCAGGCACCTGACAGTTAGTTATAGGCAGTTTCATGGTTTTTCAGGAGAATAAAAAATGGAATAAAAAGGTCATAAAGGAATTCGATATGGGCAATTGAGGCAAGGTTTTGGCACTTGGTCTGCTCAGAGGTCATCCATGGTGTATACCACTCCTTCTAGATCAGTTTGCAGCATTCAGTGGGGTCCACATGGTCTACAGGAGGTCTTTTCATGCATTCTTCTCTCTGATGATGGGGACAGGATTTGATCATTTGTGTACTTGGACATGTCTTTGAGTCATATGTTATGTTATTGTGCCATGCCGTCATGCTAGTGAAGGGGAATAATACCTCCTAGCCCCACCATGTGCTCCTAGTCACTTGTCCTAGTCATATTTTGTGGCATACATGTGTTTTAGCCACCCCCATGTAGTGCGCCCCCCCTTGGAGGCTTTCTTTAGTGAGGTCGCACTCCCTCTTGTGAGTGATCCATGTCATATTTGTATCGGCTCATCTTAGCCATTGATTATATTGTTGTATCTTTTGATCTCAACCACTAGTTTTCAAAAGTGGTTTAGGGTTTTGGTCTCCCTCATCCTATTTAAGGAGGAGACCCCCTCATTGTAAAGGCATTTAGATATTTTTGGCTCTTGGCTACTGGAATAAAATAAATATTTTTTGGGCATCTTGGATCTTGATATGGATGTTTGGTTATGGTGATTGTAAATGCTTTGTCCATTGCACTGGAGGATATCTTGTGGCCATCTTGTATATTTTTCCACTAATTTGATTTACAGGTGAAGAAGACAACTTGGGAGGAGTGCGCATTGGTGGGGAGGCTTGCCCTGCAAACTTCTGTCAAATTGTGGATCGAATAGGGAGTGATTTTGTCTTTGTACCAATCATTTTTTGTCTTTTCTTTCTAGCTTGTATCTACCCTCGTTTTGTTGAACTGATTGAGCTTTGTCTCCTTGGTTTTGCAGGTACAGAGGGGCACACGTGTGGGCTTGGGCAAATCGCACTAGCAAGAGAACCTCAAAATTCTTCCATTTGATCTTTGGAAAAGTAATCCTCGTCATAATCAACATTCATCTCATCATCCAGGTACGCTTGAAAGGTTAGTATTCTCTCTCCTTGGCTTATCCATTATTTCTAGATCACAAAACCCTCATTTTTATTTTATTTTTCAGATCTACTTGGATCTAGCAATCTTTTGGGCTTAATAATTAAAACCCATCTCTAAAATCAACATAGCATTCCCGATCTAAAGTTTGGTGGACATCCGACTCCATTTGTCCCCTGATCTAAGGCACTAGTCCTCTCTTGAGGAAGTCACACCCCTTGGGAAAGTGGCCTTTTGCTAGATCCAAGTCGCGGGTATTGCTCATTTTTGGTTAAATCGCCAAATCTACTCATTTGCAAACCCCCTAGTGCCAACTCTCTTAAATTTTGACCTTGTGGGCCCCATTTGGACCATTTTCCTTATTTTAAGGGTGGGCCACACATTAGGTATTTTTACTTGGCATTAGATCTATCTAGATCTATTAATCTTAAGCCATAAGTGGCTCTATCTTTTATTGATTGAACCATTTGTCATCTCCTAAGCCTCTTCAACCAAACCCTAACTCCTTGGGTCCACTTATTCATCCTAGATCTAGATCTATCCCTCTTGATCTCTCCATACTAAACCTTTCACATTTACCTAGCAGGTCTTGAGTGGGTTCGCTAGCCTTCATTGGCTAAGCTAGGGTCTCCCCCTTGGTCTTGCTGAGGCTTGATCTAAAGTGAAGAGTGCCTCGGTTAGCGTGACACCCAGCTTGCATTGGGAAACGTGGCATCTCTTGGGTCACCTCTTTATTTGTCTACACCTCTAACGTCTTGGATAGGATACCTTTAGAGACAACTACAAGTTGTGTGATAACAGTCTCATTGAACGAGCTCCAAATGGTTATGTGCCTCCTGGTTCGGAGAAGCTTAGAACCACATTGTTGGTTAAGGCAAAGAAGGAGGTGGATAAAATTCTTGAGCCTATTAGATCAGCATGGCCCTCATCCGGTGTCAGTATTGTTTCTGATGGATGGAGTCATGGACATATGCATCACACCATCCACTCATCAATTTCATGGTGTCCTCCCAAAATGGATTGGTGTTCTTGAAAGCAGTGGATGCTCTTGGGAAATACAAGGATGCATAGTATATGGGTGAGTTGTTCATCAAAGTCATTGAAGTAGTAGGTATGGATTCATGTGTACAAATCATCACGGACAATGCACCTATTTGCAAGGCTGCTGGCATGATTGTGGAAGCTAAATATCCACAGGTATTTTCATTTTGGACTCCTTGCATTGCTAATTTCTTGCTCTTTGAATTTAGCACAAGATTCATCTAGGCCCTAGGGGAAAGGTCATTTAAATTTTATAGATTTATCAATGTCATAATTCATTTGATGTGTTAGTTGTAGAGTCTATAGTCTAGACTCATTTATGCTTGCTTTTATTGACCTTACAGGTATTTTGGACACCTTGCATTGTCCATTCTTTGAATTTAGCACGAGAATCTATTGCTTCAGATGTGACATGGATTGGCAAACTTATTGATGATGCACGCCATATCCATAACTTTGTACAAAACCACACCAATGTCCTCACAATCTACAAAGAGTACACACATCTTTCATTGTTGAAGATTGCAGATACTTGGTTTGCTTCCTCATTCATCATGTTCAAGAGGTTGAGGGAGGTCAAAACCGCTCTCGGGTCCATGGTTATTTCAGAGTTTTGGTCTTTTTGGAGAAAAACGGATCAGATTGCTTCAAAAAAGGTAAAGGACACAGTGTTAGATGATGGTCGGTGGGAGAGGGTAGTGTTATCACACAACTTGTAGTTGTCCCTAGCGGTATCCCATCCGAGATGGTAGAGGAGATGGACGACTAAAGAGGTGACCCAAGAGATGCCACGGTTCCCAATGCAAGGTGGGAGTCACGTCAACCGAGGCACTCTTCACTTTAGATCTAGATAAATCAAGACCTAAGGGGAGACCCTACTACCAATCAAAGATGATTGGACCCAAACAAAGGTTCCTAGGGATGAGTTAATGGTAAGTTACGGAAACCAATGCAAGGTAAAGTGGACCTAGAAATTAAAGTATGGTTGAAGGTGGTTTGAGAGATGATTAGTGTTTCAACCAATGTATGATTTAGGCCACATGATGAGCTAAAAAGACAAGATCTAGTACCATGTATTACACAAGTGGGACCCACTTTCTTGGGATATGTGAATGACTCAAATGGGACCCACAAGGTGGACTTTAAGGGAGGAAATTGGTACTAAGGGGTATGTAATGAGTAGATCTATGGATCTAAGTTAAAATTAGGAATACCCACATATGGGATCTAAGGTTTGACACAACTCCCAAGGAGTGCGACTTGCTTATGGAGGACTAGTGCCTTGTTGGATGGGTTAATGGAGTCAAAAGGTATGTCAAAGTGTAGATCGGGACACCAAGTAGGCAAATCAAGTGGGCTAATTGAGATATAATGGTTGGATCTTTCTAGATCTAATGTTTCATGATATGACCCTAAGTGGACCACAATCCCTTGAAACAAGGAATGCTACCCCCAAGGTAGATCGTCACAAAATGACACACTAGATGTAGGTTTCAAATTATGCTCTTTCCAAATCCACAAAAATCTCAACTACCCACGTCCTTAAAGTGGGCAAACTCAGTCACCCAAGGAAGTGCGACTTTGCTCAAGGAGGGCTAAAAGGTGGGAAAGGTGAGTCAAAACAAGTTCAATGGCCACCAAATTATAGATCCAAGTGGTTTAGGCAATGATCTATGTGGATCTTGAAAATCAAGGCAATCCAAGGGTTAGATCTTACTAGATCTGAGTTTTAAGATGCCAAGTAGTCCAAAATGGGAATTTAATCCCTTAAAATGTGGAATGATGCCCACAAGGTAGAAATCACCAAAGTAAAAGTCTAAGGGTAGGTTATCAAGTGTGTAGATTATGAATCAAGTGGGATCTCACCTACCCATATGCTAGATCTAACCAAATAAGCCTCACCCAAGGAAGTGCTATTTGCCTCAAGAGAGTTATATTACCTTGAAAAGTGTGTAAATTTTAACCCAATCACCACCAAACTATAGATACAACTAGGGGTGGATGCTATAGAGGTGGGTTCTTAGGATCTTTTCAAAAGCAAGGCTAGATCTAAGTAGATCTAAGAAAAACCAAAATTTGGGGTTTTGATTAATTAGGGTTTGTGACCAATGAAGAGAGAATGGATGGAAATAGGCACATACCTTGTAGATCTTACCTCAATTGCTTATGGCCACCTTGCAAATTGATAGCATTCTCCTATGTGTATATTCAAGAGTGAGATCTAAGAGCTCCAACCAAAACGTCCTCCTCCAAGATAGCCAAATCGTCTTCCTCCTACAAGACAAGATCACATGAAACAAGCCAAGTAAGATGATTATGAAAATGATGGAAAGATGTAATAGAAAGCATCAACTATGTCACAAAGATACAATAATGATACTCCCTTTCACCAAGATCAACCCAAGAGAGACTATGTGGATCCCTCCAACAATAACCCTCAAGAAATCGCCCTCCTCTCCACCAATTCGACTTTCCTGCAGGAAAACTAGTAGAAGCACCAAAATCCACAATGATACATAGAAGAGATACTGTATACTCAAGATGTAAGAGAATCCACAAGACAAGAGAGATATGCTCTACAAAGAAGTGTTTTATTCCAATATTCCAGAGCTCCAAAGGTGAGCTATACAATAGGGGGTCTCCTCCTTATATAGGTTAATAAAGACCAAAACCCTATACCACTTTACAATACTGCATCAAATGAGTGGTTGAGATTAAAAGATCTCAACATACAATCACTGGCTAGGATGAACCATAATAACATAACACATGGATCATTCATAAAGTGATGACGTCATAGTCTAAAAATAATCATGGAGGGTGACGTCATCCACTAGAGGGGGTAAAAGTACCAAAATCCACCTCATAATGACTAGGACATGACATATGGAGCACATGGTGGGGCTAGGAGGCAACAATCCTTACTAGCTCATCCCCAAGGCACAATAAAATAATAAAATATGTCCAAGATAAATATAAATAACCAAATCTGTCCTCAAAATCTGTGACAGACAAGCAGTAAAAGACCTCTTGTGATCGTTGTGGGCCTACCCACATGGTGAAAACTGGCTGGAAGATAGTGGGATCACCCTGGAAGACCTTTGTGAAAACCAAGTGCCAAAACCTTGCCTCAATTGCCCAAATCGAATTCCTCAGTGACCACTTTATCCCATTTTTTAACTACCTCGGTAACTGTGAAAGTGACAAAATTGCCTCCTAGGGCATCTGAGCTGTCCAACTGAGCCCACCAGGCTCTCCAGAAGGGGGGGTAAATGGTAAAAACACGTGGTTGGACCACCCCCTCCTCATACAGTGCCCTAGGTGAACTGGCCTCTCTTGGCCCCTGCTGCTCAGGCTGGGAAATCAGCCCCAAATATGGTCAACAAGTGTAAAAATGCATCAATCACTGTCAGAAGTGCCCGGAACTGAAAGATAAGTGTCTCATTGGATCTAGAAGCCCAAATCCACTAGGAATGTGTACTCATACACCATGGGTTTCCCTAATGGGCCAGCTATAGGGTCCACCATATATGGACAGTGCATAATCTGATGATCTGAAGTAATAATAAAACCTGCTGAATTGCATCAATCATCATCTGAACCATATGTCCATCATATGGCATCATCATCAAGTATGTGGGACCATCAATCATCATCAATAGGTATATATATGGCCCACATCATCACGGATCCCAATAATATACAACCAAGGATAAATCACATCAGTAGACTAAGACATGTTTCTCTAATCATTCTCACAACCAAGCTCAAAGTATAACATCCATTCAGTGGCATTGATTAAGTTAGCATATTTCCTTTGTTATTTGAAATTACTTGCACAATAGTTTAAATGACAAACTCACCCATTGGATATGGTCAAACTGCTAGTGAAGGATGAAGGCTAGGAACAAGGCTGGGCCAAGGGGTTGACTTGTCTTACTCAACTCAAAAATATTTTGGATTGGGAGAAGGGGAAAACTACAAACTCTGTGCTGGACAAAATAACACGGGGGATGGCTGTGCCTCACAAATGGATAAGTTGTTTAGAGAGTGCTTATTCAACTTAGGCATCATGTCTACATCAAGTTGATCTAGGTTCATTAGGATCATTCAATTTCATTTCATGGCCTTTTTGGCCTACATAACCCTTCGGATCTCAGGTGTGCTGATAAGCACAACTAGTTGCAGCTTGCATCCAGGGCATGTTTACATATACATATAAGGTCAGCAATTGTTTAGATATAGCTTTTAAGAACCATTGCTTTTTGGACCTTTCTTATACTCTTCGAGGAGTATTTTTAGCAGTTCATCGCTCTTGCCCTTTTTAGTTTCCATGGGTGAATTTATAAGTTTCCATAAGTAGTACATGAGCTTTCAGTTTTAGCCAACAACATCGCAAGTGACTAGGGGGAGTTCGAGCCAATGCCAAACATCGGGACAACCGACCAGAATGATTTAGGCCTACAATCCAACTCACCAAAGGCGAGTTTTGTCACCAACTTAGAGCCGAGACACTAAACATACAGGGATGCAGGCCAAACACAGAGGTAGAAAAATGGGGAAGTCCTCAGTATCAGAAAGTCAAATGAGACAGGTCAGGGTTTACAGTCAAATAAGGAAAGTCATGTATGGATGGAGTCAAGTGAATATGGAGCCTAAACTAGCAGACAACCGGTGTCAGGAAAGACCATATCTATGTAAGGTGGTAAGCCAGTGAGTTTTCTTAAACAACCTAAATGTGCAAGTAAATGTTCATTTTAAATAGTTTGCCACATCAGGAATAATATACCAAGCAGATGCTGTGAATATGACTAAATCAACAAGATAATAATCCACAGTCAGTGATAAAACATCCATAAGTCATACAACATCATCACAAGAATAATCATCATATATCATCTGAAAACACTGCTGCAATACATCTCTAGGCACTGAATTGAAATTGCATGGGATAAAGGGTCACATCGGTCATCAAATCTGAACTCTCAAGGCTCAGCCTTGACACAAGGTCTAACATAAGTCTGAATAATACACTGCTCCGATCATGAGTGATCTCAAAATATACAATCATCATAGCCAAGCTCTGAATTGTGGAAGCTCTGGAACGTGCAGATATCTGCTAAGCAAGCATAGTAGCCCTGCTACTATGGTGTGATAACAGGTAGATCTTACCATTTAGTCTTTAAGATCATGGAGCCGATCATTTCTTTGTTGTGGTTTGCAGACACGGACTAGCCCATCCTAGTAGATGTTTATGAGGGGTGGGATTCCATGATTGAGTCTATGAGGACCATTGTTATGGAGAATGAGTGTGTCGAGTATGAGACATCAACAGAGAACTTATGGTCCACCATACAGGATATTCTTATCTCTAGGTGGGATAAGAATTGCACACCTTTGCATTGCTTGGCCCACTCATTGAACCCCAAGTTCTACAATCATGATTGGCTCAATGGTAGGCTGGGCCCCTCACACAGAGTCCCTCCTCACATGGATGGAGAGATTTCATAGGGGAGTGTTATCGGGCAAACTAGCAGGACTAGTTTCTTAATAAGCAAAAATGAGAATAGTGATCCATTGTCACCTCGATCACGATTCTAACTTCTTTAGAGCGTCGGAACCTCCAAGGAGTACCCTTTTGTAACCTGTAGAACACTGATACAACCAAAAGACTATATTCTCTATGCAAATATTAGTTAGACCACTGCCTAAATGGAGTCAATCAGAGAATGAAGAAAACATACTAACTTATCATCCAATGTCAGTAGGTACAAATTAAGCAAATGTATGATCAAAGAGCTACCAATTGTGCTATCATTCACCAATGAAAGTTAACCCACTTATACCAAAACGATCATAAAAATGTATTATAGCAACATATAACCAATAGATCATTTATTAATAGCCAAACACCAATGCGAATTAGATCCTCTTGTCAAAGTCAATTCAATATGTGTCATGTAAATAAGTATCATTAACAAATCGTACGTAAGCCAGGAGTCTGTTTGCAATGTATTCAACTCAAAGTAGTATTTATATCAGTTTCATCAAACAAAGTCTAAAAGTCCTTATTGCAAGGCACTCAAGTCAAAAGTTGTCCAACCAACATCAAGATAAGTTTTAAGCAATCACTTTTCACCTTCTTTGATAAAATGAAAACGTTACAGAAAATACAAAAATCAGACCTTTATTGGATATTTCTTCCAGACTATAAATAGTAATAAAGAACCCTCTTTTAGGGTGAACTTTGCATCAATATTGGTGGGCAAGAATGATACCAACCATAAAACATTAACCACAAGACTAAATAACTTTCAGATATGTAACTGACATACAGTATAGTAGAAATTCATTAATGAAAATCAGACCTCCAAATGCATTAACTTTGTTAAACAAATAAGGGAACACTTTGCAAAATTAAAAAGCCAAATAACTAACACTTTTAACCAGAGTTTTTGTTTGTCTTTATGCAGAGGGGAGAGGAAAGGGAAAGCGCAGAAAGAGAAAGGGTGCACGGGGTCTGCAATATTGCAGACCTGTGCTAGGTTGGAGGAAAGGTCTGGAAGTGAAGGCCGTGGGTAGGAGGGCTGCAACAACAGGTCCTAGAGGAGATGGGAAGGGAAGGTGGAGATGGAAGAGGAAGAGGGCTGCGGATAGGAGGAGCAGCAACAGGTTCGGATAGGGTTTGAGGGGAGTTAGAACTGCGGAAAATGGGCAGTGAGGAGGTTGAGGGTGGCTGAGTGGAGGAAAAGGGAGGCCTAGGTATGGCAGGAGTGGAAGGTGAAGGGAAAGGCAGGTCCGAGGTAGGGGAGAGGCCAACGAAGAAGGGAAAAGGCAAGTCCGAGGGTGGCGTTAGGGAAAAGGAAGGAGGCTAAGGAGCTTGGGAAGGAGGACGAAGGTTAGGGAAAAAGGTAGGAGCAGGTCGTAGAGTAGTTTTAGGTCTGCTACTAAGGTTTTAGGGTACGAAAACTAGGTTTTAGCAAAATCTTAGGGCTTTTTGTTTAAGATAAAGACTAAAAAAAAGCTAAAAATTAATTCATCAACTAATTAACCAAGTAGCATAATATTTACAAATTTACAAACTCAGAAATTTAGGTTTAAGGAGAGAAAATAACAACTTAGGGTTTCAATAGTGAAATCTACCTAACCCTAGAGCATCAAAGAGGATGGCCCTCCTCTTGAGATGGTGCTTGCCAAGTTTGGAAAACCAAGGCTTCCTCAACGACTACAAGAGTTGGTTGATGCTCCCTAGCTAAGACAAACTTTGGAGACCTAAAACTCAAGTTGACAATGCTAGGGTAACTAAAGGCTGGAAAATGAACTATGCTTGGGCAAAATGCAACATCAATGGCTACCATTTAACCTTAGACAAGCACACATCCAACATTTAACAAAGAAATATCAAGAAAAAAGACTTGGATATCTCCTTGTGCATGTGTTAAGTAAACAACTCTTAGCATCACCTTAGCAAAGAAACAAGAGCAAAGACTTCAAAGATTTGTCCCCAAGCTAGCAAGCATATCCATCCTCAAGAGGTGCGCATCACTCAAAGATCCCTAGTGAGGGCAAAAATAAAAAATAAAAGTTTTGTCCCATAGGTTGATGTGTAAAAATGAAGTGAGGAAAAGTTATTTATATCTTTTCACTCACTTTTACAAAAATAAATAAAATCCAAGCCGACATACCTTTTTAAAATGTCAATTTGAAATTATAAATGTCAACTTAAAATTAAAACAATAATAATATAAAATAATCAGAATTGTCGGTAATTTGGGGTGTTTTCCCTAGTCTTTACCCACATATGACTAAAATCCCTAAAAATGAGCAAATCAACGTGTTCTGAAGGCCAGACTATGGAGGAGGGGGGGGTCGTCATATCCCATCTAACCCCAACAGTGGTGTAAATCCCTCAACGCCCCCCCCTTATCAAGCAGCACAGTCAGTCATCAAAGATGACGTCATCATCTGAAGGAGGGCCCAGAGAGAGGGCGTTGGGGAACTGGAGGGTTGGGAGGGTGCTGGAGGTGACCTAGAGGAGGAAGAGATGCCTCGGTGCTGAAAGATCTGTCATCGGAGTGTTAAAACAGGGTTGGGGTCATGTGACCTAGTGATCCACCCCTAGAAGCCCCGGACACCAACCTCAGGGCTTCAAGCCCTTTCATGAGGCAGTCAACAATGCCGCTAAGCCATAGTACTTCCAAGGGAGAAACCAGAGGATCTGCCATAACCTCTACTCAAAAAAAGCTGGCTAAACACCCCTCCTTGCGAGAAAAATGACCCCCTCTCCCTGAGGCATCTTTGCAAGTGCGCTAGTACTGGTACCATCGTAACAAGGAGGAAGATAGCATTTAGACGGCTATTTCAGGATAGAGACTTACTTGATGAGGTGGACAAGGGATTTGTAGAGTTTTCCACTGCCAGTGGGATATTTGATTTTGGAGGCTATGATGTGCTTAGAGACAGGGGGGTTAAGAAATCCTATGTTTGGTGGGAAACATGTCCTATTCTACAAAAGTTATCCTTGAGGGTCATCTCTCAAGTTACATCATCCTCTTGTTGTGAGAGGAATTGGAGCACGTATGGGAACTTGTACAGTTTGAAGAAGATCAAACCTGAGCAGTCCAGGGCAAAGACAATGGTGTATGTGCACTCCAACCTTCGTCTTATTTACAGAAAGAGGGAGGAGTGGGTGAAGGGAAAGACAAAGATGTGGGATGTCTTTCTTGATGAAATGGGTTTGGACAACAGTATTGAGTTGGCATTAGCCAACATGGATCTTGATGATCCAGTGCTAAAGCCAGTCACTTTTGATGATGGTGATCCTTTGGAGGGGTCATCCTCCACATGAGTAGATGCAGATCGTCAGATGGGCAGAGAGGAGGAGGAGGAGGAGGAGGAAGAAGGCAGTGATGAGTTTGTTCATTCAGTCATGTAGGAGGACTATTGACAGATGAGATTCTTCCATCTTGATCTACCCCTTTTTTTATTTACTATTTGCTAGTGGCATTTCGACATCTATGTAATACATTTTGATTTTGATGACTTAATGAGAAATATGGTTCCGACATCTTGAGCTATTGCCTATCAATGCATCTATGTGTCTCATTGTGATTTGTGAATATGTAATGTGTATTTATTCTAATTTCTATTGAATATTTGTAAATGTTTTAGTTTCTAAAAAAAATTGGATCTATATGTCTATATTTTTAAATTTTAATATATATATATATATATATATGTATGTATGTATGTATGTATGTATATAAAACGTGTTCTCCGTATCCTGATTCCGGGGGTCACCGTGTCTGTGTGGGACACTCGTATTTTCGTATCCTCCATGTCCCATGTCCTCGTGTCAGGTGACTGAGGTAGAGGCCTATTGTAACTTGTTATTTTTGTTTATTATGATGCAATCAGTCTCTTGTATAAAATATGATTTGGTCCAGGTTTGCTTGACATCCAACTCTTTGTTTCTTCTGGTTATTTGTTGGCTAAGTAGTATTGCAGTGTGTGGTTAGTTTCAAGTGCACTTGTTTGAATTTTTTCTTCACTCAAGGTGCACATTCACCCAATTTTCTTTTTTAGATTTTTTGTTGTAACTATCTTCAAGATATGATCTCAACCACATTAAATTTTATTAAATTCATCCTTTCTTTTGAATTTGAGGCTTATTGGCGACTCAAAATGAATTTGATCTGTGCTGATCAATTGGAGTTTTACGCAGGATTGATAGTTTGATAGCAGTGTACAACCCCTAGGGATACCCCCTGAGACTGGAAAGGAGTCCAAACGGAGAGGCATCTGATGGCAACAGGGTTGGTTGTCTACAAGTATTGTACGAATGTACTGGTGTAGATTTGCATGATAGTGCCCCTACATGGATCCATCAATGGTGTCATCTGGATGGCTGGGGCTGTGACCAATCCTTAGGGAGGAATCGTGAATGATAGCCCTAATACTTGGATCATTGTTCATTTGTTTACCTTCCTCGCAAGCATAACCTGTTCTCTTACTTTCTGCAGATCATTCATCTACATTCATGTGAGATCGGTGTCTAGGGAGATCTTGTTGGTAATTGACAAAAGTTTCCTCTTGGCTGTCAAGGCTCACAAACAATCCTTCGAGCAGTGAAAATGAACATTGAGAGAGGAATTTGCTGACCTCCAAAAGCCTGTTGAAGGTTGATATCCTTTAAGTCCAAGGTATCATGGAGGAAAGTGAGACCTGCTTGAAGTGGATTCAAGAGGAGGGAAGACCAAATGCTAAGGTTCAATTCCTTAGCCCGCCCAAGTCTTTCCTCTTTGAATTTAACTTGTGCCACATAGTCCACGGTCAGTCCCTTAAAGACCACTTGAACCCAAGGGTTCTGCTCTTTAATTTGTTTTTGAATGATTTGTTGTTGTGCTTCTATCACCTATTTAAAAAGTTCTTGTTGGTTGAAACCTGGTTGGTTCGAGTTTGAGAAGTGTGATGATGAGCATGCATGGAAGAGAGTGCACCAAGAGGAGATGAAAAGTTGCATGAGAAAAAATAGAATGACAGACATGGAGCTGAGGCCCCTGTGGAAAATGAAGAATAAAAAATGTAAACTGAAGCTACATGAAATTAGATAAAGAGATTATGGAGAGTTGAATAGTCAGGCCAAGCAGAATAGTTAGTCCAAGCAGAATAAAAGAGATGGCAACCATGAAGATTGTGTGGCTGGTCAAGCCAGCTGCCAGAGTGCTTGCCATTGATTTGTGAGTTATAGGGTAGAGAGTCAGCCAAGTGCCAGAGTAGAGTGCTAAGTTGTTAGTGTGTTCTATGTATGCATAATCTATTTTTTGGGTATGAGAATGAGTAGACCTATTCCCCCATGACTGTAAAATGGTTCTGTAATGCTGTAGAATAATGCATGTGTGATTGCCTTGACAAAACTCTGTTCTAACCCTTTTGTGAAAACCACTGCACATAGTCTGTGAGTGAGTGGAAGTTGAACTGATTGGGCCCAATTATGCCATCGACTGTGGCAATTGCTCAAGACCTAATACCACTAATACAGATTATACATTATGCACAAGTGTCATTTAAGTGTTTACTAATGTTCAATGCACTTTCTACAATGTTCCACCAAGTTTCCAAGATGCAGGAATGTGGGATCAGGGAAATGCATCCAGGGGACATGTGGAAGCATTTTTCCCAAAGTCTAGGGAACATTGTAGGAGACATTGGGGTCTCCGACACAGGGGACCCCACCTGAAATACTAAAAAATTAAATTTAAAAGATATGGGAATTGAAACATAAACCATTAAAATTAAAATATAACAGCAATTTGAGCTCCTCCACATGGCAAATGCACATTGCACACCTGAAAGCTTAATCTCCAGCACACAATAGCAAGAGAACAAGTATGGAAGTACTCTGTTCTGAGTATTTTCTCCTAGCAGCAACATCACAACAAACAGCAAGTTAATAGAAAATGTTTGAGGTTTTTACTATCCAACAGGAGCTAGGATAAGTATTCACTGCACCCACATTATCCAACATCAAATTATGGTAAAGGCTTGAGGTATTAACTGTACCTACAGTAATAAATATCCAGCAGCAAGTTTTCCACTGTTCCAGCAGTCCACAACATCCAGCAGCAAGGGTTCCATTTCACAGCACCCATTGGTCACAGGCAGAAGGTCTTGACTCTCACTCTCACTGCTGTGGCTACACAGCCTCATGGCGCACACAGGTTAGAACTTAGAACAGTGTGCACAACTCACTGAACCATGGTCTCCCTCACGGCACTGCACCAGCACTAGACCCCTCATGCAGCAGAAACTTGGAAATCTCATAGTAGCAGCAGAAAAAAATGGCAGAAGGCAATGGAGAACTCATGGGGGTCAAGAAGAATTAATCATTAGGTTAAAATGTATAATTTATGCATTTCCCTTATGCATTTCCGTGCATTCCTTTCAAAAGGGGACGTGGGGGAACATCCCTCATGAAGTAACTCCATCCCAGGACCATGGCGAGCATGTCCCCTATCCTTGGGGATGCATCCCTGTGTAATACTGATTTTGTATGAATATGAACTGGCATTACGGTTTGTGAGCAGGAGCTATAGAGGTATGCTAGTCCTGACTGCATCTTGTTAGCTTTCTTAAAGTAATTGGTGGCTCAACATCACTACCAGTGTAGGGAAAATATCAAGGGATGAAATTTTTATACAATTCGATAGCTAGGTGAATCTTTTGAATATGTAAAATAATAAAGATATAGGCTGTTGCTGAATTCTCAAGAATAATAGGTAGCTCATTACAAATTCATGTAAACATCAGCGAGTTTAATGAATTTCAGCATCTTACGTGGAAAACATTGGCTGACATTTAAAATACATTTACATAATTGCCAAACTTGGATTCTGATAAAATGTTCAAAAATCACCAGCTGGTGATAAATAGCCAATAAGATTTGTCTGTTTATTGCCATTTCTTCCTGCTAATAACTGTAATTATTGCATATGGTTTACCTTGGCTACAGTATAGATTTCATTGGGAATATCTAGTTGATTGTCATGCCAATTCTTTGAACTAAATGGCTGATTAATTTCTTCATCTTCTTTTTCAGTTGTAACTTAGGCATTCAGATATTATTTATATCTAAAATCTATTTTTTTTCTCAAAATTGGTTTATCTTCAAAATAGGATTGAATTTCAAAAGCTGAAATTGGTTTCCTGAGAAAGCTTGAAGCTGGTTTTTGAAGTCTCAAAGCATGCCCATGTATATATAAACTTGGTATTTGACATGCAGGATGTTTGTAAGAAAATAATGGCTTTTATGCAACATGGGCCATGGGCAGTTTGTGTACTATCTGCTAATGGAGCCATTTCTAATGTGACACTTCGCCAACCAGCTATGTCAGGTGGCACTGTAACATATGAGGTAGGAATATGCGAGATGTTGAAATTCTATTTTGTTCTTCAATTGCTGAATTGGAGGTTGACTGTGGTAATAAAAGCTCACAACTTTGGCAGTATAATAAGACAGCAGAAGTTGAGGTCTGAATGAACTGTAAAATAGTAGATTTTGTACAAGTTTTCTATTTCTTGTTTTCCTTGTCTCATTTGTTTAAACTAACAATTGCCTCTAGTAGTATATAGTATAGAGTCATCGTGTCATTATTGATGTCTATTGATGGTGGTGATTCAACTTGTTGATATTTTTCAGGGACGGTTTGAGATTTTATCATTGTCAGGCTCCTTTCTACTCACTGATTCTGGAGGAACTCAGACAAGAACTGGTGGCCTTAGTGTTTCACTAGCTGGGTCTGATGGTCGTGTTATTGGGGGTGGAGTGGGAGGCCTTCTCATGGCAGCAAGCCCTGTACAGGTAACAACATTACTATTTCTAGGATGTATAAAGTTTTATCATATCTTTATTTATAAGATCCGTTTGTTTTGCATACTTGCAGGTAGTTGTTGGTACCTTCCTAGTTGACAGCAAGAAGGATCTTGGACGGGTTGGAAATGGTGAACCTTCCATGGGTACTTTATCAGGATCCATTTCAGGGGGGTCCCCTTCTCCTTCTACTGCTGTGCAGTCTAGGGCAGAAACTTCTGCTGGTACCAATCTGAGAAAAGGAGGTGAAGGTGAGCAGAATACTGGAGGTGGTAGTTATAATATGCAACCTCAAGTTTTAAATATGATGTCGCTGCAGTCGATGGACTGGGCAGGTGCTCACTTTGAAGCTGAAACAAAGAGTGACACAGAGATGGCCTTGACAGGTGGGTGTTTCATTAACTACATCTTTAGTTGGCACCACATCCATGCTTTTCAAATTGAGTTATTGATGGAACTCTTGCTTTGTGCGAGCTTGTTATAAAGTACACATTCCATACAGTCAATTTTTTCTGCTTTCCTTTTGATCCTAAATTGAATTTTCCAGTCTTCAAGTACTGCACTCTTCTTTATCACCAACTCTGTTCTTCAAACTTGCAGTGCATGTGTGCGTGTGTACACACACACACATATCATGAGTATTGATCTTAAAGAGTTCTAAATGTCAGTCTGATGGAACACAATTAGTAAATTTTCATTAGCACAATAATATTTTATGGCAAGAAGGCATGATGGTTACCTGGGTTTTGTGATTTTATCATAGAATTAACAGCAAGAGCTGTTTTAAAAATGCTAATTTGAAGATTTGGAACAAGAAGTCTCCTGGACTTGCTAGCCCGTGAAGGACTTATCTCTATTGAAATGAAATGTGCATAAGATTCTTGTTTAGTGTGCATCATAAACTAGAAAGGAACTTGTCTCAGAGAGAATGCTAAAATACTGCATTTTAAATGAAGAGAAAATTGCTATAAGCTTTGATTGCAGTGTGCGTATATCAACACTTGTTGTAATTGCTGTGGAACACTCACAATTCTGTTAGAAAAGAGAGAATAAATGCTAGTGTAGAATTGCTAAGAGAATAAGTTCAGGTGCTGTTTTAGAAATTGGATAGTATTTTGGTGAAGCAAACTAAGTGGGCATCACATAATATTTTTATCTTCAATTCACATGTCCATCTCTTGCTGTTCATCATGCCCTTTTACATAAGTGTTCAAGGGCTTATAGGGTGTGTTGTATGTCAATGTTACGGTTGTTTGAAGTTGGGCTGGTGGTCAAGTAGTTTGATTGTTCAGTTTTCATTTCGTTGAGCTATGTAATGTTCAAATAGCTAATAGTACAACTTCTAAGAGGATGTCTTGGAGCCTTTGCTAAAGCCGCCAAATACTACATAAAGGCCCTTAATCATTCATTATGTGGTAAGGAAGAGGTGTTGCTTCTTTACTTTTCCTTGTTGTTTGTCAGATGGTTGCATTATCCCCAGAGAATCATCCAAGAACGTGCACGACATTTCAATGTATTTCTTCAACCCTAAGTTGCAGGAAACATGGTACTAGGCCCCGTATCACTGCCGTACCAGGCAGGAAACTCGGAAACGCGTTTCCGACCGTGCCATCACGTTTCATGTGGAGGAAACATGGGTGGTACGGCTGGAAATGCGTTTCCATGCCATATCTGCATCCATATGGCGCGTTTCCTCCTCGAATCCTTGCTTTTCCATCCAAAAAAAGAACCCGTTAGCTTAATCAATGGGTTAAGTTGTTTCTTAATGGGTTAATGATGGTTTAGGAAACCTCTAGAAGCTTCTAAAAGTTATTTTTTTAATAAACGGAGGATTTTACTTCCCTCATCTCACACGGTGATTTGAGCAAGCGAGGGTTACTTGAGAAAGCCGATTTGAAGACAGTCAGTTACAACACTGTGCAAATTGACTTATCTTATGTTTTAGTTCTATGCTAACTATTCACATTTTGATATATGTAGCATTGTAGCCTCATACATAAAGGCTGATTTTGAAATTTTGAATATATTGTATTGCCAAGGTTGTTTTGGGATATTACTACTTGCAACTTGCATCGTGTAATCATCTATGACAATTATTAATGATGTAGAGATAGACTTATGAGTAAAATGTGATGTTAGATGTTTGAAATTATGATTTATCACTTGTCATTTATGTTTCACATTTAATTTTTAATGTCCTTGCTAATTTGCATATATATATATATATATATATATATATATATATATATATATATATCGCGTTTCCTCGTTTCCTAAATTTTGGAGAGTCGCGTTTCCAGTGCGTTTCCGTATCATTTCCGTTTCCCCGTATCATGCAACTTAGCTTCAACCTAATTTTCTACTTCTATTGCCTTCTTACTGGTTCGTCAAAACGAGCAAAGCATTTTTTTATTATTATTGAAAAATACTTCTTATATTCACATAAACGTATTTATATAGAAAGTGTAAAAGTTCAGACCCCAACCCGGTTTCAAGTCTCGATAAAAATCATAGTTTAATGCCCAACCCCATTTCAGTGACTGCTGAAAATCACATTAGCACAAACTAATTTTTATAACTTGAAACACTTGAAATCTGTTACTGTTACAGAACAGAAAATTAAAAGCACACAGGAAATTTTTTGCGCAGTAGATTTTTGGGTAAATAGCCCCTGGAAAAAACCCCTAAGGGGAAAACCAGTGAGAGGAATTTTATTTTATTTTCAGGAAGAATTTACAGCAGTATAAATATCAGCAATAAATGTGAACTTATCTCAATCACAGCAACCAAACTCAGCCTCGATAACATTGCCACAATCTGCCTCGATTTTTGCGCTAAAAAACTGCCTCGAAATTTGTGCTCGAATTTCTGTACAGTGGCTGTACAACACAGTATGGAATCCCTCAAATTCTGTGCAGTGTATGGTCCCACTGTCTCGATTTTTGAGCCCTCTGCTACAGAAATAAATGCCCTTGATTTTCATGCCCTTCTCAGCCTAGAAAATCGTGCCCCTCTGCTACAGGAAAGTGCTGTACGGACTGCTGCATTTATTGACAGTATGGCCT
The DNA here is from genome assembly GCA_027924585.1 of Larix kaempferi. Taxonomy (NCBI): domain Eukaryota; kingdom Viridiplantae; phylum Streptophyta; class Pinopsida; order Pinales; family Pinaceae; genus Larix; species Larix kaempferi. The sequence goes on along the minus strand of BSBM01001166.1, from coordinate 1,808,874 downwards.
CATTTAATGCTGGTGCTGTTCTTCAATTTGTGTGCCCGAATTCTTGGAAAACATGCCCCTTCTTCCTGCTGTTTGAATTTCCTGGGAATTCGTGCCTCCTCTCTCTCTCTCTCTGGTCTTCTCGACCTCTTCTCCAAAGCTCATGAAGAATGAATGAATGTGCCTCTTTGCTTGCTTTGGCCTTTTTTTTCATTAATGAGGGTAGATGAACCAACTCTTAGATCGAAGGGCCCAGATTAGATCTAGAGTCTCTCTTAAATCCATGGTCGAGAAAAAAATCACTTTCTCAACTTAAAAATTAATTTAAGTCACATTCTCATTAAATGATAAAAAAGTCACTTTATATCTCATAAAGTGAATCAACTTTACATTGTTGATGTTCTCCATGGTTCCAGCATCAGGCAAACATTCTGCAGATCTTTCTCTTGGATGGGTTTGAGACCTAGAGAGAAAGGCCCCATCGTAGCTCTTGACTGTGCGTCTTATGGCTCGGATGCTTAGCCTCGTCCAATCATGTGGATGGGACTGTAGGAGGCTAGAGGTCACATTGGGTACTCCATGTGGGAGTGCTCCTTAGCCGGAGTGATCCATTCTTGTAGAGTGAGATGACTTGTCTATGTTACAAGGAGATCTTATCTCCTTGTATATTATAAAAAGTCTATTCTAATGTTGAATTTGACAATTGGCTCTAAGAAATGTCCGGGACTTCTAAGTATGGTCAAATCAATATTAGAGCTCTACTAAAAAGAATGTGACCGTATGTGAGGAGATATCAACAAGGGAGAACTTTTCTATGATGAAGAAATAACCAAGGAGTCGAGACAATTCATTGAAGAAGTCCTAGAGAAAGTGGAAAGCAAGGAAGAGCACTACAACCCCAGTAAAAGGGGTAAATTGACCCTAGAAGAGAAAATGACAAGTCTTCTTGAAATATAAATAAAAGATAAATAAAGAATAAATAAAAGTAAAGCCGATCTCAAAAGTGAAAATCAAGTCAACTGAAGAATATAAATAGAAGTGTTCTCACACTTCATTTCACAAATTCACACATCACCTCTTTTTCTCTCAAGTGGTGCACACTTCTCAAGGAGGACTAGTGAAAGTCGCATGAAGTAATTTTGGGGTTCTCTTATTCTCTTATTCTCTTGAAAGATATCTACCCTCGCTAGGGTTTCTTGTGGAAGAAGGGCACACTCTTGTGCTAGGGTTTAATCTTCATGATTGGTATTGTTCTTGTATTGGATTAATTTCTTTTGAGAAAAGTTTGCTTGGGTTTCTCCCTATTGGGTTTCCCGGGATAAATCTTTGTGTCTTTCGTGCATGGTTATCTTTCATTGATCTTTTTTTTATTTCCGCTGCAAATGAATGATGCTATAATTGTGGGATGAAATGAATTATGAAATTAAAGTTGAAAGAGATGAAAATTATATTGCTATGTTAAAATTCTAACATACATCTCATAAAATTAATGGCAAGGGTAATGTGAGACATTTCCCCTTTTTGACTAGGTACAAAGTCACCTAGGGGAACACTTGTCCAAGGTAAACTAAAAGAGGAAGAGTATATACAATGCCAATCATAACCTCTTCCAAGATTAACTAAAGTAGAAATTGAATCAGAACTAAATGGTTTGGCATTGTTGGTTGTGATCTTTGTCGGCACATTGAACCTAGTGATTGTCCTTTCATAACTACACTGTCGGTTGCAACCCATCTGGTAAAGTAATCAATGGCGATAAGGATCCATTTGTAACCGTTGATTGAATTTTCTTTGAATTCTCCAATGAAATCTAAACCCCATTGTTTGAAAGGAGCATCTACCATTATAGGTTGCAAGGGTAGAGTCGCCAAATTATGCTTCCCAACAAATTCTTGACATGGTTGGCATACTCACAAACTCATGGACGTCAACACATATGGTCAGCTAATAATAACCTGTTTTCAAGATCTTGTGAGTTCTAGCTGCATAATGTCCCCCACATAGACTTGTATGAAACTTTGTCATTATCTTCTGAGCTTCTACATCATCTACATACTTTAGAATTAGACCTTCTGGATTTCAACCCATGCATCTTTGAATCATGAAGTATTTTGATGCCTTGAGTCTCAAAGCTCTCCTCGTGTAATCCACAAGGTGATTCGGACATGCCAAATTCTTTAGATAATAAATGATGTCCGAATACCAATTGTGCTGTTCCAAACCCTCTAATATGGTTGATACCATTTCAAGAGTTCCTTCCTTATCAATATCTAGAACCTTCTCATTACCTTGAGTGAGCATCTTAGCCAAACCTTTCCCCTTCACCAACTTTGAAGGCCTTATCTCCATGTCATACTCCTGTATCGTAGAGACCCATTTCCTATAATTTCAAACAATCTTGTTGGGATAAAATATCCTTTACAATTGCATGAGGAACATATGCTATGATTCTAGAATATCCAATGTAACTCCTGAAATATTTTAGAATATTCCATTGTGGCATATTTTAGCTCAGAGTCCTTGAGCACTTTACTTGTGAATGCTATAGGTTGCTCAATGTTTTGATCATTTTTTTGTAACAACGCACCAGCTTTCGTGTCCTCGGATGCAAATGAGAACACTTGAAAGTTGAAACTCCTTATTATACTCGGGACTGACCAAGACCGATGCCAACATAATAGCATTTTTAGTCAAACTAAACACCTTCTTTCTTTTGTCGTTCCACTTGAACTCATAATCTTTCTTCAACATATTAGATATTGGTTTAACAATTTTTGTAAAATAGGGAATGCATCTCCCGTTGAAATTTATTTTCCCAAAGAAAGATTGCAATACCTTTTTATTGCCAGGTAGTGGAATAAGTTGGATGGCTTCTACTCTTTTTGGGTCAACTTTAGCCCAGTGTTCCACAGGGACTTGCCCCCCAAGTTCGGGAGCTCGCCCCCCTCGCTCCCCACGCCCCGGGGGCTTGGGGGCTTCCTCCGAAACATTTTTGTGCGCCCCCCAAAAAACAAAACTCATCGAAACGCATAGGGGAGCACGCCCCTTCTTGCTGAAGCTCGCTCCGAAGTTGGGGGACGCGTAGGCGCTCCTTCCCGCACTTGGGGGACTTCTAGATGCCCCCGCGATTTTACCTAAGTGACTTAAAAAAATGAAATTAAAAAAAAAAACAACACTAAAAGTTAAACCTAAACCTACGGCTTACCTTTGGCTTTCATTCCTTTCATTTCGTTGATTGGCGACCCGCTGAAGACTGCCGCGAGCTCACCTTCCCGCCGGGCTGTGGATTAGTGAAGTTTGTTGGATTTGTGAACACCGTCGCCGTGTTGATTGTAAGACAGAGGCCGTGTGGAGTGTTGGATAGAGCCCACGTCTTATTAGCAGAGGAATCCCACATTTTTTATCCGAGGAGAGCCCACGTTTTGCAGAGGAGAGCCGTCGTTTTTTAGCAGAGATCTTGTGTTTTTTTAGCAGAGGAGAGCCCGCGGTTTTGGGCAACGGGAAGCCCACATTTATGAGCAGAGGACTCGAGGAGAGCCCGCGGATGAAGACTGCAAGTGCAAACAGGAAACGGGAAACCCCACTACTGAGAGACAGCCTGCGATTGATGTTGAGGACCGATGTAGGTTTTTTTTAAAATTGTTTTTTTTTATAATTTTAATTGTTTATTACAGTTTGCTTAAGGAAGAGTCAAGACAGCATTACAAATTTGAAATTAGAGCTTAAATGTTTAATTTTCCATTAAAAATTAAATTATGAAAATGTTCCTTGAAAATTTTAGATTTTAATTTTTAAGTCTGTTTAACAACCATGACTAAGATATCAAATATGAATATCAAGATTCAAATGACAAATGTTGAATTACATTAGTAATTTGTTAGATTAATTTACATTGCACAATTAGTCTCTGATTTAATTAAATGTTGTTAGTTGAATTACATTAGTTTCGGATTTACATTGCTCAATGTTGAAAACTTGAATTGTATTAGTAATTTGTTGATTTAGTTTACATTGTTAGGATTTATCACTTATAATATATATATATATATATATATATATATATATATATATATGTAAAATTTTTATGACCCTGACGCCCCCTCGTCCCCCTCGAATTTCCCTAAAATGTGGGGGTGTTCTCCACACGTCCCCAACGTGCGTTTCCCCGCTCCCGCGCTCTCGCGTCCCGGAAACTTGGGGGAACATTGCTTTAACCCCATCCTCGTTGAAGTTTGTAACTTGGACATGTATTTCCACATGAGTTTGTGTCTAACTTGTGGAAATTGTCGTTAATAATAATATCTCTCAGAAATTTGGAAATTCACTTTATTAATTTAATTATTAAAGTGAAATGTCATTTTAGAATTAATTCAGGCTAATTTAATAAAATGCCCAAGTTTTTGGCATTAGTGATTTAAGTTAATTAAATGAATCTCAACCCTTGATATCTGGTGAGGTGAGATCTAATCTCAACCATTGATCACTTAGGAGGTTAGGGTTTTGGCTCATCTTAAGATTATAAAAGGAGGCCAAGGTGGGAGGAGAAGACGCGCACCACACAAGCATTGAGTAAGTGTCTCATTTTAGAGAGTGGAGGACTTTCACTTTTAGATTTGCCAGGGAGAAAGAGACAACAATTAGGGAGCTTTTCTAGAGGCCTTACTAGTTGGATAGATTGCAGGAGAGGCCATACAATAGGCTGTAGTAGCCGTACATCCCATCATAATAGTCGTACAGCAGGCCGTACAGGTCGTACAACAGATCGGGCCTGATCTGAGGCTGTATAGATCGTACAGGAGGCTATACAAGGGAAACAATAGGTGTAGAGAAGTTTTCTGGGGCAAATTTGCAAGCAAAATTTTTTCTCACGAGGGTAGATTTTCCAGGTTTGCAATTGATTTTATTTTCTTCATTCGGCCATTTTTTTAGTAAGGGAGTCATTGTATGCTTGGATATTATTTTAATGAAAAGCAAATTTCAAGGGCATAGATTTTCTGTGCATGTGTTATTGAGAAGATTTGTTTCCATTTTGCTTCCGCTATTTAATTTCTGTTAATAAATTCCAGCCAATATAAATTATTCAGTGAGCTGCAATTTAATTGTTGAAAGAAATCACTAGGAAATACTTATGTAGGTGCTGGGTTTAGAAAAATTAACATAGTATCGGAGCTTTCACTCTGAGAGGGAGGCAGATCTGAAGTTTATAGCAGCATATCTATTAGATATGAGTGTCTAGTAGACATATCTAGTACAAATCTCGGGTTTACAACAGTAGATCCTTGTGGGTGCTTGAAGGAATAAGCATGCGGTGGTTATTTTGATAAGATCTAGAAATGGCAACAACTAGCCTTAGATTTGAAGATTGGTTGGATGGAGCATCTAACTTACTGTCCTGGAAAGTAAGGGTGACCTTGCTTTTGAAGAAACATGACCTTTGGGAGATTGTGGAAAAGGTTGTTCTTGTGCCGACAGATACAACACTAAAGGCAACTCATGAGAAGAAGGACATCGAAGCCCAGAGAGTGATCCCAGACGCTGTGAAGGATCACTTGATTCCTCATGTGGCATAAAAGCAGTCAACCGGAGAAATGTTTAAGGCTCTAGTGGATTTGTTCCAAAGTGACAACATGAATAGGAAGATGATCTTGAAGAATAAACTTAAAGATGTCAAGATGTGAAGATTTAAAAATGTTACCAGCTATCTCATGAGGATCACCCAAATACGTTTTCAACTTGCAACCATTGGAGAGAAAGTGGATGATGCAGAACTTGTCAATGTGGCATTGAATGGGTTCACCAAGTCTTGGGAACCATATTTGTAAAAGGGATCGGTGCTCGGGAGTACCTTCTACATTGGTTGAGGCTTTGGGATGATTGCATCCAGGAAGAGAATTGGGAGGAGTCCAGAGCTAGCAAGCAAGGAGGTAGTGATGAGGACTTGGCCCTTGTCAGTAAGACAAGAAAGGGCAAAGGAAAGGACTTGGCCCTCACAGCCAGGAATGAAGGACTTGAGCAAGTTCAAGTGCTTCATATGCCACAAGAATGGGCAATATGTATCTCAGTGTTCGGAGAAGAAGAAAGGAAAAGGAAAAACACAGTAGGTAGCAACATCTGCAGAAACTCTGTTGAGGGAGTTTGCTGCGAAGTTCGAGAGTGACTTATCACTAGTTTCTTTCCTTTCCATCAACACTGTTGCTAGGAGTGCATGGTACTTGGACAGTGGTGCATCTCATCATATGATGGAAGCACGTGAGCTATTTAGCATTCTGACAAAGATGGACTCAGGGATCCATGTGGAGCTTGGAGATGATGCCAAGCATGTGGTAAGGGGAGAGGAAATAGTTTCGTTCCAACGTGAGTCAAGAGGTTCGTTTTATGCCCAAGATGTGCTATATGTACTAGGATTGAAGAAGAACTTGCTCTCAGCCTCAGTTATGGAGGATAGGGGTTTTGTCGTTATCTTTCAGAAATGGCAAGTACTCATACATCTAGAGGGAGCTAGCCCTGACACAGTAGTGAGGATTAGGGTTAGAGAGGGCAACATATACAAGTTGCAGGGGAATCTTGTTTAGGCCCTTGGTACATGACAGTGACAACCTATGTGAGTTATGGCACAAAAGGATGGGAAACCTACACTACAAGGCATTGTTGATTTTGAGCGAGATTGTCATTGGCTTTGGATTTCAGTATTGAGCAACAGGTTGTATGCAAAGGGTGTGCACGTGGCAAGAATGTCAAGGCTACTTTTCCAAGCAGGGAAAGTAGATCCAAAGGGATTTTGGATCTTATTCATTTAGATATTTGTGGATCAATGTCAGTAGTATCAGTGTAGGAAGCATCATACTATGTAACATTCATTGATGACTTTTCTAGGAAAAATTGGATCAGATCTTCTTTATCAAGACCAAGGATGAGGCCTTCGGTCAATTCCAGGAGTTCAAAGCCCAAATGGAGAACCTAATAGATGAAAAGGTCAAGGTCTTGAGGCCAGATAATGGGGGATAGTACACCTCAAATGACTTTAAGGATTTCTGCAAGAGGGAGGGATCATGAGGGAGAAGATAGTCTCGTACAACCCATAGAAGAATGGGGTTGTAGAGAGAGAACCAGTCCATCATCAGTATTGCAAAAGCTATGATTCATGATGAGGGTCTACCTATGTTTCTTTGGGTAGAAGCATGTACATAGCAGTGTATTTGTAGAACAAGAGTCCTCACGGGATATTGTAGGGCAAGATTCTTGAGGAGGCATTCATAGGTGTGAAACTAGAGATCGGGCATCCCAGATCTTTGGTTGTCTAGTTTATATCCATGTGCTTGTGGAGAAGGGGATTAAGTTGGAGCCTTTAGGATAGAAGGGCATATTGTTGGGGTATAGTGAGGCCTCAAAGGCTTATAGGATCTTCATACCAACATAACGAAAGATAGTGGTGAGCCGAGGTTTTAAGTTCGAGGAGAACTTTGCATTTAGGAAGTCTCATGAATTATTACCAGCAGTAGAGGATGAGGAGCATGTGGCTCCGAAGGGAGAACATAGTTTACAGACTTCCAATTCAAGGAGTTAGCTCCTTTCGGCTATTTTAGGAGACCTATATGGTTTGAGCAAAGCTTAGGGATGCTCAGGAGCATGTTGAGGCCCCCAGGAGATCATTCAGGGAGAGTAGGCCTTCGAGGAAGTTTCCGAACTATATGGCATTGATGAGTAACATCATAGATTTTGAGGAAGCAAAGCAGTCAACCAATAGGTTTGGAGGGATGCCATGGTGGAGGAATACACCTCCATCATGAAGAATGATGTATGGGATGTTATGCTTAGACTGGAGGGGAAGTATGTGGTGATTTCTAGGTGGCTCTTCATGATGAGGCATGTTGTAGATGGTAGCTTTAAGGAGTTCAAGGCGAGGTTTGTGGTGAGAGGGTTCTCTTAGAGAGAGGGAGTGGACTATGAGGAGACAGTTGCTCCTATCGCCAAATATGCTTTTATTCGAGCTGTTATATCTATTGCCTCAGTCATGAGGTGGAGGATTCACCAGATGAACATGAAGACAACCTTCCTTAACGAGATCATTGAGAAGGAAGTATATATAGAGCAACCTTAGGGCTTCGAGGTTCATGGGAGGGAGTCTCATGTGTGCATGCTTAAGAAAGCCTTGTATGGACTCAAACATACACCCAAAGTGTGGTATTCCAGAATTGACATATACTTGCAGAGCATGGGCTTCACCAAGAGTGAGTCAGATCCTAACTTGTACTTCATACTTGTTGGGTCTAATCCACTCATCTTGGTGTTGTACGTAGATGATTTGTTTCTCATAGTTGCAGAGGGGCTTATGGCAGGGTGCAAGACAAATTTGGCTACATAATTTGAGATGAAGGATATTTGTTTGATGCATTATTTCTTGGGGTTAGAGGTATGGCAGAGATTGGATGAGATCTTCCTTGGTTAAAAGAAGTACACAGTAGAGATCTTGAGGAGATTCAGGATGGAGGACTGTAGACCAATGGCTACACCTATGGTTACCAATATGAAGAAGGTTATCACTTCCTATTCAGAGTTGGTGGATCCCAAGTTATATAGATTGTTGATAGGTTCCTTGACGTATTTGGTCAACACCGGGGCGGATATATGTTTTGCTGTGAATACCTTGAGCTAGTTCATGGTGGATCCTAGGCAGGTGCATTGGGTAGTAGCGAAGCATGTGATCAGATATTTGAGATGCACAATCGAGTATGGATTGAGGTATTGTTATCACACAACTTGTAGTTTCCCCAGTAGATGATCCTATAAAGGACGATAGAGGGGACAGGCAACCAAAGAGGTGACACAAGAGGGCCTCGATCCACAAGATGGATTGGTTGTCATGCCAATCGAGGCACTCTTCACTTTATACTATCAAAGCCACATATAGTAAAGGGGGAGACATTGATCTACTCCTGACAGGAGAGATCTAACCCAATCACCAGGTCAAGCTATGGAAATAGGGTACGTAAGGTGACAGGTAGAGAACCCTAGATTTAAGGAAACAAGGTCACTATGGAGGCTTAAGAAAGATAGGATTTGATTATGAGTGCTTAAACACAGTTACTTGATGATTGATAGTGATTCCAGGATTCAAGTGCTAGGACAAATCAATGTTACAAATATCGTGTCGACGAATATATCGCTGAGGGTCCAAAAAGAAATTATCGGATTTATCGGTGAAAATGTCGGCAAACATCTGCAATATATTGGCAGACTTTAAAAAATACAAAAATATTCATTTTTTTTCAATTTTCTAAACATCTATAGCAACAAGAACATCAAATAAACACATTCCCACATGCATATGGAAAGAAAATTGATATATAACATGTATAAGACGTATTGCTAGATGTATTTTTAGGTTTATACATAATTGAATTGTCACCGATTTGTTTTTTGTCAAACTAATTTTTAGGTTTTTATGCAAGATGCTTCTTATGTAAAAAAGTGCAAAACAAAACATTGCGAAGTTTAATTGTAAAATTAAGCTTCTTGCTTGCAAGGGATTGCCATCATTAAAAACTTGCAGAATATATTAAAAAGTCGTTGGATATTTTCTGTACTCGATTCAATGATTACATAATATATTAAAAACTATTAAAATTTTGACAAAAAGCATGCCAGGGTCATTATCTATGGTCTACTATCGATTTCATGATTTTGGTGTGGATGCATGTTGTTTTCTAATGCTATATAAGCATTTCCAAATTAAAGTTTATTTGTTTTTGGCACACATAATTTATTAACTCTAGTTATATGATTATCCTATGTTCAAGAGTTAGGGTCTATAGTGCTCAAGATTTATTACTTTTTCCTCGTCTTTATATTACAAGTTGTCTAATTGATAATGTGATGCTCATTCACGTACACTAATGGACAACATTCTCCCCCACGGGTTTCACCTACATGACTCGATATAGTCGACAAATGGTTTGACCCACGTTCGTATTCACCCAGCTCTTGTGTTCTAGTAGCACAACGCGGGTTATACTAGCTTCTTCGATTTCTCCCAACTCTCGGTTCCTTTCCCACTCGGCAAGCAGCTTAAGCAAATGAGGGCATCCTGCCTGTCATATCTGATAAAAACGACAATGCGCCTAAGGGTCGACTCAAAAAGGGGATAGAATGTATTTTCTTATTAGAAAGTTGGATTTATTCGGGGTCCAACCCGGCGTTAAACCCTACGGTTACCTTTGTCCTTCACGGATTCGTGTTCTCAGTGCTCACTGCTCACTATCTCAGCACCCGCGGGCCGCACTTCTCACAGTCTCAGCACCTTAGCTCACAACCGGCAACACCCTAGCTCTCTCGAGTCTCGCCTCCCGCCTCCTCAACTTCTCCACAACTCTGTTTGGCAGCGAAGAGCTCTTTGTTTGCAACCCGTGAAACAAAAAAAAATAAAAAAAATCACTATTTTAATCTTTTTTTTGAACCCATGGATGCCGACGATGTTACCTCCATCGACTTGCGATTTTTTGTAAACATCGCGATAAAATTGTGATTTTATTGGCATAAAAAATCGTTTAAAATATCGTGGCGATGTTTGGCGATAATATTGTCGCGGAGTACATATCATGATATATCGCGATGTTGCCGATAAATCGGCGATATTTGTAACACTGGGACAAATGATCAAAATCAACTACCTTGGGAAATGTGACCCTTAAAACAGGGAAAGTGTCCCAAAGAGTAGGTCTGATGGTTTAGGCTTTCTAGCACAGCTTGGATGAAAGATTTGACAATATCAAAGTATGCAAGCTCAACAAACAAGGTTTACACAACCTAGAAAACAAGCCAACCAGGGAGGGCGCAAGGGTGAGACCAGTGCCTAGGCATAAAGGGTAGATGGAGTCCTCATAGCATGACGCCCTTGAGAACCCACCTGGGGGTAGGTCGTAAGATAAAAACCCATAAATGGTTTGCCAGTAAACCAAGAAATGCAACCCAGAGAATTTTTCGAAGCATTTAGAGTTAGGGTTGAAAGTAAATGACAGATGGGTAAGTTAAAAGAATAAATTACATACCTTGCAAGCGTACCTGGATCATGGAAATTGATGCTAGTATGTCAAGGATTGTTCCTGCAAAGATCAAGTGAAGATTTGATGCTTTATCTTGCCCCTACGATTTTGCCCAGTTCCATTGATGCGCCCCTCTCTTCTTGCAAAGCCAAGGAGATAAACTCAATCAACAAGCAATAATGAAGGTAAATGCAAATGCCGAAAATGACAACAGAGAATAAAAGGTACGAAGACAATGATACTCCCTGAACCAGATGAAAAGAAAAGAGAGACAAGGAGAGTCTCCCCAGCTAGTGCACCCCTCCTCCAATTCGACTTCTTCACCTGCAAGTAAAACGTGGAAAGATAGATGTGCAAAATAACCACCAAGATCCTCAATGCAATGGAAGAACAGTTTCAATTGACATAACCAACACCCAGAACCAGATCACAAGAGTTTGCAAAAATATATTTTATTCCAACAGCCAAGAGCCAAAAGTCCCTTTACAATGAGGGGGTCTCTCCTTTAAATAGCAATGGGAGAGCCCAAAACCCTAACCACCTTTTTAATGAGTGGTTGAGATTAAAAGATACATAAGTTATAATCAATGGTTGAGATGAGCTCAACATAAAGTACATGGATCAACTCAAAACTAGAAGAGGGCGCACTAACTAAATCGCCCTAGGGGGGACGTACCACATAAAAGTGACTTAAGTCACAACATAAGCTCATGGTGGGTCTAGGAGGTGATATATTCCTTCTCTAGTGTGTCCCCATGGCACAATAACATAAAATAACATCATCAAAGTACAATACTGTGACCACATGGCCAAATGTGCCCCCTCAAAGACAATAAAATCACAAAATATAAGCCCATAGAGTGCGTCGGCCCCACTGAATGCTGTAATTGCCCTGGAAGGTGTGGGAAGCATCACACACATCATATAAACCAACCTCGTGCCATTTCTTTGCCTCAGTAGCCCAAATTGAATTCCTCTGTAGCCATTTTACCATTTTTTATTCCTCTGTAAATCACCTGTAAATGATAAAAATGCCTGTAGCTCACTGCCTGATCACCCGGGGCCAAATTTGACTGCACCAAACTGTTTGGGAGTATGTCGATATGGTAAAAACTAGTGGCTGAATCCCATACTCCTTCTGTAGTGCCCTAGGTGAACCAAATAAAAAGTCAAACTGCTCTGCCAAGCCATTTTTAATGGCAAATCTGCACCAGAGTGATAAACTGAAAAATATCTCAACTGAAAATGCCCAAAACTGCAAATTGAGTATCCCAATGGACTCAGAAGGTCCAAATGCACTAGAGATGAATACTCATACACCATGTGGATAACTGAATAATCATATATAATCATAACCATGCCCAAGAAGAAAAAAAAGAATAATCTGTAAATGATCAAAATCATAAAAATATCACAAATCACCATTTGAAACCTGTAACTGCTGCATGGAACCACCTAGTGGGAAATGAAAGACCATATATCATCAATCTCTAACATCACTGGTCTAACTCATCTCATGTCCTGTGGTTGACTTGGTCAAACTGGGTTTGACAAGGTTAAACTGACCAATAATATGACCCAGTTATCATCAAAATGCTGCAAGTGTAATTGGATAAGACATGCTTCGTTAGTCATTCAAATAGCAAGACTCTAAACATAAAGTAGCATTTCACTGGCGGTTTTAAACAAGATAAATATTCAATGTAAACTTTATAAATAATAATAGCTCAGAACAGAACCTCAAGGATATACTCACTTCATGGCTGTGATCAATTTGCTAGTAATGGGTGAAAGTGGACAAATGCAAGGCAAGGCTAAGGGATGACTATACTAACTCAACACTGTGATACTTTGGATGTAGGAAAGGGAAAACACACTCAAGCATATGTTGGATAAACGTATTTGGGTTCGAGTTCGGCAACCATGAGATTTGGGTTCAAATTCGGCTTTTCGGATGAGGTTCGACATTAGGTTCGGCCTTATACAAATTTCAAATATATATATATATATATATATAATTTAAACTAAAATATTACATAAAAGGGTAAGAAATAAAAAATTCAAGGTAAACAAACATATATCATTAAGAATCATGATCAATAAACGTATATATGTAACTTAATCATGATAAAAAATAAAATTTAATAATCAATGCTAATATTAAAATTTGAACATATAGTGCATTGTGCAATTACAAATTGCAAAAGTGGTAAACTGTAAAACATATAGTGCTTTCGAGATGGTTTTGTTGGAATGGGAACCGACTATCAAATAGTCTCGAATACATCTGCTGTAGATAGATATGCGGGTAGACTGTAGCTTGACGAGGTGGTGTGAGTTTAACACTAAGCTTTGAGGTAGCGTTGCAGTCCTAAGTCCACAAATGCCAAACTTTAAAGGCAGTGAGACTTTGGGTCAAGACAATTGCGGGGGATCGAAGGAGTCGAGGCGGAGTGAATGCGGGTAGAATGAAATGGTAGTATCTACTATCAGTGGCGCGATGGAGTAATGTAGGAAGTGAACAAAATTTTCAAAAACAATGATTTAGGGTATGAAACACTCGAACCTCATGTTTAAAAACCTAAAAAAATTCCCTAAAATTCGGTTCGTATTCGTGTAAAAATTTACCTTCAAATTCGCCTTGAGATTTGATTCACCTTGAGGTTTAGCGTTAAAATTCGCCGAACCTAAATGAATTCAGTTTTTTCTTTCAAGTTTGCCAAATTTTGAACTCCAAGGCCAAGATTCAATGAACCCTGTGACTTAGGAAGTTAGCTTAAAACAAAAAGGCGAACCCTGTGACTTAGGAAGTTAGCTTAAAACAAAAAGGTGATGGATGAGAAAAAATTTACTCTAGGCCAAATTCTTTAAACAAGGATATGTCCAAGCAAATAAATTTCACGATTGCCAAGTATGGGAGGATTAAACACTCACAGTGGTTTGTAACTTCCTCTTGGCTAATCAATGGGGGATGCAACTACCTCAGCATGTTTCCCAACACCGTACCAATGATTAACGCATACACAAACAAAACTTCGCATGCTAGATGGATTCATTTGGCCTTGGGGGAAACGATTATACCCTAGAACAAGCTTGTATGGCTTGTAGAATGTGCATTGGAGATCAACCAACAACTAGAGGCAGCGTATGACTTCTCAGGGGTGCATTGCTTTGTGTAGGAGTTTAACAAATAGCTAGGGATAACCAAAGGGTGAAGTAAGAATCCCCATTTTGTTGGGAAAGTGATCCCAACACTCAATAATCTATAATGATAGAATTAGAAACTCCCAAAGGGATTGCAATAGTCCATTAACAATAGCCATTGATCTTGAACCTCAAGAATACATTGTGTTATCGTGCAAACTAGCACCCGTAGTTAAAACCCCAAAGATCGCTACTAGTTCACGATACCTTGAGAGGTGTTACCCACTGTCACCAAGATAACTACCTCTATGCGCTTCCGATTGGCTCTTCTCCAACTTGGGCAATGGAGTTAAGGTGAATCAAATGACAAGTGAGGCCCAGAAGCATGGCCCTTCAAGAATTGGTTTATTTCCTTCAAAGGTTGGGGGCCAAGACACATTAGTCACATCATCCAATTGAGGATAAATAATGGACGTCAAGGTTTAAAGGGAGCTCCAGTGGGGGAAAGTCACTAGCCACCCAAGATCAATTGTGGAGAAGATAAATACCTAGAAACCCTTGCCAAGGAGCCAAAATTGCATATCTAGAGTCTAGACAAGGTCTAAAATACTCACCCAAACCAACAAAAGAGAATGTGCAAGCCAATAACCTAGGATGCCCTCCTTCCAACTATTCTTTAGATCAACCATGAGAGGTTTGTAGAAACCCGAACATTCCAGGATTAACCCTTAAGCACATTAATAAAACCAAGAAGAAGAAGTTTCAAGAATTGACAACACTTTTCACCACATAGAAAGAACTCTTAACACCATAAATTGCACAAAAGAAAGATATATTGATGAAGCTCCAAAAGCAAGAGAACTCTCAAAGTCCAACCATGAAAATGAATTGAGGAAGTGCCTCTCTATTTACAGGAGAGGCTAAAACTTCCCTTACAATAAAATATCAATATTTTCCTAAGATTTAGCCTAGGGTCGGGTAAAATACAACAAAAGCCCCACTTCAAGCAACTAATACAATAAAATAAGGTGGTCAATGCTAGTTGTACAATGATGAGATACATGGGTCGCCTTAATGAGGGGAATGTATACAACAAGCAAGGATCGAATGGTAGGATGATGCCACATGACCTCCAAATGCCCCTCTTAAGATAACTTGTCCATTAAGCAATGTCCAAAAGGCGGCCTGAACCCTCAACGACGTCCACATGTCCTCATGGCAGCAAACCCAACACCAAACAAAAATGGGTGTAACATCTGGCTCCAATTGCAGGATATGTGCTTGATCTTGTGAATGAGTGCATTTGAGAACTCTAGAATCTTAGCAATAAACTTGTTAGCTCAACAAGTTTATGGCGAGCTCACTCTTGATTTGTAAGTCTTCTTGTTGAACATCCATCACTCGTTCTTTGGAACAGGTGTTCATCATCCTTCTTTTGTAGATCATATCACATGATCTTTCCTACAAATCAAAGTTAATCACATGATTAGTAATACTTCATAATCATCAAATTATGTTGACATGATAACCTATTATGCATACTGATATGATTCACATAGTCATGCAACTATCTTGACCAATATTTTGGCACAACACTTTTCCATATCCTGTATGCATACATTGGCTATCTAGATGCCTTCCATCTCTATCAGAACATACTGTCAAGAGCGTGCACAACTCTCAGCATGTTAGCAAAGAGGTTTCATTCTAGAAAAACAACAATGGAATGTTTGTCCAACTTACCCATCATATGCATATTAGTAGTATAATGTTCAATGCTATATGAAAGCTTACACTATGCATGATATATTCTAGGAATACAAATATGCATACAACTATTACGAGCAATATCATTGACTGTTCAGAGATTCAAGAAGTAACTCAAATACTTATCTTTTATGTCTGTGTGATTGCCTCCCGCTTGATCTCTATTTTCCCTTTATGATAGCATCATGATTATATATGTCTTTGAACTTCTATCCATCCTGGACAACTATGCATGCTTAAGTGTGCACTAGTGTCATCCTCATGATCTCATACATTGTTACACCCAAATTCTACTCATCATAAGATTCAGTGTATACACCCTGAAGATACTTGGACTAAGTAATCATCCTGGGAGGATCTGTACCCAATTGTGTTCAGTTTTGAAGGGTCGTCGCAGGCTGCACACTAGCAACATGCGACGTCGCACCTTGCTCCATTACAGGGTGCGACGAAGTCAGTTAAGTGGCAAAAATAGCTTCTTCGAGGTCCATCTCGAAGCTTGCTGACTTGGGACCCTATCCCTGACCTCTTGGAGGAGCTGGCACTCAGTTCCTAGACCTTTGGAGAGATCCCTTAAGCCTCTCCTACCATCTCTCAACCTATCCTATCCATACCCTATCCATTTAGTCCTATATAAATGAAGTTCACTCCCATCCCAAAGGGAGGAAGACTATGGTATCTACATGCTGGGGAAATCACTCTTAGAACATCTCCACTCACCTATTGGAGAACTCATATTTCCTTGGAAGGATATGGCGATCGGCTTTGTCGGAGAAGGGCTACAACGTTAAGTCTTGGTTGTGGTTCTATATCTCTATCATGTACTCCTCTATTTACAGTAATACAAATGCTTTCCACCAATGTTGTTCATGTGTGTAACGATATTGAGTAGTTTATCTGCTTAACTGTTTACTTAGATCTCTTATTGTATAGATGTCTTTTACTGGTTTCTCTTGTTTCTTGTCTTGATAGGTCTTGCAGCTTGGATCTGACGACCGTGAGACGTGGATCCGCATTCAGGAGAAATGATTGCGTAGTGAAAAGGTAAGACATATAGTACTCGATCCTTAAGTAGATCTAGGAAATGCATTAATAGTCTGTTCTATTTGTTCTAGACTCACTTTGAGCTAGGGAGATCTGACTCGCTTCCGCTCGAGTGGATTGTCCGATAACAAATCTGGCGACCATATTGGGGACACATAGAATTTGGTCAGTAGTTGTTAATCTGAGAGTCATTTTCAGTTGATTGCTTGACACAAGCCTTTTATTTTTTGCCATTTACTTCTTGGAGTTGATTTCACTATTATATCTTCATATTGAAGACTCTGATCTACTTCCTCTGAGTTTATACAACTCATTCCCAAACCATTCCATGGTTCATTGCTGAGAGATCTGATTCATTTTTGAATCTAGACTTCGTCTGTCGCACCTGGGTATTGGGAACAGAGCGACACTGTGTCATTCTGGGTCTTTGTTCTTTACCTGTTGACTACTCGTCGCATCCCTTGCATTGGCAAACTGCGATGTCACACTGTGTACAAGAACAGAGTGCACCGATTTGTCAAATTTGGGCATGTAGGCATCTCTTCTCTGTTTGACAGTCTGGACTTTGGTTTGCTGTATGAACTCTCTCTGTGCTACAAGATCCAGCCAGGGATCCCACCTGTGAGTTGTGTTTTGAGTGTTTGGTTTTGTTTGGATTGATTTTGGGTTCCATTTTGGACAAGCTTGAAGACCAGTAGTGGTGGATACTCTTGTCTCCTCCACCTTCATCCGCTCACCCTTGCATTCTCTTCCTTCCATCCTTGATCTGATTATTACATTAGATCAGTTTCCAGACCTCGTTTACATTTGTTTTGAGCTTTGCTTGCTACTGCTTGATTTTCAGTTAAGTGTGTCTTTCAGCTTGATCGAGTGCTTGTCTTTTCTTGAGTTTTTTGAATGTACTAGTGCTGCAAGTAGTGTTTTCTTTCCAGTCGTTTAGATCTGAAAGCTCAGTTGTTATCAAGTTTACTCTTTGATGCATCCATTAAAAAATTAAAAAGTGCTTCTTTCCCATCATTTCTCGAACATTATTGAAGAAAATTGTTGTGCATTGGAAAATTCTCGTTTGTGTTTTGGAAAAATTGAATGAATGTATGATCTATTGTGTTTTTCTCGAATTATGAATCGCTCATTTTCTTGAAAGGCTCAAAGTACGCTTCGATTTTTGCAAAATTGATTCCATGCTAAGGAAAGATAGATGCATTTTTAATTTTTGTTGCTTTTAGGGCATTGAAAGTGAAATTGAAAAACTTGCATATTCCATTTCAGAATCCTCTCTTTTCATCACCTAGTGTCATTTTGATTTGAAAAGAAAAAGAAAAAGAAAAAGAAAAATGCTTTGATTTGGATAGTAGTGTTGTGATGTTTTGTGTTTTGTCGAAAAGGAAAAGAATACTTTCATAGTCAAGTTTTGTTTGAATTGGGATTGTGTTGCATTGTGTTTGTTTCAGCAGTACTATAGGAAAAAGTTTTCTCCTTCCCATAGCTAGAATTCATTGAAAGAAAAGAATATTTCGTGCATGTAGCCGGGGCTTGCATTATGCTTCCGATTATTTTCTCACCTCATGCATTCACCTAACCGTCCAAGATAAAATTAATGGTAGAACTAGGTAAAATTTTTAGCAACTTGTGTGTAAGTTAGAGACGTGTTCTGGCGTCATTAAGCGTGGCAGCTGTCGTTATTTGCCAGCACTGTATCCCGGGGGTATTTTAGTCTTCCACGTACTTATCGGTATATCGAGCTCCTTCACGTACCCACCAAGTACCATAATCCGTACTTGGCGTATATCGAAGGGTGTATCACGTACTCGGTAGTATATCGGAAGGTCTCTTGCCAAACGGTTGTGCATTAGACAGCACCACTACGGATTTGAGCTCCCACGTATCTTGCGTATATCGGGAGACACCACTAGGATTCCTGAAACCAACTAAGTTAACCATTTGGCCATTTTGGCAAAGCAATACACTGAGAACAACACTCGGGGAGATTAGCATGCACGTACTGTCCAGGTAATCGGGTATGCAGGTAAGGGTACGGTCCCAATCCTCCTTGTCGCGTCATATTGTTGGACCCTGCAGTATATCGCAGTTTGCAATGCCTTGATAATCCCATGAGGTTCCAGACTTTTGAATCCACTCTGTCACATAAGTTTGCTTGTTGCCTTAGTTTGAGTAGGTTTTTCTAGACTGCTTTTCTTTTAGCATACCCTTAGGAGAAACGCTGTTTCAGCCATCCTCACTGATCATCCTGACACTCTGGTGGATTTTCCCTAGAGAAGATTCCGTAGGATCTTAAACTTATCACCCGAATATCCCCTTAATTCGGAGGTTATTTCGAGGGTAAGAATGGATTAGCGTAACGCGGTCGTAGTTACTGAAGTGGAAAACCCCACTTTGAATGTTGGAGGACTTTTGTTTCCACAAACTCCTCCAGATTTACCTGCCTCTCATCCCCCGCAGGATGGAGCACAAATCCTTGCTTCACAAGACCTCTCTCCTGTCATCTTGGGAGAACTTGGATCGTTGGAATGGATAAATCGACCCCAGGACGACCCTACTGCAGCTGTTGGTCCTTCAGCAGCTTACTGGACATCTTCTACAGACCACCCAGTGGCTCATTTTTCCATCTCATCCCCACCTAACTGGACTACTCCAGAGTTCTCTAGGCCTTACTATAGGCCTGACCCTGCTAAGATTTTCGACCCCATCCATGAACGTTTGGAACAGTTACGTATTAGAGGTGATGATCTTCGAAGACAAAGTCTCGAGCAACACTCTGAAGAGTTTCGAAATCGCTATTTCCAAATAAGATTTGACGACAGAAACATCCTTGTTGATCCGATATCTTTCGGATCACCTGAAGCACCCCGCCACGAGACCACTAATAAGACTGGTCAACCCTCACAAGAGTCCAGTCCTGCACCTCAAGTGAACCAACCTGTGGAAGGACAACAGTCCAACACACCCGTCACTACCGTAGTTACTTTACCAGTTCCTCCCCCACCTCAAAATTCGAGGGGAGGGTATTCCATTCCCCCTGGTTATCTTATTGGTAATGTTATTACTACGACAGCTAGTCAACATCCTACGTTGGTTCAACCTTTGAATATTGGTCAACCTACTGTGGCTAGGTGGCAACCCCCATTTCCTAACCAGAACATAGGCGGTGGAATCCCCAACGGACCTTCCGTTGGACCTTCCCAACCCGTTAGACCATCCACCATGGGATTATCTCATGTTGGGGGGGCGTCAAATGTAACTCAACCCTCATGGAGTCAAGCGTATCCAGGTTCTGTTAACCCTATGCCGAGCCAACCTAATCCCGAAAACGCATCATACGGGATAATTTATCCCGGGAATCCATACACTCTATGGGGTCAACAACCTGTGTTGCAACACGGACTTCAACCGACTATCCCTCGAGTACCACCACCCCCGATCGGCACTCCCCCACCTCCTGCTGGAGGCGGCAGGCCCCCACCTAACCTTGGTGGAGGCCCACCTCATTTTACCTACATCCCTCACCCTTTCGGCGGTGGCGGGAATGGTCCACCACCCCCTCCCGGGAGAGGCGGCGGGGGACCACCCTATCATGGTGGAGGACATTTCCCTTCGGGTGGCGGAGGTGGTCCACCACCCCCTCAGGCGGAGGCGGTGGATGACCTAATTACTATGGTGGTGGCGGTGGTGGTGGAGATCCTCATCCTTTCGACAGCGGAGGTGGTGGGGGCCCCCATCCTTTTGGCGGCGGAAGTGGTCCCCCACCCCCTCCAGGCGGAGGCGGTGGTGGGCCACCTTATTATGGTTATGGACCCCCACCTCCTCTTGGTGGTGGCGGTGGATCTCCACCCCCTCCCAGCGGTGGAGGTGGACCCCCACCTTATTGGAATGGACCACCTTATGGTGGCGGACCTCCTTACGGTCCGGGGGGCACACCCCCCTACGGTCAGTTCCCTCCTGGTACACCTTACGGTCAGTTTGGTCCTTACATGCCTTGTCCGTATTATCAATACGCCCAGCCTAATCCACAACTGCCCTTCCTGGCTACTTTGGACCTGCCTGACCTATCCCGTTTAACCAACGATCCTATTTACCACGGATCTAACTGGCCACCAAATCTGGTGAAACTTCCATCTGATATCCCCAAGTTTGACGGCAAGCCGGGTGAAGACCCTAAAAACCACGTGATGACATACCACTTATGGTGTTCATCTAATTCCTTAATGGACGATTCAATTCGTCTTAAGATTGTTTCAAAGGACTCTCACCAGTTCGGTTGCCAAGTGGTACATTGAGTTGCCACCCCACTCTTTTCCTGATTTTGGTTCTCTTGCCATGAACTTTTTAACACATTTCCAGCTACCCATACGGTATGAGACTGGTACCGAGCTTTTAACCTCGCTCCGTCAGAATACCACCACTCACATTTCAGATCATATCCACGAGTGGCAAAGGAGACGACGTCTCATTAAAGCTCCTATTCCAGATCAGCTCTTAGCAGACTGGTTCACAAAATCCCTCATCCCTACCATAGCAAGAGATGTTGCTATGCGAGGTGCTGTCACCGAAGAACAAGCCATCGCGAGTGCCCATGTGCTAAACCTCGTCTACACTCAATCCGACACTTTGTTTGATATTCTGCCTGACGCACCCTGTGACGTTAATGACCCTGCGAAACCACATAAGGGACTCCAAACTGATGGAATCATTGGTTCCCTTAACACCTAGCCTGCTGCTAGCATTGTTGGATCATCCAACCCGACTCCGGCTGGCCACAGCACCACCAAGTCAACCGCTCCTGCTGTAACTGAAGAGGTGAATTCTGTCCAATCAGCTTCATCTCAGAAGTCCGGCGGTAAAAAGAAGAACAAGGGGAAACCCAAAAAGTCTTCCGCCCAGCAGGAACAAAATAGCACTCCTGACGATACCAAGCAGAAACTGAAACTAAAGTATCCTTGTTTACTGTGTGGAGATGACCATTTCTCCAAAGAATGTCCCCATAGAGACGAAGTACAAAAGTTTCTTAGGGGTAAACCAACTCCTGCAGTTCTCAATGATCCGTTTCCTACTCAAAACCAGCAGATGACTGCTCAACCCCCCCCAGCCCAGGGGGAACCATCCAATATCGCGCATGTTCTCATGGTGCGTAACGAGACGATCAATTTGAACACTCGCTTGTGATTTTACGAACCGGTCCCTTTGAAGGAATCCACTCGAAGTAATGCTGAAAAAGCTTCTGACTCCTTAACTGATGTCACTGTACCATCAACTTCTCTCACCATTGAGAAGCCCTCCTTAGAATCGATATTGCGACTGCCCAATAGTACGATTCGAAAAGCTGTTTTCAATCCGAACGCTCGGGCAACACAAAAGTACAATATCGTAGAAGACTTGGCACAAGCTCCTTGCGCTATGTCTACCCTGGAAGTTTTGCAAAATTGTCCTAATCAACGCAAAACTCTCCTTGCAGCCATCGGTGCAGTCGACCCGGATTCCTCGAATACCATCATGTTCGCATTCCAAGTTTCTGCGAACATTGCTGGGAAGATTGTCCATCGTACCCTTTTGGACGAAGGTGCCTCCACTTCTGTCATGTTGATCGCCTGTTGGAGAGCCATTGGCTTCCTCGAATTGAATCGTTCTCCTACCATGTTGAAAGCATTCGACGGGCGTGGCTTTCAACCTAATTGGCTCTTACAAGCTCTTACAGTTGAGTTGAGCGGAAAGATCGTAACCGTTAACGTGAAAGTGGTCTCGGCCCGGTTAGATTATAATCTCTTGCTTGGTCGCAATTGGTTTTACACCATGCAGGTGGTAGCTTCTTCAGTCTTCCGCATAGTACAATTCCCCCACCAAGGACGAATTGTTACTATCGACCAATTAGATTTTTGTACACCAGACGCTATTACTCATCCTGGTGACCATGTTCCTTCCATTGGATAGATGTCAAAACAGTATGAGAGTATAGGGGTTGGCCTTTTGAAAGATTCATCTCTCATGGGCGTTTTTTCAACCGCGGACCCCCCTAATCATGTTGCTACGGTGAACATGATCTCCACAGAGATTTTATCTCACTCTACCGATGCTTGGCTTGTACTGGATGAAGCCACAACACACCTGCTTGGAGATATAATGCCTCTTTCACCCGCTAAACGTATTTACGAGGCTATCCAATCAGCACCAGAGGACCATTTAACAATGGCCTCTCCATCCTGTTCTCTCCGACGGACGTCATCTCTACCTGATCTCTTACTTCAGACTTTTCATTCAGACGAGTCCATCATGGAAGTTATGAACGTTGACAACAATCCGTGGGATGATCTCCACCACAGATCATCTTTTCTTCCTCCTTTGGAGTACATAGAGGACAACATCCATACCCTCTTTTCACCAGATATCTACCCGTTCCCTCATTCCCCCATCCTTACATGCCTTACGGACACGGAGAGTAACTTGGCCAACATTGAGCCAACCACCCCAGTAGACATCTCAGTGAAACGTGGTATAGTATAACACATTCGCATAGGCCAGAAGTGTTCCACAATTGTTTCTCACTAAATAAAAACCTATCCCGACATCAAACCTATACGCCAAAAATTGCGATCGGTACACCCCCGGAAGACTGCGGCAATTAAGGCAGAAATTGAAAAGCTCTTAAAGGTTGGTTTTATTTATCCTGTCCCATTGATGGATTGGGTCTCAAACGTCGTCCCTGTGAACAAAAAGCAGGGTATCGTTCGCGTCTGTGTCGATTACCGGGACCTTAACCGGGCTTGTCCAAAAGACAACTACCCGACCCCCTTCATCGACCAGATTATCGACAATTGTGCTGGAAGCGTCATCTTCTCATTTATGGATGGCTTTTTTGGTTACAATCAAATTGAGATCAACCTAGCCGACCAACATAAGACGGATTTCATCTGCCCGTGGGGAATGTTTGCATACCGCAAACTCCCGTTTGGCCTTAAAAATGCTGGCGCCACGTCTCAGTGGGCTATGTCGTATGCCTTCCATGATATCAAGGACTTTGTGGAACCTTACATGGACGATCTCCCTGCTCATTCAAAGCAGCGCGAGTTCCACATTGATCATCTGATGGCCATTTTCCTCAGATGCAAACGGTACAATATCCGTCTGAATCCTCATAAGTGTATCTTTTGCGTTGAGTCTGAATGCCTCTTAGGATTTATTGTTTCGAAAGATGGGATCCGCATTGATCCCTTAAAGGTGGAGGCCATCATCAACCTACCACCCCTAACTGATGTGACGGAACTTCAAAGTCTCCAAGGGAAGGAGACTTATTTAAGACGTTTTGTTTGCAATTTCGCGGAGAAGACTCAGGGGTATATGAGACTGCTCAAGAAGGACGTCCCCTTCATTTGGGACGACCAAGCTCAAAAATCCTTCGACAGTATCAAACATGCCATCACGCATGCCCCCGTGCTCCAACCGCCCAATTATTATCGAGATTATATCTTATATCTCGCTGCTTCTGCTACCACTATCGCCATGGTTTTGGTATAGGAGGATCAAAACGCCCAGGAACATGTAATATACTATGCAAGGGTCTTGCTGACGCTGAAACTAGATATTCACATGTCGAAAAACTCGCATTCGCGGCAGGCATCGCCGTCCAGAAGTTCCGACACTATATCTTGCTCCGCACCACCACCATCATCGCCGACTCGAACCCCATGTACCACATACTGACACGTCAGGTGCTTGGGGGCAAGTATTCACGCTGGATCGTGATCCTGCAAGAATTTGACCTTCTTTTCGAGAAAGCTAAGTCAAAGAAGTCTTTGGTGTTTGTCGAGCTCATTTGCGACCTTCCCCGTCTTGATGCAGAAGTTGAGCACAATGACTCCTTTCCAGACGAATCATTGTTTCTCATCAGTACGATTGACCCATGGTATGGAGATATCTTATTGTATCTTCAAACCCAACACTTCAACCCTCAACTCTCTCGCGACGACCGTCATAAGATACGTCACCATGCGAAGTATTATTTAATTATCAATGATACTTTGTATCGCCGTGGCATTGATTCAATTCTCTGACGTTGTCTCACTCACGATGAGGCTAAACGCGTTCTCAATGACTGTCACGTCGGGGCATGTGGCGGTCACCTCTCTGGGATGGCTACAGCCCAAAAGATTTTGCGCGCAAGATATTTTTGGCCTACTATCTTCAAAGATTGTATTGAGGCCATAAAAAAATGTCCTCCTTGCCAACACTTCCACACGAAGAAGCGCACCCATCCTGCCTCGTTACACCCAGTTATTGTCGTGGGCCCCTTCGTAGAATGGGGCATTGACTTTATGCATTGTAAACTTATCTCGGCCAAGGGGGCATAGTTACATCATTGTAGCTGTGGATTACTTTACAAAGTGGGCCGAAGCTATGCCTACATACCAAAACGATGGCAAAACCGCCGCACTCTTCATGTTCAATCATGTAATAGCGCGGTTCGGAGTTCCTCAGGCAATTGTTACCGACCATTGTTCTGATTTTCAGAACCATATGGTTGATGAACTGAGCGACAAGTTGGGTTTTCGCCATGAAAATTCAACACCCTACTACTCGTAGTCCAATGGACAGGTCGAGGCCATTAACAAGGTCTTGAAAACTATGGTCCAAAGGATGGTAGGGACACATAAGTCCAATTGGCACAACATGCTTTTCTCAGCGTTATGGGCCCATCGAACTTTCGTCAAAACCGCCACAGGCTTCACTCCCTTCCAATTGGTATATGGATTGGAGGCTGTCCTACCTATAGAGTGCGGAATTCCGTCTCTACAACTCGCTGTCGAACTTCTTCCTAACACTACTGCTGAGGAAGAACGTCTCTTGCACTTAGCAAAACTTGACGAGTCCCGCCGAGATGCTGCTTTTGCTAATGAAGCACACAAGAAACGCATCAAAGCCCAATACGACAAGTCAGTTGAATCTCGTATCTTTAACGAGGGTGACCTGGTCCTCACTTATGACCAGAAGCACGACAAAATAGGAGCAGGAAAGTTCGAATCCATGTGGCATGGACCTTACATGGTCAAACGTGTTTTGGAGAAGGGAGCTTACGAGCTTGAAGACTATGACGGAATCTCTTTGGGTGAACCCCGCAATGGGCTTTACCTGAAGAGATATTACGCCTAAACTCATCACGCTTAGACTTTCTTGTATATACTGTACATTGCGTGTTTTTTGTGTTTTTGTGTGTTGTGACGCTTTTGTTTTTTAGCGTTTTTAGATCTTGTTTCCACTCCTTATACCATGTTCTGTCTGCGTGTGCAGATGGCAACGTGCTATGGATTCGCGGACGGTGCCAGCCAACATACCCGTAACCTTGCTTCGGCAGCCTGGGTACTATATTCCCCAATAGGTGAGCTCATTAGCTCAGGAGGAAGTTGCCTAGGGTTTGCGACCAACAATGCCGCAGAATATCAGGCAGTAATCGGAACCCTAGCTAACGCCATTTCCTTGGGTATGAACCACATTGTCATCCACATGGACTCTCAATTAGTGGTTTCCCATCTTAACTGGGTTTACGCCATCCGTGATCCCACCTTACTCCGTCTCTTTAGACGAGTACGTCTCCTGGAAAGGTCGTTTGAATCTGTTCAATACCTGCACATTCCACGAGAGTTAAACTCAGTTGCTGACTCGATGGCCAACTTCATTTTGGATTGGTACATCACACACACATAATATTCATAATATATAAAAGCATTCACAACATGTAAATAATGTAATGTATAAAAGCAAACATGTAAACAAGATCACATCACTCATCATTTAAAAACACATAATGTATAAATCACCGAGAATGTTTGTATATATATATATCGCTCAAAAGTAGTGCTGGTACAAAATCTGAAGCATGATGGCTTTCAGTGAGTCTCTACAAAAATCTGAAGCATCATAACTTTCAGTAGTACAAAATCTGAGGCCTCTAAGCTCTCAGTACAAGTATAATAGTGTCATCAAGCCTGACGCCGGACCCGCACACAACCCCTAGCACGGATAGCACGTTGTCGCTGAGTGAGGAAGCAATCCATGGTCCTCGCCACCTTGCGAAGTAGGGCATTGAAGCGTATGGACGCTCCAACCCCAAACCTCTGCATAGGTCTCGGTAGGTCATCTATCGCTGGCTCAGGAGCCTCCACTGTCAATTGGGACAAGTTCCTGTATACCTCCTCCATCTCCTCGATGGCAGCATGAGCACCTGGGGGAGCAACTGCTTCCCCACCTCTGTCTCTCCTCGCCAGTAGAGAAAGTCCTACCGACCGTACGGGCCCCACATCTGCACACACATGTTATATACTTGTCAGCACTGCATCAAAAAAATGATAAAAATACAAAATTAAAAGTACAAGGGTTTTGTTCTCACCTATGTCACCCCATGCTGCACCCTCGGGCAGCACCAAGTCAGGATCCTCTCTGAAATCCGTACCATTGTACGAGAAGTCCTCAACCATGAGTAACTGGCCTTCCAGCCAGCTGAAGAACTCAGGACCAAAGCTGATGATAGGTCCTCCACCATGACGAGTCATGACCTCAGTCCATTTGAGCATGTGGGGATCTCTAGGCTCCCTGTCATCTAATACCACCTGTGGGCGCAGGAGAGGATTCCGCTCCAAAAGGAACGATACCATGATCGACCCGTAACCAAACTGCTTGAGCTCTCCTCGCCGACACTTGGTCAGCTGAGCTCAGAGGTTTGCGAGGAGACCCTCGCACCAGTTGAAAACCATGGGGGACATGCAGTCCTCCTCATAAAGCATCTGGGTCCAAGTAGCCGTGTGTGGGGCTTGGCTACCCGCCGCTCTAGTAATAGTAAGCAATATGGTACGAAGTGGGCGGCTCACCACATCCCTGATAAGAATCTTCCCACTGGAAGGTCGAGAAGTAGCGATACAATGCTGTGACACCATGTCATCAACTGTGCGGTCACTGGCCCGTGTTCCAGTAAGATGTACAGGTTCCCCTCTCCGGGACAGACCTGTGAGAAAATAGATGTCCTCAACATCTATTGTGAGGATGTGCTCACCAATCACGAAATACTGTTGGGCCGCATCCCAACTCTGGAGCATGTGTGATAGCAATGGGATTTGGGATCTCATCCCCTGAATCTCAAAGAACTTGAGCAAACCACAGTTCCTCAAGGCATCCACGCATTGTGGATCGTTGGCAGCTTGTTCATTTTCTATCTCGTGTTCTCATTCTCGCCACTCTAAAACCATGTTGGCTAGCTAGCAACCTGCCAAAAAGGGCATTTAAACACTGTTAGGTCCTGCTTCAACCTTCACAAGTCCATTTTTTGGATTCTTTTTTATGTTTGGAATTTGCAACTCCGTCGTCGCACTGTACGTTTGCGTACAGTGCGATGTCGTCCCACTTCACCCATTCGAGGCTTGCGACGACTTGGTCTCGTCGCACCCGAAAGGGCCAACTACGACGAGTCGAGAGCGTAGTAGCCCTCCATGAACTCATAAAAAAACCCAAAAAATGAACCTCAAAACAAAATCTAATCTACTGGAAAGTTGTTGGATGAAGTTTAGGCCTACCTGATCCGGACGGTTGGTGAAATGGCGGATCGTAGCTCTCGGAATCGGCAAAGGAAGTTTTGGCTCCAAATTGGTACTTCTCCTCCCAAATTGGCAAATGAAACAATGAAATCTATTTTGGCCCATTTTTCTATTTATAAATAGAATGGAATATTCCTTTTCAAATATTTTGATGCTCTTGGGCCATCTATCATAGTTTTTGACCATTTTTGTCATATTTGAGGTTGTTTGACACTTTTTCTAGTGTACAGGAGTTGTAAGTGGTCTTTTGTGTCGTTTCTCGTATCACAACGGTCATCGTAGGTATGAACACTCCCTTGAATGTTTTGTAGTTATTTTTGCAACGATTAGTCTATAATTATTGCGTGATGATGAGTTTACTCTTCGTTTGTTCTCGTACTCACGAAACTATGAGAACAAGCACTAAGTTATGATTTATCACTTTTCCGGGCTCGTTAAATTTCCACGGAAAATGACACCCCCCGGAGTCTACCGTTAAGCTCTTTTCAGGCTCTCGAAAAACGAAAAGATTGCCAAGTGAACTTGTTCGTTCACGCTTGTTAAAGTATTTGAATGGTTGTCTTCTTGGTGATAGTTTACCCCTTTTTCGGACCAGGAGGTACTAATTACAAAAAATGAATACTCTAGCCAATCATGACTGGAAGAGTCCTCTCCCGTGTTGTTTTACCCTTTTTCGGGCGATGAGGCTAACATTACGAAAAAGGACCGTTGGAGTCTTCTTTAGTTTTTTTGAGACTCTCTAAACATGAAATGACGACCGAGTTTACCTTCTATGGACTCGTTAAAATTTTCACATTGAAGGGCCTGTCATGGGACGAACCCCTCCTATCTCAGGTTCGGAAAATATTTGGGATTGGACTCATCTATGAGATGAGCTATACCGAGCATCTGGTTACCCTCATCAAGCTCGTAAAAAACACATGAGGCTCTCATCATTCATGATAGGGAAAAATGAAAGTGTTTGTGTTACATACCTTATTAGTGGCAGTATGTAGTCGTTCTTGAACGTGGCACTCATCTGCATTTGCATACAGTACTTGGGTCATCCGTTTGTCTATAAGTCCCTGCTTACTTTCTGAGTCCTGTTACTCCTTTGAGTCATTCAAAGAAAGCTCCCATCATCAGTTGCATTAGAAGTTTGCGTCGTACTCATTGTGTCAATACTGCCAAGTCATGCCATGTCCATGTTCAAGAACACGTCTATCATTTGTCATCTGTAGTCAGTGTACCCGTCACCATATCGGTTTACTTTGTGTCAGTCTTACATGTTACTGTACCATCTGATCTACTCTATACATCTTTTGCCGTGTTTCGTGTCGATTGATGGGGGATTCATCATGGCCCTTCTTTGACGGATTTGACCTTGTCGACTTCAACTCATCATCCAAGGATCGAATCTAGAAACCAGTCAAGTACCTTGGCCCTACATGCCTCAATGGCAGGTTACCTCGCTTTCATCATGAGTTTACATCATTGACTCTTGATTGAAAGATTTCATCCTGCGTTCGACTTCAACTCATTTATTCACGCTTGATGATATGTACTGTGTGATACCTTGGGAATCATTAACATCAATGGTGATCTCCCTCGCACTTGTTAACGATTTACATCAATGGTCGGTAATCAAGTGGTTTCTACCATGTTCGACGTCAAGACATTTGTAATCACATGGATAGATTCGTATCATTGCGGGTTCAGCTTGAAGACCCTGAGGAGTCATGTTTTACACAGGTTGCGATGGAATTTGTATTGAGTTATATCACACAGATCCACTTTTGTATTGGTTGTGACTGTGTTATCATCTCATCATGGATCTACGCTTGTGTATAGTAGCCATGATTGTGTTCAGTCGGTCATTACTACCATGGATCTGCAATGTATTGGTCGGCAGCCATGTTGTACTTCATATGAGATTGTCAGTTCAGAGTCAGTTGTACTGTAGCAGTGTCCTTCATCCGACGAGTCTATTGCCATTACTTCTATCAAAGCACTTCACCTGTCTATCTTCAACAACTTCATGCTTTGGGGGGCATTCTGTTACACCCAAAATCTACTCATCATAAGATTCAGTGTATACACCCCTGAAGATACTTGGACTAAGTAATCATCCTGGGAGGATCTATACCCAATTGTGCTCAGTTTTGAAGGGTCGTCGCAGGCTGCACACTAACAACATGCGACATCGCACCTTGCTCCATTACAGGGTGCGACGAAGTCAGTTAAGTGGCAAAAATAGTTTCTTCGAGGTCCATCTCGAAGCTTGCTGACTTGGGACCCTATCCCTGACCTCTTGGAGGAGTTGGCACTCGGTTCCTAGACCTTTGGAGAGATCCCTTAAGCCTCTCCTACCATCTCTCAACCTATCCTATCCATACCCTATCCATTTAGTCCTATATAAATGAAGCTCACTCCCATTCCAAAGGGAGGAAGACTATGGTATCTACATGCTGGTGAAATCACTCTTAGAACATCTCCATTCACCTATTGGAGAACTCATACTTCCTTGAAAGAATATGGCAATCGGCTTTGTCGGAGAAGGACTACAGCGTTAAGCCTTGGTTGTGGTTCTATATCTCTATCATGTACTCCTCTATTTACAGTAATACAAATGCTTTCCACTAATGTTGTTCATGTGTGTAACGATGTTGAGTAGTTTACTTGCTTAACTGTTTACTTAGATCTCTTATTGTATAGATGTCTTTTATTGGTTTCTCTTGTTTTTTGTCTTGACAGGTCTTGTAGCTTGGATCTGACGACCGTGAGACGTGGATCAGCATTCAAGAGAAAGGATTGCGTAGTGAAAAGGTAAGACATCTAGTATTCGATCCTTCAGTAGATCTAGGAAATGCATTAGTAGTCTGTTCTATTTGTTCTAGAGTCACTTTGAGCTAGGGAGATCCGGTTCGCATCCGCTCGAGTGGATTGTCCGATAACATACATAATCATACATTCATTAGTATAATCTCAATACTATCAAAACATTATGATTCTAAATAATCTTAAGTATGTATGGTCATGATCATTTCATACATAGGTATACTTACCTAAGATCCTAACACAAAGTAGGATTCTAACTTGATATAGGAAAACATACTTGGATTATCATGCTTGGTTATGTCTTAACATACCCAAACAATATCTTCTTTGTTCTCTTCAATGATTTAGAGATCTTGTGCTAGAACCTACATATCTCATAAGTTAAGCATAGTAGAACAAAGTCAAAGCTTATATGTGGTCAAATACTATGGATGAGTCTTTGACTTCATGTCATCATAGTCATAGAACTTGATTTGTCTTTCTTGATGTACCTGTATCTTGTTAGCAGACATCATCCTTATACAACACCACAGGTGCATTAGTACAATCATAAGTGTCATAACCCTAATCAATGAATGTCTTCTATCACTCACATGCATTCATTATCAAACAATCATAATTGTACTAACCTTAATAACATGAAGACAAACATATTATGAACTTAATCATGAATCAAATTTCAAAAAATACCTGTGTCTTCTCAAGTCATACTTGAGGAGTAGTCTTCTCTATAGGGGTAAAACCCTAACCATCCAAGGTAGATTACTTGTAAAACATCTTGTATAGGTTCATGGTGCTAGGATGATAAATATCAGTGCCATTTAGACCTCCTTTAGTGCTGCCCTATGAGTCTCCCAACTTTGCTAGGGTTTCTTCTTACTTGGAAACCCTAATTTTCAATATCCTTCCCACAACATTTTGATGGAGGATCAATATCTATGATGAATGGATTCCAAATCCATTATCAAAGCTTCCAATGTTGTATCAGGTGTCTCCAACATTGTATCAGGTCCTTCTAGACCTAAAAACCGAAAACCCTAAGTGAGAACTTCTTCCTCCTCTTCTTAGATTTCCTCCGTTGAGCCATTTCAGATGTTCCGTATTGTTTCTAGTGCATCTTTGAAATTTCGGATCTGCAGGGTCTGAAACTTCGGCCTGCGGTAGCCTGACCTGTCATCTTTCCAACTCCATAGGTCCGAGCTTTAATGGATTCTCTGAGAGAGAATTATGCCAAATGTTGCAACGTGACCTGTTTATGAGATGAAACAGTATAGCGAACTTGTACGGAGTGCCACATGTCACTGTTTCAACTTCGGCCTCTGAAAAGCCGACCTGTCAAACTATAGTCCGTGCCCTAACTGCCACTTTTTACAGAATTTCATTTGGAGCTTCCTAGCCTGAGATAAGACCTTTTTCCCTAGGTCACCTGTTTAGGACTGCATTCTGGAAGAGGCAGAAACCCTAACTTGTACGGATCATAAATCACAAAGTACAACGAATCTGAGGTTGAGCTTTGGACACAAGGCACAGGGGGATGTTATCTTCGGCCTATAAAAGTTTTAGATCCTGAACCTTCGCCAAAATGGATTTATAGCCAAAGTGCCACGATGACTAGGTTTTGCTATACAAAACCCTAACTTTCAAATTGTCGCAAGTGAGACAAGTGTCGTAAGTGCCATAGATTGCCTTCCTTCAGGCTAGCTCTGATAATATCAGTATTACATTCCATTGCTCTAAAACATCATGGTAACCCAACTACTATGGATGTGATAATAGGACCCACCAAACTCAAATAGAGAGGGGGAAGAGATGATATCACAAATATGAAAACACCCACAAACCTCGCCATTTTGTTGTGCAGATAGCACCTGATGCCAGAAAAATACCATCAGGGCACTAAACCCTCAACACATCTAACCACCCACTTCGCCGCCAGAATACATCCCTAAGCTGTCACATGTATCAAACCTAACCTCCCTTCATCCTTAGGAACAGTACATACATCCCACACAATCAAAGGGAGACCTCAAATCAACATAAACTTGACAGTGCGTCTCACAACAGTTTCCCACCAAAGAATCCACCCCTGTGAACTCACTGGTTGACGGGGAAGGTTCCACACCCACTAAACAAGGGCATAGAAACTTGTTGAATCCAAGTGAGTCACATTTAGTTTAAAAACCAAAGAAAGGGGTGCATCTGAAGAAAGGCCTATCAAAATCACAGACTATATTGGTAGACGATAAGAGCTTGTCACATCCATCAAAACATCCATTGGGTGCAACTTGCTTGAGAATACAATCTCCTCTCGAGGCCCATAAAACTTGTTTGACCTAGCCTAAACGCTATCCTGACCTTGTTGGTAATTGGTTCAAGTGAAACATCCACCATAATCCATTCCCTTTTGTTTCCAACTAGGATAAAAAATCTGCAAAGCATCTTTACACCAACACCAAGCCTGCTTCTCCATACCGTTGATCATTGCACCTTGCCACCCCACCTATACTCATCCCACTCAACCATGCTGAAATCTCCCCTGACAATCCATTATGTCGTCGGTAGAGAAGAAGCCATCCATTCCCATATACGAGCTTGATCTGAGCATACACTGAACAAAACCCAATCACTCGGTCCTACATCAATATAGTGACCCAAACACACCTATCTTCGAGTTCGACCTGGACGCAACCACTACGTTATTTAGCGAGGAAGAGTTAGAGAGCACCACACCATCACTCCCCTAACAATGATCATAATCCTAGAAGGGCACATTCCAACTATAGTTCATCTTGTTTCGAAGCTCAAAGCCAATTGATTCTCCAAGAAGACCACATCCAACGAGTACCTCTACAAAACTCCTCTAACACACTGCTTATGGTTGGAAATAATCATCCCTCTCACGTTCCATGATAGTAGGAGAGTTTCATTCCAACATGAACGAGTGTCCAAGGCTATTGAAATGGTTGGCCATCTCAAAGCTCTCCCCTAAAGGGATATGGGGGTCCATTGACTATACTATTGCATTCTTGTAGGACTTTTGTTGTAGGCTCATCTCACTGATTGGCTTGTCCACATTATCAAAGCCATTTGAGCATCCTTGACCTGC
Organism: Larix kaempferi; assembly: GCA_027924585.1. Classification (NCBI taxonomy): domain Eukaryota; kingdom Viridiplantae; phylum Streptophyta; class Pinopsida; order Pinales; family Pinaceae; genus Larix; species Larix kaempferi. The sequence goes on along the minus strand of BSBM01001166.1, from coordinate 1,774,390 downwards.
AAAAATAATTGCCAAATCCTTGACTAAACCAACCAAGCAACCTCCCTCTACATGCCCCTTCACATATCCAGTGCGATCAATAAAGAAATCCTTTGTATTGCCTAGATCCGTACATGTACAATCCTCACCCATACTTGTACGACCCATGGCCATATTGTCCAACTCCGGCTTCCTCTCTCCGCTTCCTTCACTTTGGCCGATCCACTTTGCTGCCTGCATTATTTCTTTCTCCCTTGTCTATAGCCCAGTGGAAGCCCAATCCTCCATTCCAACCAGGCTGCCTAGCCTGCAGGCCTCCTCCATTCGCTTGCCCTCTCTCTCTATGCCCATGAGCTGCACCTCCCTACCAGCCTCCCTTCTCCCCACATCTCTCCTCAACTCTTGTTGCCGCCATCACCTCTCCCAAGCTCGTTTCTCACATCATGTCGTTTCCTCATTGATTGATTCAATTAAGTTGCAAAATATTTTATTTACATGTCCACCAAGAGACCAAAGATATTAGCAGATTGACATAAGACATTATCCAACTCACCTTTACCTTCTCTAGGACTCATCTTATCAAATTTCAACAGGTGGTAATACCTAACAATGCCATAGGTATTACCCATATGGTCAGCGAAGGGCAAGACAACTCTGTCACAAGTACAACTTTATGTATGGAATACTAAAATCGAGCATTAACGTGCATTCGTCCATCTCCTTTCTACTCTGTGTGAATCCAAACTGGATGCTACATGGTGGTCCCTCAGCATGTTAGTTTGAAAGGTCGTTGCATGTGTAATGCAAAAGGTTCTAGGAGCCCAACCCCAGGAGTTTGTGTTTTATTGGTTTTAATGTTTGGAGTGGATATAAGCATTTTGGAAACTTATACGTGAAGTTTTAATGTACCTAATAGAGATTCTATCACTAGAACTATCTTCAAGTAGTTGGTTATTTGAGTTAGCCCTTCTAACTGGAAAATTTTCTCATTAATAGTTGCAAGTTGACTAATTCTCCCAGTAGCAATATAGAGTACTCTTTAATTATATCCCATCTCTTTCTCCCTATGCTTGGATGTAAGATGGTGATCCACTTACAAAGGACAAAGTACACTGTCTAATTCCTAGATTGTTGCTTGGAATCATGTGCCATTGGCTTCATGGGGCATACTAAATTGCCTTCTTAGTATCCACATTACTGTTGTTTTCCTGTCAATTGTATCATACCTACTCTTGCGTGGTCCTGAACATTGCATAAGCAGTGTATATAACCCTAAAATTTCCGAAAGAATGTTGTCAAGCATATGCATTGTGTGTGCCAGTATGGGGTTACAGATTGTAGGAAATACCACCAGGAACATTCTCTTCAAGTTATTTACTTTTGAAATGTATAGCATTGCACAAACAAAATAAAAACAACTACAACGCTCTGCAAGGAAAGTCAGGAAGTTGTCCAAAAAGTTTGGTGTATAAGGATATAACTAAGATGAAGCAGTTATGGAGGAGAACTTGCATGCATGATGTGAACCATTAACAAAAATGTGTTCGCCATCTTCTCAAGTATGGGCACGTTTGGGTTCCTCTTGCATGCCATTGATTGCGAATGACAATACGCATAACGTTAGACCATGATTATGCATTAGTCCTTAGATACAAGGAAAATGAAGTGAATTGTTTAATTTTGATCTTTAACATGAGTTCTTTGTTTTAATTCTTTAAAATTTTAAATAGTAGCGTTTGCATGCCCGTGCTCTTGGAAATTTATCACTTACTGTGGGGTGATACTTTCTATAATCATCTGTCAAAACAAAGTGAGATTTCCTATAATGAGATGCTATTCTAAGTACAGTTTTCACCTTACACAAAATGAGAAATAAGAAATTCTAGGTTAGCTTTTTAATGGTAATGGTTCAGGGAATATTAATAAACATGGTACAGTTTGAACTTGAAGCCTTTTTGCTATAAATATGTTGATCTATTTTCCTTCAATGCAGGCAGAGCTAAACCAAGGGACCGAGATGATGGATCTCGATTTAACAAAGTGGACCAGGAAGAAAAGGGTAGAGGCCAAAATATTACATTTGAGAACTAGCGTTCTTGAGAAAATGTTTCCTAGAAAGAGGTATTGTGGTGTGGTTAGAGGTTGATATAAGTAGAGTTGGAGTGTCTTTGTAAAGAGATTTTTGTTATTTTTTCATCGGCTATTCAATGTGTTGTAAATCAGATCTATTCCTGTCTTCTGTCAATATAGCCTTTTAATTTTAAAATCTTTCGTTAAGAGTCATCTTACCAACAGTATCTTGATGATGCTGCATCATAACGTGGTTTCATATTATATTGTAGCTGTTGGTTAGATATCCAAGATTTTATATTGTATTTATGCAGCATTGAATGCCTTTTATCACCAGTGCATGGTAGAATTCCACTTTTCTACTTATATAGACAGCTGCTCATGATACCTACCCCCGAGAGCTTAACTCCAAAGCTGGGAAATGTCCAAATGATGTAGCTGAACCTCGTAATTTGTGTTAAATGCAGATAGGTAAGTACTGAATAATTTTTTATATTCATGTGGTTTGTAAATTTGTAATTTTAGAATTGTACTATATTTTGGGTACTAGTACATTTAGATTTTCACAGTTTGGACCATAAAATTTGCGGGGAAATAAAATATTATGAGTTTGTACTGGGATCCTTATTTCAGTTCAAATGTTCATAAGCTTATTTGACATATATTCTTTACCTTCTTTTGCAATAATCATAATATAACATGCTGATTTTAACTTTGTTTACAAGGGGAAGTTGATTTTGAGTTGGTGAAGCTAAAAGCTGAAATGTAACTCAATTCTTATTAAGCACCGACATTCCCACTATGGTTTGGATGTCAGCAGCTTATGGATTTTTTTATTATCATAGCCCATCTACTTACAATTTTTCTCATATTGCTCGTGGTGACTTGGGGCGTTCTCCAATTCACCCTCCCTTGAAATGGATCTAACAAAGCCGGTTGAAAGAAGAAAGGGGTAGCATCCCCCAAAGTGAGGTTAAGCCCCACCACGAAAGGGTCAACTCATCGGCACTATGTAGATAATCACCTCACTATTTGGGCCTTGTGAGCAAATCATACACATTCAGTAGGTTCTTTTTTGGGAAACCACTGGCTTAATAAACTTCAAAAGTATTTTTAATGTTTATTGTTGCAATCCAAGTTCATGGATTTGTTAAAATACAATGCATATGAAAAGGGAAGAAAAGATGGAAATAATATATAGTGGGAAAAGATAGATTCTAAGTAATTTTGTTTATGGATTGAAGTATCAGAATAGCTCGTTCTACACCTAAATTCTACATAAATTCACCTCAAGTTTAATTAGGCATCATGATTGAGCACATTTCAAGAAAATGCCATGACTTAAATTGTAAGGTAAAGTGGGAAGAGGACTTAAAATAAAATGGACACGTGGTAAGTTATGTCAAGATGAAATTCAAAATTAAATGAAAATCTTGATAAGTTATGTCAAGAGGAACTTCAAAATTAAATGAAAATCTTGATAAGTTATGTCAAGAGGAACTTCAAAATTAAATGAAAATCTTGATAATAAAGTTCATAACTTTTAAAAATTCATATCTAAATTAATTTCACATGTAATCTATATAAATATTGAAGTCACATGTAATCCAAACGTTTGATTTTGAAGTCAATTATTGTCAATTTTGTTTTAAAAAATGGTCAATTTGCTATGGCAAGGGCCTGAAATGCTTATTAAAATACTTGTGTTATTGAACTATAAAGTAGTGGCATTATAATGGTTGAATTCTTGATTGGAGGATGATTAATCTACATTGAATATGCACTACTTAGATGTGATTGTTGATATGGTGAGAAGTTGTCACAAACACAGGGATCAAGAATGAGGTTGGAATTGACTTTTACCATAACAATATTTATAATCCTGAAATCAAACTTCTAGTTGAAGGGCAAGGTTAATTTATTGAATATTTTCCAAAAATAATATAAAGCTGTTTATGTCAAAGCTCTTAATTGCAATGCAAGAAATTTTATTAGAATCCATTATACATTGGCTGGAGTGAAAAACATAAGGGAAAGTTCCCCTCACTGGAGCTAATTTGATCACTCGAAAAAATTGAAAGTTTTAATGCATTACAAAGGACATGGTTTTTAAGGTATGTGCATAAGTTTATTTTTAAGAAATAAGTGTTGTACTCGATCAGTTTATGAAGTTAGACACAACCTTTATTGGTATTTATGAAATTCTTGGCAAATTTATTTAATCAAATTGATAAGTGTAAGTATACATTATGCTTTGATAAGATTAAACAATCTTTTAATCTCAAGGGAGATCAATGGTAGACACCTAATCAACCCATTCTTATAAGTTGGAGGGAAATATGTGTAAAGAAATACAATGCCCATTTTCCCATTGGAATTTTACCTCTTTCACATAACTTCATACGGAAGGAATATCAGAATAAACATATAATAGTTAGTTTATTAATTAATTAACAAAAGTAAAGATTTATTATATGAGAGTAATTCAGCAAGTCTCGCAGTGATGGAAATATAGCTATTGAAAAGTCCCGCATGTTAATTAATACAAAACTACTTGTTTCAAGATGAAATGTTGCTTTAGCATCATATCATTATAACGGTATCCTAGATGCTTTCACATGCAATAAACATGAACTATAATTGTGTTTTGGTTGTCATCAGAATTTGAATAATGATTTACATTTTTAGGAGGATTGAAGAGAATATTGGTTACGAGTAAATTGAACATTGAGAAAAGGTCAAGGAAGGCATCATTCAAAAGCAATGTTTTCACTTCATTTGATTTGTATTCTACCAACAATCTTAAGTAGTAGTTCATTCATGAATTGTGGAGGAGTATGATGATTTAATTTGTTTTATAGTTAGACTCTTAAGTTTATAAACAATTTTCATTTGTCATCTAGGGAGGAAATTTAAATTTAGAAGTGAATAATGTTTACAAATGGTGTCTTTCTAGGAAGGACCATTGATATATAGTTATGGATGTGAGTGTGATAATGAACAAATTATTAGGAAATTCAAAAGAGCTACTTGAAGTCTAATTCTTAGTCCTAAACCTCATCACCTCATATTAAAACTAAATCATATCAATTTTTAAGAGCTTCCCAAGGAGATGAAGGATAATATTGATGATGTGTTTAGAGGATTGAAAGAATGTCCCAATTGTTCTTTAAAGGATTCAAGATATTACTTCTCAATTATAAAAATCTCACCAAATAAATGCAGCCTGTATTTCTAGGTGGTCAATGCAACATGCAATCTTTTAATTCATAGGAGAATTTTATGTAATTCTTTTTTCCTCTTGCAATTTTTTATAACTTCTTTGCTCATGACTTCTCTGTCATCTTTTTTTACTGTGGTCCCTCCCAAAGGTTTTTTTTGATAAGGAATAATGTTGTTAGGGTTGTGTTGGGCCCAAATTTAGACTCAATTTCAAACTTCATAGATTATTCACACTGGTTTGTAACTCATGGGCCAAAATAGAAATACACTAACATTTTAAATGGTCAAGCAACGACTTTGATTGCATTTAGAACTAGAACAAAAACATAAGAGGCATAACTCATTCTCATTACTCAAATATGCAAATACATGTACATAATTACAAAAATGTGCCTTGACTATATTGTGGCTTTATAACCACTTTCTACACATTACTTTTATCTTACGAATTTGTGCTCGAGTGTGAATGATGCATGTTCTCTCATATCTGTGGAAACGTGGTTCCTGCAGCCCCCCTTAGATATCTCGGGTGAGACTTCACTCACTCTACGGGTGTCGTTGGAAAGGCTAAACCCTTTTCGGGTCGATGTATATGGGAGATTGCATTGGGTTTTGTTAACAATAGTGCGAAGTGAACCCCTGTCGACAGATCTATGTCAACAAATAGTTCCGTTATCGGGACCCTAGTGCGAAGAGGAGAGGACATATTGTGGCATTCGACAAAATTGGAGATCCAAGACTAGTTCGATAAGAAGACATGAGAGTTCGCTGAAGAAGAAAATCGGAACCCTGGATGGTTGACAAACGAGTGGTTGCAGAAGTACATCTCCTTTGATACCCACAAAGTATTTTTCTGTGAATTTCCAATATTGTTGTATGAATAGTTGGCGCAACTAACCTTTCAGAAGAAGAATTTCCAAGGAGGTGAGCCTGAACATTGGACCCCAGAACTGATCTAGCAGTTGAGTAGGGTTAACAATAAAGCTTCAAGGGTTGTCAATGTTTGGGTAGATATCATTTTAGAGCATACATTAATGAGTTCGCTATCGAAACAGTTAAATCATACAGTGACGCAAAAAGGAAATTCTTTAAGGGACCCAGAGGAAGATATCTATCGTCGCTACAATTGTGGATCAAAATGCTCATATGTGAAAAAGGGATATTGAAGATGAACTCCGACGAGTAAAGCTCTGGTGTGTGGAGGCTGTGGGACTACGGAGATGCGGGTTTGATGGATTTGAGCTACGGAGAAATTTTTAGGGAAGTTGAGGAAAATAGTGGTGGCCTGAGAAGTGGGGTGAGGTTCTGGCTGGAGAAGAAGAGGAGGACTGAGATAGAGAGAGAGAGAGTCCTAGTGTGACCGGAATAGGGAACTACGAAACGGGACCACAAGGGACTAAGCGACCCTATGACGAGGATGAGGATGACCAGACTACCCCTAAACCTAAGGAAGGACAAACCCAAAGCTACAATGTACCCACAACCTTGCCAAACTTTGGAGGAAGAAATATAAGTTCTTCGCAGGGTTGTCCTACATGTCAAAATAGTGGTAATAGTAGCAGATCGACTAACACTGGTATAAAACCAAGAATGGCGGGCGACGACGTAAAGATGCCTCTTTTTCAAGGTAATGGGACTAAGGATCTCGAACAATATTGGTTCTTATGCGAAGCGGTGTGTGCTAAGATTTAATATGCTAAGACAGAAAATAGTAGCATTACATTCCATTTCACAATAATAGCATATACAAGATCACTGAAGAAACAACAAGCACAGCATAAACACAAGAGACACAGATTTATCCTGGGAAACCCTCATGGGGTAGAAAACCCAGCAAAGCTTCCTCAATATAGATGACCAACAAATACAAAAGATGTAACCCTGAGCATAAGCTCCTCCTTCTCCATAGCAGACCTCTCTCTCATAAGTGCGCCACTCTCAATTGAGTGTGTGTGTGTTAAATGAGGAATACACCTCCTCTATTTATACACTACTCCGACTTTTCTTTTACACAAATCATGTAGGCTCGTATTTAACCATTGGGTTAAATACCCCATTACAACTGACTGGGCCGACCCCACTAGGGTGGTCTAACAACCCTTTGACCCACATAACACATACAGGGACGACCCCCACTAGGGAAGTCTAATAACCCAAGTTACCACATTCCGACGGAGGAGTAAACATCTCCGGATATACAATAAGATCTTCACGGAGGAATGAAACATCTCCGGAATAATAAAGTACAAATATAATATTCTTTGAAGTTACAATATCTCAACACTCCCCCTTAACGAGAAGGATATTATAACAACATCTGCAGCAGCAAGGAGCCATCAACATGATACATCTATAAATCATTGGAAGCTTTCTCAACATCATCAGTAACTCAAGCAGTTACTGGAACATCTTCAATACTGGAACATCAACATCTTCAGTACTGAGTCTTTATCTTCTGCAGCACTCGAACAGCTACAACAACATCAACATCTGGATCCTCATGATCATCAGCATCGTCATCATACTATCATCAGCATCGGGATCATCTCGATCTATAGCATCTGGATCATCTCGATCTACAGCATCTGGATCATCACGATCTACAGCATCTGGATCATCTCGATCTACACCATCTGGATCATCTCGATCTACAGCATCTGGATCATCTCGATCTACAACATCTGGATCATCACGATCTACAGCATCTGGATCATCTCGATCTACAGCATCTGGATCTTGATCTACAGCATCTGGATCATCACGATCTACAGCATCTGGATCATCTCGATCTACAGCATCTGGATCATCACGATCTACAGCATCTGGATCAGCTCGATCTACAACATCTGGATCATCATGATCTACAGCATCTAGATCATCTCGATCTACATGATCAATCACATCGTCATCTAGATCAACACGATCAGCAGCATCGTTATCTAGATCATCAGTATTAGTATCCACATCAATACAAGTATACACATCATCAATACAAGTATCCTCATCAATACAAGTATACACGTCATCAATACAGTATCCTCATCAATACAAGTATACACATCATCAATACAAGTATCCTCATCAATACAAGTATACACATCATCAATACAAGTATCCTCATCAATCAAGTATGCATAACAGCATACCCTGCAACACACACGATCATATTACAGGATGATCAATCCCGCTCTCTTTAGGACATAGGTCCATGGATGATACAATCTAGATCAAGTTCTAGGATGATCAATCCTTATCACTTTAAGACAAGTCTCATGTCTAGGGACGATGCAATCCCATCACGTACATTTTGAACCTAGTTCACGGACGATGCAGTCCTCTCACGTACATTTTGAACCCAGTTCATGGACGATGCAGTCCTCACGTACATTTTGAACCCAGTTCACGGACGATGCAGTCCTCTCACGTACATTTTGAACCCAGTTCATGGACGATGCAGTCCTCATGTACATTTCAAACCGAGGTCCAAGGACGATGCAATCCTATCTTCAATTCTTGGAGACATCAGTCTACGGATCAATTCTGGGACCAAAGTCCAGGGAAGATACAATCCCCTACCTGTTCATTCAGGACTGCATTCTCGGAGACCCAGTCTACGGCTCAATTCTGGGACCGAAGTCCGGGGAAGATACAATCCCCTACCTGTTCATTCAGGACTTCATTATCGGAGACCCAGTCTACGGCTCAATTCTGGGACCGAAGTCCGGGGAAGATACAATCCCCTACTTGTTCATTCAGGACTTCATTATCGGAGACCCAGTCTATGGCTCAATTCTAGGACCGAAGTCCGGGGAAGATACAATCCCCTACCTGTTCATTCAGGACTTCATTATCGGAGACCCAGTCTACGACTCAATTCTGGGACCGAAGTCCGGGGAAGATACAATCCCCTACCTATTCATTCAGGACTTCATTATCGGAGACCCAGTCTACGGCTCAATTATGGGACCGAAGTCCGGGGAAGATACAATCCCCTACCTGTTCATTCAGTACTTTATTATCGGAGACCCAGTCTACGGCTCAATTCTGGGACCGAAGTCCGGGGAAGATACAATCCCCTACCTGTTCCTTCAGGACTTCATTATCGGAGACATACATCTACGGCTCTCTTTAGAACATGTGTTTCAAGGATGATGCAATCCCTCTTCTTTCTCGGAGACATCTGTCTACGGCTCACTTTAGGACTGAAATCCAAGGATGATTCAATCCTCACATGTCCACGAAGGATTTCATTCTCGAAGACATCTGTCTACGGCTCCTTTTAGAACATGTGTTCAAGGATGATGCAATCCCTCTTCTTTCTCGGAGACACCTGTCTACCGCTCTTTTTAGAACATGTGTTCAAGGATGATGCAATCCCTCTTCTTTCTTAGAGACATCTGTCTACGGCTCACTTTAGGACTGAAATCCAAGGATGATTCAATCCTCACATGTCCACGAAGGACTTCATTCTCGAAGACATCTGTCTACGACTCCTCTTAGAACATGTGTTCAAGGATGATGCAATCCCTCTTCTTTCTCGGAGAGACCTGTCTACGGCTCTTTTTAGAACATATGTTCAAGGATGATGCAATCCCCTTGTCACCTTAGACCTTATCTAAGGACCATCCACCAACCTCTCTGTCGGCATCACCAATATAGGTATCCACATCATCGACCTCACTGTCGATGCGGGCAATCTCATCATAAGTGATCACATCACTCCCCCTTTCGAGGAGGGTCCTTCTAAACTATATTAAGTTTGTCTCGAAAAGTTGTACTTGAGGTAGAGGTTTGGTTAGTACATCGGATCGGTGGAGGTTTGGTTAGTACATTGCTAACTTGTTACAAATTCGAACTTTAATTCCTTTCTGCACCATTTCTTGTATATAGAAATGTCAGATCTCTATATGCTTTGACTTATCATGGAACACTGGATTCTCTACCATTTTGGTACAACTCTGTTTGTCACATAGGATCACAGTTGGGTCTATCTCTAAGTCAAACAATCTTGAAGCCATACTTCTTCACAACTAGCAGAGCAAGCAGCCATATATTCCGCTTGTGCTGAGAGCCACACTAGACTGCTTCCTGCTAAACCACAAGATCATGGCTGATCCCAGACAATAACATCTTCTTGATGTGCTCTTCCTGTTTGATACACTTTCTTCTCAATCAACATCTAAAGTCATGATCTCCAAGATAACATAGATCAAAGTCTATCGTATCCTTTAGGTACCTGATCACATGCTTTGCAACTAACAAGTGAACACATCTGGTTTCCACTAGATACTGACTCAAGGTATTCACAACAAAGCATATATCTGACCTAGTATTTATTAGATACATTAGTGACCCAATAATTTGTCTGTACAGAGTTATATCCACTAACTCTGAAGAGTCATCCGCTAACAGCTTCAAGTTGGAATTCATGAGAGTGGCCATTCCAACACATCAAGTCCTTTTAATATTTATCAGCATATTTTCCCTGGTTGAGAAAGATTCCTTCTGAGCCTTGCTATACTTCCAGACCTAGGAAGTAATGCATCAATCTGAGATCTTTCATTTTCATTTCTTCAGCCATCTTCTTCTTTCTTTTCATGATCTGTTTCTCATCCCTTGTCAGAAAGAGATCATCCTCATACAATAATGGTATGATAGGTTCATCATCCACAACCTTAAGGTAAAGGTTAGGATCAACTTTACTTCTAGTAAAGCCCAAGCTTTGTCAAGAAGCTGTCAATTGTCCATCATTCACACTCTGCATTGAGTGATCTTCTGCATATCTATCTGTGCATCTCTCGTCAGATGGGTCTACTGATATGAGCCTCAAAATCATTCGAACTCTGTGGTGAGTTCCTTCTTGCATCCATGTCATATGTGTATAGAAGCCATATTCAACCTTGTAGCAAAGGTTGAGATCCACATCACCCATGATGATCATTAAGCTCATCAATTGACTACCAATCCTGGGTACCCATACAGAACCTGATTCACACTTCTTCTTTAATTACACCATTAAGAGAATGGTCTTATCTATCCACTTGGAGCAAACATCTTGTCATGATTCTCTTCCTCTTTCTAAGAGAATCTTCTAGCCATGAGCCTTCTATATTTTGTTTGATTTGTAAATATTCTTGTTGAACATCCATCACTTGTTCGATGTTCACCATTCTTCATGATCTTTCTTACAAAACAAAATTAGTACATGATTAGTAATACTTCATAATCATGAAATCATGTTGACATGATAACGTATTATGCATATAGATATCATTTACATAGTTATGCAACTATCTTGACCAATACTTTGGCACAACACTTTTCCATATCCTGTATGTAGACAGTGGCTATCTAGATGCCTTCCATCTCTACCAGAACATACTATCGAGAGTGTGCACAACTCTCAGCATGTCAGCAAAGAGGTTTCATTCTAGACAAGCAACAATAGAATGTTTGTCCAACTTACCAAGCATATGCATATTAGTAGTATATTGTTCAATGCTCTATGAATGTTTACATTCAACATGATATATTCTAGGAATTCAAATATGCATACAAGCAATATCATTTACTATTTCAAATAACAACTCAAATACTTATCTTTTATGTCTGTGTGATTGCCTCCCGCTTGATCTTCTATATGTATTTTGAACTTCTATTCATTTTGTACCACTATGCATGCTCCAGTGTGCACTAGTGTCATCCTCATGATCTCATACACAAACATACATCCATTAGTATATTCTCAATATTATCAAAACATTCTAATTCTAAATAATCTTGAATATGTATAGTCATGATCAGTAGTATTCAGGGTTTCAGGGAAGTCTTCTTTTACTCATGCATATTCTTGTTTGATCATGGGACTCTTTTGGTTAGTTAAATCATCAATCAAGATAAGAGACATAATGTGCATAAACCCTTGATTAACTTTATGAATAAGCATAACCAATCATACCAAGCATACTTATATAAGGGATCCTAACACAAGGTAAGATTCTAACTTGACATAGGAAAACATACCTGGATTAGTATACCTTCTTAGTTATGTCTAACATACCTAAACAATATCTTCTTTGTTCTCTTCCATGATTTAGAGATCCTGTGCTAGAACCTGCATACCTCATAGGTTAAGCATAATATAACAATGTCATACATACCTCGTAAGTAGAACAAAGATTATGGATGAGTCTTTGTCTTCATGTTGTCATGTTTAAGGAACTTGATTTGTCTTTTGTGATGTACCTGTATCTTGTTAGCAGACAACATCAACCTCATACAACACCATAATGCATTAGTACAATCATATAGCCCTAATCAATGAATGTCTTCGATCATTCACATGCATTCATACTGTTACTAGGGTGATAAGACAATTCTAACATTAATCAAGATTGTACTAATAAATAATATGAAGACAAACACATCATGAACTTAATCAGGAATCAGATTTCAAGACATACCTGAACCTCCTTAAGTCATACCTGTTGAGACTTCTTGTAGTCTTCTTATGTAAGGCCTTAGCCTCAACTCCCCCTGAAACTTGATCTGGAGCTTGATTAGGGTTTGCTAGAGAAACCCTAAAAATTCAATCTTTGACTTTCACACTTCTGAATGGATGGAAGGATGTGTCTTGCTGAGCTGATCAAACTAGCATACTTCAATTTTGAAATATCCAAAATTTGACCCCTCAAAATTGCCTTCGAAACTTCTGGATCTTCTGTATAGGATCCCGAACTAGGGTTTGATGAAGCCCACCCTTATTCCCAATCAAAAGGTTCGATCCAAGGCTCTAAACTCTTATTTTTCTGAGGAGCTTCCAGTCGTGGTCATAGACTTCAAAAATTCCAACTTTTGCTGAAGCCCTAATTTTCCATCTTTCTGATCAAAATCCTGAACTGGGGTTTGATCAAGCCCGGTCTTCTACCCAACCAAAAAATTCGATCTTGGACTCTAAATTTCGATTTTCCTGAGTAGCATTCAGCCGTGGATTTCGATTCCAAAAATTCTAACTTTCTCCGAAACCCTAAATTCCGGAAGCCATGAATGAAGGTGCTCCAAAAATAATTATGTTTTGACAGAAATATGTACCTGATTGTTTCTGCTGTAACTCTGAACTTTTCGCTCTACAGGGTTTGAAAACTTTTTCTGTGGTATCCTGACCTGTCATCTTTCCATCCCGACAGGTCTGACCTCAATTGGATTTTCTGAGAGAGAGTTATTCCAAGTGTCACAACGTGACCTGTTTATGGGATAAAATAGGAGAGCAAACTTGTACGGCGTGCCACGTGTCAGTGGTTCAGCTTCGGCCTCTGAAAATGTTTCCTGAGATAGTACAGTTTGTGTACTACCTTTCAATTTTTACGAAATTTCATTTGGAGCTTCCTAGCCCAAGTTATGACCTTTTTTCCTAGGTCACCTGATTTTGACTGAGATCTGGAAGAGGCAGAAACCCTAACTTGTACTGATCATAAATCACAAAGTACAATGAATCCGAGGGTTCCCTTTGGACACAAGATACCTGGGGATGTTATCTATGACCTATAAAATTTTTAGATTCTGAACCTTCTCCTAAATGGATTTATAGCAAAAGTTCCACGATGACTAGTTTTTGCTATATAAAACCCTAACCTTCAAATTGTCGCAAGAGAAGCAAGTGTCGTAAGTGCCATACATTGCCTTCCTTTAGGTTAGCTCTGATACCATGTTAAGATTTAATATGCTAAGACAGAAAATAGCAGCATTACATTCCATTTCACAATAATAGCATATACAGGATCACTGAAGAAACAACAAGCACAGCATAAACACAAGAGACACAGATTTATCCTGGGAAACCCTCATGGGGTAGAAAACCCAGCAAAGCTTCCTCAATATAGATGACCAACAAATACAAAAGATGTAACCCTGAGCATAAGCTCCTCCTTCTCCATATAAGACCTCTCTCTCATAAGTGCGCCACTCTCAATTGAGTGAGTGTGTGTTAAATGAGGAATACACCTCCTCTATTTATACACTACTCCGACTTTTCTTTTACACAAATCATGTAGGCTCGTATTTAACCATTGGGTTAAATACCCCATTACAACTGACTGGGCCGACCCCACTAGGGTGGTCTAACAACCCTTTGAACCACATAACACATACAGGGCTGACCCCCACTAGGTAAGTCTAATAACCCAAGTTACCACATTCCGACGGAGGAATAAACATCTCCGGATATACAATAAGATCTTCACGGAGGAATGAAACATCTCCAGAATAATAAAGTACAAATATAATATTCTTTGAAGTTACAATATCTCAACAGTGTGGACCTTAAAACAAGTGCAAGATGATGATATTAAGAAAGGACAATTGGCGACGAGCTTTAGAGGCCATGCGCTAGATTGGTACATGAAGTTTATACAAGTACCTACAGGGGAACCGCGGAAAACCCTGGCAGAAATCAGAGTTGGATTGATCAACGAATTTAGGAAACTGAAATCAGAATCGCAGTATATCACAGAGTTGACAGAAATAAAGTAATTCCCTAACGAGTCGGCGTGGGAGTTTGATCGGAGGTACAAAAATATGATGGCCAAGTAAGTTTAGGAATGAGAGACATACAACATAAAGAGTGGTTTATTGCAGGATTGATACCAAACATTCAGATGCCACTGATGCAACAAAAGATCATATCCCAGGCAGAGGCATTGGAAATTGCGATGAAGCTCAAAGCTTCGCCGATTGGTGAAATAGGGATTGGCATGAGCAGATCCAGTCGCAGTTGGCGAACTTGATTATTCAACTGCAGGACATCAAGAAGGGGAAAGAAGTTCACGAAGAGGTATGGTGCAGTCGATGCAAATCCGAAGGACATCACAAAGATCAGTGTCCTGAATTCCATGAATATTTATAGTCTGGTGCACCAAATCCGCTCAGTCAAGGAGGAGTGCCCTGGTGCCGAATTTGTCAAACAAGAGGACATCGATCAGAAGAATGTGTGTATATACAAAATGTTGTGTCGAAGCCGGATAATCTTTTCTGTAACTTCTGTCGATGTGCCGGTCACGAGGAGAAGGATTGCAGAGCATATGATTTGCTCCAAGAAAGAACTGTGGATACGTACTTCATGAAGGGAGAAGAGCAATGACAGAAAGAGACAACAACCACATCCATAGTATAACTAGCTGCAGTACAATCAATAGCAGCCGCAGTACAATCAACCGCAATAAAATCTACCACCATATAATCAACAAAATTTCAATCAACAACGAGGAGGATTCAAAGGAGGATTTTGTGGTGGTCGCAACGAAAGCTTTGGTCACGGAGGAAATTTTGGTCGAGGTCGAGGACCAGTTACCTGTTATAATTGTGGAGTGGTTGGACACTATCGAAGGTATTGTTTGAATCCAACACTGTAGTGTACTTATTGCAGTGCAGTGGATCACACTGTTGAAGAATGTCTGCAACTAATCGCGAAGTGGTAGGCTAAAAATGCACCACAACCGCAACCGAACCTAAATCAAAACCAAAACTATAATCCTAATCCAAATGTGCAAAATATCTCAGCGAAGATAACAAGTCAACCCATCAATGTCGCAGTAGTAACCAGAGGAGGAGCTGCGACAGGAGAAGATAGGCCACTGCCAAATGTCCGGCCTACGACTCGGAAGCAGGTGAAATTTGATGTTGAAGTAGAAAAATAAATGTTTTTGGAGGCACAAGATGCACTGATAAGGAATAATGGTAAGTCACCACCTATAATCCACAAAGAACCCATCTATGGGATGTCGCCATTTTTTTATACAACAAATTCACAGAGGTCGCCAAGAAAGGTCAGTACTTTGAATTTTTTTTTGGAGAGTTGCTTGACATTAGCGAAGGATCAAGATGCATTGGTAGAGATAGCGAGCCTCTTGTATCGACAGGATCGGACAGTCAACTGGTTGCATATGAGGAAAACAAAAAAGGGAAATGAGAATGAATTCCTAGATTGGCGCATATGACGTCGATTCCATCATTTTGGATTTAGGATCGGATGTGAATATCCTCACCAAGCAGACATGGGAAATGATGGGGAAGCCGCAGATGGTATGGTCCCCTGTACAACTTCGATTGGAAAATAAGTGGAAAGTTACACGAATTGATCGATTTCCTCATCTACCTGTCGAAATAGAAGATTGAAGACATACGCAAATTTCGACGTAATAGAGATAGTCGAGAATACCAGCCCATATCCTGCACTGTTGGGGATAGACTGGGATATGTAAAACTTGGTAGTCATTAATTTTAAGAAGCAAACAATGTCTTTTGAGAATTGTGACATGAGGGTCATCGCCCCACTAGATCCACATGAAGGGCAGAGATATGTCGAACCAACGAGAAATGAGTTCACAGAAGGATGGGACAACATCTACAATGTTTCTGAAGATCACGTCAATCCCACTGCTGATGGAGAATTAGGGCGGCGAAGTACCAGTTCGACGTCACCAGACTCTGACGAAGCTCTAGAAAACTAGAAGAACCGGTTCCATGAGGTATCTTTGAGAAGATGCGCACGAATCACTCAGTCGTTGATATGGGTATTGACAAAAGTATGTGATCTGCCGACATACGAAGGACTACCCAACTTAGAAATTTTCATGGTTGAATTTGAAGAAAAAGTATCAAAACTACAACACCTGTTGGCGCTGGAAGAAGCATTGAAGGCTACTCCAACAAGGTGGTGGGCCATGCACAAGTCATCGATTGTAAACTGGAAACTATGTCGATGACTTATGGAAGTTATATTTGGGGAGGATGAATGCTACAAAGGGAAGAAATATAATGGAAGAAGTGATCTGAGGGATCATATGGGAGAATTTCAAATCGCATGGGGAATGAGGCCGAAACAAGAATGGATTCATGCGTTCATCCATACGCTAGATGAAGTACCGTGGAGCTGTTACATCTCCACAGAACTGTGATGAGGAATGACAACGTGGGAGGAATTGACTACTAACTTCAGTCACACTTTCAGTTTCGCAGATGAGAATCCATTCATCCATAGTGCACTGTAGGAAATCCGTGAAAAGGTACTCGAGATAGTTCCAATCGAACGACCAATGGGGCTACAATGGACTGCGACATCGCAAATGATGATGGAGTGTTACAATGTGTCGGGAGGACCTAATGACAAGGAATATCCTAGAATCATCTATGTCCCAGAGTTGGAAAGAAGTCGTGATGTTGAAGCACTAGAAATGCCATTTGACAAATTCAAACAGCCATTAAGAAGTAAGAAGGTCAATATTGGGTCAACAAAAAATCCTAAGTTTTCTAGTGTTGGATATTATTGGGATGATTCAACAATTGCAAAGGTCACCGATCTGCTGCATGAGTTTCAAGACTTGTTCTCGACAAAGTTTTATGAGATGAAGTGCATCTCTGGGGACCTGGGGGAAATGAAGATCCCTCCTAAGCCTGATGCGAAGCCGGTAAAGCAGTGACCATATAGACCGAACCCCGGATACAAAGAGATGGTGAAGGACGAACTAGAGAAGATGTTAGATGCAAGGATCATTGAACCTGTCGAAGAGTCATAATGGGTCAGCCCAATGGTCATCCAAGATAACAAGACTGGTGAAATTTGGATTTGTGTCGATCTAAGGAAATTGAACGACGCATGTCTTCATGATCCATTCCCCACACCCTTTACCGACGAAGTTCTTAAAGGTGTTGGAGGAAAGGAGGTATACTCATTCACGGATGGGTTCTCGGGGTATCACCAGATAAAAATTGCGAAGGAAGACTGACACAAAACAACCTTCGTCACAGAGTGGGGATGCTTTCAATACACAGTGATGCCATTTGGCCTCAAGAATGCCCCTGCAATCTTTTCAATATTAGTGGTCGATGAGTTCAAATATTTCATTCACAAGTTTCTGGTAGTGTACATGGATGACTGGACCATATATGGGTTGGTTAAAGACCATGTCGCGAATCTCAGGATGATGCTGGAAAGATGTCGACAACATCATATTTCGCTGAATCTAAAGAAGTGCATCTTTTGTGCACCATTTGGCATTCTATTGGGACATGTTGTATTCAAGGAAGGAATGTTGGTCAACCCAGCTAAGATTTCCATCATCGTCGACTTACCAGCACCAACGACAGAAAAGCAGTTGAGGGCGACGTTGGGTCATACATGATATTACATGAAGTTTATAAGAGGTTATGCAGCGATCACTGCACTGATGGAGAAGTTGTTAAAGAAGGATGCAAAGTTTGAATGGAATGATGAGTGCTAGAAGATCCTTAAGATACTGAAGGCGAAGATGGTCGCAACACCGATATTAGTCTTCCCCGACTGGAATAAATAATTCCATGTATATGTATATGCTTCGTCAGTAGCGCTGGGGGTAATACTGGCCCAGCCCAGAGAAGGATCGATTGACCACCCAATCGCGTTTTCAAGCCGGAAGTTGTCCACCGCGGAGAAGAATTAAACAACGATAGAACGAGAAGGTTTGGCGATGGTGTATGCATTGCAAAAATTCCAACACTACCTATTGGGGGGACACTTCAAAATGTTTACTGACCACTCAGCATTGAAGTACTTGGTCAATAAGCCTGTGTCGGGGGGGAAGAGCTGTTGGTGGTTGCTACTATTCCAAGAATTTGATTTTGAAATAATTGTGAAGCCGGGATGATTGAATGCAGGACCCGATCATTTGTCGAGGATTGAATCAGGCGAAGAACCAAGGAGCATTGATGAAGGCTTTCCCGATGCGCAACTATTTAGGATTGGAATGGTCAATGACCATTACGAACAAATTGTTCAGTTCTTGGCTACGGGAAAAGCACCGGAGGAGTTCACCACTAGTTAGAAGAAACAACTAGTCATTAGGGCCGTTGATTTCCAACTAATCACAGGACAACTATACAAGA
Organism: Larix kaempferi; assembly: GCA_027924585.1. Taxonomy (NCBI): domain Eukaryota; kingdom Viridiplantae; phylum Streptophyta; class Pinopsida; order Pinales; family Pinaceae; genus Larix; species Larix kaempferi. Next base: position 1,755,205 of record BSBM01001166.1, on the reverse strand, counting down.
TGGGGCCAGATGAAGTTCTTCGTCGATGCGTCCTTTTGCATGAACAAGAAAGAATATTGGCGGAAGCTCACAGTGGGATCGCAGGAGGTCATTATGGAGGGTGTGCAATTTCTAGGAAAATACTTAGAGCTGGTCTATGGTGGCCAACAATGCATGGAGATGCAGCAGATTATGCTAAGACCTACGACGTATGTCAAAGAACGGGGAAGTGAAGGGATGAGATGTTGCTAGTGCCTCAGTTGACATTAAAACCCTTCGACAAATGGGCAGTAGATTTCGTGGGACCCATTAACCCACCAAGAAGAAGGACAGGTGTGAGGTATATCATTACTGCGACTGATTACTTGACAAGATGGGATGAAGCAACACCGGTGAAGGATTGCACAGCTGCGGCAGCAGCAAGGTTTTGTTTTGATAACGTGGTCACCAAATTAGGGTGTCCAAAGATACTGATGAGAGATCAAGGCACACATTTCGTCAATCAAACCATCAGAGCCATGACTGAGGAATTTCATATTCAGCATTGAAAAAGTACCCCTATCACCCACAAGCAAATGGAGCAGTCGAAGTGCTGAACAAGATATTGGAAAATGCGCTCACTAAGGTATGCAATACAAACCGCAATGATTGGGATTTGAAGATTCTTACAATATTATGGGCCTACAGGACAACAAGCAAAAGATTAACAGGACAAACTCCTTTCAAGTTAGTATATGGGAAAGAAGCGGTGATGCCGATGGAGTACATCGTCCCCAATCTATGCATAGAAGCAGTGACATGGATGAGCGATGACAGAGCCATTAACAAGAGATTTGCGCAGTTGCTACAGCTTGAAGAAGACCGCTTTTTCACAGGATTCCATGAGTAGGTAGAAAATGATCGACAAAAGTCATGGCATGATCGCCATGTAGAGGAAAAACACTTTCATCGCAGAGATATGGTTCTCCTATATGATAGTAAGTTCGTGAAGCACCCAGGTAAGCTTCAGATGCACTGGCTTGGTCCATACATCATAAATTTCATCACTGAGGGAGGTGCTTTTCAACTGCGAAAGCTAGATGGAACACTGTTGACAAATTTAGTAAATGGAAGATAGCTTAAGCCCTACCGGGATGGCATGGCGCAGAGCCACTAAGGAAGACAGAAGATGGGCGTAAAATATATATATATATATACTGCGAAGATCAGAAGTCTGTAGAAAATTGAAATAGGAATACTGTGAAGATCAAAAGACTGTAGAAGTCATGTGTCGACAGAACGACGACAAAGGATTGAGTTTTGCATCTTTTGAAGTAACTGCAACAAGGTTGGAATTCAGAAGTCTGTCGATGGGATAGAAACAAAGTTAAAACAACGACAAGGGTTGGGACCTGTCGACGTCCGGCGGAGTGCGAATTAGTCAAATCGGGAAATAAATGCAGCAGTTTAGGCACGACGGACGATGGCGCAACAAGGTGAAGACGCATTTAATGACCAATGAGTGTAGCGGACGATGGTGCAATGGGATGAAGACACATTTAATGGAGAATGAGTACGCAAGATTTGGTAAATCGGCGAAGGATTTGGAAATCATTGTACATAATAGCCTCAATGGATGGGGAGCAGGAAGCAAAAGCTATAAAAGCACGCAGAAGTGGATAGTTCGACCCATTGCACATTGTGAGAATTGTGAACTAAGATTCAAAGCGAAGATTAGCAGAAGTGAATTTTAGAATTCGCAATGGCGCAAGTTATCTCCAACACGAGCAAACAGGAACAAACAAGGGCGGGGGCGACCATCATCCAAGAACAACCGAAAATTGTGTCCTCACCACCGTGGATATTCAGGAAGAAGAGAAGCGCCAGCCGACCAGCGAGTATAGACAGAAGAACGAAGACCACCTGCACCTCGGCAAGGGCTGCGGCAGTTGGAGGAGAAGCAGGCACATCAGGTGCCATGGAGGAAGAAAGGACACCAAGAGGAGAGCAACAAGGCCCAACAGTAGTGGACATACTAGGGTATGTGTCATTGTGGAAAGAGGGGGCTCCAACGATAAGACTTAGAAAGAATGCCAAGTACACCATATATGATCCAGCGACACCGAAGGGTGTTCGCACCACAAGAGACATAGTACAACGACTGCAAAAACTGCAGTACAACGACCATGATATTTTGGCATATCCAGAGTGCACTCAGCGCACATACATTGAGAAAGCGCATGGAGAAGGAGGTCCAATCACAAGGGAGCCAGTGTAGTGGGAATTGGGGTTGGAGCAATCAGGTTTGCTATCAATCATTCACATGCTGCATTTTGGGAGATCACTGGAAGCAAATGCATGTATAAAGCAACTATTGGTATGTTTTCACGGCGGATACTTATGGTTGGACACAAAGATTCCAATCACTGTGGATCTCATTTCGCAGATCACTGGATTATTGAAGGCCGGGGTAGATCCTTCGCAATACTTCCAGGGGAAGGACAATGACAAGAAGCTTGCTGCGAAGATTAAGGCCAAGTATGGGGTGGAGAAGAACACCTGAGGATACTTGATCAACATGATCAACGATCAGGCAGTTAGGATTGCAGCAAAGTTGCTAGCGAGTAAGATTGTAAGGAAGAATCTCCCCAATCAGTGTACATCAGGGGTGATTGCATCTGCGGAGCAATGCATGGTCGGAGTTCAAATGAATTGGTTGTTATTTTTGTTAAATGAGTTAATGGAGGATGCGGTATCAGCCCAGGAGAAAGGGAATCCATTCACATATTCATGGCTCTTACTATTGATTGTGCTGGTTGCATGGATGGAGCCACCGCAGTACCAAGGCATGGAAATGGAGATAGCCAAAGTGTGCCGAGGGGCACGATACAAGAACTTATGGGAATTAAATGACAAAGAAAGAAAAACAAGTAATAACATTCAATTCTTTATTTATTTAGAAGAGTTGAAAACATAAGCGGTAAAGATTCTGCGACTAACAGAAGAAGCATCAAAGAAGTATAGGAGAATCACAAGGATGTCAGTAGGGCCACAAGCGATATTCATTCAAGCGCGCACAGACCCACAAAAGCAGTGGCTACCAACACAATTCAAGCTAAGCGACGCGGAACTGGATGCCATAGTGGAGGAATGTCCAGACAGGTGGAAGGTTCCAATCGGTGAGGATCAACTGTCGGACCCAGAGGATGGGCAGCCAACAGATGGACCAAAGGCTCAAGAAGAAACAAAATATTCAGAGGATTATGGTGAAGGTGCGGACGACCAATCATGCACCGCAAGCCATGATGGTGCATTATCCGCCACTCCGATAGATTCAGAGCTAGAGGAGCAATGACAGGAAGCAAGAACAACGAATATGATGGAGAGAGGTGAGGGGAGTACTACTATCGGTCTCCCCGACAAACAAATGAACAAGTTAACGGGGAAGATAATGGATGTGGCGGAGGAAAACCACGTGAAAGTCATGCAGCATGTGACTGAATACTTCCATCAGGTATCGCAGCTACTACATACACTGAGTAATACAATCATCGAAATAAGGCTACTGCAAGAACAAGTGGATCCAAGTGCGTTAGAAGTAAGGAGAGTTGATGTGGATATCGGCACACAACGGAGAATTGTACAAATATTACCCAATGCAATAGCAACAAGAGACAGATATTTGGATGTCGCGCTGCAAGGGAGAGAACTGATCATCGTAGACATGAACATGCTGCTAATGTTCATGCTGCATCGAACTCACACCGTAGTAAGCGAAGAGATCAATGATCGTGAAGATTCAATGCATGATCATATGGTCAGCTACAAGAGGCAGGTGCAAAGCATTGAAGCGGAGATTGAATGGATCTGTGAAGAGAAAGAAGCAATGATGAGCGAAAGGGCTCAGGAAGTAGAGGACACAAGAATATTGGAACATGTGATTTCAATGGCATGTGAGGACGCACCAGAGATAGGTAAAGATATGCTGGCAGAAGCAAAATCATTACGGTTAGGTGCAGTCATCGCAAACCTCCAAAAAGAGAATGAGGAACTGCAGACAGGGGCGGTGTCGAGCACACCGCCAAAACAAATAGAAGAACAAAAGAGCGCAATTGAGGAGACTGCGACATAAATCGCAGAGTTAGAGAGAGAAGCTCAAAGCATCGCGGAAGATGTGTCGTAGTTTTGGGGAAGTCTTGTCCAAGTCGAGTAGTTGCACCAGTTAAATGTGCAACTCGGTGAGGTAGAAGCGCAACTAGAGGCATTGAGGGGATCACTTAAGGCGGTGCCCCTACTGGAACAAATGACAAAGGAGACAAAGTTAAAGGAGCTGCAACATTGTGTCAATAAGGCACGAACAAGGCAACAAAGAAGAACCGCACATTTGGATGAACTCCAGACAAAAGCTGAGCAGCTGGATGTTGAAGCAATGACAAGAATGACGTGGATTAAGGGAAATATGGAGAAACACAACAAATAAGTGGTGAGCACCCGACATAACAAGGAGTGGAATACTTCGCAACGCTCAAAGCAGAAGCGAAGGAAGTGGTCGACCAGATTAAGGCAGCATACGACAACATCAAAATGCAGGTAAATGCACCAGCAACATCCAGTTGAGGTGACTCGAGGGCGAGCCACAAGTTTGTGTTGGGGACCTATTGGCATGGGTCTAAAGCGCAAAAGTTGGGACAATCAGTGACAAAAGGGTCATCGACAGAGGCAAAGGACCAGTCACAGAGAGGATAAAGCGGAAGATAAGCGGATAGCGCGGAGTAGTTGGTTATTTCGTTAATTAATTAATGGGTCATTGGACCAAGTTGTAACGGCCAAGTGAGCCTATAAATAGGAGTAGTATTGTAAGCCTAAGGGAATCCTTTTGATATCTTTGATTGCATCTTTTGGATCGAGCATCTTTTGTTTTGATTTTCTATTGGTTCTGCGAAAGTGTATTTCGGTGAATTCTGTGATGTATGAGACATATTGATGAGTAATGAGAAGAATTGATTGATCTATATCTTTGTCTCTTTGTGAATTATCGTAGTGTGTTTGAATATGGGTTATCGCAGTATTTGATATCGTAGCATGGTTCAATATGTCTTATGAGTAAAATTGCAGTTATGTTATGTATCTCAGATCTCTTAATTATGTTTCGATAATCTGTTATTGTGTAGATCTGATTAATTTGTTGATGGTGAGATGATAATGTGTTGATGCGAATGATGTTTATGTCGATCTCCGGATCACATTGTGATTGAGTGTGAATGAAGCATTTTCTCTCATATCTACGGAAATGTGGTTCCCGCAGCCCCCCTTAGATATCTCGGGTGAGACTTCACTCGCTCTATGGGTGTTGCTGGAAAGACTAAACCCTTTTCGGGCCGATGTCTATGGGATATTGCGTTGGGTTTTGTTGACAATAGTGCGAAGTGAACCCCTATCGACAGATCTATGTCAATATAGTATGATCCCCAACTAGGTTGATTAGTGTTTCTCTTGACCTTTAAGGTTAGGGGACTCAGGGGTAGGTCTAAGATTAATGCTCTCAAACATTTTTTCAATGTCAAGAAAGTGGATATGGTTCTGGTGCAAGAAACCATGTGTTGCAGTTCAAAGGCTATCAAGTTTTTCTTAAAAAAATTCTTGGGGTGGGAGTGTTGTTCCTTGGATGCTTCAAGACTTTCAGGGGGTATTTTAGCTATCTAGAACCCGTCTGTTGTTGATTTCAAATCCTTTTCCTCTCCTACAAGCATTTTCTTGTCTAGAAAGTTTTGGGGTTTCAATTCCAGTGTGAAGGTGGTGAATAGTTATGCCCTTATGGTGGAAGAGAGTATTTTTGGAGGCAGGTAGAAGTGGTATTTTCCAAGAGGATTTCTTGATCTTTGCAGGTGATTTAAATTTCACTTTATGCTTATGAGGTCTGGGGAGATGATCCCCACTTGGATACTTTAGTTGAGCACATTAAACAACTTTTCCAAAGGTATAACCTTATTGATGTCCTTCCATGCCCTCTGGATCTAACCTGCAGGATTTCTTGGGTTGGGAAGGATGGAGTTTCCAAGAAAATTGATAGGTCCTTCATTTCAGATTCTCTCTCAGAAGTTGTTGGGAGATTCAGATCCCGGTCCATAAATTCAGGGATCTCAGACCATCTTCCTACTTGTATGAAAATTGATGTGGGACAACCTATCCATAACTACCCTTTTAACTTCAATCATATTTGGCTCGAGGACCCTGACTTCCTCTCCTTGGTTATAGATTACTAGCCTATCACTATGTTGTTGATGGTAGTATCCTGGCCTAGTTCAAGCTTCTGTTTCCCTTCAAATGGGAGTCTCTCCTTGATGGATTCAAGTACTTGGGTTATTTTCTTAAACCCCACCACTATGACAAAGCTTATTGGTTATGGATCCTTAGGAAAGTGGAGAAAATAATTGAGCTCTAGGTGTACAAATGGATTTCCCTTAGAGGTAGGCTTACTCCTGTGAAAGTTGTTTTGGAAAGTATTCATGTTTTTTGTCTCTCTCTAGCAAATATTATTGTGTCTATTCTTCATAGAATGAGAATAAATATGATGCATTTTCTTTGGTATGGGAATGCAAACAAGTCTAAATTCCATCTAGCTAGCTGGGAGAAGATTTCTCTACCAAAGTCTATGGGGAGGTGGGGTATTAAGACCCTATTATGGTTTAGTAATGCTTTGAGATTAAAGAGCTTATGGAGAGGCTTGTTCTGTCAGAGCCTTTGGAAAGATGTTACCCACGCAAAATATCTTAAACATTTACCCATAGTACAATGGATTAGACATTCCAAGAAGCTTGTTTCCCAAGCTTCAAATTTTTGGAGAGGTTTTATGAAGGTATATCATTGGATGGGTTCTTGGTTTTCTTGGAAGGTGGGAAATGAAAAACTTATCCACTTGGGAGTGGACCCCTTTTTTGGTGGGAACATTTTTTTTTATCTTATCTTAGTCACTCATCAACTTGCTTTTTGCAAATGGCTATCATAGGTCATCTCATATTAGAAATGAGTTGATTGGTTTCTCTTCTTAGTGGGTTTTTGTAGGTGATTTGGTTTTGACAGGTGCTTTAACAGAGGAATAGTCACTATTTTTCTTTGGTTTAAATCACTTGGGCATAATAATCTGAGGGGTTTGACAATTTGGTTTGGGAATGGAATAAAAAACATGGGCAGATCAGTGCTAAATGTGCCTATAAGGAAATCTCCTCTTATGTTTTTGTTTCTATAAGGAAGTGGTGGTATAAAAATTTATGGAAGTGGACTATGCCTCTAAAATTTATATGCTTTATCTGGTTGTGCTTAAAAAACATGATATTGACATGGGATAATCTCATTTTTAGAGGTTTTTCTGGCCTAAACTTATGTATACTGTGCAAAATAGTGCTGAGAGTGTCAACCATCTGCTTGTTGAATGCTCTTTTTCTTGTTCAGTTTGGTTTGATATTCTTTCAGAAGTTCACATTGTTGATGCTTGGAAGGAGTTTACTTTTGAAGAAAATATGAGAGTTTGGGTCCATCAACATCCTCGCCACAAGGAATTTCCATCCTTTGTATGTTGGGGTATATGGAAGTCTAGGAATCTTTGCATCTTTGAAGACATTTAGGCTTAGGATCATAGGACTAGTATCAAAATTATGGGACTTTACAGGGGTTATCATAAGTCATAGGGTTTGAAGCCACAAAAGTGATGACAGAACTAGCTTGTCCGACTGATGGTATTTGTGGTTTTTTTATGGTGTTGTTGTAGACAGTCGGTGTGGTTGTGGTATGGTGTTGAGAGTGTCAAAGAAGACTTGATTCCTACTTTGTATGGGTGTTAGTGTTGGTCCTAACACTCAGGAAGAGCTCCTGGATATGTGGGGTCCTCTCCAGTTTGCACATTCTCATAATATTACCATGCTTCATATCTATGGAGACTGAAAACTCATTATGGACCGGGCCAATGGGAAAGGCTACATTTAGGTGGTTGTGTTGGATTAATGGTGTGATAGGATCAAGTTATTTATTTCGAGCTTTTCTTTCATCTCTTTCTCACATATCTACAGGACTTATAACAAGCTAGTAGATCAACTGTCTAAAAGAGCGATGAGAACAGAGGATGGAGCCCCTTTTTTATGAAGAATTTGAGGACTTTACAAAGGTGGGTGCGGGTTGTGTCAAGGTCTATTAGTTGTGCCTTGTGTTGTTTTATTTTTGGTCTTGTTACTCTGATATTGGACAGTTATGTCACTAGTTTTCTAGTTTATTTGTTGTCTCTAGAAGTTCACCTTTTTGGGTTGTTAGTCATGTATAGCTTTTTGTTTATGCCTATTTCTAGCATCCAGAACTGGTCTCAGTAGAGAAGATGACTTATAATGAACTCTACTGGAGGATGTGTTATGCTTTGTGATTATAACTTTGATTCATTTGAATATTAAGTTATATATTTTTTTCTTTTGAAAAAAAAACAAAATATGTATACCTTTGTTTTTGTCTTTTTTCTTTTTTTTTAAAATGTGCTCCCTTTTTTCTCTATAGTTGGCATACCATGGACCTCCTTTTGCAAGTCATTAATGGCCAGCTTGATAGCAATGGAAATTGTTGATAGATATTAGTGTAGGGACTTTTCTACTCCATTATCTATCCTTACTAGAAGTAGATGAAGCTTCATTGATAGAAATACATGCAATAATCAACATTCCTTTGAGATTTCTAAGTAATCTTCAAGAAAAGAGAAGGGAGGAAGACAATAGAATACCTCTTGAAGCTAAATATTTGTAGAAGATCCCCTTGCTTGAGCATCCATGGCTTTTAGGCCTCCATTAACAGCTTGCTTTCTAGATCCTTACCTCTAGCTCTACCTCTCAGAACTTGAAAAACTTGAAATCTATCTACCAAACTTGAATTGAAAACTAGATTTAAAACACAAATTCAAACTCAAATTTGGGGGGGAATTGAATTGCATCAAATTGAATTAAGGAAAACATAATATGTACAAACCTTACTTTGGAGGTGAATCTCTTCTCCTTTGCTTTGAGACATCCCTCTCCATCCATGCCTTTGATCTTCCAAGTGCTTTGTGTAGAAGAGGAGCTTTCCAACCTTTCAATCTTCCAGCATGCCTTTACTCACTTTGTTTATTTTACATTGCCCCAAATGCATTTCTTATATAGCATTGGGATTTGTGCACTCAATTGCTAAACATGAATGTGGGACTAAATTTTTTCATGAATTTTGATTATTTTCATAAAAAAAAACCTACTTTACATTGTTTTTCAGCATTTGACTTGATTTTCCAGAATTTTAGGACAATTAATACACATGACATTTATTCTTTCCACTCCAAGATTTGTAGAAATTGGGTTTTGACCCTTAAGTGGTCCTAGACTTGGCCTCTTTAGAGCAACCTTTGTCTTCACATACTTCTTCCTTCACGAAAGTGGTGGTCAGATGAGAGATTAAAGCTCTCAATTGTTCTATATTTCTGGTCTTCATGTTGCGGGCGAATGGTAAAATGTGCTTTCGTCCTTCACTTGTTAAGGGTGTTAATTTGATTGTTAATAGACATATTGACAATGGAATCATCCTCCAACATTAGGAAATTGAAATGAAGTGCTAGAAGAAACTCGACCTATCTCATAAAGATGTTGAGAGGATTAGCCCATCCTTCACTCAGAACATGAACCCATCCTAAGTCAGTCTTGCTTATCTGAATGTAGGAAAGAGAAAACCTCGTCCCTCTTTGAGGCCCTATTGCTTTATGGAACCACCAAATTCACTAGCAAATGAAGGACCAAATCACTAGATGCCTTCAAATACATGAGGTTCCGAAGTGACATGTCAAGGAATTGAACAGGGATCTCGTCGCAGAGTTGGAGACCCGTTAAAGGAAAAACATTTGCATTGCATTCAAGGGAGAAATTATTACAAATTCAACCTCTATGCTTCACCATGCTCTGGCTAGGCTCGTTTCTCCACAATACGACATCTAATGCACTATGTCTTCTCATACATATCTCCAAACATTGTAACTTGAGGAGTCGAGGGTATGCAGATTGATTCTCTTCCCTGATCGGTAGATCTTTCAATGTGGACAAGCACCAAAAGATCTATAAGACATATTTTTGAAGAAAAAAAATCATCAACAATAGTATTGGTTTTTGCAAGTTAAACTTTCTTTTGCATGTTATTATCTCACATGAACATTGTTTAATAACCATATGTGTTTGTACATCTTGAGTGTGCATAATGGTTAAGAACATGTGTTTCCTCCCAGGAGGTCATAGGTTCAAATCCGGAGGGGGTAGGTTGTATACAACTTTGTAGACTTTATTAGTTAAATTGTTGCGAAGAGAGGGGGTCCCTTGTCCCACAAACAAGGGGTCTCATACACCAAATTGGTGTCTGGCTTGCTTTTGACCTTAAAAATAGATTATTATTATTATTATTATTTTAAGTAGGGAGTACTCTTTTTTCCCCGATTTTTTTTTTCAAATTGATATTGATTAAATTACATTTTGCAATGGCAATTTGATCTAAATAGGAAAACAATAGCATAATAATTGATTTTTTTTTTGCAAAAGGAAGAAAATAAATCGCAATTTTATATTGCTAAAATTACATTTTGTAGTGACTTATCAAGCTAATTTGAATAGGAAAACAACAACATAAGAACTAAAAGTTTACAAAAACTGTGTTATAAGCACATATAATATCTTATAAAAAGGATCTTCAATATTGTAATAAAAGGAAAACATAACATTGATGCTCATACATGATTCCTCACAAAAAACCATATGACCATAGAGGTCCAAAAAGAAACAAAAACTATTTTGTTCCAAATATAAACCATCTCCTAATGTAACCGGGTCTGAAGTTAAGTGCAGTCATCCATAACAAAATACATGATAACCCCATAAGAGAAAAAATGGTGTTATTATGTATTTTTCAAGGTTACAAGAATCGTGGGTGCGATCGGAATTGATTGAAGATTCCGATACAAATTCGGCACTCATCCTGAAAACAGGAATCGGGGAATCAAAACCCTAATCATCATTTTTTTATAAATAAATAATTTATATTTATATATATATATATATTAATTTATAATGAAAATAATAAAATATAACAATCAAACTAATAAAAGCAAAAAAACTAAAATCTCAAAACATCACTACATCATAGATTCACACATCTAACATCAATCATGATTCATAATTCATCATTATAATTTATCAATGATCATAAATCTACAAGACTACAATGATACATACATTAACATCTAATTTCTAACATCTTACATCATACATCAATGCATCATTCATCATTATCAATCATCGATTTAGCTTACCGATACATGTAACATGTTACATACATCTAAAGACTAACATCAATGTCAATTGTCAAATCAAAATGATATTGACCATATAATATGTAATCACACTGAAAAACTGATACATCATGATTAAGATTCATGCATCACAACATCGAATAGCATAAATTCATAATATATGTGACATATCAATATGTTTGTGTCAACATGGAAATGATAATCAAGAGTTAAGACTCAAGACTAAAGATCATCAAAATAACTAAAAATGAGCTTATTTAAAAAGCTCCACAAGTATGAAATGAAAAATTGGAAATATTAAAATCTGGAGTAAGATAGACTAATCTGATAGATGGTCATCACCCTCCACATCCTCCAATGGAACAACACCTAACTCCCAAGATTGATGATATGAAGCATCCCGAGCAGATGATGCAACAAAGCTACCACTATGTCCACCAACAACAGAGGCATAAGAGCCTCCCACATCAGAGCTAGATCGAGGCATCGATGCATCATACAAGTCCCCAAAACCGAAGGGATCTATAGAAGAACTAACCAAAGAGGGGTTAACCATCAAGAAATCAAGATTATCCAAGTTTGCATCCCCAGGATGTACATCCCATAGCTTTGAAGGACCCTCGTCACAATCTGGCTTCCATCGAGAGATGAGACAAAGATTTGAGTGAATGTACACAATATATCCTACCTTTGCTAATTGAAGTTTGTTTCTCTTAACCAAATGGATGAACCCATAAGTGCTCCAGTTTTTCTTTGTTGTTGAATAGATACAAACCTGTGAAAGAAATCTAGATGCAAAGGTTTGTAACTCTCGAGTTTGAGCACCATAATATTCCCGCCATGCAATAGGTGTCATAATTCCCTTTTCAGCTAGTGCATTTACATTTCCAAGTGCACCACCCCCTGTGATGAATGAAATATATTGGTCCTTTATCTCGGCAAGCTCCATTGGATTAGAGCAAATATTTGAAATTGTTGTTCTAAAACCATTGGCCACCTCACTATCTTTGTTTGGGGCCTTCTTCCTACCCCAAATCTAGCCAAGTATGCCTCATAATAATTCTTTGGATTTAAGGCATAGGCTAGAGCATGTAGAGGGGTATTGTATTTATTCCACATGTTAATGATTATGTCATTTATGGTGCCAAACAAAAGAGGGTCCTTCTCTTTAAGAAGCAATTGAATTCTTTCCAACATACGGTCAGTTCCTTCACAGATGTCACTCAACATAGGCACATTGGAATCACAAAGTTTCAACAAATCAACAAGTGGCTCCATTATGGAAACCAAGAGCTCATCTTGAACCCACCAAGCCTCATCAAGAATGGTACCTCTAACCTGCATTGCTTTTCCAGTGTTGCTTTGTTCCATGTTTGCCACCGTGGACTAACAACCATGGAGGACAAAGCTTCCCTCATGTCTACTAACTGCTTGACCATTATATAATGTGATGCAAATCTAGTTTCTCCAACTTTCAAAAGTTGGACTCTAGCAAATTCCTTGTACATAGCTTATGCGCGTTGGTGGTTAGTGATAAAAAATTAAACTTATCTTGCTTCTTCACATAGTTTTCTCATCCATTCAAATTCAACTTCAAGAACAATGGCTTTAAAAGCAAGATTTAAACTATACACCACACAAGGTGTCCCAAAAAATATGGTCATAGAATCCCTCAATAATTTCCTCAACTGCCTTGCATGAACGTGCATTATCTATGATGACTTGCACAACATTTGAAGGGCCCACAATTTCGATTGCTTCTGAAAAATTTTCAACAATCCATTCAACATTCTTCTCATCCCCTGAAGCATTTATTGCCCTCAAGAAGTATGCGCCTGCAGGAGACATTATAATAATGTTCACCAATGGCCTATTGGCCCTATCATTCCAACCATTAGAGATAATAGAGACACCATTGCCACTCTATCTAGAACGAATTAGTTCCAACACTTTCTCCACAATCAATTTTCCCTCCGCAAAAGGGTGGTGCACACTTTCTCAAAGTTTGGCCCCTTGTAGCTCGTAGGGCCCTCATTAACTTCCCTAAGCATGTCTTGCCAATAAGGAGACCAAATTACATTGAAGGAAAATCCACATGCAAATATGGCTCTTGTAACCTTGTTATCTGTCTCATCCCTCCCTTCCATGTCAAACATTTTGGCCAAGGTTCCAAGATTTTGTCTTTTGCAAGGTTCTTCAACAATTAAGGGAACGTCAGTTGTTCTTTTTGTGAATGGTTGTCCCCTAAAACTCCTCCTTTATTCCTTAGCTAAATCTGCAACATCTTGTTCTTCCTGAAAGCTGTCCACATCCTTTTGAGTAATAGATTTGCAATGATGAACTCCATTGTCACCTTCAAGCCAAAGAAAATGGGCCTTAACCCTTGTGTATGATCCTGTAAATTTTTTTTTTGCATTTGTTACAATTCCACAAGCAGGTACCATCACCATTCTTCTCCTTCTTCCCAATCTTGGTCACATACTTCCACGGAGGAGAATCAACTGGGTGTGTAGGTACAAGTTCAAGTACTTGTCGCCGTTCAGTGCTTCCTCTCCCAAGACCACTCCTGCCACCACGAACTCCATGCCCAAACGGAATTGATTGACGAGAGCCAGAGGCCATTGATGGAGTTTACTGTTTATTATTTACTGTTTTGTGAACTGAACAGTGGAAATTTGAAAATGTTCACACCTACTAGTATAATGAATAAAATTATCGTGTAAATTTTAAATTAAATAAATTAATAAATTTAAATTATGTCATGAACCTATGATTGTTATCATTTTAGCATACACAGGCTTGTTGGCATGCACAGGCTCCCTGTGTATGCCAACAAGGAACACAAAGGCATGTTGGCTGCCAACAGGAAGCCTGTGCATGCTAACAAGCCATACGCATCACATGACTATTGTGTATGATTGTTGGCAAGCACAAGCTACCTGTGTATGCCAGCAAGGCACACACAGGGCTATTGGCAGGCTAAAACATACACAGGAAGCCTATGCATGCCAACAAGCCATACACATCGCAAGAATGTTGTGTATGCTTGTTGGCATGCACAGGCTACTTGTGTATGCCAACAGGGCACACACAGGTTTGCATGTTGGCAGGCATGTGTGTGCCCTGTTGGCATACACAGGTAGCCTGTGCATGCCAACAAGCATACACAACAGTCTTGTGTTGCGTATGGCTTGTTGGCATGCACAGGAAATGCACACTAAAACTACTGTAAAATAAAAATACTAAAATAAAAATGTTAAAAACTAAAAACTCAAGTTAAAAACTAGTTATGTAATGCCTAGAGCACCTTACTTGATTTTGATATGCTATGCAGAGACATCAATAATGTGAGGTCTCGTCATTTGCAAATGTGTAAGAGAACATGTAAGAGGTGTAATGGCAAATGTCACAAGGGGATATGCATAGAGAAATACCACCACAGTTAGCAAATTAGTTGGCATAAAGCCATGGAAAGGTGTATGGCTTCTTGTATGTGACGACATGTTGGCAAGAAGTGAATGATGCTATGTTGAAACGAGCATTTTCTCCTTAGACATTGGGCTGCTGCACAATGCAGTGAACTTGGGATGATATGTCGATGAAAAGGAGATGAATAGTATGTTGAAATGAACATTTATTACTTAATTGCTGGGTTGCTGTGCAATGCAGTGGACTTGGGAAACACAGTTGAAATGAGTAGAGTGGAGCTCATTGTTATAATTTTGACCATTGTGCTGCTGATAGAAGGCAACTTGATTGGGAAGTTGTGTGCCCTGTGAGCCAAAAGCAAAAAAGAGGACTGAAGATGAGCAGTATAAGGTCTGACATGCCAATCCCCATATTCAAAGGTAATTTTGCAAATGTTATCATTACCGAAAAAATTCCATTGTTTACGGTTAGCAATTCGCTCCACTCTTGATCCATGTAACCTTATTTTTAATCCCTTTGTTATATACACAAACTATCAAATCTTGCAACAAAGATTATAGCCACCACATCTTATCCCTGAATACTTTGTCAAAGACTCAAAAGAGAAGGCTAAGAAGACATTGCAAGTTCACATAATGGCAAGCATGCACAATGAATTTCAGTTATCCCTGAATACTTCGTCAAAAGAGAAGGCTAAGAAGACATTGGAAGTTCACATAATGGCAAGCATCCACAATGAATTTCAGAAAGGTTAGAGAAAATAATAACTAGGAATTTAATGGCATTTCAAGCCATCAAAATGATCATAATGCACAGTCTAGCAAAAATGCCCGTCAATGGGATCGTGATCCAAAGGTGAGGTTGGTAGCATGTTAGCAACCCACCAAGGTTTATTTTTCGAAAGAATGTTTTTAGTTGTTGGACCTAGGTGCAAAACCCTTGTTACAGCAAGCCAGACATGAGTTTACCATACATGTTTAGCATTTTAAGATTATGTAAGATCCGTGTTTTATAGGCTAGCAACATTCATGTTGCGTTTCACCCTTCAAGGGGCTGGGCATGCTTACAAGATCAAGCCGATTGTATGAAGCATCCACAAATAAAATTAGCATAATTAGCAAATGCTGTCAATTGGGTTTAGTTTGAGTGGTTGTGAGAAGTGTTATAATCCCCACCCAAGCTAAAATCCAATCCCTCATGAGGCACATGTGAACTAATTGTTGAACTCTTTATTGTTAGTTTTGTACCTAGGGAAGTGTTCCCCTAGTGACTACTTGCCTAAGTCACTTAGAAAGGGGAAAAGTGACCCTCACATTAAAAACACATTAATGAGACTTTATATTTTTAAAGTCACTTTTGCTAAAGTTAAGTGGGTGAGTAAAAGTTGATTTAAGTGAATTAAATAAAGTGATATTTTTGCTCTCATTCAATCGTGACCATTGGATTTGATCATTTGCTCACCGTTGGATTAGAACCCATTTAGGGATTAGACAAAAAGCATGAGAGAGGCAAAACCCTATTCACTTTTACTTTTTTGAAGTGAGAAAACAAGAGAGAGCTGGAGAAGAGGAAGGGCACGATTTCCGAGGAAGCTTGCTGAGAGATTTTTGGTGGACACAAATATCGAGACAACCTTCTTTTATTACTGCACAGAAATCGAGGTGTACGGACTGCATTAACTGCTGGCACGAATTTCGAGACAGAGGTACGACTGTTTATTGCTGCACAGTTTTCGAGGTGTACGGATTTCGTACTGTACGGATTTTTTTGGGCACAGAAATCGAGCTTCGTACAGTCGTACGGACTGTACTTTTCTGCACAGATTTCAAGACAGTTTTCTGCATAGTTTTCGAGACAGTTTTCGAGGTAGTTTGCTGCACTGTTTTCTAGAAATTTTGGCACAGTTTTCAAGGTGTTGTTAATGCACAGAATTCGAGGTAGAGTTGTGTACAAGATTCGTGAAGTTGTGGCACAGATTTCGAGACCGTGAGGCACAAAAATCGAGGCAAAAATCTGGGTGTCTGTGGGTGGTCAGATAAGTACATTTTGACTATAATATTTGTACTGGAATATTCTGCTGTTGAAATAAAACTCTCTCTCTCTCTCTCTAACTGGTTTTCCCCGTGGGGGTTTTTCCAGGGCTTGATTTTGGCCAAAAATTTCTGAGTCTATCATTTTATGGTGTGATTGTTAAATGTATTTTTCAGCCTGTTAGTGTATTTTACTGTGTGTTTAATTGTTATTAAAAATTTCATAAGTAGTTTCCAGTCAATGCATAACCGACTGGGAATGAAAACCACGAAATGATGACATAAACCAACAAACAGTAAAGTGCAGAAAATTCTACATGGTATCAGAGCAAAGGGGGAAGAAACAGTGATAGTTTGCAGACACACATAAATTTCAGATCTCAAAAACTTCAGTATTTTTTTATCTTCTGTTAGTGGGCAGCGTTCTATTGGGTTGATTTTCAGATGGCTACAGGTTTGAGGATTGAAGATAGGTTGAATGGGACAGAAAACTTTGTGCCTTGGAATGCCAGAATCTTGTTGCTTTTGGAGGAGAATGAGCTATGGGTGGAGGTGGTGAGGAACACCACTACCAACCCCATTACCATTCCAGATGGCTCAGATGCTACAGCTCTTTCAACCTTCAACAAGAAAGACTGTAAGGCTAGGAGGATCATCCTTGATGCAGTAAAAGACCACATAATCCCTCACATTTCCGGGAAGACCAAGGCACATGAGATGTGGAGTGCCTTGATCAGCTTGTATGAGAGCTCCAATGAGAACAGGAAGATGGTTCTCAAGGAGAAACTCAAGAGTATCAAGATGAATGGAGGAGATGGAGTCACAGCTTACCTCACTAGGATTTCTACAGTTCGGGATGAACTTGCAGCGGTTGGTGAAGTAGTATCTCCTATTGAGATAGTACGCATAGCAGTGAATGGGGCTTCAAAGTCCTGGAGTGCATTTGTGCAGGCCATAGTGGGCAGATAGAACCTACCATCTTGGGAGAGGCTGTGGGATGACTTTGTGCAGGAGGAGACCAGGAGGGGTCTCGTACAGGGCAGTTCATTAGGTGGTGTGGCAGATGAGGAGAATGTGGCACTGACAGTCAAGGGTAAGAAGAAGAAGGGTCTCAAGAAGAATGGGGCCAAGGGGCAGCAGCAGCAGCAGCATCCACAGGGTGGACAGAATAATGACTTGAGTAAAATCAAGTGCTATTGTTGTCAGGCGTTTGGGCACTATGCATCACAGTGTCCAAGCAAGAAGAAGAAGAAGGGACAGGGACAGCAGACAGCAGCCTCAGCAGAGGTTGATGAGTTTGGTGACAGGTTTCAGAGGGAGTTTTCCCTATATGCTGGACAGATTGAGAAAGAGAGAGTCTCCTTAGCTACCAGCACATACATGGATATGGAGAGTGAGTACTCTTTGTTGACAGGGCATCAAACAAGTCCATCCACCACTGGTACGTGGTACATTGACAGCGGAGCCTCGAGACACATGATAGGTACTCGGGAGTTGTTCTCCAAGCTATCACGGACAGCTAGAGAGGTGGAGGTGGTACTTGGTGACAACACTATTGTTAGAGCAGTGGGTCAGGGGACCATTACATTTGAGAGGGAGTCCATGAGTCCCATGACCTTGAGGGATGTGTTGTACGTCCCTGGGCTGAAAAAGAACCTTGTTTCAGTTTCCACTATTGAGGACAGGGGTCTTGGAGTGTGTTTCTCAGATGGGAGAGTGCAGGTGTTTCCCAAGACCACAGGTGTATCTACCCCCATGGATATTGGAGTTAGATGTGGACGACTGTACAAGTTATTGTTTTAACCACAGCATGCTCTAGCACACAGCAGCAGTAGCAGCAGCAGCAGTGAGCTATGTGAGTTATGGCACAGGAGGATGGCCCATTTACATCACCCCGCTCTGAGATTGTTGAGGAGCATGGTCACAGGTTTACCTGAGTTCGACACTGAGCAGAGTGATGTGTGCAGAGAGTGTGCTTTGGGAAAGTACACCAAGACTGTTTTTCCTAGCAGTGACACGAGAGCAGCAGGAGTGTTTGACTTGATTCATTCTGATATTTGCGGTCCTATGTCCTCAGTATCTTTGACTGGTCACGAGTACTATATTAGCTTCATTGATGACTACTCCAGGAAGACCTGGATCTACTTCTTGAGGAGCAAGAAGTCCCCACTTGTATTGAGTGTCTTCCAAGGGTTCAAAGCCCTTGTGGAGAAGCAGACGGGGAGGAAGATCAGGATGTTGAGATCAGATAATGGGGGTGAGTATACCTCCAAGGAGTTCAATGCTTTCTGCAAGCAGGAGGGTATACAGCGACAGTTGACAGTTCCCTACACTCCTGAGCAGAATGGAGTAGCAGAGAGAAAGAACAGGTCGATCATTGGAGCAGCGAGAGCCATGCTTCATGATCAGGGGTTACCGTTCTTTCTATGGGAAGAGGCTTGCAACACTGCAGTGTATCTGCAGAACAGGAGTCCCCACCGTGCCTTGGGGAGGATGACTCCAGAGGAGATGTATTCAGGCAAGAAGTCTGAGGTGAGCCATTTTCGGATATTTGGCTCTCTGACTTACTCTGACGTCCCTTCTAAGAAGAGGACGAAGTTCGAGTCCATCGCAGAGAGAGGTATCTTTGTGGGTTACGATGAGACTTCGAAGGCATATCAGCTTTACATTCTTGGCCAGAGGAGAGTTGTAGTTAGGCGGGAGGTGAAGTTTCATGAGGAGAGGGCCTTCAGGAAGTCGAGAGAGATGAAGCAGGGGGAGCCACCAGCTCCCACACCTCAGTTGGTACAGGATTCTTCGATACAGATTTCAGGTCCGCAGGTTTCTGGGGTGACTGGATCACAGGGTACAGGCACGGCTTCTACAGGATCAGTGGTTCAGATTACAGGTACTTCAGGGACAGGTACAGGGACAGGTTCAGGGATTGGCATAGGTTCAGGATCACAGGTTTCAGGCTCACAGATTGCAGGGTCCTCAGGGACTAGTTCATCAGCTACAGGTCCTCGGGGCGTTAGACCTCATGCTTCTGGCACTTCCTTAGATGAGGATACACCAGTTTGGGAGGAGCCTTCAAGGAAGAAGAATCCTAAGTGGCTTCAGGACACTTTGAAGGAAGCAGAAGCATTTGGTAGACCTCAGGAGCCGATCAGGACGATTGTTGAGCCATACAGATATGGGATGGCCCTTGTTGCGAGTCTTCGTGACTCTGCGCCTTCTACCTTTGAGGAGGCTTCTCAGCATCAGGTATGGAGAGATGCCATGATGGAAGAGCACCATTCCATCATGAAGAATGATGCTTGGGAGATTGTGCCGATACCTGAAGGGAAGTCGGTTGTGATTTCCAAATGGCTATACAAGATCAAGCATGCTGCAGATGGCAGTGTGGAAAAATTCAAGGCTCGGTTTGTGGCTAGGGGGTTCTCACAGGTTGAGGGAGTTGACTATGATGAGACATTTGCCCCAATTGCTCGATATTCCTCTATCAGGGCAGTGATATCTATAGCAGCAGAGATGGGTTGGAAGATCCACTAGATGGATGTGAAGACCGCGTTTCTCAATGGTCTTCTGCAGGAGGAGGTGTATTTAGAGCAGCCACAGGGATTCGAGATACATGGGAGAGATTCTCATGTGTGCAGGCTTAGGAAAGCCTTGTACGGTCTGAAGCAAGCTCCTCGAGCTTGGTACTCCAGGATAAATGCATATTTGACTTCGGATCGTTGATGTATCTGGTCAACACCAGGCCAGACTTGTGCTTTGCGGTCAACACTCTTAGCCAGTTCATGGTGCAGCCTAAGAGTGTGCATTGGGCGGCCGGAAAGCACATCTTGAGATACCTAGCAGGGACAGTGGATTATGGTCTGGACTACAGGGGTTCGGGTGGAGTCAGCTTGGTTGGGTTCACAGATTTAGACTGGGCAGGTTGTGTGAGGGACCGGAAGAGCACTTCCGGTTGCTATTTCAGCTTGGGCTCGGCAACAGTGTCGTGGTTCAGCAGGAAACAGAAGTCCGTTGCATTGAGTTCTGCTGAGGCTGAGTATATGGCAACCAGTGAGGCGACTTGCGAAGCACTGTGGCTTCGTAAGTTATTGGTAGATTTATTTGATCAGCAGCTGAGACCTACGATGATTTACTGCGACAATCAGAGTTGCATTCAGCGCTCTGAGAATCCGGTTTTCCATGACAGGTCGAAGCACATTGAGATCAGGTACCACTTCATTCGAGACTACGTTCAGAGAGGGGCAGTTGAGCTACAGTATATATCCACTGATCAGCAGGTTGCAGATGTCCTGACGAAATCTTTGGGGAGGGGGAAGTTTGTCTTCTTCAGAGATAAGTTGGGAGTGGTGCAGAACACCTTCCTCGGTAAGAGGGAGTGTTAGTTTTGTACCTAGGGAAGTGTTCCCCTAGTGACTACTTGCCTAAGTCACTTAGAAAGGGGAAAAGTGACCCTCACATTAAAAACACATTAATGAGACTTTATATTTTTAAAGTCACTTTTGCTAAAGTTAAGTGGGTGAGTAAAAGTTTATTTAAGTGAATTAAATAAAGTGATATTTTTGCTCTCATTCAATCGTGACCATTGGATTTGATCATTTGTTCACCGTTGGATTAGAACCCATTTAGGGATTAGAGAAAAAACATGAGGGAGGCAAAACCCTATTCACTTTTACTTTTTTGAAGTGAGAAAACAAGAGAGAGCTGGAGAAGAGGAAAGGCATGATTTTCGAGGAAGCTTGCTGAGAGATTTTTGGTGGGCACGAATATCGAGACAACCTTCTTTTATTACTGCACAGAAATTGAGGTGTACGGACTGCATTAACTGTTGGCACGAATTTCGAGATAGAGGTACCACTGTTTATTGCTGCATAGTTTTCGAGGTGTACAGATTCCGTACCGTACGGATTTTTTTGGGCACAGAAATCGAGGTTCGTACAGTCGTACGGATTGTACTTTTCTGCACAGATTTCGAGACAGTGTTCTGCACACATTTCGAGACAACTTTTCTGCACAGTTTTCGAGGTAGTTTGCTGCACTGTTTTCTAGAAATTTTGGCACAGTTTTCGAGGCACTGTTAATGCACAAAAATCGAGGCAGAGTTGTGTACAAGATTCGTGAAGTTGTGGCACAGATTTCAAAACTGTGAGACACATAAATCGAGGCAGAAAGCTGGGTGTCTGTGGGTGGTCAGATAAGTACATTTTGACTGTAATATTTGTACTGGAATATTCTGCTGTTGAAATAAAACTCTCTCTCTCTCTCTCTAACTGGTTTTCCCCGTAGGGGTTTTTCCAGGGCTTGATTTTGGCCAAAATTTTTTGAGTCTATCATTTTATGGTGTGATTGTTAAATGTGTTTTTCAGCCTGTTAGTGCATTTTACTGTGTGTTTAATTGTTATTAAAAATTTCATAAGTAGTTTCCAGTCAATGCATAACCGACTGGGAATGAAAACCACGAAATGATGACATAAACCAACAAACAGTAAAGTGCAGAAAATTCTACATTTATGAGCTAATAGTTGGTGAACCAATTGAACTAATTGTTGAACTCTTCATAAGCCGATAGTTGGTGAACCAATTGTTGAACTCTTCATGAGCTAATAGTTGGTGAACCAATGTTTGACAAAGCTTTCAACTCGAACAAAATCCAATTTATTCTGGGTACCATCCTCAAAATGAGAAGAAGTATTTGGTGGGTTTACCGGGGATTGCTTTCCTCGTAAAAAAAAGAATAAAAAAATATTGGCAAATACTACAAAATCAAAATCAAATACACGTGGTACATCAAGGAAACGACAAGGTGTGGCTTCAGCTTTCATTCTTTGAAAAATCTCAGCTTTACCTTATTTTTGAATTTCAGGTACCAAACCATTTACCGAGATAGCTGCAACCCATGTTTCAGATTATTGGGAACCTTTATTTTACTTTTATTATCTAAGGATGATCATAAAAGTAATATTCAATCACCTGAAAATTTTGGCACTGATTCACATAACAATGGATGTTGAGGTTCCATTCAAAAAGGTTAAACATATTACTTATTCCTACAATGAACAAGAGAGGCTCATTGTCCCTGACTAAAAATGCATATAGAATGTTATTCTTCCAATGCCAAATGGCTTGTTTGGAAGTGTTGTTTAGGTAAATGTAACAATTCGAGGATGATACCAGTCTACTGGGAAACAAAATTGTATAGATGACCCCAAGGGCCATTGCTTTCATCAGTTTCAGCTTTCACAGAAGAAATTCCATCTTCTCTGGCTCTGCTGATTCCCATTGCAGAGCGACACAGATCTACCTAAAAATTTAAGTAGACGAATATCTCCTTTCAAACTAATATGGCACAAATATGGCACAGCACTATACAAAACATTAAAAACAAAACAGTATACATAACCCCTGGGGCCATTGCTTTAATCAGTTTTAGCATTCAAAGAAGGAATTCCATCTCCTCTAGCTCTGCTGGTTCCAATTGCAGGATGACGCAGATCTATGTAAAAACAAATTTAGGTAGACGACCACTTCATCCATATCTCCTCTCAAAATAATATGGCACAGCACTATACAAGACGTTAAAAATAATTATACAACCCTAGCAAAAATTAACAGGTTCACTAGAGTGTGCATTAGACTGAGGAATAGTTAATTGTTGGCAACCCCAATTTAAAAGAGGGCAAGGACTATCAGGGGCCTGCTGCACACGTTCCCCAGACGACCATTTCATCCATATCTCCTCTCAAAATAATATGGCACAGCACTATACAAGACGTTAAAAATAATTATACAACCCTAGCAAAAATTAACAGGTTCACTAGAGTGTGCATTAGACTGAGGAATAGTTAATTGTTGGCAACCCCAATTTAAAAGAGGGCAAGGACTATCAGGGGCCTGCTGCACACGTTCCCCCTTTGTACAACTTCGGCAACGTTTCCCATGTGTAATAAGAAGGCAATTAAGATCAAATTTGAGATCATTTGGGATGCGACAATTTAGATGCAGATATGCTTTCTCCCTATTTGCTTGTGCAGGTACCCAACCAAGGGACTTTGTTATCCGAAATACCTGTAAGTAGTTCCCATGATTAAAAAGTAGTCTTAGAAACAGTAGGTGCACCGTGCAACAAAGTAATAAAAAAGTAATTGGAGTTTAAATTTGTCCTTTCAAAAGGTCAGCTAAACAGAATAACTCATGATTTGTTTGAGCAACCAGAATACTCACATGAGTGTCTACAGGGAAGTCATCCTGGTTCAGATGAAACATCAATACGCATGCCACCTGTAAACATAAAACATATAGCAACACAGAACACAGGACTATAACGAATTAGTCTCAGAAACATGTAACATAAATTAAAAATACCATCATGAAAATTCCAACTAGTATATCAGACATAGTCACAGAATTTGGTATAATTGGCCTTTCTAGTTTGAATTTTGGTACGAATTTAAATTCGACTAAATATTTGTCAGATTCAGATTCGATATGATCATTGACCATATCATATCAAATCGAATCCGTACCATACAATTCACCCTGAGATTTGGCCTGCAATTCGAATCAAAACAAAAACAACCCTAACGTGCTTTAAAAAAAAACAAGGCAACTAAAAACACATTTTTTTCATTTCGAGGGACTTCATTTGTCGACCCAAAAGCATTTAACACCAAGTTTCCACGTTAATGATGGTTGCTTTCAAGTTTCAAGGAAGAATGGATGTTATTTCATTTTGACTTTTTAAATTATGTTTCCATTTTCTAAAATTTTGAAGAATTTGCATTTTCTTTTGTATCAGTGAGATGTATACTCCTGTATTTTTTTTGTACTGGAATTTTCCAGTACAGTTTTTTGTATTGTACCATATATTTGAATCCAAATATAGATATAGTACAGTAATTTTCACATTGTACCATATCCGAATCCAAAAATAGGTCCGGTACAATTATTTTCTTACTGTACCATATCCTAATCCAAATATAGCCAGGAATCCACCATGTGACCCTATACAAATTTCTATATAATTTAGAATAATATCTGAATCTGAGTCCATCAATTTACATTTTCTTTGTTTTGAGGATCATCATACTGATACCTAGAACACTAAGGAATGTACTAAGGAATGTATAGAATAAAAAATTATTAAAACAGTTTATTTATATGTATGTGTTAACTTTTATGTTCCCTACCTACCCTTGAAATATGTATGGCCTAGCTACCATTAGTTACAGATGGCAATGTCTAACACGATTGTGGCTAAGCCACATTGAGAGACCTTTTAAGGCTTGAAGACAAATGCTTGCCTACCATATGCAGCGAGCCTCTAGTAACCTCATTTTTACCAACATAATTGCAAAAAGGGACATTCTAATAAACTTTGAACTCTTACCATTCTGGCAAAGCCACACCATATGGAAATGTTTTTGCCATTTTCTATAATCATGTCTGTTATCCCTAAAGTTTACACCCTGACTGCTAGGGTCAAAGCTTAAGGAAATCTTAACAGTAGGTGTAAGATATCTGACACATGAGAAGTAATTCTATGGGGTTCGGTGGTAGGTAAGCATATCACAGAAATCAGAAACAGTCCAGTAAACAAAGGGCAGGGAGTATATCAGTATTAATATTCAAATATTGATAATACACAGCTGTGAAGTATGAATTTGTGAATGTAAAAGCTTAGGTTCTATCTTAGGATAAGGGCATAGTTATATGCTAATCAAAAGAATCACAACATGAAATGTTAAGACCATGTATAGACAGAATATTGACAGCATATACTTCATAAATTAAAATAGGAAAGGCTCATAGAACACAATCATTTCAAGAAACAGCCATTTCTTATTAAAAATGAAAACAAAACTTTATACATGCCTGCAAATTTCTGTATCAGACTGTAATGACCCTGCCTCAGCCCTCTCGACTGAAACTCTACCCCCCATATTACAAACTGATTGGATATATAAATATTACAATCAACAAATATCAGATCCCCCAAAAGAGAAGGATCGACAACCTCCTAGACTAAATTTAGATTGACAGTTATAGGAAATTAGGATCTGGTAACAAACAGATAAGATCTGAAATAAACTCAAGATCCTAATTTTATGCAACTTATTTGACCAAAGCTTATCGCTGTTCTTCTTTCGATTCCCACAAATAGCTGATGCTGACAGGTGTTGAAGACGATGATCATGCTTTAGAGAAGCCTCAGGAACCATTAAATTACTTGCCATTTTTGAAAATCCAACATTCTCTGCTTTGAAGCTAATATGGTCACAGCCTAGCAGGTGCTCCTGCAAACTGTATGAAAACTTAATTAAACAACCTGCCTGTCTTTCAAATTGCTCCTTGATTGCACTTTATTCTATCAGCAAATGCCTCTGTACCATTTATATATGTTTGTATTGCTTCAGCATTTAATCAACTAGAACTTTCAATCATGGCCGTCAAGTTCTCAGCTTCAGAAGGATCGTGACAAACTGGTGAGGCGCATTTAGAGTAACTTGTCTACTTCCACAAATCCTTGGATCTCGGACCCCATAATACTAGTATCTACTGAAGAAAACTAACAATCCGAGATGAGTAGCCTTCAAAGTTCTCAAGCTTCAAGTCTCTGTGCTTATTTAGCATCAAATGTCTCCGATTTACATCACTTATAAATCCAAAAACTGAACAGGCTCTTTCCATTTAGGAAATCTTGGGCATTTTGAAGTTTTGGATTGATTCAACGCTGGCATCAACCGTAAGCCTCCCTTTGACACACTCAAATATTTGTTAAATGAATCCAATGCTTGATATTGTCACTTGGGTGCTCGATATCCAATTTGGGGACTGTTGTAGATGCTTGCGTTGACACATGGATTGTCTCATTTTTAAAAAATTGGATGAGCACCCTTTTGTAGATTTGTCTCTTTTGATACTCATAATTGTTCAATTAGCAACCCGACCACCATAAATAACAGCCAAACACTAAATCCAAACGCTGAGGTGAGTTTGCCATCAACAAACAGAGTTTTAAAGAACAAAACTTATTTAATTATATATTAATTCAACTCTGCCTGTACCTTTTATGTGATGAAAAATACAAACTCAACAAATTAGTTGATGGCTCTGGCCTTTGGGGAATGCTGCCAGGATCCGAAATTTTATGGAATAAATCTGGAGATAACAATGTCAAAGTTAACAGAACAAGAAAATCAAAACTTAATGAGAAACATATCAATAATTAACTTCCTTTTGTACAGAAGGCACCACACTGCAAAAGCAAACTTCCTCTCATTTCCTTTGCCTTAGGTGTCTTGTCCGAGGGGTAAATATTCTGCCAAAATTTCCAAGACTTGCACCCTGCCTCATATCTTCGAAACTCATCCCGCACTTGATTGCTTAATCCCATTTTGACCCATGAGTTTGTTGCAAATTTTTTTTGGCCAAAACAAAAGAAATCAAACCACCAAGTTTGAAAGGGGATAGAGAAGGCACTAGGGTTAGTCAAAATTGATAGTACGAGAGCATCAATAATATAATATTCAATGAGAGCCAAAAATTATCGATAGTTCACTTCCTTTGGGAAGAAGGGGCTGCAATGCAAAGAGCGAACTTCCTTTGACTTAGGTGCCCTCGTCTGAGATGTAACTATTCCAATAAGATTGCCCAAGACATGCACTCTGCCCCCAACCTTGTGATGGGGCAGATCATTGCCAGAGTGGAACCCTGGTGGGTGGCTTATCATTCCATCTACATCACCAAAGAACCAACACCTCATAGCCCTATTGATTCAGATAACTACACATACTACAAAAGGAGGCCTGGCAGTTGAGCCTGCCTTTGGCCTTGAGGCCATCCCATCATCAATACCAAAACCATTTGATTCCAATTTCATGCACAAGTTCATACTCAATTCACAATCACAGAATTACACCAGTCAACATGTTCAGACAACAGCAAGGAATTTTGAAAACATTTGCTTCTTTAAATTGATCATAAACAAAAGCAAAGGTCAGCAAAAAATCCTCCAACATGACCAGATATTAACCAAATGCATTCAGCATTTAACTACACATGTTTAGCTTAAAGAGTAGAACCAGAGTGTCTAATCATAGAGAAATCACCGTTTTGGGACCAACTCCTTTGAAACGATAAAGCTCTGCTTTGATCTTGTCTACAGACATATTGCGCAAATGCTCCAGAGACAACTTTCCCCGCTCTTTCATCACAGTGTCTAAAATATTCTGGATTCTAGAAGCTTTTGTTTCGGCTAAGCCACCACACCTAATAGCATCCTCTACAGCCTTTGAATCTGCCTTGAGGACCTGCAAACAAAACAAGCAGTCTTCATCATTAATGCTGGATGAAATTCCAGGCAATCGGGCAATGGCCATTGCGAATGACAGTCATTGTGCTCCAGATTATTGAAGAAAGATTAGAAGCACTTACTTCCTCCCAGCTTAGGAATCTGGCCTTAAGTGAAGCGAAAGCTCGTATCGAATTTGCCTCAGTGGTATTCTGTGACAACAGGGTGCTTATCAAAGAATCCAACATTGTTTCTTGCACTGCATAAGGGACAACCGAATGAATAATTTCAGATTCCTGTTTCTTAAAGCAGGAAATCCTTCCATTGCTGCCTTCAACTTTCACACTTTCTACCCCATTTTTCTGATCCGAAAGTAATAGGTGCTGTCGTGCAGTTGCCGCTGACACAACCTTATCATTTAATCTTGCCCTAAACCTGGCAAATTCTTTTGGAAAACCGTGCAAGTCAAGCAGCTGGTCTCTGATTCCTCTACATTCTTCAGGACTGGGCTGGTTAAAATTAGGGTAAGGCCCCTTATTCCCAATCATAAGGCTTATTTCCTCCGAATCTGGACGGACCTCCACCCTTGGGCCTTCTAAAGACACAGGAGTCTCGTTCTTTAGTGCATTTGCAACCCCTTCCGCTAAAACTGCACCGCTTTTCTCAAAGATTTCACTAACAGGTTCATTTCCATGGCTTTCAACAAGATGTTTACTGCATTTATCAAAAACTTGACTACCGGGTCCATTTACGTGGCCTTTAAGCAAATCATTACCGGATTTCCCCAAAAAATCACTAATATGCCCATTTGCACGGTCCTTAACTAGATCTTTACTGTCTTTCTCAAAATTTTTAACAACAGGTTTATTTCCATGGCCTTTAACTAAATCCCTAGCGCATTTCTCAACATTTTCATTATTTTCATGGGCTTTAACCAACTCTCTACTGCATTTCTCAACATTTTCGCTAGTATTCCCATTTCCAAGGTCTGTCACTAAATCTTTACTGCATTTCTTGAAATATGGATGGCTAACTTCATTTTTAAGTTCTTGATTCATACTTCCACTGAACTTCTGAACTTTTTTACCAGCCATTTGATTTACACAACTCTGCTTGATTCTTTTCCTGTATTCCATGAAATCTTGCGCATTTAGTTGGCCCCCGCCTAAATCTCTAGTACGCTTCTTGAGCTGCGGCAAATATCCTTCACCATCTCCTAAGTTTAGCCGCCTTTTTGCTCTAATAACCTCATACAGGCCAAGCAAAGGTTCTATTGGAGCAATGGAAAGGAAATCTCTTATTTAATTCTCGTGAAAAAGCAAAGAAATATAATTTCAATAAGGAGAACTTACGTGAAATCCCAATCCCTATAAAATATTTTATTTTCCATTCCCTAGAAAGGGTCCATTTTTTAGCTCCAATCATCTACACCAGTTGTTATAGAAGTTATCCATGGACTAAACAATACCATTGTTTTGGGAAATGGAAGTTATCCATGGACTAAACAATACCATTGTTTTGGGAAATGGACCACTAGTTTCTCCAGATTGTGCTTCAAAAACCTCTACTTAAATGGCATCAAGAAGGGCGACATCAAAAGGATTGAGAAATGTAGTACTTTCACTACTTGAAGGTGGAGTATTTGGTCCAGAGAGAGGGTCAAAATGTCAACATCATCTTCAATAAGGAGAACTTACGTGAAATCCCAATCCCTATAAAATATTTTCCATTTCCTAGAAAGGGTCCATTTTTGTAGCTCCAATCATCTACACCAGTTGTTATAGAAGTTATCCATGGACTAAACAATACCATTGTTTTGGGAAATGGACCACCAGTTCCTCCAGATTGTGCTTCAAAAACCTCTACTTAAATGGCATCAAGAAGGGCGACATCAAAAGGATTGAGAAATGTAGTACTTTCACTACTTGAAGGTGGAGTATTTGGTCCAGAGAGAGGGTCAAAATGTCAACATCATCTTCAACAACATGCAAACAAGGCATGGTAACATTTACATCTCTGACATAATTTTGTCCACTACTCCAAATTTCAACGCCTCTTGCTTGAATCTAAAAACCACTACTATATTGTCTATGCACCTAAGTTTGAATTAAGTATTAGCGAGAGAGCATCAAACTTGTTCAATGGCAGCCACCACATCTGCAACAAAACCTCCAGATTTCCTATACAAGGCCTTATAGACAGCAATACTACATGATGGCAAGGAAAATATCACATTACAGTGAGATCAACCAAAACAACAATCAACCTACATTATTTAAGTTGAATCTCCACTGTTTATTGGCCAACAATGAAGCAGTTCAACACAGTTTTTTTCATATTGGATAAGGAATTCATAAATATATGAAGGGGAGGGCATATCAATTGGATTTTAAAGGAAAGTGAGAGATTGGCAACACCTTCCCCCCAATCCCCTCACCAAATCGCAACATAAACCTGCAGGGAGGAAAGGACCTATAATGCCTTCTTTAAGGATCATACATAAAGTTGTCGAGATAGTTGAGGGATCTAGTATATACTCTTAAGCCTTTTTAACCTGAAACAAGATTAAAAAATGCATTCAATGGAAGTGGATGCAAGTTGAAATTAGTAGTTGTTAACCCCCAATTGTGTTTGCACTACTGGAGGGTTAAGATTGAGCAAGATTCCATTAGGCTGGTTACATTGTTAATTGATCCAAGCCTACAAACTGATCAGAGTCCTTGTCAAAGCCAACGGAATCCAACACTGCTATTTTTGGAATTTTTTTTGGGAACCCTAGATTAGGGGGGCCACATGATATTGATACTCATACATCTAGGATTCTTGTAAAAAAGCAAGTCTGGTGAGACTATTATTTGTTTTTTACACTTTTTCGTTTTTTGCAAGAAGCTAAGTTGATGCTCTTTTTTCTTCAAGATCGTTCTTTGTTGCTTTTTGTTTTCTTGGGAAAGCCTATTTTTTCAGGAATGTCTAAAATGAGTAGTTTCTATGTATGGCAGGGACAGGTAAATATCGAGGTTCCAAGCAAGCAGTGAAGGTGTGGTCAAGGTTTGGTGGTCAAATAGTGTTGAGTTAAGACCAACATTTAAGTAGATGGAGTGGCATGTGGCAGCCATTACAATTCCATATTTGGTGCAAGGTGATTTTAGGGATAAGACCGAGGTTTTATCTTGCCATGGATTCTTTTCATTTCGTGTAACGTATCCAGTCTGCACCTATAGTTCAACTTGGTGGAATTAACATGAGCAATTATTTTGCCTTGGTGGCTGAAAATAATAGTTATGCCAAATCTGCTGAAAGCTAGAAGATAGTTAAAGCAAACCATTGTTACTAAATATGTTAAAAAGTGAAAGACAATAGGCTTGAAAGTTGCCAATTCTCCCGATTAAGTTAGTCTGGTGATGAGGAGATTGTTGAGTCAAAAAAGTGGAAATACCTCCTAAATGAATTGATTTGGTTGGTTTGTCTCATAAAAAGCAAGTTTATCCTCCAGTTGTGACCTTCCTTCTTGGGGCATAATTACTTATGCTATACAGTTGACCACTCACTGAAGACCATCCTTTCCAATATATGAAATTGTTTTATGGCCGAATTAATAAGTCTTCCCATTATGCCCTTTTTAAATGAAAACAAAATAAAACCATCTATACACTTGTCAATTTTCAACTATCAGTCCTCGACTCCAATTCCAACTATTTCACTCCTTAGAAAAAGGAAATAAAAACCCTTGATCTTGTCAAAAAGACACTGTCACTTAATAAACAAAACAATGTCATTTTTTTCTTTTATATATAAATCCACTCCACGTTCGTGCTATTTATAAACATTGCTTCAACCAGAAAAAAGTTTCAACATTTGCTATAAACAAGAACATATAATTTAAAAATTAAAAATATTACTAATTTCAACATTTGTTGTAAATAAAGCCCGTGGGGTAGCTCCAG
Source organism: Larix kaempferi (assembly GCA_027924585.1). Taxonomy (NCBI): domain Eukaryota; kingdom Viridiplantae; phylum Streptophyta; class Pinopsida; order Pinales; family Pinaceae; genus Larix; species Larix kaempferi. The sequence continues at coordinate 1,723,213 of BSBM01001166.1, read as the reverse complement.
TGGTAAATATGTGAAGTTGTAAATGGAAGGTCACGTGTTTGAATCCCCCAATTTAAAAATAAAAAATATTACTAACTAATCCTCTACTACTTTTTTCTACCGAGCTCCCCCGTTTTCCCCATCGCTTCCATTGCTTTCATCTTCGCTAATGCCTGTGAACCCTCATCTTCTTTTTCTTTAGCAATGATGCTTCTAAAACCATCGTTCTCCTTGTGTCGTGGGCTTGTAGAAGGTTCTTCTTCTTCGCAGTCATCATTAACTTAATGTTTTTCTTCACAATCATCATTAACTTCATCTTCTTCTTCTCTGAATGAATATTCATCTACTTTACAATTTTCACTCAGATTTTCTTCCTCGTATGAATGTGAAGCTTGAATCAATTTTTTGTTATCCACCATTTTAAATCAATTTAATGCTACTTCAATATTTGTTGGAAAAACAAAAAAATTCAAAATTTTCATCCCTTGAATTTGTATATCATACCATAATTTCCTTGCTAAATTTATAAAATGATCTTTCTCAAATACATGATTCCTATTATTATTCCTCAACCAATACATGATTTCTTTTATTATTCCTCAATCTTTCTTTTAATTCCTATTAGTATTCCTAACTATTAAATTTTTAACTTATAAAATAAGTAATTTATAAAGATCATTAAAATAATAAAAATAAATTGTATATAAAAATTAGCAAAATAAATGATATATAAACATCATAACTATAATTATCTCCAGTTACAATAAATAATATAAATAAACAAATAGCAAATAATATAGAGATAGAAATACTTTTAAACAATATAGAAATTAAAATAATTTTATTTTAGATAATGTTTTGAAATATGATATTTTTTTTTAGATATAGGTAAACTTTCCCCTTATAAAATATAATGTCATCTTTGATTTTAACCCCCCAATGACACACTGGTCGATAAATGTATTATTCAAATTTCCGATTAGGATGGATTGGCAGGTCATGGCAATGGTGGAACACAGGATTGGTGACAGGACCGGTTTCCTGGGTGCTCAATGTTTTAGGGATTGTAATCTTAGATATAAATCCAAGACTCCTCGGTGAGAGGGTTGGATAACACACATTCATAATTTTACATTATTTTATTCATTATAAAAATACAGAGCATGGTACAAACTACCATGTCCATAATTTCATTCATTTTAAAAATACAAAATATGGTACAAACTACCATGTCCTTAGATCCAAGAATAAAGTTTTATTTACTCATATATAGAATCTTCAAAATGAAAATTCTTGTGAACGGGGTTGTGACTAAAAAAATTCGAGCTTCTTTTGAACCCTCCATTCAATATAAAGATGAAAATAAGGTAATCACTGATAGAAGCTCATTTATGTTGATAACTCATATTCATTATAAAAATACAGAGCATGGTACAAACTACCATGTCCTTAGACTTAAGAAAAAAGTTTTATTTACTTAGATATAGAATTTCTAAAATGAAAATTCTTGAATGGGCTATGACTAAAGAAAAAGTTTGGCGGATTTTAAAACCTCCATTCTATATAAAGACGAAAATAAGGTGATATCTGATAGAAACTCATTTTGTTGGTAACTCTATGACAGTGTGACATCCTCATCACACAAACCCATTGTTCTTTAGTCACTTTTCACATTCAATATTTACAAAGACATTATGTTCATAAATCATTCCTCCTTAAATATTACATCATTCACAAGGGAAAATGCTTCCTTCGTTTTCAAATATTCACACGCCAACATACTAAAATCCTACCGTGTCCATGTTCTTATTGGAGATACCATGAAACAACACCTCTAGGACTACAAGATTACAGTCACACGTATCAACAAGAGAAATAAATACTCAATTATATGGAAGGGTTAGATCCGTGACACAAATGAATTTAGAGACAGGAAAATTCTCAAGATAAATCGTTATCAAATGGTTTCTATTTATGGAGGTGCTTCCATAATTTGTTCATTGTGTTGTTTTTTATGTATATGATGATTTGCATATAATTGCATAAAAAAACAACAACAGTGTCAACTCTTGTGCCCAATCGAGAAGAATTTGAAAGTTAGATTTTCTCATATATGATCACAAAATTTGTGAATGTTTTGTTGGTTCAAAAAAAAAGAAAGCAAAGGAGGATGCAACATCCTATGTAGCCTCACAACCCCACCATTCTTAGAGCACCATCAATTGAATCTTATTCAATTAACAACAAGAAATAATGATAATGAGTGATCAAAATAGAAAATCAACCCCACCATTCTTAGAGCACCATCAATTGAATCTTATTCAATTAACAGTAGGAAATAATGATAGTGAGTGATCAAAAAAGAAAATACAATACAATACTTTAATGAAATGCTAAAAACAAGAAATAAATTGAGGAAGTCCATCCTCAATGGATGAAGTTTGAATTTTCAGACTAAGAGATAAAAAAAATATACTTTTAAAAATTATTACATTAAAAAAGTTGTAATTTCGAAAAATTATCACAATATGCCACATTACTGTAAAGGTCTAGAGATACCTAATTGGTCAGAACAGAGGATTTCAGAGGTGATGAAAATATAAAATTTTGAGAAGGGACAAGAATTCAGAGGTGATGAAAACTAATAAATTGAAATGTCAAAACTAGTTGTCTACCCAAATATTTCTCACTTGCATGATATGCATACACACCCCCATACATGGATCATGCATTTAGTAGGCTTGAAGTACAAACATATGTCCCTACCAAAGTAAAAAAGAATATGCCTGAATCATTGCATATCATATGTCCTGATCAGAAATCACCAAATGCAAATTTAATCAGCCATTATCCTTGCAATATAAGAATTCCTTCGTCAACTATGGACGTATAAATTAAGTATGGACACTCAGCAATTTACAAAATAGCATTACTAGAAGCATGGAAGGTTGAAGGGGTAATATATGTGCATTTGCTAGATAATAAAGAAATGTAGATGTATGTCAATAATTATCTTTGTTCCAGGGAAGACACTGGGATGTAACCTACACTAAATATAATTTATTGGAAACCCACCGTTAATTAAAATGTGAAATTTAATTTTTAACTACCTCATGGGAAAGCTAAGGAAGCTTTAATCATTTTTACACTAAGGTTTTAAGTTTTTAACTGATATGAATTTGTAGATCAGCTAATGTTATCTCAGAAACATCATTTTGAATGGAGACTATTAATATAAGAACTTCAAACAACAACAAACTTCAATGCAAAATAGTTTGCAAATCTTATGCAGTAACACATGCAAGAGGTACTTGAGATCTTCTTTATGAACTATGTTTTGAAGACTCCAAAGCCTAGAAGAAATGTCACAAACTTACATCCCTGACTCTGCATTTCAAGCAATGATTTTGGCTATTTTGATTATTTCATGAATTTTCTTAGTTATTTGTTGCTACAGTTGTTTCAGGTGACTTCTCACTCTTTTGAAATGGCTAAAAGAAGACTGGAAAAGACTGGCAAAATGTGTGCACTCGAATGCATAAAAGATTAGGTTTGTTAGTGTGTATTTCATACGAGAAATAGATTTTGGTTGTTTACAACTTTACATTATGAATTCTACGCCGGTATAGTTATAAACATTATGAATTCAAGCAACATTTTTGAAAACCATTGGAAGAGACCCACTTGGAAATGGTGTTATAGAAATCCATAAAATGGTGGTAGGTTATCCGATTTACTTTGATTATCGGTTCCTAAAGTCTACAACTCCTATTGATATTGGTGTGATTTCTTCTCAATATAGGATAGAGAAATTTCAAGCATAAAGCATGAAGGAAAGAGACCCAAGCAAAACAAAATACAATGCTCTATAAGTATAATTTGTTACTCAACATACCACTCTCACCTAAATGAAAAATTACAATAACTAAAATCATTTTTTATTATGTTTTTAAATAGTATGATATTAAATAAAAATTATTAATACCATATTGTGAATATATATATATATATATATATATATTCACAATATGGTATATATATATATATATATATATATATATAAAGGGTCGATTTAAACTCCAAAATCCCTAATTATTTAAATTAAATGTTGCAAGCACTTGCACAACAATATAGATTCATAGATTGCCTAGAAAATAGAAACTCAATTATCTAACATGGCAACCAAGAGACTTATTCTCAAACGGAAACTCTATGAAAAAAACTTATATTGCTCGCTCATCCAAATCTTGTCAGGGAGCGGCCACAAAATTCATTAGCCCAATGATTCAATGTTCAATTTTAATAGCTACAAAATTTCTCTACTAAAAACCAATAAAGTGATATAACATATACTTGGAAAAACCATAATCCATTGCATCTTGAAATGCAAAATTAGGTACATTGCCTCAATTTACTCTTCTTTTTATGTCCTCAACAAGTAGTATTCAGGTCGAGCTATTAGTTTGGGTTGGAGTTCAATTTTTTTGCAAATGGGAAAAAGTTTGCCTATAGTTTTTATTATATATATATTTTTTAAATATTCAATTTATTTGATTTCCCATTGGATCTGTGTGAATGATGCTTGCTTTGGGTTTTGTGCCCCAGGACCTAGCGACGACCTTGCATCATCCAGGTCCAGGCGAGCGTACCAAGCATTAAAACCAGTTTCCCTCTCTCCCGTTGAGTAGTCACATCCTATGATTGAAAAGAGGTAGTCCGTGTATTCCTTGCACCTGCGAACAACTTCAATGTTGCAATGCTCCCTTCAATGCAATGAATTCATTGCTGCACCTGCTCCCTTTAGCAAAAGAATATGGCGAAGGAGCAACTAGATATGTCAAGTTTGAAAGATCGAGGAGAAGAATTGGTTGAAGAAAAGATGAATAATAGTCACTAATCCAAATGATCGTATGAAAAGCAACCAGCACTAGAGTGCCTATTCAACTGATCTCTGGTTTATGGTATGGGGGGATTTAGAAAGCATTGCAAAGATTGAAAGAAAGGAATTACAAACATAATGCTTTCCATTTCAACTGCTCTATTAACTAATAACATGCATGATTATCAATAGCCTGCCATTTATCCCTTTAATTGTGCAGGGAAGGTCTCTTTTCGTTTGCTCTGGAGGCTTGAAGAAGAGGTGGACCTAGGTTACTCCAGCTCCTTGATATGAATGATAAATTTTGTTCTTGATATGTAAGATGAAGTATCTAGGGAGCTCTAGCTTAAAAACAATATGAGTATGCATTCCATTCATCTAATTTCATTTTTCCCTGCACATTTATAGTATTCATATAATTAGCAAATTAAAATACAATGATTTCCTAGTTTACCATTGGAAATGCCCCTATGATATGATACAATCTATTACAGATTTTCATACTCAAAGAGAAATGTACTTTTGGCCAAGTTGATCAACCACCATTAGGGTTTCCGCGATCATTTTATGTGTGCGTATGCTTTTCCGATCACTCTGTGTACCAAGAGGAACTTTCGGGGATTGTTTTGAGGGAAATAAGGTGTGGGAATGCATTTCTCTAAACATTTATTTCTATGGATATTCTAACCACTACATGGAGATGCCTCTAGCTTCCAGCGAGATGTAACACTCATCTGCAGTGCAATTCTAGAGAAAATCAATTATGTTTCTGTAACACATTTCTAGTTAATCATGGATTGAAGTCTCATAAATTGAAATGTTCTGATATGCACTATAATAGAGAGAATCCTAGATTGAGTTTGATAATGTGTATTCCTGACACAACGCTCAAATAGAGTCTAAAGAGATGGCATCCCCATAGAGCACTAACATTGTTATTAATATGAGCATTTGGGCATAGTATTTGCATTCGATATCGTAATATCATAATGATACAAACCGCTACACCAAAACCCCAAGGTGTTAGTGAAGGCCATCCATTAGGATCTTAACATCCCACCACGCTCCGCAGTCCAGACTCTAGGCTGGATGTGCGCCCGTACGGTGGTGTGCCCTTTGAGCCGTACGAGCCTCGGGCGAACACTGCAATGCCGACGTTGCCACCCGCTCTGTGACTTGAACCTAGGTGGAGGCTCTGATACCAAATGATACAAACCGCTACACCAAAACCCCGAGGTGTTAGTGAAGGCCATCCATTAGGATCTTAACACATAATGTCCCAGTAGAACGTAGTCAGAATAGGAACATTGTAGTAATTTAAATCCAGTGTTTCCTTTGGCATTGTTGTATATTATGTTATGTTTTGGTAACACATTTTTAGGTTCACAATACAGTAGATCATATCACAAATTATTCCAGTTATGATTGCTTACCTTTATGTTATTGTATTCATCTTACACCATGAATTCTTGACTTGAAAAATCAAAATGAAATAAGTTTATTATAAGCAATTGAAAAGCATATTGATTCACATTAGTGCCCTCATCATGCGTTGACGCCGAAGATACCAACAAATGATTGTAAATTAGGCTTAATTCATGGTTGCACAAGCCCTAAAACAACACAGAAAGAAATGAATTTGAAAATACAACAAACCCTTGTGATTTCTAATGCAATACACAGAAAGGAAATTAACATTGACTTGTTATGAGTTTGCAAATGTTGATTGCAGCATCGCAAACAGAGCTTTGATAGTTCCCTTTGAGTAGGGGACAAAGTCAATTGCTTCAAGCATTGGTACGACCATTCAATACATTTATAAGTTTTTTCACAGAATCCTGGCTGGCATAAAACATGAACCCATTCCATACCTTTGCTTACCTTTCCGTTACTGTGTATAGTTAGATTTTTTTCACTGCAACAAGGAATATAGAGCTTGAAACCTCTTGGCCTTACACCATGAATTCTTAACTTGAAAAATCACAAAGAAATAATTTTATTATAGGAAAATGAAAAGAATATTGACATACATTGGTGCCCCTGTCATGTGTTGACCCCAAAGATACCAATAAATAAATGTAAATTGAGACTTAATTCATGGTTGGTTACAAGCCCTAAAACAACACAAAAAGAAACGAATTTGAAAATATAACAAACCCTTGTGAATACAAATGCAATACACACAAAAGAAATTAACATTGACTTGTTCCAGGTTCTTATTTTCCTAGGGATCAAATGACAATTAGAAACAATAATTTATAAATTATTGCGTATCCTTAAGATAGGTTGAAAAATTGCCTAGAAAAATCCCTTGGGCTGTCACATTTGAGGAATTGCGTAGAAAATATTAGATCAGGTGCAGGCTCCTTAGCCTTGCAGTTTGTCCTTTGTTGCAAGACTCAAACACGTTGCGTTGTCCTACTGCAAGGTTCAAACACGTTGCGGGATATCCTTTGGAGCATGGAAAAGTGTTGACTCATATTTCGGAAGTGCCAGACACACCATGCGAACTATTATTCCATTAAAACCTTTTAACTTATTTATATAATAAAGAACATATATCATTATCATAGTTTAAATGTTTTTTATAACAAATGATTGATCAATAGCTATACCATTTCGAAACAATTATCAATCAAAATCCATCTCAATCTGTAGGTAATAATGTTAGTGAAATTGACATATTAATATGTAAAATAACTATCGATTGTATCTAAGATCTTTATGTTTAAACATGTTCCTAAAATCCCTAAAGAAAGCTTCAAAGTTTATCACAGTCATAAAATTGTATTTGTATTTTCTTAAATGCTTTATTACTGTTAACACCCAAAAAGTGCTCACTAGCTCATTTCCTTATTCACATGACCCGTTTGTCCACTTTTCCACCATTTGAGCCTCTAAAGCCATCAAAAGGTCACCAAAAGACCATAATACATCCCTTTTTCCCTTCAAAATGAATATTTTTTCTCAAAAAGCATAAAAAACCCTCAAAAAGGGTCCAAAATTCCCAAAAATATTAAAAAGGGAATAAAAATATTCAAAATATTCAAAAGAGGAAAAAAGAGGGAAAAAGGTACCTAAACCATGTTGGTCAATACCATTGGTTTCCTCAAAACCATAATGGTATTCCCCACCACCAAAAACTATAAAAAGGTGGTAGGGGCTCCTCACTTTCCATCCATCCATCATCCTATCCTCACGCTGTCAAAATCTCTCATGAGACTTTTGGCCATTTTCAGCATCTTGGAGAAGAGACCATTGGAGCTTGGAGCTACTCACCCTTGGAGTTGCTCAACACAAATCCTCACCATTTGAGGTATCTTAATACAAAACTTCTATTCTTTTTATTTCTTGTTTCCATGAATTGTTTTTTAAATTTATTTGTAATATGCACATGTTAGTTTAGATTTAGATTTAATTCGTAATCATTTTTGCTTTCGATATTGAAACTGCTATCACATTGTTGATAGGTACCCATTGCACAAAGTTTGGTTGCAAAACCAAGCCAACACTTTTTGGCGACTCCGCTGGCTTCGAATTCTTAGATCTCAGTTTTTTGCTTTAGATCTTAGTTTTTGTTAGTTTTTATCATTTTATTTCATAGATCTGCCATCCTAGCCAGCAGATCCATTGTTGTTCTAGATCTTTGCCCTTTCTATTGCTATTAACAGCCTGAAATTTCCATTTTCGAGTTCGTTTTTCGGCGTTCATTTTTTGGCTTTCACCTTGTGGCTTTTCGCCTGACAATCGCGCGGCTCATTGCGACCTCGCGGACTTTTTCCACGCGGCGCACCGTGGATTCGCGACCATTTTACGCCTTGCACATCGCGGCTTCCCGACCATTTTCCGCGCTGCACATCACGACTGTGTGACCGAAACCCACGTTGCACATCGTGGCTTCTCATCCATTTTCCGCGCTGCACATCGCAACTGTGCGACCGAAACCCGCGCTGCACATCGCGGCTGTTTCCCTAAAACCCGTGATGTAGTTATTTTGAATTCGGCCAATTTTTTGCCCAGTTAGCCTATTTTACAACATTATTTTTTCTGCATTTTTACAGCCATACTAAATCTTTTTCTATTTATATATGCTCCATAGAAGTCTTTTTAAAAATTTTCAGGAATTGAAAGAAAGATTTTCTGCATTCTATTTAGATCAAAGGTTTTACCGTTTATTTGCTCAATACTTTGCCCAAGCAATTTTTTTTTTTTAAGAGATCCATTTATTTCTTGAAATATTTATGTTATTTGCTTCCCTTTAAATTATTTCAAAGATCCATTATTTTTGAATAGTTTTTTCAAGCATTTACATTTCAAAAAACGCCTTTATTTTTTGCAAAACTGGAAGCGTCTTTTCTTTCATTTTGTAATCAATCGCCCAAGCGAGGCAAATCAATTTCAGTTTAAATATCACACTTGCACCCACTCTACCACATAATTTAAACTGAGCCTTAAAATTTACCTTAACTCAACAAACTTTTAACCCCACTTGGGGAGCACTTAAAAGAATCTTGTAGTTAGGTAGAATTGAGGGGATAGGTGTACCAATAACACCCCTCAATTATTTACATTTGAGACATAGTGGTTGTCTTTAGGGTCCAAAAAATCCATTATAATTTTGACACGGTTATCAACCAATTTATCGGGAAGGCCTCTCCCTTAGGAGGGTTGAAGTAGCCAGACTGGTTCCGGAAGTCTGAGTGGAATACCGCAATCCATTCAGTAACCGAAGGATACCTTTCGAAGTTCTCGGTGTACACCCAAGAGGGGGTACAACGGCGATAGAACCAAACTGCAGATTCACCCAACCGAACGTGTCATGAACGGGGTATCCTAGTTGCCACTCTTTAGGATTGTCTACCCGGTGTCCCTCCCTGTAGGGGGATATCTAGCCATTGATTCAACACTCTATATTGTCTGACTTGGATTTTATCACCTTGCAGAGAATATCGTTTGTTGACTCACAATACTTCTAGTTAGGTGTTTGCATGATACAATACCAACCTTTGGTCTAGTAACACCACTTTTTTCTAGGAACTGTTTGACTTTTGGTATTCTGACCAATTTTGTTGCATCCCTCCACTTATTATAGAACATCTGCTATAATAAGTGCTTTTTGAGGTTGGTTGTTGGCTTGAGAGCCTTTATTTTTTCACTCCCCTCTTGCACTCATTGTTGCATAAGGGTTTCGAGTTTTTTACATCACCACCTTACACTGAAATTTTTGAATATTTCTCACCATTGAGAATTTAAGATGATCTCGTCATCTTCAGGGTCAACCCCCTCAGTTCGATACACTTGGATCTACACGTCATAGACGTAGAGCCTTATCCCTTGACTCGACACGTCATCGGCCAAACACACAGTCATCCGATTCTGACACGCCTCACTTCACATCTGATTCTGAGGCTGAATCCGAAAACCCTAATGAAATATCACCAACCAACCCCATGGCTGGATCACAATACGACCCACTTTTCACCAGTACTATTGGAGATACATCTATAAACCCTTCTACTACTGTGCCATCCATGGTAACAGCAACCCCTTTAGGCATGCCTAATATAGGGGCCACTCCACCTTTAGGTATGCCCAACACAGGACTACCTCTTATCATGGGTATGCCCAACATAGGAATCACACCCCCTCTCATTACCACAACCCAGATCCCAAGAATTCTTGGCACTATTCCTACCCCATCTGCAACCCATGTTGCACTTGGGAGCGTTGGACCATCCCACACCACAACGGTTGGAGGACATATACCTTCAATACCTAGCATACCCTTAGGGGCTACTGGACCACTACATAATACCACCATTAATAGTTATGTCCCAGTCACTACGCCACACCCATCTGCTAGTTTACCATACATGGCTAGTCTGAACTTATCATACCTAGCCAGGTTAACCAACGATCCTATCAGGCACAACCCTATATGGCCACCCATGCCTACAAAGCTCCCCTCGGACATCCCAAAGTTTGAAGGAAAACCTGGGGAGGATCCCCAAAACCACATAATGTCATTTCACTTATGGTGTTCATCTAACTCCGTAGTGGATGACTCCATTAGACTAAGACTGTTGCAACGAATGTTCACTGGCTCTGCAGCCAAGTGGTACATTGAACAACCACATGGGACCCACCATACATTCACGTCCCTCGCCTCCACTTTTCTTCATTTTTTTCAGCTACCTATACGCTATGATGCAGGAGTTGAAATACTGTTGTCTTGCAGACAAAACATAACTACCCACATCACCGACCATATCCATGAGTGGCGCAAGCATCGTAGCCTCTGTAAGATAAAACTAGATGACCGTATATTTTTGGACTAGTTTCTTAAATCACTCCTACCCCTCATATCCAAATATGTAGCCTCCGAACGACCCCAGTCAGAAGAGGAAGCTATCTTAAAAGCTCAACAATTCGACCTGATTTATGCCCAGTCAGGCTATCTCTACACCATCATACCAGACGCCCCACGATTCACGCGGTGACGCTCCGAGGGCATCACATGCCGCTGATGGTATTATCGGCCAAGTCACGACACAAAATAAACCTTTTAGCATGGTAAGCACCATAAATGCCCCAGACCTCTCTAGGGCTACATCTAATTCTGGAGCGACAACTTCGTACGCTCCAACGAATTAGACTCATCACACTCATGGACCCTCTTGTCCACAACATTGCTATGGGCAAGTGCCATCGACATATGTACCACCCACATACTATAGCCAACCGACCACCCAGAACCCAATTCATTTACCGGCCCAACCAATGTATTACCCACAGCAAGCTACACCAACTAACCCAACACTTCCAATAGCTCAGGGTTACCAACAACCCCAGCAAGCAACTGGACCACCTCCACACCCACCAGCTTATTATCCACCGCAACCTGCTCCCGCACCTGCGGCACCACAAAATCCTCCTACTACTCAAGGGCAAGTGTACACACAACACAATCAGCCCCAACACCAAAACAACCAACGCAACCAGGGCGAACAACAAAACCACGGAAGAGGACGTAACCGTGGCAACAACCAACAACATAATCAAGGTCCACCACCTCCTAATCCTCCAAATAATAACAATGTTGCTCCCCCCAACCAGAATCTTGATCGTCACCCCAAGCAGGCGAAAAATAATAACCTCAGAACAAACCATCCATGTTCTATATGTGGAGTCTATGGCCACTACACTCACAACTGCCCCCATTTAGACAAAGCACGTAAGCTTTGGGCTGATGATGCCCAACGCCAGGGCCATGCTGGACAGTCTGCTCCACTTAATCAACCGAAACCCATGATTTTGCAAAACCCATTGCCAAACCAGGGAGTAGTAAATGCTCGCCCAATGGATCCCCCACAAGGATCTGCTGCACCTCAGTAGCAAATCACCTATGCCACAACTGATTATCAGCATACAGATTCAGGCACACACCATTTATTAATGATGTCATCCAATGACATTAACCTCCAGACTCGCAGGAATCAATACGGCCCACCCCTAGAAACTCCTCCCACTGACGCATCCACCTCCCTTCCACCAGATCAACCACTACGCATACCAAATATGCCGTTGGACGGAGGACCTAAAATCCCTCGCATCCCTTTGCGAAGGATTAACAACAATCCTAATGCTCGCGCAACATCCAATTATAACGTCGTGGAAGATCTAGCACAATCCCCTGTTGCTATGTCTGCTTTAGAGGTATTGAAAACATGCCCTACACAACGAAAACTACTACTATCCGCCATCAGAGGAGTAGACCCTGACGATACACACATGATGGCTTTCGACTTAGACCAAGCCGAACCTCGATTGCCATCAAATTTGGCCTTCCAAGTATTAGTAAACATTTGAAACCTTGTTGTGCATTGATGCATCATCGATGAAGGAGCTTCAACCTGCGTTATGTCCACTCTTGTGTGGCAAAAACTTGGCTCCCCCGCTTTACAACCATCCACCACAGCATTACGAGCTTACGACGGTCGCTCAGCTCAACCACAAGGCCTCTTAGCAAATGTACCCGTAGAACTAGGCGGCAAATTAGTTCTCATCGACATCGAAGTGAGCAATGCCCAGCTCGACTACAACCTCCTTCTTGGACGTAGTTATATGTACAAAATGAAAGACGTCACTTCATCTGTGTTCTGCCTCATGATGTTCCCACATGAAGGACTCGTTATCAAGATTGATCAACTCACATATTATGATCCTAACACCCCCGTAGCCCCTCAAAATGTGCTACCAATGATTGAACAAACCGTTCAAACTGCACCGACATCATTTGTCTTTTCAGTTGGTCCTGGAATCTACACCGAGTCACCTATGAATTCCACATTTCCATTGATCCCACCACCTTTATTGATAACAAAAACATCGGATTTGTGCACCCTGTCACACACCACACAGCAGCCTTCGTCACTACCACAAACACCAACAATGCCTACTCATATTGGCACAACGCCAATTCATACTATCTCGTTCTTGTTCCCATTTTCTGGAGTTGTCAGTTCGCCAGTAATGGCTACACTCAACCTTCCTGGTTTAACACTAGGGATACCTGTATGGTACTTACCTGCTCCGAGCCCCCTGCCGACTCTGACTGTTATTTTACAACCAGTACAACCTATCCCTACTACCAACCACCCACTCCCTCCTGTCACTCATCTGCAAAAAAGACCACCCCCAATAGTGACTACAACATCAATGTCTAGAAATGCCCCACCTCCGTTACGAAACACAGGGGGCAGAGACCCACAAACTTATGACACTGGACCCATAACTCACACCCCCCCAGTAACCCCCAAGGTAGCCAAGAACCCCCCAACTATTCACATTCCCCCTAAGTGCTCGTTGTGTGACGACGTAGGCCATGCCACTCATCATTTTCCACAATTACTTGCACTCCAAGAACACATGAATATGTTGGATGACGACACCGAAATCCTAGTGATAAGACTTGAGCCACCTCCTCAACCTCGTGACAAAATGCTTCGCACTAACCACCCTTGTGCAATATGCGACATTTATGGCCATTATTCACACCATTGCCCTGATCTCCCATATTATAGAGCAGCCTTATACAAGATGAACAATGCCGACTTAGAGATATCTCCTCCCCTCATCGAGGAGATCTACCCTCCGAAATCATCTTCTTCGGAAGAAATCAATACCATCTATATGATTTCAACCACATACAAACCCGAACCCATTGATTTATGGTCTGATTACTTTCGTAGTGATGAGAAAATTCTAGAAACACTCACTGCACCGGACTACCCTTGGGACGATATGCACCATCGCTCATACTTCCTCCCTGAGGCGTCTACATCCACTGCGGAGAACCAACTATTAGTCGAATCAAAAGATTTTCTACCAACTAAGGTTGATTAGTTCAAAGACCCCATCCCAGCACCAGATGCCTTCGAAGAGGGGAATATGTCCAACATTTCCCCTATTATACAAATCGACATTTCCACCACACCTGGAAAACCTGAGCTCATCTCGCTAGGTGCATCATGCACTCAAGCAGAAACTCAGGCATATAAGAAACTCTTTCAAGAGTTTCGCGATGTCTTTGCCTGGTCTTACACCAAGATGCCTGGTCTTGATCCTAACATTGTGGAACATCACATCGACACTTGGCCCCATGTGCCTCTTGTCTGACAGAAACAATGCTCAATTCACCCGTCCAAGCTCCCAGCTGTTAAGGATGAGATTGAGAAACTCCAAAAAGCAGGATTCATATATCCTATTGCCTACACCACCTGGGTTTCAAACCCAGTGCCAGTAAACAAGAAAGTGGGCACCATACGCGTTTGTACTGATTTCCGATACCTCAACCTTGCTTGTCCCAAAGACAACTTCCCCACACCATTCATTGACCAACTAATTGATGAATGTGTGGGGCATGAAGTTCTTTCTTTTATGGACGGTTTCTGTGGATATAACCAAATCAAAATCCGTAAAGAAGATCAATACAAGACAACTTTCACCACTCCATGGGGCACCTTCGCCTATCTCGTCATGCCTTTCGGTCTCAAGAATGTTGGAGCCAATTTCCAACATGCCATGAATTATTGCTTCAACGATCTACACAGAATCATAAAAGTTTATCTGGACGACCTCACCGCTCGATCCAAGAAATGATTTGACCATTTAGACGACCTTCGACAAGTTTTCATGCATTGTTGAAAATACAACATCCGCTTGAACCCACTCAAGTGTGTCTTTTGCGTTACAGCAGGTCGCCTGCTAGGGTTTGTCATTTCAGAAAAAGGCATCACTGTAGACCCCTTGAAAGTCCAAGCCATTGTAGACTTACCGTTACCCCGCACATTAAGAAAACTTCAAAGCCTTCAAGGGAGGTCCAACTTCCTCCGCCGCTTTGTCCCTGACTACGCCATGACGGTCCACGGTTTCCTTCGACTACTACGTCTGCATACCCGTTTCATATGGGACCAACAAACAGAATCAACTTTCACCGACTTAAAGAAAGAACTCACAAACGCCCCGTTGATCTCTCCTCCAGATTTCACAAAAGATTTCACCCTCTATGTTTCAGCATTCGAACATGTCGTATCTGGAGTTCTTGTCCAAGAAGATACTGCTTGCCAAGAGCATGTCATCTACTATGTGAGCCAGACCTTGTCAGGCCCACCCCTCTGCTACATACCTGCCTCGGACAGGGGGCATACATTTTGACCGATTCAAAATGCAACCCCCTACGCAACCCATGCAACGGGTTGTACGTCAAGTGATTTTACCCACAGAAAATATGATGGACACCACCATCCATAATTGTACAGTCTTATTTTATTTGTTACAAAAAATACAAAAACCTAAACATTTGTTTTTCTTGCATGACCACAGATGGATCCTGTTCCACTTTGCTACATTGGTTTCGCTGATGGTGCAAGCCGTTGGTCCCCCAATCTCGCCTCCGTAGCTTGGGTAATATATTCCCCTTCACATGAGTTGATCCACATCGACGGAGTGTGCATAGGTGCCACCACCAACAACCAAGCTGAATACGATGCCGTGACCAGTCTCCTGACTGTTGCTCTCTAAATGAGCATAAGTCACCTTAACGTTTTCTTGGACTCACAACTCGTTTCCCAGCTCAACAATGATTATCAGGTACGCGATCCTTGCCTTTTTAGAAAATTCCTGCACACTAAACAAATGGTTCAACAGTTTGAATCCATTTCATTCACACATGTCCCAAGGAATCTCAACAGTGTAGCAAACCATATGGCCAACAACATTCTTGATTGGCACACCAATCAAACCATGTAGTAAATACAAAATGTGCCTCCACGGGCATAAACAAAAATTGCATCCACATGCATAACATGTGCCTCCACGGGCATAAACAAAAAGTGCATCCATGTGCATAACATGTGCCTCCACGGGCATATACAAAAATTAAAATGTTGCATCCACATGCATAACATGTGCCTCCACAGGCATACAGAAAATTAGACATGCCTCCACGGGCAAACAAATAGACAATAAATGCATCCATGCGCATACACGACTATATACCAAAACATATATATATATATATATCATCATCATCATATAGTCAACATGTCATAGGTGCCCTTAGCACCCAATATACAAAAATACATAAGCCGCACAAAAAGGTACTTCCCCATATGCTCATCAGCATTTGGGGGCAGATACAAGATCATCTAATCATCATGGTCTCCGGGCTCCTCTGGCGCCACCTCCGCTGGCCTCGCCGGATCATCCCGCACCCAAACCCTCCTCTCCGCCGGTCCCGCTGGATTATGCATCCGAATCCTCCCCTCAGGCCCTGCCGGATCATGCCGAGCCCCATCCCTCCACTCAGCCTCCAACAATGCTGCTCTGAGCAGGATAGAGCACCACTCACGAGGTGCATCGAAACAACGCTCGATGATGTCCCGATCCAAGTCCCTCCACCCATCTTCTGGAAATCCTTCCAGGATCATGTCTAGGGTCTCTCGTATGCCCTCCACGGCATCATCTCGAGGCCCATCTCCTTGACTGCGAGGCCCAACACCTTGAGCATGAGGAGGTGGTACCGCTACAGGAGGCGGCGGGACGACCACCATCACTCGTCCCGTACGAACCACATGATTGGCCAGTGGTACAGGACCAACATCTGCACAATCACGCAAGTGAACCATCATATAGATATCTCTAACTATAATCATAACAAAAACATCTAAAAAACACATGATATAGTAGAGAACAAAACACAAAAACATACCATCTAAACCCCAGGCCTGTCCCTGGGCTCGAGGCATCTCCGGATCTCCTCGATAATCCATACCGGCATATGGATAGTCATCAATCAGCAGGGGGGTCTGCTCCCACTGCTCATACATGTCCTGTGAAAAGAACTCGTGGATACCACCACCACCGCGGGGCATCATCTGCCCCCACCGCACCATGTGCGACTTGCTCACCAACCCGTCTCGAACCGACACCCATGGCCACAAGGTCGGTACCCGCTCAAAGAAGAAACAACACAAGAAGGAGGCATAGCAAAACTCTCCCCCCTCCCGACTGACCTTGTCCAGATCTCTCCGGACACCAGCCAAAAACATCTGACCCCATGCATAGTAGGTCCCCCTCAGCACAGAATCCACCATCATCGTTTGTCCCCCAGATAAACGATGTGGCACCACGACACCCAACACCCGCAGAAAACAAGCCCCAACAGCCTGCATATCCCACTCCCAAAGAGATATCAGGCTCAAAGCACTGTTTTGCACCATAGCCCCAGGAACATAGAATGTCTCTAGTAGATCCTCGATATCCACACCTGTCGGGATCCTCGGCAGAAGATCCCCTACCTCCCCTAAGCGAGGCAACCCGGTAAGAAAATAAACATCAGTGAGGGTGATCTCTAACCTCTCACCCCCAACTATGAAAGCACCCTCTGCAGGGACCCAGAGACTCACCAATTTGTTCAGTAGTGGTCCTACTGAATGCATCGGTGGAATCTGAGTGAACATCAGGAGCCCTCTCACAGCCAGAGCCTGTCAGACCACCTGATCGGTTCGAATTTGAATCATCAAGTCCTCCTCCATCTTCCGCTCTCGCCATGACACCAGTGGTCTCCTCAACATCCTGCCAAAAAAAAAAAACAAGAAATTTTTTTAGAAACATAAAAAGTTTTCAAAAAATTTCATCGCGGCTTTTCCATCAAAAGCCGCGATGATCATCACGGCTTCCATCCATGAACCCACGATGAACATCGTGGGTATTGACCCCACAGTCATGATGAACATCGCGACTATCAGTCCCATAGTCATGATGAACATCGCGACTTTCAACTTGACAGCCGCGATGAACATCGCGACTGTTGGCCCCAAACCCGCGATGTTCATTGCAGAAAAAGACGCGAAACCCTTGATATTCCACGTTGGAAGGCCAACATGGAATTTTGTGGCCTTCAGGGGCCCATCGCTAACCAAAAAAGACATAATTAAAAAGGCTAAGGTGAATAGGGTTACCTGAAACTTGCGAAATCCAAAACCAATGGTTGAATCTCCCAGAAATCAAGAAAGAGCTCTGATTGCTCTACCAAACTCGCACGTAACAATGACATGTCATATTGGCCCCACACCCTATTTATAGAGATTTGACCATTTTTCAAACAACCATTGCGGTATCATATGAGGTCCATTCCTCAAACCGTTGGTACCGTTGGAATCAGCACAGCGAGAACTTCATGATAGTCCTTTCCTTTTTCCGTTTTCACCAGGTCCATTTTTTCCCATGCCCCCTCGTTGCCTCGGTTTGCATGCCACATCGGCTGTCGTCCATTTTTGACGAGTCTTATATCACCAGATTCAGTTTTCCGCACTCATGATGATGATTGAGATCATTTCTCGCTCTCATGCCCATATTTTTTGGGCATTTTTCCATGCCCCCTTGTTGCCTCGATTCGTGTGCCACATCGGCCGTCGTCCATTTTTTATAAGTCTTATATTGCTGGATTCAGTTTTCTGTGCTCGTGATGACGCTTGAGATCATTTCTTGCTCTCACCCCCAGATTTTTTAGGCATTTTTTCAAAATGCCACTCATCACCTCAGTTTGCGTGCCACATCGGTCATCGTCCGTTTTTGACAAGTTTGATATCGTCAGATTCAGTTTTTCGTGCTCATGATGATGCTTGAGATCATTTCTCGCTCTCACCCCCACAAGTTTCGGGCATTTATTCAAAATGCCACTCATCACCTCGGTTTGTCTGCCACATCGGTCGTTGCCCATTTTTGACAATCTTTATGTAACCGGATTCAGTATTCCTCACTCATGACGATGCTCAAGACCTTTTCTCGCTCTCATCAACACCTTTTTGTTCGGTATAGTTTTACCCCTTTTTCGAGCCGAGCAATTCCTTGTACGAAAAAGGCACTTAGGGAGTTTTTGTTAAGCTCTTTTCTGACTCCTAAAACAATGAAAAGATCGCCGAGCAACCTTGCTTCCTTTCATGCTCGCTAAACGTATCTGAAAGGTCGTCTACTTGGTATAAGTTTACCCCTTTTCCGGACCTTGTAGACTAATTACGAAAAAGGAATACTCTAGTCACATCGGCTAGAAGAGTTCTCCATTTGCAGCATTTTATGCTTTTTCGGGCCTTGGAGACTAACTTACGAAAAAGACAACCAATGGAGTCCACCTACTGCTTTCAGACTCTCTAAACATGAAAGCGACCACGAGCAATCACCATCCCGGGCTCGTAAAAACCCACAGGATGGCACTCCACCACCACTACAAAGTCTTCTTATCATTTTCAGACTCCTTAAAAATGAAAACACCCATGAGCCGAACAGTCCTAGGCTCACAAAATCCACAGGACAGTACCATTTTAGAGCACACTTTTATCCCTTCTTGGAGCTCATTAAAACTACGAAGAAGGACCCAATGGTGCTTCTCGGTGCCACAACAGATCATGTCTACTCATATGGCAGCTTCCCCATTTTGGTCACCTTTGTTCAAAGTATTCTGCAGTATGTCACCCTGAGAATCCCTCGACAACACCCGTCAGTTTGACCCCCCAGAGTCAATGCATACCCTTCAATCCTTAAAAGCTATGATCCCCACACCTACAAGTCAGTTCCCTACGCTGCCAGGTCAACCATGTCATCATGCTCTGAACAAAGGAAGTTTGAGTCCACCCACTCTATGACCCCAGTTACTTCCCATCCCCACTGGTATGTCAGTCCTACCATCAGTACTACCACACTTCGGTTCTACACCTCGTGCTCCTATAAAGGAAACATCATTGCCTTGTTAGTTGCTGGTCTCCCTCTGTCGACGACAACCCCAGAGGATAAACCTAGAGGTCCCTCTGTCTTGGACTCATCACCATTTATGATGAGTGCCTACGAATCATTTCGAGAAGAGTCCCCAGTGCCTCTCCAAATGGTTGTTTCTCACATGCTCGACTTCAACACCTTGATCGCATCGTTGAGACTCGCACAGGGTATTGGTCCTTTCAGTTATTTGTTGAAGACCCTAGATACCACCTGACTCTTCCACATTTGAGAGTCTACTCATGGAAACAACCAGTTACATTTTTTCTATAGATATCCGGGTTGCGCATGTCGACAGTATTCAGATGTACCCTAGTTTTATACTCCCTTGAGTATACAGTTACATATACTCATCAGAGTTGACCCAGAGTTATTGAGTCCCTACAGATGTTGGACACCTTTAGATTCAGCAGTTCATCAACCCTTCTGAGACCTTGTTCAGAACGGTTGTTGCTTTATTCCAGTGTATCAGTTATTGAGATCAGTCATGTTATGATCATGAGTACATCCCAAAATAATGTCCCCTTTGGACCATTATGATGTACCAACATATTTTTTATGTATTATTCAGGTCCCCCTTCTTGGGACTAATTGTTATGTATATGTCTTGATACGAGCATGGGTATGCCCACCTCGTCCATTATCAGAGATTATTCCTCATTCATATTGAGGCCATGTAATATTTTTTCTTTTTGCAGCTTCCAAGGGTCATGGATCCAATCTCCAACCGGTCTCTTCTCTTCCCCAAACCCCAGGAAAAAGACAAAAGAACTATGATGTCTATCGGCCATACAATGAGCTCCTGCCCTCACACATCAGGGGGCAATCTGTTAACACCCAAAAAGTGCTCACTAGCTCATTTCCTTATTCACATGACCCATTTGTCCACTTTTCCACCATTTGAGCCTCTAAAGCCATCAAAAGGTCACCAAAAGACCATAATACACCCCTTTTTCCCCTAAAAATGAATATTTTTCCTCAAAAAGCATAAAAAACCCTCAAAAAGGGTCCAGAATTCCCAAAAATATTAAAAAGGGAATAAAAATATTCAAAAAAGGAAAAAAGAGGGAAAAAGATACCTAAACCATGTTGGTCAATACCATTGGTTTCCTCAAAACCATAATGGTATTCCCCACCACCAAAAACTATAAAAAGGTGGTAGGGGCTCCTCACATTCCATCCATCCATCATCCCATCCTCACGCTGTCAAAATCTCTCATGAGACTTTTGGCCATTTTTAGCATCTTGGAGAAAAGACCATTGGATCTTGGAGCTACTCACCCTTGGAGTTGCTCAACACAAATCCTCACCATTTGAGGTATCTTAATACAAAACTTCTATTCTTTTTATTTCTTGTTTCCATGAATCGTTTTTTAAATTTATTTGTAATATGCACATGTTAGTTTAGATTTAGATTTAATTCATAATCATTTTTGCTTTCAATATTGAAACTGCTATCACATTGTTGATAGGTTCCCATTGCACAAAGCTTGGTTGCAAAACCAAGCCAACAGTTACTCATTTCTTTCCAACGTTTGAGGCCGAGGTCAATACTAAGCATTTCTTCCGTAGTCAAGCGCGGTATCTCAGGTGGAGTATTTTCCACATCAATTTTCCATTTACTAACACAATAAAATTGTAATATGAGCTGCTCCTGTGAATTATTCCAAGCTTTTACTTGATTGCATCTAGAATAATTGTGTGAGAATGTGCTAGGAATTGATATTGTCAATCAAAATCCATCTCAATACGTAGGTAATAATGTTAGTACAATTGACATATTATTATGTAAAGTAACTGTCGATTGTATCTAAGCTCTTTATGTTTAAACATGTTCTTAAAACTCCCAAAGAAAGTGGTGATGGTTTGCTTGAATTCTGAAATGATGTATTTTATCGTTTCCACATATTCTTCTAGAATAGAGCCTACATCACAACATAATTGTAATCACCAAAATAATAAATGATTCTCAATAACTCTAACATCTATCCAAACTCTTAGGACTCTTCTTTTAAATATTATTTACATATGTTATTTATGTTCATAATTTAAGACTAGTGTCCTTGAATAGTTTAGTGCCCTTGTACTGTGCAGTATGTATAGGGTATTTAAAGTGTAATACTCATATAATTCAAAGACATTTTTGACCTTTTTACTGAAGAAGTCAATCCTGAAATAGGGTTGGTATGAAGAGGTTATGAAGGCCTCCTTTTGATGAAGATATAATAAACCCATAGAATTTATATGCATTTACTCTATATAATTTTACTACATTTACTCTATGAAGGCCTCTTTTTTTTTTCTTTTTCTTTTTTCTTTGTAGAAAAAATACAAATTACATAATTAATAAAATAATAAAGTAACTAGTTTTTAATATACTAAATTTGTCTTTATGAAATGGGAACAACTATCTTAGATACATGATTATATACTCTAATAATTGTTTCCAATGTAAAGACTCTTCACATGCATGGTTTTATATCTCCACTTGGTAATTACTATTCATTAAACCATTTTACATGATATGTAGATCACTGAATTGATATATTAATCAAGCAACCATAATTCCCATTATAGTACTAGAGTCTTCAGAGGGTAGAGTTTGTAAATTTGTTTTGAGAAGGTTCAGTTTGTAAATTCTTCCTTACAGAGATAATTTGCAAATACTTTGATTTCCTTAAAATTTTCATTAAAAGACTACATATCTCAATTCCTCATAAGCTTGTTTGGGCATTTTCTTGTGTCTTCAAGTTGGGCACTATCTCTAATCCATATTCATCATTGAGTTACTACGACTATTGGATTTTTTGAGCATCTCCCCCAACTTGGTTGAAGGAGACCCCAGCTGGGAAAATGGCACCCTTATCAAGGTAAAAGAGGGTCTTCGTCCATCTCCTTAGCTTGCTAGAGTTTCAATGGCTCTATTTTGTTGTCCCTAGGCACTTTCCAAGATGTGCTTCACCTCCATATAACTCATTTTTGTAATAGAGATTCATGAATGACAACAAAGAGAACTCCTTCAGGCGATATGTTATCATTGGGTGTTAACCTTTAAACATGAGACTCAAAGATTGGGGGAGTTTGGGGTCTGGGGGTATTGATTACTTCATCCATGAAACCATCTAGTATATGTAGAAGTTGTTGCATCCTGTGAAAATTCTAGGGATATGTGAGTTTTGGTTCTTGGAGTTCCCCTCATTCTTGTGATATCTATTATGTGGTCTACTACTTCCCCCCCACTACCTCGAGATTTATAGTACACTTTGATGGTGATCCTTTCGTAGATATGTATATGGATATTTCTTAGTACTATTTGGGGGATGCCATACTTCTAGTGGAATTTAACATTTGGAATAGGACATTGTAGATACCTAGTCATGATTATTCTAAGGATCTCCTATCTGTAGAGGAGCGCAATCATAGTATGGTATGACCTTTTGAGGGAATCAATAGTTGCAATGGGTCCCGTTGTAGCATATAGGAGACATATTCTTTAGTTGGAAGAAACTCATGACCTTTTACTTCTCAATGGCCTAGGATTTTTGTTGAATTGCAATAGGTTCACTTGTTTCCCTCATAATGGTGAAGCTATCACGTTAGATTATGTATTCAATGTCACTTCTCTTCTCTTGAGCATATGTCATTTATTTATATCTCCCTCTCTCCCTTTGGTTGACCATGCATACATCCATTTCTTTATCATGCCCTTTTCTCCCCACCATCTCACTTCCCAATGACTCCTTATACACTACCATGCACTTTGACTATGAGTACCTTGAATTCTATTCCTTGGTCTCTCTCAACTGGTTCCCCACATTATCTACCTCCCCTTTCCCATTGCCAACATGGATATTTTCGAGAGGGGGACACTTGCTTATCAAAAAAACTTGTAAAATCAAACAAATGTTTTTGATTCCTAAATTAAATAAATCAAATATACATAGGCATAATCCAAATATATTCCATCCCCTACAAATAATTTAATGAGCGTGATATGCAAAGAATTCGACAACATTAATATTAAAACAAGTTCATCTCAACTAACAATACAAATATAATATCATAATTATAAAAAAACTATCGTTGTACAAACACACGTAAAACATTTTTTCCATATTGAAGACAATTATGTTATAGACCGGCCTAGATCCCTTTAAACTCCGGATCTACAATGTGCCGAGAGGGATCAAATCCCTTGAGGTGCAAACCTTTTTTTTTATTGTCAATACTTTGTTGGATAGGTTTGCACCTCAAGGGATTTGATCCCTCTCGGTGCATGGTAGATCCAGAGTTTAAATGGATCTAGGTTGGTTGCAGTTCGGTGTGGTCACATTACATTTGTAGATGACCATGATTATGTATATGATGTATGTAAATACATTATCAACAGTTAAATGAGAAATAAGATGAATAACAATGTTGAATGATGAAAAATGTAAATAGTAAGAAAGTAAGATGTTGTGTACAATGAATAATAAATAGATTACAAAGTCATTAATCTCAATCTATCTTCTTTAGCTTTTCAAATAGCCACACCTACTACCTTTTCCATCAAGGGAGGTTGAAATTGAAGACCCTTCAAATATTTAACTCGAGATATTGCAGTAAATGTCATACCCTGCCTCTCTTGCTTCCCAATATTAATAGTAGCTTTCTCCAATGTTAATTGATCTCATGACTTATGGATTGTTAATCCCCATGCAAGTTTCAATGGAAGTTGTTTTTTATTATGTCTTTCAATCGGTGTAATAGGAACAGTTTGAGGGGTTGATTCATCCCATGGAACCCCCACATATTTATCAAATCTTACCAAAACATATGTGGGTGGTTTAGGGGGTAATGTTCCAGGGTTATACTTAATTTTTTCTACCACTCCAAGAGCACCATTGACGAGTCCTACATCTGTCCATATGTTCGATGTAAGCATAACCCTAGCCCCATTTGCAATAAGTAACTCATATTCCAAATCTTCCTCATTTATTTCCACAGGATACTTGCTTATTACTCTTGTAGCAACACTGGATGTAATGGGACAATTCAAATTTTGTATACAACGCTTATTATGATGTTGTACATCATCATTTGTCACAAACAAATGTATGGCCATATCAAAGGTTCCTTTCATGGAAGCATCCAATGAAGTGTCTGTACGAGTCATAAGAAATTTCTAGTCTTCCACTATTGGCACTGCATCTTTAACATTCATCAACAAAACACGAAAACATCTCTGCTCATCACTTTGTCCATCCCATCGAAACACGGTATCAAGGGTCACGACTATTTTGAATGAGTTCCATAATTATTTTGCAAGACCTTTAGATGCATATGCAGGTTTATCCATGACTGGTGGCAATTGTCCCAATTGTCAATAATTAACCTTCCACCAAAAGGAATATTGGATTTTTTTAGGAAAGCTTGTTGTTGGGCCTGACCTAGATGGGGCATTTTTGAACAGGAAGAATTTTGAGAAATATGGAGCTAAGCGCAGTTAAGTTTGAACAAATTTTGGATAAGTTTTGGTATGCTATGAAGTTGCGCGCAGCATAGTGTCAGAGGAGCTACGAGGTCGATGCTGCGAGGAGTACAATGCCGCGATGTGCCACGTCAACGAAGATCCAGCTAAGCACAACATTGATGGATGAAGGCAGCTATTTTTGTTAGGTCACAAAAGACCTATTTTTGGCAAAGATCGTTGATAACTACTAAGCAGTGGGTAGGTGCAGATTGGAGGTAGGTGACTGATCACAATAGGCAGAAGACTACTACTACTCGAACCAGTCATCTAGGGCCGAAAAAGAAGGAACAACTCAGTGGAAGCAACCTGTTGGCGTGCATATAACAGAAGATCTACTGCCAGATACCAGTAGTCCGGTTTTGGGAAAACCGCGACAGTTTTGTAAACCTAAGGGTTCTTCCTTTGTAAATGTAAAGACATGACCTATGGGTCTTGATCTATATATAAGGCAATTTTGTAAAGGAAAAGGGTTAACTCTAATTTTTGGTTAATATTATTGAATATTGTGAGATCTATTAGAGAAAAGCATTGTAATGGCTCTGCAGCTGAGTGCGCAGAGACCTAATTTTGAGAGGAAGAAAGAATGTCTGCAGCTGAGTGCACAGACGAAAGAACTATTGTACCCTTTCCTAAATAATTAACAATAGTTCTTGTGGACGTATCTTCCCATCCGGGGGGGTGAACCACGTTAAACCATTGTGTTATGTGATTGCTGTGCATGATTATTATTAATTTGTTATTTAAATTACTTACAGTGCATGCATAAGGTTACTGTTATCTTATATGTGTTTATTTTTATCTATATTCTTCGCGGAAGGGATGGAATAAGATGATAATAGTTCATGTATGGACGAATGTTAGTAGGCAAGCCCCTATAAGTCTCAAATGAATGGATCAATGAGATAACCACACAGTTAATTGTTAGGAGTGAATCATGGTATCAAAGCACACAACACTGTGTATCTCACTCATTTGCATAGATCATGATGTTTATCAGTCTAAATAATGATGAATGCTTAAGGGTTATCGAATAAGATTGAGTAGAAGTGATTAAGTCTCCTAGAACCCACTGCGGGGCCTCTGGACGTGCTGAGGGTGCAAATATCCTTATTCTTGAAAATACTCGACGCAGAGTAGGAGAATCCGTGCAATCACTAAACGCAGTTGCGCAGTCCATCACCGCGCTACGCATTAATCAGCTGAATCAATCGCATCACAAAGTTATGGAAACCTACTTCTGCAACCACCCCCTCAACTTTGCCTCGGGTGAGACCTCAGGATGCTTGTAGTCTGTTTCCGAAAGGGCTAGTGAATAGGGGATTTGTTGGTATCTCGTACCATGAAGTACCTGGGTCTATATTAGAAAACATCTAAAACAGTGCTGTGACCAACAAATGGTTCCGTTGCTGGGACTTGAACAATTTTTGGGATAAGTTTTGGTATGCTGCGAAGTTGCGTGCAGCATAGTGTCAGAGGAGCTGCGAGGAGTACAACGTTGTGATGTGCCACGTCAACGAAGATCCAGCAAATGGTTCCATTGCCACGCTAAGACTGGTGATGCGATAGTGTATTCAGAAAATCAATGTCCGACAGTTGGCATCCAGAACAAAAATAAATTTGGGCTTGGTGCGATAAGATCGAAAGAGACTTCGTAAAGAAAGAAAAGATACATCCACGTCTATTTGACATACAGTGGTTAAACAGATACTTGTGGAGGGACATCCACGAAATGTTTTGGGCGTTGTTTCCAAACGAGCTACACGAGTGGATATTGCACCTAGCAGAAAGAAAGAATTGTTCCCAAGGCGGAGTACCTACAGAGTGGAGTCCGGAGCTTACTGAACAGCTCAAGGCAATCGACAGCCCACTATCATGAGCAGTTGAATTCTGGGTTGATAGCATATTAGAAGGATTTGTGACCGAATTTGCTGTAGACACGCTGAAGTCCTACAACCAAGATGAAGCATACTTTTTCGAAGGATTCAGAGGTAAGTTCCTGAAAAACCTCAGCCTATATATTAAAATGCTTTTAGCTGAGAAAGGTGTTTTAAGAATGCAACAGTAATTCTAAATCTGTCATGGTAGAGAACATATACATTGATTCTGACGAAGAAAACCATACTTTGAGAAGTGGAAAGAGATACAAGCCTACTAACGAAAAGAAACCCACACCATCTAGAAATTGAAATTCCATGTGATCTCAATAATACAAACACTCAGTTATCAACCACAATCCACTGTACTATACCTCAGAATCAATCAGTCCAGAACCCATCCGCTGCGAGTGCCGCAAAACCCATCCCATAGCTCAGTAATACTACTAACACCGCAGGACTGAGTGCTCACAACACTACATCTCAGCCCATTCCACAGAATACTATCCCTAGCACGATCCAACAACATGTATCTACTTTTGTCATAGGGAATTAGTCTCAGAATAGTACAAAATCCGGAAGGAGAATGACAGATAATGATATAAAACTGCCGATATTCAAAGGAACGGGTCAGGAAGAGCTTGATCAGCACTGGTTTCTATGCAAAGCCATGTGGAGTGTTAAGCAAGTGACAGATGATGCTATCAAGAGAGCGCAACTCATAACTACTTTTAGAGACAGAGCGTTGCATTGGTTTATGAAGTATTCTCAAGCATAGCCAAGAACCTTAGCAGTTATCAAAATCGCGATTGTAGCAGAGTTTAAGAAACCCAAATCAGAATCACAGTGCATAATAGAGTTGAAAGAAATCAAGTAGAAACCTACTGAATCAGTCTAGGAATTCGACCAAAAATTCAAAACATTGTTGGACCAAGTGAGCTTTGTTATAGCTTCGCAACAACATCAAGAATGGTTCATTGCTGCGTTGTTGCCCCACATCAGACAACCACTAATGCAATAGAAGGTTGTATCTCAAGCTGAGGCCTTGGAGATCGCAATGAAGTTGGAAGCTTCTGGGATGATATAGATCCAGAACCAATTGGCTACCTTGACATTAGAATTACAAGGTATGAAGAATGGAAAAGAGAAGAGACATGAACAACGACATGAAGTTTGGTGCACAGGATGCAAAGGAGAGGGCCACACTAGAGAACATTGCTCCTTATTTCAAGAATACCTTAATAGTGGTGCACCAAACCCAATAAATATGAATCAGAACCAGGCACTATGGTGTGAAATTTGTAGAAGTAGAGGACATCGGCCTGCCGATTGTTACCTCATATAGAAATATGTAAAGACACCTAAAAAATTATACTGCAATTTCTGTAAGTCAGTTGGACATGATGAGTCCAAATGTCGCGCTTATGAATTGATGAATGAAAGAAAGCAAGATATGGAAACAATGCGAGGTGCTGGAATGTACCACGTTCAAGAGGAAAATCAGCTAAAGCAAGAGAACATCCACTATGATAAAGGAGGATATAGAGGCCGCGGTGGTGGATATCGCGGGAGAGGAAGAAATACTAGGAAAAATCAAGGAAGAGGATGAGGCCAGGTTATATGCTATAATTGTGGTCAGCCAGGTCATGTATCAAGAGAATGTACTAATCCATGCACCACATGCAACTAATGTAAATCATTTGAACATGTGACTGAAGACTGCCCCGTGCTTGAGGTAGAAATGCAGAAGAGGAGAAGAACAGAAACACTGAACCCTAACATCCAGTTAATTGCATCAGAGAACAGACCTACAGGTCAGAGCATTAATGCAGTAACACGAAGTGGCACTGATACAGGAAAAGACAACAGCGTAGAAGCCTCGACTTCTGGAACAACTGATCCTAAGAAGAACCCTGGAGAAACAGTAGGAATTAGAAAAGCTCTTGGGAAAGCACCTCCATTGAACTTATAGAAAAATAAGGAAATATTTAAAGAAACGCGGGACATGTTTAAACACCCACCACCTACTTCACCAAGGATCCCGTTATGAAGTGAAGTACCATAATAGAAGATATGGCACTAGCATACTATCAGACATGCACTGCACCAGATACATCTATTTTTGTTGCGCAGTTTCTCCAAAGCTGCATCAAGTTATTAAAAAACAAGGACACTCTTATGGAATTTGAAAAACTGATAAATCAGTACGAATCATGCAGTAAGAAAGGAATAGCACATGGCATAGTACATAACATTAGAAGTCCAAAAAGTACAGGCAGGGAAATGCGGTTCACTGCACAGATAGGAGACTATGAAATGGACGAGATCATTCTTGATCTCGGATCTGAAGTGAATGTCTTAACCAAGCAGACATGGCAGGCGATGGGAAAACCAAAGTTACAGTGGTCACCTATATAGTTAATAATGGCTAATCAAGGTATAGTTATACCGCTGGGAAGGTTAACCAATACTATTGTCGACATTGATGGAGTGCGAAGTTATGCAGACTTCGAAGTAATTGAAATTGTAGATGATAGCAATCCTTATCCAGCACTGCTGGGCATCGATTGGGCAATGATGAACTCTACCATCATCAATTTGAAGACAATGATAATGATATTTGAAGGCGATGACATAAGGGTCGTCGCACCATTGGATCCTTCACAGGGGGAGCGATATGTTGAACCTATTCAAGAAGAGTACAGAGCTCAAGACCTTGACCGTATCTATAAAATGACAACAAATTTTGCGGATTATATTGATCCTACTGCGGATGGAACGCTCAACTGGCATTGCGATAGTTCTTGAATCTCAGACTCAGATGCAGGATTAGAAAAATGGCAACATAGAATGCATGAAGTATCTGCCAGGAGATGTGCGACAATTACAAAGTCACTCCGTTGGATTGGAAAGCAGGTAAGTCCAATCCCCATTTATGATGGTACAACTAACGTTTATTCATTTATCAAAGAATACACTGCAGCAGTGGCAGATGAACATCGTGTCTCAGCATTAGACATGGCACTCAGAGAAACACCTGCTAGATGGTGGGCTACACACAAAAAGACAATGACAACTTGGGACCAGTGCATAATAAAACTACAAATTAGATTTGCTGATAAGGTCACACTACCATTTGAGAAATATAATGGTCAGAGGGATCCAAGAGATCATATCGCAACATGTGTAAAAGCTTGGAAGGAAAGACCACAAACAGAATGGATACATCTCTTTGTGCATATGTTGCAGGAGCCTATTCCAAAAAAATGGTACCTACAAGAGGAGATGCGCACAGGAATCGCGGATTGGTCCGTCCTTACTGCGACCTTCCAAAAGGAT
This sequence comes from Larix kaempferi, assembly GCA_027924585.1. Lineage (NCBI taxonomy): Eukaryota > Viridiplantae > Streptophyta > Pinopsida > Pinales > Pinaceae > Larix > Larix kaempferi. Next base: position 1,692,297 of record BSBM01001166.1, on the reverse strand, counting down.
TTTAGTTTTCAAGATGATCAACCGACTATACATGATGCGCTGCAACTGATCAAGCAAAAGATATTTATCCCACATCGAAAAGAAGAAAATGTAACACTAGAAGAGGTTTTTGACATAAACAATGTACTTGCGAGTCTCCAACCAGATTGGATAGAACAAGAAGAGCAAGTCATGGGCTGTTATAACTTAGCTGAAAAAGATGAAGATAAGGAAGATATCGATGAGGAGGATCTATGCAATATAAAAAATCTGAATCTGAAGGAATGTGTGAAGTAGAAGGACCTCCATTAGAGATTCTTGACATGAGCGCACCGGTCAAAACAAAGAAAGTGAACATCGGTACTACTGAAGAGCTGGAGATTGCAACAATAGAAGACTACTGGGATGATGACACAATTGCAGAGATCGCAGCTATATAACAGGAATATCAGGAAGTATTCCCAACGAAGTTCACAGAGATGAAAGGTATCCTGGGAGACTTAGGAGTGATGAGAATTCCTCTTAAGCCAGGAGTGAAACCTATTAAACAAAGGCCATATAGACTGAATCCATGCTACAAAGAACGAGTTAAGGAAGAACTCGATAAGATGCTCGATGCAGGAAGTATTGAGCCGGTTGAAGAATCTGAATGGATAATCCCAATGGTCATCCAAGACAAGAAAACAAAGGGTGAGATTAGGATCTGTGTTGATCTCAGAAAGCTGAATGACGCCTCTATGCATGATCCATTTCCTACACCCTTTACCGATGAAGTACTTGATAACGTTGGAGGAAATGAAGCATACTCTTTTACTGATGGATTTTCTGGATACCATCAGATTAGAATTGATCCAGCCGACAGGCACAAAACCACTTTTGCAACAGAATGGGGGTCATTCCAGTATACAGTAATGCCTTTTGGTTTGAAGAATTCTCCAACCATATTTTCAAGAGTGGTGATCACAGCATTTAAAGATTTCATCCACAAGTTTTTAGAAGTTTACTTTGATGATTGGACCATTTTTGGGTTACTGAAGAACCATGCCGCGAACCTCAGAATGATGCTGGAAAAATGTAGACAGCATCAGATTTCATTGAATTTAAAGAAATGTATCTTCTGTGTTTCCTATGGGATTTTGCTAGGACATATCGTGTGTAAGCAAGGATTGATGGTTGATCCTGCGAAGATCATAGTTATTGTAAACTTGCCTACACCAAATTCAATTAAACAATTATGCACTACACTAGCGCATATCAGATACTACAGGAAATTCATAAAGGGGTATGCATAGATAACCGCAGCAACAGAGAAGCTTTTAAAAAAGGATGCACCATTCATTTGGAATGAGGACTGCGAGAAAGGATTCGACACATCGAAAGAAAAAATGGTCACCACGTCGATCCTAGTTTTTCCAGACTGGGAAAATCCATTTCACATACATGTTGATGCTTCATGTGTAGCATTGGGTATCGTTCTTGCGTAGCCAGGAGAAGGAGGAATTGACCATCCCATTGCATTTTCCAGTAGAAAGTTGTCATCTGCTGAGAAGAACTACACCACTACTGAAAGAGAAGGACTTGCAATGGTATATGCACTACAGAAGTTCAAACACTATTTGCTTGGTGCGCACTTCTCAATGTTTACTGACCATTCTGCATTAAAATACTTGGTCAATAAGCTAGTGTTAGGGGGACGGATATTTAGATGGCTCTTACTCTCCCAAGAATATGATTTTGAAATAATAGTTAAACCAGGCAGATTAAATTTAGGCCCTGATCATCTATCAAGGGTCGAGTCAGGAGAGGAACCAATGAATCTAGAAGACAATCTGCCTGATGCGCAATTGTTTGCTATACAGATTGCCGATGATTATTATCACGATATTATTGACTTTCTAACTACCGGGTTCGCACCTACTGAATTTACTACGCAGCAAAAGAAGCAACTGATAGTGCGAGCCACAAATTTCACCATTATTGCAGGACAACTCTACAAGTTAGGACCTGATGAAGTGTTGCGAAGATGTGTATTAGAACACGAGAAGCACTTATATTAGCCGATGCACATTCATGAGTCGTAGGAGGTCATTATGCAGGAAGGGCTACTGCGAAGAAGATATTGCATGCAGGGCTATGGTGGCCTACAATCCATAAGGACTCCAAACAATATTGCCAGAACTGCGATGTTTGTCAGAGGACAGGGAAACCGTCAAGAAGAGATGAAATGCCGTTGAACCCTCAGTTGACCTTACAGGCATTCGAAAAATGGGCAATTGATTTCGTGGGACCCATTAACCCACCAGGAAAAAGAATTGGTGCGAGGTACATTATTACAGCAACTGATTACCTCACTAGATGGGCAGAAGCAAAACCAATCAAAGACTGTAGCGCAGCTACAGCCGCACAATTTATTTTTGAGAACACCCTTACACGATTTGGATGCCCAAAAATTTTGATGAGTGATCAGGGTACTCATTTTCTGAACAGAACTATTGAAGCTTTGACTGAAGAATTCCACATCCATCATCAGCGTAGTATGCCTTATCACCCACAAGTGAATGGCACTGTTGAAGCATTTAATAAAGTACTTGAGAATGCGCTAACCAAGGCATGCAATGTAAACCGCGAGGACTGCGACCTGTGCATTCCATCTGTATTATGGGCGTACAGAATGACATGCAAGAAATTAACTGGACATACACCTTTCAGATTGGCTTATGGACAAGAAGCAATAATGCCAATGGAGTACATTATACCCAGCTTGAGAATAGCTTCATTTATAGGGATGGCAGATCACGCAACACTAGAAGAAAGGATGTCACACTTGGTTGGGTTGGAAAAAGAGTGCTTCATCGCGGGATTCCACTAGCAAGTGCAGAAAGAGAGAGAAAAAGCATGGCTCGATCGCCACATCAAGAATAAGTCTTTTCAGGTAGGTGATCTAGTCCTACTGTATGATAGTAAATTCATAAAGTTTCCTGTAAAATTTAAAATGCATTGGCTTGGACCATATATTGTAATAGATGTTACTAACAGTGACACAGTCCAGTTAGCTACTTTAGCCAGTGATACACTACCCAATTTGATAAATGGAAGCAGACTAAAGCTTTACCGCAATAGTTCTGCTCCACAACATCCGGTATAACCGTAAAGAAGGAAAAGTTTCTAGGTGCCAAGTATGGTCGGAATTGGGCACTAGAAATTGTGAAAAAGTCTGTACATAAACTTGTAGAGATAGATCTGTACAACACGCAGCTATGAAAAAAAAAAAACAATGCGCTATTGCGACATTCAAAATGCAACACTGAGGGAAGAAACAAATCAGAGACCACGAAGTCATTGCGCAGAACCAACGATGACCTGCCTTGCAATTCGATGCAGAGCTCCAAAAAAATAGCCATTACAAGTGTCGGTTGGGAATATAGCCGTTATATAGTAGTTTCCTACAGACTGCTCGGGCATTTAAAGCATATATAGCCATTCTAATCACAATTCTGGAAGACAAGACAACAAAAGAATCCAGATTTAGCCAACAGATACCACCATTAAATGCATATCTAGCCGTTCAAAGGCGTGGAGGAGGATCTACCGTGCCTATAAATAACACTGCATATCATCTCGCGGGCATATCAAACACTTAGAATTTTATGCAAATACTTCTATCTGAGCTAGTTTTCGTAAGCCGTCTATAATCATTGAAAGTGTTTGCATGCCTAAGAGATTTTTATTTGAAGAAGAGTTCACGGTTGAAGAGATTGTGAGGTTGTTCCAACACGGAGGAATTGATGAATTAATGAGAACCCCAACCAAGAAAATCATTAAAGAATCAGAACAAAATCCAAGGAGATCACCAAGACACGGCCCCTCAATGCAAGACAAAGGGAAAAATCCAGCAGCGCCCAGATCAAAACTACCATAGACAAGTTCGGTAGGGCCAAAAAAGCCCCTTGTTGATAAAGAGATACCGTTAAATATGACTCCAGACTACATCTCGCCGCATGCAGTGGATGCGCTGACCATTAGACTGCTGAAGAGCCCAAAGTATGAGATACCATTCTCACCAATATCGAAGCATGTTGAGGTGGACAAAAATCTGTTAGGAAAGATTCTAGATTGCAAATGGGAGGACTATGATTTGCTAGTAATGCAGAAGGAGAAGCCAACTGAACCGAAGTTCCCACAGTTCCAGCCTGACAAATACATGTGCTGGAAGAAGAATGCGAAGGGTGACCTCAACTTGGTCACCGAGAGCTGGTTGTCAGGAGTAGCCAAGTCGGGGCTGCTCAACCTGCTAAGGCTTCCACATTTTGACAGATCACCGGATCTCAACGCGGTGGTGCGAACTCTTATGGCTCGCATCCACCAGGGATATTTATGGCTAGATGAGAATATCGACCTGACAATTGACTTAATCCACCGTATAACTGGATTAAGCAAAAGGGGAGAAGACACAAGGAAGTTCTTCCAGGGAAAGACAAAGGATAAAGAGGTAGAAACATTGATGAAGCAAACACAATCTGTGGTAAAAGGGAAGCAAGGCTTCCAGACGAAGGACATAAAGGATGAGGAAATACGGTTTGTCACGCAGCTATTAGTGGGAAAAATCTTAAGAAAGTGCAGACCATTAGAAGTAAACACAGGCACAATACTACTTGGTGCTGCAGCCGCCGAGGGACAAGAATTCAATTGGTCCCAATTTCTATTAGATGAATTCCTCGAAGAACTAAATGATACACAAATCAATGGTGGATATTTTCATTTCACTTGGCTAATCATATTGATCGCCTTCCTGGGGTGGAGGGAATCGAAGCACTATGTTGGAGTGGTCACAAACACTTCGGACTGCAGAGGTGCTCGATTTCAGAATCTATGGGTGAGCCTGAATCCAGAAAGACAGCACGAGACGCTGGTCTTTTACACATATTACGACCAGCTATGTGGGGTCATCATGCTTACACCTTGCATACCAAAGCAAGTGACAAGCAAATATATCCGCATTATAAATTTTTATGCTGCGATGAAATGCATCTCCATTTCACCCAAAGCGCAGAAGAAGAATGTTGATTGGTACCCAGGAAACTACCATATGTACGAGGAAGATATTGAGAACTTAATGAAGGAATGGAAGGAATGGATAGCTAAATTCCGAGTTGAGGTCGTGGATATCAAAAGTGATTCTGGCGAGGATAACCCTATCGCATGTCCCATTGTAGAAGATAAAGAGTCAGGAAAAAGGAAGGATCTTGGAAGTCCTTCAGGGCACAAGGAAAAAAGGAAGAAGCAGAAAGCAAACAAAGACCAATTAGACACAGTGCTTCGTGAATATGATTATTTAATGATTGCCGCGAGGGTAACTGAAAAAATGGAGGAACTTTAGACAAACAAAGAGATGAAGGAAAAGGCAATTCAAGACAACTTAAACCAGAACCTCACTACACTGCAAGGGTTATCCCAAAAATTTGATGAAGTTAGCAGAAGATTACCCTTGCACCATGAGTCAATAGATGAAAAAGGGTCCGTGGCGACTCCGTAGCAACAAATAACGGTTCCCACGAGGTCTCGTATTATCCATTTGCAGCCACTATCTATCAGGTTGTTATTACAAGATCAAGCAATGCTAGATATAAAGAATGTAGAGCGCGTGGAGCTTGATCTTGCAACCATACCATTACTAGGACTCCATTACTTACAGATGCAACCCAGTGAAGAAATGCATGATAGAACCATAGAAGCGCTGAAAGGACAGGCATAGTTACAAAGGCAACTCGAGGAAGAGAGCTCACAGAGTACTATGCAATTACAATATGAAATAGATCGTCGACTGAGATTGGAGAACACGATCACTGCCATTGCAGGTAATATAGATGAGTTTGAAATATGAACAGAACCAGTAGATACCATCATCAAGATTGGCGATTTGGTCAATAGCCTAAAGACTGAGAAGGAAGACATGGAGATTCTCCATGAATCTGAAATTGCTGCCCTGGAAGCGCAGATCAATCCACAGACTCCACTAGAAGAACAATAGTTGAGACAAGGAGTAGTGAAGACCGCGACGTAGAATATTGCTATCGAAGTCACTAAGTGCTAGAGTCTACTAGAAGCAGCACTGAAGGCATTTAGTACCCTTGAAGAAGATAAAAAATTACAGGAAGTAAAGAAGGAAGTGAAGGAAAAACAAGAAGTACTAGAAAAGATGAGTGAGGAGGTCAAGGCGCTACCAGCAAGGGAGAAACTCCTAAAATATAGGGAAATCAACAACCTAAAGAAGGAATTTAAAGCGTTGCGGGAGAAGGAGACAAAAATGGGCGATAATTCGCAGCCATTATTAGAAGACGTCGGCATGATGTCACAGGAGATCGAAGAAAAGTTGAAGGAGATGAACCAGAATCAAGAGCAGGTGGAAGGACAGATCGGTCAGGAGATAACATTAGAGATGGTGTAAACAGTTGGGCAAATTGAACAAGATACGAAGGCCACAATAGAAAAGCTGACTCACACATTCAAGGAGTTCACTGCGAAGATCAGCCCACAATTAGCGGAACACCTTCAAGGAGTTGTAGGTGGCTCAGGGGCGAGCCACATGTAAGTGTTAGGGGCTTGTTGGGCCTAACCTAGATGGGGCATTTTTGAACAGGAATAATTTTGAGAATTGCGGAGCTAAGCACAATTAAGTTTGAACAATTTTTGGATACGTTTTGGTATGCTACGAAGTTGCACGCATCATAGTGTCAAAGGAACTGCGAGGTTAATGCTGTGAAGAGTACAGCGTCGCAATGTGCCATGTCAACGAAGATCCAGTAAGCACAACATCGATGGATGAAGGCAGTTATTTTGGTTAGGTCACAAAAGACCCATTTTTGGTAAAGATCGTCGATAACTACCAAGCAACGGGTAGGCGTAGATCGGAGGTAGGTGACTGATCACAACAGGCAGAATACTACTACTACTCGAACCAGTCATCTAGGGCCGAAAAAGAAGGAACAACTCGGCAGAAGCAACTTGTTGGAACGCATATAATAGAAGATCTACTGCTAGATACCAGTAGTCTGGTTTTGGGAAAACCGCGACAGTTTTGTAAACCTAAGGGTTCTACCTTCGTAAATGTAAAGACATGACCTACGAGTCTTGATCTATATATAAGGAAATTTTGTGAAGGAAAAGGGTTAACTCTCATTTTTGGTTAATATTATTGAATATTGTGAGATCTGTTAGAGAAAAGCATTGTAAAGGCTCTGCAGTTCAGTGCACAAAGACCTAATTTTGAGAGGAAGAAAGAAGGATGTCTGTAGCTGAGTGCGTAGATGAAAGAACTGTTGTACCCTTTCCTAAATAATAAACAACAGTTCTTGTGGACGTAGCTTCCCATCCAGGGGGGTGAACCATGTTAAACCATTGTGTTATGTGATTGCTGTGCATGATTATTATTAATTTGTTATTTAAATTACTTACAGTGCATGCATAAGGTTACTATTGTCTTATATGTGTTTATTTTTATCCATATTCTCCGTGGAAGGGTTGGAATAAGATGATAATAGTTCATGTATGGACGAATGTTAGCAGGTAGGCCCTTATAAATCTCAAATGAATGGATCAATGAGATAACCACACAGTTAATTGCTAGGAGTGAATCACAGTATCAAAGCACACAACACTGCGTATCTCACTCATCTGCATAGATCATAATGTTTATCAGTCTAAATAATTATGAATGCTTAAGGGATATCGAATAAGATTGAGTAGAAGTGATTAAGTCTCCTAGACCCCACTACGCGGCCTTTGGACGCGCTGAGGATGAAAATATCCTTGTTCCTGAAAATACTCAACGCAGAGTAGAAGACTCTGCGCAATCACTAAATGCAGTTGCGTAGTCCATCACCGCACTGCGCATTAATCAGCTGAATCAATCGCATCACAAGGTTGTGGAAACCTGCTTCTGCAACCACCCCCTCAACTTTGCCTCAGGTGAGACCTCAGGCTGCTTGCAGTCTGTTGCCGAAAGGGCCGTTGAATAGGGGTTTTGTTGGTATCTCGTTCCGCGAAGTACCTAGGTCTATATTAGAAAACCTCTAGAACAATGCTGCGACCAACACTTGTCGAAGTCTTGAATCAATTTTTAGCAATAGATTTCTTCCAATAAAACTCATTTCATTTATTAGGATATATTTTACATGTTTCAACTCTTCTTGCAAGGTGATTACATGTGATCCTTGTAAATCTATCACCTCTTTGATTGGTATGTGAAGTGTTGAATGAATTGTTTTTGTTGAAATGTTGAATGTTGCTACCCCCGTAGGAGCCAAAAGGAGTAATGGAATCTTCTCTAGTAGAGACTCCGTTTCAAGAGCAACTTTAATAAATCCAATAAAATATGACTTTCCTATACCTATAGTTCCTTGGATTATCATGTGAAGTGGATCAACCCCTGTTCTATAATGGTTAAGGATAATATCAAAATCTCTTCTTTGTTGAACTCCCAAACTCCCAAACGAATAAGAGTTTGCATGCTCATTAATAAGAATGGAATTCAACTTTTGCTTTTGAGATATGAACTGAATGGCAAGATTGGAAGTGTCTCCATCCACAAAATTAGTGTTCCAGTTATACATAACATCGCGATCCCTATGTCCAAGAATCTCAAAATCATTGTAATTTATAACTCTATTCTTATACAATCCACAAATGATATCCCACTCATGCTCCCTAGAATCTCTATGTGGATTGGGATCTTCTTGTTCTTCATCATATTGAACCATTTCAATTGGAGGTAATGGATTGAGATCAACATGCCATGGTATGTATCAGAATTTTTATCAATTCTGCACTATTTCATCATTTGTGTTCCCTATATCTATGTGGAAATCATAAAAGGTCTTGTACAATACCAATTCAGACCAACAAAACTCTACAAATTTGTCATCTTTTTTATCAGGAACTGAGTTATATCGAGGAAACATGCGTACAATAGCTGCAATATTACTCCTTGGTAACCATTTTTCGCCTCACCGATGTTTGTCATATGACCATGATTTTGCTACATCTATCAATGGAAGGTGCTCCATATCCATAGGCCGCTTGGTATATGCATCAATAAGAGAGTTATCATTGTCGGCATTGTACGTATCAATCTGCACTTGTTTGAAAACCTTCCTACCAACATTTAGAACCACAAATCTGTTGAGATATTGTAACTTCAAAGAATATTATATTTGTACTTTATTATTCCGGAGATGTTTCATTCCTCCGTGAAGATCTTATTGTATATCCAGAGATGTTTATTCCTCCATCAGAATGTGGTAACTTGGGTTATTAGACTTCCCTAGTGGGGGTCGGCCCTGTATGTGTTATGTGGGTCAAAGGGTTGTTAGACCACCCTAGTGGGGTCGTCCCAGTCAGTTATAATAGGGTATTTAACCTAATGGTTAAATACGAGCCTACATGTACTTGTGTAAAAGATATGTCAGAGTAGTGTATAAATAGAGGAGGTGTATTCCTCATTTGACACACTCACTCACTTGAGAGTGGCGCACTTGTGGAGGAGAGGTCTGCTATGGAGAAGGAGGAGCTTATGCTCAGGGTTTGCATCTTTGTATATTGCTGGTCATCTATATTGAGGAAGCTTTTCTGGGTTTTCTACCGCATGAGGGTTTCCCAGGATAAATTTATGTCTCTTGTGTTTATGCTGTGCTTGTTGTTTCTTCAGTGATCCTGTATATGCTATTATTGTGAAATGGAATGTAATGCTGCTATTTTCTGTCTTATCATATTAAATCTTAACATGGTATTAGAGCTAACCTGAAGGAAGGCAAGGTATGGCACTTACGACACTTGCTTTACTTACGACAATTTGAAGGTTAGGGTTTTATATAGCAAAAACCAGTCATCGTGGAACTTTCGCTATAAATCCATTTTGGAGAAGGTTCAGGATCTGAAACCTTAACCGGTCGTAGATAACATCTCCAGGTATCTTGTGTCCAAAGGGAACCCTCAGATTCGTTGTACTTTGTAAGTTATGATCAGTACAAGTTAGGGTTTCTGCCTCTTCTAGATCTCAGTCAAAATCAGGTGACCTAGGAAAAAAGGCCATAACTTGGGCTAGGAAGCTCCAAATGAAATTTCGTAAAAAGTGACAGGTAGTACACAGAATGTACTATCTCAAGAAACATTTTCAGAGGCCGAAGCTGAACCAGTGACACGTGGCATGCCATACAAGTTAGATCTCCTATTTTATCCCATAAACAGGTCACGTTGCGACACTTGGCATAACTCTCTCTCAGAGAGTCCAATGGAGGTCAGACCTATCAAGATGGAAAGATAACAGGGTGAGATATCTCAAGAAAAATTTTCAGAGGCCGAAGTACAAACAGTGACACGTGACACGCCGTACAAGTTTGCTCTCCTGTATTATCCCAAAACAGGTCACGTTGCGACATTTGGCATAAATCTCTCTCAGAAAATCCAATTGACGTCAGACCTGTCAGGATGGAAAGATGACAGGTCAGGCTACTATAGAAAAAGTTTTCAGACCCTGTGGAGAGAAAATTTCAGAGTTATAGCAGAAACAATCAGGTACATATTTCTGTCAAAACAAAATCATTTTTGGAGTACCTTTATTCATGGCTTCTGGAATCTAGGGTTTCAGAGAAAGTTAGAATTTTTGGAATTGGAATCCACGGCTGAATGCTACTTAGGAAAATTGAAATTTAGAGACCAATATCAAATTTTTTGGTTGGGTAGAAGACCAGGCTTGATCAAACCCTAGTTCAGGATTTTGGTCGGAAAGATGGAAAATTAGGGCTTTAGCAAAAGTTGGAATTTTTGAAGTCTGTAACCACGGCTGGAAGCTCCTCAGAAAAATAAGAGTTTAGAGCCTTAGTTCAAACCTTTTGATTGAGCAGAAGGGTGGGCTTCATAAAACCCTAGTTCGGGATCCTATCCAGAAGATCCAGAAGTTTCAAAGGCAATTTTGAGGGGTCAAATTTTGGAGATTTCAAAATTGAAGTATGCTAGTTTGATCAAGCTCAGCAAGACACATCCTTCCATTCATTCGGAAGTGTGAAAGTCAAAGATTGATTTTTTAGGGTTTCTCTAGAAAACCCTAATCAAGCTCCAGATCAAGTTTCAGGGGGATTTGAGGCTAAGGCCTTACATAAGAAGACTACAAGAAGTCTCGACAGGTATGACTTAAGAAGGTTCAGGTATGTCTTGAAATCTGATTCTTGATTAAGTTCATAATGTGTTTGTCTTCATATTATTTATTAGTACAATATTGATTAATGTTAGAATTGTCTTATAACCTTAGTAACAGTATGAATGCATGTGAATGATCGAAGACATTCAGGCTATATGATTGTACTAATGCATTATGGTGTTGTGTGAGGTTGATGTTGTCTGCTAACAAGATACAGGTACATCACAAAAGACAAATCAAGTTCCATGACCATGACATCATGAAGACAAATACTCATCCATAATCTTTGTTCTACTTACGAGGTATGTATGACTTTGTTATATTATGCTTAACCTATGAGACATACAGGTTCTAGCTCAGGATCTCTAAATCATTGAAGAGATTGTTTAGGTATGTTGTATATAACTAAGCAGGTATACTAATCCAGGTATGTTTTCCTATGTCATGTTAGAATCTTACCTTGTGTTAGGATCCCTTATATAAGTATACTTGGTATGATTGGTTATGCTTATTCATAAAGTTAGTAATCAAGGGTTTATGTCTCGTATCTTGGTTGATAATTTAACTAACTAGATCAAACAAGAATATGCTTGAGTAAAATAAGACCTCCCTGAAACCTTGAATATTATCCATAATCATGACTATACATTTTCAAGATTATTTAGAACTATAATGTTGAGAATATACTAATGAATGTATGTTTGTGTATGAGATCATGAGGATGACACTTGAGCATGCTCAGTGGTACAGAATGAATAGAAGTTCAAAATCATACAGAAGATCAAGCGGGAGGCAACCACACAAACATAAAAGATAAGTATTTGAGTTGAAATAGTAAATGATATTGCCTGTAATAGGTTGTATGCATATTTGTATTCCTAGAATATATGATGCTGAGTGTAAACATTCATAGAGCATTGAACAGTATACTACTAATATGCATATGATTGGTAAGTTGGACAAACATTCGATTGTTGCTTGTCTAGAATGAAACCTCTTTGCTGACATGCTGAGAGCTATGCACACTCTCGATAGTATGTTTTGTTAGAGATGGAAGGCATCTAGATAGCCACTGTATGCATACAGGATATGGGAAAGTGTTGTGCCAAAGTTTTGGTCAAAATAGTTGCATAACTATGTAAATGATATCTGTATGCATAATAGGTTATCATGTCAATATGATTTGATGATTATGAAGTATTACTAATCATGTACTTAATTTTGATTTGTAGGAAAGATCATGATGAATGAAGAACACTGAACAAGCAATGGATGTTCAACAAAAGATTTACAAATCAAACACACTATAGAAGGCTTGTGGATAGAATATTCTCTTAGAAAGAGGAAGAGAATCATGATGAGATGTTTTGCTCCAAGTGACTAGATAAGACCATTCTCTTAATGGTGTAGTTAAAGAAGAAGTATGAATCAGGTTCTGTATGGGTTCCCAGGATCGATAATCAATTGATGAGCTTAATGATCACCATGGGTGATGTGGATCTCAACATTTGCTACAAGGTTGAATATGGTTTCTATACACAGATGACATGGATGCAAAAGGAACTCACCACAGAGTTCAAATGATATTGAGGCTCATATCAGTAGACCCATCTAACGAGAGATGGCACAGATAGATATGCAGATGATCATTCAATGCAGAAATGAAAATGAAAGATCTCAGATTGATGCATTACTTCCTAGGTCTGGAAGTATGGCAAGGTTCAGAAGGAATCTTTCTCAACCAAGGAAAGTATGCTGAGAAATATTAAAAGGACTTGATGTGTTGGTATGGCCACTCTTGAAGTTGTTAGCAGATGACTCATCAGAGTCAGTGGATAGAAATCTGTATAGAAAAAATATTGAGTCATTGATGTGTCTAACGAATACTAGGTCAGATATATGCTTTGCTGTGAACACCTTGAGTCAATATCTAGTGGAAACTAGATGTGCTCACCTGATAAGCTGCAAATCATGTGATACGGTACCTAAAGGATACAATAGACTTTGATCTATGTTATCTTGGAGATCATGACTTCAGATGGCTACACAGATGTTGATTGGGCAGGAAGTGTATCAGACAGGAAGAGCACATCGAGAGGATGTTATTGTCTAGATCAGCCATGATCTCGTGGTTGAGCAGGAAACAATCTAGTGTGGCTCTTAACACAAGCAGAATATATGGCTGCTTGCTTCGCTAATTGTGAAGCGGTATGGCTTCAGAATTGACTTAGAGATGGACCCAACTATGATCCTATGTGACAAACAGAGTTGTACCAATCCAGTGTTCCATGATAAGTCAAAGCACATAGAGATCTGACATTTCTATATACAAGATATGGTTAATGTTCGAATTCGTAACAAGTTACCAATGCACTAACCAAACCTCTACCGATCCGATGTACTAACCAAACCTCTACCTCAAGTAAAGTTTTCCAAGACAAACTTAATATAGCTAAGAAGGACCCTCCTCGAAAGGGGGAGTGATGTGATCACTTATGATGAGATTTCCCGCATCGACAATGAGGTCAATGATGTGGATACCTATATTGGTGATGCCGACAGAGAGGTTGGTGGATGGTCCTTAGACAGGGTCTAAGGTGACAAGGGGATTGCATCATCCTTGAACACATGTTCTAAAGAGAGCCATAGATGTATGTCTTCGAGAATGAAGTCCTTGGTGGACATGATAGGATTGCATCATCCTCAAGAGAGCCGTAGACGTATGTCTTCGAGAATGAAGTCCTTGGTGGACATGATAGGATTGCATCATCCTCAAGAGAGCCGTAGACGTATGTCTTTGAGAATGAAGTCCTTGGTGGACATGATAGGATTGCATCATCCTCAAGAGAGCCGTAGACATATGTCTTCGAGAATGAAGTCCTTGGTGGACATAATAGGATTGCATCATCCTCAAGAGAGCCGTAGATGTATGTCTTCGAGAATGAAGTCCTTGGTGGACATGATACGATTGCATCATCCTCGAGAGAGCCGTAGACATGATGTCTCCGAGAATGAAGTACTTGGTGGACATTTGGGGATTGGATCATCCCTGGACTTCAGTCCTAAAGTGAGCCGTAGACAGAGGTCTCCGAGAAAGAAGAGGGATTGTATCATCCTTGAACACTTGTTCTAAAGTGAGCCGTAGACAGGGGTCTCCGAGAAAGAAGAGGGATTGTATCATCCTTGAACACTTGTTCTAAAGTGAGCCATAGACAGGGGTCTCCGAGAAAGAAGAGGGATTGTATCGTCCTTGAACACTTGTTCCAGAATTGAGCCATAGACATGATGTCTCCGATAATGAAATCCTGAATGAATAGGTAGGGGATTGCATCGTCCCCGGACTGAGGTCCCAGAATTGAGCCGTAGACATGATGTCTCCGATAATTAAATCTTGAATGAACAGGTAGGGGATTGCATTGTCCCCGGACTGAGGTCCCAGAATTGAGCCGTAGACATGATGTCTCCGATAATGAAATCCTGAATGAACAGGTAGGGGATTGCATCGTCCCCGGACTGAGGTCCCAGAATTGAGCCGTAGACATGATGTCTCCAATAATGAAATCCTGAATGAATAGGTAGGGGATTGCATCATCCCCGGACTGAGGTCCTAGAATTGAGCCGTAGACATGATGTCTCCGATAATGAAATCCTGAATGAACAGGTAGGGGATTGCATCGTCCCCGGACTGAGGTCCCAGAATTGAGCCGTAGACTGGGTCTCCGATAATGAAGTCCTAAATGAACAAGTAGGGGATTGCATCATCCTCGGACTGAGGTCCCAGAATTGAGCCGTAGACTGGGTCTCTGATAATGAAGTCCTGAATGAACAGGTAGGGGATTGCATCATCACCAGACTGAGGGCCCAGAATTGAGCTGTAGACTGGGTCTCCGATAATGAAGTCCTGAATGAACAGGTAGGGGATTGCATCGTCCCCGAACTGAGGTCCCAGAATTGAGCCGTAGACTGGGTCTCTGATAATGAAGTCCTGAACTAACAGGTAGGGGATTGTATCTTCCCCGGACTGAGGTCCCAGAATTGATCCATAGATTGATGTCTTCGAGAATTGAAGATAGGACTGCATCGTCCCTGGACCTTGGTTCAAAATGTACGTGATGGGATTGCATCGTCCCTAAACATGAGACTTGTCTTAAAGTGATAAGGATTGATCATCCTGGAACTTGATCTGGATTGTATCATCCATGGACCTATGTCCTAAAGAGAGCGGGATTGATCATCCTGTAATATGATCGTGTGTGTTGCAGGGTATGCTGCTATGTATTAGTGAGAATACATGCTATTGATGATAGATGTATTAGTGAGAATACATACTTTTGATGACACTTGTATTGATGAGGATACTTGTATGTATATTTGTATTGGTGTGGATACTAATACTAATGATCCAGATGCTGTAGATCGTGATGATCCAGATGCTGTAGATTGAGATGATCCAGATGCTGTAGATCGAGATGATCCAGATGCTGTAGATCGTGATGATCCAGATGCTGTAGATCGAGATGATCCAGATACTGTAGATCGAGATGATCCAGATGCTATAGATCATGATGATCCACATGCTGTAGATCGTGATGATCCAGATGCTGTAGATAGAGATGATCCCGATGCTGATGATCGTGTAATGACGATTCTGATGATCGTATGATGACGATGCCGATGATCGTTTGATGATGATGCTGATGATCGTGTGATGACGATGCTGACGATCGTGAGGATTCAGATGTTGATGTTGCTGTAGCTGTTTGAGTGCTGCAGAAGATAAGGACTCAGTACTGAAGATGTTGATGTTCCAGTATTGAAGATGTTCTAGTAACTGCTTGAGTTATTGATGATGTTGGGAAAGCTTCCAATGATTTATAGATGTATCATGTATGATGTTGATGACTCCTTGCTCGTGCAGATGCTGTTATAATATCCTTCTTGTTAAGGGGGAGTGTTGAGATATTGTAACTTCAAAGAATATTATATTTGTACTTTATTATTCCGGAGATGTTTCATTCCTCCGTGAAGATCTTATTGTATATCTGGAGATTTTTATTCCTCTGTCGGAATGTGGTAACTTGGGTTATTAGACTTCCCTAGTGGGGGTCAGCCCTGTATGTGTTATGTGGGTCAAAGGGTTGTTAGAACACCCTAGTGGGGTCGGCCCAGTCAGTTATAATAGGGTATTTAACCTAATGGTTAAATACGAGCCTACATGTACTTGTGTAAAAGATATGTCAGAGTAGTGTATAAATAGAGGAGGTGTATTCCTCATTTGACACACTCACTCACTTGAGAGTGGCATACTTGTGGAGGAGAGGTCTACTATGGAGAGGGAGGAGCTTATGCTCAGGGTTTGCATCTTTGTATATTGCTGGTCATCTATATTGAGGAAGCTTTGCTGGGTTTTCTACCCCATGAGGGTTTCCCAGGATAAATATGTGTCTCTTGTGTTTATGTTGTGCTTGTTGTTTCTTCAGTGATCCTGTATATGCTATTATTGTGAAATGGAATGTAATGCTGCTATTTTCTGTCTTAGCATATTAAATCTTAACAAAATCGACAGTTGCATTCTGAAAGAGGTAGTTTTAGAAGCAAATCACATGTCTCCTGAGAACCTATGTCCCTTTCAATAATTGTTTCACACAACAAACTCCTGTATGCACATGTAGTGGTTTCATTTGGATTCTGTATAGAAGAGACATGCATCAACATATTATGGAATGTTTCTGATCCTTTTTCAGATTTAGCGGCATATTTCTCTATGTAGTTAATGACCACCCGCTTTGAAAGAATAGGTTGCCAATCTATATTAGCTCTCCATTTCATCAATGTTTCACGGTTGTGTGTAAATCTATCATCATTTTTTCTAGATTCATACTCCTTTTCTCCATTCTCATCAACATAAAGTTTTGAGTGTTCAAATAGATCCCATGGATCCTTATATCAGCATACCAATTTTGTTTTCTTCCTTCGGAGACAAGATTTCTCATTGCATGTTATGTGGCACTCTACACAGTTTAGAATTTCTTCATATTCAATCATAGGATGATATCGAAAGATTTGTTGCTTGTCCTTTAAGCATGGATGATCATCGCCATTGAGTCTAGCTTGAATATTTCTTTGATGTCGATTATGTGGATTCATTGCATGTACACATTTATCAAAATATTCCTTTTCAAATTCAAGTTGTGTAGGATCATCCCAGTTCAACCTTTCCATGTTAGGAGCATCTTTTAACCACAGAAATCCATGGACATGTGGAGATCCATGATGTTTCCATTCATAGCGACACCAATAATCTGTAGCATGATGAAAACTATTCAAAATTTAATCTCGAAACATAGTGTGTCTTAAGTGCATTTAATGCGATACAATGTGAGGATTATCAGTCACATTTTGATGTCTCCATTTCCTTGCCTCAAATGGATCTAAAGGGCTAGTACCGAGAATTAATTTATGCAAATATGGCCACTGCATATCTACTGCACTTAGTGTGAAGAATATTTTGGGACATCCAATTTGTTGAATCAAGTCAGATAACTCTGCACAACACTTGCCCAATATGAACGTGTACCTCTTAGTGCAGTTCCAAATCTCATTAATCTTTCTGTTAGATGAGAAACTGGAATATTTTGTAAATGATCTCATAACTCCTCCATTGTTGTAGGTAGATTTGCTATATTTTTTTTTACAAAAATTGCAGAGGAATATTGAGCATGATGTCTCATGATAATGTTAAGTAAAAAATATCGGAAGCGTGGGTGCCTTCCAAACCTATTGTCATGATATCTAAGCAGATGTTTGGCATACTCATGAAGATGAACATTTCGCATTCGTAGTTGCAACCAAATAGCTTCACCTGTATGAAACAAAGTTGGAAATGTCATATCAAACAATCCCTCAGTGTTATACTCATTGATGGGAGAAGAGCCAATTCCAGGCCAAGTAAGCACATATGTCAATCCATCATTTGTGTTATTTTCTTCAGGATTTGGGTTATTTTCCCATATTTGAATAATTTGAATTTCTCATGGTGCATTTGGAATCCTAGCTGCTAATGAAGTGGCATATCATCAATTGTTGGTACCCCTTCCAACATCGGGAACTCTATGTCATCGTCTATCTCTGGTAAAGTAACATAATTTACCATACTTGATACATCTATTGCATTTTCAGGAAACTCATTTACTGCATTGTAATCAACTTGAACATCATGATGATACGGATCATTCTGAACCTTATATAATAATGCATCCATTACATACTATCTTCTTACACTGAAGTCATAACTTGTTCCTTGTTGTCCCTTCTTCTGTACAACAATCATTAAATCTAACTCTTTAACATGTCGTGGTAATTTTTTTGCAACATCTTTGACCTCTTGTGGGAAACTAATGGTATGCCCTCTATATTTGTATTGTCCACCTATTTAATGCATCACCTGCAAAATTGGACTTGAACGTGCTATCAACATCTCTTCAACTTGTGTGAGCACTGCAAGGACTTGAGGTTGCGCTCCTAGATCCAAATGGTTTTCCATTGAAAACCTGTGATGACCTCCCTCTCTTTTACATCTCATACAAATTGGATTGGTACTTATGTTCAATACATGAATTCCAACATAGAACTTTTGACACACATGACACATATGAACTTCAACCAATTGATCGATTCTATCACAAAATTTTCGATGTGCAATTTTCATATTTGCAATTGTTCTTGGAACATCATGCACATTTTGAATTTCTTCAGCTGGTACCATATCGGTGAGGGTTATAGATTCAGCTTGGGCATATATATCTTCTAATTTTCTTCTCTTTCTATGATTATCATTTTCTTGAAGTTCTGCATCTGCTCATATGGTTGTACCGATAGTTTGGAATGATCGTCTTTGTCGATAAGCTCTTTGTCTTTGTGCATTCCATCTTCTTGGTTCTTCTTGTCGTTCAACGCTTAGTTGATCAAACCTTTGTCGATAAGCTCTTTGTATTTCTGCACTCTGTCTTCTTTGTTCTTCTTGTATTTCAGTGGTCATTTGTTCTGACCTCCTCTCTCTATACACTCTTTGTCTTTCAACATTCTGTCTTCTTTGTTATTCTTGTATTTCAGTGTTCATTTGTTCTGACCTCCTCTCTTTATACGCTCTTTGTCTTTCATCATTTTGTCTTCTTTGTTCTCCGTGTTCTTCAGGTTGTTGAATAGTGTTTTGTTCTAACCTTCTTTGTTGATATGCTCTTTATCTTTTTGCATTATGTCTTCTTTTCTCTTCATGTTCCTCATGTCGTTTAGTGGTTACTTGTTTTGACCTTCTTTGTCGATAAGCTCTTTGTCTCTCTACATTATGTCTTCTTTGTTATTCTCGTTGTTCAATTGTCATTTGTTCTGACCTTCTTTGTTGAAATGCTCTTTACCTTTTTGAATTTTGTCTTCTTCGTTCCTCTCGTTTCTCAGTTGACATGTCTTCTAAGTTTTCTCTCTTTGTAATTCTTGGCAAATACTTTCATGTTTAAAAATATGCTGAATACAGAACACAAACAATGAAATGAATGCATTGATACAAAAAAAAATGCAACAGCCACTAAAATCAACGCAATAGTCACTAAAAACAATGTAGAAGTTATTAAAATCGTTGCGTTGATATGGAAATCAATGAAATAGTCACTGAAATCATTGTATGAATGCAATATTCACCGAAATAAATGCATCATTGTATTATTCAATCTGTCATGTTTATCACACAAAGAAAAAAAAACATGATGCCTCAATGAAGTAAATGCAACAATGCACAATCTTAATTTTAATCTACTGAATATTATCAAATACTAAACTGAACTAAATTATTAAATATTAAACCAAATTATTAAATTCTAAACTAAAAATATTAACTCCACATTAAACTAATATTTTAATTTCAACTTAAAATCAACCCATGGGGTAGAGGAATTGGTTATGAATAATTGAGATGAGAAGTTGTAAATGAAAGGTCAGATAGGAAACAAAAGGAGTTTTCATCAATAAGGGGAAACAATATGGAAGAAAATTTTCTCTAGGGTTTTGCAACCCGTAGGGGTTGCACTCTGTAAACTCTGATGTGCACACGGGATGGAAGCTGCACAGATTTCGATGGCACTGACGCCTGCACGGAATACCACACAGTAGATGCAGTCGATTATTCGTCGGATCTGCTTGAGGGTAAAAACTTATTTTATTCTTTTACCGACTTTATTTCACTGCAAAACCCACAGTGATACTGCAGCAGTTTCCTCGCCAGTCTTTCCCTCACTGCAACCTTCCGGAGATTACCTTAATGGTTACCTGACATATGGTGGGGAGATTTCTATGGTGGCTTCATTGTCTGAACACCTGTCTCTCTCAGTGGGTAGTTTCACAACCGTCAGTTTCGTCTAAGATGGTCTCCTCGAATTGGGGTTCGGGGGTTCTCACCACACACTCTTTGGTTACCCTTCTAGCTACGCTCTGGGCGACCGACTACCTTTTGTGCATCCACGATCATCCACACTGAACCCTTGTCGGACGCTTGGCCACCAAAAAATGCAGCACTCTTTGAGCTCGGGGTCTGTGACTGGGCCTCCGACGTTTTCACTGTGCCGCACTCTTTCCCTACCTCTGCGGAAAACCCTCTTGCACAGATACCGGATGAGTTCATAAACTCCCTTTTCTACTCTCCCCCCCACACTAGTACTACTCCTACAACCCTCGGCACCGAGGGAACTCGATTGGGCGTACATTCCACTGCGCGAGGACAAGATATCTCACCTCTGCATAAACAGAAAGGGAACTTCTTAAAATGTGCACGGGATTCCATCAACTTGATCTGTGGGCAGAAGGTGCTTGTGGCTAGCTCCCTGAACATGGCGGAGACAGCATTGGTTGGTCGTGCTTGCAGAAAATACCCGCATTTTGAGGATTTGGATAGGTGGGTTTCAACTAATTGGCACCACATTCTTGATTATAAACAGGTGATCATGGTCCTCTCCCGCGGATGGTTTATTTTCAAGTTCAACTCTCATGAGGATGTTTGACGCATACTTGCTTCACACTAGAGCCTGGGAAACACACCCATTTTTTTTTAGAGCTGGACAACTATGTTCGATGCGGACACGAAAAAATTTAATGTTATCCCTATTTGGGTCCGTCTTCCAGGTTTACCTTGGGAATTCTGGAACTCGGACTCCTTCTGGGACATCGACAATGTGTTGGGTGTATATATTGATGCAGATATGTCTTTTCAACACACTCGGATTTTCTCGGTGGCTTGTATACTTGTTGCTATCAACGTTCGCGAGGGACTCCATCCATTTATAAACTTTGTTTGAGGTCTTGCTCAGCGGACGCAGAGACTGGATTATGAGGGTATACCTTTCCGATGCCATAGATGTCATGGTATTGGGAACCTTGCAAAACATTGCCGTCTCACTTTCTAGCCTAAATTGGAAAACACTCGCAAACGGATGGGGAGTACATACCCTGGAACGAGGGATGATACATTGAAAGACGAAAGGCATGAAACTTCTTCAGGTTTACATCAGAAAAACCCTATTTGCAGGGACTTTTTTGGGGCTTGTTCATAAAATGTGGCTATTACCTCGTCTTTCATGCATTCGACACCACGGGCCCTTGAGGGATTCACACCTGCGCTGACTTTGAACTGCTCTGTGGACGCAATGACGTCTACACTACCGAGTATGATTGAAACACTTGACTCTGTTTACACCTCTATTGTTTCTACTTTATGCTCAATGCATCTGGATTCTCTTGTTACTACCGACTCCCCCACCCCTGTTCTCTCCCCATATTCCATCCCTCCTAACAAATCCACTAACACTATCCCTAGCATGGACTGCTATATGGCTCCCCATCCCATCGAAAAATATATGCCCCTGCATCCGTTTTCACCTACGCACTCGCGACATCCCTATCCTGACCTCCCTTCCATTGGGTACCGAACTGGGATCAAACCCTCTACCCCGCAAACCATCCCGCGATCGTGGTCGACCCACTCATTTTGCTTCAGCACAACAACAGGCCATCCTGGATCTGGAGAATGGTAAACAAAGATCCATCATCAGGGCACTTAGAGCAGTGCATGCCCATTCTGGGGTTCCCCCATGAAAATAATGTCAGTAAACTGTAGGGGTTTGGAAAGTAAACCTAAAAAACTTGCCCTACAATAGCTGATCTCTCTACAACAACCTGACATATTTTTGCTACAAGAAACTATGGGGTTAGAAACTGACGTTCTGACACTACTCTCTGCTACCTTCCCTACTTTTGACTTTGCTTCCATTAGTGCTTGTGGGCATTCTGGGGGCCTCGCCATGGGCTGGAAGAAATCCACAAATAAACTTCACAACACCCGGGGCTTCTCCTCGGGTTTGGGTGTGGAACTTTTCCACTCGGGCCTTAATAGGGCCTTCAAGATCATCAACATATATGGTCCCTATGTTGATCGTGAGAATTATTGGAACTCCATTCGGTAGAACACCATGATCACCGGGGATGACACTATCATCGGTGGTGATTTAAACTTCACCCTCGGCACCCATGAGATTTGGGGTCAACATGCATGAGGCGATGCTCTCTCTGGTTTTTTTGAACTATTGCT
Organism: Larix kaempferi; assembly: GCA_027924585.1. NCBI lineage: Eukaryota > Viridiplantae > Streptophyta > Pinopsida > Pinales > Pinaceae > Larix > Larix kaempferi. Next base: position 1,669,498 of record BSBM01001166.1, on the reverse strand, counting down.
TCATGACACACATCTCATTGATTACCAGCCACCCATACTAAAACCGACTTGTAATAATCATATAACTGGGGTGGGTTGCATCTCAAAGAGATTGGACCATTTCCTTATTGCGGAAGCATTGGTGAATCAACCCTTTAGGATGTGACAGTGGGTCAAATCTGGGTGCATCTTGGATCATCATCCCATCTGCTTTGAGATTCAGGGAAACAACATCAAACCGCCTAGTCCCTACAAACTATGTGCGGCTTGGCTTACGGAGGAGGAGGAGGTTGAAAACATCATAAAAAACTCCTAGATCCCCTTTAAGCCTGGAGTGGGATTACATGTTGCACCTCATTTTATTAGAAACCTCACTTTGGTTAAAAGATGACTGAAAGCCTGGGCACACAAAAAACATGAAATAGATGCCTTGGAATTCACCAGGGTTGAAACGAATCTGAAATCTATTTAGGGACAGATTGGGGGCAGTTATGCCTCTTCAGAATCCACCTCACTCCTAAAAACTCTGGAAAGCTCGAGAAACAAAATCCTACTCGAGCAGGAAGAAGTATGGAGGCTAAAAAGTAGAGCCATCTAGCTGGAAAGTGGTGATGAAAATACAAAATTCTTCCATGCATATGCTAAAGGACGAAAAAGCACAAAATACTATCTGGGATCTGAAGAACGCTCAAGGAGAGTCCGTATCCTCCTTTGAAGACTTGGTTACATTGGGCTCTACTCACTTCAAATCACTCTTCTCGACTGACAATAGAGCTACTATTGCTAAAGTAATTAGACTCTCAATTTTTCCCGGGATCTGTCATTGAAGAGGACAACTTGATTCTCATGGAAGAAATCAATGAGGGGGAACTCATGGCTACACTTCATAGCTTCCAAAAGGATAAGAGCCCTAGAATGGATGGATGGACCATCGAATTCTTTATTGAATACTTTGATACTATTGGTGTTGATCTACTTCTTCTTTCTGATGAATCCAGATGTGGTGGGCACATCCATCCCCCACTTAATACCACCTTCATTGCTCTTATTCCAAAATTAGACAATCCTTCCACTTTGGATGAATTTCGTCCCATTTCCCTTTGCAATATTACTTTTCAAGATTGTGGCAAAGATTATGGAAAAGAGAATCAAACCTGTTCTCTCTAGTTTCATCTCTAAAGAACAGTTTGGATTCCTTGAAGGCCGATGGATTCATGAAGCCATTGGGGTTGCTCAAGAAGGCCTACATTCTTAGAATATTAAGGGCATCAAGGGTGCTATTATCAAAATTGATCTCTCCAAGTATTTTGATAGAGTTAGCTAGATCTATCTTCGTTTGCTCATGACACACCTTGGTTTCGAATATGCCTTCATCAAATGGACGATGAGCTGTATCACCACCGCCTCCTTCGCGATACTCATCAATGGATCACCATCACATTTCTTTTGTGCTGAAAGAGGCCTCTGGTAGGGATGCCCCTTATCACCACTTATTTTTCTCCTGGTGGCTAAAGGACTCAGCCGGGCCATCTCAGATGCTATTTGACAGGGCACTTTCCATGGTTTACACATCACCAACAATTTCGCATCTCACATCTACTATTCGTAGATGATATCCCTATCTTTTGTGATGGCACTATTGGGGATGCGGAACAATTAAACCATATTCTCACCCTATTTCAAGAAGTGACGGTGATGGTCATAAATGTTCAAAAATCCACAATCACACCCTATGGCTTGTCTGCAGCTTAATATCACAGGTATACTTCTCTATTCCCTTTTGAAATTCTCTTGCTTAGTGAAGCTTTCATTTAAAACCAAATGGCTATAAGAAGAGTGACTGGAATTGGCTCATCGCAAAACTGGAAAAGCGACTTATGTCTTGGAGTCATAGATGGCTCTCCAGAGCTGGTCGCTTGATCCTTGTCAAATCCATTCTTGAAGCAATCCCTGTATATTGGATGTCGCTGGCTTGGATCCCAAAAGACATAAAGGAAAAGGCCAGGAAACTATGCTTTCATTTCCTCTAGTCTGGACATTCGAAAAACACAACTACTCCTTGGGTTAAGTGGGAATGCATTGCTTTGCCGAAATCTTTTGGGGGCTAGGGCCTCAAGCACATCCATTACTTCACCACCTCACTAGATGCAAAGGCTGGCTGGTGTCTCATAAATACTACAAATTTGTGGACTGAGGTTGTTTCTCAGAAATATATTGTCCCATCGACTATTCTACATTGGATTCGAAATCCAACAAAGCCCAGGACTGTGATATATGTCATTTGGAAAGCGGTATTGGAATCTCTCACTCTCATCACTCAGGGACTCGCTTGGAAAGTGGGTTCAGGAACACAGATCCATATTGGCTCGGATCTATGGATTGGATGTCAAAATCATCATCTCCTGCCAGCACCACTTATAAATTTTCTTCATCAGAACGGTTTCTTCCATCTATCCTAGATCGCTAATCTTGTGACAACTAGCATCTAGCAACAGGTTTGGGTATCTGCGGTGGATATTCTTATCCCAGAGGACCTACATTACCATTGGGAACTTTACATCTTGGCATTAAGACTCTCTCATGCCCGTATCTCTGAAAATGATGACAAACTATTGTGGATGCCAGCCTCAAACGGAAAATATGTCCCAAAATTGGGCTACAAATTTTTAATGGAACAAAAACGCCCACAGGACGAACCGACATGGTGGTGGAAAACTGTATGGAAATCACATTGTCCTTCAAAATCCAAATTATTCATGTGGTGTACTCTTTCAAATTCAATCCCTACTTGGGATCACATCAAGAACAAATGTATTGAGGGCTTGGGCTGGTGCATCCTATGCAAACATGCCAACGAAACTATTACTCATCTCTTTCTGGACTGCATTTTCTGTGTTAACATCTGGTTGGCATTGAAAGCTATTCATTTGGCGGCAGGACTGTGGAGGGGCCACACTATCGAAGAGGCTTGGAGAAATTGGTATGACTCTCCAAACACTACATCCATCAGGGCCCTACCCTTGATCATCATTTGGGGCATTTGGCTCGCTCGAAACCAATCGATCTTCTGTGGAAAAAACTCTAGCCCATCCATACTGATCAACCATTCACTCTCTATCCTTTCACACTATCCCCAGGTTGTCTCCGCCCCCCTTCAACGTGTTCCTATTGCTGAGAACATCATCCAAAATATCCCCTGGGCATATTTCGACAGTGCATCACAACACAACATCTGCGGGGGGGAGCCATCCCACACCACTTGGCCACTCATTCCTTTAAGATCCACGTGGGCCTAGGTAGAGGCACAAACAATTACACCGAGCTTCATGCACTCAAACTTCTGCTTCTTTTTGCATTGGAAAAAAAGTGCACCCGTCTCCAAGTCTTTGGAGACTCCATGATCATCATCAATTGGATCAATAGACTACACCACTGCCATCATTTGGTCCTTAATACTATTCTTGATGACACATTAAGAGCTGCTGCACTATTTGACTTTTTCACTTGCAAACATGTCTACAGGGAAAGGAATGTGGATGCGGATCTCCTATCCAAGTAGGGTTTGACCTTTCCACATGGTCAGTGGCGGATTGCAGAGTATCTCAATGACACATTTCATGATTATTACCACAGACCCTTCTTCGAAGGGCCAAATCTTCAAAATCCACTACATTTTTGAACGACATTTACACTACTGTTTATATTTTTGGATTTTTTTTTCTATTATAGCAATGATTCTCAGACACTATGGATCTTGTGTGATCTACCTTAATATATCATATATTATAGATATTTTTTGATACTCGAAGTTGAAAAGCTTTATATCTGAACGAGCTCACAGAAGCTCTTATACAATATGTAATTTGATTATTCTATAATGAAATTACACTTTTTTCCAAGGAAAAAAAATAAAAAATGAAAGGTTGGATGTTCAAATCCTAAATACTTATCTTTTAGTTTAGTAAATAGACTTAATAAAATTAATATAAATGTTAATAAAACTAATATTAAACTAAAATATTAAAATGTTAAACTAAATTAACTAATTTAAAAAACTAACCAAAACTAGAATAATATTTCTAATTTCAAAAACAAAAATATTAAACTAAATCAAACTATTATTAAACAAAAACTAAACATTTAAAATTAGTCACAACTAAACTATTAAACTAAATTATACTATCATTAACCAAATACTAATAAATTATTAAATATTAAACCAAATTATTAAATTCTAAACTAAAATATTAACTCCACGAAGAGCATAAACAGATGTCTGCAATGTAGAGTTTATTCCACATTATTAAATTCTAAACTAAAATATTAAATTAATATATTTACATGTAAAAACTTTTTATGTCAAATTCTAACCTCTAATATCTTCTATATATTAGATAATGATGCATATCTACATGACTAAGATGATCATGTATTATGTGATCTATTCATCAAGTCCGGATCTATTTAATGTGGGCAACAAACATGATCTATTCAATGCCAATGCAGTGCACAGGTTACGGTGCAGTTATGCATCTTAGTTTCTTTGGCACCTCCTAGGCTTGGGAATGGGGATAAGAACATGGATATTTCAGGGATTAATTGTGGGTTTGGTCATGGATGCAATGTTTCTTGATGTTTTTTGGATGGGCTATCCTCATGTTAGTTTATGGAACGATTGTATTCTTTGACAATTTTATATACTATAAAGTATAGAGCTTTTTCATGTGAAAAAAAAGGTTACGTGTACAAGTTATGTGCATATAAAATTAAATTGGTAATTTACTGTGCACATGTAAATTCAATGTGGGCAACACACAGTGAATATAACAGGTTAAATTGAGAACTTACCGTGAAGCCTATCCAAGCCAGCAAAATGTTAAACCCATCCTCAAAGAACGGCAAATGTGAACAACTTTAGTGCATGAAGACAACAATATAGCTTTTCTTCTATAGGGTACAAATACATTCGAAGCATTCTTATCCAATAGATGCAACTCCTTATAAAGAGTTATGTGATTAGTTATATTTTTATTATTTGATTTTATTTTTTTGATAAATTAAGCCGACATGGTTTTTCTCTATAATTTTTTTTTGGTTTTTTTAGTCGACAAGTTGGTGTTATGTTACATTACATTATGTGACAACATATCCCCCACATTGGGTTGTAGAGGCCTCTTGGCGCAACTATATGACAGTCTAAAATAGTTGGCAATTGAAGTTTCATTCACATTACCTCTATGAGATTTGACCCTCTATTGGAGATAAGTTGCATCACACTTTGTCCTTCCTATATTTTAGAGCAACCTCCAAGAGCTTCTTTCTTAGAGTGTTTGTGACCTCTTCCCATGGTATGATGCAATGAAAGGAAAGGAAACAACTATGATAAGATACAATACAGTAAAAAAATAGCCCCGGCCCTTGAAGAGCATAAACTAGAGTCTTTGCAAGAGGCTTACGGCTTGAAAACATATCCCCCATATTGGGCTATAGAGCGCCTCTTGGCTCAACTATATGACAGTCTAAAATAGTTAGCAATTGAAGTTTCATTCACATTACCTCTATGAGATTTGACCCTCTATTGGAGATAAGTTGCATCACACTTTGTCCTTCCTATATTTTAGAGCAACCTCCAAGAGCTTCTTTCTTAAAGTGTTCATGACCTCTTCCCATGGTATGATGCAATGAAAGGAAAGGAAACAACTATGATAAGATACACTACAGTAAAAGAAAAATCCTCGGCCCTTAAAGAACATAAACTAGAGTCTTGCAAGAGGCTTATAGCTTCTCCAATGAACTATTTTCCCTAGCTAACAACGAACAATATGCATGTTGTTCAACCTTCCTCTTGGTAGAGAGAGGCAAGGCTTGTGTATATAGCAAGATAATTAAGAGGATGGAGGTAAGTGAACCTAGAGGTTGGGAAGGATATGGACCACTCTAGCTACTGTTATTTGTTTCTCATCAGATGCTTGAGAAGCTATGGTTTTGATTCTAGATGGAGTTCTCTAAGGCATACAATAGCTTGGAATTTTGTTACACACATTGGAAGCACCGTAAGGTTTGGATTTCTTGAGGGAACTATAGAGCAGTGAAGGGAAATGCCTTCTTTGTGTTGTGTGGCGTAGTGTAAGAGAGTACCATGGTCGAGCGGGATTCCTGTAGTGCTCTACGATGAGCAGTTTGGATAAGAATGAGAGCAAATGGGTTGGATGAGGAGAGAGTGCAGCATGAGGTTGTTTCCTTTGCTCCAGTGGATTCATAGCCCATTTGGGGGGTGGTATCAATTGTTGATACCTATGGTTGGGTGGAACGTGGCCCTTAGATAACTAGTTGCTTGTATTTAAAAGATAATTATTCTTTGTATTTGAATGTGGAATGATTTGATTTTCTTCATGCAAATAATATGCATGTTTATGCATGATGTATGTGTGGATAGAGTTTTAAATTATGTTGTGTTTTACATTCACGAATTTACTCATGCATTTATTATTTATGAATTCATATTATGGCATATGGGGCGAAACTTATAAGCTTAAAATTCGTAAATACCCCCTCATTTAGTCAAATAGATGGACGAAGACATGACACTCATCGAATGCAATGAATACATTGCCAATTTTTAAATAGATTTCCTAATGAGGAAATCACCGTTTAACACACTTAAAAACAACAAAATGCACTTATAAGTTTGTCAAATTTTTTTACCCCACACACAATAAATGTCAAACTCAATATTGGACTCAACGAACATTGCAATTTTAATACAATGGCTTTTACTTTTATAGATAATTTAACTTTAAGCACAAAACTTATACTACAGATACTATAACTACTACTAGGGATTGAAGTTAAAATTTTGATCTACAAATACCACCAAACATATATGGGGTATTAATTATCCCCATCTCTAATTAAACATGTCTTTTTTGTTAACATGTTAGATAATTAAGCAACCCCTTGGACTTGAGTACTCTACAACATCCTTGTAGATTTCATGGATGCCAAATTTGAAGGAGAAACCACTCTCTACCAATTTTTGGGACAAAATGTTACCTTTCATCGATGATCTGATTTTTCTCTATGGGCTCATTCATGGAAATCATCGCCACAAACAATGTGATCACCATGCACTTGTAAAATTTTTCCCTTTGTGCATGAGTTGAGAACATTGATGGTTCCATTAATTACTGATTTGATCATATCATTCTACAAGGAGCAACAATTTTAGCCTACGAACCCATAATCATTGATAGATCTATCCCAAAAATGTAAGAAAACCGACTCTTTTCAAAATATCACATTTGTTTAGCTTCTTTAGTTCTAAATTCATGCTCTTTCATTGATCTTGGTGGAACTTAGTCATGAGTAATTTCTTCCATATTCTCCACCTCCTTTCTTTAAAAAACACTTGTTATAAAAACTCATGCATCTATTTACATGCAAATCACACATAAACAAATCATGCATATATCTAAATGTAGATCATAGGAAAAAGGGATGAGGAAGGATGCAATTATTCACGAACAATTGCAACGTATGCCTCCTATCTGTATTCATCATCTAAGAAGACCCTCTCTTTGGAGAATCCACCATTGAATACTATTAGAAAACTCCACTATTGAATATATTAGCAAATGAATGGATAAATGGTGAAAATGATGTGCATGCATGGATACTTCTACTCTACATGTGATTGCATGAATGAACGCAATAGAAAATACTTCTAGAATACTCTCATATGATGGATGGATGGAGTAGGTGATACACTTTTTATTGATCATAAAATAACTAGCAATTGCACCTTGAGGTGTAAAAAAGAGCTTCATATTTTAGGGGGAAGGCGAGAGTTGAAGAATGCAGAGGCAAAGAAGACAAGTGGAAGAAGCAAAAATGAGTTGTGCAGAAAGAGTTGATGTGTTATTTTCAAAACATTAGTTTATTCACATTATTGTCATTGTCCATGCATAAATTTTCTTCTAATATACTCAAGGAAGAGTTATACATAAAGACTAAATTCAAAAGGTTAGTCCATTGCTCATAATTTGGGAGCCATGGAGAAACCTTCATAGCTTGCAGATGAGGATAAGTTGAACATGGAAAGGTGAAGAGAAATTAGGGAGAAGGAAAAAAACAACATATGAAAAATATGTGTGTTATTGTAATCTATTGTTGATAGTGAGAAGACAAACCTATATGTAATATATGTTAATTTTTAGTGAAGGAAGAAGAGCAAAAGGGCTTTGTGAATGGCATTGAAAAAATCCTGTATGGTGTTGCACATGAAAAAATGAGTTGGTTAGTAAGTATAAGCATGAAAGAAAGTGGAAATGAAAGGAAAGAAGTGGAGAAAGTGAAAAACCATTGGTGAGAACCTAAAAGATATTTAAGAACTTTGATGTTGTATACTTAAAAAAATCGATGAACACAAAACTATATTAATGTGGAACAAACAAAGCAGGTTAGAAAACATGGAATGTATGGTGGGAGTAATATCAACTACATTATAGAAAATGAGAAGTAGTTACATTAAAAAATGGAATTATGATTGTTCCATTGATTGTAGTAATTCATCTTCATGATTCCTTCTGTTGGCATGTGGATTGTCCTGCATTCGTTTGTACCGATCAAAGGAAAATGTTGGGGAGATGTGAAGGTCCTTCATGGAATGGACTCTGGATATTGTAGTGAAGGCAAAACCTTGACGTTCAATTGTAACAATGTTTATTATAGTATTTTGTAATGTCATCCCCTGAGATTTATGTATTGCTAATGCTCATGCCATTTTAAGTGGGATTTGAGTATGACCCCCCCTTTGTATAGGTGGAAGTGGTAGAAATGTAGGATTATTGGGATCCCATGGAGGACCAATGTACTTGGTGAAGTTAACAACCACAAATCTTGGAATATATGGAGGTCCATGGTTTTCTTTGTAGAGTATGGTAATGATTTGATCGAGTGATCATTTAATGAGGCAAGTTGAAACCCACAAGTTTAATGTTAGCATAACTCTTTGACTGGGAAAAGCAACACTATAAGCTCCAATTGGTCATGTTCAACTACAAAGGGAACATGGTTGTTCTTTTGCTCGGCATTGGAGAGTGCTATTGGAATGTGCAAATAATTCAACGTGTGTTGATTATGAAGGGTAGTTAGTTGGTTGGTTGCAAATAAGTGCATAGAAGCTTTGAAAGTAGATAACTCATAAAAATGGAAGGGCCGAGTAGATGACAATGGAAGGGCCAAGAAGGGGTGAAGCATGGACTATTCTTCGAAGCATTTGGTGAAATATTTCAGATTTGGTTTCATCTTTAGATGCATACTTGGAAATGTACTTTTGAATGACATGGGTGGAGAGCATTGGCAGGAAGACAACATTTTTGCACCATATTGAAAGGATGGAATGGATATGGCTATTCAATTAGTCATCATTGCAAGTAGGTTTGTATGTTTTTTGGCCATGGTCATCAATGAAAAGGGAAAACGAGGATTGCAAAGGCCATGGTGCATTATAACTGTAAGCATAAGAAGGGCCTTTTTTTAGGCATGTATTTGTGGTGCATTTTGTGTGGCATTGGATGCGGTTGAGTAGCTCTGTATAGTCATGTGTAGGGTTTGTTTTGAGAATATATTTAGTGCATAACAAACAAGGATCCTCCAGAATACAACAGGGAAAAAGGGGGCTCTTTGGTGGGATTCTAGAGGGTTCCAAGTTGAAATAAAATGATCAAATAATTCCTTATCTTTATCAATCTCAGAAGCATTGCTCCAATCAATCTTGTCCATATCAGGTGCATTTAATAACCATATGAAACCATGAATATGTACAGAGCCTCTACTTTTCCATTCATACCTATAAATGCAATTAGTGTTAGGAAATTGTGGTAAAACAATAAAAGGACATGAATCAATGTTGTTGGTATAAGGGATAAGAAATCTAACCTATACTAGTAGTCATGTGCAAGGAGGCATTTCACCAAGACCTCTTTATGAAAGATTGTGAACCTGTGATACATGTATAGTGATGCAAGATGTGGGTTGGAGATGATATTTTGATATCACCAATGTTGGTGCTTGCTTGAAATAATGGGTGGGTTCTCAGGCATGACGACATGTAGGTCACACCATCCAGTGTCAGTTGCACTAAAAGTGAAGAAATGTTTAGGATAGCCAAGTTGGGAAAACATATATGTCAACTCATTCCTATATTTGTGTCAAAACGATCATGTTCCATGGATAGATGATCCAAAGCACATGAGTTGATTAGGGAGTTTGTCACCAAGGGCCTGTTCCAAGTGGATGTTGAGTTCAGATATTATTGTGGGAAAATTATCTTCAATTCTTTTTTAATGAAGACATTGGCTATTGCTTGGATACGACGGTGCATGATAAGGCTATAAAGGTAGTAGCAAAACCATGGGTGGCTGCCAAATCTGTTATCATGGTAATGTAGAAGATGCAATGTGTATTTGTACAGATCAATTGACTTAACTTGTGGTTGCTTGAACATGGCAAATCCTACGGGGAATAGTGATGGAAATGTCATTGCAAAAATACCCTCTATGTTATATTCATTGATAGGTGACAACCCAATAGGTGGCCATTCAATTGAATTTTTTTTGTTTTGGAAGAAGGTGATTGCAAATAACTTCTTATTTGTCAGAGATTTGTATCTACATTTGGGAAAATGTTAGACAATAAGGAATCTTGTTGGAAATTTGGCTCTGCAAAATCAATTTGGGTGGAATGAACACCTACAGAGGTGGAAGTAGAATCAGGGGCAGTGGACTGTGAATGGTGAAGCAAATGGGAAACATTAGTAGGGGAAATTGGCAAAGCCATACATGCAGATTAGTCAAGGTAGACATCTTTATAATATGGGTCATGTGCTATCTTGTATTCTAAGGCTGAAAGAACATGGGATCCACTGACAATGCAATCATAGGATTGTTGGTTCAAGCTCTTGTGAGTGACAATCAAAATGTCCAAGTCTTAAACATGATAAGAAAAACATTTGAGGATTGTTGAAATGTCTTATGGAAAGCTGATTATATGGCCACTATATTTATATTGTCCACCACAGACATGTGTTACTTACAATATAGGGTTGACATGGGAATTGAGCATTTCTTCAACTTGTGTAAGGATAGATAGAACAAGGGGTTGTTCGCTAGGGTCCATGTTGTTCCATAGGGAGTTACGATGGCCATTTTTTTCAGAACAACATCTAGAACATGTGTGGTAACCATTAAACAAGCGGAAGTGAAGATCGAGATATGATTCTTTACATATTAAACTTACATGGATGGATGGTATTTTATCTAGCCTCAAAAGAAAGTGGCATTATGCTTGGGATATTGTTGGGCATGGCCCAAGATGGAAGATTTGCACAAGTGCAGAAAAGTGCGCATTGCGCGTTGCGACAGGGCATGGGAGCAGTTTCGATAATTGCGCATGTCGCGCATCGGCAATAGCTAAAGCATGATTGCGCAGTACGCTGGTGCGCAGGAATCACGTAACAACTATTCTTGGTAAGAAATACAGGTAAAGGTTAGATGAGGAAGTGACCTATTTTGGGTAAGGGATAGGTTGAAAGCAGAGGAAAGCGACTTGCCAAGGAGAGTGGTGACAAGCAGTTGAGAAGCTAGGCCACTACGCCAATGGCAACAGGTAGGCGGAAGATGTGGAAAGGGACAGGCCACGATGCAATTGTAACCATTTAGGTGACTTCGGCTGTCAGAAGAGCGTGTGAGCCACGAGGGGCCCAGCTGGAAGGCCTGGAGTAGGAGGAGCAAGCTGTCGACAACGACAACCCGGCTAGAAGTTAGCCATGCCATGTTTTGTAGGCCTAAGGGTTTTTACCTACGAATTGTAAAGACATGACCTACGGGCATGATCTATAAATAAGGCATGATTTTGTAAGGGAAGGGTTACTCTTTTTTGGTCATTGTTGAACATTGTTAGAATCTTGAGCTTGGAAGCCATTGTAAAGGCTCTGCAGCTGTGTGCGCAGAGACCTACCTGAGAGAGAAGAGACTCTACAGCTGAGTGCACAGACTAAGAACTATTGTACCCTTCCCAAATACTAATTTAACAGTAGTTCTTGTGGACGTAGCCTCCATCCGGGGGGTGAACCACGTTAAATTCTGTGTAGTGTGATTGTTTTGTGTTTTGCAACTGTTCATTTGCTTAGTATGGATGTTTAATACCACAATTATCTGTTATGTGATTGATTTTATATGTATTCGCCACAGGAATGATGGGAATAATATGTTAAGTAATACATGTGTGGATGAATGTTAAGTATTCAGCACTTCTAAGTCTTTGAATGCATGAATCTGTTGGATAATCACATAGTTAAGCATTGTATTTGAGCATAGCGTTGGCGCATGCAGTATCGTACGTTCTTTTGTTTACATATATCATAACAATAATAACCTAAGTGTGGTCGAATGCATAAAGATCGTTAAGTAAGGTTGATTAGTGTTTATCAAGTCCTGAAAGGGGTGCGTGGTCTAGCCAATGTGCTGACCCATTGTGCATGCTGCGAGGTAAGCTATTAATAGCTTATTGTCGTAAACAAGGAAGTATCCAATACCGCGCAGTCCTTGGATGCGTTGGTTGCGCAAGCGCCTCCACTTGCCGAAGTATCCGATGTGAAGTAGAGACTTTGCACAGTCTTTTGTCCGCAGTTAGAGTCCACGGTTGTGCTGCCCATCCATCTCTTTGACACTCGCATCACTAGGTTGTGGAAACCTGATTCTGCAACCACCCCCTCAGCTTCGCCTCGGGTGAGACCTCAGGCTGCTCGCAATCTGTTTCCGAAAGGGCCGATGAAAAGGGGTTTTGTTGGTTCCTTGAACCGTGAAGTGCTTGGGTCTACATGGGAAACCTCTAGATCAGTTACTGACGCCAACATATATGGTATTATTATTGAAGCAATGGGCCAACGAGGTAGGTGGAGGGATGTTATTTGGGTTTTTTTTACGGCAGAGGTTGTTCGATAAGTGGAAGGGTAGTTTGATGATGGAAGACGGTCAACATGAATATGTGAAGTGCTAGTTGTAGTTTGAATAGAGGGGAGTAGTATTGCTTTTGGTTGTGTTATGGAAAAGCATGGGTAGTAACAACAAGTGGGGATGCTTGGGCATTTGGAGTGGAAATTTGATATTCTCTCATTTGGATGGCAAGGGATTTTTTGTTTTGTTTTGAAAACATGACTCCTATTTGCATTTATGTGGTCTTTTTTATTCAAGTGATAGGTGTGTGCACATTATTTTTTGCAAGGAGGATACATATCAAGATGTAGGAGAGGAGTAGCGAAAGCACATGAATGTGACAAAAGTAATAAGAGGAATGTTATATGAAAGACATGTAAAATCTATGGGGAAGAAAGGAAGGGAAATATTGAAAATAAGATAAACATATTAGAGACGAACCAATTAGGGGAGTGATATGTACTTTGAAAAAACCTGATATATTGTGGAAGAACATTAAAATATTATGGTATATGAAGAGAAGCATTCAAATCATGTTAATTGTTTGAAATACATATGCTAACAATAAATGCGTGTATTTGCAAGAATTGTATAAATGAATACTATAGGTCGAGAAATGCATTAAAGTGATTGCATGTAAAGAAAAGGAGATATGCATAAATGTATAATGTAAAACATATTGCAAGTTGAGTTTTTGTGGCATAACAAGTCGATACAAAAATAGTAAGACTAAGGAAATGAAATGAAATGGATGTATAATATACAACATTTGCATGGAAATAAAACAAAGCAGGACATTGTGAATATTATTGACAACATGCAAAAAGTTGAAAGAAAGGAGCTATGTGTATAGAAAAATGATTTAAAGCAATGATGTAAAAGCTAATTTGAAAGGTGTTTTATCCATATTCCAAATAAACCTATAAATGATAAAAGAAAGCTTTTTTCCTTGATGAAAGGTCATACATTGTTAACAATAGTAAAGAAGTTACATAAACAAAGAGGAGCATTAAGAGCATGTAAATTGTTTGAAATACACATGCTAACAATAAATGTGTGCATTTGTAATAATTATATAAATGACTACCATAGGTTGAGAAATGCACTAAACCAATTGCAGGTAAAGAAAAAGAGATATACATAAATGTATAATATTAAAGTTATAGTAAGTTTCTATGCTGTGACATAACAAGTGGATACATAAATAGTAAGAGTAAGGAAATGAAGCAAAATGGTTGTATAATACATAAAGTTTGCATGGAAAAAAAATGACATTGCAAATCTAATCGAGATCATTGATGTAACACCCCCTGGCCCAGGTTAAAGTTGTGATTGTAATTTGAACATTGTGGCTATGAGTATGTACATAGCATGATAATAATTTAATATAAATACCAACTGGTTGCATGAGGAGCGATACGTTGAAGAGGGGATCCAGATTAATCCAAGGGTTGTGAGGGGGTAAGGTTGACTTATGTACCTTGTTCCCTAAGCCCTTGTTATAAAACCTTATGTTAAACCCAAAACCCATGCCCCTAATCCTTATCCTTAGTGGGGGGGATTAATTACTAATTAATTATTAACTAATATCATGATTTAGTGATTAATCATGCTTAAGGATGAGGAGGTAACGTGTGCCTCTGGGACAACCACGTGGGAACCCAGAGGGGACACGAGGTTGCCTCAGTGATCCACAACCTGGGTGGTGGGATGCTCGTCGGGAGGAGTGCGCGAAGGAAAATGCACGCAAAGAGCCTGGGTGGTTAGTATGGAGAATGCACATAGAACACAAAGGAGATTGCAGGCAGAGAACGGGGTAGTGTCTGTTGAGTAAAGAAAAACATAAAGAGATTTCCAGTGAGGAACTCGAACCCGAAATGAAGAGAGAGAACTTGAACATTGTTATACTAAGATAACCGGATTGACTATGAATTCCTTGGTCGAATTAACCAGTGAATTGGAAAGGAAGCATGAGACCCAACGGGATTCCCAATGTTTGTAGTGAAATATGTCGTTGTACATTTCGGGAAGGAACTCAGGTGGTTCAATTGCAGAATTGAAAAGGATTTGGTTACCAAACTGCTATTTGTTGAACCCTGTGTATATCCTTTACCTCTGTTATTTCCACTTGAGACTCTAAGAGGGCGTTGGGGGGAAATTGGTGAGATACCTTTGGTTAATGTCGGTATCTCGGCTTGGGGGTGAAATTGGGAGCTGAAATAGTACATGCAGGACAAGTTCTAAGGTTGGGTGGAGCGTGGCTCACATGTAGCTAGTTGCCACATTCTTGTGTATTTCAGATAAGTATCTGTGTATGAATCCTAATATTCATGTGTTTAATTATGTTTAATATGTTCAATTTGTGGAATGAAGGTATAATTAAATGTAAGCCATGAATTGCTATGTTAAGCCTATTAGAAGGTTGTTTTATGTTGTTTCCCTGAAGATGTTGTTGTTTGTTATGTTATTTGCAATGGAACCATATTTCCTATTGGATAACTGAATCGTAATTTCCTATGGAATGCCTAGATTCATATTCCTGAAGAAATTCAACTTGATATATTATTTGCATTAGAATTGTATTTCATGTTGAATTCCTGGAATGGTATTTCTCTGTTGAAATAATTCACGGCATTTCTTTGTTGAAATACTAGTCTATTTAGCTCTGGGTCTTTCCAATGTTTGCTTATAAATTATCCTTCACCCTGCTATGGGTTGGTGTGGGGTTGTTAGTCTTTATGGAGAACTAGGATAAGATAGAATTAAACTCAGATATGTTTCTGGCTTCCTGTGTTTTGAATTATGTTTATGGGCAATGTGTAATGGAAATTGTTTTAATTGCATGGGTTTACATTGTAGATATGTATATGTGTAACGTGGATGTGCCTATTTCAAGGTAAACAAGCCTTATGAAGCTGATATAAGATGTAGTAAAGAATTTTTTTATTTTTATAGTTTTATTCTTTGTAAATTGTGTGTATGTGTAACGAGGGTACGTTACAAATTGGTATCAGATCACCGGTTGCATCTCTCGGGCCTCTGTAATTGAAATTATTTTCCCAAAGATATATTAGAATATATGCTGTAATTAATTTTTAGAATGATAATCCGTGTGAAATTCGGATTGCTAGCATTATGCAGGAATATTCAGTCATTGGAATTGCAGACTGTCAGTAAAGACAGGAAATCAGAATTGAAGAGATGTCAGAGGATATCGAATTCTCTAATTTTGGGGAAGGAATCGACGGTGAAGAACAACGCAACGAATCCAATGGCTGCCAAAGTGGGTATGGGACCAGGGATGTTGTGCAAAATTTGAGGGGTTTGTAGTTTGGAAACGAAATAATTTTGCAAAGTTTGGAACAACAGAACCAAATTAACCAACAATTACTGCAGAATTTGGCTCAGCTGCAAAATCATATGCAACAGGTCACTCCCAATGTGGAAAGAGGTGAAGAATCCATGAACCGGTATCATTTCTCTTAGGAAAGAGAAGACAATAGAATGAGATCACATTCACATCATAGAACCAATGAAATTTCTCACGGGTATAAAAATAACCAGTAGATTAGATACCCTAGAAAGCGGAGAAAGAGAAAGCATGTTGTGATGCTAGAAGGAAAACTCAGAAAACTAAAACCTCCGACCTTTGATGGAGAGAAGTCTGGTGATGATGAAGAGCTATGGCTTATGGAAATGAACAAGTATTTGCATTTACATGACTACTCAGAAAACCAAGAAGCACGAATTGCAATATATAATTTGCAAGGAAGGGCTTATAAATGGTGGAAACAACTCAAACTAGTGGAAGAATTGGATGAGGAGCAAATTTCTTGGAGGAAATTCCAAAAACTCTTCAAGAAATAATATCTTTCACCGTAGTACTATGATAAAAAGACACAAGAATTCTTTGAACATAAATTGGGAAGTATGTCCATGGAGGACTATGAAAAGAAATTCTTGGAGCTGCTGGGGTATGTGCAGTTTATCAAGGATGAAAAGGTGAAGGTACAACATTTTATCAGTGGCTTGCCTGCGTTTTATAAAGATAGATTGACTTATGATGAACCTCACACCTTGAAGGATTGCTTCTAAAAGGCTAGATGCTTGTATGAGCAAGTCCAAAATAGGAAGGAAGTGAAAAAGGTTTGGAGAGCTAAGCTGGAAGAAAAGCAAGATCAGATAAGAAAGGGGTTTAAGCCTCCGGTTACAAAGGACACCTACTCTTCTTTTAAACCATCGTTACCAAAAGAAGAATCCAAGGTGGGTAATTCTTCAGGACAAAAGAAACCAACCCAAGGTAAATGTTGGGGATGTGGTGGTGACCATTTCTTAAACAAATGTCCTCAAAGAAGAAATAAGGGAACCGATGTATATAGTATGCAAGAAGCTTCTACTTTCGGCGATGTTGCAAGAAGTGTTCCTCGCATCTATGCAGCATTGGATAATTGCCAAGCTGATCATCAATCTTCTATGATCGAGATTGAAGATAAACTAAATGATGTGCCTATTTCAATTTTAATTGATTTTGGAGCTTCTTATAGCTATATTAATACTAACTTGGTTGAAAGATGTAAATTGATAACTCATAAGCTGTCTAAGTCCATAATGGTTCAATTGGAAACTAGTATGAAGCGGAAGATCACAGCTATGGTTAAAAGTTGTTGTTTTAAAATGAATGGAAACCAAACCTGTTCAGATTTGGACATTCTTCCTCTTAGATCATATGATTTGCTGATCGGTATGGATTGTCTCGAGAAAAAAATTGCTGTGTTGGACTGCCACAATAAAGCTATTACATGTCTGAATGATGAGGGAAACCTTAATGTACAGATAAGAGGTATTCAGAGACCTATATCCTTAAGATGGATTTCTGTTTTGCAAATGAAGAAGTGTATCAGAAAAAGGTGCCAGCTGTATGCTATTCATGTAGAAGAATTGTCTACTGAAAAAGACTTAAGTTTGGAAGAATATCCAGTGTTGACTGAATTTGTTGATGTATTTCAGGAAGTTCCTGGGTTACCACCCAAGAGGGATATCGATTTGGTGCCTATAACTGTGCCCACTTCAAAAGCACCATACATAATGGGTACTCCGTAGTTAAAAGAATTGCAGATGCAACTTGAGGAGTTGTTGAATAAAGGGTATATACGGCCTAGTATATCACCTTGGGGTGCTCCAGTTATTTTTTCAAGAAAGAAGGATGGCACACTCATATTATGTGTGGACTATAGGTAGCTAAACAAAGCCATAATTAAAAATAGGTATCCTCTACCTAGAATTGATGATCCTTTTGATCAGTTAAGAGGTGCAAGAATATTTTCTAAGATAGATTTGAGATCTGGATATCACGAGATACGCATTAAGGATGAAGACATCTGTAAAACAACATTCAGAACCAGATATAGGCATTATGAATTTACAGTGCTTCCTTTTGGTTTAACAAATGATCCTGCTACATTCATGTGTTTGATGAATGGTGTATTTACAGAGTTTCTGGATAAGTTTATAATTGTATTTTTGGATGATATACTTATCTATTCCAAAACCAAGGAGGAGCATGAAGAACATCTCAGGATTACTTTGCAAATCTTGAGAGAAAATCAATTGTATGCCAAGATCAGCAAGTGCACGCTCTATCAGAATCAATTGTTATATTTGGGCCACCTTCCATTGATGACAGTAACCCACCAAAGTTGACTCCATGCCCAACTGTCCTCCTGTTCTTAACCCCAACCAACCAAAAACCCCCTTTAATTCATTGTTTGAAGGTCAAGCCACCACTCCGACAGATATCCCAACCCATTTTTAAGTTGCATCCTGTTGTGGAAGCCCCAAAGGGAGATCCCTCCCTGTGGTTGGAAAGGCTAGTTTCCATCCACTAAAGATTGGTTTGCAACAGTTACCCCATGGTCTTTCCTGCCACAACCCAGGAAAATCTTGGGTGATAATAGAAAGGATGGAGAAGGATGGCTCAAAGAAAAGGATAAGGGATTAACCTCAAGCAAGGTTGTAAGTAAGTATCATTTCTTCTTTGATGTTATATGAAGCAATTCAATTTTACCTCCCATTATTGAGTTTATTTTTCCCTCCAAGTTATTTCAAATTAAAAAATGGTTAAAGATCTTAGGAAAATAGAGATAATTGCTTCATTTCTGTCAATGTAATCTCACCAATTCATAGTAAGATAGATAATAAGAGTAGACAAGTCCCTACACTTAATTCTATCAATAGAGAGAGAGAGAGGTAGAAAGACAAATATTGGGGATTAGGGGTTAGGATTTTAGAGAGAGAGATATTGGAGGTTAGGGTTTCAGAGAAAGAGAGAGATACCAGAGGTTAAGGGTTTAGAGAGAGACATAGGGAGAGATATATTGAAGTTTAGGGATTTGGAAGAGAGAGATTGGAGGTTAGGATTTTAGAGAGAGAGATTGGAGGTTAAAGGTTTGAGAGAGAGATATATATAGAAAGACAAAGATTGGGGGTTAATAGGGTTTTAGAGAGAGAGATCAAAAGGGGAGCATGGATGGTTATAGGTATGTGGAAAGAGAAATAAATTTAGGGGGGATTGGGACATGGTTAGTTATAGGGGAGATAAAGAGATAGAGTGGGGGGTAGGGTTATGAGGAGGGGTTAGGATTTATGGTATAGTGAAAGATGGGGGATTGAGAGAGAAAGAGAAGGGTTGGGATTTTAAAGAGGGAGGGGGATTATTGAAAGGAGGATAGAGAGAGAGGGGATTAGGTTAGAGAGAGTAATGAGGTGTTAGGGAAAGGTGGAGTCGGAGAGAGAGAGAGAGAGAGAGTTATGGAAAGGAGGAGAGAGAGGGGATGGGGGGTTAGGGAAAGGTGTGGCTGGAGAGAGAGAGAGAGAAAGAGGATGGGGGGTAGGGAAAGGTGTCGCTGGAGAGAGAGAGAGAGAGGGGATGTGGGGTTAGGGAAAGGTGTGGAAGGAGAGAGAGAGAGAGGGGATGGGGGGTTAGGGAAAGGTGTGGCTGAGAGAGAGAGAGACATGATGGGGGGGTTGAGGAAAGGTGGGGATAGAGAGAGACACAGACAGAGAGAGAGAGAGATGAGGAGGAGGGTTAGTGAGAGAGGGAAAGGGATGGATTTGGGCACATAACAAGAGAAATATTGGTGATTAGGGGTCTAGAGACAGAGTGAATTAGGGAAGGGAGGAGAGAGAGAATGGGGGGTTAGGGAAAGGTGGGGCTGAGAGAGAGAGAGAGAGAGAGAGAGAGAGAGAGAGAGAGAGAGAGAGAAAGAGAGAGAGAGAGGAGGTTTAGGGCTATCCATAAAGGGAAAGGGGGGGCATTGGACACAGAGGAAGATATATATTGGTCATTAGTTGTTTAGAGAGAGATAGATATAAAGAGAGAGAAATATTGGGGTTTAGGGGTTTATAGAGAGTGAGATATTGGGGGTTAGGGATCTAGAGAGAGAGAGAGAGAGAGAGAGGTGTTTAGGAATTTACAAAGAGAGAGAGAGAGACAGAGAGAGAGAGATATTGCAGGTTAGGGTTTCAGAGAGACAGATTAAGGTTTAGGGTTTAGAGAGAGAGGGAGAGAGGGAGAGAGAAAGAGGGAGAGAGAGAGGGATAGGGGTTTAGAGAGAGAGAGAGATATTGGAGGATATGAGTTTATAGAGAGAGAGAGATTGGGGGTTAGGGTCTTTGAGAGAAATAGAGAGATTGGGGGTTATGGATTTAGAGAGAGATGGAGAGAATGGGGGTTAGGGATGTAGAGAGAGAGATTAATCATTAGGAATTTAGAAAGAGAGAGAGATATTGGAGGTTAGGGGTTTAGAGAGAGATATTCATGTTTAGGCATTTATAAAGAGAGAGAGAAAGAGAGATTTGAGGTTAAGGGTTTATAGAGAGAGAGAGAGAGATTAATGTCTAGGGTTTATAGAGAGAGATTTGTGTTTAGGGGTTTAGAGAGAGAGATTGGTGTTTAGGGGTTTAGAGAGAGAGAGAGAGAGATTGGGGGTTATGGGTTTAGAGAGAGAGATAAAGAGAGAAATTGATGGTTAGGTGTTTAGAGAGAGAGAGAGAGATTGGGGGTTAGAGATTTAGTGAGAGTGAAATATAGAGACTGGATGTTAGGGGTTTAGAGAGGGAGAGAGAGAGATAGAAAGAGCTATATTGGGGATTAGGGGTTTAGAGAGACATGAAGATATTGTGGGTTAGGAGTTTAGAGAGAAAAATTGAAAGAGAGAGATTAGTGGTTAGGGGTTGAGAGAGAGAGAGAGAGATTATGGGTTAGGGGTTGAGAGAGAGAGAGATTAGGGGTTAGGGGTTTAGAGAGAGAGATATATTGGGGGTTAGGGGTTTAGAGAGAGAGATTGGAGGTTAGGGGATTAGATAGAGAGAGATAGGTTAGGGGATTAGAGAGAGATAGAGGGAGAGATATATTGGAGGTTAGGGATCTAGAGAGAGAGATTGGAGGTTAGGATTTCAGAGAGAAAGATTGGGGGTTATAGGTTTAGAGAGAGAGATAAATAATCATTTGGAGTTAATAGATATTTAGAGAGGGAGAGAGAGAGAGATCATAAGGGGAGTATGGATGGCTAGTGGGATTCAGGGGTTTAGAGACATGGAGAGAGAGAGAGAGAGAGAGAGAGAGAGAGAGAGAGAGAGAGAGAGAGAGATTGTGGGGAATTAAGGGGGAGAGAGATAGAGGGATAGGGATGAGGTTAGTGGTAAGGGATATACAGAGATAGACATCGGGATTAAGTTCATTAGGGTGATAAGTGTGGGTTTGGGTGCTGGAGAGAGGGAGACAATAGGGGTAATGGGTTTAGAGTGAGGGAGATACATATATATATATATATAGATATATATATAGATAGATAGATATATAGAGAGAGATAACAAGGGGATGATTGATGGTTAGTGATGTGGGTATATGGTTATGGGGAATAGGGTTAGGGATTAGGGGGATAAAGAGAGAGAGAAGGGGAATAAGAGAGAGGGAGGGAGAGAGTGGGATGAATAAAGAAATAGAGATATACTAGGGTTATGGTTTAGCATAATAAAGAGGGTACATAGAGAGATGGTAGTGTTAGGATTTATGGTATAGGGGAAGATGTGCTATTGAGAGAGAAAGGGGGTGGTTATGAAGAGGGAGGTGGGTTTAGGGAAAGGAAAAGAGAGAGGGGGGGTTTTGGGTTAATGAGATGGAGGGGGGTTATGGAAAGGTTGGGCTGGAGAGAGATAGGGTGGGTTAGGGAAAGGGGAGAGAGAGAGAGAGAGGAAGAGGGGTTTAGGGAAATATGGTGCTAGAGAGAGATAGGGGGTGTTTGATAGAGAGGAAGAGAAATATACAGACATATGGAGAGGGAGAGTGTGTGTGTGTGCGTGTTTGTTTGAGAGAGAGAGAGAGAGAGAGAGAGAGAGAGAGATGAGTGTTGATAGTTAACGATGCAGACATATAACTAGGGATAGTAGGGTTAGGGATGAGAGAGTGAGAGGAAATTAAGAGAGGGAGGATTAGAGAAATGGAGAGAGTATGGGGTTAGGGTTTAGTGTAATAAAGAGGGTACATGGATAGATGGGGGGTTAGGATTTATGGTATAGGGGATGACGAAGGGTGCAAAGAGAGATTGGGTGGGGTTATAAAGAGAGAGAGGAGCTGAGGGAAAGGAAGAGAGAGAGGGGCAGTTGGGTTAGAGAGAGAGGGGGGGTTGGGTTAGAGAAAGGGAGGGGGATTTAGAGAAATGTGTGGAGAGAGAGAGAGAGAGAGAGAGAGAGAGAGAGAGAGAGAGAGAGAGAGAATGATCGAGGGGTGGTGCTTAGTGGTAGGAATTGGAGTTGGTGGTTAAGGATGGGGGGAGAGGTATATATATATATAGACATAGAGAGGTATCGAGAGGTGGATAGTGGTGGGGTATAGAGAGATAGATTGAGGGGGATAGGTTTAGAAGGCTGAAAGTGGGGAGTTAGTGTGTGTGTGTGTGTGTGTGAGAGAGAGAGAGAGAGGGTTATGAGCTTTGAGAGAAAGAGAGGGAAAGATTAGGGGTTATGAGCTTGGAGAGAAAGAGAGGGAGAGATTAGGTATTATGGGTTTATAGATAGAGAGAGAGGGAGGAAATGGGATTATAAAGAGGGAGGAGGGAAGGTTGGGTTAGAGAGAGGGGGGGCGGGGTGTTAAGCAAAGGTGGGGATGAAGAGAGAGATAGGGGGGTTACAAAAATGAGAGGAGATAGAGGAAAGGGTAGTTAGGGAAAGGAGGAGAGACAGAGGAAGTAGGATTAGGGAAAGGTGTTGCTAGAGAGAGGGAGATAATAGGGTTAGGGGTTTAGAGAGAGATAGAGAGAGAGATATTAGGGTTTAGGGGTTTGGAGAGATAGAGAGAGAGAGATATTAGGGGTTTAGAGAGAGAGAGAAATATATTGGAGGCCAGGGTTTAGAGAGATATAGAGAGATTGGGGTTAGTGTTTTAGAGGGAGAGAGAGATTGAAAGAGATAAATTGGTTGTTAGGGGTTTAGAGAGAGAGAGAGATTGGGAGTTATGGGTTTAGAGAGAGAAAGAGATTGGTGGTCAGTTGTTTAGAGAGAGAGAGAGAGAGAGAGAGAGAGAGAGAGAGAAAGAGAAATATTGGAGGTTAGGAGTTTAGAGAGATATATTTATGGTTTAAGGGTTTAGATTAAGGGTTAGTGGTTTAGAGAGAGAGAGAGAGAAAGAGCACAATGGAGTGGTGGTGGTTTGTGGTCGGAGTTGGTATTGGTGGTTAAGGATAAGTCAGGAATTATCAAGAGGGAGGGGGGTTTAGTGAAATGAGGAGAGATAGTGGAGGGTTAGGTTAGAAAGAGGGAGGGGGGTTAGAGAAAAGTGTGGCGAGAGAGAGAGAGAGAGAGAGAGAGAGAGAGAGAGAGAGAGAGAGAGAGAGAGAGTGGGGGGGGGGGGGTAGGGTTATGAGGGGGGGTTAGGCTTTATGGTAAAGTGAAAGATGGGGGATTGAGAGAGAAAGAGAAGGGTTGGGATTTTAAAGAGGGAGGGGGGATATTGAAAGGAGGATAGAGAGAGAGGGGATTAGGTTAGAGAGAGTAATGAGGTGTTAGGGAAAGGTGGAGAGAGAGAGAGAGAGGGAAAGGAGGAGAGAGAGGGGATGGGGGGTTAGGAAAAGGTGTGGCTGAAGAGAGATAGAGAGGGGATGGGGGGTTAGGAAAAGGTGTGGCTGGAGAGAGAGAGAGAGAGAGGGGATGGTGGGTTAGGGAAAAATGTGGCTAGAGAGAGAGAGAGGGGATGGGGGGTTAGTGAAAGGTGTGGATAGAGAGAGAGAGAGACAGGATGGGGGGGTTGAGGAAAGGTGGGGATAGAGAGAGATAAAGACAGAGAGAGAGATGAGGAGGAGGATTAGTGAGAGAGGGAAAGGGATGGATTTGGGCACAAAACAAGAGAGATATTGGTGATTAGGGGTCTAGAGAGAGAGTGCATTAGGGAAGGGAGGAGAGAGAGAATGGGGGGTTAGGGAAAGGTGGGGCTGGAGAGAGAGAGAGAGAGAGAGAGAGAGGAGGAGTAGGGTTAGCCATAAAGGGAAAGGGGGGGCATTGGACATAGAGGAAGATATATATTGGTGATTAGTTGTTTAGAGCGAGATAGATATAAAGAGAGAGAAATATTGGGGTTTAGGGGTTTATAGAGAGTGAGATATTGGGGGTTAGGGATCTAGAGAGAGAGAGAGAGAGAGAGAGAGAGAGAGAGAGAGATTGGTGTTTAGGAACTTACAAAGAGAGAGAGAGAGAGAGAGAGAGAGAGAGAGAGATTGGAGGTTAGGGTTTCAGAGAGAGATAGATTAAGGTTTAGGGTTTAGAGAGATAGGGAGAGAGGGAGAGAGAAAGAGGGAGAGAGAGAGGGATAGGGGTTTAGAGAGAGAGAGAGAGAGAGAGAGAGAGAGAGAGAGATTGGATGATATGAGTTTATAGAGAGAGAGAGAGATTGAGGGTTAGGGGCTTGGAGAGAGATAGAGAGATTGGGGGTTATGGATTTAGAGAGAGATAGAGAATGTGGGTTAGGGATTTAGAGAGAGAGATTAGTCATTAGGAATTTAGAAAGAGAGAGAGATATTGGAGGTTAGGGGTTTAGAGAGAGATATTCATGTTTAGAAATTTATAAGGAGAGAGAGAAAGATAGATTGGAGGTTAGGGGTTTATATACATATATATATATAGAGAGAGAGAGAGATTAGTGTCTAGGGTTTATAGAGAGAGATTTGTGTTTAGGGGTTTAGAGAGAGAGATTGGTGTTTAGGGGTTTAGAGAGAGAGAGAGATTGGGGGTTATGGGTTTAGAGAGAAAGATAAAGAGAGAAATTGGTGTTTAGGTGTTTAAAGAGAGAGAGAGAGATTGGGGGTTAGTGATTTAGTGAGAGTGAAATATAGTGACTGGAGGTTAGGGGTTTAGAGAGAGAGAGATAGAAAGAGCTATATTGGGGATTAGGGGTTTAGAGAGACATGAAGATATTGTGGGTTAGGGGTTTAGAGAGACAAATTGAAAGAGAGAGATTGCTGGTTAGGGGTTGAGAGAGAGAGAGAGAGAGAGAGATTATGGGTTAGGGGTTGAGAGAGAGAGAGAGAGAGAGATTAGGGGTTTAGAGAGAGAGAGATATTGGGGGTTAGGGGTTTAGAGAGAGAGATTAGAGTTTAGGGGATTAGATAGAGAGAGATAGGTTAGGGGATTAGAGAGAGACAAAGGGAGAGATATATTGGAGGTTAGGTATCTAGAGAGAGAGATTGGAGGTTAGGGTTTTAGAGAGTAAGATTGGCGGTTATAG
Organism: Larix kaempferi; assembly: GCA_027924585.1. Classification (NCBI taxonomy): domain Eukaryota; kingdom Viridiplantae; phylum Streptophyta; class Pinopsida; order Pinales; family Pinaceae; genus Larix; species Larix kaempferi. Next base: position 1,643,752 of record BSBM01001166.1, on the reverse strand, counting down.
GTTTAGAGAGAGAGAGATAAATAATCATTTGGAGTTAATAGATATTTAGAAAGGGAGAGAGAGAGATCATAAGGTGAGTATGGATGGCTAGTGGGTTGGGGAAAAGATAAATAGAGTGTGGGGGAGGGGTGGGAGGGTAAGTAGTGGGGGTTTGGGTGGGTGGGAGAGAGAGAGAGAGAGAGAGAGAGAGAGAGAGAGAGAGAGAGAGAGAGAGGAAAGGGCAGGTGTTGGGCACAAAGAAAGAGAGATATTGTTGATTAGGGGTTTAGGGAGGGAGAGAGAGATAGGGGGTAGGGGCTTAGAAAGAGATAGACATTGGGATTCAGGGGTTTAGAGACATGGAGAGAGAGAGAGAGAGAGAGAGAGAGAGAGAGAGATTGGAATTTACTGGTTTATAAGAGAGATAGATATAAGATGAGAGATTGTTGCCTAGGGATTTATAGAGAGACAAAGATTTTGGGTTAGGGGTTTAGAGAGAGAGAGAGATTGGGGGGTTAGGGTTTTATAGAGAGGGATATTTGTGGTTTGGAATTTACAAAGGGAGAGAGATTGGATTTTTTGGGTTTATCGAGAGAGAGAGAGAGAGAGATTGGTGTTTAGGGGTTTAGAGAAAGAAGGAGAGATATATTGGGGGTTAAGGGTTTAGAGAGAGATATTGGAGGTAATGGGTTGAGAGAGAGAGAGAGAGAGACCGAAATGGGGTGTTAGGGGTTCTAGAGAGATAGAGGGAGAGGGATATATTGGAAGTTAGGGGATTAGAGAGAGAGAGAGAGAGAGAGAGAGAGAGAGAGAGATATTGGGGATTATGGTTTTAGAGAGTGATGGAGAGATTGTAGGTTAGGGGTTTATAAAGAGAGATATATATAAAGAGAGAGATTCATGGTTAGGGGTTTAGAGAGAGAGAGAGAGATTGGGGTTTGGGGGATTAGAGAGAAAGAGAATGATGGAGATTAGGGGTTAGGGGTTTTGAGAGAGAGAGAGAGAGAGAGAGAGAGATTATGGGGAATTAAGGGGGAGATAGATAGAAAGAGAGATAGAGGGATAGGGATGAAGTTAGTGGTAAGGGATATATAGAGATAGACATGGGGATTAAGTTCATTAGGGTGATAAGTGTGGGTTTGGGTGGCAGAGAGAGGGAGACAATAGGGGTAATGGGTTTAGAGTGAGGGAAATAAATAGATATATATATGTATAGATAGATATATATATGTATAGATAGATATATATATATAGAGAGATAACAAGGGGACGATTGATGGTTAGTGATGTGGGTATATGGTTATGGGGAATAGGGTTAGGGATTAGGGGGATAAAGAGAGAGAGAAGGGGAATAGGAGAGAGAGAGAGAGGGAGAGAGTGGGATGAATAAAGAAATAGAGATATAATAGGGTTATGGTTTAGCGTACTAAAGAGGGCACATAGAGAGATGGTAGTGTTAGGATTTATGGTATAGGGGAAGATGTGCTATTGAGAGAGAAAGGGGGTGGTTATGAAGAGGGAGGTGGGTTTAGGGAAAGGAAAAGAGAGAAGGGGGGTTCTGGGTTAATGAGAAGGAGGGGGGTTATGGAAAGGTTGGGTTGGAGAGATATAGGGTGGGTTAGGGAAAGGGGAGAGAGAGAGATAGGAAGGGGGGTTTAGGGAAAGATGGTGCTAGAGAGAGATAGGGGGTGTTTGATAGAGAGGAAGATCAATATAAATACATATGGAGAGGGAGAGTGTGTGTGTATGTGTGTTTGTTTTAGAGAGAGAGAGAGAGAGAGAGATCACAAAGGGAGTGTTGATGGTTAACGATGCAGGCATATAGCTAGGGAGAGTGTTGGGCCCTGGAAATGTCCCTTTTTAACCATACTTATTTCATCATTTTTCCAAATTTTACTTTACTTTCCTAAGCCATATACATGCCTTTTTCCAAATCAATCATCAATCCTGACAAGGTATAAGTCATTATTGTTTCATTTAACTATGCCTAAGATTGTTATGGTTACGGATCCTGACCCTTGGTTTATGCTAACATTTGTGAGCTCATTTAGTCAAAATCTAAAGCACAGGTGTATTAGCCAAGTGGCGCCAGCTGCTACTCTTCAAAGTATCGGATACTCATACTCCAAGGGACAATGCACTCTCCACGCAAGCTGTAATAGATCCTCACTATAACAAATTCCACTGAAATAGAGCCTAGATATGATAGATAGGTTGCATTCCAGTTGCTGAGTCAGTTGATCCATTAATTATCAGAGCAACAACATCCTTCATGATTAACAACCTTGTTTAATATGGTTGTATCAGTTCGCTGTAACTCCGCAGCATGAAGATCATAGATCTTAATTGCTACACGAATATAGTGGATCTGAAACTGTATTTTTCTTATATAAATTCCAGAAGGCTCTCGTAGCCTGGGGTTGGACAATTACCACTTTGTGTAAGCTGTAACAGAGCACCGAGATTCACGATCTTCCATCATTAATATGAGAGCAAAGTTCTTCATTTCTGCATTTTAATTTGCTGTGACTCTCAGCGTCTCTGTTAGAAGGCCAGGGCCCGCCTTCTCACAGAGATAGCCGGTTTAAGTAGGTAGAGTAGTTTAGTTTTACTTCTGTTGTGTGGTGTGGAATGATTGCAGATATTATTGGTAGCTGTAACAGAGATCAACTTTCCTTTCTGGAAGTTGATAATTACATCTTGAATAGTTGTAACAGAGTGGTGTGACAGTCGACTGTGTAGTATAATTTATTTAATTGCATGCGTGTTCTAATCAACTGTGACAACCAAGCTCAATTCCAATTATCTTTTAGTTGTTTATGCTTTCTAGGATTTCCAGTAATTATCAGTTAGAGTTCAAGCTTGTATTTTAATTCTGGTTGTTGTTGTATCTTCAATTGCATCCATAGATTAGACAAATAATGGTAGAGTTACAGTAGCCACTAGATAGATCATTTTGGTAAAGATTGAATGCTGTAGTTTGATAATTATAGGATTTAACTTCTTGCAAAAGTAATCTAGTTCCATTTCATTATTAGATCATTAACTTGCTGGGTTGATTTTTGTAGGAAGGTTGTTTCACTTTGGATTCTTAGATGTATGAATTAGATTAGCTTTCTTATGGAATGAGTTGGATGAGCATATAGGTAGGGTCATTATCTACATTTAGTAAATCAACTGCTTGATCTGTTTATGCATAGACTGTGCTTATTTCCTTTGAAATAAAAGACCTTCCTGGGTTTGACAATTTATATCGACCATCCTGTGTGTTAGCTTTAATTAACTGACATATAGGGTGACCAACAAAGAGTAGAGTTAGGGATGAGAGAGTGAGAGAAAGAAAAGAGGAAGTTGAGAGAGGGATGATTAGAGAAATAGAGAGAGTAGGGGGTTAGGGTTTAGGATAATAAAGAGGGTACATGGACAAATGGGGCATTAGGATTTATAGTATAGGGGATGATGAGGGGTTGAAAGAGAGACTCAGTGGCATTATAAAGAGGGAGAGGAGATGAGGGAAAGGAAGAGAGAGAGGGGAAGTTGGGTTAGAGAGAGAGGGGGGGTTGGGTTACAGAAAGGGAGGGTGATTCAGAGAAATGTGTGGAGAGAGAAAGAGAGAGAGACACAAAGAGAGAGAGAGAGAGAGAGAGAGAGAGAGAGAGGGTGTTAGGGAGAGGAGATAGGGAGGAAGGGGGGTTAGGGAAAGGTGGGGTGAGAGAGAGAGAGAGAGATATTAGGGGTTAGAAATTTAGAGAGATATATATTGAAAGAGATATTGGTGGTTAGGGGTTTATATATATAGAGAGAGATGGAGATGGAGAGAGAGGGAAATATATTGAGGGATTAAGGGTTTAGAGAGAGAGAGATTGGAATTGATGAGTTTAGATTTGGGGTTAGGGATTTAGATAGAGAGAGAGAGAATGATCGAGGGGTGGTGCTTAATGGTAGGAATTGGAGTTGGTGGTTAAGGATGGGGGGGAGAGGTGTATATATATATATATAATATATAGACATAGAGAGGTATCGAGAGGTGGATAGTGGTGGGGTATAGAGAGATAGAGTGAGGGTGATAGGGTTAGAAGGACGAAAGTGGGGAGTTAGTGGGGGGGAGAGAGAGGGAGAGAGAGAAAGAGAGAGAGAGAGGGTTATGAGCTTTGAGAGAAAGAGAGGGAGAGATTAGGGGTTATGAGCTTAGAGATAAAGAGAGGGAGAGATTAGGTATTATGGGTTTATAGATAGAGAGAGAGGGAGGGAATGTGATTATAAAGAGGGAGGAGGGAAGGTTGGGTTAGAGAGTAGGGGGGGTGTTAAGCAAAGGTGGGGATGAAGAGAGAGATAGGGGGGTTACAAAAATGGGAGGAGATAGAGGAAGGGGTAGTTAGGGAAAGAAGGAGAGACAAAGGAAGCAGGATTAGGTAAAGGTGTTGCTAGAGAGAGGGAGATAGTAGGGTTAGGGGTTAGGGGTTTGGAGTGACACAGAGAGAGAGAAATATATTGGAGGCTAGGGGTTTAGAGAGATATAGAGAGATTGGGGTTAGTGTTTTAGAAGGAGAGAGAGATTGAAAGATATAAATTGGTTGTTAGGGGTTTAGAGAGAGAGAGATTAGGAGTTAGTGGTTTAGAGAGAGAGAGAGAGATTGGTGGTCAGTTGTTTAGAGAGAGAGAGAAAGAGAAATATTGGGGGTCAGGCGTTTAGAGAGATATAGAGAAATATATTTATGGTTTAAGGGTTTAGATTAGGGGTTAGTGGTTTAGAGAGAGAGAGAGAGTGAACAATGGAGTGGTGGTGGTTTGTGGTTGGAGTTGGTATTGATGGTTAAGGATAGGTCGGGAGATATCAAGAGGGAGAGGGGTTTAGTGAAATGAGGAGAGATAGCGGAGGGTTAGGTTAGAGAGAGGGAGAGGGGTTAGAGAAAAGTGTGGCTGGAGAGAGAGAGAGAGAGAGAGAGAGAGAGATAGAGAGAGAGAGAGAGATAGAGAGAGATTGAGTGTTAGGGATTTAGATAGAGAGAGAGACAGACAAATTGGAGGTTAGTGGTTTAGACATAGATAGATAGATAGATAGATAGATATATAGATAGAGATTTGAGGTTAGGGTTATAGAGAGAGATAGATATATTTTGGGTTAGGGGTTTAGAGAGAGACAAATGGAAAGAGAGAGAGTGGTGGTTATGGGTTTAGAGAAAGATAGATATTGAAGGCTAGGAATTTATATAGAGATATTGGGGGTTAGCGAGAGAGAGAGAGAGAGAGAGAGATATTGGAGGTTAAGGGTTTAGAGATAGAGAGAGAGATTGGGTGATAGGGGTTCAGAAAGAAAGAGAGAGAGAGAGATTGGGTGTTAGGGGCTTAGAGAGAGAGAGAGCGAGAGGGATTATGGTTTAGGTGTTTAGAGAGAGAGAGAAAAGGGGGGTTAGGGTTTGAGAGAGAGAGAGAGATTGAGCATTAGGGATTTAAAGAGAGAGAGAGATTGAGTGTTAGGTATTTAAAGGGAGAAAGAGAGATTGGAACTTAGGGATTTAGAGAGAAAGAGAAAGATACAAAGATAGAGATTTGGGGTTAGGGTTATAGAGAGAGATAAAGATAGCCTGGGTTAGGAGTTTAATGATAGATAAATGGAAAGAGAGAGTGTGGTGATTATGGGTTTGGAGAAAGAGAGATATTGGAGGTTAGGGATTTAGACAGAGAGATTGGGGGTTATCAATTTAAAGAGAGAGAGATATTAGAGGTTAAGGGTTTGGAGAGAGAGAGAGAGAGAGAGAGAGAGAGAGAGAGAGAGAGAGATTGGGTGTTAGGGGTTTAGAGAGAGAGATTCAGGTTTAGGGGTTTAGAGAGAGAGATAGATTGGGGGTTAGGGGTTTAGAGAGAGAGATTGAGGGCTAGGAATTTGGGTGGGGGAGAGAGAGAGAGAGATTGGAGGTTAGGGGTTTAGACATATATAGATAGATAGAAAGAGAGATATTTGGGGTTAGGGTATAGAGAGAGATATAGATATTTTGGTTTAGGGGCTTAGAGAGAGAAATAGAAAGAGAGAGAGTGGTAGTTATGGGTTTAGAGCAAGAGAGATATTGGAGGTTAGGTATTTAGACAGAGAGATTGGGGGTTAGAGATTTACAGAGAGAGAGAGGGTTTAGATAGAGATAGATAGATAGAACGAAAGAGATTTGAGGTTAGGGGTAGAGAGAGAGAGAGAGATTTTGTGTTAGGCATTTAGAGAGAGACAAATAGAAAGAGAGAGTTGTGATTATGGGTTTAGAGCAAGAGAGGGATTATAGATTAGGGATTTAGACAGTGAGATTGGGGGTTAGCGATTGAGAGAGAGAAAGAGAGAGAGAGAGAGAGAGAGAGAGAGAGAGAGATTGGAGGTTAGGGTTTAGAGAGGAATATAATGGGGTTATGAGTTTAGAGGGAGTGAGATAGAAAGAGAAATATCAAGGGTAATGGTTTTAGAGAGAGAGAGAGAGATAAATATATTGCGGGTTTAAGGCTTTAGAGGGAGAGAGATTGGAATTTGGGGGTTTGAATAGAGAAGGAATTTATGGGAAGGGGAGGTGGTTAGTTGTGGGGAAGAGAGAGAGAGATAGAGTAGGGGGCTATGTGTAGGATGGTGAATAGTGGGGGTTTAGGGGAGGAGATATATATATATATATAGAGAGAGAGAGAGAGAGAGATTGGGGGCAAGTAAGGGGGAGAGGGATAGAGAGATAGGTAGAGGGATGGGGATGAGTCTAGTTGTAGGGGATATATAGAGATAGAGTGTGGGGTAAGGTTAGGAGGGTCAGGAGTGGGGGTTTGGGGGTGGAGAGGGGGAGATATTAAGGGTTAATGATTTAGAGAGAGAGAGAGAGAGATCACAGGGGGAGTGTTGATGGTTAGTGATGCAAGTATATTGTTAGGGGGAGTAGGGTCAAGTATTAAGGGGATAAAAAGAGAGAGAGGGGGGGAAGAGGAGATAGGGAGGGAGAAAGAGAAATGTAGAGAGAAGTAAAGAGATCATGGGGTTAGGGTTTAGGGTAATAAAGAGGGTACATAAAGAGATAGGGGGGTTATGATTTATGGTATAGGGGAAGATAGTGGATGGAGAGAGAGGGGGGTAGGTATAAAGAGGGAGGAGTGGTTAGGAAATGATGAGAGAGAGGGGATGTAGAGTTAGAAGGAGGGATAGGGAATTCAGGAAAGGTGGCATTAGAGAGAAAGAGTGAAGGGGTTAGTGAAAGGAGGAGAGATAGAGAGCAAGAGGAGATAGGGAAAGGTGGTTCTAGATAGAGAGCGGGGGCATTGGGTGGTTAATGATGTGGATATATGGTTAGGGAGAGTACGGTTAGGGATGTGAGAGAGAGAGGGGAGGGGAAGAGGATAGAGGGAGCGAGAGAGAGGGAGGATTAGAGAATTTCAGAGAGCAAGGGGTTAGGGTTTAGAGTAATAAAGAGGGTACATAGAGAGATGTGGGGGTTGGAGAGAGAGAGGGGGGTTTATGGTATAGGGGATGATGGGGGGTTTAAATAGAGAACAAGTGGGGTTATAAAGAGGGACGAGGGTTTAGGGAAAGGTAGAGAGAGGGAGGGGGGGTTAGGGAAAGTTGGGGTTGGAGAGAGAGAGGGGGTGTTAGGGAGAGGAGAGAGAGGGGAATGCAGTTCAAGGAAACATGGGGTTAGAGAGAGAGAGAGAGAGAGAGAGAGAGAGAGAGAGAGAGAGAGAGAGAGATTGGAGGTTAGGGGTTTAGACATAGATAGATAGATAGAAAGACAGAGATTTGGGGTTAGGTTTATAGAGAGAGATATAGAGATTTTGGGTTAGGGGTTTAGGGAGAGAGAAATAGAAAGAGAGAGTGGTAGTTATGGGTTTAGAGAAAGAGAGAGATTTGAGGTTGGGGATTTATACAAAGTTATTGAGGGTTAGCGATTTAGAGAGAGAGAGAGAGAGAGGGTTTAGATAGAGATAGATAGATAGAATGAGAGAGTTTTGAGGTTAGGGGTATAGAGAGAGAGAGATTTTGGGTTAGGATTTTAGAGAGAGGGAGAGAAATAGAAAGAGAGAGTGGTGGTTATGGGTTTAGAGCAAGAGAGGGATTGGAGATTAGGGATTTAGACAGAGAGATTGGGGGTTAGTGATTTAGAGATAGATAGATAGATTTGAGGTTAGGGGTTTAGAGAGGAAGAGAATGGCGTTATGAGTTTAGAGGGAGTGAGATAAAAAGAGAAATATTGAGGGTTATGGGTTTATATATATAGAGAGAGAGAAATATATTAAGGGTTTAAGGGTTTAGATGGAGAGAGATTGGAATTTAGGGATTTGAATAGAGAAGGAATTTCGGGGAGTGGGAGGTGGTGATGGGGAAGAGAGAGAGAGAGAGAGAGAGAGAGAGAGATTAGGGGGAAGTAAGGGCAAGAGGGATAGAGGGATAGGGATGAGGATAGTGGTAGGTGATATATAGAGATAGAGTGGGGGATAAGGTTAGGAGGGTGAGGAGTGTGGGTTTGGGGGTGGAGATATTAAGGGTTAGTGATTTAGAGAGAGAGAGAGTTCACAATGGGAGTGTTGATGGTTAGTGATGCAGGTATATGGTTAGGGGGATAAAAAGACAAAGAGAAGGGGAAGAGGAGAGAGGGAGGGAGAGAGAGGGATGTAGATAGAAGTAGAGAGAGCATGGGGTTATGGTTTGGGGTAATAAAGAGGGTAAATAAAGAGATAGGGGGTTAGTATTTATGGTATAGGGAAATATGGCAGATGGAGGAAGAGGGGGGGTGGGGTATAAAGAGGGAGGAGTAGTTGGGGAAAGGAGGATAAACAGAGAGGGGGGGGAGGTAGTGTTAGAGAGGGGGAGGGGGCGTTAGGGAAAGGTAGAATTGGAGAGAGAGAGTGAAGGGGTTAGGGAAAGGAGGAGAGAGAGAGAGAGAGAGAGAGATCACAAGGGGAGCATTGATGGTTAGTGATGTGGGTATATGGTTAGGGAGAGTAGGGTTATGGATGTGAGAGAGAGGGGGGAGGGGAAGAGGATAGAGGGAGGGAGAGAGAGGGAGGCTTAGAGAAATTGAGAGAGCAAGGGTTTAGGGTTTAGAGTAACAAAGAGGGTACATAGAGACATGTGGGGGTTAGAATTTATGGTATAGGGGATGATGGGGGGTTTAAATAGAGAACGTGTGGGGTTATAAAGAGGGAGGGGGGTTTAGGGAAAGGGAGAGAGAGGAAGGGGGGTTAGGGAAATTTAGGGTTGGAGAGAGAGAGGGGGGGTGTTAGGGAGAGGATAGATAGGGGAAGGGGGTTCAAGGAAACATGGGGTTTGAGAGAGAGAGCGATTGGAGGTTAGGTGTTTAGACATAGATAAATAGATAGAAAAAGAGAGATTTGGGGTTAGGTGTATAGAGAGAGATATAGAGATTTTGGGTTAGGGGTTTAGAGAGAGAGAAGTAGAAAGAGAGAGAGTGGTAGTTATGGGTTTATAGAAAGAGAGAGATTGGAGGTTAGGGATTTATACAGAGATATTGGGGGTTAGCAATTTAGAGAGAGAGAGAGAGAGAGAGAGAGAGAGAGAGAGAGATTTGAGGCTAGGGGTATAGAGAGATATATTTTGGGTTAGGCATTTAGAGAGAGAGAAATAGAAAGAGAGAGTGGTGGTTATGGGTTTAGAGTAAGAGAGATATTGGAGATTAGGAATTTAGATAGAGAGATTGGGGGTTTATATAGAGAGAGAGTTGGAGAGAGAGAGAGAGAGAGGGAAATATATTGAGGGATTAAGGGCTTAGAGAGAGGGAGAGATAGACAACATGAACGTGGGTTTGTAGTTAGTGGTAGGAATTGGAGTGGGTGGTTAAGGGTGGGGGGGAGGTATATATATAGAGTGTTGACACCCAAAAAGTGCTCACTACCTCATCTACCCCATTACATGACTCATTGGTCCATATTTCCCACCATATTTTCTTCCAAAACCTCAAAAAACCATTAAAAAGCCTCCAAAAGGCCAAAAACCATTAAAAAAGCCTCCAAAAGGCCAAAAACCCCCCTTTTCCTCCAAAATAAGTTAAATTCCTCCAAAAATAGCAAAAACCCTCTAAAAAGGGAATAAAGATTACAAAAAAGAGGAAAAAGAGGAAAAAAAGGAATCAAAAACCCTATACAGCTGACCTAAACCATATGGTTCCCAAAACCATGGGTTAGCACTCCACCACTAAAAAACCTATAAATAGGTGATGGAGGCTCCCCATTTCATATCCACAGTCACCCCTATCCTTACTCTGCCAAAATCACTCTTGAAACCCTAGCTCACCCTTTTGAGCTATTTTCACATTTGAGTGCCCCTTTGGCCCATATCCAAAACCCTTTGGAGAAGGAGAATGAACAACACTGATGCTTGGAAGCAACCCTCCTAGACTACTGCAAGAGCTTCACCAACCTCACATTGGAGGTATAATCAATACAAAAACCATTTTTAATCTTTTTTATTGTCTCATGCACATGCTAGTTTAAATTTACTGTATTGCTTTTACTGTTTTTTACTGAACTGCTACTAAGGAGTCCCTTCTCCTTAGTAGGTGCTCATTTGCACAAGCTAGGGTGAAAACCCTAGATACTGTTTTGGCGACTCCCTTAGTGTTCCTTTGAATTTCTAGTTATAGTCTTTAAGAAATTTTTAGTTTTCTGCAATATTTTCCTGTTTTTCCCTTTCGGCAGTTGGGTTTGTTGTTGTAAAATGCATCTTTTTTCCTTGCAGTTGCGATCTGACCATGGCTTTCAGACTGTTACCTGTGATCTGATCATGGAACTCAGACTATTTCCCACGATCTCCCGGCGGTTTTCAGTCTGTTTCCTGCGATCTGACTGTGGCTCTCATCCTGTTTCCTGCGGTCCGACCGCGGCTGTCCATCCCTTCCCTGGGACCTACCTGTGGTTTTCAACCCTTTTCCTGCAATCCACCTATGGCTTTCAGCCATTTTCCTGCGATCCGCCTGCGGCTTTCAGCCATTTTCCTGCGATCCGCCTGTGGCTTTCAACCATTTTCCTGCAATCCGCCTGCGGCTTTCAGCCATTTTCTTGCGATCCGCCTGTGGCTTTGAGCCCTTTTCCTGCGATTTGCCTGCGACTTTGAGCCATTTTCCTGTGGTCCTCCCACGACTGTCGACCTATTTCCCGCGATCCGACCGCGCAGTTTCGCCACAGACATGCTATCTGTTTTCTGCATTTTTTTCCCTATTTGAACCCAGAACTTTGCTGCAATATTTTTTGCACCTGCACAACCACCTGTCCTACCTGCAGCCATACTTACCTTCAGCCTTTTCTTGTAGTATTATTTCTGTTCCATTTACAGAATTTTTTAAATTTCAAGATTTTAATTGAAAAAAAGAAAATTTTGCATTTCAAAGTTTAATTTCTGCATTATTATTGTTAGTTAGAAAGTTGCCCATCCCGTGGCACTTTTACTTGGGTTCATTATCTCACATGCACACACTCTATCACCTAATTCAAGTGAGCCCTAAAATACTACTTAACACAACCAACATTCTAACCCCACTTGGGGAACACATAAGAATATTGTAGTTAGGTAGGGTTGGGGGGATAGGCATCCAAATAACACCCCTCGGTCGCTTACACTTGAGACATAGTTGTTGTCCATTAGGGAACCAAAATCCCCTAGTATTTTTTGACACAGTTTAAAACCAATTTATCGGGAAGGCCTCTCCCCTAGGAGGGTTGAAGTAGCTAGACTGGTTCCGGAAGCCTGAGTGGAATACCGCAATCCATTCAGTAACCGAAGGATACCTTTCATAGTTCTCGATGTACTACCTGTATGGGAGTACAGTGGTGATAGAACCAAACTGCAGATTCACCCAACCGAACGTGTCATGAACGGGGTATCTTAGTTGCTTTTCTTCTAGGATTGACTACCTGGTGTCCCTCTCAGTAGGGGGATATCTTTAGCCACTTGGCTCTACTATCCATATTGTCTGACTTGGATTTCATCACCTTGTAGAGGATATGTCTGGTTGAGTCAGAATACTATTTAGCTAGGTGTTTGCATGCTCCCTTACCTCCCTTTGGTCTAGCGAGTCCACTATTTTTTACTTTTTAGGAAACCTGTTGCTTGTTGGTATTCTGACCACTTTTGTTGATGCTCCACTTATTGTAGCACAACTGTTACAGTAAGTGTTTTGAGTTGGTTGTTGGCTTGAGTGCCATATTTTTTGCGCTCTCCTTCTGCACACTCGGCTGCATTAGGGTTTTTGAGCTATTTTTCACTTGACACAACCCCTAGAGACTTGACACCATTTGTCACCATTGAGTCCCCAAGACATTCTTGGTGTCTCCGGGGCCAGTCCCCGCAGCACAGTTCACTTGACACCACCCATCATAGACGTAGAGCTTCATCACTCGACTCCACTAGTCGCAGACGCAGAGTTCCGTCCCTCGACACTGACACCCCTTATTTTACCTCTGATTCTGAGGCAGAGTCCGAGAACCCCACTTACACTGCACTAACCAGCCCCATGGCTGGCATGACTTCGAACCCTTTCTTTGTAGGGACCATTGGTGGAACATCCACCACCACCCCAGCTACCACACCCACTTTGGGTATGCCCTCGATGGGGGCCACATCCACCATTCTGGTCACTGTACCTATTCTAGTGACTACCATACCCATCCCAACTCCACCAGTGGCTCACACTACCCTTGGTGGTGTAGGACCATCCCATACCACCTTCGTTGCTCCACCTGGGGGCAACGTCCCCAACCTGAACCTAGTTCCTCCACTTGGGGGCATTGGCCCCAACGTGGTCCAAAGCACCAGTATGTCACATCCTTCTACTAGTTTTCCATTCATGGCTAGTATCAACCTTCCTAACCTGGCCAGACTGACTAACGACCCCATCAGACACGACCCTGCGTGGCCTTACATGCCCACCAATCTCCCATCAGACATCCCAAAGTTTGAGGGCAAGGCAGGTGAAGACCCGTAGAACCATATTATGTCCTTCCATCTATGGTGTTCCTCCAACTCCATAGTAGACGACTCCATCTGATTCTGTCTATTACAGCGCACCCTCACCGGCTCTGTAGCTAAGTGGTACATTGAGTAGCCCCATGGGACCCATGCCACCTTTACTTCCCTTGCCTCGACCTTCCTGTAGTTCTTTCAGTTACCTGTCCGCTATGACGCAGGAGTTGAGATCCTACTGTCTTGTAGACATAACACGACCACCCACATCACTGACCACATTCATGAGTGGCGTCGACGCCGCAACCTATGCAAAATCAAGTTAGATGACCGTATCTTCTTAGATTGGTTTCTAAAATCTCTCCTTCTTGTCATTGCTAAGGATGTGGCATCTGAGCCACCCCAGTTCGAAGAAGAGGCCATCCTCAAAGCCCAGTAATTTGACCTTATTTACGCCCAGTCTAGTTACCTATATTCCATCATCCTTGACGTCCCCACGACGATTCCTCCCAGCACGATGCACCAGGGGAATCCCATGCTGCCGATGGCATCATTGGCCATATAGCCTCACATAACCAACCCTTTTCCATAGCATGTCCTAGCCCTGGCCTTGACCTTTCGCGAGCTACATCCCAGTTCGGAGCAACCAATTCGTATGCTCCCATGGCACATCATCACCATTCCCATAGACCCTCATGTCCACCTCAGTGCTTTGGTCATGCATCCCTCGCTTACGTCCCCTCGGTCGCACCTCAGCCATATTGCCACCCGCAAGTTGCACAAACTCCTGTATCCTCTCAAGCCCCCCTGGTTATTATCCACCATAGGTAGCACCTGCGGCAAACCCCCAACCCATCACAAAGATGTATCAACAACCCCCACAAGGTTCAGCACTTGCACCACCTCCACCTACTTATTATCCACCGTAGCCTGCTCCCGCACCTGCACAACCCTAGAACCAACCTGCTGCCCAAGGGAAAGTGTATGCCCAACAAAATCCGCAGTAGAACCAAAATAACTAATGTCAACAAGGCCACCAAAACCATGGCAAAGGCCGTAACCATGGGAACAACCCCCCTCCAGACCAAGGTGGTCAACCTCCTAATCCCCTGAACAATAATAACGCAACACCTGCCAACCAAAACCCCGATCGGCCACCCAAACAAGCCAAAAATCCTAATTTGTGAACAAACCATCCTCGTTCTATTTGCGGGGTCTATGGCCATTACACACACACTTTCCCACATTCGGAGTGAGCTCGGAAACTCTGGACTGATGATGCCCACTTCCAAGGGCACGCAGCTCCTCAGGCATCGCCCAACCCCCCACCACCTCAGAATCAACCCTTAGTGTTACAAAATCCTTTGCCTACCCAAGGCGTAGTGAACACTTAGCCATTGGCTCCCCCTCAAGGAAATGCACCACCACAACAGTAGATCACTTATGCCACTCCTGATCAACCCATGATAGACTCAGGTACCCATCACTTGTTAATGTTGTCATCCATCGGTGTCAACCTTCAAACCCATTGGAATCAATATGGCTCCACCCCTGAAGCCCCTCCCGTCGACAAAAACACTGACGCTCATCCCACCGATCAGTCATTACGCATACCTCCGGCTCCACTAGATGGCACCTCCAAAGCCCCTCGCTTCCCACTTCACCGCATCAATAATAACCCCAATGCTCGCACTATGTCTAATTACAGCATTGTAGATGACTTAGCCCAGTCCCTTGCAGCCATGTCTATGTTAGAAGTCTTAAAAAACTATCCTACATAGCGCAAGACTTTGCTTTCATCCATTGGTGCTATTGACCCAAATGATTCATGAATGATGGCCTTCGATTTGGACCAATCCGAACCACTCCTGCCTTCCACATTAGCGTTCCAAGTTTTTGTATCCGTTCAGAATCTTGTCATCCATCAATGCATCATTGATGAAGGTGCCTCTACATGTGTTATGTCCACATTCGTTTGGCAGAAGTTGGGATCCCCTACTCTCCAGCAGTCCACCACTGCGTTGCGAGCCTATGACAGTCGTTCGGCTCAACCCCAAGGTCTCTTAGCTAATTTCCCCATCCAGTTGGCTGGTAAAACCATGCTCATTGACATAGAGGTCATCAATGCCCAACTTGATTATAACCTCTTACTTGGCCACTATTACATGTATGCCATGCGGGCGATTTCCTCATCCGTTTTTCCTACCATGATGTTCCCCCATGATGGACGCGTGGGCAAGGTTGACCAACTCACCTATTACGATCCCAATGCTCCCGCTGCACCCGAAAATGTTCTCCCCATGGTCAAACAACCTGCTTGCGGTGCAACTACCTTGTTGGTTTCCTCAGTGGGACCTGGAGTCTACTCAGATACGGCCATGACCTCAACATTCCAGGCCATTCCACCCCCATCACCCACAACCAAAGTATATGACGTATGTACCATTTCCCACAATACACCAAAACCCAACCATCAATCGCCCTTGCTACCCCAACTACCATTGGTACCTAGTCATGTTGGTGTTACACCCATCCATACAATCCCCTTCCTATTTTCCCCTTCGGGAGTAGTAAGCGCCCTGGTTATGGCTACCCTCAGCCTCCCCAGTTTAACCTTAGGATTACCCGTATGGTATATTACGCCTTCCGTTACCCCTCCGACACGAAATGTCATCCTACAACCGGTGCAACCCATCACCACTACCAGTCAACCACCTCCCGGTGTCACTACCCCTTTGTCATCTATTACTCCACCCCCTCTTATCAAGCACATTGGGGGCAGAGGCCCACAACCATACACTGCTGTACCCCCGCCCAAAACAGTTAAACCCCCCCCATGTTTTGTGCTCCTCCCAAATGCTCGTTGTGTGATGAGTTAGGCCATCCTACCCATCAATGTCCACAATTACCCACATTACAAGAGCACATGAAAATTCTTGACAATGACCCCAACATCTCGGTTGTCCAACTCGACCCAGCCCCCAAGCCTTGTGATAAATCACTGCGTACCAACCACCCTTGTGCAATATGCGGTATTTACGACCATTACTCACACCACTGTCCAGATCTCCTAGATTATAGAGCAGCTCTCTATGAGATGAATAACTTGGACCTCGAGATGGCTCCCCCTACCATTGAAGAGATCCACCCCCCAACATCCCCGCCAACTAGAGAGATTAATACCATTTATATGATCTCTTCTACTAGCACTCCCTCGTCAACCGATTTGACAACCCAAAGTCTCCATAATGATGAGGATATCCTCAAAGCTCTTACTGCACCTGATTACCCCTGGGAAGATATGCACCATTGCTCCTATTTCCTCCCAGAAGAGTCCTCCTCCATCACAGCCACCCAATTATTAGTTGAGTCCAAAGATTTCCTTCCCACCAAAGTCGACTGGTTTAAAGACCCCATTCTTGCTCCCGATACCTTTGAGGAAGGTAACATGGACAACATCTCACTCGTCATCCACATTGATATCTCTATCCCACCTGGTGCTCTTGAAATCATTACATTAGGAGCCTCCTACAGTGAGTATGAGATGGGAGAGTAGAAAAAACTTTTCCAAGAGTTCTGTGATGTCTTTGCCTGGTCCTATACCGAAATGCCTGGTCTTGACCCTGCTATTATAGAACACCACATTGACACATGGCCAGATGTACCCCCCGTTCACCAGAAACAGTGCCCCATTCATCCCTCAAAGCTCCCCGCCGTTAAAATAGAGATTGAGAAACTTCGCAAAGCAGGATTCATTTATCCTATTGCATATACCACTTGGGTTTCTAACCCCGTCCCTGTTAACAAAAACAAGGCACCATCAGAGTATGTACTGACTTCCACGATTTAAACTGAGCCTGTCCCAAAGACAACTTCCCCACACCATTTATTGACCAACTCATTGATGTGTGTGCGGGGCATGAAGTTCTATCTTTTATGGATGATTTTTCTAGATACAACCAGATTCAGATCTGCAAGGAAGATCAATACAAGACTGCCTTTTCCACCCCATGGGGCACCTTTTCCTATTGTGTCATGCCTTTCGGCCTTAAAAATGCTGGTGCCACCTTTCAGTGGGCCATGACCTATTGTTTTCATGACTTGGTCCATATCTTGTTGATCTATCTTGATGATCTTACAACATGCTCTAGGAAATGATCAGACCACCTTAACGACCTCTGACAAGTTTTTCTGCATTGTCGCAAGTATAAGATACGCTTGAACCCACTCAACTGCATCTTTTGCGTTTCAGTCGGCCGATTGTTAGGCTTCATTATTTCCCATAAAGGAATCGCTTTTGATCCCCTGAAAGTCCAAGCCATCATAGAACTTCCTGCACCTCGCACGCTCCGGTAGCTCTAGAGTTTGCAGGGGAAATCTAATTTCCTTCGTCGCTTCGTTCCTGATTATACCACCACAGTTCATGGTTTCTTACACCTGCTTCGTACCCATATACCCTTTGTTTGGGATAACCAAGCGCAAGCTACATTCGAAGCCCTTAAGAAAGCTCTCACGCAAGCCCCTTTGATCTCCCCTCTGGATTTCTCTTAGGACTTCATCCTTTACGTCTCAGCATCCGATCATGCCATGTCCAGAGTCCTTGTCCAAGAAGACGCTGCTCGCTAGGAGCATGTCATTTATTATGTCAGCCAGACCTTGTCTGGACCAACCCTATGTTACCCATATGAGGGAAGAATAGCCCTTGCTGTGGTCTTTTCCGTCCAAAAATTGTGACATTACATTTTACTCAGTCATACCACAGTTGTCGCCGACTCCAACCCCATGTTCTATCTCTTGAACCGGCGCCTCCTGCAAGGTCGCGTTGCTAAATGGGTAATTATCCTCCAAGAATATGACCTCACTTTCACAACCCCTAAGAGCACTAAATCCCTTGTGCTTGCCCAGCTCATCACCGATCTCCCATCCCTTTTTCTGTCACCACATATATCCGATGAATTACCCGACAATCACTTGTTCATCATCTCGTCCGATGACCCATTGTACGATGATATTTTGTTATACCTTCACACGCAGAAGTTTCAACCCAACATAAATTGTGATGGACACCGTTGTATCCATCACCAGGCCTCTCGATAGCTCCTCTTGGGCGATGTCCTTTACCGACGAGGGGTTGACACAATTCTCCGTCGTTGTCTTACACACGAGGAAGCCGAACAAGTCCTCAATGGTTGTCATAGAGGTGCCTGCTGCAAACATTTCTCTAGAATGGCCATTGCCCAAAAGGTCATCTGCATCGGATACTTCTAGCCCACACTCTTTACCGACTGCATCACATCGGTCAAACATTGCCATAATTGCCAACTTTTTGCCCCTAAGGCTCGGACACCACCCACTCCATTACACCCAATCATCACTGTTGGTCCCTTCTACAAATGGGCCATCAACTTCATGGAATGTAAACCCTTATCTGCAAATGGCCATAAGTACATCATTGTCGTCGTCGACTACTTCACCAAATGGGCTGAAGCCATGCCCACCTTCAATTGTAAAGCTGACACCACTGCCCATTTCTTTTTTAACCATGTTATCACTCGATTCAGGGTCCCCAAACAGTTGGTCTCAGACCATGGTTCACACTTTGAAGATTCCATTTGGTGCGAGTTATCCACCCTATTGAAGTTCGAACATCAGTATTCCTCTGCTTACTACCCCCAAGGGAACGACCAAGCAGAGGCCATCAATAAAATTTTAAAAACCATCCTCCAACGCACTGTTGACCGACATAAGTCCAATTGGCATCAAATGCTTTTCCCTGCATTATGGGCTTACCGTACATCAACTAAGACCACCACCGATTTTACCCCGTTCCATTTGGTTCATGGTGTAGAGTCTATCCTCCCCATCAAGTGTCAGATACCTGCCTTACACATCGCCGTCGAGCTTCTCCCAAAAACCTCCCCACTCGAGTAATGTCTGCTATCACTGGAGCATGCTGATGAAGAACATCGCACCACCCTCCAAACCATTGAAGCTGCCAAGAACCACTCCAAAGCTGGTTACGACAAACATGTCCACCCTCGAACTTTCTGTGAAGGAGACCTTGTTCTCGCTCATGACCAAGCCCATGACAAGACCGGTGCAGGAAAGTTTGAATCCATGTGGCAATGCCCTTACATCATGCAAACATGCCTAGGAAATGGGGCATATATTTTAACTGACTCCGAAGGCCACCCTTTGCGCAACCTTCGTAATAGGTTGTATCTTAAACGCTTTTATCCTTAAACAAATCCGCGGCCCCATTGGTCCGTATTGTACAGTTTGCTTTCTTTTTGTTTTTCACCTTTTTTACCACAACCTTAAATTCACCATTTTTGCACAATTATAGATGGACCATCTTACACCTCATTACATTGGCTTCGTAGATGGAGTGAGCCGCTGGTCTCTAAACCTGGCCTTTGCAGCATGGGTCTTATATTCCCCTTCACATGAGTTGATCCACCTCGACGGAATGTGCATAGGCGCTGCTACCAATAACCAGGCGGAGTATGATGCTGTGACCAGTCTCCTGACTGCTACCCTTCAGATGGGCATATATCACCTTCATGTGTTCCTTGACTCCCAGCTCAATAATTGTTACCAGGTGCGTGATCCTCGCCTCTTTAGAAAGTTCCTGCGCACAAAATAGCTTAGCCGACAGTTTGAATCCATATCATTCACCCATGTCCCATGAGCTTAGAATAGTGTCGCAAATCAAATGGCTAACAACATACTAGATTGGCATATCAATCACACCATGTAAACCATCCATCATGCATCATCATGCCACATCATCCCATCAGAAAACATCTAAAAATCCCAAAAATATTGCATTTACAACAAGGGGCATCCACGTGCCTATCATCACATTACTATACAGGGGCATCCACGTGCCTATTATAACACATACTGTTGCATCCATGTGCAATATGTAAATACAAAATACACAAGGGGCATCCACGTGCCCATCATCCTACACTACTTGCATCCACGTCTAGTACAAACAGATAACAAACCACAAGTGCCTCCACGTGCGTACATTACCTCATAATCGCAAAAGATGCATCCATGTGCATATATATATCAAAAAATAAACGTCAATGTTCTACACATGTCCTGAGTACCTTAGCACTCAGCTATACAAAAATGTATATACATCGACAAGCCTCATAGAATACAAGCCGTAAGCCACAAAAAACCCCGAGTATCCATACACATCGGGGGGGGAGTCCTCTGTACTCCCTATTGAGAGTCATACCCTCCATCGCTACTTGCATCAGCCACCTCTGAGTCCTCACCCCGCTCCTCCTTTGGCAGCTCCTCATCCCCTGTCAGATCATGTGCCCGACCCCTCTTCGCAAAAATGGCCACTCGGATCGCGATCGATCGAAAATCCCATGGCGCCCCAAGACAGTCCTGAATCACCTCCTGATCCAAGTCTCGCCACCCATCATCAGTCACTCCAACCAGCAAACGATCGAGAATCACCCGTATGGACTCCAGAGTCCCCTCAACGTCCCATCGACGCAAGGGTGAGACCCAGACAGGGAAACCCCATAAAAAAATATACATCTGCAAGGGTGAGATCCACTCTTTCCCCCTGCACCTTGAAAGCTTGTACGTTAGGCTCCCAGAATCCCACCAACCTATTCAGTAGTAATCCTACTGAACGAATCATGGGAACCTATGCAAACTTCAGAAGCCCGCACAACCCCAAAGTAGACTGCACATGCCGATCCCTCCGGATGACCTCCACTATGTCATCCAGGACCTCCCGCTCCCACCATAGCACTACCGGCATCCTGTCAATCACACAATGCAAACTCATCAGAACCACGTCAAATAAATAACCCTCCCCCCCGAGAATACCCTAAAGCTCGATCCAGATCGCAGCTTTAGGACCCCTTGCCACTCTCTCAGATCACGGCTATTAGGGATATAGTCGCAGTCGCAGACCGCGTATTTCCCAATCCGAGTCACGATTTGGGACCGCTACTGTAGGCACCGAACTCGCAGTCCAGGACCGTGTGTTCACCAATGGAACTCGCGGTCCCAGACCACGATTCCACCCTGGAAACCCGCAGTCCACACCCTCGTGGACCATACAAGACCCCCCTGGGGACCCACCACCCCCCTGAACCTAACAAAAAATGCAAGTATGAGTTTAACAGAATACCTGCAACTTTCATATCTGAAATCGACCGGTTGGATCATCCAGAAACACCAACTGAGCTCTAGTTTACTATGATGTCAAGTCAAAGTCAAAAAATCCAACTGACACTTGTCATGTGGGGCCCACTTACTATTTATACCCCATTGAATTTTCTTGTTTTGGCCATTTTGAATCCATACGGAGTCCATTTTCCAAATTGTTTCCACCACTGGAATCAGCACAACGAGACCGTCATGATGGTCAACTCGTTTTCTTATTTTTTCTGCACTGTTTTTTGAGCATTTTTCTAGACACCACTCATTGCCTCGATTTGCGTGCCACTTCGACCATTCTCCATTTTTGATATACCTTATATCATCGAATTCATTTTTTCGATCCTGTGATGATGCTTGAGATTATTTCTCGCACTCACCCCCAGATTTTTTGGGTATTTTTTCCCAAATGCCACTCATCGCTTCAGTTTGCATGCCACTTTGGCCATTCTCCGTTTCTGACACTTTTTATATTGCTGAATTCAGTTTTTCAAGCACGTGATGATGCTTGAGATCATTTCTCATTCTCATTAGGTACAATTTCAACATTGTGTCCCAACACCTTGCTGCCTCGGTTTGAGCGCCACATCGGCCGCCATCGAATTGGTCCACATTTTTACATGAGCCAGTCACTCCACTCATACTGCAATTATTTCCTTATGTTGCCACCATTCATCTTCTTGCAAGGAGGCCCACCAGTGTTCCCCCCCACCCTCGTTCTTGGTTCTCATTGATGTTCCTTGATTGAGCACTTCTTCCTTGCCTGGCCATTCCTTTTGTTCGGTATAATTCTATCCCTTTTTTGGGCTGGACAAGTCCTTTATGAAAAAAGAACTTAGGGACTTTATGTTAAGTTCTTTTCTGACTCCTAAAACAATGAAAAGATCGCCGAGCAATCTTGCTTTCTTTCATGCTCGTTAAAGTACCTGAAAGGGTGTCTATCTAGTATAAGTTTAACCCTTTTCTAAACCTGAAGACTAATTACAAAAAATGAATACTCTAGTCACACCGGCTAGAAGAGTTCTTCATTGCATCCTTTTATGCTTCTTCGGGCCTTGGAGAATAACATACGAAAAAGCACCCCCTTGGAGTCTTCTTATTGCTTTCAGATTCTCTAAAAGTGAAAGCAACCACGAGCACGCACCGTCCTGGGCTCGTACAAATCCACACGATGGTACCATTCCATTATTTTAGAGTCTCCTTATCACTTTCAGACTCCTTAAAATTGAAAGCAATCACGAGCATGAACTATCTTGGGCTCGTATAAATCCACATGACAGTACCATTTTGAACACACTTCTTCTAGTTCCTTAACCCATGAAGAAGTCCCCTCCGTGCCTCTCGGCATTGTGATCGATCATCTTAGCAGCACCCCCAATAAGGCCACCTTTCTTCAGAATATTCTGTAGTCTACTTCCATCTTACACCAACTTGAGTATCACTCATACTAGTCACTATCCTTGATCCATTACAGCTATGATCCCTTTCCCACTAGTCAGTTTCATATGCTGCCCGATCATCCCCGCCATCATACTTTGAACAAAGGAAGTTTGAGTCCACCCACTCAACTCGCCAAGTTACCCCCCACCCCCCCAGTATGTCAGTCCTACCATCAATACTCTCACAGTTCGGTTCTCCACCTCGTGCTCCTATTAAGGAAACATCATTACCTTGCTAGTTGTCGGTCTCCTTCTGTCGATGCCAACCCATCTATTCCAGAGGATAGACCCAGAGGTCCCTACGTCTTGGACTCATCACCATCTATGGTGAGTGCCTACGGACCATTTTGAGAGGAGTCATCAGTGCCTTTCCGAGTGGTTGTTTCTCACATGCTCGACTTCAACACCTTCATCACATCGTTGAGAATCGCACAAGGTATATATCCCTTCAATTATTGGTTGAAGACCCTGGATTTCCCCCAACTCTAGCACATTGGTGAGTCACTTCGGAACACCCAGTCACATGTTCCCATGGATGTCCGAGTTGCGTTGGCGATTGTATTCAGAAGCCATCCAGTTATATGCTTCCTTGAGCACCCAGTTTAGTTCCAGTTCAGTGTACCATTGAGGGTATGACTCCCCATCACTATGATCCAGCAGTTCATCAATTCCTCTGGTAACACACTTAGCATCACTATTGATATTCCAGTGTATCAGTTCTTCAGCTCAGACATGGTCAGCCAAGCAGTATGTCCTAGATTCTGTGTCCCCTATGGACCCTTATGATGTACACAGTGGTTCTCCATGTATCCTTTAGGCCCCCATTTTTGGGCTTCATTGTTATGTTTTATATATATCTTGATACGAGCATGAGTATGCCCGCCTCGTCCATATATTGAGATTATTCCTCATTCATTATTTGAGGCCATGTATATTTCAGGTCCCCATTTTTTGGACCCCTTGGTATTGTTCTATATCTTGATATGAGCATGGGAATGCCCACCTTGTCCATATGTTGAGATTATTCCTCATTCATTATTGAGGTCATGTACTTTCAGCTTTTGCAGTTGGTTCGGGACCGTTGTTCCGGGCTCTAGTTCGTTTCTTCTCCTCTCCACATCCCCGAAAAACCATAAAAGACCTATGATGTCTATCGGCCATAGGATGAGCTCCTGCCCTCACACATCAGGGGGCAATTTGTTAACACCCAAAAAATACTCACTACCTCATCTACCACATTACATGACTCATTCGTCCATATTTCCCACCATATTTGCCTCCAAAACCTCAAAAAACCCTTAAAAAGCCTCCAAAAGGCCAAAAAACCATTAAAAAATCCTCCAAAAGGCCAAAAACCACATTTTCCCCCAAAATAAGTTAAATTCCTCCAAAAATAGCAAAAACCCTCTAAAAAGGGAATAATAAATATAAAAAAGAGGAAAAAGAGGAAAAAAATGAAGCAAAAACCCTATACAGCTGACCTAAACCATATGGTGCCCAAAACCATGGGTCAGCACTCCACCACTAAAAAACCTATAAATAGGTGATGGAGGCTCCCCATTTCATATCCATAGTCACCCCTTTCCTTACTCTGCCAAAATCACTCCTGAAACCCTAGCTCGCCCTTTTGAGCTATTTTCACATTTGAGTGCTCCTTTGGCCCATATCCAAAACCCTTTGGAGAAGGAGAAGGAACAACACTGGAGCTTGGAAGCAGCCCTCGTGGACTACTGCAAGAGCTTCAACAACCTCACATTGGAGGTATAATCAATACAAAAACCATTTTTAATCTATTTTATTGTCTCATGCACATGCTAGTTTAAATTTACTGTTTTCATTTACTGTATTGCTTTTACTGTTTTTTACTGTACTGCTACTAAGGAGTCCTTTCTCCTTAGTAGGTGCTCATTTGCACAAGCTAGGGCGAAAACCATAGCTACATAGAGAGAAATGGAGAGGGATCGAGATGTGGATAGTGTTGGGGGATAGAGTGAGATAGAGTGGGGGGGATAGTGGTAGAAGGTCCAAGTGTGGGGGGTTGAGAGAGAGAGAAATATTTGGGGTTATGAGCTTAGAGGGAGATAGAGGGAGATATTAGGTATTATGGGTTTATAGATAAAGAGAGATTGAGGGAGTGGGTTTATAGATAGGGAGGAGGGTTTAGGGAAAGGAGGAGAGGAAGAGAGGATTTTGGGTTAGAGAGAGTGAGGGGGTGTTAAGCAAATCTAGGGTTGGAGAGATAGATAGGGGCTAGGGAAAGGAGGAGAGAGAGAGGAAGGGGGGCTTAGGGAAAGGAGGAGAAAGAGAGGAAAGGGGGCTTAGGGAAAGGTGTTGCGAGAGAGAGAGAGAGAGAGAGAGATTAGGGTTAGGATTTTAGAGAGACTGAGAGAGATTAGAGGTTTTGAGAGAGAGAGAGATATTGGGGGTTAGGGTGTTAGGGACAGAGAGAGAGAGATTAGGGTTAGGATTTTAGAGAGATTGAGAGAGATTGGAGGTTTAGAGAGAGAGAGAGAGAGATTGGGGGTTAGGGGTTTAGGGAGAGAGAGAGAGAGAGAGATTGGGGGTTAGCGGTTTAGAGATAGAGAGAATGGAGGCTAGGTGTTTTGAGAGATATAAAGAGATTGGGGGTTAGTGTTTTATATGGAGAGTGATATTGAAAGAGAGAAATTGGTTGTTAGGGGTTTAAAGATAGAGAGAGAGATTGGGGGTTATGGGTTTAGAGAAGGAGAGAGAGATATTCGGGGTTAGGTCTTTAGAGAGAGAAAGAGATAGATCACAGGTTAGGGGTTTAGAGAGAGAGAAATATATTGAGGGTTTAAGGGTTTAGATTAAGGGTTAGTGGTTTAGAGAGAGAGAAAGAGGGAGCACAATGCAATGGTGGTGGTTAGTGGTTGGAGTTGGTGTGGATGGTTAAGGATAGGTGGGGATTTATAAAGAGAGAGGGGGGGTTTAGTAAAAGGAGGAGAGATAGTGGAGGGTTGAGTTCAAGAGAGGGAGGGGAGTTAGGAAAAGGTGCGGTTGGAGAGAGATTGGGTGTTAGGGGCTTAGAGAGAGATTGAGATTGGGGATTAGGGATTTAGTGAGAGAGACCGAGAGAGAGATTGGAGGTTAGGGTTTTAGACATAGATAGATAGATATAAAGAGAGATATTTGGGGTTAGGGTTATAGAGAGAGATAAAGATATTTTGGGTTAGCGGTTTAGAGAGACAAATAAAGAGAGAGAGAGAGAGAGTGGTGGTTATGGGTTTAGAGCAAGAGAGATTTAGACAGAGGGATTGGGGGTTAGTTATTTAGAGAGAGAGAGGGTTTAGATAGAGATAGAAAGACTGAAAGAGAGACATTTTGAGTTAGGGGTATAGAGAGAGATAGAGACATTTTGGGTTGGAGGTTTAGAAAGAGAGAAATAGAAAGAGGGAGAGTGGTGGTTATGGGTTTAGAGCAAGAGAGGTATTGGAGGTTAGGGATATAGACAGAGATATTTGGGTTTAGTGATTTAGAGAGAGAGAGATTGGAGGTTAGGGGTTTAGAGAGGGAGAGAATGGGGTTATGATTTTAGAGGGAGTGAGATAGAAAGAGAAAGATCGGGGGTTATGGGTTTAGAGAGAGAGAAAGATATTGAGGGTTTAAGGGTTTAGAGGGAGAGAGAATGGAATTTAGGGGCAGGGGAGGTGGTTAGTGGTGGGGGAGAGAGAGAGATAGAGTAGGGGGTATGGATAGGATGGTGAAGAGTGGGGGTTTGGGGGAGCATAGAGAGAGAGAGAGAGATTGGGGATTAAGGGTTTAGAGAGAGATGGAGAGATTGGGAGTTAGAGTTTTAGAGAGAGATAGAGAGAGATTTGTGGTTGGGTTTTTAGAGAGAGAGAGAGAGAGATTTGGCATTAGGAGTTTAGAGAGAGATTGGAGGTTAGGGGTTTAGAGAGAGACAAAGGGAGATATATATTGGAGGTTAGGGTTTTAGATAGAGATTGGGGGTTTAGGGTTTTGAGAGAGGGAGATAAATATTAGGGGTATATATATATATAAGGGGAGAGGGATAGAGAGAGAGAGGAACGAGGAAATGGTTAGTGGTATGGGATATATAGAGATAGAGTTGGGGTAGGGTTATGAGGGGGGTTATGCTTTATGGTATAGTGGAAGATGGGGGGTTGAGAGAGAAAGAGAGGGGTTGGGATATTAATGAGGGAGGGGTATTATTGAAAGCATGGTAGAGAGAGGGTATTAGGTTAGAGAGAGTGATAAAGTGTTAGGGAAAGGTGGGGATGGAGAGAGAAAGAGAGAGGATGGGGGGTTTAGGGAAAGGTAGGGATAGAGAGAGAGAGACAAAGAGAGAGAAGAGGTGAAGGGTTAGTGAGAGAGGGAAAGGGAGGGCACTGGGCACAAAGGGAGAGAGAGATTGCTGATTAAGGATTTAGAGAGAGAGGGATCTAGGGAAATGAGGCAAGAGAGGATGGGGGTTTGGGAAAGGTGGGGATGGAAGAGAGAGAGAGGAGGATGAGCAGGAGGAGTAAGTTTAGAGAGAAAGTAAAAAAGGGGGGCATTGGGAAAAGATGAAGAGAGAGGTTGGTGATTAGGTGTTTAAAGAGAGAGAGACAGAGAGAGAGATATAAAGGGAGAGATAGATAGATTGGGGGTTAGGGGTTTAGAGAGAGAGAGATCTTAGGGGTTAGGGATTTAGAGAGAGAGAGATTTGAGGTTAGGGGTTTAGAGAGATAAATATATAAAGAGAGATATTTGGGTTTAGGTATTGAGAGAGAGAGAGATATTTGAATATAGGTGTTTAGAGAGAAAAATATATAAAAAGAGAGATTGGAGGTTAGGCGTTTAGAGAGAGAGTTAGAGAGATTGGGGATTAGGGTTTTAAAGAGAGATAGAGAGATCAGGGGTTAGGGGTTTAGGGGGGAGAGAGAGAGATTGGGGTTTATGGTTGAGAGAGAGAGAAATTGGTGGTTAGGGGTTTAGAATCAGAGGGAGAAAGAGGGAGAGAGAGACATGGGGGTTAGGGGTTTGGAGAGAGAGAGAGATTGGAGGATAGGAGATTAGAGAGAGAGATATTGGTATTAGTAATTTAGAGAGAGAGACACTAGAGGTTAGTGGTTGAGAGAGAGAGAGAGAGAGAGAGAGAGAGAGAGACTAGGGTTTATGGTTTAGAGACAGAGAGAGAGAGAGAGAGAGAGAGAGAGAGAGAAATTGGTGGTTAGGGGTTTAGAAGTAGAGGGAGAGAGAGAGAGAGATTGGAGGATAAGAGATTAGAGAGAGAGATATTTGTCATTAGTCATTTAGAGAGAGAGAGATACTGGAGGTTAGGGGTTAAGAGAGAGAGAGAGATATTGGTGCTTATGCATTTAAAGAGAGAGAGATTGGAGGTTAGGGGTTTAGAGAGAGAGAGAGATTAATGTTTAGGGTTTTAGAGAGAGAGAGAGAGAGAGAAAGAGAGATATTGGTGTTAGGTGTTCAGAGAGAGAGAGAGATTTGGGATTAATGATTTAGAGAGAGTGTGAGAGAGAAATTAGAGGTTAGGGTTTTAGAGGGAGAGGGGTAGAAAGAAAGATATTGGGGATTAGGGGTTTAGATAGACATGGAGAGATTACAGGTTAGGATTTTAGAGAGAGAGATCGAAAGAGAGATATTGGTTGTTAGGGGATGAAAGAGAGAGATTAGGGGTTAGGGGTTTAGAGAGAGAGAGATGGAGATTAGAAAATTAGATTGCGAGAGATATAGAAGAGGTTAGTGACTTAGAGAGAGACAAAGGGAGAGATATATTGGAGGTTAGGGATCTAGAGAGAGAGAAATATTGGAGGTTAGGGTTTTAGAGAGAAATATTGGGGGTTATAGGTTTAGAGAGAGAGAGAGAGATAAACATACATTGGGAGTTAATAGATATTTAGAGAGAGAGAGAGAGATCAGAAGGGGAGTATGGATGGCTAGTGGGTTAGGGGAAAGAGAAATAGAGTGTGGGGAAGGGGTAGGAGGGTGAGGAGTGGTGGTTTTTTTGGAGGGGAAAGAGAGAGATAGAGTGAGGAGGGTTAGCGAGAGAGGGAAAGGGTGATAGTTGAGCACAAATGAAGATAAAGATTGGTGATTAGGGGTTTTGAGAGGGAGAGAGAGATTGGGGGTTAGGGGCTTAGAGAGAGATATAGATTGGGGTTTAGGGGTTTACAGACATGGAGAGAGAGAGAGAGAGAGAGAGAGAGAGATTGTTGGGTAGGGGTTTATAGAGAGAGATATTTTGGGTTAGGGACTCGAAGAGAGAGAGAGAGAGAGAGATTGGAGGTTATGGTTTTACAGAGAGAGAGATAGAAAGAGAGAGACTAGGAGTTAGGGGTTTAGAGATAGAGAGAGAGATTTGGGGTTTGGAATTTGGAGAGAGAGTGTGATTGGATTTTAGGGGTTCAGAAAAAGAGAGAGAGAGAGAGAGTGATTGGGATTTAGGGAGAGAGAGAGAGAGAGAATAGGGTTTAGGGGATTAGAGATATAGAATGATGGAGATTAGGGGTTTTGAGAGAAAGAGATATTGTGGGGAAGTAAGGGGGATAGGGATATAAAGATAGATAGAGGGATGGGGATGCAGTTAGTTGTAGGGGAGAAATAGATATAGAGATGGGGGTGAGGTTAGGAGGGTGAGAAGTGTGGGTTTGGGGGTCAGAGAGAGAGAAACATTAGGGGTAACGAGTTTAGAGAGAGGGATATATATATATATATATATATATATAGAGAGAGAGAGAGAGATCATAGGGGGAGCATTGATTGTTAGTGATGTAGGTATATGGTTAGGGGTAGTAGGGTTAGGGATTAGCGAAAAAATGAGAGAGTGGGAGGGAGAGAGAGCTGGATGCATAGAGAAATAGAGAGAGACTAGGGTTAGGGTTTAGTGTAATAAAGAGGGTAAATAGAGAGATGGGGGGGGTTAGTATTTATGGTATAGGGGAAGACAGGATATTGAGAGAGAGAGAGGGGGGTGTTATGAAGAGGGAGGAGGGGTTGGGGAAATGAGGAGAGGGAGGGGGGGGTTTGGGTTAATGAGGAGGAGGTGGTTTAAGGAAAGGTGAGGCTAGAGAGAGAGAGGATGGGTTAGGGAAGGGAGGAGAGAGAGAGAGGAAGGTGGGGTTAGGAAAAGGTGGTGCTAGAGAGAGAAAGGGGGGCATTTGATAGAGTGGAAGAGTGATATAAAGATAGAGGGAGAGTGAGAGAGAGTGTGTGTATGTGTGTGTGTGAGAGAGAGAGTTAGATAGATAGATAGATAGATAGATAGATAGAGAGAGAGATAATGAGGGGGAGTGTTGATGGTTACTGATGCAGGTATATAGCTAGGGAGAGCATGGTAGGGATGAGAGAGAGAGTGAGAGAGAGAGAGAGAGAAGGGGAAGTGGAGAGAGGGAGGGAGAGAGAGGGAGGATTAGAGAAATAAAGAGAGTAGGGGTTTAGGGTAATAAAGAGGGCACATTGAGATATGGGGGGGGTTAGGATTTATGGTATAGGGGATGATGGGGGGTTGAAAGAGAGAGCGGGTGGGGTTATAAAGAGGGAGAGGGGCTTAGGGAAAGGAAGAGAGAGAGAGGGAGGGGGATTTAAAGAAAGGTGGGGATAGAGAGAGAGAGAGAGGGGGGGTGTTAAGGAGAGGAGAGAGAGAAGAAGGGGGATTAGGGAAAGGTGGGGCTAGAGAGAGAGAGAGAGATATTGGAGGTTAGGGGTTTAGGGAGGGAGAGATATAATGACACAGATTGGACATGAGGGGTTTAGAGAGAGATTGCGAGATTGGGGGTGAGGTATTTAGAGAGAGATATATTGAAAGAGAGATTGGTGGTTAGGTGTTTATATATAGAGAGAGGGAAATATATTGAGGGATTATGACTTTAGAGAGAGAGATTATAATTTATAGGTTTATATTTGGGGTCGGGGATTAAGAAGAGAGAGAGAGAGAGAGAGAGAGAGAGAGAGAGAGAGAGCATCATCGAGGGGTAGTAGTTAGTGGCAGGAATTGGAGTGGGTGGTTAAGGGTGGGGGGGAAGGTATATATATAAAGACATGAAGAGGGATCAAGAGGTGGATAATGGTGGGGGATAGAGAGAGATATATTGGGGGTCTCTAGGGGTAGAAGGCCGAAGAGTGGGGGGTTGAGAGAGAGAGAGAGAGAGAGAGAGATTAGGGGTTATGATCTTAGAGTGAGAGAGGGAGGAGGGTTTAGGAAAGGGAGGAGAGGGAGAGGGGAGGTTGGGTTAGAGGG
Organism: Larix kaempferi; assembly: GCA_027924585.1. NCBI lineage: Eukaryota > Viridiplantae > Streptophyta > Pinopsida > Pinales > Pinaceae > Larix > Larix kaempferi. Next base: position 1,612,986 of record BSBM01001166.1, on the reverse strand, counting down.
AGAGAGGGGGGTGTTAAGGGAAGGTGGGGCTGGAGAGAGAGATAGGGGGTTAGGGAAAGGAGGAGAGATTGAGGAAGGAGGGATTAGTGAAAGGAGGAGAGAGAGAGGAAGGGGGGCTTAGGAAAAGGTGTTGCTAGAGAGAGAGAGAGAGAGAGAGAGAGAGGAGAGATTATGGTTAGGGGTTTAGAGAGACAAAGAGAGATTAGAAGTTTAGAAGGAGAGAGAGATTGGGGGTTAGGGGTTTAGGGATAGAAAGAGAGAGAGAGATATTGGGGGGTTAGCGGTTCAAAGATAGAGATAGAGAGAGAGCTAGAGAGAGAGAGAGAATGAAGGGTATGTGTTTTGAGAGATATAGAGAGATCGGGGGTTAGTGTTTTATATGGAGAGAGATATTGAAAGGGATCAATTGGTTGTTAGGGGTTTAAAGAGAGAGATTGGGGGTTAGGGGTTTAGAGAAGGAGGGAGAAAGAGATTGGGGGTTAGGTATTTAGATAGAGAGAGAGAGAGATATCATGGGTTAGGGGTTTAGAGAGAGAGAGATAAATATATTGAGGGTTTAAGGGTATATGGTTTAGAGAGAGAGAGAGAGGGAGCACAATGGAGTGGTGGTGGTTAAGGATAGGTGGGGAGTTATAAAGAGGGAGGGGGGTTTAGTGAAAGGAGGAGAGGTAGTGGAGGGTTGGGTTCAAGAGAGGGAGGGGGGTTAGCGAAAGGTGGGGTTGGAGAGAGAGAGGTGGGGAGTTATAAAGAGGGATGTGGGTTTAGTGAAAGGAGGAGGGGTAGTGGAGGGTTGGGTTCAAGAGAGGGAGGGGGGTTAGCGAAAGGTGGGGTTGGAGAGAGAGAGGTGGGGAGTTATAAAGAGGGATGTGGGGTTTAGTGAAAGGAGGAGAGGTAGTGGAGGGTCGGGTTCAAGAGAGGGAGGGGGGTTAGATAAAGGTGGGGTTGGAGAGAGAGAGAGAGAGAGAGGAGAGAGAGAGAGAGAGAGAGAGAGATTCAGGTTTAGGATTTTAGAGAGAGATATTGGGGGTTAGGAGTTTAGAGAGAGAGAGAGAGAGAGGGTTAGGGATTTAGGGATAGAAACATAGAGAGAGAGATTGGAGGTTAGGGGTTTAGACAAAGATAGATATATATAAAGAGGGAGATTTGGGGTTAGGGGGTATAGAGAGATAGAGAGATTTTAGGTTAGATTTTTAGAGAGAGAAATAGAAAGAGAGAGAATGGCGGTTATGGGTTTATAGCAAGAGAGAGGTTCGAGGCTAGGGATTTAGATAGAGAGATTGGGGTTAGTGATTGAGAGAGAGAGAGAGAGATAGAGAGAGAGAGAGAGAGAGAGAGGTTTTAGACATAGATAGATAGATTGAAAGATAAACATTTGGGGTTAGGGGTATAGAGAGAGATAGAGACATTTTGGGTTAGGCGTTTAGAGAGAGAGAGAAATAGAAAGAGAGAGTGGTAGTTATGGGTTTAGAGAAAGAGAGATATTGAAGGTTAGGGATTTAGACAGAGAGATTGGGGGTTAGTTATTTAGAGAGAGAGAGAGAGAGAGAGAGAGAGAGAGAGAGAGAGAGAGAGAGAGAGAGAGAGAGGTTATTGGTTTAGGGAGGAAGAGAATGGGGTTATGTTTTTAGAGGGAGCGAGATAGAAAGATAAAGATCAGGGGTTATGGGTTTAGAGAGAGAGAGAAATATATTGAGGGTTTAAGGGTTTAGAGGGAGGGATATTGGAATTTAGGGGTGGGGGAGGTGGTTAGTGGTGGGGGGGAGAGAGAGATAGAGTAGGGGGTATGGGTAGAATGGTGAAGAGTGGGGGTTTGGGGGAGCATAGAGAGAGAGAGAGAGAGAGAGAGAGAGAGAGTTTGGGGGGAGTAATTGGGAGAGGTATAGAGAGATAGATAGAGGGATGCGGATGAGGAAAGTAGTAGGGAAGATATAAAGATAGAGTGGGGGTAAGGTTAGGAGGTGAGGAGTAGGGGTTGGAGAGAGGGAGATATTAAGGTTTAGGGGTTTAGACTTGAACATAGAGAGAGAGAGAGAGATCGCGGGGAGAATTTATGGTTAGCGATGTAGGTATATGGTTAGGGGGATAAGGTTAGAGATTAGGGGGATGAAGAGAGAGAGAGAGAGAGAGAGAGAGAGAGAGAGAGAAGGGGAAGAGGAGAGAGAGAGGGATAAATCTAGAAATGGAGAGAGCATGGGGTTATGGTTTAGGGTAATAAAGAGGGTACATAGAGAGATAGGGGTTAGGATTTATGGTATAAGGGAAGATGGGGGGTGGAGAGAGAGAGAAGGGGGAGGTTGGGTTAGAGAGGTGGAGGGGGAGTTAGAGAAAGGTGGCATTGGAGAGAGAGAGAAAGGGGGGATAGGGAAAGGCAGTTCTAGATAGAGAGGGGGTTCATTGAGAGAGAGAGAGGAGGGGGGTGTTAGGGAGAGGAGAGAGAGGGGAATGGGGGTTAGGGAAAGGTGTGGAGAGAGAGAGAGAGAGAGAGAGAGAGAGAGAGAGAGAGAGAGGAGGTTAGGGGTTTAGGGAGAGAGAGATATAAAGAAAGAGATTGGGGATTAGGGTTTTAGCAAGAGACAGAGAGATTGGGGGTTTGGATTTTAGAGAGAGATTGGAATTTAAGGGTTTATATTCAGGTTTAGGGGGGTTAGGGAAATTTGATGTGTGTGTGTGAGAGAGAGAGAGAGAGGTTAGGGGTTTAGAGAGAGAGCGATAGAAAGTGAGATATTGGGGGCTAGGGGTTGAGAGAGAGAGATTAGGGGTTAGGTTCTTAGAGAGAGAGAGGGAGAGATGATGCATTAGAGGTTTATAGATAGAGAGAGTGGGAGGGAGTGGTTTAGGAATAAGAGGAGAGAGAGGGAGGGGTAGTAGGGAGAGGTGGGAATGGAGAAAGAGATAGGGGAGTTAGGGAAAGGAGGAAACATATAGGATGGGGGGGGTCAAGGAAAGGGGGATAGAGAGAGAGATGAAGGGGGGTTAGGGAAATGTGGAGAGAGAGAGAGAGAGAGAGTGATAGAAAGTGAGATATTGGGGGCTAGGGGTTGAGAGAGAGAGAGAGAGAGAGAGAGAGAGAGAGAGAGAGAGAGAGAGATTAGGGATTAGGGGTCTATGGAGAGAGAGATTTAATGTTAGATATTTGAGGTTACGGGTTTAGAGAGAGAGAGAGATTGGTGGTTAGGGGTTCAGAGAGAGAGATTGGGCTTAGAGAGAGAGAGAGAGAGAGAGAGAGAGAGAAATCTCATGGGTTAGGGTTTAGAGAGAGAGATATACTGAGGGTTTAAGTATTTAGAGAGAGATATTGGAATATAAGGGTTTAGATTGGGGGTTAGTAGTGTAGGTAGAGAGAGGGAGAGAGAGAGGGAGAGAGAGAGAGGAGTGGGGTTATAAAGAGGGAACAAGGCTACTAAAAGGAGGAGAGAGAGATAGAGAGAGATAGAGAGAGAGAGGAGGTTAGGTTAGAGAAAGGGATGGGGGCATTAGGAAAATGTGGGGTTGGAGAGAGAGAGAGAGGGGTTAGGGAAAGGAGGAGAGAGGGAGGAAGGGGGTTAGGGAAAGGTGGTGCTAGAGATAGAGAGAGAGAGATTGGAGGTTAGGTGTTTAGAGAGATATGGATATAAATAGAGATATTGGGGGTTAGGTGTTTGGAGAGAGATAGATAAATCGAGGGTTCAGAGTTTAGAGAGAGAGAGAGAGAGATTTGGGGTTAGAGAGAGAGAGAGAGAGAGAGAGAGAGGTTATGGGTTTAGAGAGAGAGAGATATAAAGTGAGAGATTGAGGGCTAGGGATTTAGAGAGAGATAATAAGATTGAAGATTGAGGGTTTAAAGAGAGAGAAAGAGAAATATAGATATTGGTGGTTAGGGGTTGAGAGAGAGAGAGAGAGAGAGAGATTACGGGTTTAGGGAGAGAGAGAGATTCGAGGTTAGGTGTTTAGAGAGAGGGATTGGTGGTTAAGGGTTTAGAGAGAGAGAGAGAGAGAGAGAGAGAGATTGGGGGTTAGGCACAGAGAGAGAGAAATAGAAAGAGGATTAGGAGGGGTTAGGGGGTTAGAGAGAGAGATATTGAGGGTTTAAGGATTGAGAGAAAGAGAGAAATTGGAATTTAGGGGTTTAGATTGGTGTTAGTGGTGTAGGTAGAGAGAGAGAGAGAGAGAGAGAGAGAGAGAGAGAGAGAGAGGTGGTTGTAAAGAGGGAGGAGGGGTTAGGGAAAGGAGAGAGAGTGAGAGGGGAGGTTGGGTTAGAGAGACAGAGGGGGCATTAGGGAAAGGTGGGGTTGGATAAAGGGGGGGCCATGGAAAGGAGGAGAGAGAGGGAGGAAGGGGGGTTAGGGAAAGATGGTGCTAGAGAGAGAGAGAGAGAGAGAGAGAGAGAGAGAGAGAGAGAGAGAGGAGGTTAGGTGTTTAGAGAGATATGGATATAAATAGAGAGATTAGTGGTTAGGTGTTTAGAGAGATATGGATATAAATAGAGAGATTAGTGGTTAGGTGTTTGGAGAGAGATAGAGAGGTTGGGGGTTTGGGGTTTAGAGAGAGAGAGAGAGAGAGAGAGAGAGAGAGAGAGAGATTGGGGTTAGAGAGAGATATATATTTGAGGTTAGAGAGAGAGAGATGGGAGGTTTGGGGTTTAGAGAGATAGGGATAGAAAGAGAGATATTTGGGGTTAGGGGCTTGGAGGGGAAGAGAGAGAGAGATTGGAGGTTAGGGGTTTAGAGGAGTTTGGTGTGATAGGGGTTAAAGTTATAATTATCAAGGAAATAGATCCTAACTCCTAGGTTGCATGAATAGAGTGTGAACAAAGGGGGGTCCCTCGTTAGACCACTTTAAAAACCTTGTGTATACATGGTCGACCACCCAACTTGGGGCGTACTGGGAGGGCTTCTCTGGGAGTTACCTCCCTCCACCTATTACTAGCGCAATGGCATCCCAGTTTCCAGCTACAACAAAGGCACATGTGTCAAGATACCGAGTTAGGAAATTGTTTCCAGGCAATTTCCCAAAATGGTCCTTTGAAAACACTCTACACAAGACTTTCAATAGAACCCATATGGCCAACATACTAATGCAAACAATATAAAAAAATGTATACAATTTAATATTCATAAAAACAAAGATTTTCTACAAACTTAATCTCATTTAAATATTCCTATTAAATTTATATATATAACCATGAAAAAAACATTGAAAAAACAATTTACCAAAAGTAAGCAAGATATAAATTTATAATCTAACAAAACTCTAAATTATTTCAACAACAATTTATACTCTAAGAATTCTAAACTATTTCAACACCTACAAGGAAAAAAATCTAAAAGCTCTAAATTAACTCTAAATTATCAACAGTGTTTTAACAAACTTTAATTATTAATGGAACTCTAAACTATTTCAACAATATGAAAAATTAAGAATAGAAAATTCTGAAAATTTAAAGATAAACAAAATTAAAAATAAACACAAAATTTACTTTTATTGAATTAAGAAAGTAATTAAACCAAATTTATAATTATTAAAAAATAACATATACTAAAAACTATATATTATTATAAAATAACTTCATATAAATAAATAAAATAAATTTACAATTATATATAGATATTAAACTTAGCAAACTAAATTGCATTTTAAAGAAAATTTACATTTTACATCTCATAAAATTGTGCACACTAAAACAATATGATAATTTAATTATTCATTTTTAAATTAGTAGTAGAAAATTAAGAAAGTTTTACAATACTAAATATGAAAGAAGAGCAAAATTAAAATAAATAAAACATTTATTTATTAGACTAAAAAAATAATTAAACTAAATTTATATTTATTAAAAAAAACATAAAGAAACTTAATAATACCATTATAAAATAAATTTACAATTATATTTAGATATTAAATTTAATAAATTAAATTGCAATTTAAAGAAAATCTATACTTTACTATCCTAAATTATTTTCAAATTCAAAGAAATCTATAGTTTGACATTAAATTCAAATTATTTAATGTCATAAATTAATTTCAAATTCAAAGAAACTTAGACTTTAATATGATAAAATAATATTAAATACTTAGTTTATTTTCACATTCAAAATCTATAGTTTGACATTAAATTTAAATTATCATAAATTAATTTCAAATTCAAAAAAATTTAAACTTTAATATGATAAAATAATATCAAATACCTAAAACTAGGTAACGTGGGATGAGTGTAACTCAGGACATTTTCAATTTTAAAGAAATATAGTAGGTAATGTCATGGATAACAGTGTAATGTCATAAATTAATTACTAATGAGGCTGACGTCATGTCCCAACGAGACACGAAGGGGAAACGGGTCACAACCGCCTCTGAGAAAACAGGGAGGCCCATTGGTAAGCTGTTTTTAAATCCGTTGGTTTGCTGGCTAGGTTAAAATCTGGGCTGATGCACTCAATGCACATTCAATTCACCTTGGGCCTCAAATGAGCATTAATCTGTATTTACATAATTTTAAAATAATTATATGAAATTTTTTTTGGAAGTCGCTCACTTAATGAGCCTTACAGAGTGTGCACCCATAGTAGCTAACGTTGAATACAGATGCACCCAATGCACACTTCAGAAAAACATGATCTGATAAATATTATTTTCCGAAACTTCTTTTATAAGGAAGACAGTTTGGTTTAAAGCTAACGTTGGAATTTTTGTTAAATAAGATTTAATGAATATTTAAAAACATAAACATAAAAACGAAACTTCTTTTATAAGGAAGACAGTTTGGTTTAAAGCTAACGTTGGAATTTTGGTTAAATAAGATTGAATCAATATTTAAAAACATAAACATAAAAATGATCCGGTAAATATGATTTTCGAAATCATCTATTATATGGAAGGCAGTTTTGTTTAAAGCTAACCCTGGAATTTTTCGAAGCTTTGCTCAATGGAGTTCAATATATATTCTAAAAAAATAAACATAAAGACGATCTGGTAAATATTATTTTCTAAAACTCCCTCGTAAGTAAGGCAATTTTGTTTAAAGCTAACCCTGGAATTTTTCGAATTTTTGCTCAATGGGGATTCAATGTATATTCTAAAAAATAAACATAAAAAATCTCATAAATATTATTTCCGAAAACTTCTATTATAAGGAGCAGTTTTGGTTAAAACAAACCCTGGAAATTTTGAAATTTTTGCTCAATGGGGTTCAATGTATACTCTAAAAAAAAATAAACTACAAATGTAATCTGACCTTCACAACGCGAGCATCGAAATACCGAGTGCTATTAAGAATGCTCACAGATCTTTCAGCTAGGGTTAAAATCTGGCTGATGCACACCCACACTAAAAAAAAATTGTAAGTATAACGGCACAGCGGACCTTAAAGCCACCTCGCAGAATAGCCGATGTCTGATATGAATATACTCTCTATAATGTATATGACAGAGTAACCCTGAAAACCTTTGGTGTTCTAAGTGTGAATCTAGATATAAGTGGTGATATTCTTAAGACAAAGCCCGTCGTCTGTTTGACCATAAAGCTGGGGTTGGTGCTAAATATTGGAGTAAATAGCATTCATTTTAAATTACATTTTGTAATCTAATTTTCAAAGATGCTTAGTTCTTTTGGATTCACATCTCTTCTACAAAATTGATGACAACAAATTCAAAATAAAAAATGAAAGATGAAAAATGAAAGGTAACTGTAATAGAAGAGTTCACAAAATATTTATATTAAAAATAATTTATCAAATTTAATTTGATCTATTATAATAATATTTAGAAAGAAATAAACTTTAATTTATTTAATTTAATTTAATATAGTTTCATAATATAAAAAAAAACATAAACTTTAAAATGAAATTACTGCAACAAAGTAAAAAAAATAAATCTTAAAAAGAAATTACTATAACTAATTTTACAAAAAATAAGAACTTGAAAAAAAAGAGACAATCCTACTAAAATCACTTATGCAATTATCAAACCTTATGTTCTACAAAAAACAATCCTACTAAAATCACTTATGCATTTATCAAACCTTATGTTCTACAAAGAAAAACAATCCTACTAAAATCATTTATGCATTTATCAAACCTTATGTTCTATTTATTTGCTGACCTGCTCGCGATGATGGCTAACGCAACATGGTAACAAGCCATCGATTAAAAGCAACTTTCACTAGAAACATAATATAAACATCAGAACCAAAGACTTGCTCTGTATATGTACATTGGAATACCTGGGCTTAGGCTGTATATGTACATTGCTACTCTTAATACAACCTAAGGCCACTTTCAACCATGTGGTTAGAAAGAGAATAAACCTTAAAACCAAATACAATCCAATAATAATTTTAACTCTACTTTTCTTGAAACATCTCTATATACACCTTCAGTGCAACAAAAGGCCGCCACTTCCCCACCATTGCCAGAAAGAGAGAAATCCAACAAGAAGTGATTTACTAAGTACAGTACCAAGAGTATACATGGCAAACTAATAGTACACTAATGGCAAACTAATAGTACACTAATGTTTGAGATTATTTGCAAATGGGTTTGTTTAAGCATGCAATAGTAAATAACATAATTTTACGAGATTATTTGTAAAGGGTTTGTTTAAGCATGCAATAGTAAATAACATGATTTTACAAAATATTAGGGTTTTCCAAAATTCAGTCATGATAACTAAGAATTTGCAATAAATATCATGCTGGGCATCAATAACACGGTTTTGCCAAAGTTAGTTATAATAACCTACATTTTATATTAATATTCATACATTTATCATGATCTATGAGATTTTGCAATTGATAAGCAGGTTGACATAAAATGAATCCTGTTTTTCAAACGTTAAGTCTAAGTCTTATGATATTATCATGATCTATAAAAAAAAAAAATTACAATTAATTAGCAGGTTGGCATATGGAATCCTACTCCGAGACATAAATGCAAGGACAATGGAACTCAACAGTACAAATGCGAAAAACAAGCAATTATTTCATCTCCTAACAACGCGATAGAATTATCTTGAAAAATAATTAAAAAGTTTAACAGAGTAACAGAGTTCCGATAACATACTGCATACACGCGCCACTTCAAGCAAATGAAACCAAAGTGCCTGCCCGGTGGACATTAATCCATCCATTCTAGGACCTGTTTCCACCAAACTGCCTGCCTCGTTCATTCTATGACCTGTTTCCACCAAATTTCCTGCCTCGTTCCACCCTGTGAAAATGGGCAAATATCACATGCAAGAAATCAGAAATCATAATTTTTTTATTATCAAAATATAAAGAAAATGCCGAAACAAATACAAATCTTCTCTCTCACTGAATTGAAATCAATTCAGCATACTCTCACCGCCATGTTTGCAGTAGGATTCAGCTTTTAAAAGATTATTTGGCCAAAAGTTGTCTGTCTCTCTGTGAGTCCAAATCACAAACCCATACCAACCAAGAAACACAGGGACAAACTGATACGAGCACGACAATGACAGAGATTACACAACACCAAAATATGAACAAAAGGAGTTGCACAGGCTTTTTCATACATATTGCAGGGACACCCATTAATTACTGCACAGGAAAGGAACCGATTTATATTATATTAAAACAGGGAAGGAGCCGATTTATAGATGATGAAAGGACAATGTTATTTAACAGAGTAACAGAGTTCCGATAACATAGATTAACAGGTTGGCATATGGAATCGTACTCCAAAACATAAATGAAAGGACAATGGAGCTCAACAGTACAAATGAGAAACATAAGCAATTATTTCATCTCTTAACAACACAACGAATTTCATCTCCTAACAACACAACGAATCTAGGCTAAGGCATAGATAACCCGATAGAATTATCTTAAAAAATAAATAAAAAGTTTAACAGAGTAACAGAGTTCCGATAACATACTGCATACACGCGCCACTTCAAGCAAATGAAACCAAAGTGTCTGCCCAGTGGACATTAATCCATCCATCCATTCTAGGACCTGTTTCCACCCTGTGAAAATGGGCAAATATCACATTCAAGAAATCAGAAATCATAATTTTTGTTATCAAAATATAAAGAAAATGCCGAAACAAATACAAATCTCCTCCCTCACTAAATTGAAATCAATTCAGCAGACTCTCACGGCCATGTTTGCAGAGGATTCAGCTTAAAAGACTCTTTGGCCAAAAGTTGTGTGTCTCTCTCTCTGAGTCCAAATCACAAACCCATACCAACCAAGAAACACACGGACAAACTGATTACACAGATTACAGAGATTACACAACACCAAAATATGAACAAAAGGAGTTGCACAGGCTTTTTCATACATATCGCAGGGACACCCATTAATTACTGCACAGGCAAGGAACCGATTTATATTATATTAAAAATAGGGAAGGAGCCAATTTATAGATAATGAATGGCAACTTTATCTAGCATTTTAATACAGACTGTCGTAACCCTAATTGAGTAAAGCCAATCAGAAAAGGAGAATTCAAATTCAAAAATTAGGGAGCCAAAGCAAATGACCTTTGAATAAGCCCTGGGAGGAGCTGATCCATTTGTTGCATGCCATGCTGCATTCATCTAACAAAATCGATACCTGTACAACCCATTGCAAAATAAAGTCGTTCGTTACATAATGGAGAGGAAATATTTACCTCGAGCCGAGCTAGGCGTCAAGAGGGCAGACCCCCTCGAGCCGAGCTAGGCGTCAAGAGGGCAGACCCAGCAAGAGAATGCATGTTTCAAATTGGTTTGCCTGCAGGGAAATATATATCAACGCCGGCAGCTTCAAATTCTGTGGGCAATGAAATGATTATACCCGACTAGCCAGCGAACCCGCTGCATACACAAACCCAGATATTCCTGCACCAAAATAGAATGAGAATTTGTGAAAGAAAGTTGGGGAGGGACCTGGACAAGGCGATCATAATGGATGATTACCCCTTGGCTTACGCCCTTGCTACGACATTCCCTTGCTACGATACCATTTTGTAGGAGCGGGATACCCTTTTGACGATACCATTTTGATGGGTCGGCCTGAGCTTACGGCGGTATCAGAAGTACATCTACAAGAGGCCCGGCTTGGATCGCTTTTTAAGAGATATGTCAGAGGTTTTCGAGATCGTTGTGTTCACCGCGAGCAGACTAATATCTCGACCAGATCGGCAATGATAAGCGCATCAGCTGCAGGCTGTACAGGGATTCAAGCTAGGGATCTGCAGAGTCCTTGTTATTGACGACAAACCAGTTTCCTACGAGTTCTAGCAGACAAATACCATCCCAATCAGGCCTTTCGATGGCCTCAAGTCGGACTCAGAGCTCACGGAACTGATCGACTTCTTACGCCGTCTCAGTCAAGAGGAGGACGTTCACCCACCTGGACATTCACGCCATCACGTATGGCTCTTCACTCTCACATTGGACGCTCCTCCATTTGGACGCTCCCTTTGATAATGGTTCTTTGATTCAAGAATGCCGTTGTGTCCTCATACAACGGCATGATACTCACGATTTCAAAATGCTTTTTTTTATCTCTCTGTATTTGAAATCCTTTTTTTTTTTGTCTCCAGGCTTTTTTATCTCTCTGGATTTTTTATCTTTCTAGATTTGAAATGCTTTTTTTTATCTCTGGATTTGAAATGCTTTTTTTTCTCTCTCTGGATTTGAAATGCTTTTTTTCAAATAGAAGTATTAAGTAGTTATATGATGGTGATTCCACTTATTTGTTTGGGGTTTTCTTCAAATGAAAGTATTAAATAGTTTTGGTGGCATTCCACTTGTTTATTTAGGTTCTTATAAAATATGATTTTGATTTCAAAAAATATTTTAATTCAAATGTTTCTCTTATTATTGTTTAATTTCTAAATTTTTAGAATTCCACTTTTGTTAAATTTGGATTTTGTATAACAATTCAAGATTAAAATTATAGTATGTATAGAGCATTTATATAAAAAAGAAGTGTTTTACTTCCTAAAATCTATTTAGCATTGAAATCCCTTTAACCAAATATTATCTAAAATTATAATTAAATCTCATGTTAAAGAAAACAAAATGTAATTAAAATTTTGAGAAATCTATTTCAAAATTTCAATTACATCTTTATTAAATTTAAATTTAAATATTTTTAATACTTAAAATATTAAATAAAATTTACCATTACCATAAACATAGAAATGAAAGAAAAATTATAACAAAGCAAAATACAATTAAATAAATTCATTTTTTTTATAATCATTCTATATTTAATTAATCAAATTATTATTATTTAACATTAGATTAAGAATTGAAATTTTCAATAATTATAACAATTAATTTAACATTAGTATTTCCTCTTCATAGGCAATAAAAAACAAAACTAAATTTACTTTATTTTAAATTTTTAAACTTAAATATTATACACATACCAATACAACCAATTAAATGTTATCATTTTTAACATGTCATTTATTATTTTGATTAGTTATTCAAAATTGAACTCCATGTTGACTCATTTGTTTCGTGATGTTACTTTTCAACATATATAATTTGACATAAAAGTTTTAAGAGAAAACTTACCAATAATTCCTTTAGTCATGATTACATTCATGTGACCCCATTAAAAAAAATATGAAATATTTTTAATATTAAAATACAATTTGCAATGGTTTCAAAATTTGATGTAGAGAAATTAAAATTTATAATTATTGAAATTTATTTTAAGTTTAGATTTATTAAATATAGAAAGGAGTTAAATTTATTCAAATATGACTTATTCTATACTTTCATATTTTTAACGTATTGGATTATAGAATACCTAACTTATTATAATAACAACAATTTAACTATTTACATTATTTAATACAACAAAATAAATTTATTTAAATAGAATAACAATCATTTAATTATTTAATTATAAAATAAATTTATTTATAACTTAATAAGATAATTTTTAATGAAATAATATTTTATTCCATTTTAAAATGAATATATTATAAGTGGAGAATTATTTTATAAAATTATAGAATTGTTTAGAATAATAATATAATAAATTCTAAAATTTAATAATATATATGTAAAAAGGAAAATATTTTATTCTAATTTGTAAAATAATGAAACACCTTTATGCTACAAAACATCTTTATGTCACATGACCAACTTGGTGGACCTCCGAGAAACTACACCTTAACCTGTGGAATTATACTTAGTCGTTTTCTTAGATTTGGTTATTGTCTGATTACTTAGCCAGTCCAACACACAAGCATTTCCACAAGTAAAACAATAAACACACAAAGAAATACATGACACCAATATATGGGGGCAACCCCAACCAGGCTATGGTAAATCCAAGTATAGGGAAGTTAGTCATGAAGGACTATGTATGTCATTCTCTACAGAGAGGTTGTGGAGGTGACATATCGCAATACTGAATTGATGAAACTCCGGTGTGCGATCATAGTTAATGTTGGGACTGTGGGGTGCAGTAAGCACTCAACCCAACCATTTTCTTAGTTGCATGACAGCGATGTAGTCGAAGTGTAAGACGCAAGACCTTCTCTGGTCGTGTGCTCTTCTACTTTGCATGGACATGGTAGATTGAGAGTGGTTGTAGAATAGCTTGCGGAGGGGTTGTCTATCTTGGGAATGAGGGTTCATTCTCATGGAGTTGAGCATGATAGTTGGGAGTCGCAACCCAACTAGTTCATATTATGAGGGCTAGCAATGGATATCTGCGTGTCAATACAACACACTACCGAAACAAGTAGTAGGTTGATGGTGAGATGGATGAGTAGTTTGAGAGGATTCAATGGAAGACTCAATTGTGGTTGTAGGTGTTGGAATCGATAGTTGAGATGTGCTTCACGAAAAGAGTAGTGCTCATGGAGATGTTGCTGGGATGGAAACCTATTTGGTGGGGGAGGACATAATGACCTTTAGAGTTTGCAAACAAATTGGGGCTCCTCATCACCCATGTTGGAATCCCATTGGGTGGAGTGGCAACTAGTTGTGGATTTACTGATGGGCGCATCCCCACCAAGTATATTGGAGAGGGTTTGATTCATGTGGATGGGTGGGATACTTTCCAATAATTGGCTAAGTGTGCCCACTCCTATGGGCTCTTCCAATAAGGAAGTGTTGGGTGATGTGGTAAAGAAATGTTGGCGCACTTTTACTTCAACTAGGGTTAAAACATGCAACACAACACCAACAAATTATACCATGGATATTGGCTCGAAAGAGTTTTAACCCTTTCGACAACACTTACGAATCAGATGAGGTATCACCCAAAGTACCTATGGAGTCTACAAGAACTAGGTTTTTGTAGCGTAGAAGGGGAATATCTCAAAAAATAGATCATTTAGCAAACAACCCATAACCCCGAGTGATCAATAAACTTGAAAAGCCATTCACTTCAATAGAACCAATAAGTTAACCAAAAGTTCTATAAACTACCTTATACTTTGCGTTCAACATTTATTCATCTAGGCCTAATTATTCATCAATTGTTTCAACTCATAAGCAAAATAAACAACACATATTGCATGACAAACATCACACCACAAATAACACCATGATTTTAACGTGGAAAATCAAGATGAGAAAAACCATAAAAGTGCTTCTTTTAATTATGATTCGCAACCAATAGATAAGCACTTCATGTTTTATAGACTTACAAAATTTTCTCTTCAATTACAATGGCTCTGCACACACAACCTGCAAATCATGCGACTCTGCTTCTCACAACAACTTCAACATACCAAAAACATAAGCAGTTCACCAAATAAAGACACACACCAACAATATCCCCAACAACTTACTATTCACTAACAACCCCAAAATTTCTCACTTATTACATATTTATAGGGCGCACACAACCTGCTACGCTCCCACTACCCTATGAGATTTTGTGAAATTATCACAGAGATCTAGAGAAAAGATAAAATTCACACTAAGTCTAACATAGATCAAGACAATTGAGCAGGAAAAATAGAGAAGAAAAAAAATGTGTTACAACACAAGAGAATGAAGAACAATTGGAAAAAATTCCATTAAATTATTATTCAGTAAATGTGTACACAAATAATACATATCCAAAGGAAAAATTCATGATCCTAAAGAGGAAGTTGGAATTCACACAAGTGACAGGCTTAGTTTGCATTGCAACCATCTGCCGATAAGGTCTAGTGGCCACTGATGATGAATGGCTAGTAAATTGAGTTGGATTGGAACATGACTCAATCATTAGGGATATAAATTAGGGAATGAGACTCCAGGGGGGGGGAATAATTACTTGTAGTGGTCAAAATAGGCACTCCTACACTCAGTGGTAGTGAAAGTAGGTGTAATAGTTAGTTAATTAGTCAATCAAGGGGACAAGGCACCCTAAATCATGGAATTGACTGTGCTAACTCCTAAAATCATGCATGAGATATCCTTTGGACTTCAGTGATGTAACCAAGGAGCTCTGAGTGGATAAGAGAGATAATGATGACCAAAGTTAAGCTCTAGGGGGCCTAAATTAAGGACTAGGTTCTAGGAGACTCAACTACCAATGCATGGATGCATGGAGTGTTGCATGGAATGCATGCATGCATGCAAAACCACTATGATATTGTTAGAATTTTCCAACACCCCCCCTTAAGCCTGAATATGTGAGGAAAGATCAGAAATAAGGCCCTGGTAATTGAGAACAAAGGTCACCCTTTACAAATTTATTCCTTCATTTAAGTAAGAAAAGAGGCAAAACCCTGTGGGAACAAAAACCCTTGTCAAGATGGACATGAAACACACCAAAAATTATTGTTGAAGACTCAAGTATGTGTGATGATTGATTCAATGTATGGAGGTATCTTCCTCTTGGGAATAAGTGGATCATGCTCCAAAAAGATGTGCTTGAATTCTCCTTCAGTGGATGCAAGTGAATATGGAGGCTTTCTGAACTTGCTCTTCAGACCAAACATGGTGAGAATAAAAAAAAAATATGAAGATCATATTGGAACCTGTAATTCAAACTAGATGAGGTAGGATAAACTCCAAGAATGTGTAGATGGTTCTTTGATATCTCCTATGAACTAGCAGGGGTGAGATCGAAACCAAAGTCACCAAAATATGCTTGAGACTTGAACCCAAGTGAATGGTGGTATTCTCCATCTTTAGTGAAACTCTTAGAACATGTGGAAATCATGAAATAGAAGTTCATAGGAAGTATGTGATCAAGGAGGGAAAATGAATCACCTCCAAACTTTGATTTAACCTCCAAAACATTCAGTAGATCATCATTTTGCACATCAACAGACTCATGTGAAAGAGAGGATTTAAGAACCTCTTCAGATTATAGAGCATGAACTGGTTTATCTTGCTCATAATTCGAAATAGAATATATTGAGAACATGAGTTAGGAATGGATAATTTCTCCAAAAGGATCATATTCATTAGTTGTATCATTTTCATTTGCATCAACTACATGGGAAGGGGACAATTCGAATTGTCTTCAACTTCTAGAGCAACAGATGAAGGAATCTCTTCAACATGAGCTTTCTGTGCTGAATTTGTATATTTTTCTTCATCTTGAACAACTTCATTATGAGAGATGATTGAGGTTGAGACATATTTAGAGAGAACACTTAAGGAGGTATCACTGGGCTTGTTATCCAAATGATTTGCACCAATCTCTTCATTATGCTTGCCAAATGATTTGTCTAGTTGGCCTGATAGATCACTTGGATATTCAACAATTTCCATGAGGTAGCACATACTAGGAGACATAGCAATACACATTGCTGCAAAGGCTCTGTCACATTCATTTACCCAATCATTCTCCTCTTCATAGGAAGCAAAATATCTCATAACATCAATACACATATAAAAAAGACCTTTTCTCTTCATATATGTTATCATCTTTGGTTTCCACTCATCATAGTTGAATGGAGATAGAGGAGGAATTGCTTTCAGATTCATGGAAGCTGTTGTAGAATACCCGTACAAAAAATATTTGAAAAACTCTCTAGAATATTAATTTGCTTATCAAAGATCTGATACCATGTGATATTCTGTGAAATTCTCATAGAGATATAGACACAAAGATAAAATTCACACTAAGTCTAATAGAGATCAAGGGAATTGAGCAGGAAAAATAAAGAAGAAAAAATTGTGTTACAACACAAGAGAATGAAGAAGAATTGGAAAAAATTCCATTACATTATTATTCAGTAAATTTGTACATAAATAATACATCTCCAAAGGAGAAATTCATGAGCCTAAAGAGGCACTTGGAGTCCACACAAGTGGCAGGCTTAGTTTGCATTGGAACCATCTCCCGATAAGGTCTAGTGGCCACTGATGATGAATGGATAGTCAATTGAGGTGGAATGGCACATTATTGAGTCATTAGGGATAGAAATTAGGGAATGAGACTCCAGGGGGGAGAAATATTGACTTATAGTGGTCAAAATAGACACTTCTACCACTCAATGGCAATGAAACTAGGTGTAACAGTTAGTTAACTAGTCAATCAAGGGGACAAGGCACCCTAAATCATGGAATTGACTTTGCTAACTCCTAAAATCATGCATGAGGGAACCTTTGGAATTAAGTGATGTAACCAAGGCGCTCTGAGTGTATAAGAGGGCTGATGATGACCAAAGTTAATCTCCAGGGGGCCTAAATTAAGGACTAGGTGCTAGGAGACTCAACTACCAATGCATGGATGCATGGAGTACTGTATGGAATGCATGCATGCATGTAAAATACACGCAAAGCATGAAAAAACAATATGATATTGTTAGAATATTCCAACATACCCCACTATCCAACTAGTCCACTCATTAATGTAAGTGGACAAACTCTAACTAACTGACTCGACCCCTTCCTTTGACATCTTCAAAACAACTAGTTTCCTAGTTTCTCAGCTACTTCGTCATAGTTGACCACTTCACTGAACCACTTTTCCTTGGTTTTGTCCTCACAAAAACTATCTTACCAAAAATGGTACCCAAAATTTACTAGGCCCAACAAGGAACCTGCAGCAATGTTGGTTGGAAGCTGGCATAGGCTGGTAACCTGGATAGTGTGGGGGTTGGAACCCACACTTAGAACAAATTTGGTGGTATAGGGGATTCCATGTGGTGAAGCTCCGAAAGTGGTAAATTCAGCTTGGTCATAGAAATAGAGGGCTTGGTAGGTGGACGCACATATAAATTCGGCTAAGTCACTTGGCTAGAGGAAGGAAGTGTGGCACTTGGTATGCTCTACACATTTTCAGTCTGACTCCTATGGGAGGTGACCCCATTGGGATTCCATCCACATGAGGGAATTATAGGGAACAAGAGGGCATAGTTTGTTGGAGCTTCCAAATCAAGTAGGAAGGTGGGCTCCCGATGTTTGTTTGAGTAGGTGAGATCCTAAGGCTTGTAGTGCTATAGAATTGGAGCGTCGAGCTCCCAAATCATGCTGGTGACGTGGCATATGCACTATTGAGTTGGGTAGACATGATCCTGAAGCACGTTGGCAGGAGAGATCTTGAAGCATGTTGGTAGAAGGGATCTTGAAGCATGTTGGTAGTTGGGAAGGTGAAGTGTGGATTTGGTGTGAAAGGATCCCATATTGGATTGTGTGGCATCCAAGTGGTGTTGTTGTTGCAGATGGTATTTCCTTCGTTTAGAGGGAACAAGGGAGAGCAAGTTTGATTGCAAGAAGTTCATTAGGGTGTGTTAGTCTTTGGTGAAGGTTTATTGCGTGGTGGTTCATATTTTTCCCTTGTAGATATGATGAGCTTTGGTTCTAAGTATGCACTTGAATGTCACCCTGGAGGTGACTTTTCCTTGGGAAAGCCTCTTGGATGAACAGACATGTGGTCTGCGAGAAGGTAGAATACTAACTTGAAAAGTTGCGATGGAATCTAGTGTGTGTTCTTGTGAAATGTGATCGACGATGGTAATAAAAATTGTGTGCTGCGAGTAAGAAGCATGTCATAGAGGCAAGACAGAGTATGCAAGCAGGAAAACTTCGATAGAGCAAGCAAAGAGCTTGCCAAGATGTAAGCCACGAGTAGGAAGGATTCCGCAAATTCGGAGAGGCTGTGATGGACTATAGCTTGCCGAGGGACTTGACATGGGCAATGTGAGTAGGAATCCATGTAGATGTGACATACAATAGTGAGAGTTGTGGCTTGAATTTATCTTGAGTGTTGTTGGTTTAGGCTCACTCTCATATGAGTTTCCAGGATGTGGCATCCTCCACTGTATGTTAAGACTCATTCAATGTTTATGATTAGGTATAGTTACACCTGAGTTTTGGGTGTCATCCACATATACATTTGTCTCTTGTACTGTATTTGGATAAGTGTTGTATGTATTGTAGGATGTGCATGTAATTGAAAATTGGATAAGTATAGAATTGGATAGATATAAGTGTTAGGAGTTATGTAGGGTTAGGCACAGTCTGTCAGACACCTATTGAGCTAGTCTCACCCTCTGCAAGGATATAGGTAGTTCCACATGGGCCACCAGAAGGTGAAAAATTGGGTCACTTCAGTGAGTTCTAAAATCTTAGTCACCATGCGAAAGCGACATGATCTTATTAGTTGGGAATGACCATCAACCAAACATATCACCTGAACTATGCCTCACTAAAACCATCTTAACCAAACCTAAACCAGGGACCTTAGAGTATGCAAAATTCCAAGTGCTCGTTTCATCGTAGGGGATGTAGTGCACACTTAGCCAATTCTTCTTCCGGCAAGCCCTTCCATTTGAAAAAACATTCCAATAGAGTGATGGGTCCATGTTTGACATACCAGTGAGCCAAAATATAATCCACCTCATGATTTGGCCTACCTGCAATCAACGTAGGTGCCTGGGTTGGAAAACCCCTATTTGGCTTGTTCTGGGTTACATGAAAGACTGGATGAAAAAAACATAGGTTCCCTAGGAGGCTTAGTTTGTAGGTGACCTTTCCACTCTTCTCAAGAATATTGAAAATTCCATCACACCTTCAAAACATGGCACCTTCCATGCTCTCTAGTGGAGTGAACTACTCCTTGCTAAGATTGAGAATCACTTACTCCCCAACCTGAAACTCTATGTTGCACCATCCACAGTCTTCCCATTTCTTCATCTTCTTGGATTCCTTCACCATTTGAACATGCACCATATCAAACCTATCCTTCCAATCCTTTATGAATCCCATCACAACCATTTTTTTCCCAAACGATCTGGTTGCAATGACTTGTGGAGTCAATGACCGTTGTCTCATTTCCAAATCAAACAGATTGTAGCTGGTTGCAGAATTGGTCTTCATGTTATAGATGAATTGTGCTACATATAAAAGCTCTAGAAAGTTATGTTGGTACACATGCATGAAGTGTCTCAAGTAGTCTTCTAGAACTATGTTGATTCGTTTAGTCTTCTCATCCATATATGGATGGTAACTTGAACTTGTCAAGAACTACGTTCCCACTAACCTGAGAAACTACTACCTAAACCATCTTGTGAACTAGGTCTACATGGCAAGTACTTGAGATCTTCAAAATTGTCTATTAAGAAGCTACTTTATGAAAAGGGTGTGATGCGAATGGAATCAGACGAGTGGAGTGACTGTGCGTGGTGGGCATTGGTATTGTATGGAGGAAGGTCTAGAGATGAATATGTGGAATGAGACAAAATGATAAGGGGATAAGAAAGTGAACCAGATGAAGAGTGTGGGTTTTTACGAAGTGGGAGAAGATTTTGGTCAAACAAGAGGAGGATAACTGCAATGAAGAGGGAAAGTTGTAGTGTGATTTAAAGAAGGAGCTTTGAACTAGTACCACACCTCGATGAAGATTCTTACGTCGAAGAGGAAGTGGAATATTATGATCTCATTTTAGAGGAATCAGAGGAAGAAACTGCAAATCCATCTCAGTCCCAAGGCTTCGACATACCAACGACCCCATGTACATCTTCGTAAATAGACGTAAGACCTAGTAATTCTTCACATTTCTTTCAATCAAGTCAGAGTAGTGGCAATAGTCAGAATAACACTTCACCGAGTGGGAAGGGTCAAAGTAGTAGTCCATTGATAGTAAGTTAGCTGAAAAACCAGAAGCCCAAAATGGTTGGGGATGACATGAAGTTACCTATTTTCAATGGGAATGGGTTAGAGGACCCAGAAAAATACTGGTTTTTATGCAATGTAGTATGGACTATTAAACAAGTACATGATGACAATGTCAAATTAGCGTAGTTAATCACGACCTTTAGGGGTTGTGCCTTGGACTGGTTTATGAAATTTTCAGAGGTTACTGGTAATCAACTTGTGAATACCTTAGGAGAGGTTAAGGATGGATTAAAAGCTGAATTCAGGAATCCAAAGTATGAATAACAATGTATTACGAAATTGAAGGAAATTAAGTAAGCACCGAATGAGTCTGTTTGGGACTTTGACCATAGGTTTAAAACTTTGATTGCTTGTGCAAGTTTTCCAATGAATGATTTACAACATAAGGAGTGGTTTATAGCCTTTTTATTGCTACATATCAGGGTTCCTCTAATGCAACAGAAGATTCTGATCTAGACATAAGCCTTAGAGTTGGCTATGAAGTTAGAAGCGTCACTTGTGGGAGAGATTGGATCTGGTATGGCTCAAATCTAGTTGCAATTGGGAAATTTGTCTGTTTAGATTCAAGATATTAAGAAAGGAAAAGAAAATCAAGAAGATGTTTGATGGACTAGACGCAATGATGAAGGCCATTCTAAGGAGAAATGTACGACTTTTCATGATTATCTTAATGCTAGAAATCCTAGCCTGTTAAATCCTAGAGTATGGTGCAAAATTTGTCAAACTAAAGGACATTGACCAGAATAATGCTACTTATTACAGAAGATGGGAAGTACTCCTCAGAACTTATAGTGCAAGTTTTGTCGGATTGTTGAACATGATTAGAATAATTGTCGAGAAGACCAGCTGCTCACTGATCATACTGTAGACACATTCCTTATCAAGGGAGAAGATTAGGCTGAAAGAAGTAATGCACAATTCGATCAACCATGAGGTGGATTCATAAGTCGTGGATGAGGAGGATTTGGAAAAGTTATATACTATAATTTTGGTACTCCTGGACATTAGGCTAGAGAATTCCTGAATCCTACTTCGACCTGCATGTATTGTAGGGTGTTAGACCATACCATAGAAGATTGTCCACATCTCATCGAAAATTGGCAGGTGAAGTAGAATTAGAACCAGAATCAAAATGTACAGAAATTTTTAGTATAAATGTGACCGAAGAAGCATACTATTTATATGGTAACAAGAGGTGGAGCCACTATGGGTGGAGATAAGGACAACTACAACAATCAGTGAGACTTTAGAGTGAGGATCGTAGCCTAGAAACCACCACATTTTGATGTTGAGAAGGAGAAAGGTATAGTCTTTGAAGCTCATGATGAATTTATCAATGGTACATCAACATCCTCCCCAATGCCATTTTTTGAAGAAGGACCTGTGTATGACATGCCACCTCTCTTTGAAAGGTCTGCACCAAGGAAGAACTCAGGAAAGGTATGTGCTCTCCATAATTTTCTAAAAATTTGTTTAACTCTATTCAAATATGAGAATGCATTAAGGTAATTGCATAGGTTAATTGGGGAATCTAAGGAAGAACTGAGATAAGAAAGAGTTGTCAATCATATTCAAAAAATAGTAAAGAGCGGTCGAGAGCCGCGACTTAATGCGTAGATTGGTGATTATGACATAGATTTTGTTATTTTAGATTTGGGATCATATGTCAATATTCTGACCAAACAAACATGGGAGAATATGGGAAATCCAAAGTTATTATGGTCACTATTGGATCGAGGGTTCCACAGAACATCCGAAGAAGTATACCCCCGACAGCACACATCCAACTCTCTTTGGATGATACAACAGTTTGGTTCATGGAACGAGAAGTAGGTCAGGAAAAACACCTCGCCCTCTACCCATCAGTAAATGAAATTTTCACAGAGTTGAGTCAACAATCTAATGAAGTACTGTCCATTCCGCCCCAAGCAAGAAAAGTCGACTTCACTTATGTCGAGCCTCTTAGAGATGCAAAAAGGAAGAAGCGTACAAAAGCCGCTTATACATGCACACTTTCACTTATCAACCTAAGCTGATACCTAATCCTAAGGTACTAGCACTTACACAGACTCTGCATAATGAATTAGCAAAAGCCGTAGAACACTTGAACAACAGTATCGAGTCCAACAATCCTGAGCATCTTTTGACGGATGACAATATACAGAAGGTAGCAGTTGAACTGCTTCAACCCAACAGAATAAGATAATACCGACTCAAGGGAAAGGAAAAAGAAAAGTAACATTTCAAGAACCTATGGAGGATGACGAGATCGAATTGTATGATACTACCACCTAGATCCTTGAAGATGTAGCTAAGAAAAAGTTACCTGTCGAAGACTAGTTCAATTTTTTTTTGGAAATAAATAAGTACCCAACATCCAGAGTTCGCGTCAAGAAACCAATGATTCCGGTCGAACCCCATGTCAACCTAATCGTTCTCACTCCCCCTTCTTCCCCGACTACAATAGAGGAAGAAATCACCCCTTTAGCATTACTTGCTCCTATTAACCCAACATACGTTGTTTTGAGTCAGTTTATCGCAAACCTTCCGATGATATGTCCCAACTGGCGTGAGATGGTCATTCAGCAACCAGTCTTTGCAATTGCAGCTGTCGTTCTGCATAAATTGGCTCCCCTCAACACTATTCAAACCGACATTTTACCTTTACCATCGACAATACCTGAAGTCATCGGTCACAAAAAGATCCATCATATCAGAAAGCCCGACCAACTATGTCCGATTTATTCACAACAAACAATTATCTATACCCCTCCTCCAGTCGAACCTTTACAACAACAATTGAGTCCTCCTCGACATGCAGCCGATCAAAGTGAAAATCCTCCCCAAGTCGTCATTCCCCATGTTGAGTCTGCAATCAAGAAATTGAGTCAAGTCTAGTTAGTCCGGGTCCGTTCGGCAATACCACTTTATTGAGTCCACTTATGACATCAGTTGATCCACCATCCTTCCCATCAATTCAGTCGATTCTCCCTACCGATGGATCCAAGTCTAGTCCGGTGATACAATAGCAAGACAAGGAAGCAACAACGACAGAAGCAGTTGAAGCTGCCTTAGCTCAAGCCAAGGAACTAGTTGTAACTCAAGAATTTGCAGCCGACACGACATAACCACTAGCACAAGTCAACATTCAAGACACTAGTACAAGCAATATGGATACATTCAACATACCAACAAATATTCCACTAGATGCTGGAACTATTGAACATGGAAATCCCGCCACTACATAAGAAAAACCAAGTATACAAGTCCAGGAAGAACTAGATGTTGCTAGCACACAAGCAGTAATTGACATGCACCCAGCAACAACTGATAAAGAAAAAGGGCCGGAACAACAAGTCCTAAGTAAAGACAAAGAAAAAGAGAAAAGCAGGTGAAAGAAACACAAAGAAAGGAAGCGTAAAGAGAGAGAACTTTAGCAGCAATTACAAAGTCAACAAACGCAGCAAAATCAATTGGAAAACAGTCTCTTAGTCTACTTAGATCAGTTTGGAGATACTGCCATCTATCAGCCACAGTTGGCATCACAAGAAGAGCTTGATTTACTTGAAGATGCAGTCTTCAGAGCACATAGATATCGCCGACAGGAATTTGAAGACTAGTTACTCTAGCTACAGGAAGAAAGGACTACGTCTCTCGCTAAGTGTGAAGAGTTAGCTCAGCAAGTCATCACACTTCCATCAAGTTCCGACACAACATCACCTCTTGATAGATCATATCAACTATTTGAATATGTCGTGTTGAAGATACAATCCGAGCTTCTCAAGAAACAATAGGACCAGGCTATCGAGGTAGATTCCCTCATGACAAATCAGTTTACAGCTTTCATAGAAGTTCTCAATTCACTCAAGCAGTATGATATTCAAGTAGAAAAACTTGCCGAAGTTTTGAACAACTGGTATGTACACTATGGAGAAGTCTACAAAGAACTTCAAAAGACAAGAACCTTGTTAGGCACACTTTACCATCAGCTCTTGACCACAGAGGAAGCAATTACTAAAAGACTTGAGAATCAGACCATCATGGAAAATAAAAAACTGGACAAACTAGAAAAATAGGAAGCACAATGGATATCTCAAGCACGCGGTGGGGGTAAAGTTATTTAGTTGTAGTTGGAAAATAAGAAGAAATTTATACCATTTGGAAAAATAGATGGTGTTCCTGTCGAAGTGCAAGGACTGCATACTTTTGTAGACTTCAAGGTTATAGAAATTGTCGATGACACTAATCCATATCTTTCACTTTTGGGGATAGACTGGGCTATTCAGAATCAAACCATTATCAATTTCAAAAAGAGACTTCTAAAATTTGAAAATGAATAGATGAGAGTTGTTTCACCTCTGGATATGCCGGAAGGATAGAGGTATGTCGAACCAGTCAAGGAAGACTATGATGCTCAAGAATTAGACAAAATTTACAATGTATCCTCCAAGATAAATGACTATATCAATCCTATGGAATACGGTATGCTCAGTTGGTGGAGAGTTATTTCCTATTCATATAATTCTGGAAAAGCTTTGGATAACAGGAATAATAGGTTACATGAAGTTTCAATGTGAAGATGTGCCCACGTTACAAAATCACTGTGCTGGGTTGGTAAGGAGGTATGCGATCTTCCTACTTCTGAAGGTTTACTTAACGTGGATAATTTTATTGATGAATTTGAACATAAGGTACCTGAACAACAACTCTTATTAGCCTTGGATGTGGCCATGAAATCAACATCAACGAGGTGGTGGGTTGTGCACAAGCAATCTATAATCAATTGGTTGCAGGTCATAAGATACTTAGAAATCCGGTTTGGTGAAGGGATTCCTTGTATTGTACATTCTGTAGACCGGGCTGACTAGCCCTACTGATCATCTAGCTACCTGTAGTGCAATCTGGAAGAATATACCCAAACAAGAGTGGGTACACATGTTCTTTCATACAGTTGATGCTATACCAAAAAATTGGTATATGACATTAGAGCTATGACAAGGAACTGTAGAATGGGATAATTTAGCTACGAACTTCAAGTTGACATTTAATTATGAAGACAAAAGCCCTACAATAGATGCAACTTTGCAGATTATCAAGGATAATTTTTTAAAATAAATATTGGGACCGATGTTTAATTTTCCGTAGTGGACTACGATAGTGGAAAAATTGATGGAGTGCTACAACATCAGTGGAGGACCAGAGGATGATGATCCGAGAGATATTCATATTCAATAAAATGAAGGAATTCATGATCTAAAGGAACCATATATTTCATCTGACAAATTCTTGAAGCTGTTCAAGATTAAAAAGCTAAATATAGGTTCTCCTGAAAATCCTAAGTTCGCAAATATTGGAGATTATTGGGATGATGAAACTGTGGGAAAGATTACCGACCTATTACAAGAATTTCAAGATTTGTTTCCTACAAATTTTTCAGAAATGAAGGACATTGCTAGCGACTTGGGTGAAATGAATATTCCACTGAAACTAGTTTCCAAGCCAATTAAGCAAGGACCCTATAGATTGAATCTGCAGTATAAGGAAAAATCCATGGAGGAGATCGATTGAATGCTTGATGTAGATATAAAAGATCCTATCGAAGAGTTAGAATGGATCATCCCTATGTATTCCAAGACAAGAAGACTGGGGAAATATGGATTTGTGTTGATCTATGGAAGTTGAATGATGATTTCCTACATGACCCTTTCTCAAATCCATTTACAAATGAAGTGCTTGAAAATGTCGAAGGTCAAGAATCATACTCCTTCATAGATGTTTTTTTGGATATCATCAAATAAATATTTCCAAGGAAGACCGACATAAAAAAACATTTTCCACGGAGTGGGGTTGCTTGCAGTACATGGTAACGCCATTCATTTTAAAGAATGCTCCTACAATTTTTTCAAGGTTAGTTGTCGCTGCATTTAAATAATTCATCCATACGTTCCTAGAAGTTTCTTTTGATGATTATATAGTGTACAACTTGCTTAAGAACCACATTGAAAATTTTAGGTTGATGTTAGAATGTTGTAGATAGTACCAAATTTCTCTGAATTTAAAGAAATGCATATTTTTTGCTCCATTTGGTATACTATTGGGTCATGTAGTTTGTAAGCAGGGATTATTGGTGGACCCTACCAAGATTTCCATTATAGTTGATCTACCTCCACCTACTTGAGTTTGGAAGCTGAGAACAACTCTGGGTCACATAGGATATTACATGAATTTTATCAAAGGTTATGTTTAGATTACAACACCGATGGAAAATCTATTCAAGAAAGATGCAAAGTTTCATTGGAGTATGGAATGTTAGCAGAGCCTTGACATGCTCAAGGAAAAAATGGTCACAACACCTATTATGTTACTTACTAACAGGAGAAAAGAATTTCATGTCCATGTCAATGCCTCATCTCTTGATTTGGGCATGATTCTTGCTCATCCATGAAGGTTAAATGCATGCCCCAACCATTTGTTGAGGTTGGAGATAGGAGAAGAACTGACTAGTTTAGAGGATAACCTTCCAGATGCGCAACTCTTTTTGGTAAGAATGGTTGATGGTTATTTTCAAGATATTGTAACATTTTTGTCTACAAGTGTGGCACCAGAAGGATATATGACTTCTTAGAAGAAGCAGTTGGTTGTTAAATCATCATATTACTAGTTGATAGTCAGTCAGTTGTACAAGTTAGGACTGGATGAGGTATTGTGTCACTTTGTTTTGGAGCACAAGCGACCAATCATCTTAGCTGAGGCTCATGAGAGAGTTATGGGAGGCCATTATGCAGGAAAATATATTGTGCAAAATATCTTAAGAGTTGGGTTGTGGTGGCATACCCTTCATAAAGATGCTAAAGAATATTGTTATAGCTGCGATGTATGTCAAAGAATTCGAAAGCCATCATGAAGAGATCAAATTCCATTGGTACCTAAATTTACCTTGCAGGCCTTTGACAAATGGACTATTCATTTTGCGGGATCCATCAACCCACCGGGAAAAAGGAATAGTGCGAGGTACATTATTGCTGCAACTAATTATCTGACACAATGGGATGAGGATGCACCAATACGGGATTGCACTGTACAACTATTGCAAGGTTTTTATTTGAAAATGTAATCGCCAAGTTTGGTTGTCCCCGAGTTTTGTTAAGTGATCAAGGCACACATTTTTTCAATAAGACTATAGAGGCCCTTACTGAAGAATTTCATATCTACCATAGGAAGAGTACTTTGTACCACCCATAGGAAAATTGAACTATCGAAGTGTTCAATAAGATCCTATAACATGCATTAAATTTTTTTGTAATGTGAACCATAATAATTGGGACATGAGGATTCCTACAATATTATGGGCTTATACAATGACATCTAAAATGTTGATAGGTCAAGCACCATTGAAGTTGGTGTATGGACAAGAGGTTGTGATTCCCATGGAGTATATTGTGCCCAGTCTAAGAATTGTTTCTTTCACTGGTATGTCTGATATCGGTTCAGTCGAAGAAAGGTTGTCGAAGTTACTTTAGTTGGAAGAGGACAGATTCGTCGTGGGATTTCATCAGTAGGAGCAAAAAGATCAATAAAAGGATTGGCATGATTTCCAAATTACTAAGAAGCACTTCCAGCGAGGAGACTTAGTTCTTCTCTATGAAAATAATGTTTTCAAACATATGGATAAGTTGTGAATGCATTGGTTAAGTCCATATGTCATTAACATTGTTATAGAAGGAGGCGTAGTGAAATTGCATAAATTAGATGGTGAAATCCTTGATGGTATGGTGAATGAGATCAAGTTGAAACCCTACAGGGACAGTCGTGTCTCATCGCAGTGAAGAATCTTGATTCCATGCTTGTACATAAAAAAAAAGTGTGTGTGTGTGTGTCAGTATATGTCTTTTAGAAACCCCAAGTTTATCTTTTGTCGTAGTTAGGTGTTTGAAAGTGTCTATGTCGATGTACAGTTGTGTCGGAGCTTTGTGGAAGCCCCAAGTTATTTTTCTGTCGAAGTTGTTCCATCGAGGGTCTTTCTATCGAAGTTCTATTTTGTCAATTAGAAATCCCAAATTCTTTTTGTGTCAAAGTAATGTGTCATTGGAAGGAACTAGTAGTACGTCACAATCCTACCTATCAAAGTTGCGGTTGATGAGAATTTATTATTGCTTTTATGATGGGTTTAGTGGTGATGTTATTGGACTTTTTACATTAATTTCTGAAAATACTAAAGTGTGTGAATAGATCCACTGCTTCCACTATCATGATTGAAAGATCGAGTACATTCAATTCGCCTAGGGAATGATAGAAGGATCACACGAGGGGATTGAAGTTAAAAGGTATGATCATCTCTTCAATGATATTCATTGTTACTCAAGTATTGCAGCATCGTACGCACACCAATGCCTGATCTTAGTATGCTGAGAGAGAGTTTAGCATTCCATATCATTACAACACAGGTTATCTGTCAGCAAATAGTGAGGTTCAAGTTTTCGTCAAATAAATCCTTATGCGGGGATTTGTCCCCTTCTGTCTTGAGTAGCTAGAGGTTATCTCTCTGCATATTCCCATGAATGTGCCAAGGAAGACACGACAAGAAAACTGACCAAATCCAGAGACAAGAATGAAGGGGAGTCATGATGCTGGAGCATCCACATTTGGCTCCGCGTCTATGTTGCCAGAGTATGTTACACCATGGCATAGGAATGTGAAACCTATTAAACTACCAAAGAATGCGTGGTATCCATTGGAGACCATCCCAGTTCTGAAGGGCATCATGGTCCAAGGTGACATTATGAAGAATATTTACAAGTTGTCTTATGCGGACCATGACACCGCAAAATTATCTAAGTTTAATTACAAGAGATACATGAGAGCTGTTGCTATAGGTGAAGGTCACCCAGTGTAACTAGAACCAATGCAGTGGGCTCTCGGGCTGAAGAGAGCAGGTATTTTGTCATTGTTTCACCTTCCACATTTTGATCGCACTACAGAAGTGAATAGTTGTGTAAAGAAATTATTGCCCTATTTTCATGGTGGATGTCTATGGATGGAATCCAAGGTGTCAGTGGATACTGACTTAATAGAAAATATCAGGGGGTTTCCTAAGGTTGGGATGGACCCATCTCAATATTTTGTGGGAAAGGAACGTGACCAAGAGCTGGTAGCCAAGATGAAGGAAAAGTACAATTTGTCAAAGATAAATAGGAGGTTCTACGTGGCCTCCATCAATGACTAGGAAGTGTGCTTCGCTACAAAGCTATTGGCCACCAAGATTCTAAGGAAGGTTCAATCGAAGCAAGTCACTTCCTATGTCATTGTTGCGGTAGAGTAGTGCGCCCACTGAGTACAGATGAATTGGGAGACATTTTTACTAAATGAATTTATTACTGATTATGCGGAGGCATAGGATAATGGTACACCATTTACTTATCCCTGGTTCTTATTATTGATTTCATTTGTAGGGTGGCAGAGCCAACGAACTATCGGGGCATGAAACTAGTTGGGCCATGCCAAGGTTCTCGATACATGAATTTATGGCATTCTAAAATTAGGAGTAGGAAGCAGGAAAGTAATGTCACACTATACATGCAATTGGAGGAATTACGGTACTATGTGGTGCAAATATCTCGTATCGACGAGGCAGTTGTGTCGAATTATATGGGTATGGATAGGTTTAAGGAAGGGCCCCACCACATCTATGTTCAAGCGAGGTGTGACCCGCACCAAAAATGGTTGACTATCGAGTTTGGGTTGAACCTAGATGAAGTTGATACAATGATCCGTGAATGGCCACCAGAATGGAAAGTACCCATTGAGCCAAAAAACATATTGCTAGACCCATCGCAATGGGATCAATGACATGAGGGAACTTTGGGTTAGTAGCAAAATACAATTAAAAACAAACAGAACAATGGAATCGGGGTTGATGAAGGAAACCCCTCATAGTCTGATCAAGAAGATCAAGAATAAATTTAGACACCCACTGATTCAGTTATAGGGTATAAGCACAAGGATGGTACATCGGTGCAAGGAGGAAAGAAAAAGAGTAAAGAACAGAAGTCCGACAATGTACAAGCCTTAACAGATGATGACATCAATATACTATTCGACAGGATGATGGAAGTCACTGAAGAAAATAATAATATTGTGGAAGACAAAATGGGGCAACTATTCAGCAGTGTCATGGATGTCCTTGATACACTATGCCAGGAAGTAAATAAGATTCACATTTCATCCCTGCCGCAGGTTACTCTACTGTGGTCGAAGCTGCGCAAGAAGAAGAAGGCCATGACCGGGAAGCCCCACTTCCTTCCATGGAAGGAGTGGTTAAAATTTTTCCTAGAGCATTGAGTTTTGATGAGCCAAGAAAAAGTGTACAAATTATGAAACAAGGGTATGCGAAGATGAATTTGTCTATATTACTAGTTTATATGTTACACAAATTGTAGGAAAATATTACAAAGGAGATGAAGTTGACGAAAATCTCCCTCTTGGATCTTATGAAAGGTTATAAGAATCAAGAGGTTGTGTTAAAGGACCTGACTACTGACCTTCAGTAGGACAAGGATATGCTCCAACAAGAAAAGGAAAAATTTTAGGAGGTCATCAAAGTCACTTGTTTCATAGTGCTTGAAGTGGATATCATTGAAGAAATGACATCGAAAGAGAAGCTGCAATTCCTGGGAGCTGCCATTTCGGGGTATCGACAAAAAATGCAAGAATTGGAAGCTAAATGTGTGCCTAACACCCCACCTGAAGTGATAGTGTAGCAAAAAGAAGAGGTTCAAGAGGTCATTTAGAGCCTTCAGGAAATGGAGGCCCAAGGCATGAAAATGTATGAGGAAGTATCGCAGTCTTGGGTTGCATTGTTTGAGGATGCTGAGTTAGAGGAAGTCACCACCAATATTGGGGCCTCTAAAGAAAAGATGAATAATCCGCAAGATCAGTTGAAAACTCTACCGTCAGTTCATAGGATGACGAGAGATGATGAGAATAAATAATTTCAACATGAAATCAACTATTTGAGGATGCATCATAGACAATAGAAAGAAACAATACAAGTGCTTCAATCAGAGGCTGAGTGCATCTTAGAAGTTATTGGGAGTAAGCATAATTAAGTCCAGTCCGAATTCACTCACGATGTCGAGGTGAATACTATGCACATTACTGTTGAGATGGTTGATGTTCTCAATAAGAAAGAGGATGAAGTCCAGCAATGGGTCGAATAAACCAGGAACACATACCAATATTTTTTGTTAAAGCTTCAGGGACCGATAACACAATACTGAAGTGGCTCGAGATGAGTCACATGTGAGTGTTGGGGGCCTATTGGGCCTGGGTTATTATGTCACCATTCTTGGCATGGATAGTTTTGGTGTGGACAAAGGCAAAGCATAAGTAGTTTGATGAAGCATTCAACTCTGATGAAGCGGTCGAGAAACCAGGAAAAACAATTATGTTGACCAAGTCAAAAGGGTGGAGTTGAGTCAGTTAGTTTGATGTTGTCCACTTGTATTAATGAGTCAATTAGTCAGTCAGTGGGTTAGTTGGAGCGGGGTAAGATAAGTGCACCCTATAAATATGTAATAAGAGGGAAATTTTGGGTGGCTTTTGTTGTTATGGTTAGTCAAATATAGAGCATATTGCCAGAGCTCATTTTTGGGTCTGTAATGAGGCATTATCTTGTGTATGTCAAATCTATTTTTGAAGATCTGATTCGTCGATTTATAGGTTGTGTGTGGAGATCCTTTGTAAATTCGAGAAGAAATTTGTAAGTAAAAAACATGAAGTGCTTATGTGGATGTGACTCATAATAAAAGATGAAGCGCTTTCATGGTTTTTCCCATCCAAGGTTTCTACGTTAATCCTAGTGTTATTGATGTGATTTTGTTGTTAGTGGTGTGATGTGATATGTTTTTCTTTCCTTTGATTAATGATTTTTATAAGTTCATGCGTGATAATTAAGAATGTTATGAATATGCAATATAATATAAGTTACATGAATTTGTTGATGTCATGGGTTATGTCGAAGTGACTGATATGTCGAAGATATGAATCTGTCGATGTTATAGAAACATTAATGTGATGGGTTTCTTAATGTATGATTTGTCTGTTGATATATTCCCCTTCTGTGTTGCAGAAATTTGGTTTCTGCAGTTTCCATAGGTACTTTGGGTGAGACCTCATTTGCTTCGCAGGTGTTTCCGAAAGGGATTAAACTCCCTTTCAGGACGATATATCTGCTAGTGCTTGTTGGTGTTGAGATGAATTTTTGAACCCTGGTTAAAGTAAAAGTGCACCAATAGTAAGAATGTCCATGGATTTCATCATGTAGTTGGGTACAATGGGATTTTTGTCATGGTGGACATATTTTCCAAGTACGCGATATTAATTCCTATGAAGGATCCTTGGAAGGAAAAGGATGTAGCATGGATGTTTTTGAAAAATGTGGTGAAGTACTGGGGCTTATCATTAAATATTTTTTTTAATCACGACACCCAATTCAAGAGATGGTTTTGGTAGGAGTTGTTCAGGTTAGTGGGAATGAAGTTGTTTATGAGTTCAAGTTAACAACCATAGATGGAAGGGAAGACTAAATGAATGAACGTAGTTATGGAAGACTACTTGAGAAAATTCATGCATGTGAACCAACAAAACTGGATGGAGATTTTAGATGTAGCACAGTTCAGCTATAACATGCATACTAGTTCTCAAACTGGCTACCGTCTGTTTGAGTTGGAAATGAGATAACAACCATTGACTCCACAAGTCACTGCAATGAGATCATTTGGGAAAAACATGGTTGTGATGGGATTCTTTAAAAATTGGAAGGATAGGTTGGAGATGGCACATGTTCAAATGGTGAAGCAATCCAAGCAGATGAAGAGATGATCATATCATGGATGATGCGATGCATAGTTTCAAGTTGGGGAGTAAGTGCTTCTCAAGCTCAGTAAGGATAATTTCACTCCACTGAAGGGCATGAAGGTGCCTTGTTGTGAAGGTATGATAGACCATTCAATATTCTTGAGAATATTGGAAAGTTCTACTACAAACTAAGGCTCCTAGAGAACTTATGTTTGTTTCATCTAGTCTTCCATGTAACCCAACTGAGGGAATGTTAGCTTGAAGAAAACAAGACAAATAGGGGTTTTCCAATACGGGAACCTATGTTGATTGTGGATAGGCCAAATCATGAGGTGGATTATATTTTGGATCACCGATATGTCCTATGGTGAAACGAGCACTTGGAATTCTGCATACTCTAAGGTTCCTAAGTTAGTTTTGGTCAGGCTGGTTTCAGTGAGGCATATTCCATGTGATACTTGTGGTTGATGGTAATTCCCAACTAACAAGATCACATCGCTACCGCGTGGTGTCTAGGATTTCAGAACTCACCAGCGTGACCCAATTTTTCACCTTCTAGTGGCCCATGTGGAACTACCCGGATCCTTCCAGAGGGTGAGACTAGCTCAATAGGTGTCCGACAGACTACGTTTAACCTTGCAAAACTCCTCACACTTATCTCTATTCAATTCTATACTTATACAAATTTCCATTATATGCACATCCTATATTACATACAACACTTAGCCAAATATAGTACAAGAGACAAATGTATATGTGGGAGGCACCCCAAACTGAAGCATACCTATACCTACTGATAAACATAGAATGATATTTAGCATACAACAGAGGATGCCACATCTTGGAAACTCATCTATGAGTGATCCAAAACTAGAAACACTCAAGGTACAATCAAGACACATCTATGACTACTCTCCATCGCATCTGCATGCCTTCCTGATCACAATTCCCACGTCAAGTTCCTCAGCAACCTATAGTCCATCACAGACTCACCGAATTTGTGGAAGCCTGCCTACTCATGGCCTCCATATTTCTAAGCTCCTTGCTTGGTCTACCAAAGTCTACCAGCTTGCATCCTCCATCTTTCCTTTATGTCATGCTACTTACTCATAGCCCACAAGTTTTCTTACTATCGTCCATCGCATTTCACAATACCACATGTTACATTCCATTGCAGCGTCACAAGTTAGTAGTCTACCTTCTCGCATATCACATGTATGTCCGTCCAATAGGATTTCCCATGGCAAAGCCACCTCTTTAAGGTGATGTTCAAGTGCATCCTTCGAACTGGATCTCATCCTATCCACAAGGGAAACATCTGAACCACCATGCAATCAAACTTAACCAAATACTAACATACCCCAATGAACTTCTTGCAATCAAAATTTCTCTTTCATGTTCCCTCTGAATTAAGGAAAGACCATCTGCGCCAACAACAACACCACTTGGATGCTCCACAATCCAACATGGAATCCTTCCACACCATATCCACACTTCACTTGCCCAACTATACTTCAGGATCCCTTCTTCCAACATGCTTCATGAGCTCTCCTACTAATTTTCTTCGGGATCCTATCTTCCCATCTCAGGTGTTCATCTTCCACTTCACCAGCATGATTTGGAAGCTCAACGCTCCAAGTATGCAACATTGCACCACTTAGAAGCTCACCTACCCAAACAAAATTCAAGATCCCACCTGCCTACTGGCTTTGGAAGCTCCAACAGCCTACACCCTCCTGTTCCCTAGAATTCTATCATGTGGACGACCTCCCAAGTGGAGGTCGCCTCCCATAGGAGTCAGACCGAAAATGTGAAGATCGAAAATGTGAAGATCATACCGAGTGCCACACTTGTTTCCTCTATCCAAGTGACTTAGCCTAATTTATATGTGTGTCCCCCTACTAAGCGCTATGCTTCTATGACCAAGCCGACTTTCCCACTTGCGGATCTTTACCACACGAAAGCCCCTAGACCACCAAAGTATGTCTAAGTGTGGGTTCCATCCCCCACAATATCCAGGTTACCAACCTGTGCCAACAAACAACCAACGATTCTGTGAGTTCCTTTCCCACTCCACCTGACACTTCCTTGTCAAAAGAGCCCATAGGAATGGGCACACTTAGCTAATTCTTGGCAAGTATCCCACCATCTGCACGACTCAAACCCTCTCCAAGCTACTTCGTGGGTGATGTGCCCATCCGTGCATCCACAACTAGTTTCCACTCCATCCAATGGGCATACAACATGGGTGATGGGGAGCCCTAGTTTTTGGAAAACTATCAAGGCTATTACATCCTCCCCTACCAAAATTGTTTCCATCCCAGCAACATATCCATGAGCACTACTATGTTCTTGAGGTACATCTCGACTATTAATGCTGCCACCTACAACTACAACTGCGTCTTCCAAGGAAGGCTCTCAAATTGCTTAGCCATTGCACCATCAACCTACTGCTTTCTTTGGTATGTGCTCTCTTGACATGCAACTATCCATTACTAGCCCTCATAAGCTGAACTAGTTGGGTCGCGAATCCCAACTGTCATGCTCAACTCCATGAGAATGAAATCTCATTCCTAAGATAGACAAACCCCTCCACAAGGTCTGCTACAACCACTCTCAATCTACTATGCCCATGCAAAGTAGAAGCGAACATGACTAGAGAAGGCCCTACGTCTTATAGTTCGACCACATCATTTCCATGGAACCGAGAAAATGGTTGGGTCAAGTGCTTGTTGCACCCCATGGTCCCAACATTAACTGCAATGATGATTGCACACCGGAGTGTCATCAACTCACTATTGTGATATGTCACCTCCACAACCTCTTCGCGGAGAACAATTGACATAGTCCTTCATGACTAACTGCCCTCTACTTGGATTTACCACAGGCTAGTTGGGGTTGCCCCCATATATTGTTATCTTGTGTTTCTTTGTGCGTTTACTGTTTTACTTGTGGAAATGGCTAAGTAATCAAACAATAACCAAATCTATGAAAACAACTAAGTATAATTCCATGGGTGAAGGCGTAGTCTATCGGAGGTCTACAAAGTTGGTCCTATGACATAAAGATGTTTTGTTGCATAAAGGTATTTTGTTTTTCCAAATTAGAATAAAATATTTTCATTTTTAGGTATATATTGTAAAATTTTAGAATTGATTAGATTAATATTCTAAATAATTCTATATTTTTATAATAAAAAAATCTCCACTTATACTATATTCATTTTAAAATGGAATAAAAAATTATTTAATAAAAAATATCTTATTAAATTATATATATATTTTTTATCATACTAAAAAAAATGGTAAATAGTTAAATTATTGTTATTCTATTTAAATAAATTTATTTTGTTATATTAAATAATGTAAATTTAGTTAAGCATTTGTTATTATAATAAGTTAGGTATTCTATCCAATATGTAAAAAATATGAAAGTATACAATAATTCATACTTGAAGGAATTTAACTCATCCCTATATTTAATAAATCTAAACTTAAAATAAATTTTAATCATTGCAAATTATATTTTAATATTAAAAATATTTCATTTTTTTTTTTAATATGGTCACACGAATAATGCAATTATGATTAGTCAAAAGAAGAATGGAATTGGCTCCAAGAAACTGAAGGAAGAAGTACGTTGGTTTTTAAACTGAAGATTATGGTGGCATCGCAGATGATGGAGGTTAGCACATGCTAGCAGAGCAGACTCCAGGATCGTGGTTGGATCGATCTTTCATTTATTGTACAGACTGGAGAATTCTTGTTCACGGTCAGCGTTTCTTTGGTAAATCGGGCGATGGTGGTCATCTCTGGCAGCGAGAATATCTTTAGGTATTGAACTACGGCTGGGTTTGACGCAGAAGGTCAAATATTTTGAGTCTGGGCTGTATGAGAATCGGGTCGCAGTTTAGCTGTTCGATGCTGAGTAACCATTGCTCCTGGCTTCTTTTGGGCGGGTGTTTGGGATCCGGATCAGATTTGTAGAGGCTCATGGAGGGGTGGACGTTCTGAGCATAAACCCTGTGGCTGTGTGCTGGGATCCGGGGGATCAGGTGTTTCGGTGGATAGGGGACTGGGCCCTATTTTCGATTAGTCAGCTGACTGCTCGGTCGGGGTCAGATTTTGCCTGTCGTGTGGGAACTGCTGGAGTGGTATGGGGAGCGGATATGAGCAGGAGGTGGACTACACCTCGGGTGGGGATTGTGATATAGGGATATTTGATCTTGGAGCAAAAATTTCGGCGGATTATGGGGTGGGAGATTTGACTAGCCCTTTCTTGTCTGGCAGGGGGACAGGGAATCTACCTGGGTCCGCGGGAGCGATGGATTCGCCGGTCATCTCTTTTGGGCTGGAGGGTTCTGTGGAGGATTTAGCTACCTCTCGGACTTCTGCTAGTTACCTGGACAGGCCAGATTTGGCGGGTCTCCTGGGGCGGACGCTGCAACCCCAGCTGGGGTCTTATACAAACTTTCCTATTCTTTCGGAAGGTCGTGATCACGTGCGGTCGGGTGGCGGACCAGCTTCTCTTTCTCTCGGAAATCAGCTTCAGTCAGTGGAACTCCGTGATGTGGAGGTAAGGGGACAGGCCAGTGGTGGCCAGGGAAACAATACTAGTGCATCTGCTGCGGTGGCATCTGGGGTGGGCGTCCTCCTACCTGGTAAAGAACCTTTGATTCCTCGTGCAAGGGATCCTACACCGGCGGCGAAACATTCTACAAACAAGGTCAAGGAACGGAGAAGGAAGGACAAACTTGTGTTGGGTGTGGATGTCTCGATGGAGGAAGCGGAGGAATTCTCCCACATAGCTGTGGTTGGACATGCCCGTGGAAAGAGGCTCGGGCGGGGCTTCCTACAGCGATGGGCGACCGAGAATTGGCAGGATCTGGTTGCTGCTGCACCGGAGATTAGGGTACTGATGAAGGGTTGGTTCTCCTTTATATTGGCAAATAGTGGAGAGGTTGAAGCTATTTTAGGCCGACAATGGAAGATGCTGGGCGTCCCCATTGTGCTGAAACGATGGTCGCCTTTTTTTGACTCCAAGACTGAAAGAATTGACCGAGAACCGATTTGGGTGAAGCTACCAGGGCTCCCCATGCATCTCTGGAATGAATCACGATTTGCTGCCATTGGAAATTTTCTTGGCGATTACATATGCGCTGACCATTCCCATACTGAAACTGGTAATTATTCGGTGGCTAAGATCTTGGTCAAACTCGATCTTAGGCTGGGGCTATCGGCTGAGATCTCCATTCAGACAAAGGATGGGGATTTCACACAGATTTTGGACTATGTGGGGGTGCCATTTCATTGCCACCGATGTCACGCAATTGGACATCTGGTAGCAGGGTGCACGCTACCATTTCGGGGAAGAAAACCGCCTTTTGTTCCTGTAGCAGATGTCAGGACTGATACTGTGCAGAAGGGGAGTCCACTGAAGGCAGGGGATCATGATCTTTTGAATACTATTGCCACTGAGGCTGTAGTATCATTGCAAACTGAGGCATCGTGTGGCATACCGAGTTCTGGGACACCCTTGTCTTCTTTGGAGAACGTGGGCTGGGAAAATACTCAAAGATTGAAGATGGATGGAGTGGGGACTACTTTGGACTCTACGACACCCTTAACTCGAGCAGCCTGCAGAAAGATTCTGGATCGTCGGGGCTCATCTCCCCAGGGTAAGTCACAACATTACTCTTCTATTGATCCACTTTTTTCTGTCTCCACCGATTTTGGGGGGGTATGTTTAAATTCACATCCTCCTGACAGCCCTGTATCTCCTTGCATAGTAGCGCCTTGTGTAATACCTGTCACAAATTGTGCATACACGCCATCTTTAGTATCCACACTACCCTCTCCCAATTCTGTGGGTCGTAGTATCCGGTATGCTCTTAGAAATAGGGTGATCTCTGCTGATGGATCGGGAGGTAGGGGACTTCCTGAGTTGGCTGCAAATACTATGGGGAAAGGTCGGGGACGGAAATCACACCTGTCCAAAGCACAAGATAGAGCAAAAGTTGATTTGGTAATGGGCACTCAATCCACTATTGAATGGGCACTTAGAGCTGCGAAAACCCTGGAGGGGGTTTTATATGAAACTTTTGTCATTCAACTGTCGTGGGTTGGCGAGTCCCATTAAAAAATCGTCTCTCCGGAGGTTGGTGGATTTAAATCAACCTGATATATTACTACTACAAGAAACTCTGGGCGGCAGTGTGGAGGTGGTTCGGGTATTGGAAACTCTGCTACCTGGCTGGAAGTTTGTGGGTGTGGATGCTCGTGGTCGCTCTGGAGGGCTGGCAACGGGGTGGAAGGTGAAAAACTGCAGATATGATAGCTCTTGGGGTATCTCTTCTGGTATTGGTTTGGAAGTTTGGGACGCTGAGATTGGGAGGATGATAACGATTCTCAATATCTATGGACCCTATCTTAATAGGGCTGGATTCTGGGACTCATTGCTAAGCATGGATCTCTTTGACGGAAGGGATGTGATCTTGGGTGGCGATCTAAATCTATCCCTGGGGTCATCTGAAGTATGGGGGCCTCGTGCTGCTCCGGATCCATTAGCTAATTTTTTCATACAGGCTTTTGCTGGAAAGGATCTACTGGACATACAGCCTACCAGGCTAACCCCGACGTGGAGGAATAAGAGAGCAGGGGAACAAAGGGTGGCAAAAAGACTGGATAGGTTTCTGGTGGCAGATGTGTTGGCACTGGGGGTTGATGTTGTAAAGCAATGGGTTGGGTCAGGGGGGGTCTCTGACCATTGTCCCATACTTCTGGAATTAAGAGGCAGTCGTAACAAACCTCCCAGTCCTTTCAAGTTCAATCCTAACTGGCTGAAGGAGGAGGATTACCTGACATTAGTTCAGCAACTGTGGGTTCATCGACCTTTGGAGTCACTGGAACATGCGGGCGCTCACTTTCAACTCAATCTCAAGCGGATAAAAGAGGCCACGATAATCTGGGCATCTGATAAAAGGGTTAAAGATGATCAGACTCTGAGGGATGCTGAGCTGCATATTGATAGACTACTACATTGTCGGGGTATGGGATATCTGGATGAACAGCAGAAAGGCGAGCTGCTGGACTGGGAGAGCAGAAGAAATGTGTTGCTGTGTGAGCGTGAAGAGATGTGGCGCATGAAAAGCAGGGCGATTTGGCTGCAGTGCGGGGATGAGAATACAAAATTATTTCAAGCATATGCAAAGGGAAGAAAATTCACTAACTCAATCTGGGAACTATCTTCATCGGGAGGGGAAAGGGTCTCCAGCTTTGATGGCTTGGCTGAGATGGGTGTCCGACACTTCGAGGATTTATTCACCGCTCAACCTGGGGCCTCCATAGCTGAGATTATCAGAATGTCTCAGCTTTTCCCACGTTTTGTGGGGGAGGAAGAGAACAGACTCTTGATGGAGGAGGTGCAACCGATTGAGCTCTTGCAGGTTATGCAATATTTCCAGAAAGATAAAAGCCCGGGGCCTGATGGCTGGCCAATTGAATTTTATTTGGGATTCTTCGACTGTGGTGGAAGAATCTAGAACGGCTGGATTTGTACATGGCCCCTTTAACTCGACATTTATTGCTCTCATTCCCAAAACAGACAAGCCTGATCGTTTTGATGAATTCAGACCTATTTCACTGTGCAATTGCATTTATAAGATCATATCAAAGGTTTTGGCCAGGAGACTTAAAAATATCCTGTCTCAGCATATCTCATGTGAACAATTTGGATTCTTGGAAGGGCGCCAAATTCACGAGGCCATTGGTGTAGCACAAGAAGGTTTACATACCCTGAAGGTTCAGAAACAAAAGGGTGCAGTGATAAAGATTGACCTCTCTAAAGCTTTCGATCGGGTGAGCTGGCTTTATATCTGGATGCTTCTCACACATCTGGGCTTCTGTTATGAATTTGTTCGATGGATTATGGCATGCATCACCACGGTGAGTTTTGCTGTATTGATCAATGGTTCGGCTAGCACATTCTTCCATGCAGGCAGGGGGCTACGACAAGGTTGCCCACTATCACCGTTGTTATTTCTCCTTGTCGCAGAAGGCCTCAGTCGTTTTATCTTGAAAGCAAAGGCTGATGGCTCTTTTCGTGGCATCTCTATTACCCAGGTAATGCATATCACACATCTCCTATTTGTTGACGATATTCTTATATTTTGTGATGGCTCGCAACAGGCTATTGATAAGGTGGTCGAAGGACTCAATCTTCTGCAAGTCGCCGCGGGCATGCTTGTGAATACTGATAAATCAACTATCTCATGCTCGCAATTAAATGAGCAGGAGATACATCGACTGGCCATCAGACTTCCATATCGGATTTTGGATATTGATGAGGGCCTAAAGTACCTTGGATTTCGCTTAAGACCCAATGCATATCATAAGGCCGATTGGCACTGGCTAATTGCTAAATTGGAGCTGAGACTACTTGGATGGAGTCAAAACTGGCTCTCGCGGGTTGGGAGATTGATTCTGGTTAAATCAGTGTTGGAAGCAATACCGGTTTACTGGATGTCACTTGCTTGGATTCCCAGAGGCGTCTTGGAGCAGATTAGACGGTTGGTTTTTGCCTTCCTTTGGAAGGGTAAGGGAATGAATCGAGCCTTGGTATGGGTAAGATGGGATTTGATTGCGATTCCCAAAGCACTGGGTGGCTGGGGTTTAAAGAATATCTTCCTATTTGCCAAAGCTTTGGGGGCTAAGGTGGCCTGGCGTATCATCCATACCCGGAGCCTCTGGACTAAGGTGGTATACCACAAATATATTGCTCCATTAACCATACTTGAATGGATTAGGCTGGGAAATAAGTCTAGGGCAAATTGCTCTGTGGTATGGAAAGCGGTGGTTCAGCATTTTCAGCTGGTGGGATCGGGTTTAGTGTGGCGAATTGGGAATGGGCAATTTCTCCGTCTTGGACTGGATCCTTGGGTAGGATGCAGGGGGGGACATGTCCTGCCTGTGGACTTAAGGAACTTTCTGGCTGCTAGGGGATGTCTGTTCTTAGCGGATATTGCCCAACCGGGCTTATCCACGCTTATGCACCAGGGATGGACCTCTGCCCAGCGACTTGAGATTCCTGAGAATCTGACCGGGGAATGGGAGGACTACATTCGGACATTAAGATTCACACATATTCGGCTGACAGATAGGCCTGATGAACTTATTTGGGATCACCATCCCTCTGGACGATACACACTAAAATTTGGATACATTAAGCTTAATTTGGAGGTGCAAAATCGGGCTTTGGTGTGGTGGTGGAAACTCCTGTGGAAATTTAAATGCCCTGGAAAAGCCAAACTACTCTTTTGGGCGATTTTAGAACATAAGGTTCCTACATGGGATACTCTGAAAAGACGATTTCTACAGGGCCCGGGTTTTTGCCCACTTTGCAGGGAGGCGGACGAGACTCTATCACACTTATTTGTCCACTGCCGATTCACACAGTCGGTATGGACACAAATTTGCAATTACTTGGATATCAATACACGTTGGTGGGGCGAAAATGTAGATGAGGCATTCAAAGAATGGTGGACTGAACTACAAACTTCTACCATCTGTGCGGTCCCATGCATTTTTGCCTGGGGTATATGGATCACGCGCAACAAGATTATATTCCAGGATTGCAGAATCCCGATGGAGCAGATTGTGGCTCAAGCTGTGGCCATCATTTTACATTACAAGTCTGCCATAAAACCGATTAGAACTCGTCCAGTGATCGCTGAAACGATTGATGCTACATT
This sequence comes from Larix kaempferi, assembly GCA_027924585.1. Classification (NCBI taxonomy): domain Eukaryota; kingdom Viridiplantae; phylum Streptophyta; class Pinopsida; order Pinales; family Pinaceae; genus Larix; species Larix kaempferi. The sequence goes on along the minus strand of BSBM01001166.1, from coordinate 1,569,357 downwards.
ACCGTGGGCTTTCTTCGATGGCGCATCAATGGATCAATTGGTGTGCGGAGGGGGGATCGTATTACACATATCTGATTCACATTACTTCCACATCGCGGCAGGATTGGGGAGCGGTACAAACAACTATGCTGAAATCATGTCGCTTAGACTGTTGCTGATTTTTGCACTGGAACAGGGTTGTCATACATTACAGATCTTTGGAGACTCACTGATTGTTATTGATTGGGCCAATGAGCATACCCGCTGTAATGTAATGGTTCTCTTACCTATTCTGGAAGATGTTTTACGATTAAAGCAAAATTTTAATCTCATAACATTTACACATGTTTATCGGGAAAGAAATGGCATGGCAGATCATCTATCCAAAGAAGCTACTCAACAACGTCTTGACCTCGGCACCTGGAGAATTACATTATATAACACTGATACATCCTACAGTTATTACCATATGCCCTTCAACGTGGCATTGGAGGACAGGTTGGGCGATTGATTGGTTTCTTTCTCTACTGTTTTTTTGGTTACTTGCCTGACAATCAAGGTACAGATGGGAAACAGCTGCCTTAGAGAGATCTCGGGCATTCACAATCTGATGCTGTGGGTGACCTGTGGGTGTATGATATTACATATTATGCTACTTTTGATGTGGAGCGGTGGCTCATGAGAGACCATGCAGATTCTATCATGTTATCTGGATGGGAAAATTCGATCTGAACCTGCGAGGGCTGTGTCAAGATGAAGCACAGGATAATGCTGAACAAGAGGGCTTACCTTACATGGACACATCGTCTACAGATGTCTTTTAGTAACAGATTGGTAGAAGATCGATTGCAGCAGAGGAGGCAGTCTCTCCTGTGCCTAATCTGGGATCTCCATTAAACGTGGATGATGCTGAAACATTGGCAGCGTTTTAGTTTCTCATTTTTTTCTTAATACATTGGTCTATATAGCTTTGAAGGAACTGTGAGGGAGCATACTTGCATACATCTGTTCTGTATATGATTTAGGGCAGAATAGACTGAGTATAAGTTTTGAAGTTAATACTGTAATATGAACCGGCTATTGGTGTGCTGTTATAGACAGCAATTTTTTGAGATTGTTTGGGTCTCATAGACCTGTAAGTTACTTGAACAGCAATATGTGACAATGTAGGGATCACTATGATTCACTTACATGTGCAGAATGTAATTTTTTCAATCTATTGAAATAAAATTACGAATTTTTCCATGGAAAAAAAAAAAAATGCAATTATGATTAAAGAAATTAGTTGTAAGTTCTCTTTTATAACTTTCATTTCATATTATATATGTTGAAAAGTAACATCATGCAACAAACTAGTCATGGAGTTCGAGTCAACATGGAGTTCGATTTTGAATATCTTACCAAAATAATAAATGATATGTTAAAAATTTTAACACTTAGTTGGATGTGTTGATATGTGTATAATATTTGAGTTTAGAAATTTAAAATAAAGTAAATTTGGTTTTGCTTTTTATTATTTATGAAAGAGGAAACACAAATGTTATATGAATGGTTATGATTATTAGAAATTTCAATTTTTAATATAATATTAAATAATAATAATTTGATTAATTAAATATAGAATGATTATAAGAAAATTGAATTGAATTTATTTTATTTTGCTTCATTGTTTGTTAATTTTTCTTTAATTTCTATATTTATGTTGAAGGTAAAATTTCTTTAATATTTTAAGTATTAAATATATTTAAATTGAAATTTAATAAAAATGTAATTGAAATTTTGAAATAGATTTTTCAAAATTCAAATTACATTTTGTTTTCTTTAACATTAGATTTAATTATGATTTTAGATAATATCTTGTTATATCTATAAGATTAAAGTTTAGTGTTCTTTTGTGATACTATTTAATTTAAAAATGTAATGACTAGGTAAAATTGTTTTAAATCGGCTTAAAACTCATCAACTATTTAAAATCATAAAGAGTTTAATTCTTTACAAATCATAAACTAATTTTAATTTTTTTAAGTAACGATATATGCCTATATAAAAATATTTTACTTAAATTTAAGTTTTATTTAGATCAATATAGTTTAGTATACATCAATTTTAATTATAAAGGGATTTCAATGCTAAATAGATTTTAGTAGCTAAAACACTTCTCTTTTATATAAAAGCTCTACACATAATATAATTTTAATCTTGAATTGTTTGCATAAAATCCAAATCACAAATCTAATTAAACAAAAGTGAAATTCTAAAAATTTAGAAATTAAAACAATAGTTAGAAAAAGATTTGAATTAAAAGATTTTTTGAAATGAGTGGGATGCCACCCAAGCTACTTAGAACTTCCATTTGAATAAAAGTTTGGAAAAAAGGCTTTTGAAAACTACATATTTACTTAGTTTGGAAACTACATATTTACTTAGTTTTGTAAATGATTGAATTTTGGCGTCCTACTTTGCAAAACTAAAAAACATTAAATTTGTGATGTTCATATTTAAACATTGTATTTCATTTGATATTAATCTTAATGTTATTTGCCATAATGGTACAAAAAGAAACAAAAATTTAAATATAAATATATTTGATATATAAGTCAAGTCTTTTTTGTATATGATGTGCATAGTAGTGTTACCTTATATGCATATGAGCCAATATATTAAGTGCACCAAACATTTTTTTAATATTAATAGTTTTTTAAAATATATTTAAAAAAGTTTGTTTAAAGATGAATAAGTGTTTTATAAAATATGTTAAATTACTTTGGTGCTTCTCATAGGATTACTTTAATTAATATTATATTAATATCTATCCTTAATGCCACATTAATAATTATGTCTAACCTAATGCTTAAGAAGTTGATACTTTAATAGTCACTATAAGGTCTATATATCTCTATAACATTTGGACCTCACATTTTTTAATTATTAATATTTTATTAAAAAGTATTTTAAGCTAACTTACACACTAGTTCTAGTAAATCTATGTTGCACATTAGAGTTGTTTAATATAATGAGGTTACACATCTATTCAACTAGAGTTATAGTAATATTTATTTTCATTGCTACTTTAAGAATCAATGTCTAACCTAAAAACTAGGAAGTGCATACCCTAATAGTTAGGACAAAGTTTCTATAACTTTTTGACCTTACATGACCTATAGATCTGAGTTTTTAATTATAAATTTTAGACCTCACATTACCTATAAATTTTAGTTTAAATACATTTATTTTATTACAATGTATATTACATTGGACAACCTCCATAAAAACCATTAAATAGTTAATAATCAGCAAAATACCATAATATAGAATACAAACCAATGTAATAATGAATAATATTCATGTATCTATAAATCAAATATACTATACAACCCTTTCAAACTATAAACCTAACGAACTACCTAGACCTAACGAACTACATACATTATAGCCGTAATGAACTAAATTGTCAGGGTCATGCTGATCCCTATATTCTTCAAGCAACAAGATTTACTCTTCTATCTTGCACGGGAAACTACTACTTTTCTCCTCAAAATTCCTATATCCTTGTTGGAGGCTGGAACTTGGGCGGCGACTAACATACTACACCATTGGTTTTTGCACGTCAAATTACTCTTCCGCATTGCAAACGATGTGGATGGACCGTTGTCCACGTCAGATTATCACATCAAATTACTCATCCAAATTGCAAACGATGTGGATGGACCATTGTCCACGTCAGAGTATCACTTCAAATTACTCTTTCAAATCTTGAGAGATTAAAAAAGGCATTTCAAATTCTGAGTAGAGGGCCGTTGTATGATAACGGAACGACATTCTTGCTTAAAAATCCATTATCAAAGGCAAAAGCCATTATCAAAGGGAGCATCTAAAGTAATATTTGATAACAGACGGAGGAGCATCCAAAGTCAGAGGGAGGAGCCGAGCAACATTCATATACATATTTGATGGAGCATATGTGATGGAAAGAGCGGAGCATCCGTCCAAATCTAGATTACCTTTCACCTTGGCTTCAATTTCCTTGGAGTCATTGTCTTCTGCGCTTATGTCATAATTGTCTTTTTTTGGTTTCATGTCTCTCTGAAATTTTTGGATTTTCTCTGTCTCTGGTCTGGTTTCATGTCTCTTTGTCATCTTCGGGTGTTCAATATTTTTTTGTCTGGTGGGTTTTATGGCTCTTGTACCTAAGTGTGGTACTGTCAGTTTAGTAGTTTCCTTAGGATTTGCTTGTTCATTTCAATTTTTACGTTTGTTGACTCAAACTCAGTCGACAGGGGTTGCCATCACTATCAACACCAATCCATCGCGATCTCCCTGAGCACCGGCCCAGATAGGTTTTACCCTACCCAGCAACACCTACAGAGCAAATGAGGTCTCACCCGAGGCGATCAAGGGAGAGTGGATGGAACCATGTTTCTGCCGAATGAAGGAGGATGTTGCGACATCTGCTTACTTAACTTATTTATCGCAGCATTCAAGACAGATCTATGCATTCAAGATTAACATCATTCGTATTCATAGCATTATTCAACAGAAACATTCATCACGACAAGTATAACATTAAAGTCTTAATTGCAGTAAGAAATCATCGCAATAAGCATTAACATAGAAGGTGCACAAAGAATTCCACCAAATGGTTTCGTCATGTCATATTGCTTCAGAAAAACCTTGATACAACATCTCCACAAAACCAAATCTCAGAAATATCACTTGATCTCACATACATAGTCAAAGATGCACATAAACAACATCCAAAGATCGTGCTCGGCTCAACTCTAAAAGTTCCAAAAGTTATCTAACACATATGAATCTTTGACTATAAATAGGCTTCCGCCTTTACAATGCTTGTCCACTTACTAACAACTTCCTAACTGACTCTTGGAAAAATGCCAAAATCTAATTGACACGGTCCAAATGACCCAAAAACCCACCTACTGCGGTACAAATGACTCAAGTTTACATCTCATATGGTCCAATGACCTAAAACCCACCTATTGCGGTACAAGCGACTCAAAAATACATAAAATAGTCTATTCCTCTGGCTTCCGTGACCTCTTCTGATGTGTCACAGCATCAGTAATGCTGCGATTCTTCCTTACCAAACCGCCTGCCAATAAGCCCCCTACACAATCTTGTGGCTCGCTCTCGAGCCACGTCAACTGGATATGGTGAACTCTATGGTCTTCACTTTGAAATCTTCGTACTGCTGCACGACTGTCATCACCATTTCTTTGACTTTCGTAGCCACCACCTGACTGTCGACCACATCTTTTGGAGATGGATGCGCAGTGAGCTTTGCCATTACCTGTTGACGACCTTTCTGTACTGCCTGAAGGGCTTCTTCTTCCTTGGTCATGAACTAGCCCCCGACATCCTGACACTACTCCAACTGCGCAGCACACTTCTTCTAGTGCTCATCAGCCTTGGTAACACGTTGCTGTAATTCTTTTAAGTCCTGAGACTTGGCAACCTGTTCCATTGGTGGCATTGTGCGCATGGCTACCTTGAGTGTTGCCAACTGTCCCTCTACATCCTGCCAATCTTTGATCATTTGTTCAACCTGCTCGTCCTGGACAATGTGGCTCCAAAACTGTACGGTATGAGCTGTGAGCTTTGTCATAGCTTTTTCTAGCTCCTCCATCTGAGTTGCGACTTCCTCAATCGCCCTTTTTCTGTCATCAATTTCAACTTGAGGCATACCAAGATTCACTTGAGCCTTCAACTCTTGATTCTCTTGCCGCAACTGAACAATTGCAACCCGTAGTCACTGCACCCGTTGGAGCACGTCCACCTCTTCAGTGTGTGGAGAACCTGCAACAATTAATTAATAATAATATGAGAACTAACATAAATGACAGAACTCAGAATCACTTTTATATTGATCACATGCCACTTCGAGGGGGCAACCTCCTTTGAGCAAGCTCAATACAAATAACTTCACGGTGCCTTCATAGGCCTCAACACACACTTATGTACTAAGTCTAGGCACCAATACTATGGGTCAAAACCATGGGCCAATACAAACTATGGATCAACAATACTATGGGCAACTTACAAAGCATATGCGCCAAACAACAATAACACAACTATGGATAAACAAATACTACGGGACGAATTACAAAGCATATGCGTCCAACAACGATATACTAACAAAGTAAATAGAAGGGTTGACATGGGTTCCTAACATCCCCTCTCCCTTAGAAAAAGCTTTGTCCTCAAAGCTTTAGATGTGGAAATTGATGCAGAATTGGACGGAGTGGTTCCCCTGTAGCATCTTCGGGTTGCATTCTGGGCCACTGACGCCTTTTGAGTTTCAGGAAGATTGCTTGGAATGCTAAAGAAGAACCATATCAGCTGCGTGAAAAGTGTGCTCTGAACGGTGTTGAGCGGCTTATTGTTTCAGTCGAATTCTTGCCATGTGAAGATTGTCCTGCAAAATGAGAAGAATTTGATCGCGGTTTCGAAGAACTGAGTCAATTTCCTGAACTGGGGAGCTGCTGAGGGTGTATGGAAGAATGGGCAGTGCCTATCCATAGACTGCTTCATATGGTGTCCTTGTAGACATGGTATTGTACCACTGGAGCGCTTCTAGGAAATCCAGAGAAATAGTTGTCCAAATCTGTGTAGGGATGGGAAAGGGTTCAAGTAGTCCCAGAAGGAGTGTCATTCCACCCTTGTTGACCTGGCAAGTATCATAGTCAACCACCATTTGTTGAATTGGTAGTTTCAGTCCCTGCCAAACAAAGTTACATTGTTCCCGGTCATACTTTTGGAGGAACCCAGAGTGCCCTGCTGATGAAGAAGCATGGAGTTCATAGAAGAGATAGCCCTGTTGAACATATTGCAACCAGTTTGGAACAAGCATAGAAATATCTGTAAGAGAAACTGGGTCATCAAATGTGCGAGAAGGAGCATTTGCCACCATATTGTCCTTACCCTTCTTGTAAGTGATCGCATAGTCATAACCCATGAGGTGGATAACCCATTTTAGGTGTGCTGGGGAGAGACCCATTGTTCCAGGAAATTTTTCAGACTCTGGAGATCAGTCTTGATGCATAAATAATTCCCTAATAGGGATGGCTGCCACGTCGGTACTGCATGCAAAATAGCCATCATTTCCTGCTGAGATGTAGACACGGCTAAATGCTTACCGGAAAGGTCTCTTGAAGGCGGAAAGCCCACTGGTGCAGCAAAGACACCTGCATATCTATCCAAGGAAGCAGTGGAGACCGTTGATGGGTGCATCTGAATGGAATGGAGCTGAGCGATGACACCATGTGAATTCTTCTTAAGCAATGTGAAATGATGATGCAGAGAGACCCTGGTTGTAAGCCTGTAAATTTGTGTTGTGTCCCATTGATTGAAAACTACATCCAAAGTTCAACAAAATCCCATAAGATGGGGCCAAGTGTGTGTAACCATTGAACGCCCAAAACCATATCACATCCGCCTAAGGACAAGGAAAACATGTCAGAGCACAGGTTATAATCTTCTAGAGAGATACACACATTGTGACACTTTCCCTTGCAAGGTAAGGTGCCTCCATTAGCAACCATGACTTCAAAGTTGGAGCAAGGATGGACAAAACAATCAGCCTGTTTGGTGATCCGGGGGTCAATGAAGTTATGAGTGCTACCAGAATCAATGAGTATTGTAAGAGGAAGCTTCTTGAAATAACCCCTGACCTACATTGTTTGGGGGGTGGTGACGCCATATAAAGCATGGAGAGATGTCTCTGGTTGTTCATCCTGAGATGGGGGGTCAATAGGAGGCTCCTGAATGTCGACCTGAGCATCCATTGGATTTGGAGCTTCTTCACCAATTTTAGAGGCAGGCGGAGAACCCATATCCAAGAGATAGAGGTTTTGTTGAACACATCTATGTCCCCAAGTGAATTTCTCATCACAATTATAACAAAGCCATTTTCTCTGTGTGCTTGCATCTCTGTTTTAGACAAATGCTTGATAGGAGTAGGTCGAGTTTCTTGCGGAATGGGAGGTTGTTGAGAACCCATATTTTGGAAGGGAACAAAAGTGGGTTTGGAGTGCTATTGGGCTGCAATATTGTCTTCTACCAACTTAGCTAACCCTAGGACTTCCATCATTGTGTTGGAACAGAACATTTTAACCTCTAACCGGATTTCATCCTTAAGACCACTGATAAAACAACTCCTGTAGAAATCATCAGACAAGCCTTCTGTGTGATTGGCTAGTTTCTCAAATTTGGTCTGATACTCTGTCACAGTGCCACTTTGATGGAGTTTAGTGAGTGCTCTGGTGAAGTCATCAAAAGCACTGGGACCAAATCGTTGCAAAAGGAGTTGGCAAAAATATTTCCATTTTGGCTTGTCATGAGCCTTGATGTACCAATGGTACCATTGAAGGGCTTCCTGTTCCAAATGAAAGGATGCAAGTGGAAATTTTTGGACATCAAAAGTATTATGCAGACTGAAATACTGTTCTACACGATAGACCCATCCAGTCGGATCAGTACCATTGAAGTGAGGAAATTCAAGCTTCGAACCACGGAAATGGCTGGAAGAAGAGAACCCAGTGGCTGCAGAAGATTCTTGCTGTCGATTATTGTTCATGGATGAATGTTGAAGATGGAGGCTGAGAAATTTTTCATCCAGATCTTGGATTTTGGTATGGATGGCTGTAAGTACTTCCTCCATGGTTTTTGCTCCAGCGTGGGTGACAACCATAACCATGATTTTTTTTTTCGGGGAATGGATAGAAAAATACAAACAAAAGCTTTTTTAGTAAAGGGAAATTTGGATTTGGAAAAAACTCAAAGGGGTAATTGGGGTTTGACTAGGTTTTGGACACTTTCTGATGGATAGGGAAGCAAGCAATGGGGATTTTCGAAGCGGGGTGAAAGAATTTGGAATTGGGAAAAACTCGGAGGGGTAATTGGGGTTTGACTAGGTTTTGGGAACTTTCTGATGGATAGGGAAGCAAAAAATGGGGATTTTAGAAGCGGGGTGAAAGAATGAGAAAATTTGGCAGAGAGGGACAAAGAAGCAGAATTGAGAAAGGAACTCGGCAACAAATCAGCTGAAAATAGATATGGACCCCAGGTATGTGCAGCTTCCTAACAGTTCATGGGTTTCACTCGGCCACCAATGCTGTCTGACGGCTTGCGTATTGGGGTAGTACCCCTCACTCCACGGATCAGGTAAAACTGATAAGCGCTTTGCCACAAACGACAGCTCTTGGTTTACTTCACAGGTGGGAACTAGTCAATCAGGTAGGGGTCATTTCCCTTTTCGCTGGTAGGTCCTCTCAATGGGCCAGCTACTTTGGGGTTCCTGTGGTACTCCTCACAATGAGTTTTAGGGATTATGCCCAAGTACTTCCCACAATTAAGAAGATAGGGATTATTCCCAAATCCGAAGCTGCAACATATGCAAAAAAAGAAAAAATTTGGCAGAAATTTCACCCAGTGAGCCCAAGAAAGTGCTCTGATACTAGATGTGGAGAACCTGCAACAATTAATTAATAAGAATATGCGAACTAACAGAAATGACAGAACTCAGAATCACTTTTATATTGATCGCACGCCACTTCGAGCGGGCAACCTCCTTTGAGCAAGCTCAATACAAATAACTTCACGGTGCCTTCATAGGCCTCAACACACACTTATATACTAAGTCTAGGTAGCAATACTATGGGTCAAAACCATAGGCCAATACAAACTATGGATCAACAATACTATGGGCGACTTACAAAGCATATGCGCCAAACAACAATAACACAACTATGGATCAACAAATACTACGGGACGACTTACAAAGTATATGCGTCCAACAACAATATACTAACAAAGTAAATAGAAGGGTTGACATGGGTTCCTAACAAAGTGGGCTCCGAAACATGTTGATAAGCTTCTGTGATGGCCCAGTCGACCCGTACACTGTCATCCCACATATGGGCCTTCTCCGCAATAAGGAAATCGTGTTCCTTTTTCAGGCCTTCGATTTCGCGTGCCTTCTCAGCCTGTTCTTCCTTAATGTGTTCTTCGAGTTCATCCATATCTCGTTGTGCTGAAGCAACCCTATCATTCAATTCTTCAATAGTGCGCTTCACATCGACCTCACTCACCTACAGTCATGCACACATACCACTGATCTGCCACAGTCGGTTTGTCATTTCCCGGCTGGTAGTTGCCTGTATAGTGGTAAACCCTTCCGCAGGCAAGGAATTCACATTAATGGTCACCGTCTTCAGCTGCTGTAGCATGGTGTTGGTAGCTTCGTCTTCAGTCACAATCGCAATAGAGGGAATCTCCACATTCCTCACTCGCGGCTCAGTGCTGATTGTGCTTACTTGTGGTGCCGCTGCATCGTTTGGTGCCCACCACGAAACCATGTCATACACAGAGTCCACTCGAGCAGTGAGTGCGTGGAATCGTTCATTTGTCACCCTTATCATTTTCTAAGCTGCTGCGGTGGATGCATCAATGATTGCGTGTATCAGTCGACCCAACTGTGCTTCCGCGGCCAGGGGTAGCCCACTAATTATTATCAGGTCCCGATGTCCTTTTCGTCTGTGCTCTTCCAAGGTACGGTCACTGTCGTCGGTCGTTGGTGTTTTGATGGATTCTTGATCAAAATCATGATGACTAGGTGGGTCCTGTGCCAATATATGATCATCTGGACCCTTCACTGGCCCACCAGCCTCAATCTCAGCCAACTCCATAGGTTCACGCAATTATGTTGGCCAATCGTTCATGATAACCTCCAATGCTTCAACTGTTACCTTGTAAAGGGTCAGCAACCATTGTTGATCGGGGTCCTGCCTTGCCTGCACATAAATAGCATGCGGCCGAACCGCAAACTCCATGAGTGGCTCAAATCTGGCCGCAGTTTCTTTGGATATCCGCGGTACCTACATTGCGGCATTGCAAAGCATCTCCTAGTAGAGCCAGAATATCAATTGACAATCCAAGAGTCGCTTAGGTTCCCATACATACCATAAGTTCTGATAGCGAGCACCCTGCCGCTCCTTTGTAGCCTCAACTTCCATGCCCTGGTACACGTCGGGCTCCTTCCAAGCCACAAATGCAATCAAGAGGAGTAGTGAGCTATACGAAAACGAGCCCTTACTGACCTGAACGGCCGCAGCATCCATTGCTAATTGATTCAAGAGAAACAAGGACCAATTTATTTGGACACCCTCCGCACATTGTACTGCACATATGACAAGCCCTGAGTTGCACTGGTTAGGGCGACCACCTCGGATCATTTTGTAGTATAAAATCTTGGTTCCCGTGAGTACCGCTTGGTTGTTAATACTACTGGTGCGAAACCCATGGCCATCTGTTACCAAGCCATACTTCTTTATGAGCTGTCCTGCCCACTTTTTGTCATTTTCCTTCCCTTGGAACAACTGCGATGGGTTGACCCCATCTTTAGGCAACTCGGTAATGTGAGAAATTAAATCAACAGTGACCAGAATTTCGCTGTCTAGCCACAATGAACCGCCATGGAAACACGCAAGCAGCTGCTTCACGCACGCATTAACTTCCGCTAGTCACCCAAAATGTGGCATGTTAATAAGCCCTAACAAACCATCCTGCTTCAATCCACGTGCCGATGCAATGATCATCATAGTAGAGGCGCATCACTGGCAGTCCAACTTCAACAGGGCACTCCATTCTGGCAGGGAGCACAGGCATCTTCACACCATACCACTGCTTCGGGTTCAGCTTATGCGAGGTTACATCCGGCCGACTAGGAGGGATATAGCCAGGGATATCAACAACCGACAATCCCTCCCATGGGGTAGATTCATCAATGCGGCGACTGGACTTCCCGACCTGCACCTGAGATTCGCCAACCACCCCAGCGGACGATCTTAGTTGCCTCTTGCTCTGTGGAGACTCAGAATGCTATCCCCCTCGATGCTTCTTGACGATGACTGAGGATCCCACCGGCATGTTTACGACCTCTGCCTCAGGATTGACGTCTCCTGTAGACACAACTTCTTCCTCAACTGCAATCCCGGTGAAAGGAGACTCGACCTCGCTACTAATCTCCACCGTTTCTAGCTCTCATGGCATACCTTACTCAGCACTTACAACAGAGAGCTCCCTTGACGTAGAAACACTCTACAAGTTCAACTAAACCTTGCCTCACACACTACTGTAGTCACCAAGCTTATGCCAATACTCGTTGACTCTGCGCAGGTACTTAACAACAAAAATCTCAGTGCCTTCTGACCAACTTCTACTCGGTTTTATAGCTTCCAGCCGAATCCTCCATAATCATCACTAAATCAAGCATTAATTCAACCAAAATCTTGTATTAATGATGCAAATTGACCGTTGATCCTGTCAGCTAATCGGCCACATTTTCCATTAATGCCCATCATTCGAACACGCATCGTTAATTAACTGTTTAACTTTTGGTATTTATTGCTGATTTGACCCGGTCGCAACACTGCCACTTGTCGCAGATTGCTCCAAACTTGTGGCAGAAGCCTTCCTGCTTTCACATTCAGTCCCTTTTGGTGTGCCATCCTGCCACCAAGCAATCTACACTTGTTTTTTTTTTTCCCGATGCGATTTAGGTATCACGCTGTTCCAAGCCCGACCAATAGGGCTTCAACCTGCTACCATTAATCAACTTTGGGAGCATCGCCCCATCCAACTGCTTCAACTGTACCGCTCCTCCTGAAGTAATGCTACTAATGCGATATGGACCAAGCCAATGCATCTACAATTTTCCTGGATGTTTCATAAACTTGCTGTCATACAACAACACCAAATCACCCTGTTGAAATTGTTTGTTCTTGATATGGCGATCATGCCAAGCTTTCTGGCGATCCTTCTCCACACCCTGATGGAAACTGGCGATGAAGCGATCTTCCTCTAGTTGTACTAACTACGCAAGACATTCCTCTAATGCTGCTATATCATCCATGCCAGTTGCTATCGCTATGTGCAGACTCTGAATAATATACTCCATAGGCATAACTGCCTCTTTCCCATACACTAGCCTGAATGGTGTCTGCCCTGTCATCCGTTTACATGTGGTGTGATAGGCCCACAATACTACTGGTATTTTTAGATCCCAGTCATCGTGGTTCACATTACACACCTTTGTTAGCACATGCTCCAATATCTTATTGAAAGCTTCCACCGTGCCATTCGCTTGCGGATGATAGGGTGTACTCTTCTTATGTTGTATCTGCAATTCCTTCGTTAATGTGCTGATGGTGCGATTGAGAAAGTGGCTTCCTTGATCGCTCAACAATATCTTGGGGCAGCCAAACCGAGTGATGATGTGGTCAAAGAGAAACCGTGCTGCTGTTGCTGCGGAAAAATCAAGAACTGGTGCAGCTTCTTCCCATCGTGTCATGTAATCTATCACCGTGATGATATAACTAGCACCAGTGCGCTTCCCCGAAGGATGGATAGGTCCTACAAAGTCTACTTCCCATTTATCGAATGGATGCAACGTTAGCTGATGCATCAACAACATCTCATCCCGTCGGGATGGATTCCCAGTTCTCTGACAAACGTTGCAGGACCGTACATAATCTGTCACATCACCGTGTAGCGTAGGCCACCAGAGCCCCGCTCGAAGCACCTTCCTTGCTGTCGCACGACCACCATAGTGCCCTCCAGCAACGCCTGCATGTGCTTCGGAAAGCATCTGGTCTTTCTCATGTGGAAAAACACACCATCGCAATATCTCATCGGCACCCATCTTGTATAGCACTCCTGCGATTAGCTGGAAGTCCGCAGCCTTGACTACCAACTGCTTCTCCTGACTAGTGGTGAATTCTTCTGGTGCGGTACCTGTCACCAGAAATTGAATGATTTCTTCAAAATATCCATCGTCAATTCCAACTTTAAGTAATTGCGCATCAGGAAACCCATCTTCAATGTTAGTTGGCTCCTCCCCTGTTTCAATCTGGGATAGATGATCTGGGCCAGCATTTAACCGCTCTGGCTTCACAATTATTTCAAAATCAAACTCCTGAAACAGAAGTAGCCATCGACAGATCTTCCCCCCAGCAAAGGCTTATTGACCAGGTATTTTAATGCAGAATGACCTGTGAACATCTTGAAATGGCCTCCCAATAAGTAATGGAAAAACTTCTGCAACACGTAAACCATTACCAGACCTTCCCTCTCCATAGTAGTGTAGTTTATTTCTGAAGATGACAATTTTCGGCTGGCAAAAGCAATGGGGTGATCAAGATCCCCCTCTCCGGGCTGGGCCAACATGACTCCCAGTGGGATCGATGAGGCATCAACATGAACATGGAACTCCTTACTCCAGTCAGGAAATACTAATATCGGTGTTGAAGCCATCTTTGTCTTTAGTGTCTCAAAGCTATCCTGACATTCAGGTCTCCACTGTAATACCACATCCTTCTTCAACAACTTCTCCATAGGGGCGGTAATTGCAGCATAATTCCTGATGAACTTTTGATAATACCCTGTGTGTCCCAGCATTTCCTGTAACTGATTAACAGTAGTCGGCGGTTTCAAACTCAAAATAAGCGCAATCTTGGCTGGGTCGACCAACAATCCTTGCTTACACACAATATAACCCAACAATATACCAAACGGTGCACAGAAGATAGACTTCTTTAAGTTCAACGATATCTGGTGCTGCCGGTATCTCTCCAACATCAACTGCAGATTCGCCAGATGATTGCGGACCAAACCATAGACCATCCAATTGTCCATGTATACCTGTAAAAAATTCTAAATGAAATATTTGAATGCAGCAACGACAACCCGTGAAAATATCGCAGGTGCATTCTTCAAGCTGAACGGCATAACAGTGTACTGAAAGTAGCCCCATTCGGTAACAAAAGTTGTCTTATGGCGGTCTTCTTTGGCAATGTGGATCTGATGGTAGCCAGAGAACCCATCTGTGAAAGAGTACATCTCCTGACAACCCACACCTTCGAGCACTTCGTCAGTAAAGGGGGTTGGGAATGGATCGTGCAAACATGCATCATTTAGATTTCCGAGGTCGACGCAGGTGCGCACCTCGCCAGTCTTCTTATCTTGTACCACCATAGGACTAATGCATTCCGACTCCTAGACTGGTTCAATGATACCGGTGTCCAACATGTGATCCAATTCTACCTTGAACCTCTCCTTATGTCATGGATTCAATCGATAGGGTCACTTCCAGATCGGCTTAGCATCTGGTTTTAATGGAATCTTCATCTCCCCTAAGTCACTGTAATGTCCCCATTCAAATAATTGCATAGTAAGACAATCCCATCAATCCTACTAGTTTCCTAGGTTGGATGGGCACATGTGGAATTGTAATAAGGAAGCTAATAAATGATGTTTAGACATTAGAAGGGTTCAAGTATTTAATAAATATGGTGAATAAATAAATTCAAGAGAAATTCTAGGTGGCAAGTGGTTTTGGAGACATATGGAGGGTGTGGGACCCACACTAGCTTGATTTTTCAATGACACATGTTATCTCTCTCTTGCCAATTTGAATTCATGGGAAGGTGAACACTCTTGGGTGAGTTGGTAAGTCATAACACATGGCATTGAGCATCTTAGGTCGAATTGGGATGGATTGGTAACCTCCATGGAAGATAAAGAGTCAAATTGAAAGTTTGTGGACCCTTGGGCTAGATTCCCTAGCCCCTATGACACCAATGATGGATAATCTATGAAAGTTATGAAAAATTGTAGAAATGACCTCTGACATCTGACCATTATGACATGTTATCCCCAAAAATAGGCTCAAGGAAGGCGCTCATGGGAGTGGAAGAAGCCAAAGAGACTCAAATTCGAATTTGGGAGAAGATGGAAGGTTGGAACTAGGAGACAAGTGGCAAATGTGGAATATTTCCTAAGTGTAAATCTCTTGAATCTATTGAGAGGATTTCGACCCTTAGAAGGCTAATTTTGGTTATAAAATGTAGAAATCAAGTATGAGAATGGATTTTGATGATTTGAGAAAAATTGCATTTGTGAAGAGAGAGCTAGTGGATGACTAGTTTCTTGCCTTAGCCAATTTCGAGGGTGAAAGATTCCCATCCAAGTTGGTGTTTGGAGAGGCCACTCAGGTCTTTCATGGATCTTTAATGGAGTTTTATTTGTAGGTACCAGATACAGGGCAGCTCGTGATTTGTTTAGTGCAGCACCATCTCTCAACCATCTCTAGTTTTGAAGGCATATTCATGCTCCTTGAGGGAGGACGTTTTTGGTGAGCTATAGTGATTCTTGGGAGAGATTCTATTGATGTATTTCTGATTTTAATAGTATTATATAATCTTTTCTTCACCTTCAGGATGTCTTAGGTCGAAATACCATGTGGTTGTGTGTAAAAATGAAGATTAATGAGCAAACAATGTCCATTTCCCCACTACATTGATGTATGCCATTATAATGATGATGATTTCGAATAAAGGAATGTTTCTATGATATATTTGTGATGAATGGAATGCAATTAATGTGTATTAAAAGTTTCATATTCAGTACTTGATCATTTGAAGCCATTATACTCAGTTTATGTGCATTTGAAGAAGATTTGGTGCCATTTCCCCAAGGGTCGAATTAATGGTTTTTGCTGTTGTTTGGGAGAGGGTTGGAACAAAACTTATAACTAATGAATGATGAATTTGGGACCTTAATAACATCCCTGAAACATCCCCTACCTCTGTTCATAAATTTGAGGGGCTTTGGAGGCATTTGGGAATCTCTTTTCAGTACTTACCCCAGGGGGATTTGAACCCCAAATTACTAGTAAAATTGTATACTTGAACCAGAATCTTAAGAGAGTTTGCAAAGGTATTTTGGTGGCCATATATCATCCCTGAACATAATATTTAATTCCTAATATAATTAATACAACTTCCATGAATATTTGGGACCATTTGGACCAAAATTGGGACCTAGGCATCAAAACTAGTCAAAGGTCGAAATTGGCGAAAAAGTGGAAAATTGGGCATTTTCTTAAAATTTTAAAAAAGGGACATTACAGTTGCCCAGAATCCCCTTCATGTCAGAAAAATTTGTGGGAAATACATCCTGAAACTCATGGAGAAAATCAGTGACCTTTCTTATTAGCTCATCATCCCAGTAATCCCCGACATTTGCGAACTTCGGATTGTCCTCTGCCCCAATGTTAATCTTGCGGATCTTCAGCAGCTGACTAATTGGATCGATTGGCGCTTTAGGTGGTACTACATCATGACTTACTTCTGATTCTAGGATATTAACATTCCGTGGATCATCACCATCTTCTGGACCACCACTGATATTGAAGCATTCCATGAGAGACCACATCTGGTAGTGCATATGCGGATCTGTAGGATAGGCCAACGGGACAACCTGCATAATTACATCATGGAGGAGCTATAATGCATTATTGACCTCTGGATCGGCATCTGCAAAACTGAATGTATGGGTAAAACACACTGTGAGCTCTAGCCAAGTAGAAATTTCCCCTCATAACTCAGCCGCAGTATACCATGATCGTGGCATCTCATCCAACGTATGGATAAAAGCATGGACCCATTCATCTCTTGGTCGCGATACCCATAACTGCTGACACTCCATCAAGTGACCACCAAGATCGTTCCAACCATCATACTTACCAGTGTGGTAGACCTCGGTATTGCCAAAGCGTACCATCATCAATCTTCTATATTTCGACCATCCATCAATTGATTCCTTGTGTGTCGCCCACCAGCGTGCTGGAGCAACCTTCAGTGCTTCGTTCAATGCCAGCAACCGCTGTGGTTTGGAAACTAGTTCCTAGAACTCTTTCAGAAAGTCAGATAAGCCAGGAAGTCCTTCATATATGGTTAGCGTAACCGTTTTAGTTGCGACACGGCATAATGACTGTGTGATCAACCTGCACTTACAGAGTGACACCTTATGCAAGCGGTTCTTCCAATATTCTAGCGCATCATCAGAGTCAGAAGATGCAAAGCTATCACTGCGCCATCCCAGCTCACCGTTGGAAGTTGGATAGATATAATCTTCAGAGATATTGAATGCATGGTCCCATCTGTTGGGATCATCGTCCTTCACTAGCTCTATGTAGCAGCATCCCTCAGCCGGATCCAATGGGGCGATAACTCTGAGATCGTGATTTTCAAAAGTCATCATCCGTCGCTTGAAGTTGATTACAGCTCCACTATCATTAGCCCATCCAATCCCTAGTAGTGCTGGATAAGAGCTTCCTCCTTTGACTACTTCTATTACATCAAAGTTGTCATATGTTTTCATTCCCTCAATGTCCACCACCATTCGTGGAACTCTCCCAATCAGTGTCACCTTAGCGTGATTAGCTAACCGGAGTTGTACATGAGACTAGTTCGATGGGGGCCTCCCAATCTTCTGCCAATCTTGCTTAGTCAATATGTTGACATCCAAACCAAGGTCCAGAATAACCGAATCAACATTGTAGTCGCCAATTTAAATATTCATCCGCATCTCCTTACCCGTCTTCCGTCATTGTAGGGAATTAACCATGAGCTCTTGTCAATCTTGGGATGGTCGTCGCAACAAAGATTCAATCACAGCAAGAGCGTCAGGATCTCTTACCAGGGACAAACAATGTCCCAAAAATGCTCAAAGTGTGCTGGACCGCTGTGACGGGCTGGCCTCCAAAGTAGCATCAAAAGTAGAGGGCATGTCATACACAACAGCTTTACCTCGGTCATTTTCTAGTGCACGTCGTGATTGAAGAAACGTCTCCCACTCCTCATCAATGTCAAATGATACCTTCTTTTGTCTGGCTAACCGGATCATTGAGCTGTCCACTCCAGTTGTCTTTCCTCCGCAAGTGACCGCAGCAACAAAAGCATCTTGCGGTCTTGGCTCTGCAGAAATTTTCACGATATTCGCACCCTGGGTCTGGTTTAGCGGTGGATTCCCAGGTGGGTTCACATTCTGATTCTGTTTAGGCCGCATATTCTGGTTCTGTACTGGTTTCTATACTTGGTTTTGGGTAGGCTCCTGTGCCTGGGGTTGGTTTTTCAACTAGGGTGTATTTCCTGCTTGCCATCGTGCAATCAATTGTGGACAATTCTCAACCGTGTGATCATTAACAAAATAGAATGTACATTGGTTCTGCAGTAGTGTACAGTCTTATTGGTAGTGTCCCCATACCGCACAGTGATAACATTGAACAAGTCCATGACCACCTCGTCCTCCTCCACGACCAAATCCTCCGCCATGTCCTCCCCGATATCCTCCTCAGATCCCTCCCTGCTGCTGGTACTGTTGCTGCATTGGTGCCGGTTGCATTCCTTGCCCTTGCTGTGCATACTACGGTTGCTGTACATACTGTGGCTGTTGTGGAGCCATCCGCATTGGAGCAGATTGTGGCATGAACTGTGGAGGTTGCTGCTGCTACGTTACAAACTGCATTTGTGGTTGAGGTAGCGGTTGGGCTATCTACAGTTGTGATGGTTGTACGACACGCTGGTCGTCCTTTACATAGAACGCATCACACATTCTTTCTTGTAGCAACCCATATGCACAACAATCCTTGTCATCGTGACCCACTGATTTGCAAAATGTACAATAAATATTCCTCGGGGTGGTGACCATTTTCTACATATATGGGAAGTTGTCATGGCTATGCCCATATACATGGCAGACGCGACACCACGGCATGCTACCACCATTCAACGGATTTGGCGCTCCTGAAATCAAATAATTACGGAAGTACGGGCAATTGTCCTTCGTATGCCCTTCTCCTCGACATCGCATACACCACACTTCCTCGTGCTGCTTTTTTCCCTTCTTCAATTCTTGCAGTTGTATAGTCAAGTTAGCGAGCTATGTCTGTATCTATGACATCCCAGCTGCATTCTCTAATCGGCGATGCCTCCAATCGCATTGCAATCTCCAGAGCTTCAATGGGCGTCGAGATGTTTTGTTGCATCAATGGTAGCCGAATATGTGGTAGCAGTGCCACGATGAACCACTCTTTATGTTGTATGGCGCTCATATCGAAACTAAACCTTGCCATCAGCGTCTTGAATCGCTGGTCGAAATCCCATACCGTCTCATTGGGATACTGCTTAATTTCTTTCAATTCCATAATATATTGAGCTTCAGACTTGGGCTTTCTGAATTCTGCAATCAACCCATCTCGGATCTCATCTAATGACTTCTCTGGGGCTCCTGTAGGAACTAGAACAAACTTCATAAACCAATCAAATGCATGAACGCATAGAGTTGTCGCTAACTGTCCTTTCTTAGCGACATCATTAGTGACCTGTTTTACGGTCCAGACCGCTTCACACAAAAACCAATACTATTCTGGGTTGTTTGTCCCACTCCTGTGGAACAATGGTAACTTAGCATCATCGCCTGCCATTCTGGGCTTCCTTCCTCCTTTCGTTGTACTACTACTGATTAAATTCTGTGGTATTGACGAACTTGGCGGTATCGAAGTGGTATTTCTTGATATTTGAGAGATAGTGAGCAGAGGTGTGGGTACATTGGTGCTGCGGTTTGGTCCTACCTCTATCCTGGGCGTATCCTAGTTTTCCTTGTCAGGATTGTGAGGTTGCTTCATCCCATGTGGTCTTCCTTCACGGCCTTGGAATTTGACTGCAGCAGGACCTTCTTCTATCGTCTACCTCTTTTCCTGTCGGGACCTCGCTCCTCCCCTTTTAAGACCACTTTCTTCCTCGGCTTCACTCACAGTCTCATCATGACCTGCACCCATCTACCCCTTATCATTCCATGTACCGCCCCCCAACTGTCACAGTACCCATGGCCTCCGCCCACCAGGCTGTCTATTGATCAAGATGCATCTTCAATATACCCTTTTCGCAAATAAGCATCTTAATCGACAGTTGAAGCGACAGCAGAAACCTGCTCGAGGTTCGCAGAAAAAATATCTTTTGGCTTCACTATAAGATTTCTGAGTATCAACTGTGAACTCTATGATATAGCCTTGTAGGATGCTATCAAACCACACTTTGACAGCCTGCGACACTTTATTATCGACTTCTTGCAGTTCCTGAGTCAACTCGGGGGTCTAGGTCGTCAGTTCACCACCTTGGAATTTCCTCTTCTGGAAGGTCAACTTCGCCAACCACTTGAAAAATAGGACCAGGAACTCACAGAAGAACCATTCATGCGGACCGTCATGAATATATCTATCTACCCACTGACCTACTGCCAGTCGAGTGTTCCGGCTTTCTTCTTCAGCGAATTCCTGCAACTTCTGATCAAACCATTCTTGGACCTTTGGTTTCGTCAGGTGCCACAACATATCCTCCTTTCACTTCACACACGGTCCTGGAAATGGAACCATTTGTTGATTCAAACCCAGTCGACAGGGGTTCCCATCTCTGTCGACACCAACCCACCACGATCTTCTTGAGCACCGGTCCGAAGAGGTTTTACCCTGCCCAGCAACACCTGCAGAGTAGATGAGGTCTCACCCAAGGCGATCAAGGGAGAGTGGACAGAACCATGTTTCCACCGAATGAAGGAGGATGTTGTGGCATCTCCTTACTTAACTTATTTATTGCAACATTCAAGACAGATCTATGCATTCAAGATTAACATCATTCGTATTCATAGCATTATTCAATAGAAACATTCACCGTGACAAGTATAACATTAAAGTATTAACTACTGTAAGAAATCTATAGTATCCTGGGAAAGATCTGACCCAGATATTAACTCCACTTTAAAAACTTTTACAACTTTTACTAGTGAAATTTTCTGTCAATTCCTTCGAACCGGGCAGGAGGTAAGTGAGGGGTACCGCTGTAAGGATTGAGGATAGTGGGAAGAATATTTAATTCTGGAAAATATATGAGGTTAGGTGCAGCAGCAGGTCAAGGAGGTCAGAACAGGTTTGTCTTATGCACAAGGTACCATTACCATTCACTTTTCAGCATAGAGCAAGTCTATGCCTACTTCGAGGCTCCTTGGGTAGATGGCATATGCATACTGGACAGGGAGGGATCATTGGGATTTAATAACAGATTTTATATCAGTCCAATAGGGGCTGGTTAAGTTCAGTAAGGTATTTTTTCATACTTGTGAAAGTATGGAAAAAATTGGGGTTTCTGGGCTCTCCCGGGATTGTGGAGCTAGTAAGTTTCTTATCATTCCTCAACAAGGTTAAAAGCATCTAAATTATGGTTTTGTGGACTGATGTGGTTAATATATCATGTTATTAACCTACTACAAAATATGGGAGGTCAAATGGATGCACAGATTGCATTTTACAAAGAAATCAGTGAAACTAGTCTAGAAAAACCTTGCAATGAGCTAGTCTTGGATTTTGATTGAATAAATGGATTTCCTTAATTAAAATATCTGTTCATACATATTTTACAGCTCTGATATATTCATATGAACGGTAATATAAAACATTTATCATAAAAGAACCCTCATTTTTATTCCAGTGTCTTTCTCTTCAAGCAAATTGCCTTATAGGCTAGAAATTGTAGTACATTTGATAGAGAATATGAAAAGAGAAGAGATTTGTTACAAGGGATCTGTTCTGAAGTACTGATAATTCTCTATGCATATCAGTGGTCTTATTTGGCTGTAGCCACTACTGCAAAACTCTATTGATGCACCCTCCTTCAACTCGTTAACTCCACCAATGAAAACACCTCTAGATTTGGCTGTATGAGCTAGAGAAGTGAGAGATGAATAGGAGATTAGATCTGAAGTTGAACTTTGAACATGGAAGCCACTAATATCTGCTGATAACAATTCCCAGAGCTCACTGAATTTCTTGGGCATACTCCTCCGTGAATATCTTCTTCTTCTAAAGAACCTCCACTAAAACTAGCTGCAATTCTTCTCTAAAGGTAGCCTCCTCCTCAATATGATATTAAGACTTCATGGCTGAAATGCACTGAAGATTACTACCTGTAATATAACTTGCTGGACCTGCATGACACTCTCAGATAACTCACAGAGTCTTGGGGCACATCACCCAAGAGAAATGGTTGAGGCACATCACTCAACAACTGAGAGCTCATAGCTCTCATTCACAAATTCTAAATGATCAAAAGTTCTTCATTGGAGTTGGTTGGCTTCTTTTATAAACTTCATGATGACCTACTGAGTAAGTTACTTAGCTTTGGTGAATTGTGATAGTAGTTTACCCACTTTCCCATCCTACTGCAAGTCATGTAGGCGCGTTCTTGGAATAATTAGCAAGTTTTGTCTTAGAAAAACTTGCCAACTTTTGTCTCTCTTCACCCAGATTAGCAATTGCGCCTTAGTTAGCTTTCTGGATGTTGCTAAATCTTTACTTATAGCTTTTCTTGTTTTTTCCACTTTATTTACTTTCCACTTTTCTTCTTTTTCCTGCTTTGGCCAGCTTTTGTCAGTTTCCTTCTTGGTTCACCTTGCCAACTTGTCTCCATTAGATTCTCTTGCTATTCTGAGATTTTACCACTTAGGCAAGTTTATCCTACTTGACCAATTCGAATTTCCTAGCCAAGTCAACAACCACTTGGCACATTTATTAGCAATAACCATTTAAGTGTGAATAATACAACTCAGAAATAATTTAACTTAGCCATTAATTAATTACCCAGTAATTAATTAATTAATATGGTGTAATGCCTCAAAATTTTCCCAATTAATTAATTTCTCAATTAATTAATCACTTAGACTTAGTCATGGGGTTAATAACTACATGGGGGTCCCACCTTGTCCATTTAATTCCCAAATACAACCTTAGACATCTTCCATAAGGTAGTTTCCATACTTGCTCATTAATTTAAATAATTATTGCCTAGGTGACTTAGGCCAAAATTACCCCATGGGCCATAGCAAAATTTGGGGACATGACAGTCCTCCCTTCCTAAGATTACTTGTCCTCAAGTAATTTTAGGATTCCACCAAGCTTCTACTGCACCAATCTGATTACAATTATCCCCATCCACTGTACAGTCTGGAATTAACTTGGGTCTTCAAAAAAATGAAGAAAAATTACACTGTAATTTATATCTGCAATTTAACTAGCAATGAACAAAATTTCCAACTTAGTTAGGATAACTTGAGTAGAATTCCTGGATCCCATGGTCCCTGATGAATACCATCCATTATATATGTTACTTGTGAAAACTTGTCACTCTAGGGTATGCCTGGATCCATCCATCGTGTTGAAAGTGTGCCTCTCCTAGTGCAAAATTGAATAACTGTGTGACTTCTCCACCAAACACAGAAGTTCTTGAAAGCATGCAAATTAGAATGCATCTCTTGTGCATGGGCACTAGAGACATCTAATGGCTGCAAAATACATTTTTGTTGCTGCTCATAATTTAAGACAATGTCAGTTATAACAACAAATTTATTGCAGAAACAAGTGAACATTTTACCTTCCAAGGTCTTCACTGCAATGATGCCCATATCCATCCAACCCATAGATGGACAGGCACTTTTATTTGCTGAGTCATATGGAATGTGATCAGCCATGTTTATGTCATCCTCACATAAAGAGAACTCATGATCTCTATGGAACTCCACAGGTGTTCCCCTCTTCATCCAATGGCTCGACCCTCTGCCATTGATCCAAGGGTGCATAACTCCATCAAATGACCCACATACTGAAAGTAAGTGTGCATCTGATGCTTCCTTGTCAAAAATGGTTGCACACACATGCATGGGCTGCCTCCACTGCTGTAGGTTAAGGAACATGTCATCAACCTTGATTTTAGGATCCTCCTGCTCATCACGTGACACCAAGAGGAAGAATCCTTTTACCCAATTTTCATTCCCACAATTTGTGGTTGAATGTGGAGTGGGGAATGAAGGGTGGTGAGCCATGCTTTTGAACATTCCATCCACTTTTTCTGCACCTTCTTCCAGCACATATTGAACAGATTGCTCCTCATGGTCCACCCATTCATGAGGTTCCTCCACAGATATTTTTATTTCATTTACCCAAAAGGGATGACTCTCAGGAAAAATTGAGGATTTGGTCAATTCTTGCCACTCTTGTTGAAATTCTTCTATCTTCCTTTGTGATTCTAAGAGGGCACTTTCAGTGTATCTCAAAGAATATTGGGTGGCCAACAACTCACCTTTGAGCTTACAGTTCACTTTTTCATATATGCTAATACTCTCTTCATCATGTAGTGTTGCTTCCCGCAATAACTCAATAAGCTCAAACATGTAATTTTTATCTGAAAGCAACTGTGAGAAATTACCTTTGATTGTGGACATTGCTTTCTGGATTTCCTCCATGGCTTCAAAGGAAGATTGGTCTTCCATTAATGCAGCTTCCCAACACAACTTTGATATTGAAGCATGAGTTTCATGGAGAAGTTTCAAGGCCTCTTGGATCTTCTGTTCATCCATCTTTAAAGATGCTTCAAGAAGATGAGGTTCTTGCAGATGTTCCTCCTTTTCATTTTCCATCACCAGATCAATTTCATTCAGTGCACTTGAGGTTTTGAAATCTGATCTATATGTTGCTGCTGCAATATATTCATCTTGCAGGTCCTCAGAAACATAATTTGGGCTGCAACATAAGTGCCCATTCATCGTTGGTGCAAAAGAAAGATCTTCTCTCCAAGTTTCAGCCTTCACACTGCTCTCATTTTTAAAACCAAAATTTTGAACCTCATCACTATGGGGGTCAACCATTCTGAAATTTTCAATGGAAATGGCTGCCACATCATATTGACACAATGACACATAAAAATCATCATTTAATAACTCACTAGGTGTCATGCTATCCTCCTTATGTGGTGGAGTTATGATGGCTTGTTCACCCACCCATTTCACTGCTTCACACCCTACTGAGATGTGCTCAATTTCTGCGTCCTTGTGAGGTTCAAGGGGTGATTGTAAATCTAAATTATGTTCCTCCTTTGGATCAGATCCAAAATATGTATCACCTTCATCAATTTGTCCCATTTCTTCTGCACTTATTTTGAAATCAACCATCAAAAGATTGAGAGTGATTTTACCTCCCTCATCTCCAACGATCAAATGTTTGACTGCTGGATCTTCCACTATGCATTGACCTTCTTCATCCACTTCTTGGAGTAATGGGGCACCAGCAAGGTCTTCTTGGCCATCTATTTCCAAGAAACTTAATGTCTCTCCACATTGTGTGGTGCTCAGATCACAACCTTTGGACTTCCTCCTTGAAGGAAAACCAAAAAGTCTCACAATGCTTGGCCTTGCCAATGGCCTTGATGAAACTTCCTTCTTGATTCCTTTTCCATAAGATTGGGATGGATCCATATGTAGGGCTGCAACTTCATTTTTATTTTTTCCTACTTCTTCTCCACCCGAAGAACTAGGTGGATCTTGGTTTCCTCCCTTGATTTTTCCTGGTTGTGAGGAAACATCTTTATCCCTCCTATCCATCTTAGCCCCTAGGGGTAAAAATCTTGGCTCGACTTCCTTGCACACACCATCAACCATATGTGCAATCCTTCTTCTGCTATCACTATTGTAGGGGTCTTTGAATAAAATCTGAATCTCTAAAGGTCAGGGACTTCTAAGCCTCCTTCTTCAAGGCAGAGTACTCCATGAAGTACTCATAGGATTTCTTTGGGTTTCCTCTATTATGTATTCCTCCATAATCCCAATTAATCATAGGTAGATCATTATATATATCCTCTTCAAACATATGTTCAACAAGGGAATCAAATTCAACTTTCTGCAGATAGAAATTTCCAACAGGGATCGATTCCTCTTCATATGGTTCAACATATTCGTCATCATATTGCTCATAAAAAACATCATCAGAGTAAGAGTCTTCTTCACTGAATATCGACATGACTGCAACTTCATTAAATTAAGATTCTTATTTCCATAGGAGTAGAGGAAAGAGATCTGATACCACTGTAGTATCCTGTGAAAGATCTAACCCATATATTAACTCCACTTTAAAATTTTTTACAACTTTTACTAGTGAAATTTTCTGTCAATTCCTTCAAACTGGGCAGGAGGTAAGTGAGGGGTACTGCTGTAAGGATTGAGGATGGTGGGAAGAATATTTAATTCTGGAAAATATATGAGGATAGGAGAAGCAGCAGGTCAAGGAGGTCAGAACAGGTTTGTCTTATGCACAAGGTACCATTACCATTCACTTTTCAACATAGAGCAAGTCTATGCCTACTTCGAGGCTCCTTGGGTAGATGGCATATGCATACTGGACAGGGAGGGGTCATTGGGAGTTAGTAACAGAGTTTATATCAGTCCAATAGGGGCTGTTTAAGTTCAATAAGGTATTTTTTCATACTTGTGAAAGTATAGGAAAAATTGGGGTTTTTGGGCTCTCCCGGGATTGTGGAGCTAGTAAGTTTCTTATCATTCCTCAACAAGGATAAAAGCATCTAAATTCTGGTTTTGTGGATTAATGTGGTTAATATATCATGTTATTAACCTACTGCAAAAGAAGGGAGGTCGAATGGATGCACAAATTTCATTTTACAAAGAAATCGGTGAAACTAGTCTAGAAAAACCTTGCAATGAGCTAGTCTTGGATTTTGATTGAGTAAATGAATTTTCTTAATTAAAATATTTGTCCATACATATTTTACAGCTCTGATATATTCATATGAACAGTAATATAAAACATTTATCATAACAGAACCCTCATTTTTATTCCAGTGTCTTTCTCTTCAAGCAAATTGCCTTATAGGCTAGAAATTGCAGTACATTTGATATAGAATATGAAAAGAGAAGATATTTGTTACAGGGGATCTGTTATGAAGTACTGATAATGATCTCTACATATCAATGGTCTGATTTGGCTGTAGCCACTACTGCAAAACTCTATTGATGCACCCTCCTTCAACTGGTTAACTCCACCAGTGAAAACACCTCTAGATTTGGCTGTACGAGCTAGAGAAGTGAGAGATGAATAGGAGATTAGATATGAACTCGACCTATGAACATGGAAGCCACTAATATCTACTGATAAAAACTCCTGGAGCTCACTGAAGGTCTTGGGCATACTCCTCCATGAATATCTTCTTCTACTAAAGAACCTCCACTAAAACTAGCTGCAATTCTTCTCCAAAGGTAGCCTCCTCCTCAATATGATATTAAGACTTCATGGCTGAACTATAATGAAGATTACTGGTTGTAATATAACTTGCTACACCTTCATGACACTCTTAGATAACTCATAGAGTCTTGGAGCACATCACCCAAGAGAAATGGTTGAGGCACATCACTCAACAACTGAGGAGCTCAGGGCTCTCATTCACAAATTCTAAATGATCAAAAGTTCTTCATTGGAGTTGGTTGGATTCTTTTATAAACTTCATGATGACCTGCTGAGTAAGTTACTTAGATTTGGTGACTTGTGAGAGTAGGTTACCCACTTTCCCATCCTACTCCAAGTCATGTAGGTGCCTTCTTGGAATAGTTAGCAAGTTTTGTCTTAGAAAAAATTGCCAACTTTTGTCTCTCTTCACCCAGATTAGCAACTGCACCTTAGTTAGCTTTTTGGATGTTGCTAAATCTTTACTTACAACTTTTTTTTTTTTTCCACTTTATTTACTTTCCACTTTTCTGCTTTTTCCTTCTTTTGCCAGCTTTTGTGAGTTTCCTTCTTGGTTCACCTTGCCAACTTGTCTCCATCAGATTCTCTTGCTATTTTGAGATTTTACCACTTAGGCAAGTTTATCCTACTTGACCAATTCAAATTTCCTAGCCAAGTCAACAACCACTTGGAACATTTATTATCAATAACCATTTAAATATGAATAATACAACTCAGAAATAATTTAACTTAGCCATTAATTAATTACCTAGTAATTAATTAATTAATATGGTGTAATGCCTCAAAATTTCCCCAATTAATTATTTTCTTAATTAATTAATCACTTAGACTTAGTCATGGGGTTAATAACTACATGGGGCTCCCACCTTGTCCATTTAATTCCCAAATACAACATTAGACATCTTCCATAAGGTAATTTCCATACTTTCTCATTAATTTAAATAATTATTGCCTAGGTGACTTAGGCCAAAATTACCCCATGGGCCATAGCAAAATTTGGGGACATGACAGTCCTCCCTTCCTAAGATTGCTTGTCCTCAAGCAATGTCAAGATTCCACTAAGCTTCTGCTGCACCACTCTGATACAAGGGTGATAAGGCAGAAGCGCCAAAAACCTTTTCCAATGTGTCTGAACGAGGTAGCTTAGCGACTTTTCTTCTAGGGCTCTTTACCTGGGATCCCTTTCGGTAGAGGGATATCCTTCCACTATTGCTCTCTCATTTTGTATTGTTTGACTTGGATTTCATCACCTCGCGAATGATACAACTTGTTGAGGTCTCCATCTCTTAGTTAGGAGGTTATGCTTGCTATTTCATCTTCTTAGAGAGTCTTTTTCTTTTTTAGTGTTGCTTGTTGGCATTCTAGCCACCTTTGTTACAGCTTGCTTACTGTGACGTTGGTTCCAGTATAGTTTTTTGAGGTTGCTTTTTTGGCCTGTGTGCCTCTTTTTCTTCTAGCTCTCCTTTTGCACGTTTGGTTGCCTGAGGTTTTTTGAGTTCTTTTTAGCAAGACTTCACCCACATCACTTAGTCTTGTTCCATGGTGAATCAATCTCCATGCACCCAAGCTCCTTCTAGGACTACCAATCAAGAGACCCCTTTTCAAGGGGTACCTTTTGTCTTTCCTCTAGTTGGAGATATTGGTCCTCCCTTTATTGCCACTTTAAATATTCTTGGATTAACCATAGGATTACCGGTGTGGCTATTCAACCCGGTGATTCAGGCTGTACCCAATGTTTCAAATGTTAACTATCCATCACGAGAACATCAATCCGAAACTGATCCTTCCCCTTCTTCGTTGGATGAATCTTCTTCCGTTCCTTCTTCCTCGCCTGATCAAAGCAGTAATGTTAGTAATCGAGAGGATAAGAAGAAGAAGAAAAGGAAAGTTAAGAAGAAGAAGGCCAAGAAAGAAACTAAGCATCAACCATCTACCTCCAATGGCAGTCATTCTGTTTGAACACCTCGTAAGCCCAAGTTCCCTTGCAAACTTTGCAAGGGTGATCACCTTCTCAAGGATTGTCCCAGTCTTTCCTGCGTGTCAAAAGTGTGGTCTAAAAACCCCAAACCACTTGTATCGTCAACCTCTGACCATCATGTTGATGACACTCCCTCAAGCAGTGACCCCTTGGTGAAGGGTTGGAAGGGTAAAGTCCTATATCCCTGTTTGATATGCAAGGGTATGCACTGTACTTTACTAGTTCTCAATTGATGATTCCAACAAATGATAGTAAGTTGTCCCTTGGCCCCCCGCTGGTTGACCAAGTGATCAATCCAGTTTCATCTGCAATTGATCCTACTCTCCCTTCCGAGAGTGAAGTGATTGAGTTGCTGTCATCTCCAATCGATCCTACCCTTTCATTGGAGAAAGTCCAGACTGAAGCAGTCACCTTGACATAATCTTCGTCTCATTCTTATCTTCCAAGTGAGAGTGAATTGGAAACCACTGATGTTTTCCTTATTAGTTTAGGATGTCCTAGGCAAGGGGAAACCCTGTCCGTTTCCGTGGGACCCCCTCCAAGTACTGAGGTTATTTCCTTTGATTGGAATGGTCTAATAGAATCTTGTCTCCCTTTGAGTGTTCCTTTTCAGATATCTGTAGGAATTTCCGATAAGGAAATCTTTTGCACCGTAGTGGATGAGGGAGCTTCTATTAGTATTTTATCCTCAACTGCTTGGCAAGCCTTGGGTTCTCCTCGGCTTGTGCCTATCACTGACCAGATACTGGCTTTCAATAGAAGGCCTACTGGACCTTTAGGGTCCCTTCCTCAGTTACCTATCACTTTGGGAGGGAAAATTGTCTGTATTGATGTTATGGTAGTCCAAGGTCCCTTAGATTTTAATATGCTCATTAGACATGATTATGTCCATGTTATGAAGGCTGTAGTGTCCTCACTCTTTTGAGTGATGTATTTTCCCCATCATGGGAATGTTGTGACCATTGATCAGATTTCCTTTGTGACACCCACTCATTGCATGACTCCTAGTCACCAGACTTCCCTAAATGTTCCACATGTTTTAGTGGTTTCTTCCCCATAAGAACGGGGGGGGGGATATGAGCATAGTTCCCTTTCTATGTCAAGCTCGTTAAAAAATGAAATAGGTTCCTACAAGCATAGTTTATTCTCTGTTTCAAGCTCATTAAAAAATGAAACCGACCATCAAGCACAGTTTACCATTGGTTTCGACCTTGTGTAAAAATGAAACCAATCCCAAGCATAGTTTACTTTCGGTTTCAAGCTTGCGTAAAAATGAAACTACCTTTGAGCATACTTTATTTCTATTTTAAGCTCGTTAAAAAATAAAAATGACCCTTTCAAGCATTGCTATTGTCTATTTCAAGCTTGCGTAAAAATTAAATAGATCTCCCTTCCATTTGTTCGAGTCTCTCGCTAGAGTTAGGATTTGAACCTTCATTTCATCTGCCTAGGTCACTTGGTCCTGGTTCTCCCTACCCCCCCTAGCGAACACAGTCAGATTAGTAGCCATAATTTTTGGGTAAGGAAGAAGAGTAGTCAGATGAAATGAAGCTTGGGGGGCATGTTTAGTCGTTAGTAATCATGGTGGGGGCATTTACCAACCTCTAGTCATCATGTTGGGAAGGAACCCATCAATGGGCCTTAACCGTGAGCAGATTTTACCTTTGGCTTCAAGCTCATTAAAAAATGAAACTAGTAGTCTGAGCATATTTCGTTTTCTATTGCAAGCTCGTTAAAAAATGAAGCAGATACCACGAGCATTCTTCCAACCTTTCTTCGAGCTCGTTAAAAACAATAAGAGGTGTTGTGC
Source organism: Larix kaempferi (assembly GCA_027924585.1). Classification (NCBI taxonomy): domain Eukaryota; kingdom Viridiplantae; phylum Streptophyta; class Pinopsida; order Pinales; family Pinaceae; genus Larix; species Larix kaempferi. The sequence goes on along the minus strand of BSBM01001166.1, from coordinate 1,537,602 downwards.
TTACTTTTCACTTTTTCGTGCTCTGGTTAAAACATGAAAAGTGGTTTGAGCTTACTTTTCCTTTTTCATGCTCTAGATCCAAACATGAAAAAGATTCCGAGTGCTTTTGATACCATTGTTGTGCTCGTTAAAAATTGAGTAAAAAGGTGTGTCTAGCGAGTATAGGTTTATCACTTTATCCGGCCTTGCTAGACTATTTATAGAAAAGGAACTGTGCCAAGTTTACTTTTCCTTTGTCGTACTCGGTCATCAACCATGAAAAATTTATACATGGAGTCCTCTTTAAGCTCTTTTCAGACTCCCTAAATAGGAAAATATTGCCAAGCGAACTTGATGCTTTCACGCTTGTAAAAGCATTTGAATGATCGTCTTTCTGGTGATAGTTTACCACTTTTTCGGACCAAGAAGTACTATTTATGAAAAATGAATACTCCAGCCAATTATGACTGGAAGAGTCTTCTCCCACATTGTTTTACCCTTTTTCGGGCGACGAGGCTAAATTTACGAAAAAGGACAATTGGAGTCTTTTTTAGTTCTTTTTAGACTCTCTAAACATGAAAAACTGCCGAGTTTTCCTTCCTTGGACTCGTAAAATCAAACATCGAAGGACCCTTTTTGGGACCAAAACCCTCCTTTCTCAGGTTTGTAAAACATGTGAGATTGGACTCGTCCAAAGGATGAGCTATACTGGGCATGTGTTATCCTCCTCAAGCTCATTAGAAAACAAAGAGGTACTCATCAAATATGATGGGGATTGGGGAGGAATAAGTTAAGTTTCTTTTAAAAGCTTCATGGAAGCTTCTGTCACCCTTGAACATGACACCTGCTTGCATCTCATCATACAATTGGGTAATATGCTTATCTATGAGTCATGCCAATTCTATGAGTTGTCTTGCTCCTTCAAGTCATCTGAAGAATGCCTCAGTCATCGTTGCATTATGTCTTGGTCTCTGCCTTGTTGAGTCAATGCTGCCGAGTCATTATTGTCGGGCCATTCATGTTCAAGGGAAGTTTACCTTAGTCATACTCTGCAATATTGTTAGCCTTTACATCCTTGTGTCAGTCCATACTCATCTGATTCATTACTTCACATCACTTTCCTATGTCGGTTTCATGTCGATGATGTGGGATCCATTATGGCCCTCCTTCGATGAGTCTATTCCTGTCAACTTCAACTCATTATCCAGGAATTATTCATAGAAACCAACCTTAGTACCTTGGTACCTGCATGCCTCAATGGCAGGTTTCCTCATATTTAACAATAGGTTTTCATCATTGATCTCTGATCAAATGATCTCGTGGATGTTCGACGTCAACTCATCTATTCACATTTTGTCGAGATGTACTATGATACCTTGGGAGTCATTTTCATCATTGGTGATTTCCCTCGCACTTGTTAACAGTTCCAATCATTGACCGGTAATCAAGTGGTTTCTACCATGTTTGACTTCAACACCTTGTAATGACATGGTTAGATTCATATCGATTTGGGATCAAGTAGAAGACCCTGGATGGTTCTGAAGTCTTTTTAGCACATCCAGGTTGCGATGGATATTTTTTGAGTAGGTTCCCACATATATATTATGTTGGTGACCTTATCGATGTACTGTCACAAAGATCCACTCTTGTATTGGTCGTGGCTATGTCATTATCTTATCATGGATCTACGCTTGTAGTCTAGTAGCCATGATTTGTCTCTAGTCATTGTTAATTTAGTACTATCATGGATCTGCAATGTATTGGTCGGCAACCATGCTTTCAGTCAGTTGTTCCGAGCATGGGAATACCCACCTCGAGGTCGTTAGACATATTGTTGATATTTGCTTATAGATCTTCTCCAGTTCTCCTTCATATATATTTGCAGACTTATTATTTGTAAAGTGTTTCGGCCATCAGATTCCTTCTGACCTCACACTTTAGGGGGCATCTGTTATACCTCAAATTGCCACACCATGTGTAAGTGAGAATATACATGTTTCACCACCATGGAAAACATGATGTTTATGCCTCCTAAGGGTGTTAGGACCCTTCATTCTAATGTTGGTACCTTCCCTAGTCACACTTGGAAGAAAATCCAACAAGCAAGGGGTCGAAACCCACATTAACCACCTCCAAAAATTAGCCTTCTAGAATTACCACTCCTTGCATGCCTATGGGGGAGTGGTAGTGTCAAACTACCGCATTTTGCATGCCTATGGGGGAGTGGTACTACATCGCTTTGCTTAGTTATAGGGGAGCGGTAGTTTTGGTTTAGGCTTATCCCTTTGATTTTGGATCTTGGATCTCGTGGAGATTTTCTTGGGATGAGGTACCCCTTCGAATCCCATCTCACTTTCCCTCCTTGCCATGATTTAGATCCTTGATCCACATATTATTCACTTAGATCCATAATCTCCTCTTAGTGGTTGGTCTCCCAAATTCTACTTAAAGAGAGCCATCCATGAGCTAAAGGGGGTTGATCTTGGAAGTACCAAACTTTTGATCCTATTAGTCTCGCAAGGGTGATGTTGGAGAGCTTGGAAGGAAGTGCTGCTACTTTGGACATCAAGGTATAACATTGTAATCAGCTTCTTTTGGCTTTCTTATCATTAATATAACTTAGCCTATTCCCTTTGTGAACAAGTTCATAAGTCCATGATCGAAGGCTTGAGCTGGATCAACTTTGGAGTAGCAAGGACAACCATCAAAGTAAGGTATGCCATCTACTTGCTTTGTATTTCCATAGCTTGTTAGTTGATGTGTGAGCTAGATCTAGGAGGACTATAGTGTCTATTTGTTTCATCTCTGTCTTGGGTAGGCAACTAGGGGCCTTTTCTAATCCCAAGGGGATATTTACCTATGCATAGGGAGATTTTCTCACGACAAACATTTGGTTTGGGAGAGTGAGAGGGCTTGGCCCATCCTCGGCCTTCTGTGAAGAATGAGGGTTTTATCATCGCTCAAAGGTTTAAGATCTAGACCTATTGATATGACTTGTAAGTTTTAGTAATTACTCAGACCATATGGCCAGATCAAGGGTCTTTATTAACATAAATGTGGTTAAATTCCATTTACAAATACAAGATTTTCTAGTTAAGCTTGGTAAAGGGTTTTCTAGTTAAGCTCTGTAAAGGGTTATACAATCCGCAATATGATTTCTTTGATATTACAACTAGATTAGTCAACTTCTCTTTCTCTTTGAATAAGAATTCCCTTTTGAAAACCCTTAGAATTTAGTGGCAATCTTGATAACCTGGAAAATATTTGCATCGAATTTGGTTTGATATGTATTGACTTATGGATTGTGTATTCAGTGTTCAGGTTGGGCGGTTGGCCCTAAATGGTACAAGAAGGTATAGCCGCTGGACCAAAAATGCCAAGAAGGTATATATGTTTTTATTAAAAAAGTTTTTATTTTCTATCATGTCAAATGTTTGCAGTAGATCTGGAGATTTAGACTTACTAAATTTGTTTTTACGAATTTATAAGCTGCGAGTGGTATTTTAGACTATACAGTATGCCATTTTATTTTAATGAATGAGTCTACAAGATGGAGGTGAATAACACCCATGCTTGAAGGAGCATAAGGAACTACACATCTAACACAATAGTTTCATTTTTCTTTAGCTTCTGCGTTTTTGTCATTTTTTCCTTTTTTATCTTGGAATGATGAATTTAATATCTAGAGGTGTTTCAGGGTGGAAAGATAATGATACTTTGTCAATATTGATGCTACCTAGAATGGGATCCGAGGGTTACTTCATATTTCTTGAAAACGTTTTTAATGTTATTGGCTTTCAATCTGGTTATGTTATTGTTATTTCATTTCAGATCTATTATTTAGTTTGTTTATTTTGATTTTGTGCAGTAATTAATGGGTATCGGTGCAATATGTATGAAAAAGCCTGTGCAACTCCTTTTGTTAGTATTTTGGTGTTGTGTAATCTCTTCCATTGTCTTGTTCGTATCAGTTTATCTGTATGTTCGTATGGGTTTGTGATTTCGTATGGGTTTGTGATTTGGACTCTGAGAGAGAGAGATATAAAACTTTTGTCCAAAGAGTTTTCAGGAAGCGAGGCATGGCATGGTATTGGTCGGATATAAGCTGAATACTGCAAACATGATGGTGAGAGTTTGCTGAATTAATTTCAATTTAGGGAGAGAGGATATTTGTATTTGTTTCTGCATTTCCTTTATATTTTGATAAAAAAAATTATGATTTCTTATTTCTTGAATGTGATATTTTCCCATTTTCACAGGGTGGAACGGGGCAGGCACTTTGGTGGAAACAGGTCCTAGAATTTATGGATTAATGTCAAGCTCAAATCTAAACTCGTGTGCAGATGATGAGATGGCTTGGACTATGGTCAATATTTATTCAGGTGTTGATCAATAAACATTTTCCCGCTTATAGATTAGTTTCTCTGGTTTCAAGAAAGAAAATCATGACTAAATTCTTATACATTTTTCCACCTATACATTGGTTTTCAAAGAAAGAATTAATGCGTTTACATTTTAACACATTAGTTTTTCAAAGAATGAATTAATCCATGTACGTTTTAATCCCTATAGCTTAGTTTCTCTTGTTATGTTGTGAAAGGAAGGAGGACACAATTTGTTGATATTTTAGATTTGAAAGAAAGAACAAGAAATGTATGCCGATAGTTTAGTTTCTCTCATTGATTGATTGTGTGGGATACAATTCCTGAATGTGTGCATTCTCTGTAAACACGACTAAATTTCTGTGCCTTTTTTCTCATAAATAACCTTATCCAAGCTTAATTGTATAACCATTTACTTAATACTTTAATTTTAGTTGAAAAACCTAATAAGTTAGGTAACTTAATCAATAAATCAAAAGAAAAGGAAGAAACATTATCCCTTCGAAAGAATAAATATTCTTTATCGAGGTGATTATTGGATTACAAAACAATGAAAACAAAAATATTGATGGAGATTCATTAATCACAGGCCTCAACTTATAAATATCGAATGCTTTTTTTTAAGAAAACCAATTCAAATTGGCCTCATAATGAATTCATTAGACCGTAAGCATCCATCCCATTCAATATTTTTACCAACTCTCCATTGTTATTCTCCACCCCAAGTTGTTACTGTAATTGTTACTCTTGAGGCATGATTTAATTTAATTTTCTAGAAAGTTTTAATTACTTTTAGGAACCAAGCAATCCGCACTTTCCATTCTCATAACCTGAACTTGAATTGATGCGTGATTGTTTTCTCCTTATGTCGGGTGGTCAATTATTAGTTATCATATTTAGCTTCATTCTTAATTCCATTAACTTCGGTTTCATTTTAAATTTTTTTTTTTCGATTCTTTCTATTATCTTCTTGATGGTTACATTGAATAGTAAAGAATATTTGTATTTTTGAATTCTCCTTTTTTGATTGGCTTTACTTAATTAGGGTTACACCAAGCTATATTAAAATGCGAAATGAAGTTGTCTAACAATTCATCCAATTTAACAAGTGTATGGAACTATTTAGCTTGCAATTCATTATCTATAAGTAGGCTCCTTGCCTGTTTTTAATATAATATATTGCTCTTCAACCTTTGATTTTTATTTGCATTCTACATCAATATGACCATTTTGTTTCCTATCTTAATACATTTCAGTTTGTACTAACAACATTGATTTGGAATGGGAATTCGTGTAGGAAGTGTTGATATGTTGTAACTTCTAAGAATATTATATTTGTACTTTATTATTCCAGAGATGTTTCATTCCTCCGTGAAGACCTTATTGTATATCCGGAGATGTTTTATTCCTCCGTGGAGAATGTGGTAACTTGGGTTATTAGACTTCCCTAGTGGGGGTCGGCCCTGTATGAGTCATGTGGGTTAAAGGGTTATTAGACCACCCTAGTGGGGTCGGCCCTGTCACATTATGTTAAGTGGTTAAGTTGGGGCCGACCTAGTTAATGTAAAAGTCAAGTCAGAGTTGTGTATAAATAGAGGAGGTGTGTTCCTCATTTAACACACATTCACTCACTCGTGATTGGCACATAGGTGAGAGAGAGATCTATTGTGGAGGAGAAGGAGATCATGTTTGTGGATTACATCTTTGTATTTTCTGGTCATCTATATTGAGGAATCTTTGCTGGGTTTTCTACCCCATGAGGGTTTCCTAGGATAAATATGTGCCTCTTGTGTTTATGCTGTGCTTGTTGTTCTTTCAGTGATCCTGTATATGCTATTGTTGTGAAATGGAATGTTATACTGATACTCTATGTCTTAGCATATTGAATTTTAACATGGTATCATAGCTAGCCTAAAGGAAGGCAATGTATGGCACTTACGACACTTGCGTCACTTGCGACAATTTGAAGGTTAGGGTTTTATAAAGCAAAAACTAGTCATCGTGGAACTTTCACTATAAATCCATTTTGGCAAAGTTTCAGGATATGAAACATTTATAGGTCGTATATAACATCCCCTTGTACCTTGTGTCCGAAGGAAAGCCTCAGATTCATTGTACTTTGTGAGTTATGATTAGTACAAGTTAGGGTTTCTACCTCTTCCAGATCTCAGTCATAAACAGGTGACCTAGGAAAAAATGTCACAACTTGGGATAGGAAGCTCCAAATGAAATTTCATAAAAAGTAACAGTTAGATCACTGATTGTAGTTTCTCAGGTAAGTTTTTCAGAGGCCGAAGTTGAACTAGTGACACGTGTCACGCCGTACAAGTTTGCTCTCCTGTTTTATCCCATAAACAGGTCACATTGTGACACTTAGCATAACTCTCTCTCAGAGAATCCAATTGAGGTCAGACCTTATGGGTTGGAAAGATGACATTTCAAGCTACCACAGGACAACATTTCAGACCTTTTGGATTCATAATTTCAGAGATGCACCAGAAACAATCAGGTTCATATTTCTGTCAAAATAGAATTGGATTTTGGGCACCTTTATTCTTGGCTTGTCACTGCTATGGGAATTTAGGGCTTTAGAGAAAGTTGGAATTTGTGGAATCAGAGTACAAAGATGAATGATCCTCATCAAAGTTGAAATTTAGAGACCAAGATCAAATTTTTTGGTTGGGAAAAAGGTCGGGCTTGATCAAACCTTAGTTCGGGATTTTGATCGGAAAGGTGAAACATTAGGGCTTTTGAAAAAGTTGGAATTTTTGAAATCTGTGACCACGGTTGGAAGCTCCTCAGAAAAATCAAATTTTATAACACAAGATGGAACCTTTTGGATGGCCAGAAGATCGAGCTTTATCAAACCCTAGTTTGGGATCTTGTCGAGAAGATCCAGAAGTTTCAAAGGCAATTTTGAGGGGTCAAATTTTGTAGTTTTCAAAATTGAAATATACCAACTTGATCAGCTCAACAAGCCACATATTTCCATCCATTCAGAAGTTTGAAATTCAAAATTTGAATTTTTACGGTTTCTTTGACAAACCCTAATCCAACTCCAGATCTAGTTTCAGCAAATCAAAGTGGATTGGGTTAATCCTAGAAGAGATTGAATTGGACACCTGCATAAGTGAAGAAGTTCCAGTTCCAGAGGGAGATGAGGCTAAGGCCTTACATAAGAAGGCTACAAGAAATCTCGACAGGTATGAATTGAGGAGATACATGTATGTGTTGAATTTTGTTCATGATTAAGTTTATGATATGTTTGTCTTCATATTATTGAGGTTAGTACAATCTTGATTAATCTTAGAATTGTCATATCACCCTAATAAAAGTATGAATGCATGTGAATGATAGAAGACATTCATTGATTAAGAGTATATGATTGTACTAATGCACCTGTGGTGTTGTATGAGGATGATATTGTTTGCTAACAAGATACAGGTACATCAAGAAAGACAAATCATGTTTTTATGACCATGATGACATAAAGACAAAGACTCATCCATAGTATTTGACCATATAGAATCTCTACTTACGAGGTATGTATGACTTTGTTCTACTATGTTTAACTTATGAGATATGCAGGTTCTAGCACAAGGTCTCTAAATCATTGAAGAGAACAAAGAAGATATTGTTTGGGTATGTTAAGACATAATCAAGAATGATAATCTAGGTATGTTTTCCTATATCAAGTTAGAATCCTACTTTGTTAGGATCTTAGGTAAGTATACCTATGTATGAAATGATCATGACCACACATACTTAAGATTGTTTAGAATCATAATGTTTTGATAGTATTAAGACTATACTAATGAATGTATGATTATGTATAAGATCATGATGATGACACTAGTGCACACTTAAGCATGCATAGTGGTCTAGGATGGATAGAAGTTCAATGACATATAATCATCAAGCGGGAGGAAACCACACAAACATAAAAGATAAGTATTTAAGTTGTCATTTGAATTACTTCTTGAATCTTTGAGTATATCATGCTGAGTGTAAGCATTCATATAACATTGAACAATATACTACTAATATGCATATGATTGGTAAGTTGGAAAAACATTCCATTGTTGCTTGTCTAGACTGAAACCTCTTTGCTAACATACTGAAAGCTGTGCACACTCTTGATAGTATGTTCTGGTAGAGATGGAAGGCATTTAGATAGCCACTGTATGCATACAGGATATGGAAAAGTGTTGTGCCAAAGTATTGGTCAAGATAGTTGCATAACTATGTGAATCATATCTGTATGCATAATAGGTTATCATGTCAACATGATTTGATGATTATGAAGTATTACTAATCATGTAATTAACTTTGATTTGTAGGAAAAATCATGAAGAATGATGAACACTGATGGATGCTCAACAAGAAGATTTACAAATCAAACATACTATAGAAGGCTTGTGGCTAGAAGATTCTCTTAGAAAGAGGAAGAGGATCATGACAAGATGTTTGCTCCAAGTGGATAGATAAGACCATTCTCTTAATGGTGTAATTGAAGAAGAAGTATGAATCAAGAAAACTCCCAGGATTCAATTGAAGAAAGCTCTGTATGGGTACCCAGGATCGATAGTCATTTGATGAGCTTAATGATCACCATGGGTGATGCGGATTTCAACCTTTGCTACAAGGTTGAAGATGGTGTATATATACAAATGACATTCTTCTCTTAGACGGATGCAAGAAGGAACTCACCACATAGTTCGAATGATCTTGAGGATCATATTAGTAGACCCATCTGATGAGACATGACATGGATAGATTTGCAGAACATCACTCAATGCAGAGTGTGAATGATGTTCAGTCACAAAGGGAGAATTGATAGCTTCTTGACAAGCTTGGGCTTTACCATAAGTAAATATGATCCTAACCTTTACCTTAAGGTTATGGAAGATGAACCTATCATACTATTACTGTATGTGGATGATCTCTTTCTGGCAGGGAATGAGAAACAAATCATGGAAATCAAGAAGAAGCTAGCTACAGAATTTGAGATGAAAGATCTCAGATTGATAGAAAGGCCTAGAAGGAACCTTTCTCAACTAGGGAAAAGTATTTGATATGTTGGAATGCAAAATCCATGGCCACTCCCATGGATTCCAACTTGAGGTTGTTAGCTGATGACTCATCAAAGTTAGTGGATGTGGCTCTGTATAGACATATTATTGGGTCATTGATGTATCTGACGAACACTAGGTCAGATATATGCTTTGCTATGAACACCTTGATGCAGTATCTAGTAGAACCTAGACATGTTCACTTAATAGCTGTAAAGCATGTGATGAGGTACCTGAAGGGTACGATAGACTTTGGTCTATATTATCTTGGAGATCATGATTTCAGATTGTATGGCTACACAGATACTGATTGGGATGGAAGTGTATCAGACAGGAAGAGCACATCGGTTGGATGTTATTGTCTGGGATCTGCCATGATCTCATGGTTTAGCAGGAAGCAGTGTAGTGTGGCTCCCAGCATAGCTGAAGAGGAATATATTGCTGCTTACTCTGCTAGTTGTGAAGCAATATGGCTTTAGAAGTTGTTATCAGTATTCCTTGACTAGAGATGGACCTCGCTGTGATCCTGTGTGACAACCAAAGTTGTATCAAGATGGCAGAGAATCCAGTGTTCCATGATAAGTCAAAGCACATAGGATCTAAGATTTTTATATGGGATATGGTGTAGAAAGGAGCTATCAAGCTCGAGTATGTGAGCACTGACGAACAAGTTGCTGATGTATTAATCAAACCTTTGTCTCGAGTAAAGTTTGAGTATTTCCGAGACAAGCTTGGTGTAGTTCAGAAGGACCCTCCTCGAAAAGGGGAGTGATATGGTCGATGGTGATATTTGGATATTGGTATCATTGTGGATACCTGTATCGATGATGAGATTGCCTATATCGAAGGTAAGGTCTGTAGATAGGGTTTTCTCCCTAGCTTGTGCAAATGAGCACCTACTAAGGAGAAGGGACTTCTTAGTAGCAATTCAGAAAATACAGTAAATAAAAGACAGTACAGTAAAACAGTAAACTATTCTAAGCATGTGCATAAACAGAAAAGACAAGATAATAAAAATGGTTTTTGTATTGATTATACCTCCAATGTGAAGGTTGATGAAGCCTTTGCAGCAGTCCAAGAGGGTTGCTTCCAAGCTCCAATGTTGTTCCTTTCTCTTTCTCCAAAGGGTTTTGGAAATGGGCCAAAGGGGCACTCAAATGTGAAAGTAGCTCAAGGGTGAGCTAGGGTTTCAGGAGTGATTTTGGAAGAGTAAGGATATGGATGATTGTGGATATGAAATGAGGGGCCTCCATCACCTATTTATAGGTTTTTAGTGGTGGAGTGTTGGCCCATGGTTTTGGGCACCATATCGTTTAGGTCAGCTATATAGGGTTTTTGCTTCCTTTTTCCCTCTTTTTCCTCTTTTTTGTATTTTTTATTCCCTTTTTAGAGGGTTTTTGCTATTTTGGAGGAATTTTGGATTATTTTGGGGGGAAAAGGGGTTTTTTTGGCCTTTTGGAGGCTTTTTTAATGGTTTTTTTGGCCTTTTGGAGGCTTTTTAATGGGGTTTTTAAGGTTTTGGAGGCAAATATGGTAGGAAATATGGACAAATGAGTCATGCAATGGGGTAGATGAGGTAGTGAGCACTTTTTGGGTGTTAATAGATTGCCCCTTGATGTGTGAGAGAAAGAGCTCATCGTATGGCCGATAGACATCATAAGTCTTTTATGGTTTTCCTGGGATGTGGAGAAGAGAAGAAACGAACTAGAGCCCAGAACAATGGTCCTGAACAAACTGCAAAAACTGAAAGTACATGACCTCAATAATGAATGAGGAATAATCTGAACATATGGACAAGGTGGGCATTCCCATGCTCGTATCAAGATATAGAACAATAATAACAATGGGGTCCAAAATATGGGGACCTGAAATATGCATGGCCTCAAATAATGAATGAGGAAGAATCTCAATATATGGACGAGGCAGGCATACCCATGCTCGTATCAAGATACATAAAAAATAACTGTGAGGTCCGAAAAAGGGGGACCTGTAAGATACATAGAGAACCACTATGTACATCATAAGGGTCCAGAGGGGACACAAATCTGGGACATACTGCTGGGCTGACCATGTCTGAGCTGAAGAACTGATACACTGGTATAACAACAGTGCTACTGAGTGTGGTACCAGAGGAACTAATGAGCTGCTGGATCATAGTGATGGGGAGTCATACCCTCAATGGTACACTGAACTAGAACTGAACTGTGTACTCAAGGAAACATATAACTGGATGGCTTCCAAATATAATTGCCAACACAACCCAGACATCCACGGGAACATATAAATGGATGTTCCGAAGTGACTCACCAATGTGATAGAGTCGGGGGAAATCCGGAGTCTTCGACCAATAACTGAAGGGATATATACCCTACACGATTCTCAACGATGAGATCAAGGTGTTGAAGTCGAGCATGTGAGAAACAACCACTCGAAGAGGCAATGATGATTCCTCTCAAAATGGTCCGTAGGCACTCACCACAGATGGTGATGAGTCCAAGGCGCAGGGACCTCTGGGTCTATCCTCTGGAATAGAGGGGCTGTAATCGACAAAGGGAGACCTGCAACTAGCAAGGCAATGATGTTTCCTTGATAGGAGCGCGAGGTGGAGAACCAAAGTGTGAGAGTACTGATGGTAGGACTGTCATACTGTGGGGGATAACTGGGAAAGTAGAGTGGGTGAACTCAAACTTCCTTTGTTCAGAGTATGATGGCGGGGATGATCGGGCAGCATATGAAACTGATTGGTGGGAAAGGGATCATAGCTGTAATGGATCAAGGATAGTGACTGGGGTGAGTGATACTCAAGTTGGTGTAAAATGGCAGGAGGCTGCAGAATACTCTAAACAAAGGTGACCTGACTGGGGGTGCTACTGAGATGATTGATCATAGTGCCAAGAGGCATGGGGGGACTTATTCATGGGTTAAGGAACTAGAAGAAGTGTGTTCAAAATGGTACGATCGTGTGGATTTATACGAGCCCATGACAGTTCATGCTCGTGGTTGCTTTCAATTGTAAGGAGTCTGAAAGCGATAAGAAGACTCTAAAATAATGGAATGGTACTGTCGTGTGGATTTGTATGAGCCCAGGACAATTCATGCTCGTGGTTGCTTTCAATTTTAGAGAGTCTGAAAGCGATAAGAAGACTCCATGGGGTTGCTTTTTCATGTGTTATTCTCCAAGGCCCGAAGAAGCATAAAAGGATGCAATGAAGAACTCTTCTAGCTGGTGTGACTAGAGTATTCCTTTTTCATAATTAGTCTATCAGGTCTAGAAAAGGGTTAAACTTATACCAGATAGATGCCCTTTCAGGTACTTTAACGAGCATGAAAGGAAGCAAGATTTCTTGGTGATCATTTCATTGTTTTAGGAGTCAGAAAAGAGCTTAACAGAAACTCCCTAAGTGCCTTTTTCTTAAAGGACTTTTCCGGCCCGAAAAAGAGATAAAATTATACCAAACAAAAGGAATGGTCAGGCAAGGAGGAAGTGCTCAATCAAGGAACATTGATGATGACCAAGAACGAGGGTAGGGGGGAACACTGGTGGGCCTCCTTGCGAGATAATGAATGGTGGAAAAATAATGAAATAATTGCAGTATGAAAGGAGTGAAGGGCTCATGTAAAAATGTGGAACAATCCAATGGCGGACGATGTGGCGTGCAAACTGAGGCAGCAAGGTGTTGGGACACAATGTTGAAACTGTACCTGGTGAGAGCGAGAAATGATCTCAAGCATCATCACGAGCTCGGAAAAATGAATCCAGTGATATAAAAAGTGTCAAAAATGGATAACGGCCGATGTGGCACACAAACCGAGGCGACGGGGGGCGTTTTGGAAAAAATACCCAAAAAATTTGGGGGTGAGAGCGAGAAATGATCTCAAGCATCATCACGGGCTCGAAAAAATGAATCCGGCGATGCAATTGGTGTGAAAAACGGAGGTCATAAGGACTCCAGAATGGTCAAAGGAAATAACTAGGTTAAAAAATGGTTGCAAATAAAGGTGAGCCCACCAAGCCAAGGATGTAGTGGTGGGTAGAAATGATGACCCACGGGGGCAGAATACTAGGTGTATCAAATCAAATCATATATATAAGTGACATGTGACCTCAAAAATGGTTGAGATCACACATGTGAAAAAGTGAGCAAGGTTAATGACCTGCCCCCATGCTATCTGCATGGGGTTTATGATTGTGGATCACATATGTGTTGGTTTCAACGAGGGGCTTATGGACGTGCTGAGATAGATGTGATGGGGTAGGATCAAAATGATTGAGCATGCCCCCTATCCCAAGGTCAAGGTAATCTATTATGCCCCCTAACTCAGAGGTGTCAATGTGGGGCTCTATGATAGCGGGGTCAAGACCAGGAATTTCGGTATAGGACCAGGCAAAGACATCATGGAACTCTTTGAAAAGCTTCTTGTACTCTCCAATCTTGTGCTCGATGCAGGAATCTCCTAACAAAATGATTTCAGGAGCATCGGCGGGGGTAGAGATATCAATGTGGATGACGGGTGAGATGTTCGCCATGTTACCTTCCTCGAAGGCGTTAGGGGCGGGAATAGGATCCTTAACCAGTCGACTTTGGTGGGGAGGAAATCTTTGGACTCAACCACAAATTGGTTGGCTGTGGTGGAGGAGGAGTCCTCCAGGGGGAAATAGGAATGATGGTGCATATCCTCCCAGGGGTAATCCGGGGCAGTGAGAGCCTCTAGAATCTCCTCATCATTGTGAAAACTTTGAGTTGTCAAATCAGTTGACGAGGGAGTGGTAGTCGAAGAGATCATATAGATGGTGTTAATATCTCTAGATGAGGGTGATACTGGGGGGCGGATCTCCTCAATTGTAGGGGGTGCCGTCTCAAGGTCCAAATTATTCATCTCGTAGAGAGCTGCTCTGTAATCTGGGAGATCAGGACAGTGATGTGAGTAATGGCTGTAAATACCGCATATTGCACAAGGGTGGTTAGTATGCAGTGATTTATCATGAGGATTAGGGGCTGGATTGAGTTGGACCACCAAGATGTTGGGGCCGTCATCAAGCATTTGCATGTGTTCCTGTAATGCAGGTAATTGTGGACATTGATGAGTTGGATGGCCTAACTCATCACACAACGAGCATTTGGGAGGAGCACGAAACACAGGGGGGTTTTAACTATTTTGGGCAGGGGTATAGCAGTGTATGGTTGTGGGCCTCTGCCCCCAGTGTGCTTGATAAGAGGCGGTGGATTCATAGATGACGAAGGGGTAGACACCGGGAGGTGGTTGACTAGTAGTGGCAATGGAGTGCACTGGTTGTAGGACGACATTTGGTGTCGACAGGGGAACGGGAGGCGAAATATATCACATGGGTAATCCTAAGGTTAACCCAGGGAGGCTGAGAGTATCCATAACCGGGGCACTTACTACTCCCGATGGAGGGAATAGGAAGGGGATTGTGTGGATGGGTGTAACACCAATGTGAGTAGGTACCAATGGTTGTTTGGGTAATAAGGGTGATTGAGTGTTGGGTGTTTGTGTATTATGGGAAAGGGTACATAGGTAAGATACTTTGGTCGCGGGTGACGGGGGTGGGATGGATTGGAATGTTGAGGTCATCGACGTATCTGAGTAAACTCCGGGTCCCACGGAGGAAACAAACAAGGTAGTTGCACCACAAACATGTTGTTCAACCATGGAGAGAACATTTTTGGGTGCAGCAAGGGCATTGGGATCGTAATAGGTGAGTTGATCGACCTTGACCATGCGTCCGTCATGGTGGAACATCATGGTACGAAAAATGGATGAGGCAACCACCTGCATGGCATACATGTAGCCACGACCAAGTAAGAGGTTATAATCAAGTTGGGCATTGATGACCTCTATGTCAATGAGCACGGTTTTGCCAGCCAACTGGACAGGGACATTAGCTAAGAGACCTTGGGGTTGAGCCGAACGACCGTCGTAGGCTCGCAATGCAGTGGTGGACTGCTGGAGAGTAGGGGAGCCCAACTTCTGCCAAATGAATGTGGACATAACGCATGTAGAGGCACCTTCATCGATAATGCACCAATGGATGACAAGATTTCGAATGGAAACAGAAACTTGGAACGCTAAATTGGAAGGCAAGCATGGTTCGGATTGGTCCAAATCGAAGGCCATCAGTCGTGAATCATTTGGGTCAATAGAACCAATGGTGGAGAGAAAAGTCTTGCGCTGTGAAGGACAGTTTTTTAAGACTTCTAACGCAGACATGGCTGCAGGAGACTGGGCTAAGTCATCTGCAATGTTTTAATTAGACGTAGTGCGAGCATTGGGATTATTGTTGATGCGACGAAGTGGGAAGCGAGGTGCTTTGGAGGCGCCATCTAGTGGAGCCGGAGGTATTCGTAACGTCTGATCAATGGGATGAGAGTTAGTGTTTTTGTCGGTGGGAGGGGCTTCAGGGGTGGAGCCATATTGGTTCCGACGGGTTTGGAGGTTGACATCGACGGATGACATCATTAACAAGTGGTGGGTACCTAAGTCTATCATGGGTTGATCAGAAGTGGAATAAGTGATTTGCTGTTGTGGTGGCGCGTTTCCTTGAGGGGGAGCCAATGGCTGAGTGTTCACTACGCCTTGGATCGGTAAATGGTTTTGTAGCACCAAGGGTTGATGCTGAGGTGGTGGGGGGTTGGGTGACGCTTGAGGAGCTGCGTTCCCTTGGCGATGGGCATCATCAGTCCAGAGTTGCTGAGCTCGCTCCAAATGTGGGCAAGCATGTGTGTAGTGGCCATAGACCCCGCAAATAGAACAAGGATGGTTTGTTCGCAAATTAGGATTTTTGGCCTGCTTGGGTGGCCGTTCAGGGTTCTGGTTGGCAAGTGCCACGTTATTGTTGTTTGGGGGATTGGGAGGTTGACCACCTTGGTCTGGAGGGGGGTTGTTCCCATGGTTATGACCTTTGCCATGGTTTTGTTGGCCCTGTTGGCGTTGGTTATTTTGGTTCTACTGCGGATTCTGTTGGGCGTACACTTTCCCTTGGGCAGCAGGTGGGTTCTGGGGTTGTGCAGGTGCGGGAGCAGGCTGCGGTGGATAATAAGTAGGTGGAGGCTACGCAGGTGCTACACCTTGTGGGGGTTACTGATACATTTGCGGAACGGGTTGTGGGTTTTCCACAGGGGCTGCCTATGGCCGGTAATAAGTAGGTTGGGCTTGAGAGGACACAAGAGTTGGTGCAACCTATGGGTGGTAACATGGCTGAGGTGCGATTCGGGGGGGGGGGGGGGGGGCGTAAGTGGGGGATCCATGACCAAAGCACTGAGGTGGACATGAGGGTCCGTGGGAATGGTGGTGATGTGCCATGGGAGCATACGAACTGGTTGCTCCGGACTGAGATGTAGCCTACGAAAGGTCGGGGCGATGGCTAGGACGTGCTATGGAAAAGGGTTGGGGATGCGAGGCAATATGGCCAATGATGCCATCTGCAGCATGGGATGCCCCCGACACATCGTGTTGGGAGGAATCGCCACGAGGGGCGTCAGGTATGATGGAATACAGATAAGCCGACTGGGCTTAAATAAGGTCAAATTGCTGGGCTTTGAGGATGGCCTCTTCTTCGGACTGGGGTCATTCGGATGCCACATCCTTAGCAATGACAGGAAGGAGGGATTTTAGAAACCAATCTAAGAAGATACGGTCGTCTAACTTGATTTTGCAGAGGCTGCGGCGTCGATGCCACTCATGAATGTGGTCAGTGATGTGGGTAGCTGTGTTTTGTCTGCAAGACAATAGGATCTCAACTCCCGTGTCATAGCAGACAGGTAACTGAAAGAACTGCAGGAAAGTCAAGGCAAGGGAAGTAAAGGTGGCATGGGTCCCATGGGGCTGCTTGATGTACCACTTAGCTGCAAATCCAGTGAGGGTGCACTGTAACAGATGGAGTTGGACAGAGTCATCCACTATGGAGTTGGAGGAACACCATAGATGGAAGGACATAATATGGTTTTGGGGGTCCTCACCTGCCTTGCCCTCAAACTTAGGGATGTCGGAGGGGAGCTTGGTGGGCATGTGAGGCCATGCAGGGTTGTGTCTAATGGGGTCGTTAGTTAGTCTAGCTAGGTCAGGAAGGTTTAGACTAGCCATGAGTAGAAAACTAGTAGAAGGATGTGACATACTAGTGGTTGTGACCATGTTGGGGCCAATGCCCCCAAGTGGAGCGTTTAGGTTTGAGATGTTGCCCCCAAGTGGAAGAACGAAAGTGGTATGGGATGGTCGTGCACCGCCAAGGGTAGTGTGAGTCATTGATGGAGTGGGGATAGGTATGCTAGCTACTGGAATGGGTACATTGATTGGAATGGTAGATGTGGGCCCCATCAAGGGCATACCCAAAACATGTGTGGTAGCTGGTGTGGTGGTGGATGCTCCACCAATGGTCCCTACAAAGAAAGGGGTGGAAGTCATGCCAGCCATGGGGCTAGTTGGTGCAGTGTAAGTGGGGTTCTCGGACTTTGCCTCAGAATCAGAGGTAAAATAAGGGGCATCTAGATTGGGTGACGAAGTTCTATGCCATTGACGAGTGGAGTCAAGTGACAAAGCTTGAGATCTATGATGAGTGGTATCAAGTGATGAAGATCTACGTCTATGACGGGTGATGTCAAGTGAACCGTGCTATGGGGGCTCACCTCGGAGGCACCAAGAATGTCTCGGGGACTCAATGGTGACAGATGGTGTCAAGTATCTGGGGGTTGTGTTGAGTGAAAAATAGCTCAAAAACCCTAATGCAACCGAGTGTGCAGAAGGAGAGCTCAAAAAATATGGCAGTCAGGCCAACAACCAACTCAAAACACTTACTGTAACATCCGTGCTACAATAAGTGGAGTATCAACATAAATGGTCAGAATACCAACAAGCAGCAGGTTTCCTAGAAAATAAATAAAAATGGTGGACTCGCTAGAACAAAAGGAGGTAAGGGAGCATGCAAACACCTAGATAAATCATATTCTGACTCAACCAGACATATCCTCTGCAAGGTGATGAAATCCAAGTCAGACAATATGGATAGTAGAGCCAAGTGGCTAAAGATATCCCCCTATTGGGAGGGACACCGGGTAGTCAATCCTAGAAGAAAAGCAACTAAGATACCCCGTTCATGACATGTTCGGTTGGGTGAATCTACCGTTTGGTTCTATCACCGCTGTATCCCCATACGGGTGATACACCGAGAACTGTGAAAGGTATCCTTCGGTTACTGAATGGATTGCGGTATTCCACTCAGGCTTTCGGAACCAGTCTGGTGACTTCAACCCTCCTAGGGGAGAGGCCTTCCCGATAAATTGGTTTTAAACCGTGTCAAAAAATACTAGAGGATTTTGGTTCCCTAATGGACAACAACTATGTCTCAAGTGTAAGCAACCGAGGGGTGTTATTTGGATGCCTATCCCTCCGATCCTACCTAACTACAAGATTCTTATGTGTTCCCCAAGTGGGGTTAGAATGTTGGTTGTGTTAAGTAGTATTTTAGGGCTCACTTGAATTAGGTGACAGAGTGTGTGCATGTGAGATGATGAACCCAAGTAAAAGTGCCACAGGGTGGGCAACTTTCTAACTAAAAATAACAATTCAAAAATTAAACTTTGAAATGCAAAATTTTCTCTTTTCAATTAAAATGCTGAAATTTAAAAAATATTCTATAAATGGAACATAAATAATATTGCAGAAAAAGGGTTGTAGGGAAGTATGGCTGTAGATAGGACAGATGGCTATGTAGGTGCAGAAAATATTGCAGCAAAGTGCTGGGTTCAAAACAATGAAAAAAGTGCAGAAAATAGACTGTGGGTTTGTGGCAAATTTGAGTGGTCAGATCGCGGGAAACAGGTCAACAGTCGCAGACAAGTTGTGGGAATTTGGCCGAAAGACGCAGGTGGACCGCGGGAAAGGGTCAAAAGTCGCAGGTGGGTTGCAGGAAAATGGCTGAAAGCCGCGGGATGCGGGAAAAGGCCGAAAGTCATAGGCGGGTTACAGGAAAATGTCTGAAAGCCGCAGGTGGGACGTGGGAAAAAGGCCGAAAGACGCTGGCGGGTTGCAGGAAAATGGCTGAAAGCCATAGGAGGGATGCGAGAAAAAGGCCGAAAGTCGTAGGCGGGTTGCAGGAAAATGGCTGAGAGCCGCAAGCAGGACACGGGAAAAAGGCCGAAAGACGCAGGCAGGTTGCAGAAAAATGGATGAAAGCCGCAGGCAGCCCGTGGAAAAATGGGTTAACAACCGTGGTCGGACTGCACGAAACAAGCTGATAGCCGCGGTCAGATCGTGAGTAACAGACTGGAAACCGTCGGTAGATCACTGGAAATAGTTTGAGAGCCGCGGCCAAATCGTAGGTAAATGCCTAAAAGACGCGGTCAGAACGCAACTGTGGGGGGCAAAAGACATAGTTTACGGTAGCTAAAAGGGACAGCCGAAAGGAAAAAACAGAAAAATATTGCAGAAAATTAAAAACGTTTAAAACTTTAAAACTATAACCAGAAATTCAAAGGAAGACAAAGGGAGTCGCCAAGACTGTAGCTAGGGTTTTCACCCTATCTTGTGCAAATGAGCACCTACTAAGGAGAAGGGACTCCTTAGTAGCAGTTCAGAAAATACAGTAAATAAAAGACAGTACAGTAAAACAGTAAACTATTCTAAGCATGTGCATAAACAGAAAAGACAAGATAATAAAAAAGGTTTTTGTATTGATTATACCTCCAATGTGAAGGTTGATGAAGCCTTTGCAGTAGTCCAAAAGGGTTTCTTCCAAGCTCCAGTGTTGTTCCTTTCTCTTTCTCCAAAGGGTTTTGGAAATGGGCCAAAGGGGCACTCAAATGTGAAAGTAGCTCAAGGGTGAGCTAGGGTTTCAGGAGTGATTTTGGAAGAGTAAGGATATGGATGATTGTGGATATGAAATGAGGGGCCTCTATCACCTATTTATAGGTTTTTAATGGTGGAGCGTTGGCCCATGGTTTTGGGCACCATATGGTTTAGGTCAGATGTATAGAGTTTTTGCTTCCTTTTTCCCTCTTTTTCCTCTTTTTTGTATTTTTTATTCCCCTTTAAGAGGGTTTTTGCTATTTTGGTTGAAAAAGGGGTTTTTTGGCCTTTTAGAGGCTCTTTTGGCCTTTTGGAGGATTTTTAATGGGGTTTTAAGGTTTTGGAGGCAAATATGGTAGGAAATATGGACAAATGAGTCATGTAATGGGGTAGATGAGGTAGTGAGCACTTTTTGGGTGTTACCAAGGTCGATGATAAAGATACCTGTATTGCTATGGATACTTGTATCAATGATAAGGATATTGTATCGATGATGAGGATACTGTATTGATGATGCGGATACTTGTACTGATGATGAGGATACATGTATTGATGATGAGGTTACCTGTTCTGACGGTGAGTTTGATGATGAGGTTACCTGTCCCAACGATGAGGTCGATGATATCAACGATAAGGTTGATAAGTGGTCCTAAGACTTGGTCTAAGTTGACGAGGGGATTGTATCATCCCCGGACTTCGGTCCCTGAATTGATCCGTAGGCATATGTCTCCGAGAAGTGGTCCCTAGTGGACGTGATAGGATTGCATCATCCCTGAACATTTGGTTGAAAATGTACGTGATAGGACGGCATTGTCCCTGAACATTTGGTTCAAAATGTACGTGATAGGACTGCATCATCCTTGAACGTTTGGTTCAAAATGTACGTGATAGGACTGCATCGTCCCTGAACGTTTGGTTCAAAATGTACACGATAGGACTGCATTGTCCCTGAACATTTGGTTCAAAATGTACGTGATGGGGATTGCATCATCCCGGAACCCTTGGTGTTCGGGTACACAGGGTGCTACCAAAGGACCGAACAACAAGAGCAACCACTTCACACAAACAGATCATAGATCAACACACCGATGTTTTGATGTAGTTTAAACCCTCTCGAGGAAAACACTCCACGGCCCAGGCCAAATAGCTTCTACGGGACAATTTATTATGCAAAGAAAGAAAGTTACAAATGAGCTTCTCATAATCGATCAACTAAACAATGACCCTCCATGCTATTTAAATAGAGATCATGGACCAATCGGGTGTTAAGCCACGGATCAAGGTTAGGTTTGATCTAAGAGAAGTTGAGCCGTCGGATCACTCTATGTTGGGAACATATCGTGACCGTCGGATTAAGTATTTACAAATGCATACTAATGCATACTAAAGAAACACACTATCCCTAATGGATATATTACACAAGTTGATCTTAACTAACTCCTAAGTGTCTAAATATCCTAACATCCCCCCTTAGGAACAACTTGGGATAGGATTGAAGGATTTACAAAAGTGACACTATTAGGAGAAGGAAGGAGGCATTATATCCTATCCCCCCTTAATGACAAGTTCCTGAACTCCTAACATAGATCGAAGTTTAGAAAACTTCGCTTCTGAAAGAGACTTGGTGAAGATGTCTGCAACTTGATCATCTGTAGGGAAAAAGAGCACTTCAAGAACACGATCATGAACAAGATTTCTGATGAAGTGCATATGTAGCTCAATGTGTTTACCGCGTTGATGTAGAACTGGATCTTTGGCAAGTTTGATGGCACTTTGATTGTCGCACCAAAGTGGAGTAGGTTGCTGTTGCTCGAATCCAAACTCTGAAAGGATCTGTCGAAGCCATAAAGCTTCCTAACTGGCATTAACTGCTGCTCGATATTCTGCCTCTGCTGAAGAAAGAGCAAGAGCTTGATGTTTCTTACAAGCCCAAGTAATAGGTCGAGATACCATACTGAAAACATAACCTGCAGTAGACTTTCGATCATCAGGATCGCCGGCCCAATCTGAATCAGTGAAACCAACCAACAAAGGTTTCCTCCATGTACTGTAATGAATCCCAAACTGAACTATACCTCGAATATATCGAAGTATTCTTTTAGCTGCTTTCCAGTGACTTTCATGAGGTGTCTGCATATAACGGGAAACATGACCAATGGCAAAGGAAAGGTTAGGACGGGAATGAGTCAAGTATAAGAGACTACCAACAAGTTGATGATACAAGGTGGCATCGAATTCAGGTGAAGTACAAGTGGCAGAAAGTTTGACTCCAGACTGGAAGGGAGAAGGGGATGGTGTACAATCTTCCATGTGAAAGCGACGAAGAAGGTCACAAGCATACTTAGATTGAGAAAGAAAGATTCCTTCTTTGGTTTGTAGAACTTAGAGACCAAGAAAATAATGCAAATGTCCTAAGTCTAACATTTCAAAATTTTGTTTAAGACTGGATTTCACATGGGTTATAAGCTTAGGGTCACTACCATTAAGAATAAGGTCATCAACATATAGAACAAGTATGATGAGATGGTTTCCTACTTTCTTGGTATAGACATTGGGGTCAGAATGGCATCTAGAAAAACCAGTGTCAAGGAGAAAGTTATTGATTTTGGCATACCAAGATCTAGGAGCTTGCTTAAGGCCATATAAGGATTTCTTAAGGCGGCAGACAAGGCTAGAGTTATTCTAAACATAGCCAAGAGGTTGTTCCATGTAAATTTCCTCCTGTAAATCACCATGTAAGAAGGCAGACTTGACATCCATTTGATGGAATTCCCAGTTGTGTAAGGCTGCAAGGGAAAGAACAAGGCGGATGGAGTTCATTTTTGCGACGGGAGCAAAGGTTTCATTGTAGTCAATCCCTTCAACTTGGGAAAAACCTTTGGCAACTAACCTTGCCTTAAGTCTTTCAACACTTCCATCTGATGCATACTTAGTTCTGTAGACCCATTTACATCTGACAAGTTTTCTTCCTTTTGGAAGAGGTACAAGATCCCAAGTATCGTTTGCCATTAAGGAATGATATTCTTCATCCATGGGTGCATCCCAATCTGGATTCCCTGAAGCTTCTGCAAAAGTTTCTGGATCATGATTCTCGGAAACTTGAGCCAAAAGAGAAGAGACTTGCTGAAACTGAGAACGTGTTCGACGTTGATCTCTAGGATCACCAGCAAGATCACCAGCTGCTTCACATGTTGAACGGACCCATCGAGGAAGTGCTTGTGCTGGTGCAACTGGAGGAACATGAGCAGGCGGAGGTGGATTTTCATCCTCACTATCATCATAAGAAACTGGAGTTGGAAACCTGTCAAGGAAGTTGGAAGAAGAAGAAGAAGGCACAAACGCTGAATCAGGCTCGCAGGCCAAAGATGGCACAATCGCCGAGTTAGGCTCGCAGGCCAAAGATGGCACAATCACCGAGTTAGGCTCGCAGGCCAAGATATTTTCATCAAATTTAACATCTCTTCTAATGATTATATCATGAGAATGTGGTTGAACAAGTCTATAACCTTTTACATCTTCAGAATATCCAACAAATATGCACTTTTCACTTTTAGGCTGCAATGCTTTCCGTTTTTCATCCGGAATGTGAGCTCATGCTTCACTACCAAACACACAGAAGTGACTTACATCAGGTTTAGTTTTACTCCACGCTTCTTCCGGTGTTATACCTTGTAATGCTTTAGTGGGGGTGCGGTTAACTATGTAATTTGCACAATTAATGGCTTCAGCCCAAAATTGAAGACTCAGTCCCTTAGATTGGATCATACAATTAGCCATTTCTTTTAAAGTGCGGTTCTTCCACTCAGCTACACCATTTTGTTGTGGTGTATATGGAACAGTGTGCTGTTGTTGGATGCCTTGTTTAGTGCAGAAAGTAGTGAACTTATTGTTAACATATTCTCCTCCATTGTCAGATCTTAACTTAATAATTTGATAACCAGATTGTTTTTCCACAAGGGCCTTGTAGGCCAAGAACATGTTAAATACTTCGCTCTTAAGTTTTAGGAAATAAACCCAAGTGCGTCTGGTGTAATCATCAATGAAAGTTAAGAAATATTTGAAACCAGAAAAGAAAGCAGATGGAAGAGGACCACACAAGTCACTATGCACAAGCTCTAAGGGAACTGAGGCATGCCAAGAGGCACGTTTGTCAAAACTGTCCCGATGATGTTTTCTGAGTACACAACCGGAGCAAACACCATCCCTGCAAGATACCATCGGAAGACCTGTCACCATATTTTCTTTACATAGTTGTTGCAATGAGCGGTAATTTAAATGACCAAATCGCTCATGCCAAAGTTTGCTCAAGTTATCACTATGAGGAACAAAAACTGAAGGGAAAGGTGATGACCCAAAGTTGTTAAACTTGTACAACCTGGTAATATCATTAATAATTCTGGTAGCTAGGACCTGTTGAGGATATTTAAAATCCTTGATTACAACTTGGTGAGGTGTAAAGGTCACAGTTTTACCTTCACTAGAATGAGTGATCTGATAGACTGATAACAAATTGCAGGAAATTCTTGAAACACATAGTACATCACTAAAATGACCATTATCTACTGGAACTGTTCCAGCTCCTACAACACTTAGAGATCTATCATCACCAACAAATATTTGTTTGGTGTTACATTCATGCATAGTAGAAAAGATGGCTTGATCCTTAGCCATATGATAAGATGCTCCAGAATTAATGAGCCATTCATTTGAAGTAGAAGAAGAAGATGCATTATAAGAATAACCAGAAGCACAAAGTGCATGTCCATGAGAGGCAGATTCTAAAGACGAATCTAGGCTGATGTGGTGCTTATTCATTGCTGCTTTCAAGGATGTCATCTTCTTGAAACACTTAGATTCATCATGATTATCTTTTCCGCAATAGTTGCAATGACGCTCAGTCTTCTTGCCTTTTGGCTTGGATCCTTTGTCATTTTTTAAAGGAGCTGACTGAGAGGGTTTGGGACCCTTGTTTGACTTATTATTGCGAAAATTTTGTTTCTTGGGAGGCTTGGACTTTTCTTTCTGTTGGGACAATAAGGCTTTCCTAGATGTATCTGCATTGTTGATTATTCCAAGATGAATGAGTTTATCTTGTTCTTTAATCAAGGAATCACAAAAGGACTCAAAACTAGGCTCTTGATAGCTAGCTACATTCAAGGAGGCTTTCATGGAGTAAAATGTAGATACAAAAACAGAATATGCAGGTCCAAGTTTGGAAAGAATATGATAAATGCATTGTTTGTCTTCCCTCTCAATCTTACATTCTGCACATAAGAGTTTAAGAGTTTTGTACTTAGATAAATAATCTTGAATGCATGAAAAGTCACTTGGATTTAAAGAAATCAACTCATTTTCAAGTTGGTGACCTCGAATTTCATTGTGTTTACCAAACACAGATTCCAACTTGTCCCAAGCGGCATTAGGTTCATCAATTCTAGATATGTGGAATCACAAATCAGTAGAGATTGACATCCCAATCAATCCAAGAGCTTCATCACATCTATTTGCCCATTTTATTTTCTTATCATCATCAGTGGGTTCTTTTTCTTTCCCTGTTGTAATTCTGAAAAGTCCCCTACTTCGTAGAACATCCTCCATACGAGATTTCCATGAGAAATAGTTGGAACTATTAAGTAGAATATCACAAGGGGCAGCCATGTTTGTAAATTAATCACTGTAAAAGCAGAAACAAATAGTCTGGATGTGAAGAGCTCGAAAAAATAGGCGGTTTAAAAAAAAATGGTACTGAAAACTGACTCTGTATGATGAAGTTATGCTTGAACAAAGAAACTGTTGAAGATGTCCCCAATAGTGACGTGGCAGCTAGAGAATGTCCAGCAAAAAAAGAACCCCCCTCTTCCCAAGATGAACCTTTTGACAATCACTTTATAAGAAAGTTGCTTTAAGTGAACCACTTTTGTAAAATAAGTGATTTCACTTTTACAATGATATTACTTTTAAATAGTGCAACAATAACAAAACTTAAGTGACTCACTTGTATTTTTATTTTTTATTATTTAAGTGAGATGCACTTTTACAATAAAATAACTTGAAAATAGAAATTGCATGCACTTTTTCTTTGAAAAGTAACTTCCTAAGACTTGAACTCAAGACCTATTAAGGAATAAAACAATTTTGAATCAAGTGAGCTAGATTAAAGGGTATGTAAAATATGGGAATGAGGAAGGTTTTTTTTTTTTTTTTTTTTACTACTCTTCTTGCTCGGTTTGCATGCTTGCCCTTTTTCCTGCAAAACACACCACAAATCGAAACAAAAAAAAACTTTTCCACACTTGTGGAGTTAGATTTTGTTAGCTTTCCCAGAACGTCTACGTTTTCTCTCTGTTTCTGATTTGCCGAGATCGCGCAAAGTGCACGGCAAAGAGCATACGCAGCCGAGAAAAACCCTTGTCTTTTTGTTTCTGATTTGCCAAGATCGCTCAAGGTGCACGGCAAAGAGCATACGCAGACGGGAAAACAACAATCTGAACCCCCAAAAAATCTAATAGTAAAAAATGATGAAATATGATATTTTTTTCTTTTAAAAAAAGAAAATAAAAAAAATGCGTCCCTGTAACATTATACCTTCAGATCTGATGAAATACGCGTTTCTGGAGCAACCGGGAACCGTTTTCGATCAAATGAAAACTATTTCCCAATGGAAACGATGTTCCAGACGCAATGGAACACCTCCCATAGCCCAGAAATGCACAGAAATACTAGAACTAAAAACCCTTTCGAGTTTCGGCAACAACAGTTCAAGATCTAGATCATAACCAGAAGCGGCACTTCATAAAAGCTCTCATACCATGTTCGGGTACACAGGGTACTACCAAAGGATTGAACGCCAAGAACAACCACTTCACACAAACAGATCACAGATCAACACCGATGTTTTGACGTGGTTTAAACCCTCTTGAGGGAAACACTCCACGACCCCGACCAAATAGCTTCTATGGGACAATTTATTATGCACAGAAAGAAAGTTACAAATGAGCTTCTCATAATCGATCAACTAAACAATGACCCTCCATGCTCTTTAAATAGAGATCATGGACCAATCGGGTACTAAGCCACGGATCAAGGTTAGGTTTGATCTAAGAAAAGTTGAGCCATCGGATCACTCTATGTCGGGAACATATCGTGACCGTCGGATTAAGTATTTACAAATTCATACTAATGCATACTAAAGAAACACACTATCCCTAACCGATATATTACACAAGTTGATCTTAACTAACTCCTAAGTGTTTAAATATCCTAACACTTGGTTCAAAATGTACGTGATGGCGATTGCATCATCCTGGAACCCTTGGTTCAAAATGTACGTGATGAGGATTGCATCATCCCAGAACTCTTGATTCAAAATGTACGTGATGGGGATTGCATCATCCCAGAACCCTTGGTTCAAAATATATGTGAGGGGATTACATTATCCCGGAACCCTTGGTTCAAAATGTACATGAGGGGATTGCATCATCCTGGAACCCTTGGTTCAAAATGTATGTGGTAGGATTACATTGTCCTTGGAATTATGTCCTAAATTGAGAGGGATTGACCATCCCATAATTGGATCATGTGTGTTGCAGGGTATGCTGCTATGATGCTGCTAATCGGTAGATCCAGACGATGAGGCTGTTGAACGAGAGATCCAGATGATGAGGCTGTTGATCGGTAGATCCAGACGATGAGGTTCTTGATCGAGAGATCCAGATGATGATGTTGATCGAGAGATCTAGATGATGCGGCTGTTGATCGAGAGATCCAGATGATGATGTTGATCGAGAGATCCATATGATGAGGCTGTTGATTGAGAGATCCAGATGATGATGTTGATCAGTAGATCCATACGATGAGGTTGTTGATCAAGTGATCCAGATGATGATGATGTTACTGTAGCTTTTCGAGTGCTATAAAAGATGAAGACTCAGTACTGAAGATGTTGATGTTCCAGTATTGAAGATATTGAAGATGTTCTAGTAACTATTTGAGTTACTGATGATGTATGAAGAAAGCTTCCAATGATTTATAGATGTATCATGTATCATGTAGTTGATGACTCCTTGCTCGTGCAGATGTTGCTATAATATCCTTCTCGTTAAGGGGGAGTGTTGAAGTATTGTAACTTCTAAGAATATTATATTTGTACTTTATTATTCCGGAGATGTTTCATTCCTCCGTGAAGACCTTATTGTATATCCGGAGATGTTTTATTCCTCCATGAAGAATGTGGTAACTTGGGTTATTAGACTTCCCTAGTGGGGGTCGGCCTGTATGAGTCATGTGGGTTAAAGGGTTATTAGACCACCCTAGTGGGGTTGGCCCTGTCACATTATGTTAAGTGGTTAAGTTGGGGCCAACCTAGTTAATGTAAAAGTCAAGTCAGAGTTGTGTATAAATAGAGGAGGTGTGTTCCTCATTTAACACACATTCACTTGTGATTGGCACATAGGTGAGAGAGAGACCTGCTATGGAGGAGAAGGAGCTCATGTTTGTGGATTACATCTTTGTATTTTCTGGTCATCTATATTGAGGAAGCTTTGCTTGGTTTTCTACTCCATGAGGGTTTCCCAGGATAAATTTGTGCCTCTTGTGTTTATGCTATGCTGCTTGTTCTTTCAATGATCCTGTATATGCTATTGTTGTGAAATGGAATGTAATACTGATACTCTCTGTCTTAGCATATTGAATTTTAACAGGAAGCTTTTAGATGGATCTGTATATATCAAAAGGGTGATATATTTCAACATATTTGCAGGGTTTTATTTGCGGGTTGGCCATGAATGGTACAAGAATGTATAGCAGCAGGACCAGATATGCCCAGAAGGTATATATCTTTCTATTTAAACATTTTTTTAATGTACCATGTTTTACTTATTTTTGATCATGTGAAATGTTTACAGGTGGATCTGGCGATTTAGTATTACCAAACTTGTTGTTATTTGATTTTATGGCTATTATTTGCTTTGTTGATTTTGATTTTGTGCAGTAATTAATAGGTATCAGTCTCATATGTAGGAGAAAGCCTGCCCAACTCCATTGGTGCAATTATCGCTTCAATTTCTTAAAGTATGTATATATTTTATGTATAGCAATTGTTTAGTGACATATTGGCTGATATGTATATATTTTATGTATAACAATTGTTTAGTAGTATAGTAATAGTTTGAAGTTTATTTTGGATATAGTAATTTTAGTGATTTTAGGATAATATTTTTTTGTTCATGTTTTTATTTTCTTGTAATATCTTAAAACTATAATATTTTAGTAATTTTATTTTAGGGTTTATCTTTTTCCTAATACTATCATGTAGTATATCTAAATAGATTTTTTAAATTAAGGTTTATTTATTTTAGTTTTTAAATTAAGATTTATTTCTTTCTTAATACTACCATAATAAATAAATTAAATTTGATAAATTATTTTACATGTAAGTGCCTTTGTAGGGTCGGTCTCTAAATAGAATATCTATTAAAAATTTAAACCTTATAGGAAGGAAATTGTAAGGAATATCAAACCTAGCTGATTCTCTTTTATTACAGCTGTCTTTCATCGATTTCATTTTAATTTTTTTTTCTTCAATTTTGAAGGATGGATGTTAATAACAAGGGATATTTGAATATTTGAATTTCAGACATTTTAAAAACAATTATTTATTGAATATTCCGATCATACTTACGTTTCAAAACAATGGGACAGATAGGCGCCCATCGAATCCTCTGAAGTATAAATAGATTAGTACAGTAAGGTCAGTAATGAGATTTTATAGAGACGAATGCCAATCGCATGGCCTGCGTAAGAGAATTCGAAAGTTAGTACAGAAATCCCGTGCATCGGGTGTCGTAGTTGGAACGAATTTGTATAAGGATTATTCCATATGATTTTTTTTGAAAAAAAAAATGCTTGATGGGGTGCGTGTTTATTTATTTATATTCTCAGACTTTTCAAAAGCCTTGGAATAGGGAATAATTCTGACGCGTACCACTACCCGGATCCACCTAAACTTAATCTTAATTGTCAAAACGTCTATCGAGTTTGCATTGAATCATTCTTCCTCTACCCCAAGCGGAACCATGTTCGATCCATCCACGTGTTTAGTTGAATACAACCGTCTTCTTGTTTTTCATTTCAAATGATTCAATTTCCATAAACTTCTAAGAACATGCAATAATTTTCATGATTTCTTTTGACAATTTTTTTCATAACTACTCATGTTAATCATGTGGTAATGGTGAGTCATTTATATATATATAGATTTTTATTATATTAGATATCATATGTATTATGTTTCAAAATTATCATGGAGTGATCATATCAATAATTTGATACGGAAAACTTAAGATCGATTTTACAAACGTCTTCGTAATCTTCCGTGGCAATCGTCCCTTTTCTTTGTATTAATCTTTAACACGCAATACCAAATCACTTATAGACTATCAGCTCATCTTTGGACTGTGAAGACCATCGCTGATGACACATAGAAAACCAAACAACTTTTGATCCCAATTGGTCGCACAAAGCGTAGAGGGAGAGCATACGCTACTGATCTCTTATAGACTCTTTACACTTGATATATCTGTTTTTCATATGCCAGTTCACACTAGATGCGGGGCATAGAGGATACACAGACCTCGACTCTAAAACTTGAAGATTTTTTAACTTGCACACTCCCGAATGTCTCAAAAGAGACCCGAAGGGCTTTATTTATACAAATTTGAACCGGTCACTCGGTGACCTCTGACTGACAACACACAGTCAAAAGCAAATATTCGGGGCAGTGAGTGGGGACCACCACTACCATTATCTTGTCCCTTGAATGGTCTAGCAGACATGTGGGGACCTGAATAAAATACTTCTGACAAACTTTGACATACTGACAAAAGGACAAATGTCCGACAAAATTAAACAATGTGGAACCTATAAAGGCATCCCACCATGCCTTTCAATCATAAGGGTCCCACCCTTTGAGACAAATACAAATTTCTCGGCCATCGCCGAGATCGAAGCCACCACATGGGCAATTAAATGGATCCTCGCCAGAATACTCAAGTTTATCGGGTAAGGCATATGGATACAGATTATAATCAAAGCATTGCTCAACATCTGAACCAAACATAACCTTGTTATGTTCACACATGAATTTTCCTTGAAAAGTCGATTCAACTCTAAAATTTAGAGGAATCCTCTGTTGTGAACTTTAGAATCAATCCTATTGCCGGTTTGGTCCCTTTTGATAAAATTCTGAGTTGCGTACATAGTGTGTTCAAGTGGCGTATAATGGCCCCCAAGGTGTCGTAACTTGAATTTGAACCACATATGGTTCAGATCAGCAACCTACATATGAGCCTGGAGGTGAAGAATAAAGTTGGCTCTCCTTTGGATCCAATCTTTCCTTGGGTAAAATTTATCCAAAAGGATTTCTGTCCATCTTGACCACGTAGTGTTGCGCAGATTAGATGGATCTGCACAGATAATGATCACTCTTTCTTCTCTGCAAAATTGAAGAATAAGGTTGTATCTTGTCCAGGTAAGATCACCATGTCCAATGTCAACATACCAAACATCTCTTCCTTCTTCTTCATTAAAATCCAGCCATACTTCTCGACAACCAATTAGTTTATCTTGTGCCTTTTCTAAGCCAAGAAAGGCGTCTTTCTCCCATTTCTCCAAAAAATGGAGTTTAAGTGGGGATTCTTGGATTTGTCTGATAAGCGTCAAAGAGAGGAAATTTTCATCTTTTATTATGATTGCACATTCCAAACATATCTTGTGTTCTTTAGGTGTCACCGATTCATCCCAGGGTTTCAAGAACAACCCTACCTGAGAATGGCTGAGAGGGGAAGGAAACGGTCTTGTAGGCCGTTTGCCTTTATCCTACTGCTAGGAGCTGGAGGCTCTTGTATGGAACATATTTAGCTGGGAAAAACTGGAGTATGTGGTTCTTCTCTGGTTAACATGTCAACAGCACAATTAAGATAACCGGGTTTATATACAATATTAAAATCAAAATTTTGTAACCACAAAAACCATTTTAAAATCCTAGAACTATTTTCGGCCATCAGATTTTCATTTTTAAATATCCTAGGCATTATTTTCAAATCAGCCCTAATAAAAAACTTTACAGGTTTTAAAAATAAACGAAACTGATTGACTGTCTTTTTAACAGCCAAAATTTCTTTATGACTAGATGGATAATTAAGTTCAACATATTTGAACGATCTTGAAGCGTAGCCACAAATTTCTTCTTTTCCATCCTGTAATTTAATAAGAATCCCTCCCCATGAATTAGCCAAAGCATCTGTTTCGATGATCAAGTGACCAGTTCCTTGAGGGAGAGACAAAGCAGGGAGCTGCTGTACTTTAGTCTTTATCTTCTAGACTGCTGTAGTCATTTCTTGAGACCATTTCGGAGTATTTTTTTTCAATCTTTTCTGAAGGATATGGATATACTTAGCTTGTCCTTTATAGAATGGTTTGATATAATTTAGACTTCCTAGAAATCTCTGAAGCTGGACTTTTTCTAGAATTTGATCTGGGAACTGGGAGAAGACTTTGAAGACATGGTCTTGAAGAATTACCTGTCCTTTATTAATCTTGAAACTGAGAAAGTCAATTTCAATTTTTCCAATCTCCATCTTGCTCTTTGAGAGAACAAGACCATGTTTATAGAATAGATGATAAAATTCCTACAAATGCTTTAAATATTTTTGCAAATTCTTGGAACATATGAGTATATCATCAATGAAGACTAATTCCCATCCCTTTTCTCTGAAAATATCTTCCATCCTCTTTTGAAATTTTGAGGGAGCATTGTTTATCCCAAAGGGTAAGACTTTCCACTGATATTGGCCATGAGGAACAAAGGTAGTTTTAAATCTATCTTTAGCTTCAATTCCAATCTGATAAAATCCAGATTTTAGATCAAACTTACTGAATATAGAACATCCAGCAATTCTCTGCAGAAGGATAGCTTTATCAGGTAAAGGATACCTGACTTTTTGGAGTAATGCATTGAGAGGTTTATAGTTTACAACCAATCTGGGTTTTCCTCTTTTTATCTCTAGATGTTTATTGACAACAAAGGCTCTACAAGCCCAAGGACTCTTATAGGGCTCAATCAATCCTTTTGAAAGCAGCTCTTTTATTTTATTGGGACAGAATTCCCTTTCAGAGGGAGACATCAGTCTAACAAAGGATTTCATGGCTTTGTGTTTTACCAGAGGATCAAAGGGATGGGAAACAAAATAATTATCTCTAGTCGAGAAAGCATTAGGGATTTCTGAAGTACAATCCTTTTTGAATTTAGCAGAGATCTCGATCAACGATTTTTCCTTATGCATTTCTACATAAGCAATGCATCTTTCCATTTTGAACAGTTCGGTAATGTTTGGCTTAAGGTCTGTTTTCTTAGCAAGGTTCTTGCATTTCGATTGAGCTTCAAAGGATAGGGGACAGGAGATCGAACTTCCATTTATGGTGTAAGTAAACAACATTTTATTTGTATCCACAGTGATAGGGATGACTCTATTCAGAAACTCTGAACTTAGAATACATTCATCTTTTATGCTATCTAATCTATTCAATGATATAGCGTTTAGGAAACTACCTACTTGAATGGGGAAATCTGCTACTCCACCCAAAATCTGTACAGGGGTTCCTTCTATAGAAACTCCATGATCTGAAGCCTTTTCCTAGTAAAATGAGGGGATTGCACCACCTTTTGCTAGATTCATCTGACATCCTGAATCAATCATGCAATCCATCTTATAAGATTTGAACTCTGGAGGACAAACAAAACTTGAATATACATTTTAGGACCTGTGAAAAGTACTAAGGATGTCTCTAGAAACATTGTGAGACTATTATGGGAATCCTTTTTAGGGGAATGATCATTATGCTCTGGCATCTTTAAATCTTTTTCATACTTCCTGC
Organism: Larix kaempferi; assembly: GCA_027924585.1. Classification (NCBI taxonomy): domain Eukaryota; kingdom Viridiplantae; phylum Streptophyta; class Pinopsida; order Pinales; family Pinaceae; genus Larix; species Larix kaempferi. The sequence continues at coordinate 1,503,437 of BSBM01001166.1, read as the reverse complement.
TCATTTCATCATCAGAAGACTGATCTTTTTCCCGAATTGTTCCCTCAGGTAGTCCTTTTAAGTCTTTGATTTCCCTTACAAGCTTTTGAAGGGAACTCTGCTTTTCCTTGATTTGTAATCTGAGCAGATTTTCTTTATCTTGTCCAAATTGCTATCTATCCTTATGTTCTGCCAGATAGTGTTTGTATAAATATGCAGGATTGTAGAATGCAGGGTCATTCTCTTCTAATTGATTTTTTCTTTCTTTTAGTAATGACAATAATCTTTGCTTTTCTTCTCTTAATTTTCTTCTGAGAATATATTCAAAAACAGGAATTTCTGAGAGTTGTTGATCAATTGAAGCTATTTGCTATTGAGGAGATGGTTTAGCTGAAGCCGAAAACATAAAACAAGAAAAATCAAAATCTGGAGGTCCTTCAAACCCCCCTAAATTTGCTTCCGAAGCACAATCAGAGTCGGAGGAGGAAGAATCCGAACTGGAGGGAGAAAATTTATTTAATTGGATGGAAGAATATGAATCAAAAGAATTCTCCTCAGGGAGAAATATAATTTCACCCGAAGGATATTGGTCGGATGTGCAGGAGCAGAGATCCCACCAGGCTGGATCTAGTTGGGAAAAAAATGTTGCAAGCTTAGGCTTGGATTTCTTTTGTGGACATTTACTTGCCCAATGCGCTTTCTTACCGCAAATGAAATAGTTTTCTTTGTCTGCTCATTCAGACCTTTTACGGACAAAATCTTTCTGATAAAAAGGGTGGCGAGATTTCTTATGATAAGGCTTATGATCCTTGTGCTTATAAGCTTTGGCAGGATGGAATTTAGGGGCGCTTGTATGGAATCCTTTCTTTTTTAGTTTACAGTGGCAGGATTCTTTTCCAAAATGCCCTCTATTGTAAGAACCACATCCCCAATCTGGCATATTTGCCACATCTTTACAAAAACTAGGGTAATACATGGATTGGTGCCTTTTAAAATCTTGACTGACTCTTTTTTCAGGGCAATGTTCTTGCCAGGTTTCCATGATAAAAGCATTGAGCTGGGATAATGAAAGTCCTCGAAGAGTTATTTTCTTATCTTTTAGAAATTGTTCCATGACATATGGAACATGACCAAGGAAACTCCGGAGATAGTGCTTCAAATACGCTGGTTCACCTGATTTACTAGACGATATAAGGAGATTCTGCATATAGCAGAAGTATTTCTCACTTTGACTTAAGTCACATATTATGGCAGACATAAATAAAGAAGCTAAATGTTCGTAGTCTTCTTTATCATCAGAACCATAGAATTCTTTTCCCAAGGCTTGCAGTATCTGCTGGTCTGCATCATCTGCATTCAGAATTTAATCTTTTGCTTCTTGAGGTAGCCATCGCCACCATTCATGGTCTAGGCCAGACAATCCAACAATCAAGTGTAAACTTAATTGTTGTCCAGAGATATTAGTATCTTGGGTCTTTTTATATCTTGGGTCTTTTTATACAAAACCCACTGAACAAGAAGATGTATGGCCGACTTAACTTCTGCCCTTGACTGACATTGAATACTCAGAATTGGTTGTTCAAGAATTTGTGACATAAGATTGTTCATTCCATTTATTCCAAAATGGAATTTGTGAGAAGGTGCAGACGAGGCATCTTGCATATGGGTATCAAAAGTAGGAGGAGGACCTGGAAAAGAGGAAGACCCACTTTCCTGATTGATTCCGGAAGTGGTTTGGGTATTCTCTTGTCTAGTGGAAAAAGTCATCATAGCCAAATATTTCTCAGATAAAGTAGGAGGCATGCTGTGAAATTGGGTGACTAGGCTATGAATTTTTTGGAATTCTTCCTCATCTTCACCAAAAGAAAACTCTAGTCTATCGTCCTCATCTTGGATACTCAACAACCCGAAAGAGTAACTTTTCGAGTGTTGTCTTTGGTGTCCTTTCATTGCAAGGGACATTGCTGCCTGGCTGACTGGAGCAACTTTCTTTTTCAAATATTGGGTTTTAGTTAACAATCTTCCCAAGACATCCAGCCATTTCTCAGTTTTAATAAGAGCTGTTGAAATAACAGACTTGATTTCTTCTGTATCATGCAACAGATGATCCAGAAGTTCAAGCTTAGTTTAGAGTAGAGAAATCTTTTCGAACTCTTATTTCATTATCTGATTTAGCTGTATAATATCCATGGCTATATCATACAAATTCTGTGCTGTGAGATGATGTTGCAAATTTCCAAAATTTGCAAGTTTCATTTCGTCAGAGACAGTCTCTATTGTTGCATAGGATTTATATGGCATAAATTCTTTCTTTATCATGCCATCTGAGGAAAATTGTCTAAAGGGAACATCTGGAAGATTCCTTTTAGGGATGAAAGACCTATCACCCTTAGTAGAGATTATTTCCATTCCTGGGCCACTCCGGAGTAGAGAAGAGAACATGGAAAGAGAAGGAGGTTCTCTAGACCGATGATGTTGTAATTTCTAGAGTATCTTTTTGCAGGCCAGACAATTTGAATGTTGGCCTTTATGTTCAGTATCATAAACTCCAGTAAAGGAAGGCTGAACTGAGGAGGCACCGGGTTCAAACCTTGGTGACTGAGTGAAATTGTTTGCAGATGAGGTCTTGAGAAGAGCATGAGTAAAACTAGGAGTAGGACGTCCTTCAGGGATTTAGAACGAGTGAGAGAACCTATCAAATGTAATATGGATATTCACAAAAGATTCTATTTTTTTGTGCTTCATTTTCTTGGTTCCTTAGCTCTTTATATTTGACTTCCCATTATCTAGGGTAATTTATGCCTATCCAGTCAAAAGTAACTAGCGTTGAGTGTTTGGACTTATCAATTTCCACCACTCTTTGCAGGTGTGAGCTCTGATGGACCTTAGACTGAAGGGGGGGAGGGTATCATTGCCAAAGAGGACAAGAACACATGCTTTAAGTTGGATGCTTTTCGATCCAGAATCCATTTTAAAACCACGGGGTAAAATATAGGATTTAATAAGGTCATATATATATGGATCATCTAGACTAACAGAATATTTAGGAAAGATAGTGCCAAAACAAGGGCCATTATGCAAAGGAGCGGTAAAACCGCCAATAATAGCATCGGAGAAATATATATGCCGAGTATCGATGGCAACACATAAAGAGGAAACAGGTAAATAAGGTCGAACTAAAGGACCAAGGACTAGCTTGATAGCACCCAGATGGGCATACTTATATCCGTGGGTTTTTGCCCAGTCTATTTGAGATTTATCTAACAAGTTAATATGCACAGGATCATCTTTATCAGTAAAAGAAACATCTACAGACCTGACTTTGATTTGAGTGTGAGTACGGTATTGCCACCATGATAACTTGTAAACATCAGTGGGTAATATGGCGGGTAATTTCCAATCTACAGAGGGATTGATATCTTGAATGTTTATGATGGATGAAGAGTTTGATGTGTCATTCTGAAAAGAAGATCATCTAGCTGCTAAGGATACCTTAGTATCATTCTCTGTTTGACAGTTAAGGGTTTGGAGTGAAACTGCATCCATTGAAGGGTCCATGGAACACTTACCTTTCTCGAGCAGTAAATAGATAAATTTCTCACATGGGTTTCCTACATGCTCTCAAAGAGTTACAAGAGGGATTATTGTGCCTAGTCCAATGGCTGTGGCCTCAAACAAACTCAGAACACCCTTTTATCCAACACATAACCTTCACTTATATAAATGGAAGCAGATTTAAGACTGGAACAGTGAATAAACAACTTGTAAAAATAGAAAATACAAATCATCCATAAATGAAAATGAAACTTACAACAAAATCCAATGGATCTGATACCAGGGGCACCAAGATCGATTTTACAAACGTCTTCATATAGGGCACCAAGATCGATTTTACAAATGTCTTCGTAATCTTCTGTGGTAATTGTCCCTTTTCTTTGCATTAATCTTTCACACGCAATACCAAATCACTTATAGATTATCAGCTCGTCTTCGGACTGCGAAGATCATCGCCAATGACACATAGAAAACCAGACAACTTTTGATCCTAGCTGGTCGCACAAAGCGCAGAGCGAGAGCATATGCTACTGATCTCTTACAGACTCTTTACACTTGAGATATATGTTTTTCATATGCCAGTTCGCACTAGACACGGGCATAGAGGATACATAGACCTCGACTCTAAAACATGTAGATTTCTTGACTTGCACACTCCCGAATGTCTCAAAAGAGACCCGAAGGGATTGATTTATACAAATTTGAATTGGTCACCTGGTGACCTCTGACTAACAACACACAGTCAAAAGCAAAGATTCAGGGCGGTGAGTGGGGACCACCACTACCGTTATCTTGTCCCTTAAATGGTCTAGTAGACATATGGGGACCGAAATAAAATACTTCTGACAAACTTTGGCATATTGACAAAAAGACAAATGTCTGACAAAATTAAAAAATGTGGAACCTATAAAGGCGTCCCACCATGCCTTTCAATCATAAGGGTCCCACCCTTTGAGACAAATACAAATTTCTTGGCCATCGCCGAGATCGACGCCACCACATGGGTAGTTAAATGGATCCCTACCAGAATCCGGATCCCAGTCAGAATACTCAGGTTCATCGGGTAAGGCATATGGATATAGATCATAATCAAAGCATTGCTCAACGTCTGACCAAATATAAAGTTATGTTCACACATGAATTCGCCTTGAAAAGTCGATTCAACTCTAAAATTTAGAGGAATCCGTCTGGTGTGAACTTTAGAATCAATCCTATTGTCGGCTCAGTCCATTTTGATAAACTTCTGAGTTGTATACACAGTGTGTTCAAGTGGCATATAACGGCCCCCAAGGTTTCGTAACTTGAATTTGAACCACATATGGTTCAGATCAACAACCTGCATATAACCTTGGAGGTGAAGAATAAAGTTGGCTCTCCTTTGGATCCAATCTTTCCTTTGGGAGAATTTATCCAAAAGGATTTATGTCCATCCTGACCACATAGTGTTGCGCAAATTAGATGGATCTGCATAGATAACGATCACTCTTTATTCTCTACAAAATTGAAGAATAAGGTTGTATGTTGTCCAAGTAATATCACCATGTCCAATGTCAACATACCAAACATCTCTTCCTTCTTCTTCATTACAATCCAGCTAGAATTCTCGATAACCAATTAGTTTATCTTGTGCCTTTTCTAAGCCAAGAAAGGCGTCTTTCTCCCATTTCTCCAAAATTTGGAGTTTAAGTGGGGATTCTTGGATGTTTTTGATAAGCGTCAAAGAGAGGAACTTTTAAGCTTCTATTCTACTTGCATATTCCAAATATAGATTGCGTTCTTTAGGTGTCACCGATTCATCCCAGGGTTTCAAGAGCAACCCTGCCTGAGAATGGATGAGAGGGGAAGGAAACGATCTTGCAGGCCCTTTTCCTTTATCTTGCTGCTGGGAGTTGGAGGCTCCTGTATGGAACATATTTAGCTGGGGAAAAACTGGAGTATGTGGTTCTTCTTTGGTTAACATGTCACCAACACAATTAAGATAACCAGGTTTATATACAATATCAAAATCAAAATTTTGTAACCACAAAAACCATTTTAAAATCCTAGAACTATTTTTGGCCATCAGATTTTCATTTTTAAATATCACAGGCATTATTTTCAAATTAGTCCTAATAAAAAACTTTACAGGTCTTAAAAATAAACGAAATTGATTGACTGTCTTTTTAACAGCCATAATTTCTTTATGACTAGAAGGATAATTAAGTTCTGTATATTTGAACGATCCTGAAGCGTAGCCAAAAATTTATTCTTTTCCATCCTGTAATTCAATAAGAATCCCTCCCCATGAATTAGCTGAAGCATCTGTTTCGTTGATCAGGTGACTAGTTCCTTGAGGGAGAGACAAAGCAGGGAGCTGCTGTACTTTAGTCTTTATCTTCTAGATTGCTATAGTCATTTCTTGAGGCCATTTCAGAGTATTCTTTTTCAATATTTTCTAAAGGATATGGATATCCTCAGCTTGTCCTTTATAGAATGGTTTGATATAATTTAGACTTCCTAGAAATCTGTGAAGCTGGACATTTTCTAGAATCTGATCTGGGAACTGAGAGAAGACTTTCAAGACATGGTCTTGAAGAATTACCCGTCCTTTATTAATCTTGAAATCGAGAAACTCAATTTCAATTTTTCCAATCTCCCTCTTTCTCTTTGAGAGAACAAGACCATGTTTATAGACCAGATGATAAAATTCCTACAAACGCTTTAAATGTTCCTACAAATTCTTGGAGCATATCAATATATCATCAATGAAGACTAATGCCCATCCCTTTTCTATGAAAATATCTTCCATCCTCTTTTGAAATTCTGAGGGACCATTGTTTATCCCAAAGGGTAATACTTTCCACTAATGTTGGCCATGAGGAACAACAAAGGAAGTTTTAAATCTATCTTTAGCATCAATTCCAATATGATAAAATCCATATTTTAGATCGAACTTACTGAATATAGAACATCCAACAATTCTTTGCAGAAGGCTGGCTTTATCAGATAAAGGATACTTGACTTTTTGGAGTACTGCATTGAGAGTTTTATAGTTTACAACCAATCTGGGTTTTCCTCTTTTTATATTTGAATGTTTATTGAAAACAAAGGCTCTACAGGCCCCAGGACTCTTAGAGGGCTCAATCAATCCTTTTGAAAGCAACTCTTTTATTTCATTGGCACAGAATTCCCTTTTAGAGGGAGACATTAGTTTAGTAGAGGCTTTCATGGCTTTGTGTTTTACCAGAGGATCAAAGGGAAGGGAAACAAAATATTTCTCTCTAGTCCAAAAAGCATTAGGGATTTTTGAAGTACAATCCTTTTCTAATTTAGCAGAGATCTCGGCCAAGGATTTTTCCTTATTCATTTCTGCATAAGCAATGCATCTTTCCATTTTGAACAGTTTGACAATGTTTGGCTTAAGGTCTGTTTTCTTAGCAGGGTTCTTGCATTTCGATTGAGCTTCAAATGATAGGCGACAGGAGATCGAAATTCCATTTATGGTGCAAGTAAACAACATTTTCTTTGTATCCACAGTGATAGGGATGACTCTATTCAGAAACTCTGAACCTAGAATACATTCATCTTTTATGCTATCTAATATATTCAAAGATAAAGAGTTTAGATAGCTACCTAATTCAATGGGGAAATCTACTACTCTACCCAAAAGCTGTATAGGGGTTCCTTCTATAGCAACTCCATGATATGAAGCCTTTTCCCAGTAAAATGAGGGGATTGCACCACCTTTTTCTAGATTCATCTGACATCCTGAATCAATCATACAATCCATCTTATAAGATTTGAACTCTGGAGGACAAAACAAAACTTGAATATACATTTTAGGACCTGTGAAAAGTCCTAAGGATGGTTCTGGAAACATTGTGAGACTATTATGGGAATACTTTTTAGGGGAATCCTCATTATGCTCTGGGCTCTTTAAATATTCTTCATACTTCCTGCTCATTTCATCATGAGAAGAATGATCTTTTTCTCGGATTATTCCCTCAAGTAGTCCTTTTAAGTCTTCGATTTCCCTTACAAGCTTTCGAAGGGAACTCTGCTTTTTCTTGGATTTGTAATCTGAGCAGATTTTCAATAATTTCCAATCACATATTTGAGAAAAGGAGGAAATACTTTTTTTTGTGAACAAGTTCCAAAACCTTTAGAAAATTCCGTTTTATACCGGGTTAATAAACCATGTTCATAACTATGCGAAATCACTGAAAAATGCTAAAGACGTGGGTTGACTAAAAAGTTCAATTAAAAATCATCAAAAGAATCAACTTCATACAAAAGTTGTTGTGTAAACATGCATCAGAAGTATGACTTAAAAATCTTTTATTGTAAGGAAAGAAAAAGGAAGACTTACATAATAACACTCTTGACTTCAGGTTTCTGTGATGTCCGATTTCCTGTGATCATAACAATACTATTCATGTATTGTTTATACAAAAAGTTGCTGAGAATACAAATTTCTGTGATGTCCGATTTCCTGTGATCAGAACAAATACTATTCATGTATTGTTTATACAAAAAGCTGCTGAGAATACAAATTTCTATGATGTCCGATTTCCTGTGATCAGAACAAATACTATTAATGTATTGTTTATACAAAAAGATGCTGAGAATACAACTAGGTATCAAACCTTCATTGGTAGTTATTTTGTTATCGAACACAGGAGTTCTGAATATTTTGCCGGTACTGGCCGGGGTTCAATTATTTTGCTGGTACAACTGGAGTTATGGGCATAATTGGTGTTCTAGGAAAATCCAATTTATATTCCATCTTTGGTCTTTTGGACGTGGGAAAATAACGTCGCTTATGGTTCCATCATTTGCATAATTAGATCTCGATCTCTACAGAACATTTATAAAACAACAATCCAATTGCTGAAACCACTTGAAAATTAAGATTTCCAAAAATATCGAAATATTTATTGAGACCTTTCTGTTTCTATTTGCAACTTCCTCTTGAAAATTTGTATTCGAGTCATAAAATTTTATGAGCCTTTCAAATACATTTTTTCTTGCAATTTCTGTATTTTTATTTTCAGTCTTCTCCATCAGAGTCATTGGGCTCTGGTAGGGTTTGTTTAGCTGAACCAACCAAAGATCCTCCTGTTACACAAAAAATCTAAATGAATAGAACATGAACATTACATAAACAAAATGCATGTCGAAAGCGTTACCAGTAGACTTACAAATTTTTTAACATTTAGTTTGAGCGTGCATCAGCCCAGATTTTAACATTTGGTGTGAGTGTGCAAAGCCCATATTTTAACATTGCATTGAGTGCATCAGCCCATATTTTAACCCAAAGTGAATTTCTCATCGCCAGCTCTAACAAAAACCCTAGCCCCACCCAGCCACCCTCAACGGATTTAAAAACACCTTACCAATGGGCCTCCCCTATTTTCTCATAGGCAGTTGCATTATGGCTGCTAAAGTCGGTAGGTGACCCGTTCCCCTTCGTGTCTCGTTGGGAGATGACGTCAGCCTGAGTGAGTTGGAGCTGATAATATTATATAATAAAAATTAGGGTGCCTTTATTAGTTGTCCCCAAGTGATCATAGAAGACCATAGTACTTTCATCAGATCGACATGTCCTAAGTTACACTTTATATTTATGACTTTGATATTATTTTATATGAATTTGATATTATTTTATAATATTAAAATATAAATTTCTTTGAATTAGAAATCAATATTTGTAGATTTGATATTATTTTATGATATTAAAGCATAAATTTATTTCGAATTTAATGCTAACTTACACTTTAGTATTTATGAATTTGATATTATTTTATAATATTAAAATATAAATTTCTTTGAATTTGAAATCAATATTTATGGTTTTGATATTATTTTATGATACAAAAGCATAAATTTATTTGGAATTTAAAATGAATTTATATAGATTTCTTTGAATTTGAAAATAATTTATGATATTAAAATATAGATTTTCTTTAAAGTGCAATTTAGTTTGTTAAATTTATTTTATTTATTTATATGAATTTATTTTATAATGTTATTTAGATTTTCCAATTTAATATATGTTATTTTTTTTAATAATTATAAATTAGTTTGATTATAATTCTTAGTCTCATAAATAAATTTTGTGTTTCTTTCAATTTTGCTCTTTTTCATATTTTTATTAAGCATTTTGAAATTTTCATAATTTTTTTATTAGTAATTTAAAAATGAATACTTAATTTTTCATCTTGTTTTAGTGTGTGAAATTTTATGAGATGTGAAATGTAATTTTTCTCTTAATAATTTAGTTTTAGTTTATAGTTCTAGTTAATAATTAAGAGTTTGTTGAAATAGTTTAGAGTTCCAGTTAGTAATTAATTGTCAAAACAGGTTAGAGTTCCTACTAATAATTTAGAGTTTTTTCTTTGTGGGTGTTGAAATAGTTTAGAGTTCCTAGATTTAGATATCATTGTTGATATAGTTTAGAGTTTTGTTAGATTATAAATTACTAGCTTCTTTAGTTTTGGTAAGTTGTTTTTTCAATGTTTTTTTCATGGTTATATAGGTATATTTAATTGGAATATTTAAATGAGAATACGATTGTAGATAATCTTTGTTTTCTAGAATACTAAATTGTATACATTTTTTTATATTGTTTCCATTAGTATGTTGGCCATAGGGGTTCTATTGAAAGTCTTGTGTAGAGTGTTTTCAAGGGACCATTTTGGGAAATTGCCTGGAAACAATTTCCTAACTCGGTATCTTTACACATGTTCCTTTGTTGTAGCTGGAAACTAGGATGTCGTTGCGCTAGTAATAGGTGGAGGGAGGTAACTCCCAGAGAAGCCCTCCCAATACGCCCCAAGTTGGGTGGTCGACCATGTATACACAAGGTTTTTAAAGTGGTCTAATGAGGGACCCCCCTTTGTTGACACTCTATTCATGCAACCTAGGAGTTAGGATCTATTTCCTTGATAACTATAACTTTAAACACCAATGATCTCTCTTTCTTCACCTAGCCACCAATCTCTCTCTCTTTCTATCTACTTCTCTCTCTAAATTCCTAACCCCAATCTCTTTATCTCTCTCCAAACACCTAACCTCAAATCTCTCTCTTTATATCCCTATCTCTTTAAACCCCTAACCTCCAATCCCTCTATCTCTCTCTCTCTAACCCGTAATATCCCCCCCCCCTCTCTCTCTCTCTACCACCACATTTCTCTAACACCCCCTTCCTCTCCCTCTCTCATTTCCTTAACACCCCCTCTCTCTCTGCAACCACACCTTTCCCTAATGCCCCTACCTCTCTCTAACCCAACATATTCTCTCTCTCTCTCTCTCTCCTCCTTTCACTAAACCCTCCTCCCTCTTTATAACCCCACTCCTTCTCCCCCTCTCTCTCTCTATAAACCCCTAATCCATAATATCTCACCTCCCTCTCGCTAAACTCCTGACCCCTAATCTATCTCTCTCTCTCTAAACCTACAACTATCTCTCTCTTTCTCAAACCCAAACTATTCACCCTCCTACCCCTACCCCAACTCTCTCTCTCTCTCTCTCTCTCTCTCTCTCTCTCTCTCCAACCACTATGCACCTCCCTGTCCTTTCTCTCTCTATAAATATACCTCTCCCTAGTACTCCCCCCAACTTTTAACCACCCACTCCAACTCCTACCACTAACCGCCACCCCTCGATCATGCTCCCTCTCTCCATCTAAACCACTAACCCCCAATCTAAACCCCTAAATTCCAATATCTCTCTCTAAATACTTAAGCCCTCAAGAAATTTATTTCTCTCTCTAAACCGCTAACCCCAAGTATTCCTGTTTCTATCTTTATCTCTCTCTCTTTAAATGTATAACCCCCATTCTTACAACCAATCTCTCTCTCTCTCTAAAACCCTAACCCACAATCTCTCTCTCTCTCTCTAAACCCCTAACCCCTACTATCTCTCTCTTTAAACCCCTAACCACCATTATCTCTCTCTCTCTATAGACCCACCTTTCCCCAACCCCCTTCCCTCTCTTTAAACCAACCGTCCATTATGTCTTCTCCTTTCACTCAACCCCCATCCCTCTTTATAAATCTCTACCTATCCTTAACCACCCACACCAACTCCTACCACTAACCACCAACCATCGATCTCTCTCTCTCTCTAAACCCCTAAACCGTAGTATCTCTCTCTCTAAACCCCTAAGCCCCAATATATCTCTCTCTAAACCCCTAACAACCTATTTCTCTTTTTCAATATCTCTCTCTCTCTAAAACCCTAACCCCCAATCTCTCTATATCTCTATAAACCCCTAACCTCTCTCTCTCTCTCTCTCACTATGTAGCACCACCTTTCCCTAACCCCCAATTCCTCTCTCTCCCCTCCTTTACCTAACACACCTTCCTCTATCTCTCCTCCTTTTCCTAACCCCTATCTCTCTCTCTAACCTAACCTCTCCTCTCCCTCTCCTCCTTTCCCTAAACCCCCCTCTCTCTTTATAACCCCACTCCCTCCATATATCTCTATACATATAACCCTAATACCTAATATCTCCCTCTCTGTCTCTAAGATCCTAAACCATAATCTCTCTCTCTCTCTCTCTCTCTCACACACACACACACACACACACACACACACACACACTCTTTGGCTTCCTACCTCTACCCCGCTACTCCATCTTTCTCTTTTACCTGAAACTATCCAAATCTCCATCCCTCTCTATGTCTCTATATATATACCTCTCCCCCCTACTCCCCCTGCCCTAAACCAACCACTCCAACTCCAAGCACCAATCATCACCCCTCGATCATGTTCTCTCTCTCTCTAAGCCATTAAAGACCCCCATTCTATCAATCTCTCTCCCTAGACCATTAAACCCCCCACTCTCTCTCTCTAGATCCCCAACCACCAACCGCTCTCCCTCTGTCTCTATACCCCTAGACCTCAATCTCTCTATCTCTCTCTAAACCGCTAACCCCGAACCTCTCTCTTTCTATCTCTCTCTCCCTAAAACCCTAACCTCAAATCTCTCTCTCTCTCCCTCCAGCCCCACCTTTCCCTCCCTCTCTCTCTCTCTCTAGCCCCACCTTTTCATAATCACCCTCCCTCTCACTAACCCAAACCCTCCCTCTCACTAACCCAAACCCCCCCTCTCTTTCTTCCTTTCCCTAAATCTCCCTCCCTCTTTATAACCCCCCATCATCCCTTATACCATAAATCCAAATCCCCACATGTTTCTATGTATCCTCTTTATTACCCTAAACCCTACCCCCCTACTCTCTCAATTTATCTAAGCCTCCTTCTCTCCTATTTTCCCTCTCCCTCTCTCTCTCTCACATCCCTAACCCTACTCTCCCTAAGCATATGCCCACTTCATTAACCATCAACTGTCCCCCCGTCTCTCTCTCTCTCTCTACCAAACATCCCCCCCTCTCTCTAGCACCACCTTTCCCTAACCCCTCCTTCCTCTCTCTCCTCCTCTCCCTAACCTCTCTCTCTCTCTCCAACTCCACCTTTCCATAATGCCCCCTCCCTCCCTTTAACCCAACCTCCCCTCTCTTTCTCTCCTTTCCGTAACCCCTCCTAGCTCTTTATAACCCCACCCACCTCTCTCAACACCCCATCTTCCCCTATACCATAAATCCTAAACTCCCCATCTCTCAATGTACCATGTTTATTACCCTAAACCCTATCCCCATGCCCTCTCTGTTACTCTATGCATCCACCTCTCTCCCTCCCTTCTCTTCCCCTTCTCTCTCTCTTTATCCCCCTAATCCATAACCATACTCCCCTAACCATATACCTCCATCACTAACCATCAACACTCCCCCTATGATATCTCTCTCTCTAAACTCGTAACCCCTAATATATCCCTCTCTCCACCCCCAAACCCCCACTACTCACCCTCCTAACCTTACCCCCCACACTATCTCTTTATCTCCCCTACCACTAATCTCATCCCCATCCCTCTCTCTCTCTCTCTATCCCTTTGCCACTTCCGTCCAATTCTCTCTCTCTCTCTCTCTCTCTCTCTCTCTCTAAACCCCTAACCTCTAATGTCCCTAATTCTCTCTATGTACTCCCTCAAACACCAACTCTTCACTCTCCTAACCCTACCCCCTACTCTATCTCTCTCTCTCTCTCACCCACCACTAACTGCCTCCCCATCCCCTGAATTCATTATCTATTCAAACCCCTAAATTTCAATATCTCTCCCTCTAAACCCTTAAACCCTCAATATATTTATATCTCTCTCTAAACCCATAACCCTCGATATTTCTCTTTCTATCTCTCTCTAAACCCCTAACCCCAATATCTCCCTCTCTAAACCCCTTACCCCAATCTTTCCCTCTCTAAAACCCTAACCTCCAATCTCTCTCTCTCTCTCTCTCTCAAAACTCCACTTCTCACCCTCCTAACCCATAATTTCTCTCTCTCTCTCTCTCTCTCAAACCCCCACTATTCACCCTTCTACCCCTCTCCACACTCTATATATCTATCCCCCACACCATTTAGAACCTATACTCCCCCTATGCTCTCTCTCTCTCTCTATCTATATATCTATCTCTAAACCCCTATTAAGCTCCAATCTCTCTCTCTCTCTAAACCCCTAATTTCTTATCTCTCTCCCTCTCTAAACCCTTAAACTCCAATCTGTCTCTATATATATACCCCTAACCTCCAATATCTCTCTCTCTCTCTCTCTCTCTCTCTAAATCCCTAATCTACAATCTCTCTCTCTCTCTCCCTTTCCAAACCCCTAGCTCCCAATCTCTCTCTTTCTCCCTCTCTCTAAAACCATTACCCCAAATTTCTCTCTCTTTCTGAACCCCTACTAGCAATCCCTCTCTTTCTACCTCTCTCTCTTTAAACCCCTAATCCCTAATATCTCTCTCTCTCTCCCCCAAACCCCCACTCCTCACCCTCCTACCCTTCCCCACCACTTTATCTCTATCTCCTCCACATCACTAACAATCCACAACCCCCACGTGATCTCTCCTTCTGTCCAAAAACTTATTAATTTATTTCCTTGATAACTATAACTTTAAACACCAATGATCTCTCTGTCTTCACCTAACCACCAATGTCTCTCTCTCTAAATTCCTACCCCCAATCTCTCTATCTCTCTCCAAACACCTAACCCCTATTCTCTCTCTTTATATCCCCATGTCTTTAAGCCCCTAACCTCCAATCTCTCTCTCTCTCTATCTCTCTAACCCACAATATCCCTCTCTCCCTCTAACCCCCAATCTCTCTCTCTCTCTCTCTCTAGCACCACCTTTCCCTAACACCCACTTCCTCTCTATCCTTTCCTTAAGCCCCCCCATTTCTCTCGAGCAACACCTTTCTGTAATGCTTCCTCCCTCCCTCCAACCCAACTTTCCCTCTCTCTCTCTTCCCTTCCCTAACCCCTCCTCCCTCTTTATAACCCCAGTCCTTTCCTCTCTCTCGATATCTATAAACCCCTAATCCATAATCTATCCTTATCCCTCTCTCTAAACCCCTAACCCCTAATCTCTCTCTCTCTTTCTCTAAACCCCCAACTATCTCTCTCTCTCTCTCAAACGCCCACTCTTCAACCCCCTACCCCTACCCCCCCACTCTCTCTCTCTCTCCCCCCCACCTCTGCATCCCTTTCTCTCTTTATAAATATACCTCACCTTCGTAATCCCCCCTACCCTTAACCACCCACTCCAAATCCTACCACTAACAAACACCCCTCAATCATGATCTCTCTCTCTCCCACTCTAAACAACTAACCCCCAATCTAAACCCCTAAATTCCAATCTCTCTCTCTCTAAATCCTTAAGCCCTCAATATATTTATTACTCTCTCTAAACTTCTAACCCCAAATATTCCTCTCTCTCTCTCACTAAATGCGTAAACCCCAATCCTTCTCTCTCTCTAAAACCCTAACCCCAATCCTTCTCTTTTTCCCTAAACCCCTAACCCACAATGTCTCTCTCTCTCTGAAACCCTAACCCCCAATCTCTCTCGCTCTAAACACCTAACCACCAATCTCTCTCTCTCTCTCTCTCTCTCTCTCTCTCTCTCTAGCCTCACCTTTCCCCAACCCCCTTTCCTCTCTCTAACCAAAACCTCCATTATGTATAATCCTTTCACTAAAACCCCCTCCCTATTTATAACTCCCCACTTATACTTAACCACCCACACCAAATCCTACCACTAACCACCACCCATCTCTCTCTCTCTCTCTCAACCACTAACACTTAATATAAACTAGTAAATTCCAATCTCTCTCTCTAAACACTTAACCCTCAATATATTTCTATCTCTATCTCTATCTCTAAACCCCTAACCACTGATCTCTCTCTTTCTAAATTCCTAACCCCCAATCTCTCTCTCTCTCTCTAAACCCATAAACCTCTCTCTCTCTCTCTCTAAATTCATAACCCCCAATCTCTCTCTCTCTCTCTCTCCATGTTGCACCACCTTTCCCTGACCCCCCTTCCTTTCTGTACCCTACATTCCATAACACACCTTCCTCTATCTCTCCTTATTTCCATAAACCCCTATCTATCTCTCTCTCCAACCCCACCTTTCTGTAATGCCCCCCCCTCTCTCTCTCTAACCTAACCTTTCCTTTCCCTCTCCTACTTTCCCTGAACCCTCCTATCTCTTTATAACCCCACTCCCTCAATATCTCTCTATCTATAAACTCCTAATACCTAATCTCTCCCTCTCTATCTCTAAGCTCTTAACCCATAATCTCTCTCTCTCTCTCTCTCTCTCTCTCTCTAGCCCCATGTTTCCCTAACCCCCCCTCGCTCACACTAACCCAAACCCTCCTCTCTCTTTCTTCCTTTCCCTAAATCCCCCTCCCTCTTTATAACCCCACCCGCTCTCTCTTTCAACCCCCCATCATCCCCTATACCATAAATCAAAATCCCCACATTACTCTACGTACCCTCTTTATTACCCCAAACCCTAACCCCCTACTCTCTCAATTTATCTAAGCCTTCTTCTATCCTCTTTTCCCTCTCCCCCCCTCTCTCTCTCACATTCCTAACCCTACTCTCCCTAATCGTATTCCCACTTCACTAACCATCAACTCTCCCACCCCCCCTCTCTCTCTCTACCCAACATCCGCGTTGTCTCTCTAGCACCACATTTCCATAACCCCTCCTTCCTCTCTCTCTCTCCCTAATGCCACCTTTCCGTAATTCCCCCTCCCTCTCTCTACCCAAACCTCCCCTCTCTTTCTCTCCTTTCCCTAACCCCTCCTACCTCTTTATAACCCCACACACCTCTCTCTCTCTATCAACCCCCCATATTCCCCTATACCATAAACCCAACTCTCAATGTACCATGTTTATTACCCTAAAACCTAGCCCCATTCCCTCTCTATTACTCTATGCATCCACTTCTTTCCCTCCCTCTCTTCTCTTCCCCTTCTCTCTCTCTTTATCCCCCTAATCGCTAACCTTACTCCCCTAACCATATACTTGCATCACTAACCATCAACACTCCCCATATGATCTCTCTCTCTCTCTCTAAACCCCTAACCCATAATATCTCCCTCTCTCCACCCCCAAACCCCCACTCCTCACCTTCCTAATCTTACCCCCAACACTGCCTATTTATCTCCCCGACCACTAACCTCATCCCCATCCGTCTATCTCTCTGTCTATCCCTCTGCCCCTTACTTCCCTCAAATCTCTCTCTCTCTCTCTCTCTCTAAACCCCTAACCTACAATGTCCCTCATTCTCTTTATGTACTCACCCAAACACCCACTCTTCATTCTCCTAACCCTACCCCCTACTCTCTCTCTCTCTCTCTCCCCCTCCCCTACTCTATCTCTATTCAAACCTCCACATTTCAATCTTTCTACCTCTAAACCCTTAAACCCTAAATGTATTTCTATCTCTCTCTAAACCCATAACCCTCGATATTTCTCTTTCTATCTATCTCTCTAAACCCCTAACCCCAATATATCCCTCTCTAAACCCCTAACCTCTAATCTCTCCCTCTCTCTCCCTCTCTCTCTCTCAAACCTCCACTTGTCACCCTCCTAATCCATAATTTCTCTCTCTCTCTCTAAAACCCCCACTACTGACCATTCTACCCCTCTCCACACTCTATCTATCTCTCCCCCACACCATTGACAACATATACTCCCTTTGTGCTCTCTCTCTCTCTCTATCACTAAACCCCTATTAACCTCCAATATCTCTCTCTCTCTCTGTCTAAACCCCTAACCGCTTATCTGTCTCCCTCTCTACACCCTTAAACTCCAATGTCTCTCTCTCTATATATACCCCTAACCTCCAATATCTCTCTCCCTCTCTCTCTCTCTCTCTAAACCCTTGACCTACAATCTCTCTCTCTCTCTCTCTCCCTTTCCAAACCCATAATTCCCAATATCTCTCTCTTCCTCCCTCTCTCTAAAATAATTACCCCAAATCTCTCTCTCTCTTTCTCAACCCCTACTAGAAATCCTTCTCTTCTACCTCTCTGTCTTAAACCCCTAATCCCTAATATCTCTCTCCCAAACCCTCGCTCCTCACCCGCTTACCTCTCCCCGCTAATCTCTCTCTATCTCCCCCACACCATTAACAATCCACAACCCCATTGTGATCTCTCCTTCTCTCTAAAACCTTATTAATCCATTTCCTCGATAACTATAACTTTAAACACCAATGATCTCTCTTTCTTCACCTAATCACCAATCTCTCTATTTATATCTCTTTCTCTCTCTAAATTCCTAACCCCCAATCTCTCTATCTCTCTCCAAACACCTAAACCCCATTCTCTCTTTTTATATTTCTATCTCTTTAAACCCCTAACCTCCAATGTCTTTCTCTCCCTCTAACCCACAATATACCTCTCTCTCTCTCTCACCCACAATATCTCTCTCTCTCTCTCTCTCTCTAACGCCACCTTCCCCTTAAACCCCCTTCCTCTCTATCATTTCCTTAACCCCCCTACCTCTCTCTTTAGCAACACCTTTCCCTAACGCCCCATCCCTCCCTCTAACCCAACTTCCCCTTTCTCTCTCCTCCTTTCCCTAACCCCTCCTCCCTCTTTATAACCCCAGTCTTTTCCTCTCTCTTGACCTCTATAAACCCCTAATCCATAATCTATCCATATCCCTCTCTCTAAAACCCTAACCCCTAATCTCTTTCTCTCTCTAAACCCCCAACTATCTCTCTCTCTCTCTCTCTCAATGCCCACTCTTCAACCTCCTACCCCTACCCCCCCCCCCTCTCTCTCTCTCTCCCCCCACCTCTACATCCCTTTCTCTCTCTATAAATATACCTCACCTTTGTACTCCCCCCTACCCTTAACCACCCACTCCAACTCCTACCACTAACCAACACCCCTCGATCATGATCTCTTTCTCTCCCACACAAAAGCACTAACCCCCAATCTAAACGCCTAAATCCTTAAGCCCTAAATATATTTATTTGTCTCTCTAAACTACTAACCCCAAATATTCCTCTCTCTCTCTCTCTAAATGTGTAACCCCCAATCCCTCTCTTTCTCTCAAACCCTAAACCCAATACCTCTCTTTTCCCCTAAAACCCTAACCCCAAATATACCTCACCTTCATACTCCCCCCTACGCTTAACCACCCACTCCAACTCCTACCAATAACCAACACCCCTCGATCATGATCTCTTTCTCTCCCACACTAAACCACTAACCCCCAATCTAAACCCCTATATTCCAATCTCTCTCTCTAAATCCTTAAGCCCTAAATATATTTATTTCTCTCTCTAAACTGATAACGACCCCAAATATTCCTCTCTCTCTCTCTAAATGCATAACCCCCAATCCCTCTCTCTCTCTCAAACCCTAAACCCAATCCCTCTCTTTTCCCCTAAAACCCTAACCCACAATGTCTCTTTGTATCTGAAACCCTAACCCCCAATCTCTCTCTCTCTAAACTCCTAACCACCAATCTCTCCCTCTCTCTCTCTCTCTCTCTAGCCCCACCTTTCCCCAACCCCCTATCCCTCTCTCTCTAGCCCCACCTTTCCCCAACCCCCTATCCTCTCTCTAACCAAAACCTCTATTATGTATAATCCTTTCGCTAAAACCCCCTCCCTGTTTATAACTCCCCACCTATGCTTAACCACCCACACCAACTCCTACCACTAACCACCACCAATCGATCTCTCTCTCTCTCGAAACCACTAACCCTTAATATAAACCCGTAAATTCCAATCTCTCTCTCTAAACACTTAACACTGAATATATTTCTATCTCTATATCTAAACCCCTAACCCCTAATCTCTCTCTCTAAATTCCTAACCCCCAATCTCTCTCACTCTCTCTAAACCGCTAAACCTCAATCTCTCTCTTTGTCTCTCTCTCTAAACCCTTAAACCCTCAATATATTTCTCTCTCTCTCTCTCTAAACCCCTAACCCTCAATCTCTCTCTCTCTAAATTCCTAACCCCCAATCTCTCTCTCTCTCTCTATGTTGCACCACCTTTCCCTAACCCCCCTTCCTTTCTCTATCCTCCATTCCATAAAACACCTTCCTCTATCTCTCCTCATTTCCATAAAACCCTATCTGTCTCTCTCCAACCCCACCTTTCTGTAATTCCCCACCTCTCTCTCTCTCTAACCTAACCATTCATTTTTCTCTCGTACTTTCCCTAAACCCTCCTCTCTCTTTATAACCTGATAAATTTTGAGCATTAATTCACAATACTCTAGGATCTTCACTGAGAGAATAACATATACAGTATATCAATGCATAACAATCACAATAAGCATGACAAGAATCAAAAGCATGAGAGACAAGAGACACAGAGTTTCCGTGGGGAAAACCCTAAGGTGAAAAAATGCACAACTTCCTCAGAGATAGAGAGAGAAGTGGCTCAACCAAAGTACAACCAAAATACACTTGAGATAGTCTCCTAGAAGCAGATGATCCTTCTCCTCACTAGTGCACCAATTTCTGAGTGAGAGACATGACTTTTCGAATGATCTAAATAGAGATCTCCTGATCTCTATTTATACTAACTTGTTTGCCCAGTGACCTTATGGGGCCGACTTGTCTGCTAGGTACATCCACAATATAATATATATTTCAGGGCCGACCCCACACATGGTGGTCTAATAACCCATCAACAAGTACACACACTTGTGACACTTGTCAATCCACATGACGACACTTCCTTATAGAGGAATAACACATCTCTAATAAGGGTACAATAAATATATATGAAATGCATAGATGAAATACATTCCGAAGTTACATATACATCAACACTCCCTCTTAACTAGGAAGGTATTTCTCAACACAGATCTGCTAGACAAGTCTTCTTCTCGAGATCATCGTCATCGATGCATCATCATCATCATCATCACTGCTACTGCTATCTCAACCAATCTCTGACTCTACTCGTCATAGGAAGTTCTACAGAGCTAGTCCTTTTTCATACTGGATGTAGGCCCACCACCTGTAGGTCTTCATCATCACTGGCCATACTGTGGAAATCTCAGGACTTATTATGTGTGTCACAAAACCTTAAAAGAGTCTCTTGACTAGCAAGAACCCTAAAGAGCATATGAGGCCTTTTTCATCCTGTCCAAATCTCCAGAACTTATTACATGTGACCCCACCACAAAACCTCGAAAGAGAATCCCAGGACTGATTACGAGCACAAGGCTCAACCTATTGGATCTCCCAGGGCACAAATTACATGTGGTCACCACAAAACCTTGAAAGAGCATCCCAGGACTGATTACGAGCACAAGGCTCAACCTATCAGATTTCCCAGGGCATAAATTACACGTGGTCATGGAAAAACCTTGAAAGAGCATCCGAGGACTGATTACAAGCACACGGCTCAACCTATCGGATCTCCCAGGGCACAAATTACATGCCATAGGACAAAACCTCGAAAGAGCATCTGCCAGATATCCCAGGGCACAAATTACATGCCATAGGCAAAACCTCGAAAGACTATCAGCAGATCTCCCAGGGCACAAATTATATGTCCTCCCAAGCAAAACCTCGAAAGAGCATTTACCAGATATCCCAGGGTACAAATTACATGCCATAGGAAAAACCTCGAAAGACTATCTACAAATCTCCCAGGGCACAAATTACATGCTTATCTGCACAACTTGTTCCACGGCCACAGAGTATCAACCTGATACTCACCATACATCATCCTAATATACACATGTTCATCCTGATCATCATCACTGCAACATCCTGCTGCATGTCATCTGGAGCAACATCCCGAAGCTCGTCATCCATGATCATCCTGATCATACAATGCATCTACTTGATGTATACCAAGTATCTACCTGATACATATCATCATACATGATCCACTTGATCACACAGTGTATCCACCTGATACAAATATAAATACATGATACATATACAGATACATGGTCCAAGCATCCAACATGATGCTTGTACAAAATACATACACATGATCCAACTGATCATATCCAGCATCCAACATGATGCGTACATACATATACATATAAATGATCCAACTGATCATATCCATCATCCAACATGATGCATACATACATATATATAAAAATGGTCCAATTGATCATACAAAGCAGAAACTAGAACATCATCCTGATGCTCATCATCCAGTGCTTACATCCACAGCCATGTGAAGGATCCTCCTTCCAACATTCTTGGAATGGCTTCAACAAATGTGTCCATCACTTCTTCCTCGAAGTGTCATCAATCCGAAGAACACCAAGCCTCTCTCTGAAGTACTCAAACTTCACCCTGGATAGTGGCTTCGTCAGCACATCTGCAATCTGCTCGTCTGTCGCAACATACAGGAGCTTCACAGCTCCTCTCTGCACCATATCCCTGATATAGTGATATTTGATCTCTATGTGTTTCAACCTGTCATGAAACACTGGGTTCTCGTACAGCTTCACACAACTCTGGTTATCACAGAAGATACCAGTAGCATCCAACGGGAGATCAAATAATTCAGACAGTAGCTTCCGTAGCCATACTGCCTCACAACTAGCTGAACAAGCTGCAACATACTCTGCCTCAGCTGTACTCAGTGCTACACAGGATTGCTTCCTGCTAAACCAAGAGATCACACCTGATCCCATATTGAAGCAGCACTCATATGTGCTCTTCCTATTGGCAGCACTGCCAACCCAATCTGAATCAACATAACCCCGCAGGTAAAACTTTTGATTCACCTCATACTTGAGCCCATAATCCATTGTACCCTTCAGGTACCTCAGAACATGCTTTACAGCAACCAGATGAACACTCCTCGGATCTGTCAGGAACTGACTCAATGTGTTCACCGCAAAGCAAATATCTGGTCTTGTGTTTGTCAAGTACATCAAGGACCCAATCATCTGACGATACATAGAGACATCAACCGGCTCAGATGAAGCATCACATAGAAGCTTCAGATTCGATGCCATAGGTGTGGCCATGGCCTTGCAATCCATCATCTCGAATCTCTTCAGGATATCTGCTGTATACTTCCCTTGACCAAGGAAGATCCCACCTGCACTCTGCCACACCTCCATACCTAGGAAATAATGCATCATTCCCAAATCTTTCATATCGAACTCAGCAGCAAGCTTTCTCTTAGTATCTGCAATCAATCTGTCATCTCCTGTTACAAATAAGTCATCCACATACAGGAGTAGAATCACAGGATTCCCTTCCTCAACCTTGTAATAAAGGTTGGAATCCATTTTACTCTTGGTAAAGCCCAAACTAGATAGGAAACTGTCCATCCTGCCATACCAAGTTCTTGGAGCTTGCTTCAAGCCATACAAGGCTTTCTTCAATCTGCACACATACGACTCCCTGTCATGTATTTCGAAACCGAGTGGCTGCTCCACATATACTTCCTCTTCAACTACACCATTCAAGAAGGCAGTCTTGATATCCATCTGGTGTATTTTCCATTCCATCGCTGCAGCCAGGGCAAGTACTGTTCTGATGGAAGTATACCTGGCTATAAATGCAAAAGTTTCTTCATAATCTATTCCCTCTTTCTGAGAGAAGCCACGAGCTACAAATCTTGCTTTGTATTTCTCTACACTGCCATCTGTAGCATGCTTGATTTTGTAGATCCATTTAGAAGTCACAATAGACTTCTCTTTAGGTCTTGGTACAACATCCCAAACATCATTCTTCATTATTGATTGGTATTCCTAAACCATGGCATCCTTCCATTCTTTCTTTTCCGCTGCTTCTTCATAACTGGAAGGATCTTTGTTCATAATGTCACAGAGTAAAGCAACATAGATGGTATGTGATCTGGTTCTCTTCTTTGCTCTGTGTTCTTCTTCTAGAATGCTAAATCTTTCTGCATCTTGAATGAGCTCTCTAGCCCATGTAGGTTTCCTCTTGTGAGAGTTATCCTCACGGGGTGGATCTACAGGTTCTTGCGGATCTTCAAACTCACCAACAACTTCTGGAACTGCTTCAGTCATGGTAGTGTCTTGAAATCTAGTTTCCTTAAGTTCTTCATAAACTTCGATAGGTGCCTTCCTTGATTTGATGAAGGTTGAGTTTTCATCAAATGTTACATCCCTGCTGAAATCAATCTTCTTGAACCCTGGAAAGTATATTCTGGAAGCCTTCGAGCTTTCATTGTAACCCACAAAGATACCCTTCTTCCCTGAAGGATCTAGTTTAGCCCTCTTTTCCTTTGGGACATGAGTGTATACTGGACAACCAAATATTCTGAGATGGTTGACTTCAGGTTTCTTACCAGAAAATACCTCTTCTAGTGTCTTGTTATCCAATATCTTGTGGGGTGTTCTGTTCTGCACATATACAGTTGTTCTAGCTGCTTCTGCCCATAGATGCATAGGTAGATCCTGGTCATGCAGCATTGCCCTTGCTGCTTCCATGATTGTTTTGTTCTTCCTTTCTGCAACTCCATTCTGTTGAGGATTATAGGGAGTAGTCAACTCCCTCTTAATTCCTGAATCACTACAAAGCTTCTTGAAGTCACCTGAGGAGAATTCTCCACCATTGTCAGATCTGAATGTTTTGATCTTGTTGTCAATTTGATTCTCCATCAAGGTTTTGAATTCCTTGAATTTATCAAACACCTCATCTTTTCTCTTTAAGAAGTATACCCAAGTCTTCCTGGAGAAGTCATCAATAAATGAGACATAGTAAACATACCCACTCAGAGAACTGGATGACCTAGGACCACATACATCTGAGTGGATGATTTCTAGGATGTCTTTTTCCTTGCTTTCACTTCTTGGGAAAACCTTCTTAATGTTCTTACCTTTTGCACATCCTTTGCAAACACCTTCATGTTTGGTCTTGATCTCAGGAAGACCCTCTACAGCCTTGCTTGCAATTGGAAGTGCCCTATAGTGCATATGAGCAAGTCTTCTATGCCAAAGTTCACTTGGCTCCATGGATTCATGTACCATGGAATGTTCAGGTTGTCCCTTCAATTTATACAAACCTCCCTCTTACTCTCCAATCACTACTGCATCATCTATGTTCTTTCCCTTTGGCCACATTAGGACTTGGCCATCCACAAATGCAACCCTCATACCTTTTGCATCCAATGCAGAGATGGAGAGTAAGTTCTTCTTAAGCCCAGGTACATAAAGGACTTCTTTCATCTTCAAAGATTTTCCAGAACCTAGGTTGTAGGAGGCTTCATCACTTCCTTTGATTGGGTATTGATAATCATCCCCAAGTTTCACCTTATGGGGTGATTTATGTTCAGATCGATTCACAAAAGATTCCTTAAACCCAGTCATGTGTTTGGAAGCCCCACTATCAATCAACCAATCATTACAACCATGGGAGATAGTACCTGTGAGAGCAGAAATTAGAACATACTCTTCTTCACTTGATGAGTCATCATCACTATCACTTTCTTCCCTAGCCTTCTTCTTTGGGGGTTCATTATCTTCGGCAGCATGAGCATGATATTTTCTTTTGTTATTCTTCTTCTTCTTATTGAAGTTGTTGTTGTTGTCTTTCTTCTTGTTGGGACAATCTGAAGCAAAGTGTCCCTTCTCATTGCAATTGAAGCATCTGAGATCTTTCTTATCTTTATGATAATGGTGGTGTGAGAATCTTCTGTTATGAGATGATTCCTTCTTGGACTTGCCTTTCCTGGCATGTGCTGTGAGAGCTTGATCTTCATTTCCCATCTTTTCTTCTCGGGAAACAAGCCTAGCTTCCTCTTGAGAGCATTCTTCCCATAATCTGTTGAAGGAGATCAACTTCTTCCCTGCACAGATTCCTTGAATAAAGGAATCCCATGACTTGGGTAGGCCATTTAGAGTGGTCATCACCACTTCACCATTCTCCACCATTTCATACACTGCTTCTAGTTGTTCCTTGATCTGGGAGACCCTTGAAAAATAAGATTGAATGGTTTCTCCATTCTGAAACTTTACTCCTTTCAATTGGTTCCGCAAGGTCATCTTCCGATTTATGTTCTTCCCTTCAAATAGCTTGGTCAAAGAGTCAAACATCTCCTTGGGTGTCTTTAGAGAAGACACATGGGGTATGAGATGGTATTTGATAGAATCACCAATGATTCTCTTTGCCTTGACTAAGTTTTTCTTATGCAATACCTTAGCCTCTTCATCCTCTGGGATAGGGATGTCTTCTTTTACATATGAGTCCAACTCATTCTCTTCTAGGATTAACCCAATCCTATACTTCCAAGCTCGGAATTTATCAGCTCCTTCAAGCTTATCCTCAAGCTTGGTGTGGTGAGACATCTTAAAGAGTACTTCAAATGGAAATAGAAAAGATTTAGGTCTTACCACTTGAAATGTTGAAAACTGGATCTGGTCCCGGATTAGGGTTTGTCGGAAAAACCCTAAAAATTCAAAATGTGAATTTCAATTTTCTGAAAGGATAGAAAGATGCGCCTTGATGAGCTGATCAGCCTGGTGTATTCAGAATTTGAGATCAGCAAAGGTTTACCCTTCATATTTGCCTTTTTGTCCTCCCAGGTTCACTCGGGAGAGCCCTGAATTAGGGTTTGAGTTTCCCGGAGATCTGCCCAGCCAAAAATATCGATCCAAAGCTCTAAACTTCGATTTTTGCAAGGAGCTTCTAGCTATGTCTTCAGATTTCAGAAATTCCTATTTTTGTGAAACCCTAATTTTTAGGGCCAAATCTGAAAATGCTC
Source organism: Larix kaempferi (assembly GCA_027924585.1). Classification (NCBI taxonomy): domain Eukaryota; kingdom Viridiplantae; phylum Streptophyta; class Pinopsida; order Pinales; family Pinaceae; genus Larix; species Larix kaempferi. The sequence goes on along the minus strand of BSBM01001166.1, from coordinate 1,476,824 downwards.
AGAATTGAATTCTGATTGGACAGATAGATTCTCCTTGATGAGTAGAGTCAATCTACTATACTGTTTTTCCAAGATCTGTGGAGAGAAACCCAATAAACAAGAAACTCAAGTTTCTGTCACTGCAAAATGTCTTCTTCTGAGGTTAGCTATGATACCATGATAAATTTTGAGCATTAATTCACAATACTCTAGGATCTTCACTGAGAGAATAACATATACAGTATATCAATGCATAACAATCACAATAAGCATGACAAGCATCACAAGAATCAAAAGAATGAGAGACAAGAGACAGAGTTTCCGTGGGGAAAACCCTAAGGTGAAAAACCCCCAACTTCCTCAGAGATAGAGAGAGCAATGGCTCAACCAAAGTACAACCAAAATACACTTGAGATTGTCTCCTAGAAGCAGATCATCCTCCTCCTCACTAGTCCACCACTTTCTGAGTGAGAGAGAGATGACTTTCCGAATGATCTAAATAGAGATCTCCTGATCTCTATTTATGCTAACCTGTTTGCCCAGTGACCTTATGGGGCCGATTTGTCTAGCTAGGTACATCCACAATATAATATATATTTCAGGGCTGACCCCACACATGGTGGTCTAATAACCCATCGGCAAGTACACACACTTGCGACACTTGTCAATCCACACGACGACACTTCCTTATAGAGGAATAACACATCTCTAATAAGGGTACAATAAATTTATATGAAATACATAGATGAAATACATTCCGAAGTTACATATACATCAACATAACCCCACTCCCTCAATATATCTCTATCTATAAACTCCTAATACCAAATCTCTCCCTCTTTATCTCTAATATCCTAACCCATAATCTCTCTCTCTCTAGCCCCACCTTTCCCTAACACCCCCTCCCTCACTAACCATCAACACTCCCCATATGATCTCTCTCTCTCTAAACCCCTAACCCCTAATATCTCCCTCTCTCCATCCCCAAACCCCCACTCCTCACCTTCCTAACCTTACCCCCAACACTGCCTCTTTATTTCCCCTACCACTAACCTCATCCCCATCCCTCTATCTCTCTCTATCCCTCTGCCCCTTAATTCCCTCCAATCCCTCTCTCTCTCTCTCTCTCTCTAAACCCCTAACTCTAATGTCCCTCATTCTCTCTATATACTCCCCCAAACAACCACTCTTCACTCTCCTAACCATACCCCCTACTTGATCTCTCTCTCTCTCCCCCACCACTAACCACCTCCCCATCTTCCTAAATTCATTCTCTATTCAAACCTCTACATTTCAATCTCTCTACCTCTAAACCCTTAAACCTGCAATATATTTCTATCTCTCTCTAAATCCATAACCCTTGATATTTCTCTTTCTATCTATCTCTCTAAACCCCTAACCCTAATATCTCCCTCTCTAAACCCCTAACCTCCAATCTCTCCCTCTCTCTCTCAAACCTCCACTTGTCATCCTCCTAACCCATAATTTCCCTCTCTCTCTCTCTCTAAAACCCCCACTACTCACCCTTCTACCCTTCTCCACACTCTATCTATCTCTCCCCCACACCATTGACAACCTATACACCCCCTATGCTCTCTCTCTCTCTCTCTCTATCACTAAATCCATATTAACCTCCATTATCTCTCTCTCTCTCTCTAAACCCCTAACTGCTTATCTCTCTCCCTCTCTATACCCTTAAACTCCAATATCTCTCTCTCTCTCTCTCTATATACCCCTAACCTCCAATATCTCTCTCTCTCTCTCTCTAAACCCCTAACCTACAATCTCTCTCTCTCTCTCCCTTTCCAAACCCGTAACTCCCAGTCTCTCTCTATTCCTCCCTCTCTCTAAAACCATTAGCCCAAATCTCTCTCTTTTTCTCAACCCCTACTAGAAATCCCTCTCTTTCTACCTCTCTCTCTTTAAAGCCCTAATCCCTAATATCTCTCTCCCAAACCCCCACTCCTCACCCTCCTACCCCTCCCCGCCACTCTCTCTCTCTCTCTGTCCCCCACATAACTAACAATCCACAACCCCCCTATGATATCTCCTTCTCCCTAAACCCTTATTAATCTATTTCCTCGATAACTATAACTTTAAACACCAATGATCTCTCTTTCTTCACCTAACCACCAATCTCTCTCTTTCTATCTCTTTCTATCTCTAAATTCCTAACCCCCAATCTCTCTATCTCTCTCCAGACACCTAAACCCCATTCTCTCCTTTTATATTTATATCTCTTTAAACCCCTAACCTCCAATCTCTCTCTCTCTCTAACCCACAATATACCTCTTTCTCTCTCATCCCCAATATCTCTCTCTCTCTCTCTCTCTAACACCACCTTTCCCTAAAACCCCCTTCCTCTCTATCATTTCCTTAACCCCCCCACCTCTCTCCAGCAACACCTTTCCCTAATGCCCCATCCCTCCCTCTAACCCAACTTCCCCTTTCTCTCTCGTCCTTTCCCTAACTCTTCCTCCCTCGTTATAAACCCACTCCTTTCCTCTCTCTCTAGCTCTATAACCCCCAATCCCTCTCTCTCTCTAAAACCCTAACCCCAATCTCTCTCTTTTTCTCTAAACCCCTAACCCACAATCTCTCTCTCTCTCTAAACCCCTAACCCCGAATCTCTCTCTCTTTCTAAACCCCTAACCCTGAATCTCTCTCTCTCTCTTTGTAACCCCACTCCCTCAATATCTCTCTATCTATAAACCCCTAATACCTAATCTCTCCCTCTCTATCTCTAAGCTCCTAATCCTCAATCTCTCTCTCTCTCTCTCCATCCCCTCCCCACCATACCCACTTTTTGGATTCCTATCTCTACCTCGCCACTCCATCTCTCTCTGTCCCGCACCACTATCCACCTCTCCATCCCTCTCTATGTCTCTATATACTTACCTCCCACTCCAACTCCAACCACCAATCATCACCCCTCGATCGTGCTCTCTCTCGCTCTCCCTATTTAATACCCTAACCCCCAATATAAACCCATAAATTCCAATCTCTCTCTCTCCCTAAACCATTAAAACCCCCCTCAATCTCTAGATCCCAAACCATTAATCTCTCCACCTCTCTCTCTAAACCCCTAGACCCAAATATTTCTATCTCTCTCTAAACCCCTAATCCCCAATCTCTCTCTCCCTAAACCCCTAACCTCAAATCTCTCTCTCTCTCTCTCTCTCTCTCCAGCCCCACCTTTCCCTCTCTCTATCTCTCTCTTAGACCCACCTTTCCATAACCCTCCCTCCCTCTCTATAACCCAACCCCCTATCTCTCTCTTCCTTTCCCCAAATCCCCCTCCCTCTTTATAACCCCATCCACTATCTCTTTCAACAACCTATCATCGTCTATAAAATAAATCCAAACATCCACATCTCTATATGTACCCTCTTTATTGTATTAAACCCTAACCCCCTCCTCTCTCAAGTTCTCTAAGCCTCCCTCTCTCCTCTTTTCCTTTTCCCTCTCTCTCTCTCTCACATCCATAACCCTACTCTCCCAATCAAAATGCCCATATCGCTAAACATTAACTCTCCCATCATGATCTCTCTCTCTCTACCCAACATGTCCCCTCTCTCACTTAGAACCACCTTTCTCTAACCCCTCCTTCCTCTCTCTCTCTCTCTTCAACACCAACTTTCCCTGACGCCACATCCCTCTCTCCAAACCAACCTACCATTTCTTTCTCTGCTCCTTTCCCTATCACATCTTACCTCTTTATAACCCCACCCACCTCTCTCTCTCCCTCTCTTTCCCCCCATCTTCCCCTTGTTGTGGCCACAGCAGAACCCATGCTTAGCTGAAGCACGGTAACCCCATTTTGAATAAACACAAAGGTATTTTGGTGAGTACACTTTGTAAATCTGAGAATTTGGGTTTTCACTTGTTTAGATCTCTCACCCATACTTTTGTCCTGCTTGTTTCCCTCTTTCCATATGATCTCTAACTGTCAGGTTTGTCAAAATCCTCAAATTTTGAGTATTTTACCCTTTATTTTAATCATCCTGAAACCTGACAATTAGGAGACCCGAAACCCGCAACCCAACAATTTCGGGTTGCGGGGTGTTTGTTTTTCATTTTTGGATTTTGGTCAACCTGACGGTTTCGTGTTGCAGGTTCGTCTTGTAATAATTTTGGGAAATTATTATCCCAAAACCTGAAAACCCGCAATTGCGGCTTTCGGCTTTTGGGCTTTGTCTTTTTATTTATTTTTGTTGCGTGTTATCGAAAATGGCAACCCACAGCCGTCGGATTGCGGCTTTCGGGAAGTTCTTTCTAGTTTTCGAGTTTTTCATTCCCGAAACCCGCAACCCGCAAGCATCGGGTTGCGGCTTTTGGGAACCCGTTTCTCATCTTTTCGATTGTGATTACTCCCAAAACCCGAAAACTGCAATTGCGGCTTTCGGCTTTCGAGAATTCTTTTCCGCTTTTCCATTTGTGCGACCCCACAACCCGCAACCCGCAATTGTCGGGTTGTGGCTTTCGGGACCCCTTAATAAATTTTGTGAATAAAATTGTCCCGCGATCCCGCATCCCGCTTCAGTTAATCTCAGCCGTTCATTTGCTCTGATTGCGTGGTTATCTTTAATCTGATGAATTCAATAAATAGGGTTTTCTCTATTTTATTTTTACCATTTTACTTTCGAAGAATTACTCCGTCGCACTGTTGTTTTTACCGCGGATTCCGTATTAGGTGTCGTTTCTCTATTTGTTTACCATTTTGGGTAAGCTCACTTCCATCCTTACACTACCAGTCTGCAATTTTTCTATTTTTGGATTGATTTTGATTTTAAATTTTCTTATTGATCCGAAATTGCAAGTTCTTGCACCATGTAGAAAGGTACACATTCTAAAATGCCACTCAGAGATCCCCTGATAAAAGACCCTAATTTTGGTTTGCTCTCCGACACTAGTGAGTGAGTCGCTGAGACATACCAGATAGATTGGTTGAAAATATACACCATTTATTATAATGATGACCTTTCTCATATTGAGAATGATAGACCAGTGTACGAGAGAATTAAGGCCTCCCAAATTCATGCTATTGTTGTGTGCCCTGCTATCCTGCCTTACACGGATGCTGTAAAATGGATAATTGAGAATTCCAGTGTTAAAGACCGTTGTTTTAACGATAGCATGGGGTGCCAATTAACACATTTTCTCCTGGAGGTCTTTGTCCGAGCTTTTTCTCTGAAACCTCATGTGCAGACCCTCTCCCCCGATTTTATATAGTTGTCCAAAACTCGGTTTAACTTTAACGAGATGATTAGGTCATGGATGCTTAAGCCAAACACCTTTGTGCCTAAGGCTGATAACCTTTATCCCATCATCTAGTTTAAGGAACCCTACCCTTTACTGGTAGCCATGCTCTGCAGGATTTTTGGTCTACCAAATTGTTCTCTTTTCAAAGCAGAATGGGCACCTATAGCACATCATGTGCTAGTCACAGGTGAGTCTTTCCCATGGGCTTCTATCCTGTCGGATGAACTAAAGAATGCCATTCATGAATATTAAAAGGCTTCAGCTCATAAGAAACCCCTCTTTTTCCTATCTGCATATGTCCTTGATGTTTTTTTCTCAGAGTTCCAATGCCCTAACTTGGGTTGGAATTGGACCACTTTAGACCCTCCTGTACACATTTATCATTCGACACTGTGGGAAGAGAAATTTTCACCTTTCTTATATGACATTTGTGACCACTTCATGGGCACCATCTATTTCAAGATCTTCAGGAAACAACCACCTGCATTCTCAGAAGATGCTAAGACTTTCATCAACACCATGGGTGATTGGTATGTAGGTGAGTATTTTTCATACATCAGGATTTGGGGAAGTGACACAGTGCACCTGCTTCCCAGGATTGTCCCGAACAGGATGGTAATAAAGGAAGTTTCTTTTCAAACTGTCACTGATGGCATGTATAAGAAAATCACAGGTCCCAAGAAGAAAGGTTGGACTAAGTTTTCTCTCAATCTTGGTTAGCTAGTTATCCCAACTTCAACTTGGGTTGCAGTTCTAGGTGACCAGATAGCTTCCTTGAGATTAGGTACTGCCCCGAAAAGGAAACATGACCCAAAGAAGTTCCTGGATGCACATCTCAAGCAAGTACATATGAAAATAGATTATGCACATGAGTTAGTTCCATATTACTTCATATACCAAGGGGTGGACACATTCTCACAGGTTCTAGCTAGGGAAAAAGACCTGCAAGAACAACAGGACATTTTAAACTACCAGAATGAACTTAAGGTTGGATTTCTGAGTTAAAGGGCCATGCAGCTAAATATCATTGAACAAGCAAGAAGAGACAAAGAAGAGAAAGAAGATCAGAAGGCCAATACTCCTCTCATGATTACATTCCCTGATGGAAACAAAGGTAAATCTCCTCTAGGGGAACCCTCTCAAGAGAAAGCTAGTGAAGAAGCTAAAATGATGCTACAGTCATCTCGTGAATCCTAGCAGCAGATGGTACAATTGACATCAATGTTAAAGACTCAATTGCTAGAACCTCCAAATCCTGCAGTCGACATTCAGCCACCAATTGCATCAAATGCTCAAATCTCTACTGAAGAAACTCAAGAAGATGGTGATCTGGTCATAACTCAGGCTAGCCCTGCTAAGAGGCAGAAAGTCTTGCCTTCTTCCTCACAGGTTTCTACAGTTGACATAATAGAATGTGATGAAGAAGTGGTCCAACCTCCTCCGGTACTAGTAATAGAAGAAGTCACTGAAGATCCCAATACTGTCACTGAATTGTTGGATAGTATTGATATGGATCAGTCCTTCCTTGAGTAATCGGTGTTGGAATTCAATGCTACTCCTGGCATTGCATCATCGGCATTTACGCTGCCATCGGTCCAACCAGCCTCTACTGTGCCTTTAGGGGGAACACTTTCATTTTCCTTATCACACATGTTCAGCACCCTCAATCACACTACTATCCCATCACCTGAACACTCAGTCCCTTTACCAATTCCATTATCTATTGCTACAGAGGTCCAGCCTTCAGCTATCCCTCTACAGTCACCCATAGTCAATTTATCAACAACCATTACTGATGTATCTTCTCAGATTTCCTCACCATCTTCACCCACAAAAGTTCATAGTCAACTTCCACTCCCAGAAGCTAATGTTGATACTCATGTTCCATCATTTGAAGCCTTTGTCTCAATCCCTTCCCCAGATCCAGTTTTGTTAGTTCCTCAAGCTGTCACTACATCTTCAGTTACTGCTCAAGTCACCATACTTATTCCTACCCCTGTTATTACCTAAACGCCTCCACTAATCTCAACATTTAGTGTTACTTCGACTTCCACACAGTCAATGGTTGAATACATAGATGAAGATGTAGTTCCCATTGGGAATTACTTCTATAGCAAGGATGATAAGACAGTGATAAGAAAGTCCAGGAAAAGAGGTCAAGGTCAATATGGTTTGGAAGCACCTGAACTAGTTCAATTAATATGGGCTCCGAGGACAAATAATCCAAGAATTGAAGCAATTGAAGTAGCAGTAGCCTTAGGAGCCTTTGCCAATGCTAATTGGGATTCGGTCCAGGGTTTGGATAGGGATGTTGAACTCAGGGATGAATAGATCAAAAACCTGAAAAAGGAATTGGCTGAAGCTAAAAAACAACATTCTACTGATGTGGCTGACCTTAGGAAAATTTGGGCAAGTAAGTTGCAAGACCTAGAGCAACAGAATGCCACTCTTCTCACTGAACTCAGTCTCTCACAATCTCAACATTCCATTGATGTTGAAAAAATAGCTTCCTTGGAAAAGCAGGTTGAGGATGCAACTGCAAGTGCAGCCTCCTCAAGTTTTCTCAAGTTTACACCCTGTGATTTTAAGAATCTAGCCCTCAAGGTGAATCAGGATCATCATAAGTTTTTGAAGAATGTATACATTTCTTTGGATGATATATGGGAAAATTTCATTAGTTTTTCCAAGATGTCCTCCACCCTGGAAGAACAAAAGGAGAAGAGACTCTGAGCTTTTAAGGCTCGGGAGGAAATCAGTAAATGGCAGGGGTATGTTAAGAATGCACCAAAAGATATCCCAATCCTCAGCAGTTTCAAGTTTAAAAAGATCAAAGCCTCTCTAAATACTTGACTTGATTATAATGAAACAGTTGAGGAGACTATCAATCAATCAAAAGATATCTGCACCAGGCGATGGTATGTAGTTGACAACATTATGCATGTTTTAGGATTACCATTAATGACCCCTATCCTAGAAGCTTTGCTGCCAAAATGCAAACTTGAAGAGCTCGAGAGCAGGCGTGAGGAGTTCGCATAGAGTATTCAGGATCTTGAACAATTCAACATTCATGATGTGGATGATTTGGTCAGAGAACCGGTTTTCATGGAAGGAAAGATTCGTATGTATCTTCGTACTTGGCACAAGCTGGCGAGACATGACATGGAGAATAATGTGTGCAATGTTCAGTCATCTATAGAATCTGTCAGTTTCTCAAATATAGACTAGTTGTTAGACATATATGAGAAATGGCAGGATTTCTTGGATCTGTAGTTTTGATCCGATTTTGTAATCTCTATTTTCTAGGGATCTTCATTTTGGACTCTGTTGTAATTATTTAAAGAAGGATACCTCTCATAGTTAGGGGTTGGTAATTTTGGAGTTGTAAGTCAACAGCAGACTGGACTAGAGATACTCTGTCTATCAAAGCCATTGTAATTTTTGTACAAGACCTCTTATACAGTAAAGTTATCTTTTGATCTATCTTCTATTGTTTCTCAAATTTCTTTGAGAATTGCTGAATTAATGCTTCAAATTGTCATCTATTATGTGCTTAATCTTTTGCAGGATATCCATTAATACATAGATTTGCTATATTGGTTTCTCTGTATAACTGTTTTATGTTTGAAAATGTTTCATTGATTTTCCTTAATTCAAACGTTTTCGTTTTATATTTCTACAAATGATTCGGTGCAAATATATATAATCAAATGTTAATTTTTAAATTAGCAGAGTGATTACAGACTGGATTTTGAATGAGCCTGAATACTTGAAAGATTGCCATTTAATTTTCACTAACTGATAATAATTTAAGTTAACAAGTAACACAACTAAAGACATTTTTGTTTAAGCTGTTCAATTACTTGTTTAATCACATCTCAAGACCAATCTGCACATAAACAAGCTTTCATTTTAGAATAGGATTGACTTAGACTAGTTTCCCTTTTCTAAAATAGGTTAGGTTAGGTTTGTATTACCATATCCACACCTTGGTTTTCCTTGACTAGAAAACTGATCTTATAGGTCAACTCATCTACTCTTGGAGTGCCAATAGAGGCCTAATATCTGTGGAGGATCACCACACCAAACAGGTTGGGGATAGAACTGCCCTTGCACAGGGTCTTTCGAAGCTTTTTAACTTGGGTTTTCTTCCTCTGTTGAGTGTCTTGGAACATTTCAGCACCTTTGCATCTAACCTGCACAACCGAGGCATCGACACCCCTAACTATAAATCCTAAACTAACCATCTCTCTATGTACCATGTTAATTAACCTAAAACCTAACCCCATGCTCTCTCTATCACTTTATGCATCCATCTCTCTCTCTCCCTCTCTTCTCTTCTCCTTCTCTCTCACTTTATCCCCCTAATCCCTAACCTTACCCCCCACACTATCTCTTTATCTTCCCTACCACTAACCTCATCCACATGCCTCTATCTCTCTCTCTATCCCTCTCCCCCTTATTTCCCCCCAATCTCTCTCTCTCTCTCTCTCTCTATATATATATATATACCCTAGGTAACCTCGAATATCTCTCGCTCTCTCTCTCTAAAACCCTAACCTACAATATCTCTCTCTATCTCCCTTTCCAAACCCCTAACTCACAATCTCTCTCTCTCTCTCACTTCCTCCCTCTGTCTAAAACCATTACCCCAAATCTCTCTCTCTTTCTGAACCCCTACTAGCAATCCCTTTCTTTAAACCCCTAATCCCTAATATCTCTATCTCTCTCTCCCAAACCCCCACTCCTCACCCTCCTACCCCTCACCCTTCTACCCCTCACTACAACTCTATCTCTCCCTCCCGCACAAAACTAACAATCCACACTCCCCCTGTGATCTCTCTTTCTCTCTAAACCCTTATTAATCCCCAATCTCTCTCTCTCTCTCTCTCTCTCTCTATGTAAGCCCGTAGCTCCGAATCTCTCTCTCTCTAAACTTATAACCTCCAATATCTATATCTTCATATACCCCTAACATCCAATCCCCCTCTCTCTCTAGAACCTAAAACCCAATCTCTCTTTCACTCTCTCTCTCCCTATCTAAACCCCTCACACCAAATCTCTCTCTCTAATCCCCTAGCCACCAATCTCTGTATTTCTATCTCTCTCTCTCTAAACCACTAACCCCCAATATCTCTCTCTCTAAACCCATAACCACCAATCTCTCTCTTTCACTGTCTCTCTCTAAATGCCCAACTCTCTCAATCGCAAACCCCCACTCTTCACCCTCCTACCCCTACCCCCCCCTCTCTCTCTCTCTCTCGCTTTCTCTCCCCCACCACTATCAACCTCCCCATCCCTCTCTCTCTCTATAAATATACCTCTCTCTTCTCTCTCCCTAGTCCCAACTTTCCCCAACCCCCTTCCCTCTCTCTAACCCAACACTCCATTATCTCTCCTCCTTTCATTAAACCCCCCCTCTTTATAACTCCCTAGATATCCTTAACCACCCACACCAACTCCTACCACTAACCAGCAACCATCTCTCTCTCTCTCTCTCTCTCTCTCTCTCTCTCTCCCTCTCCCTCTCTCTCTCTCAACCACTAGCCCTTAAACCCTCAATATATTTCTCTCTCTATCTCTCTCTAAACCCCTAAAAACCAATTTCTCTTTTTCAATCTCTCTCTCTCTCTCTCTAAAACCATAACCCCCAATACATCTATATCTCTCTAAACCCCTAATATCCAATCTCTCTCTCTCTCTATGTAGAATCATCTTTCCCTAACCCCCCCTTCCTCTCTCTCCCCTCCTTTCCCTAACACACCTTCCTCTTTCTCACCTCCTTTCCCTAACCCCCTATCTCTCTCTCCAACCCCACCTTTCTGTAATGCCCCTCTCTCTCTAACCTAACCTCTCCTCTCCCTCTCCTCCATTCCCTGAACCCTTCTCTCTCTTTATAACCCCACTCCCTCCATATCTCTCTATCTATAAACCCCTAATACCTAATCTCTCCCTCTCTGTCTCTAAGCACCTAACCCATAATCTCTCTCTCTCTCTCTCTCTCTCTCTCTAACCCCACCTTTCCCCAAAACCCTTACCTATCTCTGACCCAACCCTCCATTATGTCTTCTCCTTTCACTGAACCCCCCTCCCTCTTTATAAATCCCTACCTATACTTAACCACCCACAACAACTCCTACCACTAACCACCAACCATCAATCTCTCTCTCTCTCTCTGTAAACCCTTAAAAACTCAATATATTTCTCTCTCTCTATCTCTCTCTCTCTCTCTCTCTCTAAATTCCTAACCTCATATCTCTCTCTCTCTCTCTCTAAACCCCTAAACCCCAATCTCTCTCTCTCTCTCTCTGAACCCCTAAACCCCAATCTCTCTCTCTCTAAACCCCTAACAACCAATTTCTCTTTTTCAATCTCTCTCCCTCTCTCTCTCAAACCCTAAACCCCAATCTCTCTAAATCTCTCTAAACCCCTAACCTCTCACTCTCTCTCTATGTAGCACCACCTTTTCCTAAGCCCACCTTCCTCTCTCTCCCCTCCTTTCCCTAACACACCTTCCTCTATCTCTCCTCCTTTCCCTAACCCCCTATCTCTCTCTCCAAGACCATCTTTCTGTAATGCCCCTCTCTCTCTTTAACCTAACCTCTCCTCTCTCTCACCTCCTTTCCCTGAACCCTCCTCTCTTTTTATAAACCCACTCGATCCATATCTCTCTATCTATAAACCCCTAATACCTAATCTCTCCCTCTCTATCTCTAAGCTCCTAACCCATAATCTCTCTCTCTCTCTCTCTCTCTCTCTCTCTCTCTCCCACACCCCCAATCTTTGGCTTCCTACCTCTACCCCACTACTCCATATCTCTCTTTAACCTACAACTATCCACCTCTCCATCCCTCTCTATGTCTCTATATATATACCTCTTTCCCCTACTCCCCTTACCCTAAACCACCCACTCCAACTCCAACCATCAATCATCACCCCTCGATCATGCTCTCTCTCTCTCTCCCTAAACCATTAAAATCCCCCCCCTCTCTCTCTCTCTCCCTCTCTCTCTAAACCCCTAGCCCTCAATCACTCTATCTCTCTCTAAACTCCCAATCCCCAATCTCTCTCTCCCTAAACCCCTAACCTCAAATATCTCTCTCTCTCTCCATCCCCACCTCTCCCTCCCTCTCTCTCTCTCTCTCTCTAGCCCCACCTTTCCCTAAACCCCCCTCCCTCTCACTAACCCAAACCCCCCTCTCTCTTTCTTCCTTTACCTAAATCCCTCTCCCTCTTTATAACCCCAACCGCTCTCTCTTTCAACCCCCCATCATCCCCTATACCATAAATCCAAATCCCCACATTCCTCTACGTACCCTCTTTATTACCCTAACCCCCGACTCTCTCAATTTCTTTAAGCCTCCTCTCCTCTTTTCCCTCTCCCTCTCTCTTTACCCAACATCCACCTCTCTCTCTAGCACAACATTTCCCTAACCCATCCTTCCTCTCTCTCTTTCTCCAATTCCACCTTTCCGTAATGCCCCCTTGCTCTCTCTAACCCAACCCCCCCTCTCTTTCTCTCCTTTCCCTAACCCCTCTACCTCTTTATAACCCCACCCATCTCTCTATCTCTCTCAACCCCCCATATTCCCCTATACCATAAATACTAAACTCCCCATCTCTCAATGTATCATGTTTATTACCCTAAACCCTAGCCCCATGCCCTCTCTATTACTCTATACATCCACCTCTCTCCCTCCTCTTCTCTTCCCCTTCTCTCTATCTTTATCACCCTAATCACTAACCTACTCCCCAAACCATATACTTGAATCACTAACCATCAACCCTAACCCCTAATATCTCCCTCTCTCCACCTACAAACCCCCAATCCTCACCCTCCTAACCTTACCCCACACACTATCTCTTTATCTCCCCTACCACTAACCTCATCTTCATCCCTCTATCTCTCTCTCTATCCCTTTTCCCCTTACTTCCCTCCAATCTCTCTCTCTTTCTCACTCCCTCTCTCTTTAAACCCCTAACCTCTAATATCCCTCATTCTCTCTATGTCCTCCCCCAAACACCCACTCTTCACTCTCCTAACCCTACCCACTACTCTATCTATCTCTCTCCCGCACCACTAACCACCTCCCCATCCCCTCAATTCATTCTCTATTCAAACCCCTAAATTTCAATCTCTCTCCCTCTAAACGCTTAAACCCTCAATATATTTCTATATCTCTTTAAACCCATAAACCTACATATTTTTCTTTCTTTCTCCATCTCTAAACCCCTAACCCCAATATCTCCCTCTCCAAACCCCTAACCCCAATATCTTCCTCTCTAAACCCCTAACCCCCAATCTGTCTCTCTCTCTCAAACCTCCACTCCTCATCGTCCTAACCCATAATTTCTCTCTATCTCTCTCAAACCCCCTCTACTCACCCTTATAACCCTCTATACACTCTATCTATCTCCCCCCCACACCATTGACAACCTATATTCCCCCTGCTCTCTCTCTCTCTTTCTCTCTCTCTCTCTCTATCTCAACACCCTCAATGACACTACTATCCCATCACCCGAACACTCAGTCCCTTTACCAATTCCATTGTCTATTGCCACAGAATTCCAGCCTTCGGCTGTCTCTCTGCAGTCACCCATAGTCAATTTATCAACAACCACTACTGATGTAGCTTCTAAGATTTCCTCACCATATTCACCCACCAAAGTTCATAGTCAACTTCCACTCCCAGAAGCTAATGTTGATACTTAGGTTCCATCATATGAAGCCTTTATCTCAATCCCTTCTCCAGATCCAACTTTGTCAGTTCCTCAAGCTGTCTCTACATCTTCAGTTACTACTCAAGTCACCATACCTATTCCTACCCTTGTTATTACCCAAACACCTCCACTAATCTCAATAGTTAGTGTTACTTCCACTTCCACATAGTCAATGGTTGAATACACAGATGAAGATGTAGTTCCCACTGGAAATTAATTCTATAGCAAGGATGATAAGACAGTGATAAGAAATACCAGGAAAAGAGGTCAAGGTCAAGATGGTTTGGAAGCACCTGAACCAGTTCAAGTAATATGGGCTCCCAGGACCAACAATCCAAGAATTGAAGCAATTGAAGCAGCAACAACCTTAGGAGCATTTGCCAATGCTAATTGGGATTCGATCCAGGGTTTGCATAGGGAATTTGACCTCAGGGATGAAGAGATCAAAAACCTGAAAGAGGAATTGGATGAAGCTAAAAAACAACATTCTACTGATGTGGCTGACCTCAGGAAAATTTGGGCAAGTAAGTTGCAAGACCTAGAGCAATAGAATGCCACTCTTCTCACTGAACTCAGTCTCTCACAATCTCAACATTCCATTGATGTTGAAAAAAAATCTTCCTAGGAAAAGTAGGTTGAGGATGCAACTGCAAGTGCAGCCTCCTCAAGTTTTCTCAAGTTTACACCCTGTGATTTTAAGAATCTAGCCCTCAAGGTGAATCAGGATCATCATAAGTTTTTGGAGAAAGTATACATTGCTTTGGATGAAATCAGGGAAAATTTCATTAATTTTTCCAAGATGTCCTCCACCCTTGAAGAACAAAAGTAGAAGAGACTCCAAGCTTTTAAGGCTCAGGAGGAAATCAGTGAATGGAAGGGTTATGTTAAGAATACACCAAAAGATATCCCAATCCTCAGCAGTTTCAAGTTTAAAAAGATCAAAGCCTCTCTCAATACTTGGCTTGATTATAATGAAACAACTGAGGAGACTATCAATAAATCAAAATATATATGCACCGGGTGATGGTATGCAGTTGACAACATTATGCATCTTCTAGGCTTACCATTAATGACCCCTATCCTAGAAACTTTGCCGCCAAAATGCAGACTTGAAGAGCTCGAGAGTAGGCGTGAGGACTTCGCACAGAGGATTCGAGCTCTTGACAAGTCAGCATTCAGGATGTGGATGATTTGGTTAGAGAACCAGTTGTCATGGAAGGCAAGATTCGTATGTATCTTCACACTTGGCACAAGCTAGCGAAATATGACATGGAGAATAATGTGTGCAATGTTCAGTTAGCTTTAGAATCTATCAGTTTCTCAAATATAGACGAGCCATTAGACATATATGAGAAATGGCAGGATTTCTTGGATTTGTAGGTTTGATCCGATTTTGTAATCTCTGTTTTCTAGGGATCTTCATTTTGGACTCTGTTGTAATTATTTAAAGAAGGATACCTCTCGTAGTTAGGGGTTGGTAATTTTGGAGTTGTAAGTCAGAAGAAGATTGGACTGGAGATACTCTGTGTATCAGAGCCATTGTAATTTTTGTACAAGACCTCTTATACAGTAAAGTTATCTTTTGATCTATCTTCTATTGTTCCTCAAATTTCTTTCAGAATTGCGGAATTAATGCTTCAAATTGTCATCTGTTATGTCCTTAACCTTTTGTAGGATATCCATTAATACATAGATTTTTTATATTGGTTTCTCTGTATAACTGTTTTATGTTTGAAAATGTTTCATTGAGTTTCCTTAATTTAAACATTTTCATTTTATATTTCTGCAAATCATTTGGTGCAAACATATATAATCAAATGTTAATTTTTAATTTAGCAGAGTGATTACAGACTGGATTTTGAATGAGCCTGAATACTTGAAAGATTGTCATTTGATTTTCATTAACTGATAATAATTTAAGTTAACAAGGAACACAACTAAAGACATTTTTTTTAAGCTATTCAATTACTTCTTTAATCACATCTCAAGACCAATCTGCACATAAACAAGCTTTCATTTTAGAATAGGACTGACTTAGACTAGTTTCCCTTTTCTAAAATAGGTTAGGTTAGCTTTGTATTACCATATCCACACCTTGGTTTTCCTTGACTGGAAAACTGATCTTATAGGTCAACTCATCTACTCTTAGAGTGCTAGCAGAGGCCTAATATTCGTGGAGGATCACCACACCAAACAGGTTGGGGATAGAACTGCCCTTGTGCAGGCTCTTTTGAGGCCTTTCAACTTGGGTTTTCTTCCTTTGTTGAGTGTCTTGGAACATTCCAGCACCTTTCAATCTAACTTGCACAACCGAGGCATCAACAAATGGCGCTATAAGGAGGCCCAATAGTGCAACATGCCTAAACAATCCACTAAGAAACCTCCTCCAGCAAGTACTTCAATGGTTGAAACTCGAAGCCAATCAAGGGCTTCAACATCTGAACAACCAACAGAGTCACAACCAACGGTTGTCCCTGTTACACCTGCTCAACAAATTGTTGCACCTGTTGTATATGCAGCACAACAGGAAAACACAGGGAATATCTTTATTGTATCACCTACTAGAGGAACCCTCTCACTAGAGCAGATATTGAAAACATCAGCCGATACAGTCACTAGGGAAAAAAAATGATGTGCTGATTAACGAGGACATGTTTTTGCAGTGATCAATTTAGAAATTTTTATGCAGAATAATAATCAAGAACCTCAGCAAGAAATAGTTTCACAGATCAGTGATCCAATCATCCAATAGGCAACTGATCAAAATATTGAACATCAACAAACACTTAATCCACAACCTGAAAATCAAGAACTGGATGGTCAATCAGGTTCCCCTGAATACAACCTTAGTCAACTTTTTTAGGAAACACAAGATCAGCCAAAACTTGGAACTAGTGGACCACCACCATCTCCTCCTTCACCCTCATCCTCTTCCTTAGACAGTGAACATTCTTCAAGCTCTTTGTCAGAAGAAGAAGGAGAAGAACCACCAATTGCTGCAGAAGGCCAAAACAGACCATGGCTCGACCAAGATGTAGTATGGGTACTTGGAGACCAACATAGACTACCCAAAAATCCTGAGAAGTGGTTACCCAAGTTTAACCCAGATGACAAATCACCTGCCCTAGATCATGTTAAAACCTTCATGCAGGCTATTAGGATTAGAAGTGTCATTCATGAGAATGTAGTCTGTAGACTCTTTCCTTATACTTTTGAAGGAAAGGTAGCTGCATGGTATTTTGCCTTGCCACCAAGGTCTATTGTTTCTTGGGATGAATTTGAGAAATTATTCATCCAAAAGTTTGGAGATGACAAAACAACACAGGATCTTGTTTTGGAATTATCCTCCATGAAAACAAAGGGAAAGAAAGGGTTAAAGATTTAAACCAAAGGTTCTCATACTTAAAAAATAGAATTCATATCAACCTTCTTCCTGCTGAAGAATTGTTGATAGCCTACTATGAAAAAGGCCTACCTGCTTCGATTTCAATGTGGATGAAAGGAGCACAAAAGGGAATTTTGATGGAAGTGTTTGCTGAAGCAACACAAGTTGAGAAGGAAACTTTTTGTCTCAAGGAAAATCCAGAAATCTCAGAAGAATAGCCTTCAACTTCCAGGGAAAGGAATGATAGTGTTCTTAAACCCACTTCACAAAACAAGGATCCATTTGACATAACTGACATGAAAAAGCTCATTCCAAAATTGTCAAATGAGATGGTAGATTTGAAAAGAACTAACAATAAAAGTCAAAACCAAAATAGAGGTTTTGTGAGGCCACCTTTCAGGAGACCTTATCAACCTCCACCGAATCTACCACCTCCTAATCCAACAGAAGGCCTCACGAATGAAGAAATTTATTCTATTTTTAGAGCCTTAGCAATAGAATCTCAAAACACCCCTGAAGTTCCCAATGATCAGACTGCTCCAGACCCACAATTACCTAAGGAAGAAGAACATGAACATGAGGATCCACAAATCAACAATGTAAGTTACTTTTCAGAGCTTCCTACGTGTGAGGAAGAAGAAGAACCTGAGACTGTGTTTAACATTCAGCATCCTTATAACACAAGGTCTAAACCTCAACCTCCTCAGGAACCTTCATCATCCACATCAGTTCCTAATAAAGGCAAGAATGTCCCTCACAAGGATACGGTCATCCTTGAGATGGAGTAAAATTTAGTTGAAGATCTTAAAATAGTGAAGGCAAACATCTCTTTGTTTGAATGATTGAAAATCCCCTCAATGAGGGATACTTTACCCAAAAGCATGGTGGTCAAACAACCAAGAGACTTGCAGAATAATAACCTTGACTCTTTCACTAAACCAGATGATCAAAAGTCTGGTGGCAGAAGGACACCTCCTTTTCTGCTTACCTCTGAGATTTTCAACCGAAACATACATAATTGCATGATAGATTCTGGTGCCTCATCAAATGTGATGCCTCTTTCTGTCTGCAGAAAGTTGAATGCCACATGGGAACCTTGCCCTACTCAGATAGTACAACTTGACAGATCAAAAGTTAGAGTAGTAGGAAGGCTTAGAAATGTCTTAATTACATTATCAGTTGATCCTCTAATCCATCAAACAATTGATATAGTCATTGTTGATATCCCAGAAGCATATGGTATGTGGCTCAGTAGAGACTGGTTAGAAAAGCTAAAAGGTTATTTTGCTACCGATTGGTTCGATTTGTGGTTACCCTACAATGGTCAACCAAACAAGATCAAGATAAGTAGGGAGCCTTTTATGAAACAGACAGTCACAGACTTGAATGACTCAAGTGAGACTGTGGGTTATTTCAACATGCACATTGAACACTTTACCTTTGATACCTTTTTCGGGAATTTATCAGCTGATGTTTCACCAGAGGAGAATGCACAGAACGAATCTCAGGTAACTCATCTCACTTTTGTGCCATTCTCAGTAGAAATTGTACATAATGTTTTTAATGTAAATACAAATTTCATATTAGATCTCATTGCTTGGACATTGTTTTTTGACGGTTCTAAATCTAAGGATGGAGCTGGTGTAGGATGTGTTCTCATAGATCCAAAAGGGACAAAAACTATGATTGCATGCAGATTAGAGTTTGATTGTACTAACAATGTGGCTGAGTATGAGGCCTTGATACAGGGACTGAAAAAGACTATTGACTTGAAAGGATAGGTCATCCATTGCTTTGGAGATTCATAAATTATTGTGAAACAGGTGAGGAATAAGATACACTGCTTGTCCCCCTGCCCGTTGAATGATCAAAAATTGGTAAGAGATCTTACTAGCTCCTTTATTGCATTCAATATTAATTCAGTCCCTAGGTCTCAGACTTTCGATGCTGACTTGTTGGCAAATACAGCTTCCATATTGATTCCACCAGAGGGCCTATCTCCTCAAACATTCTCAATAGAACTGATGTATAGGCCTTCTATACCAGATAATGTGACCAACTGGAAGGTATTCGATGATGATCAGCAGATACTTGATTTTCTGACAAACCAGGACACATTCCAAGATATGGCTATAGACAAGGATGAACATGAAAATTCTCTCTCCGATTCCTCGAATGTCATCCCAAAGTCTGTGATCAATTTGGAGAAGTTCTATGATTTGCAAGACAAATTCAGACACAAAATCAATTGTAAAACAAAGAGCTCCACACTTAATTACGAGCGAGTCAATTTAGGGACCGAGCAAGAACCCCGTTTTATCAATTTAGGAATTGATTGCACCCCAAAAGAAAGGCGAGCTATCATCAAACTGTGTAAGCAATATAAAGATGTCTTTGCTTGGACCTATGGCGAATTGAAAACATTTGACACTAGCATCATCTACAATATACCAATGAAGACGGAGGTTAAGCCATATCAACAGAAACTGCGGAAAATGCATCCCAGTTTAGACCCTTCTATGAAAAAAGAACTAGAAAAGCTACTCAACCGAATTATTTTTCCGGTGAGACATACACAGTGGATAGCCAATTTGGTGCCTGTACGCAAGAAAAGTGGTGAAATCCGATTATGTGTCGATTTCAAGAATTTGAACTGAGCCTCAAAAAAAGATATCTACCCTGTTCCACCCATGGAACAGATTCTCCAAAAGGTAGCAGGGTCAGAAATTTTTTCTCTCCTAGATGGCTTTTCAGGGTACAACTAGGTTATGGTTTCCCCAGATGTCCAATTAAAGACAGCTTTCAGAACCCCTTGGGGCACCTTCTCCTACAAGCGAATTCCTTTCGGTTTGATTAATGCAGGGGCCACTTTTTAGAGAGCTATGGATATAGATTTCCGAGGTTTAACACATAATTATGTCGTGCCTTGTTTAGATGATATTACCATATTTTCAAAAAAAATGACATGAACACCTATTTGCTCTTAAGCAGGTTTTCGAAC
Organism: Larix kaempferi; assembly: GCA_027924585.1. NCBI lineage: Eukaryota > Viridiplantae > Streptophyta > Pinopsida > Pinales > Pinaceae > Larix > Larix kaempferi. Next base: position 1,456,479 of record BSBM01001166.1, on the reverse strand, counting down.
GTTGCAGGAAATTTGGCATTTCCTTGAATCCCAAGATATCCATTTTCGCAGTCACGGAAGGAAAGCTATTGGGCTTCATCGTTTCAAAAGTAGGTATGATCATCGACCCCGAACGCACAGATGCAATTTCAAAAATCGGCTTACCAAGTTCGTGTAAAGCAATGCAGTCCTTCTTGGGTAAGATCAACTTTGTATGCAGGTTTGTACCTAATTTTGCTCATATAGTTAAACCTTTACAACATTTAGTTAAGAAATATGTACAGTTCACTTGGTCACAAGAACAAAAGGATGCATTTGTGGAAATTCGTAAGGCTATTGCTGAAGCTCCTACTCTCATGTCCCCGGATTTTGATAAAGATTTTATTCTCTACACTTTGGCCACTGATTTCTCCTATGCAGTTGTTTTGACACAGAAACAGGACAGAGATATAGAGATCCCAATCTCTTTCATAAGTTCAACCTTCAAGGGTGCAGAGCTCAATTATTCACAAATTGACAAACAAGCCTACGCAGTTTACAAGTATGTCAAACATTACAGGCCTTATTTGTTAAAATCCCGAACAAAGGTCATTGTCCCATATTTTGCTATTAGGAATGCGCTGATCCAGAAGGAATTGGGAAAAAAAAGGGCCCACTGGATGACTACTCTGCAAGAGTATGATTTGGAAATAAAGCCAGCCAAAATTTTCAAAGGACAAGGCCTCTGACTTCTTACTGCTCAATCTAACGATCCCCTGCAGCAGCTTGTTGAATGGGAACAGGAAGAAGATATTCCTATAGGTTCTGTCAATGCTATTGATACCCCGACATCAGAATGGTATGATCATATCGAATTTTTCCTAAATAATGGGTTTGCTCCTGAAACCTTGGACTTTAAGAAACGAAGAGCCTTGAGATTAAAGGCTGCACCTTATCATTTTATTAATGAAGTCTCGTTTAGGAAAAACTATGATGGGGTTTTTCTTAGGTGTTTAGAAAAACATGAAAATGATGACATCTTATTCCAATTTCATGAAGGACTAGCTGGACGTCATTTTTCAGGTGAGACAACAACTCATAATATTCTTAGAGCTGGGTATTACTGGCCTACGTTGTTTAAAGATGCTTATGCCTATGTAAGAAGGTGTGAACCATGCCAGAAATGCACAGGGAAGTTCAACAAACTTGCATCCCCTTTGCAACCAGTCACTGTTCAGTTTCCATTTCAGCAATGGGGGCTGGATTTTGTCAGGCCCATAAATCCTGCCTCATCCCTCCAACACAAATACATTCTCACAGCAACTAACTACTTCACCAGATGGGTGGAGGCATTCCCACTTAAGCAATGTAATGCTATCCAAGTCATTTCTTTCCTAGACAGTCAGATACTTTCACGATTCGGTACTCCAAAATTCCTAGTTTTTGATAATGCATCCTATTTTTCCTTGATTGACATAACTGAATATACTTTTGAAAAGGGGATGAAACTCAAATTTTTTGCCAATTACTACCCACAGGGTAATGGGTTGGCTGAGTCTTCGAACAAAAATTTGATCAACATTCTGAAGAGGACTGTGGCCACTCACCATAGAGATTGGCATACACAGCTCAATAATGCTCTTTGGGAAGATTGGATTACTCCAAAGGCATCAATTGGAAATTCTCCTTACTGTCTAGTGTATGGCAAAGAAGCCATTCTTCCTACTAATCTTACCATCGCTTTACTACAGTTAGCCCAGTCTGTCCAAGAAGATGATTCTTATCCCCTCTAGCAGACAATTGACACCCTACTTAAACTAGAGGAAGATAGAGAAGTGGCTAGAAACAAGTTATATCATCATCAACAGATGGTGAAAAGATGGTTTGATGAAAAATCTTCATCTGACAAGGAATTTTCTATTGGAGACTTGGTTTTAAGATGGGACAAACAACACAAAGATAAGACCAGTATACCAAGTTTCAATGCCTCTGGTTGGGACCTTTCATTGTTACAGAAAAGATGGGTCCTGGTACTATTCGATTATGGACATTGGAAGGAGTTGTGGACACTTATCCAGTGAATGTTTCACTCCTCAAAAAGTATTTTGTTTGATCAGGATGATGTACTTGTACATAGGTTTGTTTTGCTATTTATTTTCTTGATTGGATTGTCTACTTTGTTTTCATTTGTTTGCTTTAAACTCCACACATTTGGTTATACTCATTGATCAGTTTCTCTCTTGGTGGTGATTTCAGCTTGGGTTTTATAACTGTCTTCCAGCCATAATTTTGTCCTGTATCGAAGGTTGTTCAACAAAGGGCATACAGCTAATGATTGCAGGACCCTGAATTGATATCTCTCCACCCTGGTCATTATCTTACACATGTCTTATTTGTTTAATTGGGGTCTGGAGAATAGCAGAGTCTCCATTGTCTTGTGTTTCATGCTTCAAGTTGCATATCATAATAACCTTCCTAGCTTGTTTTGCTCTGGATCCTTTTATAATCACCTTGGTAATAAATCTGTTAATAAATGTAAATTACAAGGTGGGAGGTCTTGCTATCAAGCCATCCCATTAGGTTCATAGGTGCTAAGCAGAATGACATCTTCACATCAAGCCACCACAATTGGAAGATGACTTTCAGTTTTACTGGGAGTTGGAAGATCCTATCACAGGTCGGTCCATTCATGATCAGTGAAGCATTGGTGAGTAACACTACTAAAATATGGTCACCAAGCCATGGTAGTGCCTTGTAATTTTCAACCTAATAAAATTTGTTTTGCTCATTTTTAAAGATGCTCATGCATGTAGGGATAGGGGGGTCTTATTGCAAGCCATCCCTGCCATGATCATGGGTTAATTTGGACTGAAGCTACCACAATATGGTCACCAAGCCATGGTAGTTGCTTCCAGTATTGCAACTCCAAGACAAGGAGTCTCATTATCGAGCTGGCTTGATAAGTTTCTGAGTTATGCTTGTGAATGGCACTGCTAATATCTAATCACCAAGTCAGGGCAATGGTCTTATATACACAGTCTCTTCTTCTAAATCTAAAAAAAAAAAAAGAGAATCTCATGAAATGTTTCATGTAAATAAAATCTCAATAAATCAAGGTGATGTGTAATTAGGATATCCAAGAGCATTTTCAAGTATGTGCCTAGGTTCAACACAAGCTGCTTCTCCATGATTACATAAAGGTGAAGGATCTCAGTTGTTTCTTCAACCCCCTTATCAGATTTGCATTATTCTCAACATGATCATATATAGGGATTTATTAATTTCATGTTCCATGCTCGTTAACTGTCTCTCTTGTGATCAATGCTTTTGGAAAAATTCAGGTTGAAATGGTGGTGTGGCTAACATGTTTCATTTAGCTAAATTTCATTGCAGAGATAACTGGTTCTTCCCAGCTAGCCGCTATTTGTTGTGGTCACAACATATCCCATGCTTAGCTGAAGCACGGGAACCCCATTTTGAATAAACACAAAGGTATTTTGGTGAGTGCACTCTGTAAATATGAGAATTTGGGTTTTCACTTGTTTAGATATCTCACCCATAGTTTTGTCCTGCATGTTTCCCTCTTTCCGGATGATCTCTAACTGTCTGGTTTGTCAAAATCTTCAAATTTTGAGTATTTTACCCTTTTTTTTAATCATCCCGAAACCCGACAGTTAGGAGACACGAAACCCACAACTCGACAATTTCGGGTTGCGAGGTGTTTGTTTTGTAGTTTTGGATTTTGGTCGACCCGAAACCCGCAACCTGACAGTTGTGGGTTGTGGGTTTGTCTTGTAATAATTTTGGGAAATTATTATCCCAAAACCTGAAACCCGAAAACCCACAATTGCGGCTTTCGGCTTTCAGGCTCTGTCTTTTTATTTATTTTTGTTGCGCGCTCCCAAAACCTGCAACCCGCAACCATCGGATTGTCGCTTTTGGGAAGTTCTTTTCAGTTTTTGAGTTTGTCATTCCCGAAACCCACAACCCGCAAGCTTCGGGTTGCGGCTTTCGGGAACCCGTTTCTCATTTTTTCGATTGTGATTACTCCCGAAACCCGAAACCCGCAATTGCGGCTTTCGGCTCTCTAGAATTCTTTTCCACTTTTGCTATTTGCACGACCCCGCAACCCACAATTGTCGAGTTGCGGTTGTTGGGATCCCTTGATAAATTTTGTGAATAAAACTGTTGCGTGATCCCGAATCCTGCTTCGGTTAATCTCGACCGTTCATTTGTTCTGATCGCGTGGTTATCTTTAATCCGATGAATTCAATAAATAGGGTTTTTTCTATTTTATTTTTACCATTTTACTTTCGAAGAATTACTCCGTCGCACTGTTGTTTTTACCATGGATTCCGTATCAAGTGCCATTTCTCCATTTGTTTTCTATTTCGGGTAAGCTCATTGCCATCCTTACACTACCAGTCTATAATTCTGCTATTTTTGGATTGATTTTGATTTTAAATTTTCTTATTGATCATAAATTGCAAGTTCTTGCGCCATGTCGAAAGGTACACGTTCTAAAACGCCACTTAGAGATTCCCTGATCAAAGACCCTAATTTTGGTTTGCTCTCCGATACCAGTGAGCGAGTCATTGAGACATACCAGATAGATTGGTCGAAAATATACACCATTTTTTTATCATGACAACCTTTCTCATGTTGAGAATGATAGACCAGTGTACGAGAGAATTAGGGCCTCCCAAATTCATGCTATTGTTGCGCGCCCTGCTATCCTACCTTACACGGATGCTGTAAAATGAATAATTGAGAATGCCAGTGTTAAAGACCATTGTTTTAATGATAGCATGGGGTGCCACTTAACACATTTTCACTCATAGGTCTTTGTCTGAGCTTTTTCTTTGAAACCTCATGTGTAGACCCTCTCGCCTGATTTTATACAGTTTTCCAAAACTCGGTTTAACTTTAACGAGATGATTAGGTCATGGATGCTTAAGCTGAACGCCTTTGTGCCTAAGGCTGATAACCTTTATCCCATTATCTGGTTTAAGGAACCCTACTCTTTATTGGAAGCCATGCTCTGTAGGGTTTTTGGTCTACCAAGTTGTTCTCTTTTCAAAGCAGAATCAACACCTATAGCACATCATGTGCTAGTGACAGGTGAGTCTTTCCCATGGGCTTCTATCCTGTCGGCTGAAATAAAGAATGCCATTCATGAATATCAAAAGGCTCCAGCTCATAAGAAACCACCCTTTTTCCTATCTGCATATGTCCTTGATGTTTTTTGCTCAGAGTTCCAGTACCCTAACTTGGGTTGGAATTGGACCCCTTAAGACCCTCTTGTACACATTTATCATTCGAAATTGTGGGAAGAGAATTTTTCACCTTTGTTATATGACATTTGTGACCACTTCATGGGCACCATCTATTTCAAGATCTTCAGGCAACAACCACCTGCATTCTCAGAAGATGTTAAGACTTTCATCAACACCATGGGTGATTGGTATGTAGGTGAGTATTTTTCATACACCAGGATTTGGGGAAGTGACATAGTGCACCTGCTTCCCAAGATTGTCCCGGAAAGGATGGTAATACAGGAAGTTTCTTTTCAAACTGTCACTGATGGCATGTATAAGAAACTCACAGGTCCCAGGAAGAAAGGTTGGCCTAAGTTTTCTCTCAATCTTGGTCAACTGGATATCCCAACTTCAACTTGGGCTGTAGTTCTAGGTGACCAGATAACTGCCTTGAGATTAGGTACTACCCCGAAAAGGAAACATGACCCCAAGAAGTTCCTGGATGCACACCTCAAGCAAGTACATATGAAAATATATTATGCACATGAGTTAGTTCCAGATGACTTCGTATACCAAGGGGTGGACACATTCTCATAGGTTCTAGCTGAGGCAAAAGACCTACAAGAACATTAGGACATTTTAAAGTACCAGAATGAACTTAAGGTTGGATTTCTGAGTTACAGGGCCATGCAGCTAAATATCATTGAACAAGCAAGAAGAAACAAAGAAGAGAAAGAAGCTCAGAAGGCCAATACTCCTCTTGTTGATGTATATGTAACTTCAGAATGTATTTCACATATATGTATATTGTATTCCTATAGAGATGTTATTATTCCTCTATACGGAAGTGTCGTAACTTATACTTGATGGGTTATTAGACCACCTTGTTTGGGGTCGGCCCTGTATAAGTCATGTGGGTCAAAGGGTTATTAGACCACCCTATTGGGGGTCGGCCATGTGGGTCAAAGGGTTATTAGACCACCCTATTGGGGGTCGGCCCAGTCAGCATTATGTTATGTGGTTAAGTTCGAGCCTACATGAGTTAGGTAAAAAGGCAAGTCAAGTCAAGTATAAATAGAGTGCAGGAGGCACTCTATTTGCTCACTCACTTCACACACATGCACTCAAGGAGGAGTGGCGCACTTATGGAGGAGGAGGATCTGCTACTAGGTTGTGTCTATCTCTTATGGTTGGTTGTATCATTGCTCTATCTATCTCTGAGGAAGTTATTGGGGTTTTTCACCTTTATGGTTTTCCCCAAGTAAATCTTTGTGTCTCTTGTGTGCTTGCATTATTGTCTCCATGATTGATATGCTGTAGATATGCTATACATGTTGTTCTCTCAGTTAAGATCCTAGATCAGATTGAAGTAAATTCTGAAAATTTAACATGGTATCAGAGCTAGCCTGAAAGAAGGCATGATATGGCATGTATGACACTTGTTGCACTTACGATGCTAGGGCTTGATATAGCAAAAACCAGTCATCGTAGCACTTTCACTATAAATCCATTTTGGAGAAGTTTTCGGATCTGAAACTGTTACAGGACGAAGATTAAATCTCCAGGTACCTTGTGTCCAAAGGACAACCTCTAATTCGTTGTACTTTGTGATTTATGATCTGTGCAATATAGGGTTTTTGCCTCTTCCAGATCTGAGTTAAAATCAGGTGACCTTGGGAAAAAGGTCATAACTTGGGCTAGGAAGCTCCAAATGAAATTTCGTAAAATGTGACAGGTATTACACAGACTGTAATATCTCAAAAAACTTTTTCAGAGGCCGAAGGTGAACTAGTGACACGTGGAACGCCGTACAAGTTCGCTCTTCTGTATTATCCCATAAACAGGTCACGTTGCGACACTTGGCATAACTCTCTCTTAGAGAATCCAATTGAGGTCAGAACTATCAGGATGGAAATATAACAGGCCGAGATATCTCAAGAAATCGTTTCAGAGGCCGAAGTTGAAACAGTGACACTTGGAACTCCGTACAAGTTCGCTCTCCTGTATTATCCCAAAACAGGTCACATTGCGACATTTGGCATAACTCTCTCTCAGAAAATCCAATTGAGGTCAGACCTATCAGGATGGAAAGCCAACAGGTAAGGCTATCTCAGGAAACGTTTTCAGACCCTGTGGATAAAAAAGTTTGGAGTTACACCAGAAACAATCAGGTACATATTTATGTCAAAACAGAATTATTTTTTGGTACCTTCATTCATGGCTTCCAGAAATTAGGGTTTTGGATAAAGTTGGAATTTTTGTAATCAGAGACCACGGCTGAATGCTACTCATCAAAATAAAAATTTAGAGACCAAGATCAGAATTTTTGGTTGGGCAGAAGGCCAGGCTTGATCAGACCCTAGTTCGGGACTTTGATCAGGAAAGTGGAAAATTAGGGCTTCTGTAAAAATGGGAATTTTTGAAATTTGTGACCACGGCTGGAAGCTCCTCAGAAAAATAGAAGCTTAGAGATTTGGATCAAACTTTTTGATTGGGTAGAAGAGTGGGATTCATCAAACCCCAGTTCAGGGTCACGTCCAGTGAATCTGGAAGTTTCAAAGGCAAAATTGAGGAGTGAAACTTTGCAGTTTTCAAATTCTGAATATAGCAGCTTGATCAGCTCATCAAGGCACATATTTCTATCCTTTCAGAAGTTTGAAATTCAAAGTTTGAGTTTTTGGGGTTTCTCTGACAAACCCATATCTATCTCCAGTCCCAGTTCTTGTAAATCAAGTGGATTGGATTAATCCTAGAAGAAGATGGATTGGTCACTTGCATAAGTGAAGAAGTTCCTGTTTCAGAGGGAGATGAGGCTAAGGCCTTACATAAGAAGATTACAAGCGATCTCGACAGGTATGACTCATCGAGGTATGTTTTGAGATTTGTTCATGATTAAGTTTATGGTATGTTTGTCTTCATGTTACTACGGTTAGTACAATCTTGATTTTAGTATCTTATACTGTTGTTGATAATGATTATTCCTGAAAAGTCATAGGTTTGAATAATCATGGTTGTATGCATATTATGTTTCTTACCATAATTGATGATATGACTAACCAGAAGAATCATGAAGGTATAGGTTTGAATAATCACAGGTTTTATGCATATTATATCTCTTATCTTGTTTGATGATTCAACTAACCTGAAGAGTCATAGGTTTGAGTAATTATAGGTTTAGACATGTTATGCTTCTTATGATTTGACTAACCATAAGAATACTACATAAACCTTGAATGCTAATGCTTATTATTTTATGTTTGAAATGATCATGATTATACATGCTTGAGATTATTGTGTTTTAATAGTATACTAATGAATGTATGATTTTATATGAGATCACAAGGATAACTCAATCATGATACTAATAAGCATGCATAGGGACCAAGGATGAATATGAGTTCAAGAACAGGTAATTCAGGAAGCAAAGATCAATAGGGAGCACACTCCAGTTGCTCCTGCAAGAAAGCAAAGGAGCACACTCCAGTTGTTCCTGCAAGAAAGAAAAGGAGAACACTTCAGTAGTTTCTGCAAGGATGCAGATATTCAGAGGGAGTTGTCCATCTCTCTACATTCCACAACAGAAAGGTGTAGAAGAAGCTACTTCAGATTAGGACTCCAGTAGCTCCTGTAAGGAAGCAAAGACTCAGAGGGAGTCCACCCAATGAACAAACAAAGATAAGTATTTTAATTATCATTTCTTGCATATGTGTTTGTTTAAATAAAATTGTTCAATGATGTATATGCTCATGTTCCTAGACTTAGGATATGTATTGTGCATATTAGAATAGTTGCATTGATGAACAGTATACTACTAATATACATGGGTAAGTGGTCTATGGCACTGTACAACATTCCATTGCTACTTATCTAGAATGAAACCTCTTTGCTGACATGTTGGGAGTTGTGCACACTCTTAACAATGTTCTGGTAGAGATTGGAAGGCATCTAGAAAGTTACGGGATATGGATAAATGTTGTATTGAAGCATTGGCTAAGATAATTGCATGACTGTATGACATATTTATTTATGTGTAAGAATTTGTTCTGAAAACTATGAGATGTTTTCTAATCATGCAATTTAACTTGTTGTGTAGGAAAGATCATATGCCATCACCTACAAAAGAAGAACTACAACATTTGTTCAGCAACAAAAATTATCTATTGAAGATATTGAAGTTCCCAGGATACGAGAAGAATGCCATGATCCGTCGATCATGAAGAACAATGTTTGGGATGCGGTCCCAAGAGCTGAAGGGAAGTCTGTTGTGACTTCCAAATGGAACTATCAGATCAAGCATGTTGCAGATGGTAGCATAGAGAAATATAAAAGTGATGAAATAGAAGATACACCAGATGGATTCAAGACAGCTTCCTTGAATGGTGTAGTTGAAGAAGAAGTGCATGTGGAGCAGCCACTTGGTTCTGAGACACATGATAGGAAATCATATATGTGCAGAACTTGGTATGGTGAAGATAGATTGATTGCCGACACGCAGCGGAAGCTTACTACCGAGTTCGAGATGAAGAACTTGGGGATGATGCACTATTTGTTTTTTTGGCATGGAGGTGTGGCAGAGTGCAGATGGAATATTCCTTGGACAAGGGAAGTATGCAGTAGAGATCCTGAAGAGGTTCGGGATGATGGATTGCAAGGCCATGGCCACACCTATGGCATCGAATCTGAAGCTTCTATGTGATGCTTCATCTGAGCCGGTTGATGTCTCTATGTATCGTCAGATGATTGGCTCCTTGATGTACCTGATGAACACGAGACCAGATATTTGCTTTGCTGTGAACACATTGAGCCAGTTCCTGACGGATCTGAGGAGTGTTCACCTGGTTGCTGTAAAGCATGTTCTGAGGTACCTGAAGGGTACAGTGGATTATGGTCTCAAGTATGAAGCGAATCAAAAGTTTAACCTGCAGGGTTATGTTGATTCAGATTGGGATAGCAGTGCTGCAGATAGGAAGAGCACATCTGGGTGTTGCTTCAGTATGGGATCAGGTATGATCTCTTGGTTTAGCAGGAAGCAGTCCTACCTAGAACTGAGTACAGCTGAGGCAGAGTATGTTGCAGCCTGTTCAGCTAGTTGTGAGGAAGTATGGCTACGGAAGCTACTGTCTGAGTTATTTAATCTCCCGTTGGATGCTACTGGTATCTTTTATGATAACCAGAGTTGTGTTAAGCTGTCCGAGAACCCAGTGTTTCATGACAGGTCGAAACACATAGAGATCAAATATCACTATATCAGGGATATGGTGCAAAGAGGAGCTGTGAAGCTCCTGTATGTTGCGACGGACGAGCAGATTGCAGATGTGCTGACGAAGCCACTAGCCAGGGTGAAGTTTGAGTACTTCAGAGAGAGGCTTGGCATGCTTTAGATCGAGGATACTTCGAGGAAGAAGTGATGGACACATTTGATGAAGCCATTCCAAGCATGTTGGAAGGGGGATCCTTCACATGGCTATGGATGTAAGCGCTGGATGATGAGCATCAGGATGATGTTCTGGTTTCTGCTTGGATATGATCAGTTGGATCATGTGTATGTATTTTGTATATGCATCATGTTGGATGCTGATGGATACATTGTGTGGATCATGTATCTTTGTATGATCAGGTAGATCATGTATGCTGATGGATACATTGTGTGGATCATGTATCTTTGTATGATCAGGTAGATCATGTATGCTGATGGATACATTGTGTGGATCATGTATCTTTGTATGATCAGGTAGATCATGTATGCTGATGGATACATTGTGTGGATCATGTATCTTTGTATGATCAGGTAGATCATGTATGTTGATGGATACATTGTGTGGATCATGTATCTTTGTATGATCAGGTAGATCATGTATGCTGATGGATACATTGTGTGGTTCATGTGTCTATGTATGTATCAGGTGGATACTTGGTGTGCATCAGATGGATGCATTGTATGATCAGGATGATCATAGATGACGAGCTTCAGGATGTTGCTCCAGATGACATGCAGCAGGACGTTGCAGTGATGATGATCGGGATGATCATGGATACATCAGGATGATGTATGGTGAGTATCAGGTTGATACTCTATGGCCGTGGATCAGGTTGTGCAGATGAGCATGTAATCCGGTGCCCTGGGAGATTTGCAGATGGTCTTTCGAGGTTTTGCCTATGGCATGTAATTCGGTGCCCTGGGACATCTGGCAAATGCTCTTTTGAGGTTTTGCCTATGGCATGTAATTCGGTGCCCTGGGATATCTGGCAGATGCTCTTGCGAGGTTTTGTCCTATGGCATGTAATTTGCTCCTGGGAGATCTGGACAGGATGAAAAAGGCCTCAGATGCTTCAGCCAGGTTTTGCCATGACCACATGTAATTTGTGCCCTGGGAGATTTTAGGTCGGACTTGTGTACCCGTAACATCCTGAGATGCTCTTGCTAGGTTTTGTGGTGACCACATGTAATTTGTGCCCTGGGAGATCCTTCAGGTTGGAGTTGTGTACCCGTAACATCCTGGGATGCTCTTTCGAGGTTTTGTGGTGGGGTCACATGTAATAGTGCCCTGGGAGATCCTACAGGTCGGAGTTGTGTACCCGTAACATCCTGGGATGCTCTTTCGAGGTTTTGTGACGCACGTAATAAGTCCTGAGGATTCCACAGTATGGCCAGTGATGATGAAGACCTACAGGTGGTGGGCCTACATCCAGTATGAAAAAGGACTGGCTCTGTAGAACTTCCTATGACGAGTAGATTCAGAGATTGATTGAGATAGCAGCAGCAGTGACAATGATGATGACTCGATGACGATTATCCAGTGACGATGATCCAGAGAAGATGACTTGTGCTAGAAGAACTGTGCTGAGAAATACCTTCCTAGTTAAGAGGGAGTGTTGATGTATATGTAACTTCGGAATGTATTTCACATATATGTATATTGTATTCCTATAGAGATGTTATTATTCCTCTATACGGAAGTGTCGTAACTTATACTTGATGGGTTATTAGACCACCTTGTTTGGGGTCGGCACTGTATAAGTCATGTGGGTCAAAGGGTTATTAGACCACCCTATTGGGGGTCGGCCTAGTCAGCATTATGTTATGTGGTTAAGTTCGAGCCTACATGAGTTAGGTAAAAAGGCAAGTCAAGTCAAGTATAAATAGAGTGCGGGAGGCACTCTATTTGCTCACTCACTTCACACACATGCACTCAAGGAGGAGTGGCGCACTTATGGAGGAGGAGGATCTGCTGCTAGGTTGTGTCTATCTCTTATGGTTGGTTGTATCATTTCTCTATCTATCTCTGAGGAAGTTATTGGGGTTTTTCACCTTTATGGTTTTCCCCAAGTAAATCTTTGTGTCTCTTGTGTGCTTGCATTATTGTCTCCATGATTGATATGCTGTAGATATGCTGTACATGTTGTTCTCTCAGTTAAGATCCTAGATTATATTGAAGTAAATTCTGAAAATTTAACACCTCTCATGATTACATTCCCTGATGGAAACAAAGGTAAAGATCCTCTAGGGGAACCCTCTTAAGAGAAATCTAGTGAAGAAGCTAAAATGATGCTACAGTCAGCTCGTGAATCCCCATAGCAGATGGTACAATTGACATCGATGTTAAAGAATCAATTTATAGAACCTCCAAATCCTACAGTTGACATTCAACCACCAATTGCATCAAATGCTCAAATCTCTACTGAAGAAACTCAAGAAGATGATGATCTGGTCATAACTCAGGCTAGCCCTGCTAAGAGGCAGAAAGTCCTTCCTTCTTCCTCATAGGTTTCTACAGTTGACATAATAGACTATGATGAAGAAGTGGTCCCACCTCCTCCGGTACCAGTAACAGAAGAAGTCACTAAACATCCTAATACTGTCATGGAATTGTTGGATAGTATTTATATGGATCAGTCCTTCCCTAAGAAATCGGTGTTGGAATTTAATGCTGCTCCTGGCATTGCATCATCGGCATTTACGCTGCCATCTGTCCAACCAGCCTCTACTGTGCCTTTAGGGGGAACACTTCCATTTTCCTTATCACACATGTTAACCACCCTCAATCACACTACTATACCATCACCTGACCACTCAGTCGCTTTACCAATTCCATTGTCTATTGCTCCAGAAATCTAGCCTTTAGCTATCCCTCTGCAGTCACCCATAGTCAATTTATACACAACCACTACTGATGTATCTTCTAAGATTTCCTCACCATCTTCACCAACCAAAGTTCATAGTCAATTTCCATTCCCAGAAGCTAATGTTGATACTCAGGTTCCATCATCTGAATCCTTTGTCTCAATCCCTTCCCCAGATCCAGCTTTGTCAGTTCCTCAAGCTCTCACTACATCTTCAGTTACTGCTCAAGTCACCATACCTATTCCTACCCCTATTATTACCCAAACACCTCCACTAATCTCAACAGTTAGTGTTACTTCCACTTCCACACAGTCAATGGTTGAATACAGAGATGAAGATGTAGTTCCCATTGGGAATTACTTCTATAGCAAGAATGATAAGACAGTGATAAGAAAGACCAGGAAAAGAGGTCAAGGTCAAGATGGTTTGGAAGCACCTGAACCAGTTCAAGTAATATGGGCTCCCAGGACCAATAATCCAAGAATTGAAGCAATTGAAGCAGCAACAACCTTAGGAGCCTTTGCCAATTCTAATTGGAATTCAGTCCAGGGTTTGGATAGGGAAGTTGACCTCAGGGATGAAGAGATCAAAAACCTAAAAGAGGAATTGGTTGAAGCTAAAAAACAACATTCTACTGACGTGGTTGACCTCAGGAAAATTTGGGCAAGTAAGTTGCAAGACCTAGAGCAACAGAATGCCACTCTTCTCACTGAACTCAGTCTCTCACAATCTCAGCATTCCATTGATGTTGAAAAAATAGCTTCCTTGGAAAAGCAGGTTGAGGATGCAACTGCAAGTGCAACCTCCTCAAGTTTTCTCAAGTTTACACCCTGTGATTTTAAGAATCTATCCCTCAAGGTGAATCAGGATCATCATAAGTTTTTGGAGAAAGTATACATTGCGTTGGATGAAATCAAGGAAAATTTCGTTAATTTTTCCAAGATGTCCTCCACCCTTGAAGAACAAAAGGAGAAGAGACTCCGAGCTTTTAAGGCTTAGGAGGAAATCAGTGAATGGTAGGCGTATGTTAAGAATGTAGCAAAAGATATCCCAATCCTCATCATTTTCCAGTTTAAAAAGATCAAAGCCTCTTTAAATACTTGGCTTGATTATAATGAAACAACTGAGGAGACTATCAATAAATCAAAAGATATCTGCACCAGGCGATGGTATGCAATTGACAACATTATGCATGTTCTAGGCTTACCATTAATGACCCCTATCCTAGAAGCTTTTCCGCCAAAATGAAGACTTGAAGAGCTTGAGAGCAGGTGTGAGGAGTTCGCACAGAGGATTCGGGATCTTAAACAAGTCAGCATTCAGGATGTGGATGATTTGGTCAGAGAACCGGTTGTCATGGAAGGAAAGATTCGTATGTATCTTCGCACTTGGCACAAGATGGCGAAACATGACATGGAGAATATTTTGTGCAATGTTCAGTTGGCTTTAGAATCTATCAGTTTCTAAAATATAGACGAGTTTTTAGACATATATGAGAAATCGCAGGATTTCTTGGATATGTAGTTGTGATCCGATTTTGTAATCTCCGTTTTCTAGGGATCTTCATTTTGGACTCTGTTGTAATTATTTAAAGAAGGATGCCTCTCATAGTTAGGGGTTGGTAATTTTGGAGTTGTAAGTCAGCAGAAGACTGGACTGGAGATACTCTATCTATTAGAGCCGTTGTAATTTTTGTACAAGACCTCTTATACAGTAAAGTTATCTTTTGATCTATCTTCTATTATTCCTCAAATTTCTTTGAGAATTGCTGAATTAATTCTTCAAATTGTCATCTGTTATGTACTTAATCTTTTGCAGGATATCCATTAATACATAGATTTGCTATATTGGTTTCTCTGTATAACTGTTTTATGTTTGAAAATGTTTCATTGAGTTTCCTTAATTTAAACGTTTTCATTTTATATTTATGCAAATGATTTGGTGCAAATATATATAATCAAATGTTAATTTTTAAATTAGCAGAGTGATTACAGACTGGATTTTGAATGAGCCTAAATACTTGAAAGATTGTCATTTGATTTTCATTAACTGATAATAATTTAAGTTAACAGGTAACACAACTAAATACATTTTTGTTTAAGCTGTTCAATTACTTATTTAATCACATCTCAAGACCAATATGCACATAAACAAGATTTCTTTTTAGAATAGGACTGATTTAGACTAGTTTCCCTTTTCTAAAATAGGTTAGGTTAGGTTTGTATTACCATATCCACACCTTGGTTTTCCTTGACTGGAAAACTAATCTTATAGGTCAACTCATCTACTCTTAGAGTGCCAGTGTAGGCCTAATATCCGTGGAGGATCACCACACCAAACAGGTTGGGGATAGAACTGCCCTTGCGCAGGGCCTTTCGAAGCCTTTCAATTTGGGTTTTCTTCCTTTGTTGAGTGTCTTGGAACATTCCAGCACCTTTGCATCTATCCTGCACAACCGATGCATCAACACCCCTATACCATAAATCCTAAACTAACCATCTCTCTATGTACCATGTTAATTAACCTAAAACCTAACCCCATGCTCTCTCTATCACTTTATGCATCCATTTCTCTCTGTCCCTCTCTTCTCTTCTCCTTCTCTCTCACTTTATCCCCCTAATCCCTAACCTTACTACCCTAACCATATACCTGTGTCACTAACCATCAATGCTACCCCTATGATCTCTCTCTCTAAACCACTAACCCCTAATATCTCCCTCTCTCCACCCCCAAACCCCCACTCCTCACCCTCCTAACCTTACCCCCCACACTATCTCCTTATATTCCCTACCACTAACCTCATCCACATGCCTCTATCTCTCTCTCTATCCATCTCCCCCTTATTTACCCCCAATCTCTCTCTCTCTATCTATATATATATATACCCTAGGTAACCTCCAATATCTCTCGCTCTCTCTCTCTAAACCCCTAACCTACAATATATCTCTCTATCTCCCTTTCCAAACCCCTAACTCACAATCTTTTTCTCTCTCTCACTTCCTCCCTCTCTCTAAAACCATTACCCCAAATATCTCTCTCTTTTTGAACCCCTACTAGAAATCCTTCTCTTTAAACCCTTAATCCCTAATATCTCTATCTCTCTCTCCCAAACCCCCACTCCTCACCCTCCTACCCCTCACCCTTCTACCCCTCACTACCACTCTATCTCTCCCTCCGACACAAAACTAACAATCCCCCTGTGATCTTTGTTTCTCTCTAAACCCTTATTAATCCCCAATCTCTCTCTCTCTCTCTCTTTGTAAGCCCATAACTCCGAATCTCTCTCTCTCTAAACCTATAACCTCCAATCTCTATATCTTAATATACCCCTAACATCCCATCTCCCTCTCTCTCTAGAACCTAAAACCCAATCTCTCTCTCACTCTCTCTCTCCCTATCTAAACCCCTAACACCAAATCTCTCTCTCTCTCTCTCTTTGTAAGCCCATAACTCCGAATCTCTCTCTCTCTAAACCTATAACCTCCAATCTCTATATCTTAATATACCCCTAACATCCCATCTCCCTCTCTCTCTAGAACCTAAAACCCAATCTCTCTCTCACTCTCTCTCTCCCTATCTAAACCCCTAACACCAAATCTCTCTCTCTAATCCCCTAGCCACCAATCTCTGTATTTCTATCTCTCTCTCTCTAAACCACTAATCCCCAATATCTCTCTCTCTAAACCCATAACCACCAATCTCTCTCTTTCTTTGTCTCTCTCTAAACACCCAATTTCCAAAATCTCTCTCTCTTTGTATTTCTATATAAACCCCAAACCTCTAATATCTATTTTTCTATCTTTCTTTGTCTCTCTCTAAATCCCTAACCTTCTCTCTCTCTAAATCACTAACCCCCAATCTCTCTCTCTCTCTCTAAACACATATCCCCCAATATGTTTCTCTCACTCTAAACCCCTAGCCCACAATAACTTTCTCTCTCTCTCTTAATCGCAAACCCCCACTTTTCACCCTCCTACCCCTACCCCTCCTCTCTCTCTCTCTCTCTCTCTCTGTTGATGCCTCGGTTGTGCAGGTTAGATGCAAAGGTGATGGAATGTTCCAAGACACTCAACAGGGGATGAAAACCCAGCCAAAGGCTTCCAAAGAGCCTACACAAGGGAAATTCTATCCTTGAGCTGTTTGGTGTGGTAATCACCCATGGATATTCGGCCTCTGCTGGCACTCTATGAGTAAGTGGTTTGATCTATTAGATCAGTTTCCCAATTAACGAAAACAAAGATATGGAAAACAATAAACAATTCTAACTTAACCTATTCAGAAATAAGAATCTAGTCTTAAGTCAGACCTATTCTAAGATGAAAAGCTTGTCGTTTGTGCAGATCAAACCTGAGGTGTAAAGAACAAATAGTTTATCACCCTTAACAGAAATGCCTTCAGATGAGATATTTGCTAACTTAAATTATGATTACTTAATGAAAATCAAACAATAATAATTCAAGCTTAAAGACCATCAAGATATAACTTGTTCTCTCTTTGTTGATTGAAAAATCAACAATGATTGAATGTATATCCGATCAATTGCAGAAATCGATAAAGAAAGTATTTAATTAAAGAAATTCAATCAAATATTTTCATACATATGTCAGTTATACAGAAAAATCAATACAACATATTTATGCATTCATCAGATATCTAACAAGAGATCATATATATAGCAGATGATAATCTGGAATATAAAATCATAAATTCTCAAAGAAATTTGAGTAACAACCAGAAGATGGATCCAAAAATAACATTACTGTATTAAGATGTCTTGTACCAAAATTACAATGACTCCGGCCAAGGAGTATCCCCAGTCTTATCTTCTGCTGAATTACAATTCCAAAAATTCCAACACCTCTCTTAGAGAGGTATTCTTCCTTAAATAAAAATATTACAACAGAGTACAATGAGAAATTCCCAAAAGATAGGGATCCCAAAATAACGAAAGAGTCTATTGGACCAGAAAATCCTGCCACTTATCACATATCTCTAACAATTCATCTATGTTTGGATAATTGAAAGATTCTAAGCCTATATGGGCATTACATATGTTGTTCTCCATGTCGTGTTTGGTGAGCTTATGCCATGTGCGAAGGTAAAAATGGATCTTGCTCTCAAAGGAGAGCAGTTTCCTGATCGACTCCTCCACGTGTTCAATGTTGAATGCTTCAATAGTCTGGATCTTCTGTGCAGTTTCTTCACATTCACGCTCCACTTCTTCCAGCATACATTTAGGTGGAAGGGCCTTCAAAATAGGATCCATGTATGGGAGATGTAGAGCTTCCATGATGTTGTCAGCTGCATACCAGCATCGAGTACAAAGATCTTTGGATTTTCTGATGATCTCTTCAGTGGAGTCATTGAATTCGATCCAGGTATTCAGGGAGGCTTTGTTCTTCTTCATCTGAAGACTGCTAAGATTCAGGAGGTCCGCTGGGCTGTTTTTAATATACCTTTGCCATTCACTAACCTCATCCTGATCTTTGGAAGCTTGAATTCTCTTGATTTTCTGGACCTCAAGGTCAGAAGACAGTTTGTCAAAGATAATAAACGTCTACCTAATTTCATCTTGTGCATTGTACAACTTTTCAAGCAATTGGTAATGTCCATGATTAACCTCCAAGGCCGTATCCTTGAACTCCTGTGGTGTAAACTTAGAAAAACTGGCTTAAGCGGCATTTGCAGTTACAACTCCAACTTGGATCTCCAAGGTTGCTATCCTTTCTACATGGATAGAGTTATAAGTTTTTTCTGTGTTAAGCTGATTTTGAAGGGAGATGTTCTCCTGTTCTGATGCATGTAAGCATTGCATCCATTCTTTCCTGATATTAGCCACATGGAGGCTGTGTTCATCCTTGATCCTGGCCAACTCATATTCAAGTTCCTTAATTCTTTCCTTTTTAAGATCAACCTCTCTGTTCAGTAACTGAACTGAATCTATATTGGCACCATCGAAAGCTCCCAAAACTGTTGTTGCTTCAATGGCTCCAGCATGGGGATCTTCAGTTTGTTGAGCCCATAAAACTTGAATCGGAGCAAGTGATTCCAATGCCTTCTCATCTTTACTTCTCTTCCTTTTTTTCTTGAATATCGTCCTCTCTTCCTTGTTATAGAAACAATTTCGAATAGGAACCACATCTTCATCTGCATATTCATCAACCCTCTCAGTAGTGATGGGAATAACATTAACAGTGGAAATTATTGAAGGTGTCATAATACCATTATGGTGAGGGATAGACATAGTAACTTGGGGAACAATCACTGAGATAGAAACATCTTGGACAAGTGACTGGACCTGTGTAGGTGAACTGACCGAAATGTAAACTTCAGATAGAAGAGTCCGTTCTTCAGCATTGGGAGCTGATGACAGGGAAGAAAATATAGGTGGCTCCTTAATGCTAGGTGAAACAGAGATATCTAATGGTATAGATTGAGGAATTATAGAAGGCTTATCTTGAATTGTGATAGAGGATGGAATGGGAAGAGGAATGGAGGTGAATTGATCTATGGAAGGTATTAGCAGGATAGGTTTAGGTGACTGTGTAGGAATGGAAGTGGTTTGAGCTTCTGGCACCATGGACTTAGGAATAGAGAGAAACTCTTGACTACCTGAAAGTGTAGTGGAAGAAGAATTTACACTATTGAGCAGTTGAGACAACGAAAAGGGAGGTAGGTGCTCTGAAAAAGAAGCATAAAATTGTTGAACTGATGTTAACTGAGATGTTGAAACCAGAGAATCCTGAACAGAAGTGTCTTCAAATGACTATTCCAGAGTAGAGCAATCCACCTCAATAACATTTAACAAGTTTGTGAGCATCTTGGATTGTTCTGCAATCTCCTTAGTTACTGAAACTGGGGTTTTAGGCTCTTCAGCAATACCACAGTCAATAATCTGAACATTGGGGAGAGGATTGGCATGGATCCTTTTCCTTTTTGCTGAGTTGGCATGGGTACCCACCAAATCATCATTTTCTTGCATAGCTGCACTGATGATTTCAGGAGAGTTTGAAGGCTCCAACATTTGAGAATCCACAGTAACCTTTTGGGGCTCTGCAGGATAAGTCTTCAATACTGATGTCAATTATGCCAGATCTTTCTGAAACTGCTGAGAAGTATATAACAGGGACTTGACCTGTTCTGCTGTTTTCTTGGGGGGAGAATCTTCGATGGGGGTTTTTCCTTTTCCTTGTTCTGAATGAACCACCACCTGAAGAGAATTAGCTTCTTGAGCTTCTCTTTATTCTCTTTCTCTTCTTACTTTATCCAGTAAGTCCAACTCCAATTTCCTATAGCTTAGCACCCTGAGATTTAATTCCTTTTGATATTGCATAATGTTAAGTTGTTGTTCTGGGTCTTTTGCTCTAACAAGAAATTCAAAGAATGAATTGACTCCATGATAGATAGAGTCATCTGGGATGTTTTCATGCACATAGTCCATTTTAATATGGGTTTGCTTAAAGTGTGCATCCAATAACTTCTTGGGGTCATGCGTTCTTTTAGGGGCAAATCCCAATTTGAAATCAACCATTTGGTCACCAAGGATCATTTCCCAATTGGAGGTTGAGATGACCAATGACCCAAGGTTTAAAGGGAATTCAGGCCATCCCTTCTTTCTAGGACTTGTAATCTTCTTATACATACAATCAGTCACAGTTTGAAATGAAATTTCCTACAAGGCCAATCTGTCAGGGACAATTCTGGGTAACAAATGTATAGTATTACTACCCCATACCCTGATATATGAGAAATACTCACACACATACCAGTCACCGATAGTATTGATGAGTGCCTTGGAATCATCCAAAAATTCTGGTGCTTCTTGCTTAAAAATCTTGAGATAGAAAGTGCCTAAGAATTGATCACATATGTCTTACAGTAGAGGGATAAAGTTTTCTTCCCATAAGATTGAATGATAGATGTGCACAGGTGGGTCTGCTGGAGTCCAATTCCAGTTCAAGTTGGGGTATTGAAATTATGAGCAGAAAACATCAATTACATTGGAAGATAAAAAGAAATGCGATTTAATGAAGGCAGGAGACTTCTGGTAATCTTCGATAGCATTTTTTAGTTCTGAGGACAAGATGGAAGCCCATGGGAAGGACTCTTCGGTGGTCAAGACATGGTGCGCTATAGGCGCCCATTCATCTTTAAACAACGAAGAGTTGGGGAGTCCGAATAGGCGACACAACATAGCCACTAGCAAAGAATAAGGTTCCTTGAACCATGCAATTGGATATAGATTATCAGGCTTAAGCACGAAAGCATTAGGTTTTATCATCCAGGACTTCATCATTTCGTCAAAATTGTAACGGGACTTGTAGGATTGGATGAAGTCAGGAGATAGGGTCTGCTCATGTGGCCTCAGAGGAAAAGCTCGGGTAAAACCCTCCGGACGGAAATGAGTCAATTGATTCCCTAGACTATCATTGAAAGATCGATCTTTGACACTAGCATTCTCAACTATCCACTTCACTGCATCCGTATAAGGTAAGATAGCGAGTCGTGCAGCAATAGCATGAATCTGGGAAGCCCTAATCTTCTCATAGGGGGGCCTATCAATTTCTACCTGTGAAAGGTCATCGTTGTTGAATATAGCATAAATCTGAGACCAATCCATTTGATAAGTCTCGGTGACCTTCCCGCTGGTATCTGACAAGATACTGAAGTTGGGGTCTTTAGTTAGGGTATCTCTGAGAACGACCATGGACCGAGTACTTCTTGACATAGTGGCAAACTTCGTAATTTCTGACAAAATAAAAGAAAAAAAAAATCAAAAACAACAATCACAAACAACCAAAAGACCAACCGAAAAATGAAATGATAGCAATCCTACCTGTGATAATTGAAAATCGACAATCAGCTGAAGCAAGAAATCCACGGTAAAATCAGCACAGCGGAGTAATTTTTGGCGAGTAAAAATGATAATGAAAAATAGAAAAACCCTATATTTATCAATTTACCCAAGTTAAATCATGACCGTAGGATGTGGAATAAAAAATGGCTGAGATCCACCGATGCGAAATGCGGGATTGGTTCAGAAACACAACAAAAATTTTTATTTACCATTCCCGAAAGCCGAAAAACCGGCACTGGCAGGTTTCGGGTCTCGGGTTTCCAAATATAACCCCCCCCAAAAAATGAGGTTCCCGAAAACCGCAACCCGACAGTCGTGGGTTGCAGGTTTCGGGATGCAATCAACACAAAATTAAGGAAAGGTAATTTCCGAATCCTGAAACGTGACATTGTCAGGTTTCAGGTTTTGGGTTTATTAAAACTAACAAACAAAAATCTGGATTCCCGCAATCCGAAACTTTCGGTTTTCGGGTTTCGGGTTCATATAAAACAAACTTTGAAAAATGAAATCCTGCACCCGCAACTTTCGGGTTGCGGGTTTCACGATGACGAAAATCCAAAAAGTAAGAACACCAAATTCCTGCACCCAAAACTTTCGGGTTTCGGGTTGTCCAAGTGTCGGGTTTCGTGTTGGTAGAGAAAAAGTTAAAATACTCAAAATTTAAAGAATTCTGCAAACCAAACACTTAGAGATAATCCAACTTTAGGCAGAAACATGGAGCAAGAAGGTATGGGCATTATACTTAAAGAGATCTAAACCTAAAACTCATATTCACAAAGGGAAACTTACCCATATACCTTCGGATTTAAAAAAAAAAATGGGGTTCCCGTGCTTTAGCTAAGCATGGGATCTGTTGTGGCCACAACAAATGGCGACTGGCTGGGAAGAGAATTTATCTCTACAATCAAATTTGACTAAAGACAACATGTTAATCAACCAATTTCTTGAAACTCAATTCAAAGAAAATACTCAAAAGATAACAGCCAATAAACAGTAAGTATGAAAATGGATAAATCTCGAACAGTGACCATTTTAAAGATAACACTCATCTGATAAGGAGATTTAAAGAACAATACAGAATCTTTACCATGATGTAATCATAGAAAATCAGCTTGTGTTGAACCTGGAATTAGTTTTAGAAATACCCATGGATATCCTAATTACAGATCACTTTGGTTATTTAGATGCATGTATATTCAGTGATCCTCTTAGGGTTATATACACTTCTTTATCTTTTCTTTTCCTCTTTTTTTTATGTACTCTTTTCCTCCTTTTTTTCTTAGTTTAAAAGATGGATTATACATAAAAACTTGTTGATACAAGACCACTGTACTGACTTGGTGATCAGATAAAATAGTTCCAGTCACAAGCCTGATCTGGAAACTGGTCAAGCTAGCTCAATGACGAGACTCCTTGTCTTCCGACTGTAAGACCAAAATAAATTATCATGGCTTGGTGACCACATTATGATAACTCCAGTCCAAGGTCAAACCCATGATCATGGCAGAGATGGCTTGTGATAAGACCCCCCTGTTCTTGTAGGCAACAAAGTACTATAAATGAAAGACCCAAAAACAATTTATTTTGGCATAAGCTACAAGGCATTACCATGGCTTGGTGACCATATTGTGGTAACGTTACTCACCAGTGCTTTGCAGATCATGAATGGACCGACCTGTAATAGGATCTTCCACCTTCTAGCAGAACTGAAAGTCA
This sequence comes from Larix kaempferi, assembly GCA_027924585.1. Taxonomy (NCBI): domain Eukaryota; kingdom Viridiplantae; phylum Streptophyta; class Pinopsida; order Pinales; family Pinaceae; genus Larix; species Larix kaempferi. The sequence goes on along the minus strand of BSBM01001166.1, from coordinate 1,432,568 downwards.
TCTTCCAAGTGTGGTGGCTTGATGTGAAGATGTCATTCCACTTAAACACCTATGAACCTAATAGGCTGGATTGATAGCAAGACCACCCACCTTGTAACTTATAATTTTTTAAAACAAAATTTATAATCAAAATGATTGTAAAAGGATCCATGAACAATCGGAGCTGGTAAGGTTATTATGATATCCTGTTCAACCATGAAACACCCGGTAAAGAAATGATGACCATCCTCCATACCTCGATTACACAAATAAAGTATTATGAAAGATAATGATCAAAGTGAAACGTATCCAAAAGTACTGCATTTATTGACTATTTATTCTTCGGAGCAAATTCTAATCATAAGCCGGAAAATAAGATTGATAGCAATGCTGAAACTTTAGAAACAATTGTTGCTAAGAAAATTGATCATACGTCATTACCAGAGGTGTGAAGCCTTATTAATGAAAAACTAAACAAAACGAAAAGACAAATCAAAATGTCAACACAAGGAAATCAAATAAAAGAAAAAAAAACCACACCTATATACAAGTGGGCCATATTGTTCAAACAAAATACTTTTTTAGAAGAGACACATTCACTGGATAAGTGTCCACAACTCCCTCCAGTGTCTGTAATTGAAAAGTGCTGGGACCAATATTTTCTGTAATAATGAAAGGCCCGAGCCAAAGGCGTTGAAACTTGGTATACTGGTTCTTATCTTTATGTTGCTTATCCCACCTCAGAACCAAGTCACCAACAAAAAATTCCCTGTCAGATGAAGATTTTTCATCAAACCATCTTTTCACCATCTGCTGATGATGATACAATTTGTTCTTAGCTATTTCCCTGTTCTCCTCTAGTTTCAAAAGAGTGTCAATTCTTTGCTGGAGAGGCGAAGAATCATCTTCTTGGACAGACTTCCAATGGTAGTGAGGGGATGGTGAGGTTAGTAGGAAGGATGGCTTCTTTTCCATAAACCAGACAGTAGGGAGAACTTGCAATCACTGCCTTTGGGGTAATTTGATCTTCCCATAAAGCGTTATATAACTGTGTGTGCCAATCTTTGTGATGAGAAGCTACAGTCTTCTTGAGAATATTTATCATATTTTTGTTTGAAGACTCCGCCAAACCATTGCCTTGAGGGTAATAATTGGACCAAAACTTAAGCTTAATCCCCTTTTCAAAGGCATATTCAGTTATATCGATTGAAGAGAAGTAGGATGCATTATCGAAAACTAGGTACTCTGGAGTGCGAAACCGTGTGACGATCTGACTGTTAAGGAAGGAGATTACTTGACTGGCATTACATTGTTTAAGAGGGGCTGCCTCCACCCATCTGGTGAAGTAGTCAGTTGCTGTAAGAATATATTTATGTTGGAGGGATGAAGCAGGGTTTATAGGCCCGAAAAAATCCAGTCCCCATTGTTGAAATGGAAACTAAATTGTGACTGGTTGGAGAGGAAATGCAGGTTTCTTGAACTTCCCTATGCATTTCTGGCATGGTTCACACCTCCTTACATAAGCATAAGCATATTTAAATAAGGTGGGCCAATAATATCCATCCCTGACAATCTTATGTGCTATAGTATCACCTGAAAAATGGCCTCCAGCAGGTCCTGTATGAAATTGGAATAAGATGCCATCAGTTTCATGTTTTTCCAAACACCTAAGAACTACTCCATCATAATTTTTCCTAAAAAGAACTTGATCAATAAACTGATAAGGAGAAAATTTTAGTCTCAAAGCCCTTCGTTTCTTAAAATCAAGGGTTTCAGGAGCAAACCCATGGTTCAGAAAAAATCTGATATCATCATACCATTCTGATGTTGGGGCATCGATATCGTTAACAACACCTGAGGGAATTTCTTCCTCCTGATCTCATTTGGATTGCTGCTGTGTAGGGTCATTGGATTGAGTGGTAAGAAGACAAAGGCCTTTCCCTTTGACAACTTTAGCTGGTCTTATCTCAAGATCATATTCTTGCAGGGCCATCATCCAATGGGCCCTCTTTTCCCGTAACTCTTTCTAGATCAGGACGTTTCTAATAGCAGAATATGGGACAATGACTTTAGTTCGAGATTTCAGCAAGTAGGGCCTATAATGTTTGACAGACTTATAGACTGCATATGATTGCTTATCAATCTGTGAGTAATTAAGCTCTGCACCTTTGAATGTTGAGCTCATAAAAGAGATCGGGATCTCGGCATCATTGTCATGCTTTTGCATTAGAACAACCGCATAAGAAAAGTCGGTGGAAAAAGTATAAAGAATGATATCCTTATCAAAATCTGGGGACATGAGAGCAGGAGCTTCAGTGATAGCCTTTCAAATTTTGATAAATGCATCTCTCTGTTCCCGCGACCAAGTAAACTGCACATCTTTCTTGACCAAAAGTTGTAACGGTTTGACTATCTGAACAAAATTTGGTACGAATCTACGTACAAAATTAATCTTACCGAAGAAGGATTGCATTGCTTTGCACGAGCCTCGTAACCCAATCTTTGAAATAGCCTCTGTGCGTTCAGGATCAATAATCATTCCTTCTTTCAAAACAATGAAGCCCAAAAGCTTTCCTTCTGTTACTGCGAAAATAGATTTCTTTGGATTGAGAGAAATACCGAATTTCCTGCAACAGTCGAAAACCTATTTCAAAGCAAACACATGTTCATGTCATTTTTTGGAATAAATAGTGATATCATCAAGATAAACTATGACATAATTATGCATTAACCCTTGGAAAGCTATGTCCGTAGCTCTCTGAAAAGTGGCTCCAGCATTGATCAACCCGAAAGGCATCCTCCTATAGGTGAAAGTACCCCAAAGGGTCCTAAAAGCTGTTTTTAATTGGTCATCTGGGGAAACCATAACCTGGTTATATCCCGAGAAACCATCTAGGAGGGAAACCATTTCCGACCCGGCTACCTTTTGAAGAATCTGCTCCATAGGTGTAACAGGATAGTTGTCTTCTCAGAAGCTCGATTTAGGTTCGTGAAATCGACACACAATCGAATTTCACTGTTTTTCTTGCGGACAGGCACTAAGTTGGCTATCCATTGAGTGTGCCTGACTGGGAAGATAATTCGAGCTATGAGCAGCTTCTCCAACTCCTTTTTTACCGAAGGCTCTAAACTGGGGTCCATCTTGCATAGCTTTTGTTGAAATGGCTTAACCTTTGGTTTCATGGGTATATTATGGAACATGACGCTAGTGTCAAATGTTTTCAATTCGTCATAAGTCCAAGAAAAAACATCTTTATACTATTTACACAATGCAATGATGGATCTTCGTTCCTTAGGGGTACAATCAACTCCCAATTAATAAAGCAAGGTTCCTGCTCGGTGCCTAAATTGACTTGCTCATAGTTCAAAGATGAGCTTTGAGTTTTAAAATTAGTCTGAGGTTTGAACTTGTCTTGCAAATCGTAAAACTTTTCTAGATTGATTACTGACTTTGGGATAACGTTTGAGGGATCAGTGAGTGACTCTTTATGTTTTGCTTCATCAATGGCCATATCTTGGAATGTATCTTGAGCCGTGAAGAAGTCAAGTATTTGTCGGTCATCATCAAACACTTTCCAATTAGTCACATTATCTGGAATGGAGGGTCTCTACATCAATTCAATCGAAAACATTTGAGGAGACAGTCCCTCTGGTGGAATCAATCTAGAAGCTGTATTCACCAACACATCAGCATCAAAATTTTGAGACCTAGGGACTGAATTAATATTGAATGCAATAAAAGAGCTGGTGAGATCCCTTACCAATTTCTGATAATTCAACAGGTGGGGGGATATACAATGTATCTTATTCCTTACCTGTTCCACAATGATCTCTGAATCTCCGAAGCAATGGATGATTGGTACTTTCAAGTCAATAGCCTTTTTTTAGTCGCTATATCAGGGCTTCATACTCAACCATGTTGTTAGTACAATCGAACTCTAATATGCATGCAATCATAGTTTTTGTTCCTCTTGGATCTATAAGAACACATCCTGCACTGGCTCCATATTTAGATTTAGATCTGTCAAAAAACAATGTCCAAGCAATGGGATCTAATCTAAAATCGGTATTTACATTGAAAACATTATGTACAATTTCTCCTGAGAATGGTACAGAAGTGAAATGAGTCACCTGAAATTTGTTCTGTGCATTTTCCTGTGGCGAAACATCAGCTGATAAATTCCCAAAAAATGTATCAAAGGTAAAACTTTTAATGTGCGTGTCGAAATAACCCACAGGCTCACTTGCATCATTCAGATCTGTAACTGTCTGTTTCATAAAAGGTTCCTTGCTTATCTTGATCTTGTTTGGCTGACCATTGTAGGGTAACCATAAATGGGACCAATAAGTGGCAAAATAAACTTTTAGCTTTTCTGACCAGTCTCTACTAAGCCACATACCATATGCTTCTAAAATATCAGCAATGACTATATCAATTGTTTGATGGATTCGAGGATCAACTGATAATGTAATTAAAACATTTCTAGGCCTTACTACCACCTTGACCATTGATCTGTCAAGTTGTACTATCTGAGTGGGGCAATGTTCCCATGTGGCATTCAACTTTCTGTAGACAGAAAGGGGCATCCCATTTGATGAGGCACCAGAATCTATCATGCAGCTATGTATGTTTCGGTTGAAAATCTCAAAAGTAAGTAGAAAAGGCGGTGTCCGTTTGCTGCCAGACTTTTTATCATCTGGTTTAGTGAAAGAGTCAAGGTTATTATTCTGCAATTCTCTTGGCTGTTTAACCACCATACTTTTGGGTAAGGTATCCCTCATCGAAGGGATTTTCAACAATTCAAACAAAGAGATGTTTGCCTTTACTCTTTTAAGATCTTCAACTAAATTGTACTCCATCTCAGGAATGACTGTATCCTTGTGGGGGTCAATCTTTCCTTTATTAGGAACAGGTGCAGAGGATGAGGACTCCTTAGGGGGTTGAGGTTTAGACCTTGTGTTATAAGGATGTTGGACATTAAACATAGTCTCAGGTTCTTCTTCTTCTTCATACATAGGAAGCTCTGAAAAGTAACTTACAGTGTTGGTTTGTGGATCCTCATGCTCATTTTCCTCTTCCTAAGGGGTTTGTGGATCAAGAACAGTATGATCATTAGGGACTTTAGGGGTGTTTTGAGATTCTGCTGCTAAGGCTCTAAAGATAGAATAAGTTTCTTCATTCATGAGGCCTTCTGTTGGATTAGAAGGTGATGGATTTGCTGCAGGCTGATAATGTTGATGTATATGTAACTTTGGAATGTATTTCATCTGTATATTTTATATATATTTATTGTACCCTTATAAGAGATGTGTTATTCCTCTATAAGGAAGTGTCGTCATGTGGATTGACAAGTGTCGCAACTGTGTTTACTTGCCGATGGGTTATTAGACCACCATGTGGGGTCGGCCCTGAATTATATATAATATAATATGGATGTATCTAGATAGACAAGTCGGCCCCATAAGGTCACTGGGAAAAATGGTTAGTATAAATAGAGATCGGAGATCTCTATTTTACTCACTCGGAAAAGTAACTCAATCTCACTTGAAAAGTGGCGCACTAGTGAGGAGGAGGATCATCTGCTATCAGGAGACTATCTCAATGTTATTTGGTTGTACTTTGGTTGAGCCATTGCTCTCTCTATCTCTGAGGAATTTGTGGGGTTTTTCACCTTAGGGTTTTCCCCGCGGAAACTCTATGTCTCTTGTCTTTATGCTTTTTATTCTTGTGATGCTTGTCATATTGTTATTGTCATGCATTGATATACTGTATATGTTATTCTCTCAACAAAGATCCTAGAGTATTATGAATTAATGCTCAAAATTTAACATGGTATCAGAGCTAACCTGAGAAGAAGACATTTTGCAGTGACGGAAGCTTGAGTTCCGTGTTTATTGGGTTTCTCTTCACAGATTTTTGAAAATCAGTATAGTAGATTGACTCTACGCATCAAGGCGCATCTATCTGTCCAATCAGAATTCCATTCCGAGCATTTTCATATTTGGCCCTAAAAATTAGGGTTTCCACAAAAATAGGAATTTCTGGAATCTGAAGACATAGCTGGAAGCTCCTTGCAAAAATCGAAGTTTAGAGCTTTGGATCGAGATTTTTGGCTGGGTAGATCTCCGCGAAACTCAAACCCTAATTCAAGGCTCTCCCTAGTGAACCCGAGAGGACAAAAAGGCAATTCTGAAGGGCAAGACTTTGGTGATCTCAAATTCTGAATGCACCAGGCTGATCAGCTCACCAAAGCGCATCTTTCTATCCTTTCAGAAATTTGAAATTCACATTTTGAATTTTTAGGGTTTTCCTGACAAACCCTAATCCGGGACCAGATCCAGTTTTCAGCATCTCAAGTGGTAAGATCTAAATCTTTTCTATTTCCATTTGAAGTACTCTTTAAAATGTCTCTCCACACCAAGCTTGAGGATAATCTTGAAGGGGCTGATAACTTCCGAGCCTGGAAGTATAGGATTGGGTTAATCTTGGAAGAGAATGAGTTGGACTCATATGTGAAAGAAGAAATCCCTATCCCAGAGGATGAAGAGGCCAAGGTATTGCATAAGAAGAACTTGGTCAAGGCAAAGAGAATCATTTCTGATTCCATCAAAGACCATCTCATACCCCATGTGTCTTCTCTTAAGACACCCAAGGAGATGTTTGAATCTTTGACCAAGCTATTTGAAGGAAAGAACATAAATTGGAAGATGACTCTACGGAACCAACTGAAAGGAGTAAAGTTTCAGAATGGAGAAACCATTCAATCCTATTTCTCAAGAGTCTCCCAGATCAAGGAACAACTAGAAGCAGTGGATGAAATAGTGGAGAATGGTGAAGTGGTGATGACCACTCTAAATGGCCTACCCAGGTCATGGGATTCCTTCATTCAAGGAATTTGTGCAAGGAAGAAGTTGATCTCCTTCAACAGATTGCGGGAAGAATGCTCTCAAGAAGAAGCTAGACTTATAGCCCATGAGAAAAAGATGGGAGGTGAAGATCAATCTCTTGTAGTCCACACCAAAAGAAGCAAAACCAAGAAGGAGCATCCTCGCCACAATAGATCCTATCAAAAGAGCAAGAAGGACCTAAGATGCTTCACATGCAATGAGAAGGGTCATTTTTCCTCAGATTGTCCCAAGAACAAAAGGGATAATAACAATAATAATAAGAAGAAGGGTAGCAAAAGAAGGTTTCATGCTCATGCTGTCGAAGATGATGAACCCCCAAAGAAGAAGGCTAGGGTAGAAAGTGATAGTGATGATGAATCATCAAGTGAAGAAGAGTATGTTATGATCTCTGCTCTTATAGGTACTATCTCTCATGGTTGTAATGATTGGTTAATTGACAGTGGGGATTCCAAACACATGACTGGGTTTAAGGAATCTTTTGTGAACCTATCTGAACATGAATCACCCCATAAGGTGAAACTTGGGGATGATTATCAATACCCAATCAAAGGAAGTGGTGAAGCCTCCTACAACCTAGATTCTGGAAAATCCTTGAAGATGAAAGAAGTTCTTTATGTACCTGGGCTCAAGAAGAAATTACTCTCTATCTCTGCATTGGATGCAAAAGGTATGAGGGTTGCATTTGTGGATGGACAAGTCCTAATGTGGCCAAAGGAAAAGACCATAGATAATGCAGTAGTGATTGGAGAGCAAGAGGGAGGTTTGCATAAATTGAAGGGACAACCTGAACATGCCATGGTGCATGAATCCATGGAGCCAAGTGAACTTTGGCATAGAAGACTTGCTCATATGCACTATAGGGCACTTCCAATTGCAAGCAAGGTAGTAGAGTGTCTTCCTGAAATCAAGACCAAACATGAAGGTGTTTGCAAAGGATGTGCAAAAGGTAAGAACATTAAGAAGGATTTCCCAAGCAGTGAAAGCAAGGCAAAAGACATCCTAGAAATCATCCACTCAGATGTATGTGGTCCTATGTCATCTAGTTCCCTGAGTGGGTATGTTTACTATGTATCATTTATTGATGACTTCTCCAGGAATACTTGGGTATACTTCTTGAAGAGCAAAGATGAGGTGTTTGATAAATTTAAGGAATTCAAAACCTTGATGGAGAATCAAACTAACAAGAAGATCAAAACATTCAGATCCGACAATGGTGGAGAATTCACCTCAAGTGATTTCAAGAAGCTTTGTAGCGATTCAGGGATTAAGAGGGAGTTGAATGCTCCTTATAATCCACAACAGAATGGAGTTGCAGAAAGGAAGAACAGAACTATCATGGAAGCAACAAGGGCAATGCTACATGACCAGGATCTACCCATGCATCTATGGGTAGAAGCAGCTAGAACAGCTGTATATGTGCAGAACAGAACACCCCACAAGATATTGGACAAAAAGACACCAGAAGAGGTCTTTTCTGGTAAGAAACCTGAAGTAAGTCATCTCAGAATATTTGGTTGTCCAGTATACACTCATGTCCTAAAGGAAAAGAGGACTAAACTAGATCCTTCAGGAAAGAAGGGTATCTTTGTGGGTTACAGTGAAATCTCGAAGGCTTACAGAATATACTTTCTAGGGTTCAAGAAGATTGATGTCAACAGGGATGTAAGATTTGATGAAAACTCAGCATTCATCAAATCAAGGAAGGCACCTATCGAAGTTTATGAAGAACCTAAGGAAACCAGATTTCAAGACACTACCATGACTGAAGCAGTTCCAGAAGTTGTTCATGAATTTGAAGATCCACAAGAACCTGTAGATCCACCTCGTGAGGATAACTCTCACAAGAGGAAACCTGCATGGGCTAGAGAGCTCATTCAAGATGTAGAAAGATTTAGCATTCCAGAAGAAGAACACAGAGCAAAGAAGAGAACCAGATCACATACTAGCTATGTTGCTTTACTCTGTGACATTATGAATAAAGAGCCTTACATTTATGAAGAAGCAGTGGAAAAGAAAGAATGGAAGGATGCCATGGTTGAGGAATACCAATCAATAATGAAGAATGATGTTTGGGATGTTGTCCCAAGACCTAAAGAGAAGTCTGTTGTGACTTCCAAATGGATCTACAAAATCAAGCATGCTGCAGATGGCAGTGTAGAGAAATACAAGGCAAGATTCGTAGCCCGTGGCTTCTCTCAGAAAGAGGGAATAGATTATGAAGAAACTTTTGCACCTGTAGCCAGGTATACGTCCATCAGAACAGTACTTTCCCTGGCTACAGCTATGAAATGGAAAATACACCAAATGGATGTCAAGACAGCTTTCTTGAATGGTGTAGTTGAAGAGGAAGTATATGTGGAACAGCCACTCGGTTTTGAAATACATGACAGGGAGTCTTATGTGTGCAGATTGAAGAAAGCCCTGTATGGCTTGAAGCAAGCTCCCAGAACCTGGTATGGTAGGATGGACAGTTTCCTATCTAGTTTGGGCTTTACCAAGAGTAAAGCGGATTCCAACCTTTATTACAAGGTTGAGGAAGGGAATCCTGTGATTCTACTCCTGTATGTGGATGACTTATTTGTAACAGGAGATGACAGGTTGATTGCAGATACTAAGAGGAATCTTGCTTCTGAATTCGATATGAAATATTTGGGAATGATGCACTATTTCCTAGGTATGGAGGTGTGGCAGAGCGCAGGTGGAATCTTCCTTGGTCAAGGGAAGTACACAGTAGATATCCTGAAGAGATTCGGGATGATGGATTGCAAGGCCATGGCCACACCTATGGCATCGAATCTGAAGCTTCTATGTGATGCTTCATCTGAGCCGGTTGATGTCTCTATGTATTGTCAGATGATTGGGTCCTTGATGTACCTGATGAACACGAGGCCAGACATTTTCTTTGCTGTGAACACATTGAGCCAGTTCCTGACGGATCCGAGGAGTGTTCACCTGGTTGTTGTAAAGCATGTTCTGAGGTACCTGAAGGGTACAATGGATTATGGGCTCAAGTATGAAGCGAATCAAAAGTTTAACCTGCAGGGTTATGTTGATTCAGATTGGGCTGGCAGTGCTGTAGATAGGAAGAGCACATCTCGGTGCTGCTTCAGTATGGGATCAGGTGTGATCTCTTGGTTTAGCAGGAAGCAGTCCTGCATAGCACTAAGTACAGCTGAGGTAGAGTATGTTGTAGCCTGTTCAGCTAGTTGTGAGGCAGTATGGATATGGAAGCTACTGTCTGAGTTATTTGATCTCCCATTGGATGCTACTGGTATCTTTTGTGATAACCAGAGTTGTCTGAAGTTGTCCGAGAACCTAGTGTTTCATGATAGGTCGAAACACATAGATATCAAATATCACTATATCAGGGATATGGTGCAGAGAGGAGCTGTGAAGCTCCTGTATGTTGCGATGGACGAGCAGATTGCAGATGTGCTGACGAAGCCACTGGCCAGGGTGAAGTTCAAGTACTTCAGAGAGAGGCTTGGCATTCTTCAGATCGAGGACACTTCGAGGAAGAAGTGATGGACACATTTGTTGAAGCCATTCCAAGCATGTTGGAAGGAGGATCCTTCACATGGTTGTGGATGTAAGCGCTGGATGATGAACATCAGGATGATGTTCTGGTTTCTGCTGGATATGATCAGTTGGATCATTTTTATGTATGTATGCATCATGTTGGATGTTGGATATGATCAGTTGGATCATTTATATGTATGTACGCATCATGTTGGATGCTGGATATGATCAGTTGGATCATTTATATGTATGTACACATCATGTTGGATGCTGGATATGATCAGTTGGATCATTTATATGTATGTACGCATCATGTTGGATGCTGGATATGATTGGTTGGATCATGTGTATGTATTTTTGTATATGCATCATGTTGGATGCTTGGACCATGTATCTATATATGTATGAGGTGGATACATTGTATGATCAGGTGGATCATGTATGGTGATATGTATCATCTATTTGTATTTGTATCAGGTGGATACATTGTATGATCAGGTGGATCATGTATGATGATATGTATCAGGTAGATACTTGGTATGCATCAGGTAGATGCATTATATGATCAAAATGATCATGGATGACGAGCTTCAGGATGTTGCTCCAGATGACATGCAACAGGATGTTGCAGTGATGATGATCAGGATGATCATGAGTACATCAGGTTGATGTATGGTGAGTATCAGGTTGATACTCTATGGCCGTGGATTAGGTTGTGCAGATGAGCATGTAATTCGGTGCCCTGGGAGATTTGCAGATAGTCTTTCGAGGTTTTGCCTATGGCATGTAATTCGGTTCCTTGGGATATCTGGAAAATGCTCTTTCGAGATTTTGCTCTGGGAGGACATGTAATTCGGTACCCTGGGAGTTCTGCAGATAGTCTTTCGAGGTTTTTCCTATGGCATGTAATTCGATGCCCTGGGATATCTGGCAAATGCTCTTTCGAGGTTTTGTCCTACGACATGTAATTTGGTTACCTGGGAGATCCGATAGGTTGGGCTGTGTGCCCGTAATCAGTCCTCGGATGCTCTTGCGAGGTTTTGCCATAACCACATGTAATTCTGTGCCCTGGGAGATCCTATAGGTAGAGATGCGTGCTCGTAACAGCCTGGGATGCTCTTGCGAGGTTTTGTGGTGGGGTGACATGTAATAAGTCTTGGAGATATGGACAGGATGAAAACGGCCTCAGATGCTCTTTAGAGTTCTTGCTAGTCAAGAGACTCTTTTAAGGTTTTGTGACGCACGTAAAATCAGTCCTAAGGATTCCACAGTATGGCTAGTGATGATGAAGACCTGCAGGTGGTGGGCCTACATCCAGTATGAAAAAGGACTGGCTCTGTAGAACTTCCTAAGATGATTAGAGTCAGAGATTGGTTGAGATAGCAGCAGCAGTGACGATGATGATGACGATGCATCGATGACGATGATCCCGAGAAGAAGACTTGTCTAGCAGATCTGTGTCGAGAAATACCTTCCTAGTTAAGAGGGAGTGTTGATGTATATGTAACTTTGGAATGTATTTCATCTGTATATTTTATATATATTTATTGTACCCTTATAAGAGATGTATTATTCCTCTATAAGGAAGTGTCGTCATGTGGATTGACAAGTGTCACAAGTGTGTGTACTTGCTGATGGGTTATTAGACCACCATGTGGGGTCGGCCCTGAATTATATATAATATAATATGGATGTATCTAGATAGACAAGTCGGCCCCATAAGGTCACTGGGAAAAAAGGTTAGTATAAATAGAGATCGGAGATCTCTATTTTACTCACTCGGAAAAGTAACTTACTCTCACTTGAAAAGTGGCGCACTAGTGAGGAGGAGGATCATTTGCTATGAGGAGACTATCTCAGTGTTATTTGGTTGTACTTTGGTTGATCCATTGCTCTCTCTATCTCTGAGGAAGTTGTGGGGTTTTTCACCTTAGGGTTTTCCCCACGGAAACTCTGTGTCTCTTGTCTTTATGCTTTTGATTCTTGTGATGCTTGTCATATTGTGATTGTCATGCATTTATATACTGTAGATGTTATTCTCTCAGCAAAGATCCTAGAGTATTATGAATTAATGCTCAAAATTTAACAGATAAGGTCTCCTAAAAGGTGGCCTCACAAAACCTCTATTCTGGTTTTGATTTTCACTGTTGGTTCTTTTCAAATCTACCATCTCGTTTGACATTTTCTGGATTAGCTTTTTCATGTCAGCTATGTCAAATGGATCCTTGCTTTGTGTAGTGGGTTTGGGAACATTGTCATTCTTCTTCCTGGAAGTTGAAGGTTGTTCATCTGCAATCTATGGATTGTCCTTAAGACAAAAAATTTCCTTCTCGACTTCAGCAAACACTTCCAGCAAAGTCCCCTTTTGTGCTCGTTTCACCCACATTGAAATCGAAGCAGGTAGGCCCTTTTCATAGTAGGCTATCAACAATTCTTCAGCAGGAAGGAGATTGATAGGAATTCTGTTCTTTAAATATGAGAATCTCTGGTTGAAATCTTTAACCCTTTCTTTCCCTTTAATTTTCATGGAAAACAATTCCAGAACAAGATCCTGTGGTGTTTTGTCATCTCCAAACTTTTGTATGAATAATTTCTCAAACTCATCCCAAGAAACAATAGACCTTGGTGGTAGGGCAAAATACCATGTAGCTGCTTTTCCTTCAAAAGTATAAGGAAAGAGTCTGCAGACCACATCTTCGTAAATGACACTTCTAATCCTAATAGCCTGCATGAAGGTTTTAACATGGTCCAGGGAAGGTGATTTGTCATCTGGGCTAAACTTGGGTAACCACTTCTTAGGGTTTTGGGGTAGTCTATGTTGGTCCCCAATTACCCATACTGTGTCTTGGTCAAGCCAAGGTCCGTTTTGGCCTTCTGCAGCCATCGATGGTTCTTCCTCTTCTTCTTTTAATGACGAGCTAGAAGAATTTTCACTCTCTGAGGAAGATGATGAAGATGAAGGAGGGGATGGTGGTGGATCACTAGTTCCAAGTTTTGGTTGACCTTGTGTTTCCTGAAAAAGTTTGGCAAGGCTGTATTTAGGGGAACCTGATTGACCAACTGCTTCTTGATTTTGAGGTTGTGGATTATGTGTTTGCTGATGTTCAATATTGTGATCAGTTATCTGTTGGATAGTTGGTTCACTGATCTGTGAAACTATGTCTTGTTGAAGTTCTTGATTACTGGTTTGCATAAAATTTTGTAGGTTGATCACTGCAAAACCACGTCCTCGTTGATCAACAAGTCTTTGTTTTGCCCTAGCAACCCTTTCGGTTGATGTTTTCAATATCTGCTCGAGTGAGAGTGTTCCTCTGGTAGGTGATACAATAAATATATTCTCTCTATTTTCCTGTTGTGCTGCAGATACAACAGGTGCAACAATTTGTTGAGTAGGTGTAATAGGGGCGACCGTGGGTTGTGGCTCTGTTAGTTGTTCAGATGTTGAAGCCCTTGATTGGCTTCGAGTTTGAACTGTTGAAGTATTTGTTGGAGGAGGTTTCTTAGTGCCTTGTTTAGGCATGTTGTACTAATGGCCCTTCTTCTAGTTCCATTTGTTGATGCCTCAATTGTGCAGGTTAGATGCAAAGGTGCTGGAATGTTCCAAGACACTCAACCGGGGATGAAAACCCAACCAAAGGCTTCGAAAGACCCTACGCAAGGGAAATTCTATCCTAGAGTTGTTTGGTGTGGTAATCACCCACGGATATTCGGCCTCCACTGGCACTCTATGAGTAAGTGGTTTGATCTATTAGATTAGTTTCCCAATTAAGGAAAACAAAGATATGGAAAACAATAAACAATTCTAAATTAACCTATTCAGAAATAAGAATCTAGTCTTAAGTCAGACCTATTCTAAGATGAAAAGCTTGTCGTTTGTGCAGATCAACCCTGAGGTGTAAAGAACAAATAGTTTATCACCCTTAACAGAAATTCCTTCAGATGAGATATTTGCTAACTTAAATTATGATTACTTAATAAAAATCGAACAATGATAATTCAAGCTTAAATACCATCAAGATATAACCTGTTATCTCTTTGTTGATTGAAAAATCAACAATGATTGAATGTATATCCGATCAATTGCAGAAATCGATAAAGAAAGTATTTAATTAAAGAAATTCAATCAAATATTTTCATACATACGTCAGTTATACAGAAAAATCAATACAACAGATTTATGCATTCATTAGATATCTAGCAAGAGATCATATATATAGCGGATGATAATCTGGAATATAAAATCAGAAATTCTCAAAGAAATTTGAGTAACAACCAGAAGATGGATCCAAAGATAACATTACTGTATTAAGATGTCTTGTACCAAAATTACAATGACTCCGACCACAGAGTATCCCCAGTCTTATCTTCTACTGAATTACAATTCCAAAAATTCCAACACCTCTCTCGGAGAGGTATTCTTCCTTAAATAAAAATATTACAACAAAGTACAATGAGAAATTCCCAAAAGATAGGGATCCCAAAATCACGAAAGAGTCTATTGGGCCAGAAAATCCTGCGACTTATCATATATCTCTAACAATTCATCTAGGTTTGGATAATTGACAGATTTTAAGCCTATCTGGGCATTACATATGTTGTTCTCCATGTCGTTTTTGGCAAGCTTATGCCAAGTGCGAAGGTAAAAATGGATCTTGCTCTCGAAGGAGAGCGGTTTCCTAATCAGCTCCTCCACGTGATCAATGTTGACTACTTAAATAGCCTGAATCTTTTGTGCAGTTTCTTCACATTCGCACTCCACTTCTTCTAGCTTACATTTAGGTGGAAGGGCCTTCAAAATAGGATCCATGTATGGGAGATGTAGAGCTTCCATGATGTTGTCAGCTGCATACCAACGTCAAGTACAAAATTCTTTGGATTTTTTGATGATCTCTTCAGTGGAGTCATTGAATTCAATCCAGGTATTCAGGGAGGCTTTGTTCTTATTCATCTGAAGACTACTAAGAATTAGGAGGTCTGCTGGGATATTTTTAATATACCTTTTCCATTCACTAACCTCATCCTGAGCTTTGGAAGCTTGAATTCTCTTGATTTTCTGTACCTCAAGGTCATAAGACAGTTTGTCAAAGATAATAAACGTCTCCCTAATTTCATCTTGTGCAATGTACAACTTTTCAAGCAATTGGTAATGTCCATGATTAACCTCCAAGGCCAGATACTTGAACTCTTGTGGTCTAAACTTAGAAAAACTGGTTGAAGCTGCAGTTACAACTCCAACTTGGATCTCCAAGGTTGCTATCCTTTCTGCATGGATGGAGTTCTGAGTTTTTTCTATGTTAAGCTGATTCTGAAGGGAGATGTTCTCCTGTTCTGATGCATGTAAGTGTTCCATCCATTCCTGCCTGATATTAGCCACATGGAGGGTGTGTTCATCTTTAAGCCTGGCCAACTCATCTTCAAGTTCCTTAATTCTTTCCCTTTTAAGATAAACCTCTCTGTTCAGTAATTGAACTGAATCTATATTGGTACCAGCGAAAGCTTCCAAAACTGTTGCTGCTTCAATGGCTCCAGCCTGGGGATCTTTAGTTTGTTGAGCCCATAAAACTTGAATCGAAGCAGGTGATTCCAATGCCTACTCATCTTTACTTCTCTTCCTTGTTTTCTTGAATACTGTCCTCTCTTCCTTGGTATAGAAATAGTTTCCAATAGGAACCACATCTTCATCTACATATTCATCAACCCTCTCAGTAGTGATGGGAATAACATTAACAGTGGAAATTATTGAAGGTGTCATAATACCACTAGGGTGAGGGATAGACATAGTAACTTGGGGAATGGTCACTGAGATAGAAACATCTTGGACAAGTGACTAGACCTGTGTAAGTGAAGGGACCGAAATGGAAACTTCAGATAGAAGAGTCTGTTCTTCAGCATTGGGAGCTGATGACAGGGAAGAAACTATAGGTGGCTCCTTAATGCTAGGTGAAACAGAGATAGCTAATGGTATAGATTGAGGAATTATAGAAGGCTTATCCTGAATTGTGATAGAGGATGGAATGGGAAGAGGAATGGAGGTGAATTGATCTATGGAAGGTATTAGCAGGATAGGTTTAGGTGACTGTGTAGGAATGGCAGTGGTTTGAGCTTCTGGCACCATGGAATTAGGAATAGAGAGAACCTCTTGACTACCTGAAAGTGTAGTGGAATAATAAGTTACATTGTTGAGCAGTTGAGACAAGGAAAAGGGAGGTAGGTGCTCTGAAAATGAAGCAGAAAATTGTTGAACTGATGTTAGCTGAGATGTTGAAACCAGAGAATCTTGAACAGAAGTGTCTTCAAATGACTGTTTCTGAGCAGAGCAATCACCTCAATAACATTTAAAAAGTCTGTGAGCATCTTGGATTGTTCTGTAATCTCCTCAGTTACTGAAACTGGGGGTTCAGGCTCTTCAGCAATATCACAGTCAATAATCTGAACATTGGGGAGAGGATTGGCATGGATCCTTTGCTCTTTTGCTGAGCTGGCATGGGTAACCACCAAATCCTCATTTTCTTGAACAACTGCAATGATGATTTTAGGAGAGTTTGAAGGCTCCAACATTTGAGAATCCACAGTAACCTCCTAGGGCTCTGCAGGATAACTCTTCAATGCTGATGTCAATTGTGCCAGATCTTTTTGAAATTGCTGAGAAGTATATAACAGGGACTTGACCTGTTCTGCTCTTTTCTTGGGGGGAGAATCCTCGATGGGGGTTTTTCCTTTTCCTTGTTTTGAATGAACCACCACCTGAAGAGAATTAGCTTCCTTGGCTTCTCTTTCTTCTCTTTCTCTTCTTACTTTATCCAGCAAGTCCAACTCCAATTTCCTATAGCTTAGCACCCTAAGATTTAATTCTTTTTGATATTGCAGAATGTTAAGCTACTCTTCTGGGTCTTTTGCTCTAACAAGAACTTCAGAGAATGAATTGACTCCATGATAGATAGAGTCATCTGGGATGTTTTCATGCACATAGTCCATTTTAATATGGGTTTGCTTGAAGTGTGCATCAAATAACTTCTTGGGGTTATGCTTTCTTTTAGGGGCAAATCCCAATTTGAAATCAACCATTTGGTCACCAAGGATCATTTCCCAATTGGAGGTTGGGATGACCAATGACCCAAGGTTCAAAGGGAATTTAGGCCATCCCTTCTTTATAGGACCTGTAAGCTTCTTATACATACCATTAGTCATAGTTTGAAATGAAATTTCCTGCAAGGACAATCTGTCAGGGACAATTTTGGGTAACAGATGTACAATATTACTACCCTAGAACCTGATATATGAGAAATACTCACACACATACCAGTCACCGATAGTATTGATGAGTGCCTTGGCATCATCCGAAAATGCTGGTGCTACTTGCTTAAAAATCTTGAAATAGACAGTGCCCAAGAATTGATCACATATGTCGTACAGTAGAGGGATAAAGTTCTCTTCCGATATGATTGAATGATAGATGTGCATAGGTGGGTTTGCTGGAGTCCTATTCCAGTTCAAGTTGGGGTATTGAAATTTTGAGCAGAAAACATCAATTACATAGGCAAATAAAAAGAAATGCGGTTTTCTGAAGGAAGGAGACTTCTTTTAATCTTCGATAGCATTTTTCATTTCTAAGGACATGATGGAAGCCCATGGGAAGGACTTGCCGGTGGTCAAGACATGGTGTGTTGGTTGTGGAGGCAGATCTTCTAGTCTCATAGATGATATTGTATCAACAGTGTTTGTACCTCAGTTTTATATGATATGTAGGTGGACTGTACAGTCACCCCAGCGGGGGGGTGTGGGGGGGCATCGCCCCCCCATGGGGTTCCAGGGGGATCATCCCCCCTGGCTGGGGGGTCCAGGGGCCAGCGGTTCCCCAGCGAGGGTTCGGGGGCAGCGCCCCCGAAGAAAATTTTTGGGGCTATTTTCGCCAGCTATTTTGTGGGCCCATGGTTTTGGGTATCCTGTGGTATTTTCCCATTGTATTTCCCTTATAAAATAAAGACATTGTAATACGGCTAGGGATGATGATGTATTAGGTTTTATGCATTGTAAATATCTCTGAGATCAGGAGGGAGACTGTGAAACAGAGAAGAGGAAGTGTAGCTGTTGTGTTGCAGGTTGTATCCCTTCACCTTGCTGGACGGTAATAATAATAAGGACTGGAAAATTCAGTGTGGACATAGCCCAAGTTGGGTGAACCACGATATATCTGTGTCTCTCTTGTAATGTGTATGTGTGATTATATTTGCATTTCTGTTTATTGTTATTGCTTTGCGATCCTGTTTTTCTAACAATTGGTATCAGAGCCAAAGGTCTATTTGGCAGTTAAACCCACAAGAAGCTAGGGTTTCTGGTTCAAGTGGGAGCAATGGCAGAAGAAGGAAATTTTAAGGTCGAGAAGTTTAACGGCCAAAACTTCAGGTTATGGAAGATGCAAGTGGAGGACTATCTGTACCAGAAGGATCTATTCCTACCATTGGGAGGAAAAGCAAAGCAGTCGACGGCTATGAATGATGAAGAATGGGAGGTTCTTGACAGAAAGGCTCTGGGAACAATACGGTTGAGCCTGGCTTCGTCGGTGGCTTTCAATATCTCAAAAGAAATGACAACAGAGGGTTTGATGAGTGCATTGGGTAAGCTGTATGAAAAACCCTCAGCCTCCAACAAGGTATTTCTAATGAAGCATTTATTTAATATGAAAATGTCTGAAGGTGGATCTGTTACTGATCATTTAAATGAGTTTAATACGATTACAAATCAACTAAGTTCTGTAAGTGTGAACTTTGATGATGAGGTTAGGGCTCTTATAATCTTGTGTTCATTGCTAGAAAGCTGGAATAGCTTGGTCATGGTTGTAAGTAACTCTGTCTCTGCTTCAAACACCTTGAAATTTGATGATGTTATTGGTGTTATTCTTAGCGAGGAGATGCGAAGAAAAAGCATAGGTGAGACATCAGGTAATGCGTTAACCATGGAGAGCAGGGGAAGACAAAAGGAGAGAGGAAAGAGCCAAGGTAATCGTGGAAAGTCTAAAACGGGCAGATCCAAGTCGAGACTGGGAAAGATAGAGTGTTGGAACTATGGAAAGAAAGGACATCTGAAGAAAGACTGCAAATCTCTAAAGAAGAAAGGAGATGCACAGAAGGAAACTACCCAGGAAGCAAATGTAGCAGGTGATGTGTTACAAGATGCTTTGATTCTTGCATTAGATAATACTAGTGATTATTGGGTAGTAGATTTAGGAGCTTCATGTCATGCTACACCCTATAGGAAATACTTTCATGAGTATGTTTCTGGCGACTTTGGACATGTTTATTGGGTGATGATGAGCCATGTAAAATTGTTGGAATGGGTAAGGTATGGATAAAAGTTAAGAATGGAATTGATTGGTTGTTGAAAGAAGTTAGGAATATTCCTACTATGAAAAGAAATTTGATCTCAACAGGGCAGTTGGGAGATGGCGGCTGTCTATCTACGTTTGGAGAAAAGTGGTGGAAGATCACTAAAGGATCAATGTTGATAGAAAAATGAGACAGAGTAGGTACATTGTATTTATGTCCTCATAATATTGACCATTCTATCTCTTTAGCTTCCACAGGAACAGATACAGCATTGTGGCATCATAGGCTTGGCCACATGAGTGAGAAGGGGATGCAAATTCTCCACTCAAGGAAGTTGCTGCCGGATTTGAAGCAGGTAAGTTTGGAATTCTGTGAAAACTGTGTTTATGGAAAACAAAAGAGAGTCAGATTTCTCAGGGTTGGGAAACAGAAGAAGAATGAAAAATTAGAGCTTGTGCATACAGATGTATGGGGACCAGCTCAGGTACAATCTCTTGGTGGCTCTCATTATTATGTTACATTTATTGATGATGCAACTAGAAAAACTTGGGTTTATTGCATTAGACAGAAATCTGATGTGTTTGCTACTTTTAAGAAGTGGAAAGCTTTGGTTGAGAATGAGACAGGAAAAATATTGAAGTGTCTCAGATCTGATAATGGAGGTGAGTACTGTGGCAAGGAGTTTGATAGTTACTGTTCATACCATGGGATTCGTAGAGAGAAGACAGTCCCAGGAACACCACAGGAAAATGGTGTGTCAGAAAGGATGAACAGAACGATCATGGAGTGTGCAAGGTGTATGAGACTGCATGCAGGGTTGCGCTTACAGTTTTGGGCGGATGCTGTAAATACTGCTGTTTATTTAATAAACAGAGGACCTTCAAGTGCTTTGGATGGTGGTATTCCAGAGGAAGCATGGATAGATAAAAAGGTAAACTACTCATTTCTGAGAACGTTTGGTTGTGAAGCATTTGTCCATATTGATAAAGAAAATAGAACAAAGCTTGAAGCTAAATCCAAGAAATGTACCTTTATTGGATATGGGGTTGATGAATTTGGTTATCGTTTATGGGATTATGAAAATAACAAAATCATCAGAAGTAGAGATGTGATATTCAATGAAAAGGTCATGTATAAAGATTAGTTGCAGGGAAAGAAACAGGAAAAGGAAAACACAGAGTACATAGTGCTTGATGAAATTAAAGAAAATGAAGTTACGAAGGTGCCAGAAAATCAAGAGCAGCAGCAAGTACCTGAAACTCCTGCAACTGTAAGAAGATCTACCAGGTTAAGTAGACTCCCTGAATGATACTCTCCTTCAATGTATTATTTATTGATGAGCAATTCTGGTGAACCAGGATGTTATGAAGAAGCAATGCAGGTGGAAACTAGAAAGAAGTGGGAGCAAGGCATGAATGAGGAGATGGACTCATTGGTAGGAAACCAGACTTGGGATTTGGTTTAGTTTCCTGTTGGTAAAAGAGCATTGCAAAACAAATGGATTTACAGGTTGAAGGAAGAAGGAGGTAAGAAGCGGTACAAGGATAGACTTGTTGTAAAGGGGTTTGCACAGAAGAAAGGTATAGATTTTGATAAAATATTTTCTCCTATTGTTAAGATGACTTCAATTAGGACTATCTTAAGTCTAGTGGCGGTAGAAGATTTGCATCTTGAACAGTTAGATGTAAAAACAACCTTCCTCCATGGGGATTTGGAGGAAGAAATATATATGCAGCAACCATAAGGGTATGAGGTCAAAGGTAAGGAGGATCTGGTATGCAGGTTGAAAAAGAGCTTGTATGGCTTGAAGCAAGCTCCAAGGCAGTGGTATCTAAAGTTTGACAGGTTTATGACAGAACAAGGTTATAGTAGATGTCATTCTGACCACTGTGTTTATTTCAAGAAGCTAGACAATGGAAGATATATTATCTTGTTATTGTATGTGGATGACATGCTTGTTGCAGGGTCTGACATGCAGGATATAAATGTACTCAAAAGGAAGCTAGATAATTCATTTGCGATGAAGGATTTGGGTGCTGCAAAGCAAATCCTTGGTATGAGAATAACAAGAGACAGGAAAAATCGCAAATTGACATTGTCTCAAAGTGAGTACATACAAAAGGTGTTGGAGAGGTTCAAAATGCAGAATGCAAAACCTGTAAATACACCTTTGGCTAGCCATTTCAGTCTAAGTAAGGAAATGTGTCCCAAGACACAAGAAGAGACAGATTACATGTCCAAGATTCCCTATCAATCAGCAGTTGGTAGCTTGATGTATGCCATGGTGTGCACATGACCAGATATTGCACATGCAGTGGGAGTTGTGAGCAGATATATGAAAAATCCAGGTAAAGAACATTGGATGGCAGTACAGTGGATTCTCAGGTATTTGAGAGGTACTACCACTGAGGCATTATGTTTTGGAGGTTCAGACACTGTTCTACAGGGATATGTTGATGCAGATATGGCAGGTGACAAGGATAGCAGGAGGAGCACCATAGGGTATGTGTTTACTGTAGGTGGAACAGCACTAAGCTGGATTTCGAAACTACAGAAGGTTGTTGCACTTTCAACAACAGAAGCAGAGTATGTTGCCATTACAGAGGCTAGTAAAGAGATGATTTCGTTGTAGAGGTTTATGGAGGAAGTGGGTAATAAGCAGAAGGATAGTAGATTGTATAGTGACAGCCAGAGTGCCATTCACCTTGCAAATAACTTAGCATTCCATTCCAGGACTAAACATATACAGCTCAAGTACCATTTCATATGCTCTGTTCTGGAAGATGAACTGTTAAAGCTAGAAAAGATACATACTAGCCAGAATCCTGCAGACATGTTCACAAAGGTAGTGACCAGAGAGAAACTGAGTTCGTGCTCGGTTTCAGTTGGCCTTCTAGCATGAAGGTGAAGAGGAGAAATTTGCCAAGTCCAATTCCAGCAAGTGCAGCAGCGGTGGAGTTGCTGTGATCAGTCTCCAAGTGGGAGATTGTTGGTTGTGGAGCCAGATCTTCTAGTCTCATAGATGATATTGTATCAGCCGTGTTTGTACCCCAGTTTTATATGATATGTAGGTGGACTGTACAGTCACCCCAGCGGGGGGGTGTGGGGGGGCATCGCCCCCCCCATGTGGTTCAAGGGGGGATCACCCCCCCTGGCTAGGGGGTCCAGGGGCCAGCGGTCCCCCGGCGAGGGTTTGGGGGCAGCGCCCCCGAAGAAAATTTTTGGGGCTGTTTTTGCCAGCTGTTTTGCGGGCCCATGGTTTTGGGTATCCCATGGTATTTTCCCATTGTATTTCCCTTATAAAATAAAGACATTGTAATACGGCTAGGGATGATGATGTATTAGGTTTTATGCATTGTAAAGATCTTTGAGATCAGGAGAGAGACTGTGAAACAGAGAAGAGGAAGTGCAGCGGTTGTGCTGCAGGTTGTATCCCTTCACCTTGCTGGACGGTAATATTAATAAGGACTGGAAAATTCAGTGTGGACGTAGCCCAAGTTGGGTGAACCATGATATATCTATGTCTCTCTTTTAATGTGTATGTGTGATTATATTTGCATTTCTGTTTATTGTTATTGCTCTGCGATCCTGTTTTTCTAACATGCTGTGCTATAGGTGCCCATTCAACTTTAAACAACGAACAGTTGGGGAGTTCGAACAGGCGACAAAACATAGCCGCTAGCAGAGAATAAGGTTCCTTGAACCAAGCAATTGGATACAAATTATCAGGCTTAAGCACAAAAGCATTACCTTTTATCATCCAGGACTTCATCGTTTCGGCAAAATTGTAATGGGACTTGGAGGATTGGATGAAGTCAGGAGATAGGGTCTGCTCATGTGGCCTGAGAGAAAAATCTTGGGTAAAAACCTTGGGACAGAAATGAGTCAATTGATTCCCCAGAATATCATTGAAAGATCGATCTTTGACACTAGCATTCTCAACTATCCACTTCACTGCATCCGTATAAGGTAAGATAGAGGGCCATGCAACAATAGCATGAATCTGGGAATCCATAATCTTCTCATAGGTGGGCCTATCAATTTCTACATGTGAAAGGTCATCGTTGTCGAATATAGCATAAATCCGAGACCAATCCATTTGATAAGTCTCGGTGACATTCCCGCTGGTATCTGAGAAGATACCGAAGTTGGGGTCTTTAGTTAGGGTCTCTCTGAGAATGGCCTTGGACTGGGTACTTCTTGACATAGTGGCAAACTTCGTAATTTCTGACGAAATAAAAGAAAACAAAAGTGAAAAACAACAATAAAAAACAACCAAAAGACTAACCGAAAAATGAAATGACAACAATCCTACCTGTGATAACTGAAAACTGACAATCAGCTGAAGCGAGAAATCCATGGTAAAATCAGCACAATGGAGTAATTTTCGACGAGTAAAAATGATAACAAAAAATAGAAAAACCCTATATTTATCAATTTACCCAATTTAAATCACTATCGTAGGATGTGGAATAATGAACGGCTGAGATCCACTGATGCGAAATGCAGGATCGGGTTCAGAAACAAAACAAAAAGTTTTATTTACCATTCCCAAAAGCTGAAAACCGACACTGGTGGGTTTCAGGTTTCCAAATATAACCAAAAAAAAAAACGAGGTTCCCGAAAGATGCAACCCGACAGTTGCAAGTTGCGGGTTTCGGGACGCAATCAACAGAAAATTAAGGAAAGGTACTTTCTGAATCCTGAAACGCAACATTGTCAGGTTTCGAGTTTCGGGTTTATTGAAACTGACAAACAAAAATATGGATTCCCGCAATCCAAAACTTTCGATTTTTCAAGTTTCAGGTTCATATAAAACAAACATCGAAAAATGACATCCCGCACCTACAACTTTCGGGTTGCGGGTTTCGGGATGACGAAAATCCAAAAAGTAAGAACACCAAATTTCCGCACCCAAAAATTTCAAGTTTCGGGTTTCGGGTTGTCCAAGTGTTGGGTTTCGGGTTTCGGGTTGTCCAAGTGTTGGGTTTCAGGTTGGTAGAGAAAAAGTTAAAATACTCAAAATTTAAATATTTCTGCAAACCAAACACTTAGAGATAATCCAAATTAGGCAGAAACATGGAGCAAGAAGGTATGGGCATTAGACTTAAAGATATCTAAACCTAAAACTCATATTCACAAAGGAAAACTTACCCATATACCTTCGAATTTAAAAAAAAATGGGGTTCTCGTGCTTTAGCTAAGCATGGGATCTGTTGTGGCCACAACACTCTCTCTCTCCCCCCTGACACTATCCACCTCCCAATCCCTCTCTCTCTCTGTAAATATACCTCTCTCTTCTCTCTCTCTAGCCCCAACTTTCCCCAACCCCCTTACCTCTCTCTAACCCAACACTCCATTATCTCTCCTCCTTTCATTAAATCCCCCCTTTTTATAACTCCCTATATATTTTTAACCACCCACACCAACTCCTACCACTAACCAGCAACCATCTCTCTCTCTCTCTCTCAACCACTAACCCTTAATCTAAACCCTTAAACCCTCAATATATTTCTCTCTCTTTCTCTGTAAACCCCTAACCCCTTATCTCTCTCTCTCTCCCCCTCTCTCTCTCTCTCTCTCTCTAAACTGCTAAGCCCAATCTCTCTAAACCCCTAACAACCAATTTCTCTTTTTCAATCTCTCTCTCTCTCTCTCTCTCTAAAACCATAACCCCCAATCTCTCTATATCTCTCTAAACCCCTAATATCCAATCTCTCTCTCTCTCTATGTAGAATCACCTTTCCCTAACCCCCCTTCCTCTCTCTCCCCTCCTTTCCCTAACACACCTTCCTCTTTCTCTCCTCCTTTCCCTAACCCCCTATCTCTCTCTCCAACCCCACCTTTCCGTAATGCCCCTCTCTCTCTCTAACCTAACCTCTCCTCTCCCTCTCCTCCATTCCCTGAACCCTCCTCTTTCTTTATAACTCCACTCCCTCCATATCTCTCTATCTATAAACCCCTAATACCTAATCTCTCCCTCTCTATCTCTAAGCTCCTAAGTTCCTAATCTCCTACCCCATAATCTCTCTCTCTCTCTCTCTCTCTCTCTAGCCCCACATTTCCTAAAACCCCTTACCTATCTCTAACCCAACCCTCCATTATGTCTCCTCCTTTCACTAAACCCCCTCCCTCTTTATAAATCCCTTCCTATACTTAACCACCCACAACAACTCCTACCACTAACCACCAACCATCGATCTCTCTCTCTCTCTCTCTCTAAACCCTTAAAACCTCAATATATTTCTCTCTCTATCTCTAAACACCTAACCTCATATCTCTCTCTCTCTCTCTAAACCCCTAAACCCGAATCTCTCTCTCTCTCTCTGAACCCCTAAACCCCAATCTCTCTCTCTCTCTAAACCCTTAACAACCAATTTCTCTTTTTCAATCTCTCTCCCTCTCTCTCTCAAACCCTAAACCCCAATCTCTCTATATCTCTCTAAACCCCTAACCTCTCTCTCTCTCTCTCTCTCTCTCTCTCTCTATGTAGCACCACCTTTTCCTAATCCCACCTTCCTCTCTCTCCCCTCCTTTCCCTAACACACCTTCCTCTATCTCTCCTCCTTTCCCTAACCCCCTATCTCTCTCTCCAAGACCATCTTTTTGTAATGCCCCTCTCTCTCTTTAACCTAACCTCTCCTCTCTCTCACCTCCTTTCCCTCCTCTCTCTTTATAACCCCACTGCCTCTCTATCTCTAAGCTCCTAACCCATAATCTCTCTCTCTCTCTCTCTCTCTCTCTCTCCCCCACACCCCCATTCTTTGGCTTCCTACCTCTACCCCACTACTCCATATCTCTCTTTAACCTACAACTATCCACCTCTCCATACCTCTCTATGTCTCTCTATATATACCTCTTTACCCTACTCCCCTTACCCTAAACCACCCACTCCAACTCCAACCATCAATCATCACCCCTCAATCATGCTCTCTCTCTCTCTCTCTCTCACTTGCTCTCTCCCTAAACCATTAAACTCCCCTATTCTCTCTCTCTCTCTCCCTAAACATTTAAACCCTCCCACAGTCTCTCTCTAGATCCCTAACCACCAATCTCTCTCTTTCAATCTCTCTCCCTCTCTCTCTAAACCCCTAGCCCTTAATCACTCTATCTCTCTATAAACTCCCAATCCCCAATATCTCTCTCCCTAAACCCCTAACCTCAAATCTCTCTCTCTCTCCATCCCCAACTCTCCCTCTCTCTCTCTCTCTCTAGCCCCACTTTTCCCTAAACCCCCCTCCCTCTCACTAACCCAAACCCCCCTCTCTCTTTCTTCCTTTCCCTAAATCCCTCTCCCTCATTATAACCCCACCCACTTTCTCTTTCAACCCCCCATCATCCCTTATACCATAAATCCAAATCCCCACATTCCTCTACGTACCCTCTTTATTACCCTAACCCCCGACTCACTCAATTTCTTTAAGCCTCCTTCTCTCCTCTTTTCCCTCTCCCTCTCTCTCTCTGTCACATCCCTAACCCTACTCTCTCTAACCATATTCCCACTTCACTAACCATCAGCTGTCCTTGCCCCCCCCTCTATCTCTCTCTACCTAACATCCCCCCTCTCTCTCTAGCACCACATTTCCCTAACCCCTCCTTCCTCTCTCTCTTTCTCTCCTTTCCCTAACCCCTCCTACTGTTGTGGGGAAAAAATGCACCTATAGTTAAGGGGAGAAACTACCAACTTACGGTGATAAAGATAGACTTACAAGTATTCTGCAAGTACAACAAATAAATGAAGAGATTAGGGTTTAGAGATGTAGGCACCTTGTTCAGAAGGTTGATCCTCGCTTTGCCTCCCTCGCTCTTCAATGCTTATCCAGTATTGCAATGCCCAGACCTGCAAAACAACTTGATACCTTTCTCAAACACATTTGACTACACATATAAGACTGATATTCATAATAGAAAGAGACATCAAACTATAATCAAACAGTAATCAAATCTGAGACACATTAATAGGTCATATTTGGAAAGAGAAGAACGTCTGATCCTTATTAATGAATGAAAGCAAGTACATACAATTATACCTTCCTTCAAGCTTGGCACTTCACGAAACCTAGATTCAAGGTCTCCTGCTTCCGTTCTCCAAGGATCCCAGCCTCTAAGCAATTGTACTAGGGTTTACCAAAACTGAAGCATAAGAGAGGGGGATGAGGGTCTCCATTCCTCCAGCATAACTTTGTAATTGGGCTTGGTCCTTTCACATGACCCTTCTACCCTCCTTATATAGTCAATGAGGAAGAGGAAAAGAAGTTATAACCGCTCAAGAGGTTTCCCAACCAACTTAACTTACTCGAATTTCGAGATTTTGACCAAAACAGGAGTGTACTCTACTCTATAGTAGACAAAGTCACGTACACATGGCAATGGGCGCTACTTTGAATGAGGTAAAGTCGCGTACACACGCTACTATTATAACAGTGGAGTCGCGCTCATGTTGAAAAATGGCCAAAAACAGGCTTTTCTGCTCATTTTCAGGAGATGGTTTGGTCTGGAAAAATGTTCCTAAGGGTCATATACATCAAATGGGTCAAGAATGAGGTAATTTCAACCATTTTTAATGTCCCAAATGACTCCTCCATCCACAAATGTCCTGTTGTGTGACTGAACTTGTTCTCAAGAAGTGTCGTCACGGACGGAGAGGTGTCATTTCAAGCTATAACAGATGCCCCTAATGTATGAGGTCAGAGGGAGTACGGGAAACGATGGCCGAAATACATTATAAATAAAAAAGAGTTGAATCGTGGAGGAATGGAGAAACCAAGAATCATAGGCTCAAATGAAGTACCTGAAAGCAAAGGCAATGTAGGACAAACTTATCCTTGGGGTAACTGTCCATGTTCAAATGATGGAACATGATCTCCAAGAGGATACAATAATGATCCAAAATACTGATGCATATATCATGGCCACTAGAATACAAGCGTGGATCCATGAGGAACATAAGTGTAAACATAGCCACATAAATACAAGGTGGATCTATGTCAAAACTGGAGAACATAGCCATAGAGAACAAGCTGGATCTATGTCTCATCAAGAGCCAAAAAGAATGTGGCTCAGTCTTGCGCAACTTGGGCGATAACATAAACGAGGTGATGCTATCGAGGATCCCAAGGTCTTCATCCAAAAACAACCCAAGGTACAAACCTATCCATGCGAATAAATGAGTTGATGTCGAACATGGGAGGTATCGTTTGATTACCGGTCATTGATGTATACCGTTAACAAACGCGAGGGTGTCCACCAATAATGAAAATGGAACCCAAGGTACCTAGTACATTCAAACAAGTGCGAATAAGTGGTCTTGCCGTCGAACACTTGAAGAATCCATCGGATAGGAGACATTGATGTATTCCCATCTATCCAATAGCGAGGGAAACTGCCACTAATGACTGCAATCCCCAAGGTACTAACCGAAACTCTAAACTTCATTCCCAGAGTACAATGAGCTGAAGTCGATGGGAAGAAGTCCGTTGGAAGGGAGGCCTTAATGCATCCTCCATCATCCAACACGAGGGACACTCAAACAGGTATGAGCTGATTTGGAGTAGGACTAAACACATGATGAAACATACTAACACCAAGGAATGGCCGACACATGAGGTCAAGGCAACTGCAGAATGGCCGACACAGGTTGTATCCTTGAACAGTGAGCACGACACAAGAGTGACTTATGAAGCTTTTAACACAAAGAGACCACGATACAAATCTGCAATGTAGGAGACATTAACAGATTCTCCAAATGATTGGAAGACTAACCAAACGGAGGAGTAGGAACTCTGAGATCAGGTTTACCCTAAGGCCAACGCTAGAACCCAACTTGTTTGAGAGACTCAAAACAGGTGCTTTGTTCAAGGAGATAGTTGACTTGCTTCCATCATATTGAAAGATATTTTGACATTCTTCCCTTCCCTTTCCTTTTTCATTTTTTAACGAGCTTGACAAAGAACTAAAGCATGCTCGACGGTATTTTCATATTTAAGGAGTCTAAAAAACCTAGAAGAAAACTCCATACACCTATCCGTGGATTTTATATCGAGCCCGGATTGGTCTGTGCTCGGCGGTGTTTTCTTGTTTATAGAGTTGAAAAACTTAAATAGTCCTCTATCAACCATCTCGTGGATTTCACATCGAGCCCGAGTAGGTGAATGCTCGCTTGGTGTTTTCACATTTCGAGAGTCTGAAAACCCTAAAGACGACTCCAAAGGTCCTTTTTCGTAAAGTTAGTCTCCTTCCCCGAAAAAGTGTAAAATAATGGAAGAAGAACTCTTCTAGCACATACAAGAGTATACCTAGAGTATACCTTTTCCGTAAATTATCCACCAAGGCCCGGAAAAGGGGTAATTCTATACCTAAGTGGATGTCGGTTCAGTTATTTTAACGAGCCCGAAAAGACAACTATGCTCGGCAAACTTTTCCTATTTAAGGAGTCTGAAAAGGGCTTAAAAGAACTCCATAGGGATCTTTTCCGTAAAGGTTTAACGAGTCCGGAAAAGTAAACTCATGACCTCCTTACTGTTTTTAATGAGCTCAAAGGAGATAGAAAAAATGCTCATAACTTCCTTACTGTTTTTAATGAGCTCGAAGTGAAGATGAAAGAAATGCTCATAACCTACTTACTGTTTTTAACGAGCTCGAAGTAAAAGAAGAATGCTCGAAACCTACTTACTGTTTTTAACGAGCTCGAAGTAAAGGTAGAAGAATGCTCGAAATGGGAGGAGACGAGTGTCAGGGACATGCAAAACTAGCTCCAAGCGCATGGAACAAAGCTATGCCTAATGCAAGGAACATGAGCAAGATAAATACACTCAGGGTGTGTCTCCTCCAGGTAAAAGGTGTCAAATTGTGAGGGCAAAATGATACAGGGCTTAGCGGAAATGAGATCAAAGATGGAGGCTTATACAACGGGCTAAAAGCGTGGAAGCCGGCTTCAGGCTCATTAGCGCAAGCGGGATCATAACAGATGCATATGCAATTTGAACACAAAGATGGGAGCCTTATCAGGGATGGCCAGAAATATATGAGGAAGAAAGATATGAGGCTTCTTCTCAAAGTCATGGTAAATCTAAAAAGGCTCCCGAACCTATGAGAAAAACTCAGCATGGGCACCAGAATGGCATAAGGGTGCTGACTAGGGTGACCCATGTTAGGTAGGTTCTGCTGTCGGACTGGTGCACAATGCATAAAGAGATGGCTAACACACCAATATCCAACAGGTTCAACCCTATGGCGAATTCGGATGGCAAAAGGTTCAAATGCAACATAACAGTGGGGAAGCCTAAACCTATATGCAAGGTTCCGAATATACCGGACATGGTCGCAGAAGGTGTCGAAAAGGACCAGTAAGCAAGTATACATCCAGCTAAGAATCCTGTCTCCAAGAAACATTAGTACCAGGATCATATCTAAAACATATGTAAGGAAAGACCCGATACAAGTCACTGTGGTAGAAATACTTTCAACTTCACTATCATCAACAACAGGCATAAACAAGGCAGAGTGTTCAAATGAAGACTCTATGGTACCCAAGCCCGAGGACTTACAATCAACAAGATCAGCTTCAGGATGAAGATCAAAGTTGAAGGACATGATGGAATCTGCAGAAACAAATTCATCATCACGGGAGTTGAAAATTCTAGAAGCAGAATCAAACTCAGCAGGAACACCGATTTGCAGATCTATAGGAGAGTCCAAAGACTCAACAGTAGGAAGATCAGACTTTAAGGTCAAACCGGGGCTGGACATAACTGCAACTGGATCAACATCCAAATGAATGGCAGACTGTACTATGGACTCTAGGAAAACTTCATCGGAAGGAAGTATATCATCCCAGATAGAACACATATCTAAACATTTAGATGGAGGTGTCACTTGGTCAAAAGCTGGTACCAAGTCCCGAGAAGGTAAGCATGAACTCAGAGACTTCTTCTCAGTAGCAGTTGAACTCAAGGAACAATATGCCACATAAGGCTCATGTGACATAGTAGTGCCTAATGACGAGGGATCAGACTGGTCTTCAGTTGGGTAATAAGGAGGATCAACGAATGCAAGCTGGTCGATGGTGACAATGTTTTCGTTATGAGGGAAATGCATCACACGAAAAAACGTAGACACCACAGCATGCATAGCATAAATGTAATCACGCCCAAGGATCATATCAAAGTCCACAGGGTCCTTTAGAACCATAAAATCAACTAAGACTGTTTTTCCACCCAAGGTAACAGGTGCCTGACGGAGGAATCCGATCGGTTCACTAGGTCTTCTATCGAAGGTCAACGGCCAATTAACAGCTGGAATAACATTAGGGAAACCCAAATCTCTCCAAGCATAAGCGGATAAGATACTAACAGAAGCACCTTCATCAACAATGCATCGATCAACCGTATGGTTCCCGATATCAACCTTTATCTGGAAAGGTGTCGAAGAAGGAAGACGAGGCTTGGCTAGACTATTCCAATCAAAGGAAACAATCCTAGGGCTTGGTAGGGGTTCATATGGCATAGATGAAGTGCCCCCTTTTTTAGGAATATCCAAACTGGTAATGCAGAAGACTTTAGCAGTAGGTGCATCAATCTCTGAAGGACTGATGGGATCGGTCGAAGATTGCATCGATTCAATCACTTCACTCTCTGAAGGAAGAGTGGGGTCGACCAAAGATTGCATTGGTTCAACCACTTTATCAACCAAAGGTTGATCTGACTGCAGGGAATCTATAGACAACTCAGGAACAGAGGTTCCTTCAGACATGGACCACACTCTTCGTGCCTCTGGAATGGCAGGGCATCGGTGAGTAAGGTGATCTCCCTTACAAAGTTTACAAGGGAACTTTGGTTTCCGTCCTATAGGTTTAGACTCCTTTACAACGTCAGTACTCTCAGCATGACTAGCATTGGCTGACAGCTTGCCCCCAACATGACTCACAGAGGCTGGTTGCTCAGAAGAAGAAGACTTTTGAACTAAGGACCACACTTTTTGCACTTCTGGAAGTACAGGGCACAAGTAAGTAAGGTGGTCTCCCTCGCAAAACTTACAAGGGAACTTAAGCTTCTGTTTGTTGGGTTTGTCGACAATGTCAACTCCCTCAGCATGACTTGCAGTGGCTGATCTGGTGTCTCCAGTATGAGTCACAGGAACTGGTGACTTGTCATTAATATGACTAGCAGTGATCAATGACGTGTCCTCAACATGACTGACAGTGGTTGAAGACAAACTTTCAGTATGATTTTCATTGACTAAAAGTTTTCTCCCAGCATGACCTCCAGAGGCTGGGTAGGTGCCCCCTGCATGATTTGCAGAGGCAGGGTGCTTGCCCCCTTGTTTTGGCATCTTTTTCCTATTCTTCCCCCGTCTATTCCTTTTAGACTGTTGGTTACTAGTATTGCTACTTTCGCCACATGAGGTAGAAGGAGGAGGAGAAGATGTTACTGGCAAAGAAGGCCCAGGGTTCTGATGCTCTTGATTTGAGGTGCTCACAAAAGAAGCGTCAGGAGCATGCAAGGCATTCGGAGTGGAAAACAACCAAACCGGCAGCCCAATAGTGAATCCAGGAAGATTCAGAGTAGCCATTAAGGGAGTACCAATGTTTCCAATGAATGGAACAGCACAAGGATCCCCCGGAACAGGGGTACCTTGATTGGCACTCGCCGGAATGCTAGACATAGTGTCCTGCTCAAATGAACAAGAAGTTCTCTAAGGCAAACTAAGAAAAAGTAGCACAAAGAGCA
This sequence comes from Larix kaempferi, assembly GCA_027924585.1. Taxonomy (NCBI): domain Eukaryota; kingdom Viridiplantae; phylum Streptophyta; class Pinopsida; order Pinales; family Pinaceae; genus Larix; species Larix kaempferi. The sequence goes on along the minus strand of BSBM01001166.1, from coordinate 1,399,111 downwards.
CACCACTAAAAAAGGTCCTAGGTAAATCAAACCAGGCAAACAGATGCCTTCCGGAGAAAAGTCTGGGATGATGAGGGCCCAGAACAGATCAACGAAGGAAGAAAGACAGTTACCCGGGGTCCACAATACAATGACTAAGGGTGCAAGCGCTGGAATCACCCAACCGCCCTCCCAAAGACCTGCAAGGGATTTCCTCCCACGTCTGTCTTAGGTACAGCAGATATACCCTCCACTGTCACCTGTGTATGAACCTAGAGTCTGATACTAAGGATACCACAACACCGAAAACTCCTGGGGGAACAGTCACCGGTCGAATCAGAAAGCGTGGGCAGGGTAGCTAAGCCCGAAACTCGAAAGAGTCCCCAATACGCAATCCGATCCTGGCGTATGCTCAAACAGCAAGTAGGAGGAGTATTCCCACAAACTGATCTCGCAATGACCTACTGCATAGATCCCAGGAAAATTTTGGGTGAGGTGGGTTTACCTATGATAGTCTCACTACGATTTTTGCGCAATGTGTGATCTTGGGTGGTTTAAGGTGATTTAAACCCAAGACCCTAACCAAAACTAGTTGGTGTAGTGTAACCTAGAAAAGAAAATGTTGCTAGTTCATTTTATTAGGGTTCATTTTAAAGGTTACTTGATTACTCAAAAAGGTAGTGGGTGTGTGAGAGTGATTATAGTAGAGATAGAGTACTGAAAATGAAAAATAAATCTTTTTCTTTTCAATGCAAGTCTTAAAATTATGATCTAGAATGCATGTGCAAATGCAGTTTTTAATATTTCGAATGCAAAAAGGTAAAAATAAAGAAAAATAAACTCAAAACCTAAGAATGCAGCTACTCAAGCAACTAGGTATGCAAAAGAAAACTTGTTCTTTTTGATGCAAAGCACTCTAAAATCTTTTAAGCCACTTGCAAGGTACTCTATTCAAAAGATGAATCAAAATTCTTTATGCTTTTCAAAGGTAAGAAACAAAAACTGAAACTAACCTACTATCAAAGCAAAGCAAAGAAACTTTCAGGTTCTCTTTATGAAACAGTAAAAGCTACCAAATATGACTTTCAAATTCTTATTGATGTAAGCATGCCAAACATTGGGAAAAGAGTACAAAAACTACTTTTAGACCCAAACGAAGCAAATGACCTACAAAGAAGTATGGTTTGGTAAAGTTAGGTCTGCACATAAACAATGCAAACAAGGTCTTGAACAATATCCAAAACACTTGAGCTTTCACTACAAAAGAAAAACTAAAAGCATAAGGGAGGACAAGAAACCAACCTAAAAGAGAAATTTCACTCAAATAGATACAAACAGGGTCAAGAAGACTCAAAAGGTTCCAAATCCAGTGGAAAATGGGGCAAGCAAGTTCAATCAGACTCAAATTAGGGTACAAAACACCAAACGGGTCCACAACCCCCCAACTTGGGTCAACAAGCCTCAAAACTTTCCAAACAAGCCCAAAATGATCAAAAGAGGTTCAAATAATGAATGTAGGATCAGTACAAGGATGGGAGACCACTTACAGGGGTTTAACACAGACCTAAGGTCATCACGGACCCCAAAAAATGCAGCCACAGCCCCCAGATTTGGGTCCACAACCCAAAAACTCAAAAATTTCAAACCCAGATTTTGAGCGCTACTGTGTATGAAGGAAACTAGCGCTCATAGCAGTATGGGCGTTACTGTGCAAAGGAAAAGTAGCGTATGAGCGCTACTGTGTGGTACAAACGGTAGCGTACAAGAAAAAAAGTCTAAAAAACGGGGTTAAAACCCCCAAACTGGGTCCACAAAGGTTTGCAAGGGCTGGGAAGGGTCTGTAAAAAGCCCAGGAGGGTCAAACAGAGCCTACTAACTGATCCTAATCAAGAAAATGAACAAAGACCATCAAACAAGACTGAAGAAATGACCTTGGATACCCCTAAGCAGTTAGGCTTATTCCCCAGCGGAGTCGCCATTCTGTTGTGGGGAAAAAATGCACCTATAGTTAAGGGGAGAAACTACCAACTTACGGTGATAAAGATAGACTTACAAGTATTCTGCAAGTACAACAAATAAATGAAGAGATTAGGGTTTAGAGATGTAGGCACCTTGTTCAGAAGGTTGATCCTCGCTTTGCCTCCCTCGCTCTTCAATGCTTATCCAGTATTGCAATGCCCAGACCTGCAAAACAACTTGATACCTTTCTCAAACACATTTGACTACACATATAAGACTGATATTCATAATAGAAAGAGACATCAAACTATAATCAAACAGTAATCAAATCTGAGACACATTAATAGGTCATATTTGGAAAGAGAAGAACGTCTGATCCTTATTAATGAATGAAAGCAAGTACATACAATTATACCTTCCTTCAAGCTTGGCACTTCACGAAACCTAGATTCAAGGTCTCCTGCTTCCGTTCTCCAAGGATCCCAGCCTCTAAGCAATTGTACTAGGGTTTACCAAAACTGAAGCACAAGAGAGGGGGATGAGGGTCTCCATTCCTCCAGCATAACTTTGTAATTGGGCTTGGTCCTTTCACATGACCCTTCTACCCTCCTTATATAGTCAATGAGGAAGAGGAAAAGAAGTTATAACCGCTCAAGAGGTTTCCCAACCAACTTAACTTACTCGAATTTCGAGATTTTGACCAAAACAGGAGTGTACTCTACTCTATAGTAGACAAAGTCACGTACACATGGCAATGGGCGCTACTTTGAATGAGGTAAAGTCGCGTACACACGCTACTATTATAACAGTGGAGTCGCGCTCATGTTGAAAAATGGCCAAAAACAGGCTTTTCTGCTCATTTTCAGGAGATGGTTTGGTCTGGAAAAATGTTCCTAAGGGTCATATACATCAAATGGGTCAAGAATGAGGTAATTTCAACCATTTTTAATGTCCCAAATGACTCCTCCATCCACAAATGTCCTGTTGTGTGACTGAACTTGTTCTCAAGAAGTGTCGTCACGGACGGAGAGGTGTCATTTCAAGCTATAACAGATGCCCCTAATGTATGAGGTCAGAGGGAGTACGGGAAATGATGGCCGAAATACATTATAAATAAAAAAGAGTTGAATCGTGGAGGAACGGAGAAACCAAGAATCATAGGCTCAAATGAAGTACCTGAAAGCAAAGGCAATGTAGGACAAACTTATCCTTGGGGTAACTGTCCATGTTCAAATGATGGAACATGATCTCCAAGAGGATACAATAATGATCCAAAATACTGATGCATATATCATGGCCACTAGAATACAAGCGTGGATCCATGAGGAACATAAGTGTAAACATAGCCACATAAATACAAGGTGGATCTATGTCAAAACTGGAGAACATAGCCATAGAGAACAAGCTGGATCTATGTCTCATCAAGAGCCAAAAAGAATGTGGCTCAGTCTTGCGCAACTTGGGCGATAACATAAACGAGGTGATGCTATCGAGGATCCCAAGGTCTTCATCCAAAAACAACCCAAGGTACAAACCTATCCATGCGAATAAATGAGTTGATGTCGAACATGGGAGGTATCGTTTGATTACCGGTCATTGATGTATACCGTTAACAAACGCGAGGGTGTCCACCAATAATGAAAATGGAACCCAAGGTACCTAGTACATTCAAACAAGTGCGAATAAGTGGTCTTGCCGTCGAACACTTGAAGAATCCATCGGATAGGAGACATTGATGTATTCCCATCTATCCAATAGCGAGGGAAACTGCCACTAATGACTGCAATCCCCAAGGTACTAACCGAAACTCTAAACTTCATTCCCAGAGTACAATGAGCTGAAGTCGATGGGAAGAAGTCCGTTGGAAGGGAGGCCTTAATGCATCCTCCATCATCCAACACGAGGGACACTCAAACAGGTATGAGCTGATTTGGAGTAGGACTAAACACATGATGAAACATACTAACACCAAGGAATGGCCGACACATGAGGTCAAGGCAACTGCAGAATGGCCGACACAGGTTGTATCCTTGAACAGTGAGCACGACACAAGAGTGACTTAGGAAGCTTTTAACACAAAGAGACCACGATACAAATCTGCAATGTAGGAGACATTAACAGATTCTCCAAATGATTGGAAGACTAACCAAACGGAGGAGTAGGAACTCTGAGATCAGGTTTACCCTAAGGCCAACGCTAGAACCCAACTTGTTTGAGAGACTCAAAACAGGTGCTTTGTTCAAGGAGATAGTTGACTTGCTTCCATCATATTGAAAGATATTTTGACATTCTTCCCTTCCCTTTCCTTTTTCATTTTTTAACGAGCTTGACAAAGAACTAAAGCATGCTCGACGGTATTTTCATATTTAAGGAGTCTGAAAAACCTAGAAGAAAACTCCATACACCTATCCGTGGATTTTATATCGAGCCCGGATTGGTCTGTGCTCGGCGGTGTTTTCTTGTTTATAGAGTTGAAAAACTTAAATAGTCCTCTATCAACCATCTCGTGGATTTCACATCGAGCCCGAGTAGGTGAATGCTCGCTTGGTTTTTTCACATTTAGAGAGTCTGAAAACCCTAAAGACGACTCCAAAGGTCCTTTTTCGTAAAGTTAGTCTCCTTCCCCGAAAAAGTGTAAAATAATGGAAGAAGAACTCTTCTAGCACATACAAGAGTATACCTTGAGTATACCTTTTCCGTAAATTATCCACCAAGGCCCGGAAAAGGGGTAATTCTATACCTAAGTGGATGTCGGTTCAGTTATTTTAACGAGCCCGAAAAGACAACTATGCTCGGCAAACTTTTCCTATTTAAGGAGTCTGAAAAGGGCTTAAAAGAACTCCATAGGGATCTTTTCCGTAAAGGTTTAACGAGTCCGGAAAAGTAAACTCATGACCTCCTTACTGTTTTTAATGAGCTCAAAGGAGATAGAAAAAATGCTCATAACTTCCTTACTGTTTTTAATGAGCTCGAAGTGAAGATGAAAGAAATGCTCATAACCTACTTACTGTTTTTAACGAGCTCGAAGTAAAAGAAGAATGCTCGAAACCTACTTACTGTTTTTAACGAGCTCGAAGTAAAGGTAGAAGAATGCTCGAAATGGGAGGAGACAAGTGTCAGGGACATGCAAAACTAGCTCCAAGCGCATGGAACAAAGCTATGCCTAATGCAAGGAACATGAGCAAGATAAATACACTCAGGGTGTGTCTCCTCCAGGTAAAAGGTGTCAAATTGTGAGGGCAAAATGATACAGGGCTTAGCGGAAATGAGATCAAAGATGGAGGCTTATACAACGGGCTAAAAGCGTGGAAGCCGGCTTCAGGCTCATTAGCGCAAGCGGGATCATAACAGATGCATATGCAATTTGAACACAAAGATGGGAGCCTTATCAGGGATGGCCAGAAATATATGAGGAAGAAAGATATGAGGCTTCTTCTCAAAGTCATGGTAAATCTAAAAAGGCTCCCGAACCTATGAGAAAAACTCAGCATGGGCACCAGAATGGCATAAGGGTGCTGACTAGGGTGACCCATGTTAGGTAGGCTCTGCTGTCGGACTGGTGCACAATGCATAAAGAGATGGCTAACACACCAATATCCAACAGGTTCAACCCTATGGCGAATTCGGATGGCAAAAGGTTCAAATGCAACATAACAGTGGGGAAGCCTAAACCTATATGCAAGGTTCCGAATATACCGGACATGGTCGCAGAAGGTGTCGAAAAGGACCAGTAAGCAAGTATACATCCAGCTAAGAATCCTGTCTCCAAGAAACATTAGTACCAGGATCATATCTAAAACATATGTAAGGAAAGACCCGATACAAGTCACTGTGGTAGAAATACTTTCAACTTCACTATCATCAACAACAGGCATAAACAAGGCAGAGTGTTCAAATGAAGACTCTATGGTACCCAAGCCCGAGGACTTACAATCAACAAGATCAGCTTCAGGATGAAGATCAAAGTTGAAGGACATGATGGAATCTGCAGAAACAAATTCATCATCACGGGAGTTGAAAATTCTAGAAGCAGAATCAAACTCAGCAGGAACACCGATTTGCAGATCTATAGGAGAGTCCAAAGACTCAACAGTAGGAAGATCAGACTTTAAGGTCAAACCGGGGCTGGACATAACTGCAACTGGATCAACATCCAAATGAATGGCAGACTGTACTATGGACTCTAGGAAAACTTCATCGGAAGGAAGTATATCATCCCAGATAGAACACATATCTAAACATTTAGATGGAGGTGTCACTTGGTCAAAAGCTGGTACCAAGTCCCGAGAAGGTAAGCATGAACTCAGAGACTTCTTCTCAGTAGCAGTTGAACTCAAGGAACAATATGCCACATAAGGCTCATGTGACATAGTAGTGCCTAATGACGAGGGATCAGACTGGTCTTCAGTTGGGTAATAAGGAGGATCAACGAATGCAAGCTGGTCGATGGTGACAATGTTTTCGTTATGAGGGAAATGCATCACACGAAAAAACGTAGACACCACAGCATGCATAGCATAAATGTAATCACGCCCAAGGATCATATCAAAGTCCACAGGGTCCTTTAGAACCATAAAATCAACTAAGACTGTTTTTCCACCCAAGGCAACAGGTGCCTGACGGAGGAATCCGATCGGTTCACTAGGTCTTCTATCGAAGGTCAACGGCCAATTAACAGCTGGAATAACATTAGGGAAACCCAAATCTCTCCAAGCATAAGCGGATAAGATACTAACAGAAGCACCTTCATCAACAATGCATCGATCAACCGTATGGTTCCCGATATCAACCTTTATCTGGAAAGGTGTCGAAGAAGGAAGACGAGGCTTGGCTAGACTATTCCAATCAAAGGAAACAATCCTAGGGCTTGGTAGGGGTTCATATGGCATAGATGAAGTGCCCCCTTTTTCAGGAATATCCAAACTGGTAATGCAGAAGACTTTAGCAGTAGGTGCATCAATCTCTGAAGGACTGATGGGATCGGTCGAAGATTGCATCGATTCAATCACTTCACTCTCTGAAGGAAGAGTGGGGTCGACCAAAGATTGCATTGGTTCAACCACTTTATCAACCAAAGGTTGATCTGACTGCAGGGAATCTATAGACAACTCAGGAACAGAGGTTCCTTCAGACATGGACCACACTCTTCGTGCCTCTGGAATGGCAGGGCATCGGTGAGTAAGGTGATCTCCCTTACAAAGTTTACAAGGGAACTTTGGTTTCCGTCCTATAGGTTTAGACTCCTTTACAACGTCAGTACTCTCAGCATGACTAGCATTGGCTGACAGCTTGCCCCCAACATGACTCACAGAGGCTGGTTGCTCAGAAGCAGAAGACTTTTGAACTAAGGACCACACTTTTTGCACTTCTGGAAGTACAGGGCACAAGTAAGTAAGGTGGTCTCCCTCGCAAAACTTACAAGGGAACTTAAGCTTCTGTTTGTTGGGTTTGTCGACAATGTCAACTCCCTCAGCATGACTTGCAGTGGCTGATCTGGTGTCTCCAGTATGAGTCACAGGAACTGGTGACTTGTCATTAATATGACTAGCAGTGATCAATGACGTGTCCTCAACATGACTGACAGTGGTTGAAGACAAACTTTCAGTATGATTTTCATTGACTAAAAGTTTTCTCCCAGCATGACCTCCAGAGGCTGGGTAGGTGCCCCCTGCATGATTTGCAGAGGCAGGGTGCTTGCCCCCTTGTTTTGGCATCTTTTTCCTATTCTTCCCCCGTCTATTCCTTTTAGACTGTTGGTTACTAGTATTGCTACTTTCGCCACATGAGGTAGAAGGAGGAGGAGAAGATGTTACTGGCAAAGAAGGCCCAGGGTTCTGATGCTCTTGATTTGAGGTGCTCACAAAAGAAGCGTCAGGAGCATGCAAGGCATTTGGAGTGGAAAACAACCAAACCGGCAGCCCAATAGTGAATCCAGGAAGATTCAGAGTATCCATTAAGGGAGTACCAATGTTTCCAATGAATGGAACAGCACAAGGATCCCCCGGAACAGGGGTACCTTGATTGGCACTCGCCGGAATGCTAGACATAGTGTCCTGCTCAAATGAACAAGAAGTTCTCTAAGGCAAACTAAGAAAAAGTAGCACAAAGAGCACACCACTAAAAAAGGTCCTAGGTAAATCAAACCAGGCAAACAGATGCCTTCCGGAGAAAAGTCTGGGATGATGAGGGCCCAGAACAGATCAACGAAGGAAGAAAGACAGTTACCCGGGGTCCACAATACAATGACTAAGGGTGCAAGCGCTGGAATCACCCAACCGCCCTCCCAAAGACCTGCAAGGGATTTCCTCCCACGTCTGTCTTAGGTACAGCAGATATACCCTCCGCTGTCACCTGTGTATGAACCTAGAGTCTGATACTAAGGATACCACAACACCGAAAACTCCTGGGGGAACAGTCACCGGTCGAATCAGAAAGCGTGGGCAGGGTAGCTAAGCCCGAAACTCGAAAGAGTCCCCAATACGCAATCCGATCCTGGCGTATGCTCAAACAGCAAGTAGGAGGAGTATTCCCACAAACTGATCTCGCAATGACCTACTGCATAGATCCCAGGAAAATTTTGGGTGAGGTGGGTTTACCTATGATAGTCTCACTACGATTTTTGCGCAATGTGTGATCTTGGGTGGTTTAAGGTGATTTAAACCCAAGACCCTAACCAAAACTAGTTGGTGTAGTGTAACCTAGAAAAGAAAATGTTGCTAGTTCATTTTATTAGGGTTCATTTTAAAGGTTACTTGATTACTCAAAAAGGTAGTGGGTGTGTGAGAGTGATTATAGTAGAGATAGAGTACTGAAAATGAAAAATAAATCTTTTTCTTTTCAATGCAAGTCTTAAAATTATGATCTAGAATGCATGTGCAAATGCAGTTTTTAATATTTCGAATGCAAAAAGGTAAAAATAAAGAAAAATAAACTCAAAACCTAAGAATGCAGCTACTCAAGCAACTAGGTATGCAAAAGAAAACTTGTTCTTTTTGATGCAAAGCACTCTAAAATCTTTTAAGCCACTTGCAAGGTACTCTATTCAAAAGATGAATCAAAATTCTTTATGCTTTTCAAAGGTAAGAAACAAAAACTGAAACTAACCTACTATCAAAGCAAAGCAAAGAAACTTTCAGGTTCTCTTTATGAAACAGTAAAAGCTACCAAATATGACTTTCAAATTCTTATTGATGTAAGCATGCCAAACATTGGGAAAAGAGTACAAAAACTACTTTTAGACCCAAACGAAGCAAATGACCTACAAAGAAGTATGGTTTGGTAAAGTTAGGTCTGCACATAAACAATGCAAACAAGGTCTTGAACAATATCCAAAACACTTGAGCTTTCACTACAAAAGAAAAACTAAAAGCATAAGGGAGGACAAGAAACCAACCTAAAAGAGAAATTTCACTCAAATAGATACAAACAGGGTCAAGAAGACTCAAAAGGTTCCAAATCCAGTGGAAAATGGGGCAAGCAAGTTCAATCAGACTCAAATTAGGGTACAAAACACCAAACGGGTCCACAACCCCCCAACTTGGGTCAACAAGCCTCAAAACTTTCCAAACAAGCCCAAAATGATCAAAAGAGGTTCAAATAATGAATGTAGGATCAGTACAAGGATGGGAGACCACTTACAGGGGTTTAACACAGACCTAAGGTCATCACGGACCCCAAAAAATGCAGCCACAGCCCCCAGATTTGGGTCCACAACCCAAAAACTCAAAAATTTCAAACCCAGATTTTGAGCGCTACTGTGTATGAAGGAAACTAGCGCTCATAGCAGTATGGGCGCTACTGTGCAAAGGAAAAGTAGCGTATGAGCGCTACTGTGTGGTACAAACAGTAGCGTACAAGAAAAAAAGTCTAAAAAACAGGGTTAAAACCCCCAAACTGGGTCCACAAAGGTTTGCAAGGGCTGGGAAGGGTCTGTAAAAAGCCCAGGAGGGTCAAACAGAGCCTACTAACTGATCCTAATCAAGAAAATGAACAAAGACCATCAAACAAGACTGAAGAAATGACCTTGGATACCCCTAAGCAGTTAGGCTTATTCCCCAGCGGAGTCGCCATTCTGTTGTGGGGAAAAAATGCACCTATAGTTAAGGGGAGAAACTACCAACTTACGGTGATAAAGATAGACTTACAAGTATTCTGCAAGTACAACAAATAAATGAAGAGATTAGGGTTTAGAGATGTAGGCACCTTGTTCAGAAGGTTGATCCTCGCTTTGCCTCCCTCGCTCTTCAATGCTTATCCAGTATTGCAATGCCCAGACCTGCAAAACAACTTGATACCTTTCTCAAACACATTTGACTACACATATAAGACTGATATTCATAATAGAAAGAGACATCAAACTATAATCAAACAGTAATCAAATCTGAGACACATTAATAGGTCATATTTGGAAAGAGAAGAACGTCTGATCTTTATTAATGAATGAAAGCAAGTACATACAATTATACCTTCCTTCAAGCTTGGCACTTCACGAAACCTAGATTCAAGGTCTCCTGCTTCCGTTCTCCAAGGATCCCAGCCTCTAAGCAATTGTACTAGGGTTTACCAAAACTGAAGCACAAGAGAGGGGGATGAGGGTCTCCATTCCTCCAGCATAACTTTGTAATTGGGCTTGGTCCTTTCACATGACCCTTCTACCCTCCTTATATAGTCAATGAGGAAGAGGAAAAGAAGTTATAACCGCTCAAGAGGTTTCCCAACCAACTTAACTTACTCGAATTTCGAGATTTTGACCAAAACAGGAGTGTACTCTACTCTATAGTAGACAAAGTCGCGTACACATGGCAATGGGCGCTACTTTGAATGAGGTAAAGTCACGTACACACGCTACTATTATAACAGTGGAGTCGCGCTCATGTTGAAAAATGGCCAAAAACAGGCTTTTCTGCTCATTTTCAGGAGATGGTTTGGTCTGGAAAAATGTTCCTAAGGGTCATATACATCAAATGGGTCAAGAATGAGGTAATTTCAACCATTTTTAATGTCCCAAATGACTCCTCCATCCACAAATGTCCTGTTGTGTGACTGAACTTGTTCTCAAGAAGTGTCGTCATGCGACCAAGGGAAGCAAGTGTCGTCACGGACGGAGAGGTGTCATTTCAAGCTATAACACCTACCTCTTTAGAACCCCACCCATCTCTCTCTCTCTCTCAACCCCCCATATTCCCCTATACCATAAATACTAAACTCCCCATCTCTCAATGTACCATGTTTATTACCCTAAACCCTCACCCCATTCCCTCTCTATTACTCTATGCATCCACCTCTCTCCCTCCTCTTCTCTTCCCCTTCTCTCCATCTTTATCACCCTAATCGCTAACCTACTCCCCAAACCATATACCTTCATCACTAACCATCAACCCTAACCCCTAATATCTCCCTCTCTCCACCCCCAAACACCCAATCCTCACCCTCCTAACCTTACCCCACACACTATCTCTTTATCTCCCCTACCACTAACCTCATCTCCATCCCTCTATCTCTCTCTCTATCCTTTTCCCCCTTACTTCCCTCCAATCTCTCTCTCTCTCTCTCTCTCTCTCTCTCTCTCACTCCCTTTCTCTTTAAACCCCTAACCTCTAATATCTCTCATTCTCTCTATGTACTCCCCCAAACACCCACTCTTCACTCTCCTAACCCTACCCACTACTCTATCTCTCTCTCTCTCCCACCACTAACTACCTCCCCATCCCAAAAATTCATTCTCTATTCAAACCCCTAAATTTCAATCTCTCTCCCTCTAAACGCTTAAACCCTCAATATATTTCTATCTCTCTCTAAACCCATAACCCTAGATATTTCTCTTTATTTCTCTCTCTCTAAACCCCTAACCCCAATATCTCCCTCTCCAAACCCCTAACCCCAATATCTTCCTCTCTAAACCCCTAAACCCCACTCTGTCTCTCTCTCTAAAACCTCCACTCCTCACCCTCCTAACCCATAATTTCTCTCTATCTCTCTCAAAACCCCACTACTCACCCTTATACCCCTCTATACACTCTATCTATCTCCCCCCCACACCATTGACAACCTATATTCCCCCTTCTCTCTCTCTCTCTCTCTCTCTATCTCAACACCCTCAATGACACTACTATCCCATCACCCGAACACTCAGTCCCTTTACCAATTCCATTGTCTATTGCTGCAGAAGTCCAGCCTTTGGCTGTCCCTCTGCAGTCACCCATAGTTAATTTATCAACAACCACTACTAATGTATCTTCTAAGATTTCCTTACCATCTTCACCCACCAAAGTTAATAGTCAAATTCCACTCCCAGAAGCTAATGTTGATACTCAGGTTCCATCATTTGAAGCCTTTGTCCCAATCCCTTCCCTAGATCCAACTTTGTCAGTTCCTCAAGCTGTCACTACATCTTCAGTTACTGCTCAAGTCACCATACCTATTCCTACCCCTGTTATTACCCAAACACCTCCACTAATTTCAACAGTTAGTGTTACTTCCACTTCCACACGGTCAATGGTTGAATACACAGATGAAGATGTAGTTCCCATTGGGAATTACTTCTATAGCAAGGATGATAAGAAAGTGATAAGAAAGACCAGGAAAAGAGGTCAAGGTCAAGATGGTTTGGAAGCACTTGAACCAGTTCAAGTAATATGGGCTCCCATGACCAATAATCCAAGAATTGAAGAAGCAACAGCCTTAGGAGCCTTTGCCAATGCTAATTGGGATTCAGTCTAGGGTTTGCATAGGGAAGTTGACCTCAGGTATGAGGAGATCAAAAACTTGAAAGAGGAATTGGATGAAGCTAAAAAATAAAATTCTACTGATGTGGCTGACCTCAGGAAAATTTGGGCAAGTAAGTTGCAAGACCTAGAGAACTAGAATGCCACTCTTCTCATTGAACTCAGTCTCTCACAATCTCAGTATTCCATTGATGTTGAAAAAATAGCTTCCTTGGAAAAGTAGGTTGAGGATGCAATTGCAAGTGCAGCCTTCTCAAGTTTTCTCAGGTTTACACCCCGTGATTTTATGAATCTGGTCCTCAAGGTGAATCAGGATCATCATAAGTTTTTGGAGAAAGTATACATTGCTTTGGATGAAATCAGGGAAAATTTCATTAATTTTTCCAAGATGTCCTCCACCCTTGAAGAACAAAAGGAGAAGAGACTCTGAGCTTTTAAGGCTCGGGAGGAAATCAGTGAATGGCAAATTTATGTTAAGACTGCACCAACAGATATCCCAATCCTCAGCAGTTTCCAGTTTAAAAAGATCAAAGCCTCTCTAAATACTTGGCTTGATTATAATGAAACAACTGAGGAGACTATCAATAAATCAAAAGATATCTGCACCAGGCAATGGTATGTAGTTGACAACATTATGCATCTTCTAGGCTTACCATTAATGACCCCTATCCTAGAAGCTTTGCCACCAAAATGTAGACTTGAAGAGCTCGAGAGCAGGTGTGAGGAGTTCGCACAGAGGATTCGAGATCTTGAACAAGTCATCATTCAGCATGTGGATGATTTGGTCAGAGAATCGGTTGTCATGGAAGGCAAGATTCGTATGTATCTTCGCACTCTGCACAAGCTGGCCAAACATGACATGGAGAATAATGTGTGCAATGTCCAGTTAGCTTTAGAATCTGTCAGTTTCTCAAATATAGACGAGTTGTTAGACATGTATGAGAAATGGCAGGATTTCTTGGATCTGTAGTTTTGATCCAATTTTGTAATCTATGTTTTCTAGGGATCTTCATTTTGGACTCTGTTGTAATTATTTAAAGAAGGATACCTCTCATAGTTAGGGGTTGGTAATTTTGGAGTTGTAAGTCAGCAGAAGACTGGACTAGAGATATTCTGTCTATCAGAGCCATTGTAATTTTTGTACAAGATCTCTTATATAGTAAAGTTATCTTTTGATCTATCTTCTATTGTTCCTCAAATTTCTTTGAGAATTGTTGAATTAATGCTTCAAATTGTCACTTGTTATGTACTTAATCTTTTGCAGGATATCCATTAATACATAGATTTGCTATATTGGTTTCTTTGTATAACTGTTTTATGTTTGAAAATGTTTCATTGAGTTTCCTTAATTTAAACATTTTCATTTTATATTTCTGCAAATGATTCGGTGCAAACATATATAATCAAATGTTAATTTTTAATTTAGCAGAGTGATTACAGACTGGATTTTGAATGAGCCTGAATACTTGAAAGATTTTCATTTGATTTGCATTAACTGATAATAATTTAAGTTAACAAGTAACACAACTAAAGACATTTTTGTTTAAGTTGTTCAATTACTTGTTTAATCACATCTCAAGACCAATCTGCACATAAACAAGCTTTCATTTTAGAATAGGACTAACTTAGACTAGTTTCCCTTTTCTAAAATAGGTTAGGTTAGCTTTGTATTACCATATCCACACCTTGGTTTTCCTTGACTGGAAAACTGATCTTATAGGTCAAGTCATCTACTCTTAGAGTGCTAGCGGAGGCCTAATATTCGTGGAGGATCACCACACCAAACAGGTTGGGGATAGAACTGCCTTTGCGCAGGGTTTTTCGAAGCCTTTCAACTTAGGTTTTCTTCCTCTATTGAGTGTCTTGGAACATTCTAGCACCTTTGCATCTAACCTGCACAACCGAGGCATCAACAAATGGCACTAGAAGGAGGGCCAATAGTGCAACATGCCTAAAAAAGCCACTAAGAAACCTCCTCCAGCAAGTACTTCAATGGTTGAAACTCGAAGCCAATCAAGGGCTTCAACATATGAACAACCAACAGAGTCACAACCAATGGTTGTCCCTATTACACCTGCTCAACAAATTGTTGCACTTGTTGTATCTGCAGCACAACAGGAAAACATAGAGAATATATTTATTGTATCACCTACTAGAGGAACCCTCTCACTGGAGAAGATATTGAAAACATCAACCGATAGGGTCACTAGGGAAAAACAAAGACGTGTTGATTAACGAGGATGTGGTTTTGCAATGATCAATTTAGAAAGTTTTCTGCAGACCAATAATCAAGAACCTTAGCAAGACATAGTTTCATAGATCAGTGATCCAATCATCCAACAGGAAACTGATCAAAATACTGAACATCAACAAACACTTAAACCACAACCTGAAAATAAAGAACTGGTTGGTCAATTAGGTTCCTTGAATACAACCTTAGTCAACTTTTTCAGGAAACACAAGATCAGCCAAAACTTGGAACTGGTGGACCAGCACCATCTCCTCCTTCATCCTCATCCTCTTCCTCAGACAGTGAACATTCTTCAAGCTCTTTGTCAGAAGAAGAAGGAGAAGAACCACCAATGGCTGCAGAAGGCCAAAACAGACCATGGATCGACCAAGATGCAGTATGGGTACTTGGAGACCAACATAGACTACCCAAAAACCCTGAGAAGTGGTTACCCAAGTTTAACCCATATGACAAATCGACTACCCTAGATCATATTAAAACCTTCATGCAGGCTATTAGTATTAGAAGTGTCATTCATGAGGATGTAGTCTGCATACTCTTTCCTTATACTTTTGAAGGAAAGGAAGCTGCATGGTATTTTTCCTTGCCACCAAGGTCTATTGTTTCTTGGGATGAGTTTGAGAAATTATTCATCCAAAAGTTTGGAGATGAAAAAACACCACAGGATCTTGTTTTGGAATTATCCTCCATGAAAACAAAGGGAAAGAAAGGTTTAAAATTTAAACCAAAGGTTCTCATACTTAAAAAATAGAATTCCTATCAACCTTCTTCCTGCTGAAGAATTGTTGATAGCCTACTATGAAAAAGGCCTACCTGCTTCGATTTCAATGTGGGTGAAAGGAGCACAAAAGGGAACTTTGCTGGAAGTGTTTGTTGAAGCAATACAAGTTGAGAAGGAAATTTTTGTCTCAAGGACAATCCAGAAATCTCAAAAGAACAGCCTTCAACTTCCAGGGAAAGGAATGATAGTGTTCTTAAAGCCACTACACAAAACAAGGATCCATTTGACATAACTGACATGAAAAATCTCATTCAAAAAATGTTGAACGAGATGGTAGATTTGAAAAGAACTAACAATGAAAATCAAAACCAGAATAGAGATTTTGTGAGGCCACCTTTCAGGAGACCTTATCAACCTCCACCGAATCTACCACCTCCTAATCCAACAGAAGGCCTCACGAATGAAGAAATTTATTCTATTTTTAGAGCCTTAACAGCAGAATCTCAAAACACCCCTAAAATTCCCAATGATTAGACTGCTCCAGACCCATAGTTACCTAAGGAAGAAGAACATTAACATGAGGATCCACAAATCAACACTGTAAGTTACTTTTTAGAGCTTCCTATGTGTGAAGAAGAAGAAGAACCTGAGACTGTTTTTAATGTTCAGCATCCTTATAACACAAGGTCTAAACCTCAACCTCCTCGGGAACCTTCATCCTCCACACCAGTTCCTAATAAAGGAAAGATTGTCCCTCACAAGGATACGGTCATCCCTGAGATGGAGTACAATTTAGTTGAAGATCTTAAAAGAGTGAAGGCAAACATCTCTTTGTTTGAATGATTGAAAATCCCCTCAATGAGGGATACTTTACCCAAAATCATGGTGGTCAAACAACCAAGAGACTTGCAGAATAATAACCTTGACTCTTTCACTAAACCAGATGACCAAAATTCTGGTGGCAGAAGGACACCTCCTTTTCTACTTAGCTCCGAGATTTTCAACCGAAACGTACATAACTGCATGATAGACTATGGTGCCTCATCAAATGTGATGCCTCTTTTTGTCTGCGGAAATTTGAATGCCACATGGGAACCTTTCCCTACTCAGATAGTACAACTTGATAGATCAAAATTTAGAGTAGTAGGAAGGCTCAGAAATGTCTTAATTACATTATCAGATGATCCTCTAATCCATCAAACAATTGATATAGTCATTGCTGATATCCCATAAGCATATGGTATGTGGCTCAGTAGAGACTGGTCAGAAAAGCTAAAAGGTTATTTTGCCACTGATTGGTCCCATTTGTGGTTACCCTACAATGGTCAGCCAAACAAGATCAAGATAAGTAGGGAGCCTTTATGAAACAGACAGTCACAGACTTGAATGACTCAAGTGATACTATGGGTTATTTCAACGTGCACATTGAACACTTTACCTTTGTTACCTTTTTCGGGAATTTATCAGCTGATGTTTCACCAGAGGAGAATGCACAGAACGAATCTCAGGTAACTCATCTCACTTCTATGCCATTCTCAGGAGAAATTGTACATAATGTTTTTAATGTAAATACAAATTTCATATTAGATCCCATTGCTTGGACATTGCTTTTTGACGGTTATAAATCTAAGGATGGAGCTGGTGCAGGATGTGTTCTCCTAGATCCAAAAGGGACAAAAACTATGATTGCATGCAGATTAGAGTTTGATTGTACTAACAATGTGGCTGAGTATGAGGCCCTGATACAGGGACTGAAAAAGGCTATTGACTTGAAAGTACAGGTCATCCATTGCTTTGGAGATTCATAAATTATTGTGAAACAAGTGAGGAATAAGATACACTACTTGTCCCCCCGCCTGTTGAATTATCAGAAATTGGTAAGAGATCTTACTAGATCCTTTATTGCATTCAATATTAATTCAGTCCCTAGGTCTCAGAATTTTGATGCTCACTTGTTGGCAAATACAGCTTCCAGATTGATTCCACTAGAGGGCCTATCTCCTCAAACATTCTCAATAGAACTGATGTATAGGCCTTCTATACCAGATAATGTGACCAACTGGAAGGTATTCGATGATGATCAGCAGATACTTGATTTTTTGACAAACCAGGACACATTCCAAGATATGGCTATAGATGAGGATGGACATGAAAATTCTCTCTCCGATTCCTCAAATGTCATCCCAAAGTCTGTGATCAATTTGGAGAAGTTCTATGATTTGTAAGACAAATTTAGACACAAAACCAATTGTAAAACACAGAGCTCCACACTTTATTATGAGCAAGTCAATTTAGGGACTGAGCAAGAACCCCATTTTATCAATTTAGGAATTGATTGCACCCCAGAAGAAAGGAGAGCTATCATCAAACTGTGTAAGCAATATAAAGATGTATTCACCTGGACCGATGGCGAATTGAAAACGTTTGACACTAGCGTCATCTACCATAATATACCAATGAAGCTGGAGGTTAAGCCATATCAACAGAAACTGCAGAAAATGCATCCCAGTTTAGAGCCTTCTATGAAAAAAGAACTGGAAAATCTACTCAGCCCGAATTATTTTTCCGATGAGGCATACACAGTGGATAGCTAATTTGGTGCCTGTACGCAAGAAAAGTGGTGAAATCTGATTGTGTGTCGATTTCAGGAATTTGAACCGGGCCTCAGAAAAAAGATATCTACCCTATTCCACCCATGGAACAGATTCTCCAAAAGGTAGCAGGGTCAGAAATGTTTTCTCTCCTAGATGGCTTTTCAGGGTACAACCAAGTTATGGCTGACCCAGATGACCAATTAAAGACAGCTTTCACAACCCCTTGGGGCACCTTCTCCTACAGGCGAATGCCTTTTGGTTTGATTAATGCAGTAGCCACTTTTCAGAGAGCTATGGATATAGATTTCCGAGGTTTAACACATAATTCTGTTGTGGTTTATTTAGATGATATTACCATATTTTCAAAAAAACAACATGAACACCTATTTTCTCTTAAGCAGGTTTTCGAACGTTGCAGGAAATTTGGCATTTCCTTGAATCCCAAGATATCCATTTTCGCAGTCATAGAAGGAAAGCTATTGGGCTTCATCACTTCGAAAGAAGGTATGATCATCGACCCCGAACGCACAGACGCGATTTCAAAAATTGGCTTACTAGGTTCACGTAAAGCAATGCAGTCATTCTTGGGTAAGATCAACTTTGTACGTAGGTTTGTACCTAATTTTGCTCAGATAGTTAAACCTTTACAACATTTAGTTAAGAAAGATGTATAGTTCACTTGGTCGCAAGAACAAAAGGATGCATTCGTGGAAATTCATAAGGCTATTGCTGAAGCTCCTACTCTCATGTCCCCGGATTTTGATAAAGATTTTATTCTCTACACTTTCACCACTGATTTCTCCTATGCAGCTATTTTGACACAGAAACAGGACAGCGATACAGAGATCCCAATCTCTTTCACGAGTTCAACCTTCTGTGAAGCACCTGCAACAATTAATTAATAAGAATATTGGAAATAGCAGAAATGACAGAACTCAGAATCACTTTTATATTGATCACAGGCCACTTCGAGGGGGCAACCTCCTTTGAGCAAGCTCAATACAAATAACTTCATGGTGCCTTCATAGGTCTCAACACACACTTATATACTAAGTCTAGGTGCCAATACTATGGGTCAAAACCATGGGCCACTACAAACTATGGATCAACAATACTACTGGCAACTTACAAAGCATATGCACTAACAACAATAACACAGACTATTGATCAACAAATACTACGGGATGACTTACAAAGCATATGCGTCCAACAACAATATACTAACAAAGTAAAGAAATGGGTTCCTAACATCCCCTCCCCCTTAAAAAAAGCTTTGTCCTCAAAGCTTTAGATGTGGAAATTGTTGTTGAATCTGAAGGACTGGTTCCCATGTAGCATCCTCTGGTTGCATGCCCTGACATTGAATTAAGACCTCTGTGATAGAGCGAGAGCGAATCTGACGAGTGCGCCGATTGAGGATGGCCTCCATCTCTAAAAGGATGGATCCTTCATTATCCAGTTCGGGTAAAATAGTTTGTCCACTGATGTTGGTGCCAAGAACTTTCTTCAGACAAGAGACATGAAATACTGGATGAATGCGGGAAGAAGGAGGAAGTTCCGATTTATAAGCAACGGACCCAATCTTCTGAAGAATCCGATATGGCCCATAGAACTTTGGAGCGAGCTTATGACGCCCTTTGAGTTTCAGGGAGGATTGCTTGTATGGATGGAGACGAAGAAAAATCATATCGCCTACTTGAAAAGTGCGCTTAGAATGGTGTTGATCAGCTTGTTGCTTCATGTGATTTCTTTCCATGTGAAGATTGTCCCGCAAAATGCGAAGAATCTGATCGCGGTTTCGAAGGACCGTGTCAACTTCCTGAACTAGTGAACTGTTGGGGGTGTATGGAAGAAGAACTGGAGGTGCCTAAGCATAGACTGCTTCATATGAGGTCATTTTAGAGGCAGTGTGGTAAGAGGTATTGTACCACCATTCAACGAGAGGGAGCCACTTTGCCCATTGATGTTTTTGTTCAGAGGTGAAGCAACGAAGATAAGTTTCTAAGAATTTATTGATAATTTCAGTCTGACCATCTGTTTGTGGGTGATACCCTGAACTCATCTCCAGTTTGGTGCCATTGTGGTGAAATAGTTCTGTCCAAAAATGACTGGTGAAAGTCACATCACGATCCGAGACAATGGAAGAAGGGATGCCATGAAGATGAAAGATTTGGTCCAAGAAAATTTGAGCGACTGAGGAGGCTATATAGGGATGGCTGAGAGCACAAAAATGACTATATTTGGAGAGGCGATTAACCACAACGAGAATCACTATCTTCCCGCCAGATATAGGGAGCCCTTCAATGAAATCCATAGAAATATCTGTCCAAATCCGTGTAGGTATGGGCAAGGGTTCGAGCAATCTTGGAAGGAGTGCTGTTTCACCCTTATTGCGCTAGTAGGATATGTTGAATTGTCCTTTTCATGCCTTGCCAAAAGAAGTTATGCCGTGCCCATTCATACGTTTTGAGTAACACAAAGTACCCTGCCTGGAGAAGCATGGAGTTCATAGAAGAGAACTTGTTGAAGATCTGTGCTCTGGGGAAGCACTAGACGACCCTTGTATCTCAGAGAAGCACCATCCCAAGAGTAATGTGGTACATTAGAAGGGTTGTTGGTCAAGCGTTGAATGATTTGAGATAAGAGTCAGTGACATAACCCTGTTGAACAGATTGCAACCAATTTGGAACAGGCATAGAAATAGCTGAAAGAGAACCTTGGGTATCAAATGTGCGAGAAAGACCATCTGCCACAATATTGTCTTTACCCTTCTTGTAAGTGATCTCATAGTCATAAACCATGAGTTTGCTAACCCATTTTTGTTGTGCTGGGGAGTAGACACGGTGTTCCAAGAAATATTTCAGACTTTGGTGATCAGTCTTGATGCAGAAATGATTCCCTAATAGGTATGGTCGCCACTTTTGTACTGCATGCAAAATAGCCATCATTTCCTTCTCATATGTAGAGGTATCTAAATTCTTACCTGAAAGGGCTTTTCTGGTGAACGCAATGGGGTGTTCATCTTGAAGGAGAACAGCGACACGTCCATTGCCGCAAGCATCACTCTCAATAGTGAAGGGCTTGGAAAAATCAGGAATAGCTAGAACATGTGTAGTACACATGGCTTGTTTTAGTTTGTCAAATGCACACTGAGCAGCATGTGTCCATGTAAAAGCATCATTTTTCAATAGAGCAGTTAATGGAGCTGCAATCTTCCCATAATCCTTGACAAACTTGTGGTAGTAGCCATTCAACCCCAAAAAACCACGAAGGCTCTTGAGTGTTTGAGGATGCGGCCAATTGTTCATGGCATCGATTTTGCGAGGATCCACGCGAACCCCTTGTGCTGAGATAATGTGCCCGAGATACTCAACTTCCTTCTATCCAAAAACACATTTAGACTGCTTGGCGTGGAGATGACGGTGAGAGAAAAGTTGCATGACAAGATCCAGATGTTGGAGATGTTCATCCCATGTTTTACTGTAGATGAGGATATCATCAAAGAATACTAGAATGAATTTCTGCAAGTAGGGCCGAAATATTTTATTCATTAAGGCCTGGAATGTGGAAGGAGCATTAGTGAGGCCAAAGAGCATGACCAAAAACTCATAATGGCCATCATGTGTGTGGAAAGCTGTTTTAGGGATATCATCCTCATGAACCCGAATTTGATGATACCTAGAACGAGGATCCAACTTGGAGAAAAATTGAGCCCCATGAAGCTCATCAAGAAGCTCATCAACAATAGGAATTGGAAACTTATCCTTGATGGTGAGCTGATTAAGTGCTCGGAATTTAATGCAGAGGCGCCATGACCCATCTTTTTTGCGAACAAGAAGAACTGGAGAAGAAAAGGAACTAGTGCTTGGGCGAATAATACCTTGCTTCAATAAGTCCCGAATGAGCATTTCAATCTCCATTTTTTGGTGAAATGGGTAGCGATAGGGCCTGATGTTGGGAGGAACGCTGCTAGGAAGGAGATGAATACGATGGTCTTCTGGCCTTGAAGGTGGCAATCCCACTAGTTTAGCAAAGACACCTGTATATAGATCCAGAATTTGTTGTAGATCCAAAGGACTAGTGGAGACCGCTGATGGTTGCATCTGAATGGAATGGATCTGAGCGATGACACCATGTGAATTCTTCTTGAGGAGTTTTTCCATGTGATGTGAACTAATGATGCTAAGAGACCCCGGTTGTAATCTTGTCAATGTGTGTTTTTGTCCATTGAGGGAAAACTACATCCAAAGTTCAGCAAAATCCCATAAGATAGGGCCAAGTGTGCGTAGCCATTGAGCACCCAAAACCACATCACATCCGCCTAAGGTCAAGGCAAACATGTCAGAGCGCAAGGTATAATCTCCCATAGAGATACGCACATTTCGACACTTCCCTTTGCAAGGTAAGGTGCCCCCATTAGCAACCATGATTTCAAAGTTGGAGCAAGGATGGATAAAACAATCAGCTTGTTTTGGGGATCCGAGGGTCAATGAAATTATGAGTGCTACCAGAATCAATGAGTATTGTAAAAGGAAGCTTCTTGAAGTAACCCCTGACCCGCATTGTTTGGGGGGTGGTGATTCTAGCTAAAGCATGGAGAGATATCTCTGGCTGGTCATCCTGAGACAGAGGGTCAATAGGCGGTTCCTGAATGTCGACCTGAGCATCCATTGTTTCTGGATCTTCGTCACCAATTTCAGAGGCAGGCCGAGAGTCCACATCCAAGAGATAGAGCTTTTGTTGAACACATCAATGTCCCCGAGTGAATTTCTCATCACAATTATAGCAAAGCCCCTTTTCTCTGCGTGCTTGCATCTCTGTTTTAGACAAACGCTTGATAGGAGTTGGTCGAGGAGCCTGCAGTATGGGTGGTCGTTGAGAACCCATATTTCGGAAGGGAACAAAAGTGGGCTTGGAGTGATGTTGGGATGCAATCTTGTCTTCTGCCAACTTAGCCAACCCTAGGGCTTCCATCATTGTGTTGGGACAGAACATTTTGACCTCAGAGCGGATGGCATCCTTTAGACCACTGATAAAACAACTCCGGTAAAAGTCATCAGACAATCCTTCAGTGTGGTTGGCTAGTTTCTCAAATTCAATTTGATACTCTCTCACAGTGCCAATTTGGCGAAGTTAGTGAGGGCTCCTGTGAAGTCATCAAAAGCACTAGGACCAGATCGTTGCAAAAGGAGCTAGCAAAAGTCTGGCCATTTTGGCTCTTCATGAGCCTTGATGTACCAATGGTACCATTGAAGAGCTTCTTGTTCCAAATGAAAGGATGCAAGCAGAACTTTGTTGACATCAAAAGTATTATGCAAACTGAAATATTGTTCTACATAGATCCATCCAGGTGGATCAGTACCATTGAAGCGAGGAAAATCAAGCTTCGGACCACGAAAATTGATGGAAGAAGAGAACCCATTGTCTGATGAAGACTCGGACTGTCGTTTGTTGTTCATAGCTGAATGTTCCAGATGGAGGCCGAGAAATTTTTCATCCAGATCCTGGAGTTTGGCTTGGATGGCTGCAAGTGCTTCTTCCATGGTTTTTGCTCCTGCACGGGTGACAACCATAACCATGAGTTTTTTTTTTTTTGGTTGATTGGGTAGAAAAACAAAAATAGAAACTGCTTCAGTAAAGGAAAATCTAGATTTGGGAAAAAATTTGAAGGGTAATTGGGGTTTGACTAGGTTTTGGACACTGTCGAATAGACAGGGAAGCAAAAAATGAGGATTTCAGAAGTGGGGTGAAAGAATGGGAAAATTTGGCAGAGGGGGACAAAGAAGCAAAATTTGGAAAGGAACTCTGTCGTAAAATTTGAAGGTGATTGGGTGAAATCTGAGGAAGTTATGGAAAACCCTAAAAATAGACAAATGTGGGATTTCGGGCTTTAGGAAGTGGAATTGGATATAGGTTCCTCAGGAATGAAATATGCAGAATGGGATGACAGGGGTTCCCCAAAAATTTCAAGGGAAATAGAGTGAAAACAAGGGAGATATGGAGAAAAAACTGAATTTTATACTCCTTTTTTTTTTTGACTGGGGCGGCTACGGCTCGGAAGGGATCTGAAACAGATAGATCTGCAACGGCCCGGAAGTGAGCGAAAACAGAGGGATTTGAAACAGCATCGAATGAATTGAAAATGGATGGATCTGGAATGACTTTCAGAATGGATCTGAACGGTTGGATCTGAAACGGTGCAGCAGTGATCGACAATAGTTCAGCTGAAAATAGATATGGACCCTAGGTATGTGCAGCTTCCTAATAGTTCAGGGTTTCACTCGGCCACCAATGCTGTCTGATGGCTTGCGTATTGGGGCAGTACCCCTCACTCCACGGCTCAGGTAAAACTGATAACCGCTTTGTCACAAATGACAACTCTTGGTTTACCTCACGGGTGGGAACTAGTCAATCAGGCAGGGGTCGTTGCCCTTTTCGCTGGCAGGTCCTCTCAATGGGCTAACTACTTCGGGGTTCCTGTGGTACTCCTCACAATGAGTTTTAAGGCTTATGCCCAAGTACTTCCCACAGTTAAGCAGATAGGGATTATTCCCAAATCCGAACCTGAAACAGATGCGAAAAAAAAAAATTGGCAGAAATTTCACCCAGCGAGCCCAAGAAAGTGCTCTGATACCAGATGTGAAGCACCTGCAACAATTAATTAATAAGAATATGAGAAATAGCAGAAACGACAGATCTCAGAATCACTTTTATATTGATCACAGGCCACTTCGAGGGGGCAACCTCCTTTGAGCAAACTCAATACAAATAACTTCACGGTGCCTTCATAGGTCTCAACACACACTTATATACTAAGTCTAGGCGCCAATACTATGGGTCAAAACCATGGGCCACTACAAACTATGGATCAACAATACTACAGGTGAATTACAAAGCATATGCGCCAACAACACTAACACAAACTATTGATCAACAAATACTACAGGACGAATTACAAAGCATATGCGTCCAACAAAAATATACTAACAAAGTAAAGACATGGGTTCCTAACACCTTCAAGGGTGTAGAGCTCAATTATTCACAAATTGACAAACAAGCCTACGCAGTTTACAAGTATGTCAAACATTACAAGCCTTATTTGTTAAAATCCCGAACAAAGGTCATTGTCCCATATTCTTCTATTAGGAATGTGCTGATCCAGAAGGAATTGGGAAAAAAAGGGCCCACTGGATGACTACTCTGCAAGAGTATGATTTGGAAATAAAGCCAGCCAAAATTTTCAAAGCACAAGGCCTCTGCCTTCTTACTGCTCAATCTAATGATCCCCTGCAATAGCAAGTTGAATGGGAACAGGAAGAAGATATTCCTACAGGTTCTGTCAATGCTATTGATACCCTGACATCAGAATGGTATGATCGTATCAAATTTTTCCTGAATAATGGGTTTGCTCCTGAAACCTTGGACTTTAAGAAATGAAGAGCCTTGAGATTAAAGGCTGCACCTTATCAGTTTATTAATGAAGTCCTGTTTAGGAAAAACTATGATGGGGTTTTTCTTAGGTGTTTAGAAAAACATGAAATTTATGACATCTTATTCCAATTTCATGTAGGACCAACTGGAGGTCATTTTTAAGGTGAGACAACAGCTCATAAGATTCTCAGAGCTGGGTATTACTGGCCTACGTTGTTTAAATATGCTTATGCCTATGTAAGGAGGTGTGAACCATGCCAGAAATGCATAGGGAAGTTCAACAAACCTGCTTTCCCTATGCAACTAGTCATTGTTCAGCTTCCATTTCAGCAATGGGGGCTGGATTTTGTCGGGCCCATAAATCCTGCCTCATCCGTCCAACACAAATACATTCTCACAGCAACTGACTACTTCACCAGATGGCTGGAGGAAGTCCCACTTAAGCAATGTAATGCTAGCCAAGTCATTTCTTTCCTAGATAGTCAGAAACTTTCACGATTCGGTACTCCAGAATTCCTAGTTTTTGATAATGCATCCTATTTTTCCTTGATTGACATAACTGAATATGCTTTTGAAAAGGGGATGAAACTCAAATTTTCTGCCAATTACTACCCACAGGGTAATGGGTTGGCTGAGTCTTCGAACAAAAATTTGATCAACATTCTGAAGAAGACTGTGGCCTCTCACCATAGAGATTGGCATACACAACTCAATAATGCTCTTTGGGAAGATCGGATTACTCCAAAGGGAGCAACTGGAAATTCTCCTTACTGTCTATTGTATGGAAAAGCAACCATTCTTCCTACTAATCTTACCATCCCTTCACTACAGTTAGCCCAGTCTATCCAAGAAGATGATTCTTATCCCCTCCAGCAGAGAATTGACACCCTACTTAAACTAGAGGATGATAGAGAAGTGGCTAGAAACAAGTTATATCATCATCAACAGATGGTGAAAAGATGGTTTGATGAAAAATATTCATCTGATAAGGAATTTTCTATTGGAGACTTGGTTTTAAGATGGGACAAACAACACAAAGATAAGAACTAGTATACCAAGTTTCAACACCTCTGGCTGGGACCTTTCATTGTTACAGAAAAGATGTGTCCTGGTACTGTTTGATTATAGACACTAAAAGGAGTTGTGGACACTTATCCAGTGAATGTTTCACTCCTCAAAAAGTGTTTTGTTTGATCAGGATGATGTACTTGTACATAGGTTTGTTTTGATATTTCTTTTCTTGATTGGATTGTCTACCTTGTTTTCGTTTGCTTTAAACTCCACACATTTGGTTATACTCATTGATCAATTTCTCTCTTGGTGGTGATTTCATCTTGGGTTTTATAACTGTCTGCCAACCATGATTTTGTCCTGTATCGGAGGTTGTTCAACAAAGGGCATACAACCAATGATTGCAGGACCCTGAATTGATATCTCTCCACACTGGTCATTATCTTACACATGTCTTATTTGTTTAATTGGGGTCTATAGAATAGCAGAGTCTCCATTGTCTCATGTTTCATGATTCAAGCTGCATATCATAATAACCTTCCTAGCTTGTTCTGCTTTGGATCCTTTTACAATCACCTTGGTAATAAATCTCTTAATAAATGTAAATTACAAGGTGGGAGGTCTTGCTATCAAGCCATCCCATTAGGTTCATAGGTGCTAAGCAGAATGACATCTTCACATCAAGCCAGCACACTTGGAAGATTACTTTCAGTTTTATTGGGAGTTGGAATATCCTATCACAGGTCGGTCCATTCATGATCAGTGAAGCATTGGTGAGTAACACTACTAAAATATGGTCACAAAGCCATGGTAGTGCCTTGTAATTTTCAACCTAATAAAATTTGGTTTGCTCATTTTTAAAGATGCTCGTGCATGTAGGGACAGGGGGGTCTTATCACAAGCCATCCCTGCCATGATCATGGGTTTAATTTGGATTGAAGCTATCACAATTTGGTCACCAAGCCATGGTAGTTGCTTCCAGTATTGCAACTGGAAGACAAGGAGTCTCGTTGTCGAGCTGGCTTGATCAGTTTCCAAGTTATGCTTGTGAATGACATTGTTAATATCTGATCACCAAGTCAGGGCAATGGTCTTATATACACAGTCTCTTAATCTAAATCTAAAAAAGAGAATCTCATGAAATGTTGCATGTAAATAAAATATCAATAAATCAAGGTGATGCGTAATTAGGATATCTAGGAGCATTTTCAAGTATGTGCCTAGGTTCAACACAAGCTGCTTCTCCATGATTACATAAAGGTGAAGGATCTCAGTTGTTTCATCAACCCCCTTATCAGATTTGCATTATTCTCAACCTGATCATATATGGGGATTTATTAATTTCATGTTCCATGCTCGTTAACTGTCTCTCTTGTGATAAATTTTTTTGGAAAAATTCAGGTTGAAAAGGTGGTGTGGCTAACATGTTTCATTTAGCTGAATTTCATTGCAAAGATAACTGGTTCTTCCCAGCCAGCCGCCATTTTTTGTGGCCACAACAGATCCCATGCTTAGCTGAAGCATGGGAACCCCATTTTGAATAAACAAAAAGGTATCTTGGTGAGTGCACTCTGTAAATATGGGAATTTGGGTTTTCACTTGTTTAGATCTCTCACCCATACTTTTGTCCTACGTGTTTTCCTCTTTCAAGATGATATCTAACTGTCTGGTTTGTCAAAATCCTCAAATTTTGGGTATTTTACCCTTTTTTTAATCATCCCGAAACTCGACAGTTAGGAGACTCGAAACCTGCAACTCAACAATTTCAGGTTGCGGGGTGTTTGTTTTGCAGTTTTGGATTTTGGTCAACCCAAAAACCGCAACCTGACGGTTGCGGGTTGCGGGTTCGTCTTGTAATAATTTTGGGAAATTATTATCTTGAAACCCGAAAACCCACAATTGCAGCTTTCAGCTTTCGGGCTCTGTCTTTTTATTTATTTTTGTTGCGCGTTCCTGAAACCCGCAACCTGCAACTGTCGAATTGCGGCTTTCGGTAAGTTCTTTTCAGTTTTTGAGTTTGTCATTCCCGAAACCTGCAACCCGCAAGCATCGGGTTGCGGCTTTTGGGAACCCGTTTCTCATTTTTTCGATTGTGATTACTCCTGA
The DNA here is from genome assembly GCA_027924585.1 of Larix kaempferi. Taxonomy (NCBI): domain Eukaryota; kingdom Viridiplantae; phylum Streptophyta; class Pinopsida; order Pinales; family Pinaceae; genus Larix; species Larix kaempferi. Next base: position 1,370,335 of record BSBM01001166.1, on the reverse strand, counting down.
AACCCAAACCCGCAATTGCATCTTTCGGCTTTCGAGAATTCTTTTCCTCTTTTTCCATTTGCGCGACCCCGCAACCCGCAACCCACAATTGTCGGGTTGCGGCTTTCGGGATCCCTTAATAAATTTTGTGAATAAAATTGTCGCGCGATCCCACATCTCGCTTCGGCTAATCTCGGTCGTTCATTTGTTCTGATCGCGTGGTTATCTTTAGTCTGATGAATTCAATAAATAGGGTTTTTTCTATTTTATTTTTACCATTTTACTTTCAAAGAATTACTCTGTCGCACTGTTGTTTTTATCGCGGATTCCGTATCAGGTGTCGTTTCTCCGTTTGTTTTCTATTTCGGGTAAGCTGACTACCATCATTACACTACCAGTCTACAATTTTGCTATTTTTGGATTGATTTTGATTTTAAATTTTCTTATTGATAAAAAATTGCAAGTTCTTGCGCCATGTCGAAAGGTACACATTCTAAAACGCCACTCAGAGATCCCCTGATCAAAGACCCTAATTTTGGTTTGCTCTCTGATACCAGTGAGCGAGTCACTGAGACATACTAGATAGATTGGTAAAAAATATATGCCATTTTTTATAGTGACGACCTTTCTCATATTAAGAACGATAGACCAGTGTACGAGGGAATTAGGGCCTCCCAAATCCATGCTATTGTTGCGCGCCCTGCTATCCTACCTTACACGAATGCTGTAAAATGTATAATTGAGAATGCCAGTGTTAAAGACTGTTGTTGTAACAATAGCATGGGGTTCCAATTAACACATTTTCACCCAGAGGTCTTTGTCCAAGCTTTTTCTCTGAAACCTCATATGCAGACCCTCTCCCCCAATTTTATACAGTTGTCCAAAACCCGGTTTAACTTTAACAAGATGATTAGGTCATGGATGCTTAAGTCGAATGCCTTTGTGCCTAAGGCTGATAACCTTTATCCCATCATCTGGTTTAAGGAACCCTACTCTTTACTGGAATCCATGCTCTGCAGGCTTTTTGGTCTACCGAGTTGTTCTCTTTTCAAAATAGAATGGGCACCCATAGCACATCATGTGCTAGTCATAGGTGAGTCTTTCCCATGGGTTTCTATCTTGTCGGCTAAACTAAAGAATGCCATTCATGAATATCAAAAGGTTCCAACTCATAAGACTCCAGCTCATAAGAAACCACCCTTTTTCCTATCTGCATATGTCCTTGATTTTTTTGCTCAGAGTTCCAGTACCCTTACTTGGGTTGGAATTGGACCCCTTCAAACCCTCCTCTACACATTTATCATTCGGCAATGTGGGAAGAGAATTTTTCACCTTTGTTATATGACATTTGTGACCACTTCATGGGAACCAACTATTTCAAGATATTTAGGCAACAACCACCTACATTCTCAGAAGACGCTAAGACTTTCATCAACACCATGGGTGATTGGTATGTAGGTGAGTATTTTTCATACATCAGGATTTGGGGAAGTGACACAGTGCACCTGCTTCCTAGGATTGTCCCAGAAAGGATGGTAATACAGGAAGTTTCTTTTCAAACTGTCACTGATGGCATGTATAAGAAACTCACAAGTCCCAGGAAGAAAGGTTGGCCTAAGTTTTCTCTCAATCTTGGTCAGCTGGTTATCCCAACTTCAACTTGGGCTACAGTTCTAGGTGACCAGATAGCTGCCTTGAGATTAGGTACTACCTTGAAAAGGAAACATGAACCCAAGAAGTTCTTGGATGCACACCTCAAGCAAGTACATATGAAAATATATTATGCACACGAGTTAGTTCCAGATGACTTCATATACCAAGGGGTGGACACATTCTCACAGGTTCTAGCTAGGGAAAAAGACCTACAAGAACATCAGGACATTTTAAAGTACCAGAATGAACTTAAGGTTGGAGTTCTGAGTTACAAGGCCATGCAGCTAAATATCATTGAACAAGCAAGAAGAGACAAAGAAGAGAAAGAATCTTAGAAGGCCAATACTCATCTCATGATTACATTCCCTGATGGAAGCAAAGGTAAAGCTCCTCTAGGGGAACCCTCTCAAGAGAAAGCTAGTGAAGAAGCTAAAATGATGCTACAGTCAGCTCATGAATCCCAGTAGAAGATGTTACAATTGACATCGATGTTAAAGAATCAATTGCTAGAACCTCCAAAGCCTGTAGTCGACATTCAGCCACCAATTGCATCAAATGCTCAAATCTCTACTGAAGAAAGTCAAGAAGATGATGATTTGGTCATAACTCAGGCTAGCCCTGCTAAGAGGCAGAAAGTCCTGCCTTCTTCCTCATAGGTTTCTATAGTTGACATAATAGATTGTGATGAAGAAGTGGTCCCACCTCCTCCAGTACCAGTAATAGAAGAAGTCACTGAAGATCCTAATACTGTCACTGAATTGTTGGATAGTATTGTCATGGATCAATCCTTCCCTGAGCAATCATTGTTGGAATTTAATGCTGCTCCTGGCATTGCATCATCGGCATTTACGCTGCCATCTGTCCAACCAACCTCTACTATGCCTTTAGGGGGAACACTTCCATTTTCCTTATCACACATGTTCAACACCCTCAATCACACTACTATCCCATCACCCGAACACTTAGTCCCTTTAGAAATTCCATTGTCTATTGTTGCAGAAGTTCAGCCTTCGGCTGTCCCTCTGCAGTCACCCATAGTCAATTTATCAACAATCACTACTGATGTATCTTCTAATATTTCCTCACCATCTTCACCCACCAATGTTCATAGTCAACTTCCACTCCCAGAAGCTAATGTTGATACTCAGGTTCCATCATCTGAAGCCTTTGTCTCAATCCCTTCCCTAGATCCAGCTTTGTCAGTTCCTCAAGCTGTCACTACATCTTCAGTTACTGCTCAAGTCACCATACCTATTCCTACCCCTGTTATTACCCAAACACCTCCACTAATCTCAACAGTTAGTGTTACTTCCACTTCCACACAGTCAATGGTTGAATAAACAGATGAAGATGTAGTTCCCATTGGGAATTACTTCTATAGCAAGGATGATAAGACAGTGATAAGAAAGACCAAGAAAAGAGGTCAAGGTCAAGAAAACACTTGAACCAATTCAAGTAATATGGGCTCCGAAGACCAATAATCCAAGAATTGAAGCAATTGAAGCAGCAACATCCTTAGGAGCCTTTGCCAATGCTAATTGGGATTCGGTCCAGGGTTTGGATAGGGAAGTTGAAGTCAAGGATGAAGAGATCAAAAACCTAAAAGAGGAATTGGCTGAAGCTAAAAAAAAATATTCTATTGATGTGGCTGACCTCAGGAAAATTTGGGCAAGTAAGTTGCAATACCTAGAGCAACAGAATGCCACTCTTCTCACTGAACTCAGTCTCTCACAATCTCAGCATTCCATTGATGTTGAAAAAAAAGCTTCCTTGGAAAAGAAGGTTGAGGATGCAACTGCAAGTGCAACCTCCTCAAGTTTTCTCAAGTTTACACCCTGTGATTTTAAGAATCTATCCCTCAAGGTGAATCAGGATCATGATAAGTTTTTGGAGAAAGTATACATTACTTTGGATTAAATCAGGGGAAATTTCATTAATTTTTCCAAGATGTCCTCCACCCTCAAAGAACAAAAGAAGAAGAGACTCCAAGCTTTTAAGGCTCAGGAGGAAATCAATGAATGGCAGGGGTATGTTAAGAATGCAGCAAAAGATATCCCAATTCTTAGCATTTTCCAGTTTAAAAAGATCAAAGCCTCTCTAAATACTTGGTTTGATTATAATGAAACAGCTGAGGAGACTATCAATAAATCAAAATATATATGCACCAGGCGATGGTATGCAGTTGACAACATTATGCATGTTCTAGGCTTACCATTAATGACCCCTATCCTACAAGATATGCTACCAAAATGCAGACTTGAAGAGCTCAAGAGTAGGCATGAGGAGTTCGCACAGAGGATTCGGGATCTTGAACAAGTCAGCATTCAAGATGTGGATGATTTGGTCAGAGAACCGGTTGTCATGGAAGGCAAGATTCATATGTATCTTCGCACTTGGCACAAGCTGGCGAAACATGACATGGAGAATATTGTGTGCAATGTTCAGTTAGCTTTAGAATCTATCAGTTTGTCAAATATAGACGAGTTTGTAGACATATATGAGAAATGGCAGGATTTCTTGGATCTGTAGTTTTGATCCGATTTTGTAATCTCTGTTTTCTAGGGATCTTCATTTTGGACCCTGTTGTAATTATTTAAAGAAGGATACCTCTCATAGTTAGGGGTTGGCAATTTTGGATTTGTAAGTCAGCAGCAGACTGGACTAGAGATACTGTATCTATTAGAGCCATTGTAATTTTTGTACAAGACCTCTTTTACAGTAAAGTTATCTTTTGATCTATCTTCTATTGTTCCTCAAATTTCTTTGAGAATTGCTAAATTAATGCTTCAAATTGTCATCTTTTATGTACTTAATCTTTTGCAGGATATCCATTAATACATAGATTTGTTATATTGGTTTCTCTGTATAACTGTTTTATGTTTGAAAATGTTTCAATGAGTTTCCTTAATTTAAATGTTTTCATTTTATATTTCTGCAAATGATTCTGTGCAAATATATATAATCAAATGTTAATTTTTAAATTAGCAGAGTGATTACAGACTGGATTTTGAATGAGCCTGAATACTTGAAAGATTGTCATTTGATTTTCATTAACTGATAATAATTTAAGTTAACAAGTAACAAAACTAAAGACATTTTTGTTTAAGCTGTTCAATTACTTGTTTAATCACATCTCAAGACCAATCTGCACATAAACAAGATTTGATTTTAGAATAGGACTGACTTAGAGTAGTTTCCCTTTTTCTAAAATAGGTTAGGTTAGCTTTCTATTATCATATCCACACCTTGGTTTTCCTTGACTGGAAAACTGATCTTATAGGTCAACTCATCTACTCTTAGAGTGCCAGCGGAGGCCTAATATCCGTGGAGGATCACCACACCAAACAGGTTGGGGATAGAACTGCCTTTGTGAAGGGCCTTTCGAAGCTTTTCAACTTGGGTTTTCTTCCTCTGTTGAGTGTCTTGGAACATTCCAACACCTTTGCATCTAACCTACACAACCGAGGCATCAACACCCCTATACCATAAATCCTAAACTAACCATCTCTCTATGTACCATGTTAATTAATCTAAAACCTAACCCCATGCTCTTTCTATAACTTTATGCAACTAGCTCTCTCTGTCCCTCTCTTCTCTTCTCCTTCTCTCTCACTTTATCCCCCTAATCCCTAACCTTACTACCCCAACCATATACCTGTGTCACTAACCATCAATGCTCCCCTTATGATCTCTCTCTCTAAACCACTAGCCCCTAATATCTCCCTCTCTCCACCCCCAAACCCCCACTCCTCACCCTCCTAGCCTTACCCTCCACACTATCTCTTTATCTTCCCTACCACTAGCCTCATCCACATGCCTCTATCTCTCTCTCTATCCATCTCTCACTTATTTCCCCCCAATCTCTCTCTCTCTCTATATATATATATACCCTAGGTAACCTCTAATATCTCTCGCTCTCTCTCTCTAAACCGCTAACCTACAATATCTCTCTCTATCTCCCTTTCCAAACCCCTAACTCACAATCTCTCTCTCTCTCACTTCCTCCCTCTCTCTAAAACCATTACCCCAAATATCTCTCTCTTTCTGAACCCTTACTAGCAATCCCTCTCTTTAAACCCCTAATCCCTAATATCTCTATCTCTCTCCCCCAAACCCCCACTCCTCACCCTCCTACCCCTCACCCTTCTACCCCTCACTACCACTCTATCTCTCCCTCCCACACAAAACTAACAATCCACAATCCCCCTGTGATCTCTCTTTCTCTCTAAACCCTTATTAATCCCCAATATCTCTCTCTCTCTCTCTGTAAGCCCGTAACTCCGAATCTCTCTCTCTCTAAACCTATAACCTCCAATCTCTATATCTTAATATACCCCTAACATCCAATATACCTCTCTCTCTAGAACCTAAAACCCAACCTCTCTCTCACTATCTCTCTCACTATCTAAACCCCTAACACCAAATCTCTCTCTCTAATCCCCTAGCCACCAATCTATGTATTTCTATCTCTCTCTCTCTAAACCACTAACCCCAAATATCTCTCTCTCTAAACCCATAACCACCAATCTCTCTCTTTCTCTATCTCTCTCTAAACCCATAACCACCAATCTCTCTCTTTCTCTATCTCTCTCTAAACCCATAACCACCAATCTCTCTCTTTCTCTATCTCTCTCTAAACACCCAATTTCCAATATCTCTCTCTTTGTCTTTCTATATAAACCCCAAACCTCTAATATCTATTTTTCTATCTTTCTTTGTCTCTCTCTAAATCCCCAACCTTCTCTCTCTCTAAATCACTAACCCCCAATCTCTCTCTCTCTCTCTAAACACATATCCCCCAATATGTTTCTCTCACTCTAAACCCCTACCCACAATCACTTTCTCTGTCTCTCTAAATGCCCAACTCTCTCAATCACAAACTCCTACCCCCCCCTCTCTCTCTCTCTCTCTGTGTGTTGATGCCTCGGTTGTGTAGGTTAGATGCAAAGGTGCTGGAATGTTCCAAGACACTCAATAGGGCATGAAAACCCAACCAAAGGCTTCGAAAGACCCTATGCAAGGGCAATTCTATCCTCGAGCTGTTTGGTGTGGTAATCACCCACGGATATTTGGCCTCCGCTGGCACTCTATGAGTAAGTGGTTTGATCTATTCGATCAGTTTCCCAATTAAGGAAAACAAAGATATGGAAAACAATAAACAATTCTAACTTAAACCTATTCAGAAATAAGAATCTAGTCTTAAGTCAGACCTATTCTAAGAGGAAAAGCTTGTCATTTTTGCCGATCAACCCTGAGTTGTAAAGAACAAATAGTTTATCACCCTTAACAGAAATGCCTTCAGATGAGATATTTGCTAACTTAAATTATGAATAATTAATGAAAAACAAACAATGATAATTCAAGCATAAAGACCATCAAGATATAACCTATTATCTCTTTGTTGATTGAAAAATCAACAATGATTGAATGTATATCCGATCAATTGCAGAAATCAATAAAGAAAGTATTTAATTAAAGAAATTCAATCAAATATTTTCATACATACGTCAGTTATATAGAAAAATCAATACAACAGATTTATGCATTCATCAAACATCTAACAAGAGATCATATATATAGCGGATGATAATATGGAATATAAAATCAGAAATTCTCAAAGAAATTTGAGTAACAACCAAAAGATGGATCCAAAGATAACATTACCGTATTAAGATGTCTTGTACCAAAATTACAATGACTCTGGCCACAGAGTATCTCCAGTCTTATCTTCTGCTGAATTACAATTCCAAAAATTCCAAGAACTCTCTCAGAGAGGTATTCTTCCTTAAATAAAATTATTACAACAGAGTACAATGAGAAATTCCCAAAAGATAGGGATCCCAAAATCACGAAAGAGTCTATTGGGCCAGAAAATCCTGCAACTTATCATATATCTCTAACAATTCATCTATGTTTGGATAATTGATAGATTCTGAGCCTATCTGAGCATTACATATGTTGTTCTCCATGTCATGTTTGGCGAGCTTATGCCATGTGTGAAGTTAAAAATGGATCTTGCTCTCGAAGGAGAGCGGTTTCTTGATCAGCTCCTCCACGTGATCAATGTTGACTGCTTCAATAGCCTGGATCTTCTGTGCAGTTTCTTCACATTCGCGCTCGACTTCTTCCAGCTTACATTTAGGTGGAAGGGACTTCAAAATAGGATCTATGTATGGGAGATGTAGAGCTTCCATGATGTTGTCAGCTGCATACCAGCATCGAGTACAAAGATCTTTGGATTTTCTGATGATCTCTTCAGCGGAGTCATTGAATTCAATCCAGGTATTCAGGGAGGCTTTGTTCTTCTTCATCTGAAGACTACTAAGAATCAGGAGGTCCGCTGGGATGTTTTTAATATACCTTTTCCATTCACTAACCTCGTCCTGAGCTTTGGAAGCTTGAATTCTCTTGATTTTATGTACCTCAAGGTCACAAGACAGTTTGTCAAAGATAATAAACGTCTCCCTAATTTCATCTTATGCAATGTACAACTTTTCAAGCAATTGGTAATGTCCATGATTAACCTCCAAGGCCATATCCTTGAACTCCTGTGGTGTAAACTTATAAAAACTGGCTGAAGCTACATTTGCAGTTACAACTCCAACTTGGATCTCCAAGGTTGCTATCCTTTCTGCATGGATGGAGTTCTGAGTTTTTTCTATGTTAAGCTGACTCTGAAGGGAGATGTTCTCCTATTCTGATGCATGTAAGCGTTCCATCCATTCCTTACTGATATTAGCCACATGGAGGCTGTGTTCATCCTTAATCCTGGCCAACTCATCTTTAAGTTCCTTAATTATTTCCTTTTTAATATCAACCTCTCTGTTTAGTAACTGAACTGAATCTATATTGGCACCAACGAAAGCTCCTAATACTATTGCTGCTTCAATGGCTCCAGCCTGGGGATCTTTAGTTTGTTGAGCCCATAAAACTTGAATCAGAGCAGGTGATTCCAATTCCTGCTCATCTTTACTTCTCTTCCTTGTTTTCTTGAATACTGTCCTCTCTTCCTTGTTATAGAAATAGTTTCCAATAGGAACCACATCTTCATCTACATATTCATCAACCCTCTCAGTAGTTATGGGAATAATATTAATAGCGGAAATTATTGAAGGTGTCATAATACCACTAGGGTGAGGAACAAACATAGTAACTTGGGGAATGGTCACTGAGATAGAAACATATAGGACAAGTGACTGGACCTGTGTAGGTGAAGGGACCGAAATGGAAACTTCAGATAGAAGATTTTGTTCTTCAGCATTGGGAGCTGATGACAGGGAAGAAACTATAGGTGGCTCCTTAATGCTAGGTGAAACAGAGATATCTAATGGTATAGACTGAGGAATTATATAAGGCCTATCCTCAATTGTGATAGAGGATGGAATGAGAAGAGGAATGGAGGTGAATTGATCTATGGAAGGTATTAGCAAGATAGGTTTAGGTGACTGTGTAGGAATGGCAGTGGTTTGAGCTTCTGGAACCATGAACTTAGGAATAGAGAGAAACTCTTGACTACCTGAAAGTGTAGTGGAAGAAGAAGTTACATTGTTGAGTAGTTGAGACAATGAAAAGGGAGGTAGGTGCTTTGAAAATGAAGTAGAAAATTGTTGAACAGATGTTAACTGAGATGTTGAAACCGGAGAATCCTGAACAGAAGTGTCTTCAAATGACTGTTCCTGAGCAGAGAAATCCACCTCAATAACATTTAACAAGTCTGTGAGCATTTTGGATTGTTCTGTAATCTCCTCAGTTATTGAAATTGGGGGTTCAGGCTCTTCAGAAATATCACAGTCAATAATCTGAACATTGGGGAGAGGATTGGCATGGATCCTTTGCCTTTTTGCTGAGCTGGCATGGGTAACCACCAAATCATCATTTTCTTGCACATCTGCACTGATGATTTCAGGAGAGTTTGAAGGCTCCAACATTTGAGAATCCACAATAACCTTTTGGGGCTCTGCAGGATAAGTCTTCAATACTGACGTCAATTGTGCTAGATCTTTCTAAAACTGCTGAGAAGTATATAACAGGGACTTGACCTGTTCTGCTGTTTTCTTGGGGGGAGAATCCTCGATGAGTGTAATGTCCCCATTTTGACCCCCTTTGTATTAAATCGTAAATGATGTAAATATTGTAATTTGATCATGGTGAGGAGCTCAAGGCCAAGGCCCCACCATTGATTTAGCGGTTCATGTATCGGCAATTAAAGAAACAAATGTCTATGGCTCTTGTGCTAGATATGCACAATGTAAGTAAGACATCATGTAAATACGAATTTTAATGGAAAAAGACCCACAACTGACTATGCAATGCAACAAAGAGATGGGGCATGATTCTACAAGGAAAAGGGAGGGAAATTACTCAAACCCTTGAGCCAATGGTATTAATCCATGTGTCAATGGGGAAACCCATAAAAACCACCAACTACCCATTTTGTCTCATGCACCCAATCATTTAATTCATTCCAAGAAATTGGTTAAGGCAGTTAATGTCTTGGGATGGGAGAGGTATGGCAGTCAGATTTTCGTGCATGGGCAAGCTACCAACCTGAAAATCGTATTTTTGGCTTGCTGGGCAAGAAAACCCCCACGAAATGCTTCCTAAGGCAAGTATTCATGCATTACGTTCTTCCTCTCACGCAGACTGAGCTCATAGGAAGTTATCCTCACGTTTTTCACCATAACCCTGCGTTTTTCCATGCCCAGGAACTCATTTTTGGATTGTGCAACAGCTGGGGAAGGAGGGACGCGAATTGGGACTGAGGGAGAGGTCGTTTTTTCCCTGGGGTGTTTTTCTGGAATGGGTTTTGCTTCCCCAGTCGAATTTCCAAGTGCCAATACGTTTTGAGTCTACCCACGTTTTTCTGAAGTCCAGGAAACCCCATCTCATGCATCCCACTGTTGGAAACGTTTTCTAATGCTCAGCAAGTGTAGGTTGCTGTTAGGTGCATCCCTGTTTTGTTTGGAACCCATGAGCAAGAAACTGGAATGGTAGTGGACAGAATTGGCTTGATAAACCTAGTGTAGGGAGTATCCTCTCAAGAAGATTAAGAGGGCTGGCTACTTTTCTATGCACACCCTGAGAGCACTAGAAAGGAAGGTATGGCTTGAGGGACTGTGTGGCAGTGAATAGAATACTTCCTTGTGTTGGGTGTGTAGGCAGTGTGAGTGCTAAGCTAAATAGATCTGGGAGAGGTACCCATAGCTCTGTGGTTGAGCCCACTAGCTTAGCAATTCTTCCCTTCCATGTCCTAGCAGCCTGATAAACCCAATTGCAGATTGGCTTGGCTCATCTTGGTGTATGCTTGGCTATGTGTGAGTCTGCTGTTCCCTGGTTCCTTGTAGAGATCATGCCCAGCTCGGGGGTGGCAGTGGTGCTGAGAGATTGAGGAGCACACTGGCCTATGGTTGGGTGGAACGTTGCAGATGCATAGCCAGTTGCTTGGGACTGCCTTATTGAGATAAGTATTCTCTTGTGTAAATTGGCAATTATCATTTGATGAATATTATGAATGTATGTGGATGTATTAAACGAATTTACTTCTGCTGTGTTTTTAAAAGTTTATGCATTTCCATATGATCTTGTATAATTCTGCAAAGGTCTCTATTTAATGGCTATCACAGAATAGTTTGAATGTATGTTAGATATCAACATGATTTATTTAATTTCTGTTGTGTTCTATAGCCTGCACATATACATGTCTTGTGTCAATGAGTTAAATGAATGGATATGGGGCTAATTGCCCGGATTGAGCACCACGTCCTCTCTATCATGCTGTATGGTAGGAAGGGGACACTACAATGGGGGTTTTTCCTTTTCCTTGTTCTGAATGAACCACCACCTGAAGAGAATTAGCTTCTTGAGCTTCTCTTTCTCCTCTTACTTTATCTAGAAAGTCCAACTCCAATTTCCTATAGCTTAGCACGCTGAGCTTTAATTCCTTTTGATATTGCAGAATGTTAAGCTTGTCTTCTAGGTCTTTTGCTCTAACAAGAACTTCAGAGAATGAATTGACTCCATGATAGATAGAGTCATTTGGGATGTTTTCATGCACATAGTCCATTTTAATATGGGTTTGCTTGAAGTGTGAATTTAATAACTTCTTGGGGTTGTGCTTTCTTTTAGGGGCAAATCCCAATTTGAAATCAACCATTTGGTCACCAAGGATCGTTTCCCAATTGGAGGTTGGGATGACCAATGACCCAAGGTTCAAAGGGAATTTAGGCCATCCCTTCTTTCTAGGACCTCTAAGATTCTTATACATACCATCAGTCACAGTTTGAAATGAAATTTCCTGCAAGGCCAATCTATCAGGGACAATTCTGGGTAACAAATGTACAGTATTACTACCCCAAACCCTGATATATGAGAAATACTCACACACATACCAGTCACCGATAGTATTGATGAGTGCCTTGGCATCATCCGAAAATGCTGGTGCTTTTTGCTTAAAAATATTGAAATAGACAGTGCCCAAGAATTGATCACATATGCCGTACAGTAGAGGGATAAAGTTTTCTTCGCATAAGATTGAATGATAGATGTGCATAGGTGGGTCTGCTGGAGTCCAATTCTAGTTCAAGTTAGGGTATTGAAATTCTGAGCAGAAAACATCAATTACATAGGCAGATAAAAAGAAATGCGGTTTTCTAAAGGCAGGAGACTTCTAGTAATCTTCGATAGCATTTTTTAGTTCTGAGGACAAGATGGAAGCCCATGGGAAGGACTCGCCGGTGGTCAAGACATAATGCGCTATAGGCGCCCATTCAACTTTAAACAATGAACAGTTGGGGAGTCCGAACAGGAGACACAACATAGCCGCTAGCAGAGAATAAGGTTCCTTGCACCAGGAAATTGGATATAGATTATCAGGCTTAAGCACGAAAGCATTAGGTTTTATCATCCAGGACTTCATCATTTCAGAAAAATTGTAACGGGACTTGGAGGATTGGATAAAGTCAGGAGATAGGGTCTGCTCATGTGGCCTTAGAGAAAAATCTCGTGTAAAACCCTCGAGACGGAAATGAGTCAATTGATTCCCCATAATATCATTGAAAGATCGATCTTTGACACTAACGTTCTCAACTATCCACTTCACTGCATCTGTATAAGGTAAGATAGCGGGCCGTGCAGCAATAGCATAAATCTGGGAAGTCCTAAACTTCTCATAGGTGGGCCTATCAATTTCTACCTGTGAAAGGTCATCGTTGTCGAATATAGCATAAATACGAGACCAATCCATTTGATAAGTCTCGGTGACCTTCTCACTGGTATCTGAGAAGATACCAAAGTTGGGGTCTTTGGTTAGGGTATCTCTGAGAACGGCCCTGGACTGGGTACTTCTTGACATAGTGGCAAACTTCGTAATTTCTGGCGAAATAAAAGGAAACAACAATCACAAACAGCCAAAAGACCAACCAAAAAATGAAATGACAACAATCCTACCCGTGATAACTGAAAAATCAACAATCAGCTAAAGCGAGAAATCCACGGTAAAATCAGCAGAGCGGAGTAATTTTTGGCGAGTAAAAATGATAACGAAAAATAGAAAAACCCTATATTTATCAATTTACCCAAGTTAAATCATGACCGTACGATGTGAAATAACGAACGGCTGAGATCCACTCATGCGAAATGCAGGATCGGGTTCAGAAACATAACAAAAAGTTTTATTTACCATTCCCGAGAGCCAAAAACTGGCACTGGCGGGTTTCGGGTTTCCAAATATAACCAAATAAAAAAAATGAGGTTCCCGAAAGCTGCAACCCAACAATTGCGGGTTGCAGGTTTCGAGACGCAATCAACGCAAAATTAAGGAAAGGTAATTTCCGAATCCTGAAACGTGACATTGTAGGGTTTCGGGTTTCGAGTTTATTAAAACTGACAAACAAAAATTTGGATTCCCACAATCCGAAACTTTCGGTTTTCGGGTGTCGGGTTCATATAAAACAAACTTAAAAAAATGAAATCCCACACCCGCAACTTTCGGGTTACGGGTTTCAGGATGACGAAAATCCAAAAAGTAAGAACACCAAATTCCCGCACCCAAAAATTTTGGGTTTTGGGTTGTCCAAGTGTCGGGTTTCGGGTTGGTAGAGAAAAAGTTAAAATACTCAAAATTTAAATATTTCTTCAAACCAAACACTTAGAGATAATCAAAATCAGGCAGAAACATGGAGCAAGAAGGTATGGGCATTAGAATTAAAGAGATCTAAACCTAAAACTCATATTCACAAAGGGAAACTTACCCATATACCTTCGAATTAAAAAAAAAATGGGGCTCCTATGCTTTAGCTAAGCATGGGATCTGTTGTGGCCACAAGGCCACGACAAATGGCAACTGGCTTGGAAGAACCAGTTATTTGTGCAATCAAATCTGACTAAATACAACATGTTAATCAACCAATTTCTTGAAACTCAATTCAAAGAAAATACTCAAAAGATAACAGCCAACAAACAGTAAGTATGAAAATGGATAAATCTCGAATAGTGACCATTTTAAAGATAACACTCATCTGATAAGGAGATTTAAAGAACAATACCGAATCTTTACCATGATGTAATCATAGAAAACAGCTTGTGTTGAACCTGGAATCAATTTTAGAAATGCCCATGGATATCCTAATTACATATCACTTTGGTTTATTAGATGCATGTATATTCAGTGATCCTCTTAGGGTTATATACACTTCTTTATCTTTTATTTTCCTCCCTTTTTTTTAGTTTAAAATATGGATTATACATAAAACCTTGTTGATACAAGACCACTGTACTGACTTGGTGATCAGATAAAACAATGCCATTCACAAGCCTTATCTGGAAACTGGTCAAGCTAGCTCGATGACGAGACTCCTTGTCTTCCGTTTGTAAGACCAAAAGAAATTATGATGGCTTGGTGACCACATTATGATAACTCCAGTGCAAGGTCAAACCCATGATAATGGCAGGGATGGCTTGTGATAAGACCCCCCTGTTCTTGTAGGAAACAAAGTCCTATAAATGAAAGACCCAAAAACAATTTATTTTGGTATAAGCTACAAGGAATTACCATGGCTTGGTGACCATATCGTGGCAACGTTACTCACCAGGGCTTTGCAGATCATGAATGGACCGACCTATAATAGGATCTTTCACCTTCCAGTAGAACTGAAAGTCATCTTCCAAGTGTGGTGGCTTGATGTGAAGATGTCATTCCACTTAAAGACCTATGAACCTAATAGGCTGGCTTGATAGCAAGACTACCCACCTTGTAACTTATAATTTTTTAAAACAAAATTTATAATCAAAATGATTGTAAAAGGATCCATGAGCAATCGGAGCTGGTCAGGTTATTATGATATGTTGTTCAACCATGAAACACCAGGTAAAGAAATGATGACCATCCTCCATACCTCGATTACACAAATAAAGTATTGTGAAAGATAATGATCAAAGTGAAAAGTATCCAAAAGTACTGCACTTATTGACTGTTTATTCTTCAGAGCAAATTCTAATCATAAGCCAGAAAATAAGATTGATAGCAATGCTGAAACTTTAGAAACAATTGTTGCTAAGAAAAGTGATCATACGCCATTACCAGAGGTGTGAAGCCTTATTAATGAAAAACTAAACAAAACTAAAAGACAATTCAAAATGTCAACACAAGGAAATCAAATAAAAGAAAAACAAACCACACCTATATACAAGTGGGCCAGATTGTTCAAACAAAATACTTTTTTAGAAGAGACACATTCACTGGGTAAGTGTCCACAACTCCCTCCAGTGTCTGTAATCGAACAGTGCTGGGACCAATCTTTTATGTAATAATGAAAGGCCAGAGCCAAAGGCGGTGAAACTTGGTATACTAGTTCTTATCTTTATGTTGCTTATCCCACCTCAGAACCAAGTCACCAACAGAAAATTCCCTGTCAAATGAATATTTTCATCAAACCATCTTTTCACCATCTACTGATGATGATACAATTTGTTCTTAGCTATTTTCTTGTCCTCCTCTAGTTTCAAAAGAGTGTCAATTCTTTGTTGGAGAGGAGAAGAATCATCTTCTTGGACAGACTGGGCCAATTGTAGTGAGGGGATGGTGAGGTTAGTAAGAAGGATGGCTTTTTTTCCATAAGCCAGATAGTAGGGAGAATTTGCAATTGTTTCCTTTGGGGTAATTTGATCTGCCCATAAAGCATTATATAACTGTGTGTGCCAATCTCTGTGATGAGAAGCTAGAGTCTTCTTGAGAATATTTATCATATTTTTTTTTGAAGAATTAGCCAAACCATTTCCTTGAGGGTAATAATTGGTAGAAAACTTAAGCTTAATCCCCTTTTCAAAGGCATATTCAGTTATATCAATTGAAGAGAAGTAGGATGCATTATCAAAAAATAGGTACTCTAGAGTGCCAAACCGTGTGATGATCTGACTGTCAACGAAGGAGATTACTTGACTGGCATTACATTTTTTAAGAGGGGCTGCCTCCACCCATCTGGTGAATTAGTTAGTTGTTGTAAGAATATATTTATGTTGGAGGGACGAAGCAGGGTTTATAGGCCCAATAAAATCGAGTCCCCATTGTTGAAATGGAAACTGAATTGTGACTGGTTGGAGAGGAAATGCAAGTTTCTTGAACTTCCCTGTGCATTTCTGGCATGGTTCACACCTCCTTACATAAACATAAGCATCTTTAAACAACGTGGGCCAATAATATCCAGCCCTGAGAATCTTATGTGCTGCAGTCTCACTTGAAAAATGGCCTCCAGCAGGTCCTGCATGAAATTGGAATAAGATGCCATCAGTTTCATGTTTTTCCAAACACCTAAGAAATACTCCATCATAATTTTTCCTAAAAAGAACTTGATCAATAAACTGATAAGGAGCATATTTTAGTCTCAATGCCCTTCGTTTCTTAAAATCAAGGGTTTCGGGAGAAAACCCATGGTTCATAAAAAATATGATATCATCATACCATTATGATGTCGAGGCATCAATAGCGTTAACAACACCTGAGGGAATTTCTTCCTCCTTATCCCATTCAGATTGCTGCTGTGTAGGGTCATTGGATTGAGCGGTAAGAAGACAAATGCCTTTCCCTTGGACAATTTTAGCTGGTCTTATCTCAAGATCATATTCCTGGAGGGCCGTCATCCAATGGGCCCTCTTTTCCCCTTACACTTTTTGGATCAAGACATTTCTAATAGCAGAATATGGGACAATGACTTTGATTTGAGATTTCAGCATGTAGGGCCTGTAATGTTTGATAGACTTATAGACCGCATATGATTGCTTATCAATCTGTGAGTAATTAAGCTCTGCACCTTTGAATGTTGAGCTCATAAAAGAGATCGAGATCTCTGCATCATTGTCATGCTTTTGCATTAGAACAGCCACATAAGAAAAGTTGGTGGCAAAAGTATAAAGAATGAAATCCTTATCAAAATCTGGGGACATGAGAGCAGGAGCTTCAGCGATAGCCTTTCGAATTTCGATAAACGCATCTCTCTATTCCTGCAACCAGGTAAACTGCACATCTTTCTTGACCAAAAGTTGTAACGGTTTGACTATCTGAACAAAATTTGGTACGAATCTACGTACAAAATTAATCTTACCCAAGAAGGATTGCATTGCTTTACGTGAGCCTGGTAACCCAATCTTTGAAATAGCCTCTGTGCGTTCAGGATCAATAATCATACCTTCTTTCGAAACAATGAATCCTAGAAGCTTTCCTTCTGTTACTGCGAAAATAGACTTCTTCGGATTGAGAGAAATACCGAATTTCCTGCAGTGGTCGAAAACCTGTTTCAAAGAAAACACATGTTCATGTCATTTTTTGGAATAAATAGTGATATCATCAAGATAAACTACGACAAAATTATGCATTAAGCCTTAGAAATCTATGTCCATAGCTCTCTAAAAAGTGGCTCCAGCATCGATTAACCCGAAAGGCATCCGCCTGTAGGAGAAAGTACCCCAAGGGGTCGTGAAAGATATTTTTAATTGGTCATCCGGGGCAACCATAACCTGGTTATATCCCGAAAAACTGTCTAGGAGGGAAATTTTTTTGTGACCTGGCTACCTTTTGAAGAATCCGATCCATAGGTGGAACATGATAGTTGTCTTTCTTAGAAGCTCGATTCAGGTTCCTAAAATCGACACACAGTCGAATTCACCATTTTTCTTGCGGACAGGCACTAAGTTGGCTATCCATTGAGTGTGCCTGACTGGGAAGATAGTTCGAGCTGTGAGCAGCTTCTCCAACTCCTTTTTTACCGAAGGCTCTAAACTGGGGTGCATCTTCCACAACTTTTGTTGAAATGGCTTAACCTTTGGTTTCATGGGTATATTATGGAACATGACGCTAGTGTCAAATGTTTTCAATTCGTCATAAGTCCAGGCAAAAACATCTTTATATTGTTTACACAATGCAATGATGGCTTTCCGTTCTTCAGGGGTACAATCAACTCCCTAATTGATAAAGCGGGGTTCCTGCTCGGTGCCTAAATTGACTCGCTCATAGTTCAAAGATGAGCTTTGAGTTTTACAATTAGTTTGAGGTTTGAACTTGTCTTGCAAATCTTAAAAATTTTCTAGATTGATTACTGAATTTGGGATAACGTTTGAGGGATCAGTGAGTGACTCTTCATGTTCTGCTTCATCAATGGCCATATCTTGGAACGTATCCTGAGCCGTGAGGAAGTCAAGTATTTGTCGGTTATCATCAAACACTTTCCAATTAGTCACATTATCTAGAATGAAGGGTCTGTACATCAATTCAATCGAAAAAGTTTGAGGATACAGGCCCTCTGGTGGAATCAATCTAGAAGCTGTATTCGCCAACAAGTCAGCATCAAAATTCTGAGACCTAGGGACTGAATTAATATTGAATGCAATAAAAGAGCCAGTGAGATACCTTACCAATTTATGATAATTCAACAGGCGGGGGGATAGACAATGTATCTTATTCCTTACCCATTTCACACTGATCTCTAAATCTCCGAAGCAATGGATGATTGGTACTTTCAAGTCAATAGCCTTTTTTTAGTCCCTGTATCAGGGCTTCATACTCAGCCACGTTGTTAGTACAATCGAACTCTAATTTGCATGCAATCATAGTTTTTGTTCCTCTTGGATCTATAAGAACACATCCTGCACTGGCTCCATCCTTAGATTTAGAGCCAACAAAAAATAATGTCCAAGTAGTGGGATCTAATCTGAAATTTGTATTTACATTGAAAACATTATGTACAATTTCTCCTGAGAATGGTACAAAAGTGAAATGAGTCACCTGAGATTCGTTCTGTGCATTCTCCTATGGAGAAACATCAGTTGATAAATTCCCAAAAAATCTATCAAAGGTAAAACTTTCAATGTGCGTGTCGAAATAACCCACAGGCTCACTTGCATCATTCAGATATGTAACTGTCTGTTTCATAAAAGGTTCCCTGCTTATCTTGATCTTGTTTGGCAGACCATTGTAGGGTAACCATAAATGGTACCAATCAATGGAAAAATAACCTTTAGATTTCCTGACCAGTCTCTACTAAGCCACATACCATATGCTTTTAGAATATCAGCAATGACTATATCAATTGTTTGATGGATTCGAGGATCAGTTGATAATGTAATTGTTGGAGCCAAGGCCGCAGCTATGGTAAAGCTGCGAATTTTGAGGAAAAAGCACAAGTATTGAAGGAAAGTGCTAATTTTGAATAAACACCAATTTTTGGGTAGAAGGAAAACGGTGCGCGGTACGGTGCCAGATGGATGAGCTCAACGCAGGTTGAGGACTGGAACTCGCAGAGCTCGCGCGCACGTCATAGAAGAATGAATGTGGCTGAATAGAAAGCTCAGCTACCATAATAAATGAAGCGACGGAGTAGAGGGATCAGCTACCCTCATTTAAGGCTAAGTACAGAAGTTATGGTTGCTCGGATCAAGGAGGAGCAACGGGCCAAAGCATTGAAGGCGAAGGACAAGGCGCCCATACCCGCAATCTACGCCGGAAGTCACGGAACCTGCAGGAAGCGGCGACGTGACTGCAAGCGGCGCCTACAGTACACCTAGCCATGTGCGTGGTTAGGGTTTTGGGGGATTACTGTCGGGAAAGGCCCACAGTTTTGTAAAGGTGCGACCGTCATGGCCACCTATATATATGTGTAATTGCAAAAGTTAGATGTTAGTCAGTTAGCCAGCTTTTGGATGCTGAGACGCAGGTTAGTTGTTTGAGATAAGCTAGCTAGTTGGTAGGTTGGTTATTTTGTATGAGGATTGTTTTCTACTGTGTTGTTAGAAGACAAGGGTCAGAGCTGGGATAACCGTGAAGTTAATCCCCAAGTTGCAGATAGCCTGAGTCGGCGTCTGAACTATTGTAACCTCTGTAGAGGAAGAGATTAGATCGAGAGAAGGGCTCCCAGCTGTGTGCGTGGAGTTTCTTGGAAAGATCTAAGGCTGCAGCTGTGTGCGCAACATTATTGTAGAAGTTCCCTTTGAGTTAATATATGAAACACTTCCCGTGGACGTGGTTTCCCGTGGAGGTGAATTCTTTACGTCTCATTGTTATGGTAATGATCGCGTGAATGCATGTCTGAGTTGTTATCTATGTTTCTATAAATGCTGCGTTATCTTTATGAATATGTTGAGTCCATTCTCAAAAGCTTCCTTGGTAACCATAATCGTTAAGAGTCAAGAAATCTGTAGCACGCTATCGCCGTAGCGATAGAGGAATGCAATACTGCGCTGGGTGTGCGGGCAGAAAGGATACATAGAGCGTCGACGTAGGGGATAGTCGCCTCGTGTGCTGGAACGGAGATGCCGCGCAGCTAGGCTGTTGAGCGAGAATTCAGCGCAGCTACACCGAGGGGTCTGCGCAAAAGTCAGGCAGTCCTCTCTGAGGAATCGTCGAGGAAGAAAGAACAGTCTTCGTGTCGCCTCGGTTAAGGAAATATGATTCCTTAGCCCCCCCATAGCCACTTCGGGTGAGACCTCGAGCTGCTGCGCAGTTCGTTGCCGAGAGGGCTAGTGCGCCAAGGGGTTTTGTTGCTGCGCTTCATTAAAACCTGGGTCTGTCCAAAAAGCAGCCAACAGTAATTAAAACATTTCTGAGCCTTCCTACCACCCCGACTTTTGATCTGTCAAGTTGTACTATCTGAGTGGGGAAATGTTCCCATGTGGCATTCAACTTTCTGTAGACAGAAAGGGGCATCACATTTGATGAGGCACCAGAATCTATCATGTAGTTATGTACGTTTCGGTTGAAAATCTCAAAAGTAAGTAGAAAAGGAGGTGTCCTTTTGCTGCCAGAATTTTTATCATCTGGTTTAGTGAAATAGTCAAGCTTATTATTCTGCAATTCTCTTGGCTGTTTAACCACCATACTTTTGGGTAAGGTATCCCTCATCGAAGGGATTTTCAACAATTCAAACAAAGAGATGTTTGCGTTTACTCTTTTAAGATCTTCAACTAAATTGTACTCCATCTCAGGAATGACTGTATCCTTGTGGGGGACAGTCTTGCCTTTATTAGGAACAGGTGCAGAGGATGAGGACTCCTCAGGGGGTTGAGGTTTAGAACTTGTGTTATAAGGATGCTGGACATTAAACACAATCTTAGGTTCTTCTTCTTCTTCATACATAGAAAGCTCTGAAAAATAACTTACAGTGTTGGTTTTTGGATCCTCATGTTCATTTTCCTCTTCCTGAGGGGTTTGTGGATCAGGAACAGTTTGATCATTAGGGACTTCAGGGGTGTTCTGAGATTTTGCTACTAAGGCTCTAAAGATAGAATAAATTTCTTCATTCGTGAGGCCTTCTGTTGGATTAGAAGGTGGTTGATTTGCTAGAGGTTGATAAGGTCTCCTAAAAGGTGGCCTCACAAAACCTCTATTCTGGTTTTGATTTTCACTGTTGGTTCTTTTCAAATCTACCATCTCGTTTTACATTTTTTGGATTAGCGTTTTCATGTCAGTTATGTCAAATGGATCCTTGCTTTGTGTAGTGGGTTTGGGAACACTGTCATTCTTCTTCCTGGAAGTTGAAGGTTGTTCATCTGCAATCTCTGGATTGTCCTTAAGACAAAAAATTTCCTTCTTGACTTGTATTGCTTCAGCAAACACTTCTAGCAAAGTCCCCTTTTGTGCTCGTTTCACCCACATTGAAATCGAAGCAGGTAGTCCCTTTTCATAGTAGGCTATCAACAATTCTTCAGTAGGAAGGAGATTGATAGGAATTATGTTCTTTAAATATGAGAACCTCTGGTTGAAATCTTTAACCCTTTCTTTCCCTTTAATTTTCATGGAAGACAATTCCAGAACAAGATCCTGTGGTGCTTTGTCATCTCCAAACTTTTGTATGAATTATTTCTCAAACTCATCCCAAGAAACAATAGACCTTGGTGGTAGGGAAAAATACCATGTTGCTGCTTTTCCTTCAAAAGTACAAGGAAAGAGTCTGCAGACCACATCTTCGTAAATGACACTTCTAAGCCTAATAGCCTGCATGAAGGTTTTAATGTGGTCCAGGGCAGGTGATTTGTCATCTAGGTTAAACTTGGGTAACCACTTCTTAGGGTTTTTGGGTAGTCTATGTTGGTCCCCAAGTACCCATACTACGTCTTGGTCAAGCCAAGGTCTGTTTTGGCCTTCTGCAGCCATCGGTGGTTCTTCCTCTTCTTCTTCTGATGACGAGCTAGAATAATTTTCACCGTCTGAGGAAGATGATGAAGATGAAGGAGGGGATGGTGGTGGATCACCAGCTCCGAGTTTTGGTTGACCTTGTGTTTCCTGAAAATTTTTTCCAAAGATGTATTCAGGGGAACCTGATTGACCAACTGCTTCTTGATTTTGAGGTTGTGGATTATGTGTTTGTTGATGTTCAATATTGTGATCAATTATCTGTTGGATAGTTGGTTCACTGATCTGTGAAGTTGTGTCTTGCTGAAGTTCTTGATTACTGGTTCGCAGAAAATTTTGTAGGTTGATCACTGCAAAACCACATCCTCGTTGATCAGCAAGTCTTTGTTCTTCCCTAGCAACCCTATCGGCTGATGTTTTCAATATCTGCTCGAGTGAGAGTGTTCCTCTGGTAGGTGATACAATAAAGATATTCTCTCTGTTTTCCTGTTGTGCTACAGATACAACAGGTGCAACAATTTGTTAAGAAGGTGTAACAGGGGCGACCGTGGGTTGTGTCTCTATTGGTTGTTCAGATGTTGAATCCCTTGATTGGATTTGAGTTTGAACCGTTGAAGTATTTGCTAGAGGAGGTTTCTTAGTGGCTTGTTTAGGCATGTTGTACTAATGGCCCTCCTTCTAGCACCATTTTTTGATGCCTCGGTTGTGCAGGTTAGATGCAAAGGTGTTGGAATGTTCCAAGACAATCAACAGGGGATGAAAACCCAGCCAAAGGCTTCTAAAGACCCTACGCAAGGGAAATTCTATCCTCGAGCTGTTTGGTGTGGTAATCACCCACGGATATTCGGCCTCTGCTGGCACTCTATGAGTAAGTGGTTTGATCTATTAGATCAGTTTCCCAATTAAGGAAAACAAAGATATGGAAAACAATAAACAATTATAACTTAACCTATTCAGAAATAAGAATCTAGTCTTAAGTCAGACCTATTCTAAGATGAAAAGCTTGTCGTTTGTGCAGATCAACCCTGAGGTGTAGAGAACAAATAGTTTATCACCCTTAATAGAAATGCCTTCAGATGAGATATTTGCTAACTTAAATTATGATTACTTAATGAAAATCAAACAATGATAATTCAAGCTTAAAGACCATCAAGATATAACCTGTTATCTCTTTGTTGATTGAAAAATAGACAATGATTGAATGTATATCCGATCAATTGCAGAAATCGATAAAGAAAGTATTTAATTAAAGAAATTCAATCAAATATTTCCATACATACGTCATTTATACAGAAAAATCAATACAACAGATTTATGCATTCATCAAATATCTAACAAGAGATCATATATATAGCAGATGATAATTTGGAATATAAAATTAGAAATTCTCAAAGAAATTTGAGTAACAACTAGAAGATGGATCCAAAGCTAACATTACTATATTAAGATGTCTTGTACCAAAATTACAATGACTCTGGCCACAGAGTATCCCCAATCTTATCTTCTATTGAATTACAATTCCAAAAATTCCAACACCTCTCTCGGAGAGGTATTCTTCCTTAAATAAAAATATTACAACAGAGTACAATGAGAAATTCCCAAAAGATAGGGATCCCAAAATCACGAAAGAGTCTATTGGGCCAGAAAATCCTGCCACTTATCATATATCTCTAACAATTCATCTATGTTTGGATAATTGATAGATTCTAAGCCTATCTGGGCATTACATATGTTGTTCTCCATGTCGTGTTTGGAGAGCTTATGCCATGTGCGAAGGTAAAAATGGATCTTGCTCTTGAAGGAGAGCGGTTTCCTGATCAACTCCTCCACATGATCAATGTTGACTGCTTCAATAGCCTGGATCTTCTGTGTAGTTTCTTCACATTCATGCTCCACTTCTTCTATCTTACATTTAGGTGGAAGGGCCTTCAAAATAGGATCCATGTATGGGAGATGTAGAGCTTCTATGATGTTGTCAGCTGCATACCAGCGTTGAGTACAAAGATGTTTGGATGTTCTGATGATCTCTTCAGCGGATTCATTGAATTCGATCTAGGTATTTAGGGAGGCCTTGTTCTTCTACATCTGAAGACTGTTAAGAATCAGGAGGTGCGTTGGGATGTTTTTAATATACCTTTTCCATTCACTAACCTCGTCCTGAGCTTTGGAAGCTTGAATTCTCTTGATTTTTTGTATCTCAAGGTCAGAAGACAGTTTGTCAAAGATAATAAACATCTCCTTAATTTCATCTTGTGCAATGTACAACTTTTCAAGCAATTGGTAATGTCCATGATTAACCTCCAAGGCCAGATCCTTGAAATCCTGTGGTGTAAACTTAGAAAAACTGGCTGAAGCTGCATTTGCAGTTACAACTCCAACTTAGATCTCCAAGGTTGCTATCCTTTCTGCATGGATGGAGTTCTGAGTTTTTTCTGTGTTAAGCTGATTTTGAAGGGAGATGTTCTCCTGTTCTGATGCATGTAAGAGTTCCATCCATTCCTGCCTGATATTAGCCACATGGAGGTTGTGTTCATCCTTAATCCTTGCCAACTCATCTTCAAGTTCCTTGATTCTTTCCTTTTTACTATCAACCTCTCTGTTCAGTAACTGAACTAAATATATATTGGCACTAGCGAAAGCTCCCAAAACTATTGCTGCTTCAATGGCTCCAGCCTGGGGATCTTCAGTTTGTTGAGCCCATAAAACTTGAATCGGAGCAGGTGATTCCAATGCCTACTCATCTTTACTTCTCTTCCTTGTTTACTTGAATACTGTCCTCTCTTCCTTGTTATAGAAATAGTTTCCAATAGGAACCACATCTTCATCTACATATTCATCAACCCTCTAAGTAGTAATGGGAATAATATTAACAGTGGAAATTATTGAAGGTGTCATAATACCACAAGGGTGAGGGATAGACATAGTAACTTCAGGAATGGTCACTAAGACATAAACATCTTGGACAAGTGACTGGACTTGTGTGGGTAAAGGGACCGAAATGGAAACTTCAGACATAAGAGTCTTTTCTTCAGCATTGGGAGCTGATGACAGGGAAGAAACTATAGGTGGCTCCTTAATGCTAGGTGAAACAAAGATAGCTAATGGTATAGATTGAGGAATTATAGAAAACTTATCTTTAATTGTGATAGAGGATGGAATGGGAAGAGGAATGGAGGTGAATTGATCTATGGAAGGTATTAGCAGGATAGGTTTAGGTGATTGTCTAGGAATGGCAATGGTTTTAGATTCTAGTACCGTAGACTTAGGAATAAAAAGAAACTCTTGACTACCTGAAAGTGTAGTGGAATAAGTCTTCAATACTGATGTCAATTGTGCCAGATCTTTCTGAAACTGCTGAGAAGTATATAACAGGGACTTGACCTATTCTGCTGTTTTCTTGGGGGGAGAATCCTTGATGGGGGTTTTTCCTTTTCCTTGTTCTGAATGAGCCACCACCTGAAGAGAATTAGCTTCCTGGGCTTCTCTTTCTTCTCTTTCTCTTCTTACTTTATCCAGCAATTCCAACTCCAATTTCCTATATCTTAGCACCCTGAGCTTTAATTCCTTTTGATATTGTAGAATATTAAGCTGCTCTTCTGGGTCTTTTGCTCTAACAAGAACTTCAGAGAATGAATTGACTCCATGATAGATAGAGTCATCTAGGATGTTTTCATGCACATAGTCCATTTTAATATGGGTTTGCTTGAAGTGTGCATCCAATAACTTCTTGGGGTCATGCTTTCTTTTAGGGGCAAATCCCAATTTGAAATCAACCATTTGGTCACCAAGGATCATTGCCCAATTGGAGGTTGGGATGACCAATGACCCAAGGTTCAAAGCGAATTTAGGCCATCCCTTCTTTTTAGGACCTCTAAGCTTCTTATACATACCATCAGTCACAGTTTGAAATGAAATTTCCTACAAGGCCAATCTATCAGGGACAATTCTGGGTAACAGATGTACAGTATTACTACCCCAGATCCTGATATATGAGAAATACTCACACACATACTAGTCACCGATAGTATTGATGAGTCCCTTGGCATCATTTGAAAATGCTATTGCTTCTTGCTTAAAAATCTTGAAATAGACAGTGCCCAAGAATTGATCACATATGTCGTACAATAGAGGGATAAAGTTTTCTTCCCATAAGATTGAATGATAGATGTGCACAGGTGGGTCTGCTGGAGTCCAATTCCAGTTCAAGTTGGGGTATTGAAATTCTGAGCAGAAAACATCAATTACATAGGCAGATAAAAAGAAATGCAGTTTTCTGAAGGAAGGAGACTTTTGGTAATCTTCGATAGCATTTTTTAGTTCTGAGGACAAGATGGAAGCCCATGGGAAGGACTCACCGATGGTCAAGACATAATGTGCTATAGGCGCCCATTCAGCTTTAAACAATGAATAGTTGGGGAGTCCGAACAGGAGACACAACATAGCCACTAGCATAGAATAAGGTTCATTGAACCAGGAAATTGGATACAGATTATCAGGCTTAAGCATGCAAGCTTTAGGTTTTATCATCCAGGACTTCATCATTTCGGAAAAATTGTAACGAGACTTGGAGGATTGGATGAAGTCAGGAGATAGGGTTTGCTCATGTGGCCTGAGAGAAAAAGCTAGGGTAAAACCCTCGGGACGGAAATGAGTCAATTGATTCCCCAGACTATCATTGAAAGATCGATCTTTGACACTAGCGTTCTCAACTATCCACTTCACTGCATCCGTATAATGTAAGATAGTAGGCCGTGTAGCAATAGCATGAATATGGGAAGCCCTAATCTTCTCATAGATGGGCCTATCAATTTCTACCTATGAAAGGTCATCATTGTCGACTATAGCATAAATCCAAGACCAATCCATTTGATAAGTCTCGGTGACCTTCCCGCTGGTATCTGAAAAGATATTGAAGTTGGGGTCTTTAGTTAGGGTATCTCTGAGAACGGCCTTGGATTGGGTACTTCTTGACATAGTGGCAAAATTCATAATTTCTGACGAAATAAAAGAAAACAAAAACAAAAAACAACAATCACAAACAGCCAAAAGACCAACCGAAAAATGAAATGACAACAATCCTACCTGTGATAACGGATAACCAACAATCAGGTGAAGCGAGAAATGCATGGTAAAATCAACAGAGCGGAGTAATTTTTTGTGAGTAAAAATGATAATGAAAAATAGAAAAACCCTATATTTATCAATTTACCCAAGTTAAATCATGACCGTAGGATGTGGAATAACGAACGGCTGAGATCCACTGATGCGAAATGCGGGATCAAGTTCAGAAACACAACAAAAAATTTTATTTACCATTCTCGAAAGCCAAAAATCAACACTGGCGGGTTTCGGGTTTCCAAATATATCCAAATAAAAAAAAATGAGGTTCCCGAAGGCCGCAACGCGACAGTTGCGGGTTATGGGTTTCAGGACGCAATCAACACAAAATTAAGGAAAGGTAATTTCCGAATCCCGAAACGCGACATTGTCGGCTTTCAGGTTTCGAGTTTATTAAAACTGACAAATAAAAATTTGGATTCCCGCAATCCGAAACTTTCGGTTTTCGGGTTTCGGGTTCATATAAAACAAACTTCGACAACTGAAATCCCGCACCCGCAACTGCAAGTCATGCTGAGTCACCAGTTCTTGTGAGTCATACTGGAGACACTAGATCAGCCACTGCAAGTCATGCTAAGGGAGTTGACATTGTCGACAAACCCAACAAACATAAGCTTAAGTTCCCTTATAAGTTTTGCGAGCGAGATCACCTTCCTTACTTGTGCCCTGTACTTCTAGAAGTGCAAAAAGTGTGGTCCTTAGTTCAAAAGTCTTCTGCTTTTGAGCAACCAGCCATTGCAAGTCATGCTGGGGGCAAGCTATCATCCAATGCTAGTCATGCTAAGAATACCAACATTGTAAAGGAGTCTCGACCTATAGGACGGAAACCAAAGTTCCCTTGTAAAGTTTGTAAGGGAGATCACCTTACTCACCGATGCCCTGCCATTCCAAAGGCACGAAGAGTGTGGTCCATGTCTAAAGGAACTGTTAGCTCTCCAAGAAACTACTTAGTGGTTATGGCTAATGTAGCTAGGGTTTTACCCCTAGCTTGTGCCAATGAGCACCTACTAAGGAGAATGGACTCCTTAGTAGCAGTTCAGTATATTAAACTAATAATGCAATAAACAAAACATTAAATTATTTCTAATACAAGCATAAAGCATAAACACCAAAATGAAAGAATGTCTTTGTATTGATGTTACCTTGAGTGTCAAGGTTGGTGAAGTCCTTTGCAGTGTCCAAGAGGATGCTCCAAGCTCCAAGAATGCTCCTTCTCCTTCTCCAATGTTGGGGATGGGCCAAAGGTGGCTCTCAAGGTGAAACTAGTTCAAAGGTGGACTAGGGTTTCGAGAGAGATTTTGGCAGAGTAAGGGTGCTTGTGATTGTGGATATGGAATAAGGGATCTCCATCACCTATTTATAGTTTTTTGGTGGTGGAGTGCTGACCCATGGTTTTAGGAAACACATGGTTTTAGGCAGCTGTATAGGGTTTTTTCTTCCTTTTCCTTGTTATTTTATATTTTTATTCCCTTTTTAGGGAATTTTTGCTATTTTTGGAGGAAAAGGGGGTTTTTTAGCCTTTTTTAGGCTATTTTGATGGTTTTTTGGCCTTTTGGAGGCATTTTAGGCCTTTTGGAGGCTTTTTAATGGGTTTTTTGGGATTTTTAATGGAAATATGGTAGAAAAATGGACAAATGAGTCATATAATGTGGTAAATGAGCTAGTGAGCACTTTTTGGGTGTTAACAGATTGCCCCCTGATGTGCGAGGGCAGGAGCTCATCGTATGGCCGATGGACATCATAAGTCATGAATGGTTTTCCTGGGATGTGGAGAGAAGAGAAGAAACAAACTGAAGCCCGGAACAACGATCCCGGACAACTGCAAGAACTAAAAGTACATAACCTCAATAAAGGATGAGGAATCATCTGATCATATGGACGAGGCGGGCATTCCCATGCTCGTATCAGGATATAACATAATAACAACAATGGGGTCCAAAAATGGGGACCTGAAATATACATGACCTCAAATACTGACTGAGGAATAATCTCAATATATGGACGAGGCGGGCATACCCATGCTCGTATCAAGATACATAAATATAACTGTGAGGCCCAAAAAAGGGGACCTGTAAGATACATGACCACTGTGTACATCATAAGAGTCCAGAGGGGACACAAATCTGGGACATACTGCTGAGTGGATCATGTGTGAACTGCAGAACTGGTGCACCGGAACAATCAACAGTGCTACTGGGGTCAAACTCTCCATGGTATACGGAACTGGAACGGATCTGGAACTGAAACTGGGTACTCAAGGAAGCATGGAACTGGATGGCTTCCGAATACAGACGCCAACGCAGCCCGGACATCCACAGGAACATACAACTGGGTGTTCCGAAGTGACTCACCAATGTGCTAGAGTCGGGGGAAATCCGGGGTCTTCGACTAAAAACTGATGGGATATAATCCTACGCGATCCTCAACGATGCGATCAAGGTGCTGAAGTCGAGCATGTGAGGAACAACCACTCGGAGAGGCAATGATGTCTCCTCTCGGAATGATCCGTAGGCACCTACCACAGATGGTGATAAGTCCAAGGCGTAGGGACCTCTGGGCCTATCCTCTGGAATAGAGGAGCTGTCGTCGACAGAGGGAGACCTGCCCCTATCAAGGCAATGATGTTTCCTTGACAGGAGCGCGAGGTACAAGACCGAAATGTGATAGTGCTGATGGCAGGACTGATAAACTGTGGGGGGACAACTGGGCAAGTAGAGTGGGTGGACTCAAACTTCCTTTGTTCAGAGTATGATAATGGAAATGATCTGGCAGCATATGAAACTGACTCAGGGGAAAGGGATCATAGCTGTAATGGATCTGGGGGAATAACTGGCTGAGGGAGACTCAAGCTGGTGTAACGTGGCAGGAGACTGCAGAATACTCTGAACAAAGGCGACCTAATTGGGGGTGCTGCCGAGATGATCGATCATAGTGCCAGGAGGCACAGGAGGGTACTTCTTCATGGGTTAAGGAACTAGAAGAAGTGTGTGTAAAATGGTACTGTCGTGTGGATTTTACGAGCCCAGGGCAGTTCATGCTCGTGGTTGCTTTCAATTTTAAGGAGTCTGAAAGCGATAAGAAGACTCTGAGGTAGTGGAATGGTACTGTCGTGTGGATTTTACGAGCCCAGGACAGTACATGCTCGTGGTTGCTTTCAATTTTAGAGAGTCTGAAAGCAAGTAAGAAGACTCCAGGGGGTTGCTTTTTCGTAGATTTAGTCTCCAAGGCCCAAAGAAGCATAAAAGGATGCAATGAAGAACTCTTCTAGCCGGTGTGACTAGAGTATTCCTTTTTCGTAATTAGTCTACCAGGTCCGGAAAAGGGTTAAACTTATACCAGATAGACGCCCTTTCAGGTACTTTAACGAGCATGAAAGGAAGCAAGATTGCTCGGCGATCTTTTCATTCTTTTAGGAGTCAGAAAAGAGCTTAACGGAAACTCCCTAAGTGCCTTTTTCGTAAAGGACTTGTCCGGCCCGAAAAAGGGAAAAAATTATACCGAACAAAAGGAATGGCCAGGCAAGGAGGAAGTGTTCAATCAAGGTTTAGGAATGATGACCAAGAACGAGGGTAGGTGGGAACACTGATGGACCTCCTTGCAGGGTAGATGAAATGGTGGCAAGATAACGAAACATTTGCAGTATGACAGGAGTGAATGGCTCATGTAAAAATGTGGAACAATCCGATGGCGGCCGACGTGGCGCGCAAACCGAGGCAGCAAGGTGTTGGGACACAATGTTGAAATTGTACCAAGTGAGAGCGAGAAATGATCTCAAGCATCATCACGGGCTCGGAAAAATGAATCCGGCGATATAAAGGATGTTAAAAACGGGTGGCGGCCGATGTGGCACGCAAACCGAGGTGACGGGGGCCTTTTGAAAAACGCCCGGAAAAACTGGAGGTGAGAGCGAGAAATGATCTCTAGCATCATCACCAGCTCGGAAAAATGAATCCGATGATATAAAACATGTGAAAACGGAGAACGGCCGATGTGGCACGCAAACCGAGGCGACTAGTGGCGTCTGAAAAATGGGTAAAAAATGACAGGACAAAAATAATGCAACGAGGTGACCATTATGACGGTCACGTCGCGCTGATTCCAGTGGTGGAAACGGTTGGTAAAACGGATGTCGTATGGGATGATGATGCATGATGTTACATGGTGTGATTGATATGCCAGTCTAGGATGTTGTTGGCCATTTGGTCGGCGACACGATTTTGAGCTCTGGGGACATGTGTGAATGTGATGGATTCAAATTGTCGACTGAGTTGTTTTGTGCGCAGGAATTTTCTAAAAAGGCAAGGATCACGCACCTGGTAGCAGTTGTTGAGCTGGGAGACAAGTAGCTGGGAGTCAAGGAACACATGAAGGTGACTGATGCCCATTTGGAGGGCGGCGGTCAGGAGACCGGTCACGGCATCATACTCCGCCTGGTTATTGGTAGCAGCGCCTATACATATTCCGTCAAGGTGAATCATCTCGTTGGAAGGGGAGTACAAGACCCATGCTGCAGAAGTCAGGTTGGGAGACCAGCGGCTTGCGCCGTCAGCGAAGCCAGTGTAACTAGGTGGAAGATGGTCCATCTGTAGTCATGCAGAAAGGATGAATGTAAGATGATGGTAAAAAAGTGAAAAACAAAAAGAGAGCAAACTGTACAATGCGGACCAAAATGGGGCCGCAAATTATTCTATGGATAGAGATTCCGCAGGATGCAACCCATCAGGGGGGTTGCGTAAAGGGAGGTCTTGAGAGTTGGTTTCAGTAAGAACATGGAGTTCCTCTGGCCGTGTGTCGATGTGATGGTTGAGAATGGCGGTGTCGAAACCGGGCATTCCGTTAGAGGGCCAAGCAAAGACATCACGGAACTTTTGGAAGAGTTGTATATAATCCTCAATCTCCCGCTCGCTGCAGGAGGCTCCTAAAGTGATGAGTTCAGGGGCAGATCCTGGGAACTTTGAGGGAGGAAGAGGATGTTGTTTTTGACGAACGGGGGTTACATCAGGCCATGTGTCAATGTGGTGCTCTATAATTGCAGGATCAAGACCAGGCATTTCGGTATAAGACCAGGCAAAGACATCACGGAATTCTTTGAAAAGGTGTGTGTAGTCCTCAATCTCTTGTTTACTGCAGAAAGCTCCTAACGTAATGAGTTCAGGAGCACGACCTGGAGCAGCAATATCAACTTGGATGACAGGTGAGATGTTGGCCATGTTGCCCTCCTCGAAAGCATCAGGAGCAGGAATAGGGTCCTTGAACCAGTCAACCTTGGTGGGGAGGAAGTCTTTGGATTCGACTGCGTATTGGGTAGCGGTGCTAGAGGAAGACGCTTCTGGGATGAAATAGGAACGGTGGTGCATATCATCCCAAGGATAATCCGGGGCAGTTAGGGCCTCAAGAATCTCCTCATCAGTACGGAAAGTCTGGGTCGTCAAATCGGTTGACGAGGGGGTAGTGGAAGTATTGGTTGAAGAGATCATGTAGATGGTATTAACCTCTCCGGAAGGTGAAGAGTCTGGGGGGTAGATCTCTTCAATGGTAGGTGGTGCCGTCTCAAGGTCCAGATTGTTCATCTCATAAAGAGCTGCTCTGTAATCCGGGAGATCAGGACAATGATGTGAATAGTGCCCGTAAATACCGCAGATAGCGCATGAGTGGTTGGTACGTAGGGACTTATCTTTAGGCTTAGGAGTGGGGTTTAATTCGACAGTTGGGATGTTGGGGTCATCATCGAGCATTTGCATGTGCTTCTGCAATGCGGGTAACTGTGGGCATTGGTGGGTCGCATGGCCCAACTCGTCACACAGCGAGCATTTGGGAGGAGCACGAAACACTGGAGGGTTCTTGACTGTCTTGGGAGGTGGGACAGCAGTGTAAGGTTGTGGACCTCTGCCCCCAGTGGGTTGAAGAGGGGGAGGAGGTGTCGTGGAGGACGAAGGGGTAGGGACCCCGGGAGGTGGGTGGGTGGTAGTAGCCATGGGTTGCACCGGCTGGAGGACGACATCAGGTGTCGGCGGGCGAACGGGAGGCGAAAGGTACCATACAGGTAATCCCAAGGTTAACCCAGGGAGGCTAAGGGTAGCCATGACCGGGGCGCTTACTACTCCTGCTGGAGGAACTAGGAAGGGGATCGTATGGATCGGTGTAACACCAATATGACTAGGTACCAAGGGTGGTTTAGGCAACAAAGATGGCTGATTGTTAGGTGGTAGGATGTCATGGGACAAGGTACATAAGTCAGACATTTCGGGCGTAGATGATGGCGGAGGAATGGATTGAAAGGTGGAGGTCATCGGCGCGTCTGAGTAGACTCCAGGCCCCGTAGAGGAAACGAACGAGGTGGAGGCAGGAGAAACAGATTGTTCAACCATGGGGAGAACATTTTCCGGTGCCGCGGGAGCACTGGGATCATAGTAGGTGAGCTGGTCAATCTTAACCACGCGTCCTTCATGGGGGAACATCATGGTGCGAAAGACAGAAGAGGCAACCGCCCGCATGGCATACATGTAGCTGCGGCCAAGTAGAAGGTTGTAATCCAATTGGGCATTGATTACCTCTATGTCAATAAGAACTGTTTTACCACCTAACTGGACAGGAACGTTGGGCAGGAGGCCTTGGGGCTGGGCCGAACGACCGTCATAGGCACGTAACGCAGTGGTGGACTGCTGGAGAGGAGGGGATCCTAGTTTCTGCCATACAAATGTAGACATAACGCATGTGGAAGCACCCTCATCAATGATGCACCGATGGATAACAAGATTCCTAACGGAGACTGTAACTTGGAAGGCTAAGCTGGAAGGTAGGCGTGGTTCAGACTGGTCTAAATCAAACGCCATCAAATGTGAATCAGTTGGGTCAATCCCCCCGATGGCGGAAAGTAAAGTCTTGCGCTGGGAAGGGCAGTTCTTCAAGACTTCTAACGCAGACATGGCTGCGGGAGATTGGGCTAGGTCGTCTACAATGTTGTAGTTTGACGCAGCACGTGCATTAGGGTTATTGTTGATTCGGCGCAGTGGGAAACGAGGTGCTTTCGCAGCGCCGTCTGTGGGAGGCGGAGGGATACGTAACGCCTGATCGGTGGGGTGGGCGTTAGTAGTTTTATCCGTGGGAGTGGCTTCAGAGGTGGAGCCATATTGGTTCCGACGGGTCTGTAGGTTGACGTCAGCTGATGACATCATCAGTAAGTGGTGGGTACCTGAGTCAAACATGGGTTGATCAGGGGCAGCGTAGGTGATCTGTTGTTGTTGGGGTTGCACGTTAGCTTGAGGGGCCAACGGCTGAGTGTTCACCACGCCTTGGGTCGGTAAGGGGTTTTGCAGCACCAAAGGGGGTTGCTGAGGTTGGGGGGGGTTGGGCGGTGCTTGGGGAGCCGCATGCCCTTGGCGATGGGCCTCGTCAACCCAAAGCTGCCGAGCTCGCTCCAAGTGTGGGCAAGCATGGGTGTAATGTCCATAGATCCCGCAAATAGAACAAGGGTGGTTTGTTCGCAGATTGGGGTTTTTGGCCTGCTTGGGCGGGCGATCAGGGTTTTGATTAGCGGGGGCCGCATTATTGTTGTCAGGGGGATTAGCCGGTTGACCAGCTTGGTCTGCAGGTTGGTTGTTTCCCCGATTACGGCCCTTGCCGCGGTTCTGTTGGCCCTGGTTACGTTGGTTATTCTGGTTTTGCTGCGGGTTGTGTTGGGCGTAAACTTGCCCTTGGGCAGCAGGTGGATTTTGAGGTTGTGCAGGTGCAGGAGCAGGCTGCGGAGGATGATATGTAGGTTGAGGCTGAGCAGGTGCAGCAACTTGAGGGGGTTGCTGATAGGACTGCGGAGCAGGTTGTGGATGTGCCGCAGGGGCTGCCTGGGGCGGATAATAAGCTGGTGGGGCTGGTGAAGGCGCAGGAGCTGGGGCAGCCTGCTGATGGTAGTAAGGCTGAGGGGCGACTGGAGGAGCATAAGCAGGAGTCGCATACCCGAAGCACTGTGGTGGACATGAGGGCCCATGGGAATGGTGATGTGTCATGGGAGCATACGAGTTGGTTGCTCCAGACTGTGAAGTAGCCCGCGATAGGTCGGGGCCAGGGGTAGGACGTGCTATAGAAAATGGTTGGGGATGCGAAGAAACACGGCCAATGATACCATCTGCAGCGTGGGATGCCCCCGGCGCATCATGATGGGAGGACTCGCCGCGAGGGGCGTCAGGTATAATGGTATAAAGGTAACCCGACTGGGCGTAAATGAGGTCGAACTGCTGTGCCTTAAGGATGGCCTCTTCTTCAGACTGGGGTCTTTCTGAAGCTACATCCTTAGCGATGACAGGAAGCAGGGACTTGAGGAACCAATCGAGGAAGATACGGTCATCTAGTTTAATCTTGCATAAGCTACGGCGTCTACGCCACTCATGGATGTGGTCCGTGATATGGGTAGCTGTGTTTTGTCTACAAGATAGAAGGATCTCAACGCCCGCGTCATAGCGGACTGGCAACTGGAAGAACTGCAGGAAGGTCGAGGCCAGGGAAGAAAAGGTGGCGTGGGTCCCATGAGGCTGCTCAATATACCACTTGGCTGCAGAGCCAGTAAAGGTGCGTTGTAAGAGACGGAGGCGAACAGAGTCATCCACAATGGAGTTAGAGGAACACCATAGGTGGAAAGACATGATGTGGTTCTGTGGGTCCTCACCGGCCTTACCCTCGAATTTAGGGATGTCAGAGGGTAGTTTGGTAGGCATATGAGGCCACATAGGGTCGTGTCGAATAGGATCGTTGGTCAATCTGGCCAGGTCAGGTAGGTTGAGGCTAGCCATGAATGGCAAACTGGAAGAAGGCTGCGACACAGTAGTGCTATGGACCAAGTTGGGGCCAGTGCCCCCAAGTGGAGGGACAAGATTTAGGGTGGTGCCCCCAAGTGGGGGAACTGAGGTAGTGGAGGATGGTCCAGCACCACCATGGGTAGTGTGAGCCACTGATGTAGTGGGGATAGGTATTCCTGCTGTGGGAATAGGTACCGTGAGGGGAACGGTAGATGGTTGCCTCATGGAGGGCATACCAAAAACAGGTGTAGTAACTGGTGTAGTAGTGGTGGATATGCCACCAATGGTCCCTATGACAAATGGAGTGGAAGTCGTACCAGCCATGGGGCTAGTAGGGGCAGTATAAATAGGGTTCTCAGACTCTTCGTCAGAATCAGAGGTAAAGTAAGGTGCGTCACTATCTGGTGACGGAGACCTACGTCGCTGACGGGTGGAGTCAAGTGACAAGGCTCTAGATCTGTGATGAGTGGTATCAACGGACAATGATCGGAATCTATGACGAGTGGTGTCGAGAGAACCGTGCTGTGGGGGCTCGCCCCTGAGGCGCCGAGAATGTCTCGGGGACTCAATGGTGACAGATGGTGTCTAAATCTCTGTGGGTTGAGGTGAGTATGAAAACAGCTCAAAAATCCTAATGCAACCGAGTGTGCAGAAGGAGAGCTAAAAAGCAAGGCACTCAGGCCAACAACCAACTCAAAACACCCACTGCAACAGCTGTGCTACAATAGGTGGAGTAACAACAAAGATGGTCAGAATACCAACAAGCAGCAGGCTTCCTAGAAAAGAAAAATGGTGGACTCACTAGACCAAGGGAGGTAAAGGAGCATGCAAACACCTAGCTAAAAGTATTCTGACTTAACTAAACATATCCTCTGCAAGGTGATGAAATCCAAGTCAGACAATATGAGTAGGAAAGCCAAGTGGCTATGATATCCCCCTACCGGGAGGGATACCGGGTAGTCAATCCTAGAAGAATGGCAACTAAGATACCCCGTTCATGACACGTCCAGAAAGGTGAATCTGCCGTTTAGTTCGTTGACCGCAATACCCCTATACAGGGATATCCCGCGAACCGCGAAAGGTAGCCCTTCGGTTACTGAATGGAGTGCGGTATTCCACTCAGGCCTCCGGAACCAGTCTCCCGACTTCAACCCTCCTAAGGGAGAGGCCCTCTGATAAACTGGTCGTGACCGTGCCAAAAAGTACTAGGGGATTTTGGTTCCCTAGTTGGACAACAACTATGTCTCAAGTGAAATGACCAAGGGGTGTTATTGGAAGCCTATCCCCCTGATCCTACCTAACTACAATGATTCTTTAGTGTTCCCCAAGTGGGGTTAGAATGTTGGTTTAGTTAGGTACTTTTTAAGGCTCACTTGATTTAATGTGACAGAGTGTGTGCTCATGAGGTGTTGAACCCAAAAACAGAAGTGCCACAAGGGAGGGCAACTTCCAATCTATCAATAATGCTGAAATTGATTCTTTTAATTGGCAAAATTTTCTGAAAATAAAAATACTGAAATTTTAAAAAGATTCTGTAAAAGGAACAGAAATTATGTTGCAGAAAGGCTGTAAGGAAGTAGGCTGCAGGTGGGACAGAGGGCTGTTCAAATGCAGAAAATATTGCAGCAAGAGGGGCTGGGCTCAAAAACAGAAAAAGAGCAGAAATCAGACCGCGGGTCTGTGGCGGGTCAGAACAGGCCGACCGCGGGTTTGAGGGCAACAGCGGCGTTCAGGTCGCGGCTATCGGGCCAATAGTTGCAGTCGGGACGCAGGAAACAGAAGACAAGGCACAGTCGGGTCGCGGCTATCGGGCCAACAGTGGCAGTCGGGACGCAGGAACAATGGAAAAAACAGACAGTCGGGTCGCGGCTAAAAGGCTAACAAGCGCAGTCGGGACGCCCGAAAGAGGCAAAAAACCGCAGTCGGGACGCGTGAACAAGGCCGAAAGGCGCAGTCAGATCGCGGCAAACAGGCTGATTAGCCACGGTCGGATCGCAGGTAACAGACTTGAATCCGCCGACTGAGCGTCGGAAGCAGTCTGAGAGCCACGGTCGGATCGCGGGTAAAGGCCTGAAAGGCGCGGTCGGGACGCGACTGTAGAGGAAAAATACGCGGTATGCAGCGGCCGAAAGGGACAGCCGAAAGAAAAAATTTAAAAACGGAAACCAGAAATTCGAAAACTAGGGGAGTCGCCAAAACTGTAGCTAGGGTTTTACCCCTAGCTTGTGCCAATGAGCACCTACTAAGGAGAATGGACTCCTTAGTAGCAGTTCAGTATATTAAACTAATAATGCAATAAACAAAACATTAAATTATTTCTAATACAAGCATAAAGCATAAACACCAAAATGAAAGAATGTCTTTGTATTGATGTTACCTTGAGTGTCAAGGTTGGTGAAGTCCTTTGCAGTGTCCAAGAGGATGCTCCAAGCTCCAAGAATGCTCCTTCTCCTTCTCCAATGTTGGGGATGGGCCAAAGGTGGCTCTCAAGGTGAAACTAGTTCAAAGGTGGACTAGGGTTTCGAGAGAGATTTTGGCAGAGTAAGGGTGCTTGTGATTGTGGATATGGAATAAGGGATCTCCATCACCTATTTATAGTTTTTTGGTGGTGGAGTGCTGACCCATGGTTTTAGGAAACACATGGTTTTAGGCAGCTGTATAGGGTTTTTTCTTCCTTTTCCTTGTTATTTTATATTTTTATTCCCTTTTTAGGGAATTTTTGCTATTTTTGGAGGAAAAGGGGGTTTTTTAGCCTTTTTTAGGCTATTTTGATGGTTTTTTGGCCTTTTGGAGGCATTTTAGGCCTTTTGGAGGCTTTTTAATGGGTTTTTTGGGATTTTTAATGGAAATATGGTAGAAAAATGGACAAATGAGTCATATAATGTGGTAAATGAGCTAGTGAGCACTTTTTGGGTGTTAACAGCTAAGTATGCTTGGTAACTTAAGAATTCAATACCCTTCTCAGTAAATGGATCGATGGGATACCACAATAGCTCGATGGAAAGGTTGCTTATCAAATAGTTAAATGAGCCAGTGCTCTTAGAAACTGTAAATCAGATGATAAATAACAGAAATGGCATGTAGAATATTGCTGAGACAACCAAGTATATTAACATGCAGGGTTTATGCAACCAAATACATGCATAACATCGGGTCACACACAGCAATAGGAAGTTCCTCAATCCAAATCATGAGCACAGGCTAAGCTAATTTGAAAAGAGTGCAGAACAATGGTGGATGAAAATATCTGATCACAACAACAAGAGGAAACTGTGATTTTTTATTATAACAAGCAACCAAAACATATGGCAAAGTCTCTCCAAGCTCGAACCATTTTTCAGTCTCAGTTTTCAGGCTTTATAGCCTTTACAAAGCAGTTCCCAGATCCTAAAAGCATGGATCTGTTTAATTAACTCTAACTAACTAGAACAACAATGCAAAAAGATAGGGATTAATCCCTAAAATCAAGGAAATATCAATAAGTAGTTCTCCTTCCTTTAGTGCTCGGTGCTTGATGAAGAGGAACTGGCCTTCAAAGGCTCGGTGGTGCTGAGCTGACGCATAGCAAACTGAAGTTATTGATGTGGCAGTTGACTTCTAGTGTTATTCCTCAAAATAAGGTCGAATCTTAGCCAAAATGCCCAACTGACATAGATCTCGCTTAAAAGCTTTAAGATATTGATGAAATAATTCATAATCCACCTCTTTTGACTGGCCTTACGCTATTTCACTGAACAAAATTGACATCTGGGAAAAAATAGAAAAAACTGCCAAAAACAGGCTTTCGGCAGCTAACAGTGCTGCCGGTTTCGTGAGTTAACTGTCGAAAGCTGGCCTTTTCGGCAGCTAATGAGCGCTGTGTAGCTCGCCTAAGCTGCCGAAAGCCTGTAGAATTCCAAAAAAAACTGCTTTTGGAAAAAATCGATTTTCTCAGCCGTCCGATGTCCGTTTTGCATGTTTAAATAGTTGATTTTGATCTACAAAACATAAGTTATCCATTGGTGCTTTTATATTTGGATTTGGGGCTCGAGAAGGCCGTCGAAATTTCCCCGCAACATCACGCGATTTCAGCAGAAAATTCCTCTTTGCCGATCTTTGTTGTTCTTCGAAAACACTTGCAGACTTGAAAAACTCGGCCACTTGTGGGCGAGACTTAAGGTACCAGATCCCTTCTAACTCTGTCCTCAGTGGGAGATTTGTTTTCACCATGGAATGATGAACTGTCACTTAATACCTGGAGATGATAATGAGCTTCCAGACCGACAGCTGATACTACTTAATGATGACTAACAGCCCAAGTATATAGAGGATTTTTAGGCAGCACTTTCTCTTCAACTACAATGATGAATCAGGCTTGCTTGACATTGGAGCGTGCAAAAGCAGGATTTTATTTTTTGCATATTGAAACATTTTCGGCAACTTATGTTTTGTCTGTTAACCCCCTTAGCTGCGGAAACTAATCCTTTTCGGCCATTAAGCAAACTTCCACAGACTCAGTTAACTGCTGAAAGCTTAAATTTTCGAATTTTGAAACCCAAGACTCACAGAAATAAAATTTTTACCCATTCTATCACCCAAAAAGACGGTGGTCAATTTGGGAGATAACATCTGGCTCCTACTCGGGGATGGAATCCTCCCAGTGAGGTTCCGAAGAATCCCAGAACCAAGTAGTTCCAGTATCCTTTAGCATTGGGCATGGAGTCATTGAGCCATCAGCGCTGGTCCCTCTGCAAACCTGTCTCCCTCCTGTAGCTTATATGCAGCTTGCTCTACTTATTCAGAAACAATTGAAAATGATCTACGTGCTCATAAAATGAGCTTATTTCCTGACTACTCCTACCTCTAACCAGTAGATGCAGATTAATCAAGTAACAACATACTTCCAATGCAGCCATGTCAGATTGTGATCTACAGGTATCATGCTGAATCTTGATCCCAACAATAACAAATACCATATCATGCAGAAGAAAGGTTTGAGCAGATGAATAAAATAGCCTTCTTCTGACATAAATATCTTAACATTCATGCTGCTGAAAGAATCCAACAAATCAGCAATAGGGTCATGAAAAACATGATGAAATACCTCTTGAAGCTGCTGCTCCGACTGACTGTGTTGCAGCTGCTCTTCGTTTCCTTCACCGAACTCATTGATGAATGCAGATTGCTGGATCTTTGTTGGAGGAACATATACGATAGGTTTCTGATCTGGACTATTCAGTTCCTCATGGTTGGGACAACTTCCCTTGGTTTGTAAATCCGGAAGTTGAGAGCTACCTTTACTGCTTTCCATATTACATGTAGGCAGTTCAACCTTTGCTATAGATCCAAAACTTTCGATTTCTGATCTATCACGCTGCTTATCATCTTTAAAGCTTTCAAAGGAAACAATTTGATCTACATAATAGTCTAAAGTAGTAGATGCATGTGGTATACTGTTTAAAACATCTATGCAATGGTCATCACCCTGAAGACTACCTATCTCTTGATCATGGTGAGGGATATCTTCTGCTGCAACAAATTCATCATGAGTATTTGGATCTTTATTCAATAAATAAAACTCATTACAGCATTGAGGATAGAGAAGATCAACTGGAAATATTCCTTCACAAAACACATGGAAGGCATCATGAAAATCAGCCAATGAGCTGATACGAGCATTAGGCAAAGATCGATACCAATCACGGGCAATCCCTTTTAATGAAACACAAAAAAGCCGGATCTGAACATCCTCATGCACTACCTGCAACCGATGCATGTAGTCATGAAAGTCCAGCAAATGCTCAGCTGGCACTTCCCCCTCTTCTCCTCGAAATCTAGGAAGACTGTTCTCCCATTCATCTCTAGCAGGCACTTGATTAGGAAAACCAGCAATGCTTGAAAAATCACAGAACGCATACCTCTTGGCTAAGATTCTGTTCATGTCATACCAGTGGAATCACCAACAGAATTCTGAACAATGGAGTCGCCACTGAGTTCGTCCTTCATGGAGTCGCCAGATAGAAGATTTATAACCAGTGAAGTGTCTGATCCTTGTTTATCATCAAGGACCAGATCTGTGTCGTTCTCCCAGGAAGATCAGCTTCTCACCTCGCTCCCCGGCAACGGCGCCAATTTGTTAGCTCTCCAAGAAACTACTTAGTGGTTATGGCTAAGTATGCTTGGTAACTTAAGAATTCAATACCCTTCTCAGTAAATGGATCGATGGGATACCACAATAGCTCGATGGAAAGGTTGCTTATCAAATAGTTAAATGAGCCAGTGCTCTTAGAAACTGTAAATCAGATGATAAATAACAGAAATGGTATGTAGAATATTGCTGAGACAACCAAGTATATTAACATGCAGGGTTTATGCAACCAAATACATGCATAACATCGGGTCACACACAGCAATAGGAAGTTCCTCAATCCAAATCATGAGCACAGGCTAAGCTAATTTGAAAAGAGTGCAGAACAATGGTGGATGAAAATATCTGATCACAACAGCAAGAGGAAACTGTGATTTTTTATTATAACAAGCAACCAAAACATATGGCAAAGTCTCTCCAAGCTCGAACCATTTTTCAGTCTCAGTTTTCAGGCTTTATAGCCTTTACAAAGCAGTTCCCAGATCCTAAAAGCATGGATCTGTTTAATTAACTCTAACTAACTAGAACAACAATGCAAAAAGATAGGGATTAATCCCTAAAATCAAGGAAATATCAATAAGTAGTTCTCCTTCCTTTAGTGCTCGGTGCTTGATGAAGAGGAACTGGCCTTCAAAGGCTCGGTGGTGCTGAGCTGACGCATAGCAAACTGAAGTTATTGATGTGGCAGTTGACTTCTAGTGCTATTCCTCAAAATAAGGTCGAATCTTAGCCAAAATTCCCAACTGACATAGATCTTGCTTAAAAGCTTTAAAATATTGATGAAATAATTCATAATCCACCTCTTTTGACTGGCCTTACGCTATTTCACTGAACAAAATTGACATCTGGGAAAAAATAGAAAAAACTGCCAAAAACAGGCTTTCGGCAGCTAACAGTGCTGCCGGTTTCGTGAGTTAACTGTCGAAAGCTGGCCTTTTCGGCAGCTAATGAGCGCTGTGTAGCTCGCCTAAGCTGCTAAAAGCCTGTAGAATTCCAAAAAAAACTGCTTTTGGAAAAAATCGATTTTCTCAGCCGTCCGATGTCCGTTTTGCATGTTTAAATAGTCGATTTTGATCTACAGAACATAAGCTATCCATTGGTGCTTTTATATTTGGATTTGGGGCTCGGGAAGGCCGTCGAAATTTCCCCACAACATCACGCGATTTCAACAGAAAATTCCTCTTTGCCGATCTTTGTTGTTCTTCGAAAACACTTGCAGACTTGAAAAACTCGGCCACTTGTGGGCGAGACTTAAGGTACCAGATCCCTTCTAACTCTGTCCTCAGTGGGAGATTTTTTTTCACCATGGAATGATGAACTGTCACTTAATACCTGGAGATGATAATGAGCTTCCAGACCGACAGCTGATACTACTTAATGATGACTAACAGCCCAAGTATATAGAGGATTTTTAGGCAGCACTTTCTCTTCAACTACAATGATGAATCAGGCTTGCTTGACATTGGAGCGTGCAAAAGCAGGATTTTATTTTTTGCATATTGAAACATTTTCGGCAACTTATGTTTTGTCTGTTAACCCCCTTAGCTGCGGAAACTAATCCTTTTCGGCCATTAAGCAAACTTCCACAGACTCAGTTAACTGCTGAAAGCTTAAATTTTCGAATTTTGAAACCCAAGACTCACAGAAATAAAATTTTTACCCATTCTATCACCCAAAAAGACGGTGGTCAATTTGGGAGATAACAGGAACCTCTGTTCCTGAGTTGTCTATAGATTCCTTGCAGTCAGATAAACCTTTGGTTGATAAAGTGGTTGAACCAATGCAATCTTTAGTCGACCCCAATCTTCCTTCGAAGAGTGAAGTGATCGAATCGATGCAATCTTTGACCGATCCCATCAGTCCTTTGGAGGCTGATGCAACTGTCCCTGAAGTCTTCTACATTACCAGTTTGGATGTTCCTAAAAAAGGGGGCACTTCATCTGTGCCATTTGAACCCCTACCAAGCCCTGGGACCGTTTCCTTTGATTGGAATAGTCTAGCCGAGCCTCATCTTCCTTC
This sequence comes from Larix kaempferi, assembly GCA_027924585.1. Lineage (NCBI taxonomy): Eukaryota > Viridiplantae > Streptophyta > Pinopsida > Pinales > Pinaceae > Larix > Larix kaempferi. The sequence continues at coordinate 1,326,039 of BSBM01001166.1, read as the reverse complement.
TTTGACACCTTTCCAGATAAAGGTTGATATCAAGAACCATACGCTTGACCGATGCATTGTTGATGAAGGAGCTTCTATTAGTGTCTTGTCCGCTTATGTTTGGAGAGATTTGGGTTTCGCTAATGCTATTCGAGTTGTTAATTGGTCGTTGACCTTTGATAAAAGACCTAGTGAACCATTCGGATTCCTCCGTCAGGCACCTGTTACCTTGAGTGGAAAAACAGTCTTAGTTGATTTTATGGTTTTAAAGGACCATATGGACTTTGATATGACCCTCGAGTGTGATTACGTTTATGCTATGCATGCTGTGGTGTCTACGCTCTTTCATGTGATGCATTTTCCTCATAATGAAAGCACCGTCACTATCAATCAGCTTGCATTCGTTGATCCTCCTTATTACCAAACCGTAGACCAGTCTGATCCCTCGTCATTAGGCACCACTATGTCACATGGGACTTATGTGGCATATTGTTCCTTGAGTTCAACTACTACTGAGAAGAAGTCTTTGAGTTCATGCTTACCTTCTCGGGACTTAGTCCCATCTTTTGACCAAGTGACACCTCCATCTAAATGTTTAGATATGTGTTCTATCTGGGACAATATACTTCCTTCCGATGAAGTTTTCCTGGATTCCATAATACAGTTTGTCATTCATTTGGATGTTGATCCAGTCGCAGTTATGTCCAGCCCTGGTTTGACCTTAAAGTTTGATCTTCCTACTATTGAGTCTTTGGACTCTCCTATAGATCCGCAAATCGGTGTTCCTGCTGAGGTTGATTCTGCTTCTAGAATTTTCAACTCCTATGATGATGAATTTGTTTCTACAAATTCCATCATGTCCTTCAACTTTGATATTCATCCTGAAGTTGATCTTGTTGATTTTAAGTCCTCGGGCTTGCGTACCATAGAGCCTTCATTTGAAAACTCTGCCTTGTTTATGCCTGTTGTTGATGATAGTGAAGTTCAAAGTATTTCTACCACAGTGACTTGTATCGGGTCTTTCTTTACATATGTTTTAGATATGATCTTGGTACTGATGTTTCTTGGAGACAGGATTCTTAGCTAGATTTATACTTGCTTACTGGTCCTTTTTGACACCTTGCGTGACCATATCAGGTATATTCGGAACTTTGCATATACGTTTAGGCTTCCCTGTTGTTATGTTGCATTCAAACCTTTTGCCATCCGAATTCGCCATAGGGTCAAACCTATTGGATATTGGTGTGTTAGCCATCTCTTTATGCATTGTGCACTAGTCTGACAGCAAAGCCTACCTAACATGGGTCACCCTAGTCAGCACCCTTATGCCATTTTGGTGCCCATGTTGAGTTTTTCTTATAGGCTTGGGAGCCTTTTTAGATTTACCATGACTTTGAGAAGAAGCCTCATATCTTTCTTCCTCATATATTTCTGGCCATCCTTGATAAGGCTCCCATCTTTTTGTTTAAGTTGCATATGCATTTGTTATGATTCCGCTTGCGCTAATGAGCCTAATGCCAGTTTCCACACTTTTAGCTTGTTGTATAAGCCTCCATCTTTGATCTACTTTTCTCTAAGCCCTGTATAATTTTTCCTTCGCAGTTTGACACCTTTTACCTAGAGGAGACACACCCTGAGTGTCCTTATCTTGCTCATGTTCCTTGCATTAGGCATAGATTTATTCCATGCGCTTGGAGCTAGTTTCGCATGTCCCTGACACTCGTCTGCTCCCCCTCACGAGCATTCTTCTTTTACTTCGAGCTTGTTAAAAACAGTAAGTAGGTTATGAGCATTCTTCTACCTTTACTTCGAGCTTGTTAAAAACAGTAAGTAGGTTACGAGAAGTCTTCCACCTTTCCTTCGAGATCGTTAAAAACAGTAAGGAGGCTATGAGCATTTCTTTCATGTTCACTTCGAGCTCGTTAAAAACAGTAACGAAGTTATGAGCATTTTTCCTTTATCTCCTTTGAGCTCATTAAAAACAGTAAGGAGTTCATGAGTTTACTTTTCCGGACTCGTTAAACCTTTACGGAAAAGATCCCTATGGAGTTCTTTTAAGTCCTTTTAAGACTCCTTAAATAGGAAAAGTTTGTTGAGCATAGTTGTCTTTTCAAGCTCATTAAAATAACTGAACCGACATCCACTTAGGTATAGAATTACCCCTTTTTCGGGCCTTGGTGGATAATTTATGGAAAATGTATACTCTGGGTATACTCTAGTATGCGCTAGAAGAGTTCTTCTTCAATTATTTTACACTTTTTCGGGGAAGGAGACTAATTTTATGAAAAAGGACCTTTGGAGTCGTCTTTAGGGTTTTCAAACTCTCGAAATGTGAAAACACCAAGCGAGCATTCACCTACTCGAGCTCGATATAAAATCCACGAATAGGTGTATAGAGGACTGTTTAAGTTTTTCAACTATATAAGCAAGAAAACACCACCGAGCAAAAACCAATCCGGGCTCGATATAAAATCCATGGATAGGTGTATGGAGTTTTATTCTAGGTTTTTCAGACTCCCTAAATATGAAAATATTGTCGAGCATGCTTAATTAGTTCTTTGTCAAGCTTGTTAAAAAATGAAAAAGGAAAGGGAAGGGGAAGAATGTTAAAATATCTTTCAATATGATGGCAGCAAGTCAACTATCTCTTTGAACAAAGCAAATGTTTTGAGTCTATCAAACAAGTCGGGTTCTATTGTTGGCCTTAGGGTAAACTTGATCTCAGAGTTCTTACTCCTCTGTTTGGTTAGTCTTCCAATCATATGGAGAATCTGTTAATGTCTCCTACATTGCAGATTTGCATCTTGGTCTCTTTGTGTTCAAGGCTGCCTAAGTCACTCTTGTGTCGTGCTCACTATTCAAGGATATAACCTGTGTTAGCCATTCTGCAGTTGCCTTGACCTCATGCGTCGGCCATTCCTTGGTGTCAGTATGTTTCATCATCTGTTCATTCCTACTCCAAATTAGATCATACCTGTTGAGTGTCCCTCGTGTTGGATGATGGAGGATGCATTAAGGCCTCCCTTCCAATGGACTTCTTCCCATCGACATCAACTCATTGTGCTCTGGGAGTGAAGTTTAGAGTTTCGGTTAGTACCTTGGGGATTGCAGTCATTAGTGGTAGTTTCCCTCGCTATTGGATAGACGAGAATACATCAATGTCTCCTATCCGATGGATTCTTCAAGTGTTCGACGATAAGACCATCTATTCGCACTTGCTTGAATGTACTAGGTACCTTGGGTTCCATTTTTATTATTGGTGGACACCCTCATGTTTGTTAACAGGATACATCAATGACCAATAATCAAACGATACCTCACATGTTTGACATCAACTCATTTATTCGCATGGATAGGTTTGTACCTTGGGTTGTTTTTGGATGAAGACCTTGGGATCCTCGATAGCATCACCTCATTTATGTTATCGCCCAAGTTGGCGCGCTTACATCAATAAGAATCTGAAAGTCGTATTGGTAGCTTTTACTGTTTCAATAAGAAAACCTGAAGTTCTTTGCTTTTGCTTTGATAGTAGGTTAGTTTCAGTTTTGTTTCTTACCATTGAAAAGCATAAAAAAAAAATTGATTTATTTTCTGAGTAGAGTACCTTGCAAGTGGCTTAAAGGATTTAAGAGCGCTTTTCATTCAAAAAGAACAAGTTTTATTTTGCATACCTATTTGCTTGAGTAGCTGCATTCTTAGGTTTTGAGTTTAATTTTGTACATGTAGGCTTTATTTTTACCTTTTTTGCATTTGAAAGATTAAAAATTGCATTTGCATATGCATTCTAGATCGTAATTTTAAGACTTGCATTGAAAAGAAAAGATTTGTTTAGTGGTAAGCATTTCATTTCAATATTCTATTTCTGTTATAACCACTCTCACACACCCACTACCTTTTTGAGTAAGCAAGTAACCTTTAAAATGAACCCTAATAAAATGTACTAGCAACATTTTCTTTTCTAGGTTACACTAAGAAACAACTAGTCTTGGTTAGGATATGGGGTTTAAAACACCTTAAACCACCCAAGATCACACATTATGCAAAAATCGTAGTTCAACTATCGCAGTTAAACCCACTTCATTCAAAACTTGCTTTGGAACTATGCAGTAGGTCTTGTGAGATCAGATTGTTGGGAATACACCTCCTACTTTCTGTTTCGAGCATATACCAAGATTGGATTGCATTTGGGGTCTCTTTTGAGTTTCGGGCTCAGTTACCCTACCCACGCCTTCTGATTCGACCAAAGACTGTTCCCCCAGGAGTTTTTGGTGTGGTGGTATCCTTAGTATCTGACCATAGGTTCATACACAGGTGACAGCGAAGGGTATATCTATTGTACCTAAGACGAACGTGGGAGGAAACCCCTTGTAGGTATTTGGGAGGGCGGTTGGGTGATTTCAGCGCTTGCACCCTTAGTCAATGTATTGTGGACCCTGGGTAATTGTTCTTCATCCTTCGTTGATCTGTTCTGGGCCCTCATCATCCCAGACTCTTCTCCGGAAGGCATCCATTTGCCTGGTTTGATTTACCTAGGAAATTTTTTAGTGTTGTGCTCTTTGTGCTACTTGTCTTAGTTTGCCTTAGAGAATTTCTTGTTCATTTGAGCAGGAAACTATGTCTAGCATTCCGGCGAGTGCCAATCAAGGTACCCCTATTCTAGGGGATCCTTATGCTATTCCATTCATTGGAAACATTGACACTCCCTTAATGTCTACTCTAAATCTTCCTGGATTCACCATAAGGCTACCGGTTTGGTTGTTTTCCACTCCAAATTCCTTGCATGCTCCTGACCCTTCTTTTGTAAGCACCTCAAATCAAGAGCATCAGAACCCTGTGCCTCCCTTGCTAGTAACATCTTCTCCTCCTCCTTCTACCTCATGTGGTGAAAGTAGCAATACTAGTAACCAACAGTCTAAAAGGAATAGATGGAGGAAGAATGGGAGAAGATGCCAAAACAAGAGGGCAGCAACCCAGCCTCTGTAAGTGATGCTGGGGAAAAGCACCCTGCCTCTGCAAATCATGCAGGGGGAGCCTACCCAGCCTCTGGAGGTCATGCTCGGAGAAAAATTTTAGTCAATGAAAATCACACTGAAAGTTTGTCTTCAACCACTGTTATTCATGTTGGGGACATGTCATTGATAACTACTAATCATATTAATGACAAGTCACAAGTTCCTGTTAGTCATACTGGAGACACCATATCAGCCACTGCAAGTCCTACTGAGGGAGTTGGCATTGTCAACAAACCCAACAAACAGAAGCTTAAGTTCCCTTGTAAGTTTTGCGAGGGAGATCACCTTACTTACTTGTGCCCTGTACTTCCATAAGTGCAAAAAGTGTGGTCCTTAGTTCAAAATTCTTCTGCTTCTAAGCAACCAGCAAATGCAAGTCATACTAGGGGCAAGTTGTCAGCCAAGTCTAGTCATGCTGAGAATACCAACGTTGTAAAGGAGTGTTGACCTATAGGACGGAAACGAAAGTTCCCTTGTAAACTTTGTAAGGGAGATCACCTTACTCACTGATGCTCTGCCATTCCAGAGGCACGAAGAGTGTGGTCCATGTCTGAAGGAACCTCCATTCCTGAGTTATCTATAGATTCCCTGTAGTCAGATCAACCTTTGGTTGATAAAGTGGTTGAACCAATGCAATCTTTGGTCGACCCCACTCTTCCTTCGGATAGTGAAGTGATTGAATCGATGCAATCTTTAACCGATCCCATTAGTCCTTTGGAGACTGATGCACTTATCCCTGAAGTCTTTTGCATTACCGGTTTGGATGTTCCTGAAAAAGGGGGCACTTCATCTGTTCCATTTGAACCCCTACCAAGCCCTAGGACCATTTCCTTTCATTGGAATAGTTTAGCCGAGCCTCATCTTCCTTCTTTGACACCTTTCCAGATAAAGGTTGATATCATGAACCATACGGTTGACTGATGCATTGTTGATGAAGGAGCTTCTGTTAGTATCTTGTCCACTTATGCTTGGAGAGAATTGGGTTTCCCTAATGTTATTCCAGTTGTTAATTGACCGTTGACCTTTGATAGAAGACTTAGTGAACTGTTCGGATTCCTCTGTCAGGAACCAAGGCCTTGAGTGGAAAAACAGTCTTAGTTGATTTTATGGTTTTAAAGGACCCTATGGAATTTGATGTGATCCTCGGGCATGATTACGTTTATGCTATGCATGTTGAGGTGTCTACACTCTTTCATGTGATGCATTTTCCTCATAACGAAAGCATCGTCAATATCGACGAGCTTACATTAGTTGATCCTCCTTATTACTCAATTGTAGACCAGTCTGATCCATCGTCATTAGGCACCACTATGTCACATGGGACTTATGTGGCATATTGTTCCTTGAGTTCAACTGCTACTAAGAAGAAGTCTTTGAGTTCATGCTTACCTTCACGGGACTTAGTCCCATTTTTTAACCAAGTGACACCTCCATCTGAATGTTTAGATATGTGTTTTATCCAGGACGATATACTTCCTTCCGATGAAGTTTTCCTAGAGTCCATAATACAGTCTGCCAGTCGTTTTGATGTTGATCCAGTCGCAGTTATGTCCAGCCCCGGTTTGAGCTTAAAGTTTGATCTTCCTACTGTTGAGTCTTTGGACTCTCCTATAGATCCGCAAATTGGTGTTCCTGCTGAGTTTGATTCTGCTTCTAGAATTTTCAACTCCTATGATGATGAATTTGTTTCTACAAATTCCATCAGGTCCTTTAACTTTGATCTTCATCCTGAAGTTGATCTCGTTGATTGTAAGTCCTCGGGCTTGGGTACCATAGAGCCTTCATTTGAAAACTCTGCCTTGTTTATGCCTATTGTTGATGATAGTGAAGTTGAAATTATTTCTACCACAGTGACTTGTATCGTGTCTTTCTTTACATATGTTTTAGATATGATCTTGGTACTGATGTTTCTTGGAGACAGGATTCTTAGTTGGATTTATACTTGCTTACTGGTCCTTTTTGACACCTTGCATGACAATATCAGATATATTCAGAACTTTGCATATACATTTAGGCTTCCCCACTGTTATGTTGCATCTGAACCTTTTTCCATCCGAATTCGCCATAGGGTCGAACATGTTGGATATTGGTGTGTTAGCCATCTCTTTATGCATTGTGCACGAGTCTGACAGCAAAGCCTACCTAACATGGGTCACCCTAGTCAGCACCCTTATGCCATTCTGGTGCCCATGCCGAGTTTTTCTCATAGGCTTGGGAGCCTTTTTAGATTTACCATGAATTTGAGAAGAAGCCTCATATCTTTCTTCCTCATATATTTTTGGCCATCTCTGATAAGGCTCCCATCTTTTTGTTTAAGTTTCATATGCATCTGTTATGATTCCACTTGCGCTAATGAGCCTGATGCCGGTTTCCATGCTTTTAGCTTGTTGTATAAGCCTCCATCTCTGATCTCATTTCCGCTAAGCCCTATATCATTTTTCCTTCCCAGTTTGACACCTTTTACCTGGAGGAGACACACCTTGACTATCCTTATCTTGCTCATGTTCCTTGCATTAGGCATAGTTTTGTTCCATGTGCTAAGAGCTAGTTTTGCATGTCCCTGACACTCGTCTCCTCCACCTTGCAAGCATTATTCTTTTACTTCGAGCTCGTTAAAAACAGTAAGTAGGTTGCGAGCATTCTTCTACCTTTACTTCGAGCTCGTTAAAAATAGTAAGTAGCTTACGAGTAGTCTTCCACCTTTCCTTCAAGCTCGTTAAAAACAGTAAGGAGGCTATGCGCATTTCTTTCATCTTCACTTCGAGCTCGTTAAAAACAATAAGGAAGTTATGAGCATTTTTCCTGTATCTCCTTTGAGCTCATTAAAAACAGTAAGGGGGTCATGAGTTTACTTTTCTGGGCTCATTAAAGCTTTACGGAAAAGATCCTATGGATTTCTTTTAAGCCCTTTGAAACTCCTTAAATAGGAAAAGTTTGCCGAGCATAGTTGTCTTTTCGGGCTGGTTAAAATAACTGAACTGACATCCACTTAGGTATAGAATTACCCCTTTTCCAGGCCTTGGTGGATAATTTACAGAAAAGGTGTACTCTAGGTATAGTATAGTATGCGCTAGAAGAGTTCTTCTTCCATTATTTTACACTTTTTCGGGGAAGGAGACTAATTTTACAAAAAAAGACCTTTGGAGTGGTCTTTAGGGTTTTCAGACTCTCGAAATGTGAAAACACCAAGCGAGCATTCACCTACTTGGGCTCAATGTAAAATCCATGGATAGGTGTATAGAGGGATGTTTAAGTTTTTCAACTCTATAAGAAAGAAATCACCGTCGAGCACAGACCAATCTGGGCTCGATATAAAATCCACGGATAGGTGTATGGAGTTTTCTTCTAGGTTTTTCAGACTCCTTAAATATGAAAATACCGTCGAGCATGCTTTAGTTTTTTGTCAAGCACGTTAAAAGATGAAAAAGGAAAGGGAAGGGAAGAATGTTAAAATATCTTTCAATATGATGGAAGCAAGTCCACTATCTCCTTGAACAAAGCACATGTTTTGAGTCTATCGAACAAGTTGGGTTCTAGTGTTGGCCTTAGGGTAAACCTGATCACAGAGTTCTTACTCCTCCATTTGGTTAGTCTTCCAATCATATGGAGAATCTGTTAATGTCTCCTACATTGCAGATTTGCATCTTGGTCTCTTTGTGTTCAAGGCTGCCTAAGTCACTCTTGTGTCGTGCTCACTGTTCAAGGATATAACTCGTGTTGGCCATTCTGCAGTTTCCTTGACATCATGCGTCGACCATTCCTTGGTGTCAGTATGTTTCATCATGTGTTCAGTCCTACTCCAAATTAGCTCATACATGTTGAGTGTCCCTCGCGTTGGATGATGGAGCATGCATTAAGGCCTCCCTTCCAACAGAATTCTTCCCATCGACTTCAACTCATTGTGCTCTGGGAGTGAAGTTTAGAGTTTCGGTTAGTACCTTGGGGATTGCAGTCATTAGTGGCAGTTTCCATCGCTATTGGATAGATGAGAATACATCAATGTCTCCTATCCGATGGATTCTTCAAGTGTTTGATGGAAAGACCATCTATACGCACTTGCTTGAATGTACTAGGTACCTCGGGTTCCATTTTCATTATTGGTGGACACCCTCGCATTTGTTAACAATATACATCAATGACCAGTAATCAAATGATACGTCCCATGTTTGACATCAACTCATTTATTTGCATGGACAGTTTTGTACCTTGGGTTGTTTTCGGATGAAGACCTTGGGATCCTCGATAGCATCACCTCATTTATGTTATCGCCCAAGTTGCGCAAGACTAAGCCACACTTTTTTGGGCTCTTGATGAGACATAGATCCAGCTTGATCTCTATGGCTATGTTCTCCAGTTTTGACATAGATCCACCTTGTATTTATCTGGCTATGTTTACACTTATGTTCCTCATGGATCCACCCTTGTATTTAAGTGGCTATGATATATGCATCTGTATTTGGATCATTATTGTATCTTCTTGGAGGTCATGTTCCACTATTTGAATGTGGACAGTTACCCCAAGGATGAGTTTGTCTGATATTGCCTTTGCTTTCAGGTACTTCATTTAAGCCTATGATTCTTGGTTTCTCCATTCCTCCATGATTCAACTCTTTGTTATTTATAATGTATTACGGCCATCGTTTTGCGCACTCCCTCTGACCTCATACATTAGGGGGCATTTGTTATAGCTTTAAATGACACATCTCCATCCGTGACGACACTTGCATTCCTTGGTTGCATGACGACACATCTTGAGATCAAGTTCAGTCACACAACAGGACACTTGTGGATTGAGGGGTCATTTGGGACACTAAAAATGGTTGAAAATACCTCATTCTTGACCCATTTTATGATTACAATGCTTACGAACATTTTTACAAACCAAACCATCTCCTGAAAATGAGCAGAAAAGCCTGTTTTTGGCCATTTTTTCACATGGGGGCTGGTACACAGGCATGATAGTAGCGCCTATACCCTACTCTGCTTCATTAAAGTAGCGCCCAGCTCCACATGTGCTCTAGTTTGTCTATTGTAGAGTAGAGTACATTCCTGTACAAGTCAAAATCTTGAAATTTTGGGAAGTTAAGTTGGTTGGGGAACCTCCTACTCGGTTATAACTTCTTTTCCTATCCTTCACTGACTATATAAGGAGGGTAGAAGGGCCATGTGAGGGGACCAAGACTATAACAAAGTTATGCTGGAGGAATGGAGACCCTCATCCACCTCTCTTGTGCCTCAATTTCTCATAAACCCTAGCACAGCTGATTAGAGGTTGGGATCCTTGGAGAATATAAGAAGGAGACCTTGAATCTAGGTTTCGTGAAGTGCCAAGATTGAAAGAAGGTATAAGTTTATGTACTTGCTTTCAATCATTAATAAAGATCAAATGTTCTTCTCTTTCCAAACATGACCTATTAATGTGTCTTAGATTTGATTACTGTTTGATTATAGTCTGATGTCTTCTTCTGTCATGAATATCAGTCTTATATAAGTAGTCAAATGTATTTGAGAAAGGTATCAGGTCGTTTTGTAGGTCTGGGCATTGCGACACTGGATATGCATTGAAGAGTGAGGGAGGAAAAGTAAGGATCAACCTTCTGAATAAGGTGCATACATCTCTAAACCCTAATCTCTTCACTTATTTGTTGTACTTGCAGAATGCTTGTAAGTCTATCTTTATCACCGTAAGTTGGTAGTTTCTCACCTGAACTATAGGTGCATTTTCCTCACAACAGAATGGTGACCATATTGGGGAAAGCCTAACTGCTTAGGTGTATCCAAGGTCATTTGTTTAGTTTTGTTTGATGGTCTTTGTTCATTTTCTTGATTAGAATCAGTGATTAGGCTATGTTTGACTCTCCTGGGCTTTTTACAGACCCTTCCCAGCCCTTACAAACCCTTGTGGACCCAGGTGTGGGGGTTTTAACCCCATTATTCCAGCTTTTTCAACTTGTATGCTACTATTTGTACAATACAGTAGCACCCTGGGTGTTGGTTTCCTTCATGTACAGTAGCGCCCACCTCCTGGGATTGATTTTTTGGAGTTTTGACTTGTTTTGGAGGGCTGTGACTGCATTGTTTGGGGTCCCTGATGACCCTAGTTCTGTGTTAAACCACTATAAGTGGTCTCCTATCCTTGTACTGATCCTACATTCATGATTTGAACGTCTTTTGATCAATTTGGGCTTGTTTGGAAAGTTTTGGGGCTTGTGGAACAGAGCTGGGGGGTTGTGGACCAGTTTGGTGTTTTGTACCCTAACTTGAGTCTGACTGAACCTACTTGCTCCATTTCCACTGAATTGAAACCTACTGAGTCTACTTGAACCTGTTTGTATCTATTTGAGTGAAATTTCTCTTTATATTGGTTTCTTATCCTCCCTTATGCTTTTAGTTTTCTTTTGTAGTGAAAGCTCAAGTGTTTTGGCTGTTGTTCAAGACCTTGTTTGCATTGTTTATGTGCAGACCTGACTTTACCAAACCATACTTCTTTGTAGGTCATTTGCTGCGTTTGGGTCTAAAAGTAGTTTTCATACTCTTTTCCCAATGGTTGGCATGCTTACATCAATAAGAATCTGAAAGTCGTATTGGTAGCTTTTACTGTTTCAATAAGGAAACCTGAAAATTCTTTGCTTTTTCTTTGATAGTAGGTTAGTTTCAGTTTTGTTTCTTACCATTGAAAAGCATAAAAAAAAAATTGATTTATTTTCTAAGTAGAGTACCTTGCAAGTGGCTTAAAGGATTTAAGAGTGCTTTGCATTCAAAAAGAACAAGTTTTCTTTTGCATACCTATTTGCTTGAGTAGCTGCATTCTTAGGTTTTGAGTTTAATTCTGTACATTTAGGATTTATTTTTACCTTTTTTGCATTCGAAAGATTAAAAATTTCATTTGCATATGCATTCTAGATCGTAATTTTAAGACTTGCATTGAAAAGAAAATATTTTTTTAGTGGTAAGCATTTCATTTCAGTATTCTATTTCTGTTATAACCACTCTCACACACCCACTACCTTTTTGAGTAAGGAAGTAACCTTTAAAATGAACCCTAATAAAATGTACTAGCAACATTTTCTTTTCTAGGTTACACTATACACCAATTAGTCTTGGTTAGGATCTTGGGTTTAAAAAGCCTTAAACCACCCAAGATCAAACATTACGCAAAAATCGTAGTTCGACTATCGCAGGTAAACCCACTTCATTCAAAACTTGCCTGGGATTTATGCAGTAGGTATTGTGAGATCAGATTGTTGGGAATACACCTCCTACTTTCTGTTTCGAGCATATACCAGGATTGGATTGCGTTTGGGGACTATTTTGAGTTTTGGGCTCAGTTACCCTGCCCACGCTTTTTGATTCGACCAGAGACTGTTCCCCCAGGAGTTTTTGGTGTGGTGGTATCCTTAGTATTTGACCATAGGTTCATACACAAGTGACAGCGGAGGGTATATCTGCTGTAACTAGGACAGACGTGGGAGGAAACCCCTTGTAGGTCTTTGGGAGGGCGGTTGGGTGATTCCAGCGCTTGCACCCTTAGTCATTGTATTGTGGACCCTGGGTAACTGTTCTTCATCCTTCGTTGATCTATTATGGGCCCTCATCATCCCACACTCTTCTCCAGAAGGCATCCGTTTTCCTGGTTTTATTTACCTAGTACCTTTTTTATTGGTGTACTCTTTGTGCTACTTGTCTTAGTTTGCCATAGAGAACTTCTTGTTCATTTGAGCAGGAAACTATGTCTAGCGTTCCGGCGAGTTCCAATCAAGGTACCCCTGTTTTGGGAGATCCTTGTGCTGTTCCATTCATTGGAAACATTGGCACTCCCTTAATGGCTACTCTGAATCTTACTGGATTCACCATAAGGATGCCAATTTGGTTGTTTTCCACTCCAAATGCCTTGCATGCTCCTAACCCTTCTTTTGTAAGCAACTCAAATCAAGAGCATCAGAACCCTGTGCCTCCCTTGCTAGTAACATCTTCTCCTCCTCCTTCTACCTCATGTGGCGAAAGTAGCAATACTATTAACCAGCAGTCGAAAAGGAATAGACGAAGGAAGAATGGGAGAAGATGCCAAAACAAGGGGGCAACAACCTAGCCTCTGTAAGTCATGCTGAGGGAAAGCACCCTGCCTCTGCAAATCATGCAGGGGGCACCTACCCAGCCTCTGGAGGTCATGATGGGAGAAAAATTTTAGTCACTGAAAATCACACTGAAATTTTGTCTTCAACTACTGTCAGTCATGTTGCGGACACATCATTGATCACTGCTAGTCATATTAATGACAAGTCACCAGTTCCTGTGAGTCATTATGGAGACACCAGATCAGCCACTGCAAGTCATGCTGGGGGCAAGCTTTCAGCCAATGCTAGTCATGCTGAGAATACCAACATTTTAAAGGAGTCTCGACCTATAGGATGGACACCAAAGTTCCCTTGTAAACTTTGTAAGGGAGATCACCTTACTCACCGATGCCCTGCCATTCCAGAGGCATAAAGAGTGTGGTCCATGTCTGAAGGAACCTCTGTTCCTAAGTTTTCTATAGATTCCTTGGAGTCAGATCAACCTTTGGTTTATAAAGTGGTTGAATCAATGCAATCTTTGGTCAACCCCACTCTTCCTTCGGAGAGTGAAGTGATCGAATCGATGCAATCTTCGAACGATCCCATCAGTCCTTTGGAGACTGATGCACCTGTCCCTAAAGTCTTTTGCATTACCAGTTTGGATGTTCCTGAAAAAGGGGGCACTTCATCTGTGCCATGTGAACCCCTACCAAACCCTAGGACCATTTCCTTTGATTGGAATAGTCTAGCCAAGCCTCGTCTTCCTTCTTTGACACCTTTCCAGATAAAGGTTGATATCGGGAACCATACGGTTGACCGATGCATTGTTGATTAAGGAGCTTCTGTTAGTATCTTGTCCGCTTATGCTTGGAGAGATTTGGGTTTCCCTAATGTTATGCCAACTGTTAATTGGCCGTTGACCTTTGATAGAAGACCTAATGAACCGTTCGGATTCCTCCTTCAGGCACCTGTTACCTTGAGTGGAAAAATAGTCTTAGTTGATTTTATGGTTTTAAACCCTATGGACTTTGATATGATCCTCGGGTGTGATTATGTTTATGGTATGCATGTTGTGGTGTCTACGCTCTTTCGTGTGATGCATTTTCCTCATAACGAAAGCATCGTCACTATCGATGAGCTTGCATTCGTTGATCCTCCTTATTACCCAACCGTAGACCAGTCTGATCCCTCGTCATTAGGTGCCACTATGTCACATGGGACTTATGTGGCATATTGTTCCTTGAGTTAACCTTCTACTGAGATGAAGTCTCTGAGTTCATGCTTACCTTCTCGGTACTTAGTCCCAGCTTTTGACCAAGTCACACCTCCATCTAAATGTTTAGATATGTGTTCTATCTGGGACGATATGGAGTCTTCCATTCATTTGGATGTTGATCCAATCGCAGTTATGTCCAGCCCCGATTTGACCTTAAAGTTTGATCCTCCTACTGTTGAGTCTTTGGACTCTCCTATAGATCCGCAAATCAGTGTTCCTGCTGAGTTTTATTCTGCATCTAGAATTTTCAACTCTTGTGATGATGAATTTGTTTCTACAAATTCCATCATGTCCTTCTACTTTGATCTTCATCCTGAAGTTGATCTTGTTGATTGTAAGTCCTTCGGCTTGGGTACCATAGAGCCTTCATTTGAAAACTCTGTCTTGTTTATGCCTGTTGTTGATGATAGTGAAGTTGAAAGTATTTCTACCACAGTCACTTGTATCGGGTCAGGTATATTCGGAACTTTGCATATACGTTTAGGCTTCCCCACGGTTATGTTGCATTTGAACCTTTTGACCTCCGAATTCACCATAGGGTCAAACCTGTTGGATATTGGTGTGTTAGCCATCTCTTTATGCATTGTGCACCAGTCCGACAACAGAGCATACCTAACATGGGTCACCCTAGTCAGCACCCTTATGCCATTCTGGTGCCCATGCTGAGTTTTTCCCATAAGCTTGGGAGCCTTTCTAGATTTACCATGCAAGTTTCCACGCTTTTAGCTCGTTGTATAAGCCTCCATCTCTGATCTCATTTCCGCTAAGCCTTGTATCATTTTTCCTTCGCAGTTTGACACCTTTTACCAGGAGGAGACACACCTTGAGTCTCCTTATCTTGCTCATGTTCCTTGCATTAGGCATAGCTTTGTTCCATGCGCTTGGAGCTAGTTTTGCATGTCCCTGAAACTCGTCTCCTCCCCCTTGAGAGCATTCTTCTTTTACTTAGAGCTCGTTAAAAATAGTAAGCAGGTTACAAGCATTCTTCTACCTTTACTTTGAGCTCGTTAAAAATAGTAAGTATGTTATGAGCAGTCTTCCACCTTTCCTTCGAGCTCGTTAAAAAAAGTAAGGAGGCTATGAGCATTTCTTTCATCTTCACTTCAAGCTCGTAAAAAAAACTAAGGAAATTATGAGCATTTTTCTTGTATCTCCTTGAGCTCATTAAAAACAGTAAGGAGGTCATGAGTTTACTTAAGCCTTTTTCAGACTCCTTAAATAGGAAACGTTTGCCGAGCATAGTTGTCTTTTCAGGCTCGTTAAAATAACTGAACCGACATCCATTTACATATAGAATTACCCCTTTTCCGGGCCTTGGTGGATAATTTACGGAAAAGGTATACTCTAGTATGCGCTAGAAGAGTTCTTCTTCCATTATTTTACACTTTTTCAGGGAAGGAGACTAATTTGATGAAAAAGGTCCTTTGGAGTCGTCTTAGGGTTTTCAGACTCTCGAAATGTGAAAACACCAAGCGAGCATTCACCTACTCGGGATCGATGTAAAATACACGGATAGGTGTATAGAGGGCTGTTTAAGTCTTTCAACTCTATAAGCAAGAAAACACTGCCGAGCACAGACCAATCCGG
This sequence comes from Larix kaempferi, assembly GCA_027924585.1. Lineage (NCBI taxonomy): Eukaryota > Viridiplantae > Streptophyta > Pinopsida > Pinales > Pinaceae > Larix > Larix kaempferi. The sequence goes on along the minus strand of BSBM01001166.1, from coordinate 1,310,131 downwards.
GCTCGATATAAAATCCACAGATAGGTGTATGGAGTTTTCTTCTAGGTTTTTCAGACTCCTTAAATATGAAAATACAATCAAGCATGCTTTAGTTCTTTGTCAAGCTCGTTAAAAAATGAAAAAGGAAAGGGAAGGGAAGAATGTTAAAATATCTTTCAATATGATGGCAACAAGTCAACTATCTCCTTGAATAAAGCACCTATTTTGAGTATATCAAACAAGTTGGTTTCTAGTGTTGGCCTTAGGGTAAACCTGATCTCAGAGTTCTTACTCCTTCGTTTGGTTAGTCTTCCAATCATATGGAGAATCTGTTAATGTCTCCTACATTGCAGATTTGCATCTTGGTCTCTTTGTGTTCAAGGCTGCCTAAGTCAGTCTTGTGTCATGCTCACTATTCAAGGATATAACCTGTGTCGGCCATTCTGCAGTTGCGTTGACCTCATGCGTCGCCCATTCCTTGGTGTCAGTATGTTTCATCATGTGTTCAGTCCTACTCCAAATTAACTCATACCTGTTGAGTGTCCCTCGTGTTGGATGATGGAGGATGCATTAAGGCCTCCCTTCCAACAGACTTCTTCCCATCGACTTCTACTCATTGTGCTCTGGGAGTGAAGTTTAGAGTTTTGGTTAGTACCTTGGGGATTGCTGTCATTAGTGGCAGTTTCCCTCGCTATTGGATAGATGAGAATACATCAATTTCTCCTATCCGATGGATTCTTTAAGTGCTCGATGGAAAGACCATCTATTCGCACTTGCTTGAATGTACTAGGTACCTCGGGTTCCATTTTCATTATTGCTGGACACCCTCGCGTTTGTTAATGGTATACATCAATGACCAGTAATCAAACGATACCTCCCATGTTTGAAATCAACTCATTTATTCGCATGGATAGGTTTGTAGCTTGGGTTGTTTTTGGATGAAGACCTTGGGATCCTCAATAGCATCACCTCATTTATGTTATCGCCCAAGTTGCACAAGACTGAGCCACACTTTTTTGGGCTCTTGATGAGACATAGATCCAGCTTGTTCTCTATGCCTATGTTCTCTAGTTTTGACATAGATCCACCTTGTATTTATGTGGCTATGTTTACACTTATGTTCCTCATGGATCCACCCTTGTATTTTAGTGGCCATGATATATGCATCAGTATTTGGATCATTATTGTATCTTCTTGGAGGTCATGTTCCACTATTTGAACATGGACAGTTACCCCAAGGATGAGTTTGTCTGACATTGCCTTTGCTTTCAGGTACTTCATTTAAGCCTAAGATTCTTGGTTTCTCCCTTCCTCCATGATTCAACTCTTTGTTATTTATAATGTATTTTGGCCATCATTTTCCGCACTCCCTCTGACCTCATACATTAGGGGGCATCTGTTATAGCTTTAAATGACACCTCTTCGTCTGTGATGACACTTGCATTCCTTGGTCGCATGACGACGCTTCTTGAGGTCAAGTTCAGTCACACAACAGGAAACTTGTGGATTGAGGGGTCATTTGGGACACTAAAAATGGTTGAAAATACATCAGTCTTGACCCATTTGCGGATTACAATGCTTATGAACATTTTTCTAGACCAAACCATCTCGTGAGAATGAGCAGAAAAGCCTGTTTTTGGCCATTTTTTCACATGGGCGCTGGTACATAGGCATGATAGTAGCGCCTATACCCTACTCTGCTTCATTAAAGTAGTGCCCACCTCCACATGGGTGCTAGTTTTTCTACTGTAGAGTAGAGTACATTCCTTTACAAGTCAAAATCTAAAAATTTTGGGAAGTTAAGTTGGTTGGGGAACCTCTTACTCGGTTATAACTTCTTTTCCTATCCTTCACTAACTATATAAGGAGGGTAGAAGGGCCATGTGAGGGGACCAAGACTATAATAAAGTTATGCTGCAGGAATGGAGACCGTCATCCCCCTATCTTGTGCCTCAATTTCTCATAAACCCTAGCATAGCTGATTAGAGGTTGGGATCCTTGGAGAACATAAGCAGGAGACCTTGAATCTAGGTTTCATGAAGTGCCAAGCTTGAAAGAAGTTATAAGTTTATGTACTTGCTTTCATTCATTAATAAAGATCAGACGTTCTTCTCTTCCCAAATATGACCTATTAATGTGTCTTAGATTTGATTACTATTTGATTATAGTCTGATGTCTTCTTCTATCATGAATATCAGTCTTATATAAGTAGTCAAATGTATTTGAGAGAGGTATCAAGTCATTTTGCAGGTCTGGGCATTGCGACACTGGATAAGCATTGAAGAGCGAGGGAGGAAAAGCAAGGATCAACCTTCTAAATAAGGTGCATACATCTCTAAACCCTAATCTCTTCACTTATTTGTTGTACTTGCAGAATGCTTGTAAGTCTATCTTTATCACCGTAAGTTGGTAGTTTCTCCCGTGAACTATAGGTGCATTTTCCTCACAACAGAATGGCGACCATACTGGGGAAAGCCTAACTACTTAGGGGTATCCAAGGTCATTTATTTAGTTTTGTTTGATGGCCTTTGTTCATTTTCTTGATTAGAATCAGTGATAAGGCTCTGTTTGACCCTCCTGGGCTTTTTACAGACCCTTCCCAGCCCTTGCAAACCCTTGTTGACCCAGGTGTGGGGGTTTTAACCCCATTCTTCCAACTTTTTCAACCTATACGCTACTATTTGTACAGTACAGTAGCGCCCTGGGCACTGGTTTCCTTCATGTATGGTAGCGCCCACCTCCTGGGATTGATTTTTTGGAGTTTTGACTTGTTTTGGAGGGTTGTGACTGCATTTTCTGGGGTCCCTGATGACCGTAGGTTTGTGTTAAACCACTTTAAGTGGTCTCCTATCCTTGTATTGATCCTACATTCATGATTTGAACCTCTTTTGATCGATTTGAACCTCTTTTGATCAATTTGGGCTTGTTTGGAAAGTTTTGGGGCTTGTGGACCCAAGTTGGAGGGTTGTGGACCAGTTTGGTGTTTTGTACCCTAATTTGAGTCTGACTGAACCTACTTGCTCCATTTCCGTTGGATTGAAACATACTGAGTCTACTTGACCCTGTTTGTATCTATTTGAGTGAATTTTCTCTTTAGATTGGTTTCTTATCCTCCCTTATGCTTTTAGTTTTCTTTTGTAGTGAAAGCTTAAGTGTTTTGGCTGTTGTTCAAGACATTGTTTGCATTGTTTATGTGCAGACCTAACTTTACCAAACCATACTTCTTTGTAGGTCATTTACTGCGTTTGGGTCTAAAAGTAGTTTTCGTACTCTTTTCCGAATGGTTGGCATGCTTACATCAATAAGAATCTGAAAGTCGTATTGGTAGCTTTTACTATTTTAACAAGGAAACCTGAAAGTTCTTTGCTTTTGCTTTGATAGTAGGTTAGTTTCAGTTTTGTTTCTTACTATTGAAAAGCATAAAAAAAAAATTGATTTATTTTCTGGGTAGAGTACCTTGCAAATGGTTTAAAGTATTTAAGAGTGCTTTGCATTCAAAAAGAACAAGTTTTCTTTTGCATACCTATTTGCTTGAGTAGCTGCATTCTTAGGTTTTGAGTTTAATTTTGTACATTTAGGCTTTATTTTTACCTTTTTGGCATTCGAAAGATTAAAAATTGCATTTGCATATGCATTCTAGATTGTAATTTTAAGACTTTCATTGAAAAGAAAAGATTTCTTTAGTGGTAAGCATTTCATTTTGTTAGAACATTATTACACCTATGTACATTAATCATTTATTAATTGATGGTTAATTAGTACCAAACAGCTTAATAATTGCATCCCCAAGTTGGTTAGTGAGTAAATGGTCATTTAGCTTGAACCAGTTGGCAATGTGGAAAAAACTGAGCATTGTGCCAAGTCAAACTAGCTGTTGGGTGTGCCCTCCCAGTATTGCTTCCTGCATGCCTAGGGTGCTATTGCTCCTTGTTTTGTGGGATTCTCTTTGACCAAGGGCGCACATGCTCAGAATGTGGACAAACTTGCCTCCTTTGCCCATTTTTAGCCAATTCTAGCTACCTAACCTCTACCCAACCAGATTCTCCACATGTGTGAGGTCACATGGGCCTATCCAGTCATTCCCAGCATTCACACAGCAGTTTCAAACCAGTTTGGGATGGTTTGGGATATTTTGGTCAACCTAGGGGGGTTTGAACTATTTCTAAGTTAGATCAGTGTGAACACTCTAGATGGATTCGAATTGTTCCAGATTTGTATCAATGAATGTTCTTAACCTATTTTGAGGTTGGAGAGTCAATAATATTTACATTATTCACCCATTTCATGTGTATTATTCTTCATTTTTACAGATTTATGCTCATGCTTGTAAATGTGTTGCAATCTTTTCACTAGTGAGGAATCCATAGTAGCTAGGTTCTGCTGTGATTCAGATTTTACATGGTATCAGAGCTCTCGGAGCTACCATTCGAACTAGCAAGACTATTTTAGTGGCTTGCCAGAAGCAGTGGAGAAACCACATAATTCCTGAGGCCATTGCCTAAGTTCATTAGAGAAATCTAGTGGCTCTTCTCAAGTGTGATGCTCTCCCGAATGCACCCACTATCAAACAGGGTTTGAATCTATTAGTGTAGATCCCTCCTGAGTGATTTGAGAGTTGTTTGCAGGTATTGAAGATCAACATTGTCAGAAAGTGTGTGAGCAATAGAGAATAATGGAGCCATCTCACCCAAATGTGCTTACTCCCTTCAACTATTTCAATTGGAAGGCAGAAATGGTGATTTTGCTGAGATCTAAGGGTCTCTACAGAATTACGATGGGCACTGAGGTGGAGCCAAACTCAGCTGTGGAGAAATCCAATTTTTTTAACAGAATGGATGAGGCATTTGGCCTCCATTGTCTCAACATTTCAAGAGACCTCCTGTTTCATGTAGAAAGTCTAGCTACTCCAAATGAAGTGTGGCTCAAGCTTGAGACCTTGTTTGGAAAGAATGATGAGATGAGAGGCCACTAGCTCGAAAATGAGCTTGTTTCACTGAGCCCAGGGAATTTCAATTCCATCCAGGACTTCTTCACCAAGTTCAAGAACTTGGTCTTGTAGATCAGACAATGTGGCATAGAGAAGAAAGAAGAATAGTTGGTGTTGTCCATTCTCTCCAAACTGGGTTCTAAATACTCAGTTTTTGTGTCTTCCTTCAACTCCACAAGGCTCACAGTTAGAGGTTGGAAGATGCCACCTTTGGCTGAATTCATGGAGATGCTAACTCAAGAGCAAGACAAGTTGGTCTTGATGGCCTCCATCAAGCAAAAAGACCAAGTTCTTGCAGCTGGAGATTCGAAATATGGAAGAGGCAAGCAAAAACCCAAGGGGCCGAAACCTCAAGAGAAGAAGAGGAAGGATGAGAGGCCCAAATCCTCTGAGGGGGTTTCGAATCCTGTCAAGAACAAGGGAAAGAAGGCTGAGAAGACAAAATGCAGCTACTGTCAAAGGGGTTTTCACCCAGAGAGTTCATGCATGAAGAAAACCATAGACATCATGACCCATCTCCTACAGAAAAACAATATTCCTCTTCCTGAAAGTTCCAAGAAGAAGGAGTGCGTTTCTGAAGACAAGGAGAGTTTCCATGCTTTGGTGGCTTGTTCATCTCAGTCACCCTTGTTCATCATTGATTCAGGTGCCTCAAGGCACATGGCTTCTTCAAGAGATTCATTTTCTGAACTTTCACCCTACAGTGGTCCCTCCATTCGAATGGGAGATGACTCAGAAATCCTTGCTCATGGCATTGGGAAAATCTCTATGGAGAATGGGTTCTTATCTAATGTGCTGTATGTACCAAATATTGCAGCAAACTTGCTCTCTGTATATCAAATGAAACATACTGGAGCAGCAAAGAAAGTTATCTTCACTCAGGATGATGTGGAGATATCAGAAATTTCCACCGAAAAAATTGTTGCAATGGGTGTTGCAGACCATGATATGAAGATGTACAAGTTCTCCCACTTTCTCGAGTTCTCTTCACCAAGTGTACTTCTGTCACATGAGAATGATAACAAAAAGCTATGGAATCAAAGGTATGGTCACCTAAACTACAAATATCTTCAAGCTTTGATCAAAGAAGAGATGGTAGAAGGGCTGCCACAAATCAGTTTTTCCAATGGAACAAGCAAGGGTTGCATGGTTGGGAAGCATCCTGAAAAGAAGTATGACAAAGGGAAGGCAAGGAGGGATGATCAGCCACTTGGGATAGTGCATTCTGATCTAATAGGTCCACTCCCCACTCCCTCCTATGGCTGCAGCAAATATGTGCTCACCTTCATCGATGACTACTCAAGGTACTGCTGGTTATTTTTCCTTAAGCAAAAATCTGAAGTCTTTGAATGTTTCAAAATTTTCAAGAGTATGGTTGAGAAATTCAATGGGAATGCCATGAAGGTTTTGAAGACTGATAATGGTAGAGAGTATGTCAATAAGAATCTGTAGCAGCTCTGTCAAGAGCATGGCATTCAGATGCAACACTAAGTGCCCTACACACCACAACAAAATGGTGTTGCAGAGCGCAAAAATAGAGCACTGAAAGAGATGGCAACTTGCATGTTGCAAGCAAGGGATTTGTCTCCTAAATTGTGGTCTGAAGATATGAATTGTGCAGCATATGTTCATAATAGAGCACCACACAAAGCATTGCAAGGAATTACTCCATTTGAAGCATGGATGGGCCACAAACCCAATGTTTCACATTTCAGAATTTTTGGCTCAAGGGCTTGGGCCAGAATTCCACCAGAGAAGAGAAAGGCCTTGCAGCCCCAAATCAAGGAGTCAATCATGGTTGGGTATGTAGAGGATTCCAAGGGCTACAAGCTCTTTGATCCATCCACTCTCAAAACTTTCATCGAAAGAAGTGTCAAATTCGAAGAAGAAAAGTTTTTGCAAGCTAGTGAACAAGGTGATGGGGAATGCTCATTTCCTCTTCTTGATGATGAAGTAAGTAGTGATTCTTCTTCTGATATTGTTGAAGATGATGTTGATATGGATTCTAAACATATCCGTCCCTCAAGTCCCAAATGGGCAGAGAAAACAATTCAAAGTGTCGGAGAGCTTGTGGGTGATCGCCAAGATGCTAGGAAAACTAGATCTCAATTTCACAATTCCTTTGCATGTGATAATTCTGATCTGAGTGAGGCATGTTATTTGATGGTTGGATATGATCCAATGTCATATTTAGAAGCATGTACAGACCCAAGGTGGCAATCATCCATGCAAGAAGAGATGAACTCACTCCATGAGAACAAAACTTGGGATTTGGTCCCTCTTCCTCCCAAGAGGAAACTAGTGCAATGCAAATGGATTTATAGAACCAAAGTTGGATCTGATGGCTCTGATATGAAGTATAAGGCCAGTTTGGCGGATAAAGGTTACTCTCAAGTCCAAGTAGTGGACTATACAGAGACATTTGCACCGGTGGCAAAGATGGACTCCGTAAGACTAGTTTTGGCCATTGGGGCTTCCAAGCGATGGGAGGTTCATCACATGGATGTAAAAAGTGCCTTTCTTCATGGGGATCTGAATGAGGAGATATATATGCAGAATACTGAAGGTTTTATTTCTGATGATACACTTGTTTGCAGGTTGAACAAGTCACTCTATGGGCTTAAGCAATCTCCTAGAGCATGGTATGCAAAAATGGACAATTTTCTGCTATCTTTGGGGTTTGAGAGGTGTAAATCTGATCCAAATGTTTATATGCAGCATGTTAGTGATATGATATTGATTATTGTACTGTATGTTAATGATCTTTTGATCACTGGTAGATGTACCAAAGAACTTGACTTAGTTAAGAGAGCATTGTATAGTGCATTCTCCATGACCGATCTAGGATTGCTAAAACAATTTCTGGGTTTGGAGATAGACCAAACTGTGAATGGAATTTCTATATTTCAATCAAGGTATGCTTCAGATTTGCTACATAAATTTAATATGGCTGAATGTAAGTCTGCAAAATTTCCATTTCTTTCAGGAGTTAAGCTAAATGAGTGGGGTTCTTCTCCAATAGTTGACAGCTCGTTGTATAGGTAGCTTGTTGGAAGCTTGCTATATCTTACTCATTCTAGACCAGATTTGTCATATGCTGTTGGGGCTGTTGCTAGGAACATGCAAGAACCTCATGAGATCCATTGGAATACAGCCAAGAGGATCCTTCATTATGGGCAGGGTACTAAGTCCTTTGGTATCCATTATGCTGCTGGTTCATCCCTTGAACTAGTAGGATTTAGAGATTCTGATTGGGCTGGTGATTGTATCAATCGGAAATCAAATTCTAGTTATGTTTTTATGCTTGCACATGGACCTATTTGCTGGTAAAGCAAGAAACAAAATACTATTTCCTTATCTTCATCTGAGGCCGAGTACAGGGGAGCAGTTAATGCAGCCACACAATGTGTTTGGTTGTAAGGTATTCTTGCAGAGTTCGGGATTGTTTTTGATTCACCCACTATTCTTTGGTGTGATAATCAAAGTAGAATCAGAATTTCTACTGATCCAGTTCAGAGGCAAAGGACCAAGCACATAGAGATACACATGCATTACATTCGGGGTTTGGTGCATGACCGGACCATATCATTGCAGTATTGCCCTTCTAGTGAGCAAACTACTGATATCTTCACCAAGTGTTTTACTGAGAAGGCCTTCACTCACCTTAGATCTTTGCTTGGGGTGAGTGATGCATGGTGATGATTGGCGTATTCTGATATATGCCACATGTCCATTTTAGAGGGAAGGTTTTATTTCCCATGTGGTTTTCCTCCTTACCTTGGTTACATGGACAAATAAATTTTTATGATGTAAAAGGTGACTTGAGCCTAGTTGCCAAGGCCTTATTTTTGATATTTCACTAAGTCTAGCTTAAGGGGGGGTGTTAGAACATTATTACACCTATGTACATTAATCATTTATTAATTGATGGTTAATTAGTACCAAACAGCTTAATAATTGCATCCCCAAGTTGGTTAGTGAGTAAATCGTCATTTAGCTTGAACCAGTTGGCAATGTGGACAAAACTGAGCATTGTGCCAAGTCAAACTAGCTGTTGGGTGCACCCTCCTAGTCATTTATTGCTTCCTGCATGCCTAGGGCGCTCTTGCTCCTTGTTTTGTGGGATTCTCTTTGACCAAGGGCGCACATGCTCAGAATGTGGACAAACTTGCCTCCTTTGCCCATTTTTAACCAATTCTAGCTGCCTAACCTCTAACCAACCAGATTCTCCACATGTGTGAGGTCACATGGGCCTGTCAAGTCATTCCCAGCATTCACACAACAGTTTTGAACCAGTTTGGGATGGTTTGGGATATTTTGGTCAACCTAGGGGGGTTTGAGCTATTTCTAAGCTAGATCAGTGTGAACACTCTAGATGGATTCGAATTGTTCCATATTTGTATAAATGAATGTTCTTAACCTATTTTGAGGTTGGATAGTTAATAATATTTACATTATTCACCCATTTCATGTGTATTGTTCTTCATTTTTACAAATTTATGCTCATGCTTGTAAATGTGTTGCAATCTTTTCACTAGTGAGGAACCCGTAGTAGCTAGGTTCTGCTGTGATTTAGATTTTACACATTTTAGTATTCTATTTCTGTTATAAGTACTCTCACACACCCACTACCTTTTTGAGTAAGCAAGTAACCTTTAAAATGAACCCTAATAAAATGTACTAGCAACATTTTCTTTTCTAGGTTACACTATACACCAACTAGTCTTGGTTAGGATCTTGGGTTTAAAACACCTTAAACCACCCAAGATCACACATTACGCAAAAATCGTAGTTCGACTATCGTAGGTAAACCCACTTCATTCAAAACTTGCCTAGGATCTATGCAGTAGGCCTTGTGAGATCAGATTGTTGGGAATACATCTCCTACTTTCTGTTTCGAGCATATACCAGGATTGGATCACGTTTGGGGACTCTTTTGAGTTTCGGGCTCAGTTACCCTTCCCACGCCTTTTGATTCAACTAGAGACTATTCCCCTAGGAGTTTTCGGTGTGGTGGTATCCTTAGTATTTGACCATAGGTTCATACATAGGTGACAACGAAGGGTATATCTGTTGTACCTATGACAGACGTGGGAGGAAACCCCTTGCAGGTCTTTGGGAGGGAGGTTGGGTGATTCAAGCGCTTGCACCCTTAGTCATTGTATTGTGGACACTGGGTAACTGTTCTTCATCCTTTGTTGATCTGTTATGGGCCCTCATCATCCCAAACTCTTCTCCGGAAGGCATCCATTTTCCTGGTTTGATTTACCTAGGACCTTTTTTAGTAGTGTGCTCTTTGTGCTACTTGTCTTAGTTTGCCTTAGATAACTTCTTGTTCATTTGAGTAGGAAACTATGTCTAGCATTCCGGCGAGTGCCAATCAAGGTACCCCTTTTCCGAGGGATCCTTGTGCTATTCCATTCATTGGAAACATTGGCACTCCCTTAATGGCTACTTTGAATCTTCCTAGATTCACCATAGGGCTTCCGGTTTGGTTGTTTTCCACTCTGAATGCCTTGCATGCTCCTGATGCTTCTTTTGTAAGCACCTCAAATCAAGAGCATCAGAACCCTGTGTCTCCCTTTCCAGTAACATCTTCTCCTCCTACTTCTACCTCATGTGGTGAAAGTAGCAATACTAGTAACCAGCAGTCGAATAGGAATATACAGAGGAAGAATGGGAAGAAGATGCCAAAACAAGGCGGTAGCAACCTAGCCTCTGTAAGTCATGTTGGGGGCAAGCACCCTGCCTCTGCAAATCATGCAGGGGGCACCTACCCAGCCTCTGGAGGTCATGCTGGGAGAAAACTTTTAGTCACTAAAAATCACACTGAAAGTTTGTCTTCAACCACTGTCAGTCATGTTGGGGACATGTCATTGATCACTGCTAGTCATATTAATGACAAGTCACTAGTTCCTGTGAGTCATACTGGAGACACCATATCAGCCACTGCATGTCATGATGAGGGAGTTGACATTGTCGAAAAACCCAACAAATAGAAGATTAAGTTCCCTTGTAAGTTTTGCAAGGGAGATCACCTTACTTACTTGTGCCCTGTACTTCCAGAAGTGCAAAAAGTGTGGTCCTTAGTTCAAAATTCTTCTGCTTCTTAGCAACCAACCACTGCAAGTCATGCTGGGGGTAAGCTTTCAACCAATGCAAGTCATGCTGAGAATACCAACATTGTAAAGGACTCTCGACCTATAGGACGGAAACCAAAGTTCCCTTGTAAAGTTTGTAAGGGAGATCACCTTACTCACCGATACCCTGCCATTCTAGAGGCACGAAGAGTGTGGTCCATGTCTGAAGGAACCTCTGATCCTGATTTGTCTATAGATTCCCTTCAATCAGATCAACCTTTGATTAAGAAAGTGGTTGAACCAATGCAATCTTTGGTTGACCCCACTCTTCCTTCGAAGAGTGAAGTGATCGAATCGATGCAATCTTCGACCGATCCCATCAGTCCTTTGGAGACTGATGCACCTGTCCCTGAAGTCTTCTGCATTACCAGTTTGGATGTTCCTGAAAAAGGGGGCAATTCGTCTGTGCCATGTGAACCCATACCAATCCCTAGGACCGTTTCCATTGATTGGAATAGTCTAGCCGAGCGTCGCCTTCCTTCTTTGACACCTTTCCAGATAAAGGTTGATATCGGGAACCATACGGTTGAATGATGCATTGTTGATGAAGGAGCTTATATTAGTATCTTTTCCGCTTATGCTTGTAGAGATTTGGGTTTCCCTAATGTTATTCCAGCTGTTAATGGGTTGTTGACCTTTGATAGAAGACCTAGTGAACCGTTCGGATTCCTCCATCAGGCACCTGTTACCTTGAGTGGAAAAATAGTCTTAGTTGATTTTATGGTTTTAAAGGACCCTATGGACTTTGATATGATCCTCGGGCGTGATTACATTTATGCTATGCATGTTGTGGTGTATACACTCTTTCGTGTGATGCATTTTCCTCATAACGAAAGCATCGTCACTATCGACGAGCTTGCATTCGTTTATCCTCGTTTTTACCCAATCGTAGACCAGTATGATCCCTCATCATTGGCACCACTATGTCACATGGGACATATGTGGAATATTGTTCCTTGAGTTCAACTGCTACTGAGAAGAAGTCTCTGAGTTCATGGTTACCTTCTCGGGACTTAGTCCGAGCTTTTGACCAAGTGACACCTCCATCTGAATGTTTAGATATGTGTTCTATCTGGGACGATATACTTCCTTTCGATGAAGTTTTCCTAGAGTCCATAATACAGTATGCCATTCATTTGGATGTTGATCCAGTCGCAGTTATGTCCAGCCCCGGTTTGACCTTAAAGTTTGATCTTCCTACTGTTGAGTCTTTGGAATCTCCTATAGATCTGCAAATTGGTGTTCCTACTGAGTTTGATTCTGCTTTTAGAATTTTCAACTCCTGTGATGATGAATTTTTTTCTACAAATTCCATCATGTCCTTCAACTTTGATCTTCATGCTGAAGTTGATCTTGTTGATTGTAAGTGCTCGGGATTGGGTACCATAGAGCCTTCATTTGAAAACTCTGGCTTGTTTATGCCTATTGTTGATGATAGTGAAGTTGAAAGTATTTCTACCACAGTGACTTGTATCAGATCTTTCTTTATAGATGTTTTAGATATGATCTTGGTACTAATGATTCTTTGAGACAGGATTCTTAGCTGGATTTATACTTGCTTACTGGTCCTTTTTCGACAACTTGTGCAACCATATAGTATTTCCCCGCTTTTATGTTGCATTTGAACCTTTTACCATCCGAATTCACCATAGGGTCGAACCTGTTGGATATTGGTGTGTTAGCCATCTCTTTATGCATTGTGCACCAGTCCGACAACAGAGCCTACCTAACATGGGTCACCCTAGTCAGCACCCTTATGCCATTCTGGTGCCCATGCAGAGTTTTTCTCATAGGCTTGGGAGCCTTTTTAGATTTACCATGACTTTGAGAAGAAGCCTCATATCTTTCTTCCTCATATATTACTGGCCATCCCTGATAAGGCTCTCATCTTTTTGTTTAAGTTGCATATGCATCTGTTATGATTCTGCTTGCGCTAATGAGCCTGATGTTGGTTTCCATGCTTTTAGCTCGTTGCATAAGCCTCCATCTCTGATCTCATTTCTTCTAAGCCCTGTATCAATTTTCCTTCGCAATTTGACACGTTTTACCTGGAGGAGACACACCCTGAGTGTCCTTATCTTGCTCATGTTCCTTGCATTAGGAATAGCTTTGTTCCATGCGCTTGGAGCTAGTTTCGCATGTCCCTGAAACTCGTCTCCTCCCCCTTGCGAGCATTCTTCTTTTACTTCGAGCTCATTAAAAACAGTAAGTAGGTTATGAGCATTCTTCTACCTTTACTTCGAGCTCGTTAAAAACAGTTAGCTTACGAGCAGTCTTCCACCTTACCTTCGAGCTCGTTAAAAACAGTAAGGAGGCTATGAGCATTTCTTTCATCTTCACTTCGAGCTCGTTAAAAATAGTAAGGAAGTTATGAGCATTTTTCCTATATCTCCTTTGAGCTCGTTAAAAATAGTAAGGAGGTTCATGAGGTTACTTTTCCGGACTCGTTAAACCTTTACGAAAAAGATCCCTATGGAGTTCTTTTAAGCCCTTTTCAGACTCCTTAAATAGGAAAATTTTACCGAGCATAGTTGTCTTTTTGTGCTCGTTAAAATAACTAAACCGACACCCACTTAGGTATAGAATTACCCCTTTTTCGGGCCTTGGTGGATAATTTACGAAAAAGGTATACTCTAGGTATACTCTAGTATGCGCTAGAAGAGTTCTTCTTCCATTATTTTACACTTTTTCGGGGAAGGAGACTAATTTTAGGAAAAAGGACCTTTGGAGTCGTCTTTAGGTTTTTTAGACTCTCGAAATGTGAAAACACCAAGCAAGCATACACCTACTCGAGCTAGATGTAAAATCCACGGATAGGTGTATAGAGGGTTGTTTAAGTTTTTCAACTCTATAAGAAAGAAAACACCGCCGAGCACAGACCAATCCGGGCTCGATATAAAATCCATGGATAGGTGTATGGAGTTTTCTTCTAGGTTTTTCAAACTCCTTAAATATGAAAATACAGTCGAGCATGCTTTAGTTCTTTGTCAAGCTCGTTAAAAAATGAAAAAGGAAAGGGAAGGGAAGAATGCTAAAATATCTTTCAATATGACTGCATCAAGTCAACTATCTCCTTGAACAAAGCACCTGTTTTGAGTTTATCAAACAAGTTGGGTTGTAGTGTTGTCGTTAGGGTAAACCTGATCTCAAAGTTTTACTCCTCCGTTTGGTTAGTCTTCCAATCATATGGAGATTCTATTAATGTCTCCTAGATTGCATATTTGCATCTTGGTCTCTTTCTGTTCAAAGCTTCCTAAGTCATGCTTGTGTCGTGCTAACTGTTCAAGCATATAACCTGTGTCGGCCATTCTGCAGTTGCCTTGACCTCATGTGTCGCCCATTCCTTGGTGTCAGTATGTTTCATCATGTATTCAGTCCTACTCCAAATTAGCTCATGCCTGTTGAGTGTCCCTCGTGTTGGATGATGGAGGATGCATTAAGGCCTCCCTTCCAATGGACTTCTTCCCATCGACTTCAACTCATTGTGCTCTAGGAGTGAAGTTTAGAGTTTTGGTTAGTACCTTGGGGATTGCAGTCATTAGTGGCAGTTTCCCTCGCTATTGGATAGATGAGAATATATCAATGTCTCCTATCTGATGGATTCTTCAAGTGTTCAACGGCAAGACCATCTATTCACACTTGCTTGAATGTACTAGGTACATTGGGTTCCATTTTCGTTATTGGTGGACACCCTCGCATTTGTTAACGGAATACATCAATGAACAATAATAAAATGATACCCCCCATGTTCGACATACTCTCATTTATTAACATGGATAGGTTTGTACCTTGGGTTGTTTTTGGATGAATACCTTGGGATCCTCGATAGCATCACCTCATTTATGTTATCTCCCAACTTGCGCAAGACTGAGCCACACTTTTTTTGGATCTTGATGAGACATAGATCCAGCTTGTTCTCTATGGCTATGTTCTCCAGTTTTGACATAGATCCACCTTGTATTTATGTGGCTATGTTTACACTTATGTTCCTCATGTATCCACGGTTGTATTTTAGTGGCCATGATATATGCATCAGTATTTGGATCATTATTGTATCTTCTTGGAGGTCATGTTCCACTATTTGAACATGGACAGTTACCCCAAGGATGAGTTTGTCTGACATTGCCTTTGCTTTTAGGTACTTCAATTGAGCCCATGATTCTTGGTTTCACCGTTCCTCCATGATTCAACTCTTTGTTATTTATAATGTATTTCAGCCATCGTTTCCTGCACTCCCTCTAACCTCATACATTAGGGGGAATCTGTTATAGCTTGAAATGACACCTCTCCGTCCGTGACGACACTTGCATTCCATGGTCGCATGACAACACTTCTTAAGATCAAGTTCAGTCACACAACAAGACACTTGTGGATTGAGGGGTCATTTGGGACACTAAAAATGGTTTAAATTACCTCATTCTTGACCCATTTGATGATTACAACCCTTAGGAACATTTTTCCATACCAAACCATCTCCTGAAAATTAGTAGAAAAGCCTGTTTTTGGCCATTTTTTCACATGGGCGCTGGTACACAGGCATGATAGTAGCACCTATACCCTACCTTGCTTCATTAAAGTAGCGCCCACCTCCACATGTGTGCTAGTTTGTCTACTGTAGAGTAGAGTACATTCCTATACAAGTCAAAATCTTGAAATTTTGGGAAGTTAAGTTGGTTGGGGAACCTCCTACTCGGTTATAACTTCTTTTCCTATCCTTCACTGACTAAATAAGGAGGGTAGAAGGGCCATGTGAGGGGACCAACCCTATAACAAAGTTATTCTTGAGGAATGGAGACCCTCATCCCCCTCTCTTGTGCCTCAGTTTCTCATAAACCCTAGCACATCTAATTAGAGGTTGGGATCCTTGGAGAACAGAAGCAGGGGACCTTGAATCTAGGTTTCGTGAAGTGCCAAGCTTGAAAGGAGGTATAACTTTATGTACTTGCTTTCATTCATTCATAAAGATCAGATGTTATTCTCTTTCCAAATATGACCTATTAATGTGTCTTAGATTTGATTACTGTTTGATTATAGTTTGATGTCTTCTTCTGTCATGAATATCAGACTTATATATGTAGTCAAATGTATTTGAGAAAGGTATGAAGTCATTTAGCAGGTCTGGGCATTGCAACACTGGATAAGCATTGAAGAGCAAGGGAGGCAAAGCAAGGATCAACCTTCTGAATAAGGTGCATACATCTCCAAACCCTAATCTCTTCACTTATTTGTTGTACTTGCAGAATGCTTGTAAGTCTATCTTTATCACCATAAGTTGGTAGTTTCTACTTTGAACTATAGGTGCATTTTCCTCACAACAGAATGGCGACCATACTGGGGAAGGCCTAACTGCTTAGGGGTATCCAAGGTCATTTATTTAGTTTGTTTTTATGGTATTTGTTCATTTTCTTGATTAGAATCATTGATTAGGCTCTGTTTGACCCTCCTGGTATTTTTACAGACCCTTCCTATCCCTTGCAAACCCTTGTGGACCCAGGTGTGGGGGTTTTAACCCCATTTTTCCAACTTTTTCCACCTGTACACTACTGTTTGTACAGTACAATAGCGCCCTAGGCACTGGTTTCCTTCATGTACAGTAGCGCCCACCTCCTGGGATTGATTTTTTGGAGTTTTGACTTGTTTTGGTGGGCTGTGACTACATTTGTTTTGGTCCCTGATGACCCTAGGTCTGTGTTAAACCACTGTAAGTGGTCTCCTATCCTTGTACTAATCCTACATTCATGATTTGAACCTCTTTTGATCAATTTGGTCTTGTTTGGAAATTTTTGGGGCTTGTGGACCCAAGTTGGGGGGTTGTGAACCATTTTGGTGTTTTGTACCCTAATTTGAGTCTGACTGAACCTACTTGCTCCATTTCCACTTGATTGAAACCTAATGAGTCTACTTGACCCTGTTTGTATCTATTTGAGTGAAATTTCTCTTTAGATTGGTTTCTTATCCTCCCTTATGCTTTTAGTTTTCTTTTGTGGTGAAAGCTCAAGTGTTTTGGTTGTTGTTCAATACCTTGTTTGCATTGTTTATGTGCAGACCTGACTTTACCAAACCATACTTCTTTGTAGGTCATTTGCTGCATTTGGGTCTAAAAGTAGTTTTCGTACGCTTTTCCCAATGGTTGGCATGCTTACATCAATAAGAATCTGAAAGTCATATTGGTAGCTTTTACTTTTTCAATAAGGAAACCTGAAAGTTCTTTGCTTTTGCTTTGATAGTAGGTTAGTTTCAGTTTTGTTTCTTACCATTGAAAAGCATAAAAAAAAATTTGATTTATTTTCTAAGTAGATTACCTTGCAAGTGGCTTAAAGGATTTAAGAGTGCTTTGCATTAAAAAAGAACAAGTTTTCCTTTACATACCTATTTGATTGAGTAGCTGCATTCTTAGGTTTTGAGTTTAATTTTGTACATTTAGGCTTTAGTTTTACCTTTTTTGCATTCGAAAGATTAAAAATTGCATTTGCATAAGCATTCTAGATCGTAATTTTAAGACTTGCATTGAAAAGAAAATATTTGTTTAGTGGTAAGCATTTCATTTCAGTATTCGATTTATGTTATAACCACTCTCACACACCCACTACCTTTTTGAGTAAGCAAGTAACCTTTAAAATGAACCATAATAAAATATACTAGCAACATTTTTTTTCTAGGTTACACTATACACCAACTAGTCTTGGTTAGGATCTTGGGTTTAAAACACCTTAAACCACCCAAGATCACACATTACGCAAAAATTGTAGTTCGACTATCACAGGCAAACCCACTTCATTCAAAACTTGACACCTCTCCATCCATGACGACACTTGCATTCCTTGGTCGCATGACGACACTTCTTGAGATCAAGTTCAGTCACACAACAGGACACTTGTGGATTGAGGGGTCATTTGGGACACTAAAAATGGTTGAAATTACCTCATTCTTGACCCATTTGATGATTACAACCCTTAGGAACATTTTTCCAGACCAAACCATCTCCTGAAAATGAGCAAAACATGTTTTTGGCCATTTTTTCACATGGGCGTTGGTACACAGGCATGATAATAGCGCCTATACCCTACTCTGCTTCATTAAAGTAGAGCCCACCTCCACATGTGCGCTAGTTTGTCTACTGTAGAGTAGAGTACGTTCCTGTACAAGTCAAAATCTTGAAATTTTGGGAAGTTAAGTTGGTTGGGGAACCTCCTACTCGGTTATAACTTCTTTTCATATCCTTCACTGACTATATAAGGAGGGTAGAAGGGCCATGTGAGGGGACCAAGCCTATAACAAAGTTATGCTTGAGGAATGGAGACCCTCATCCCCCTCTCTTGTGTCAGTTTCTCATAAACCCTAGCACAATTGATTAGAGGTTGGGATCCTTGGAGAATAGAAGCAGGAGACCTTGAATCTAGGTTTCGTGAAGTGCCAAGCTTGAAAGAAGGTATAACTTTATGTACTTGCTTTCATTCATTAATAAAGATCAGATGTTATTCTCTTTCCAAATATGACCTATTAATGTGTCTTAGATTTGATTACTATTTGATTATAGTCTGATGTCTTCTTCTGTCATGAATATCAGACTTATATATGTAGTCAAATGTATTTGAGAAAGGTATGAAGTCATTTTGCAGGTTTGGGCATTGCGACACTGGATAAGCATTGAAGAGCGAGGGAGGCAAATCAAGGATCAACCTTCTGAATAAGGTGCATACATCTCTAAACCCTAATCTCTTCACTTATTTGTTGTACTTAGAATGCTTGTAAGTCTATCTTTATCACCGTAAGTTGGTAGTTTCTCCCCTGAACTATAGGTGCATTTTCCTCACAATAGAATGGCGACCATACTGGGGAAGGCCTAATTGCTTAGGGGTATCCAAGGTCATTTATTTAGTTTTTTTTATGGTATTTGTTCATTTTCTTGATTAGAATCATTGATTAGGCTCTGTTTGACCCTCCTGGGATTTTTACAGACCCTTCCTAGCCCTTACAAACCCTTGTGGACCCGGGGTGTGGGGGTTTTAACCCCATTTTTCCAACTTTTTCAACCTGTACACTACTATTTGTATAGTACAGTAGCACCCTGGGCACTGGTTTCCTTCATGTACAGTAGCGCCCACCTCCTGGGATTGATTTTTTTGAGTTTTGACTTGTTTTGGTGGGCTGTGACTACATTTTTTTTTATCCCTAATGACCCTAGGTCTATGTTAAACCACTGTAAGTGGTCTCCTATCCTTGTACTGATCCTACATTCATGATTTGAACCTCTTTTGATCAATTTGGTCTTGTTTGGAAATTTTTGGGGCTTGTGGACCCAAGTTGGGGGGTTGTGGACCAGTTTGGTGTTTTGTACCCTAATTTGAGTCTGACTGAACCTACTTGCTCCATTTCCACTGGATTGAAACCTATTGAGTCTACTTGACCCTGTTTGTATCAGACGTTCTTCTCTTTCCAAATATGACCTATTAATGTGTCTTAGATTTGATTACTGTTTGATTATAGTCTGATGCCTTCTTTTGTCATGAATATCAGTCTTATATAAGTAGTCAAATGTATTTGAGAAAGGTATCAAGTCATTTTGGAGGTTTGGTCATTGTGACACTAGATAAGCATTGAAGAGCAAGGGGGGAAAAGCAAGGATCATCCTTCTCAATAAGGTGCATACATCTCTAAACACTAATCTATTCACTTATTTGTTGTACTTGCAGAATGCTTGTAAGTCTATCTTTATCACCGTAAGTTGGTAGTTTCTCCCCTGGACTATAGGTTCATTTTTCTCACAACAACTATCCACCTCCCCATCCCTCTCTCTCTCTGCAAATATACCTCTCTCTTCTCTCTCTCTAGCCTCAACTTTCCCCAACCCCCTTCCCTCTCTCTAACCCAACACTCCATTATCTCTCCTCCTTTCATTAAACCCCCCCTCTTTATAACTCCCTAGATATTTTTAACCACCCACACCAACTCCTACCACTAACCAGCAACCATCTCTCTCTCTCTCTCTCTCTCTCTCTCTCTCTCTCTATCTCAACCAGTAACCCTTAATCTAAACCCTTAAAACCTCAATATATTTCTCTCTCTCTCTCTAAACCTTTAACCCCTTATCTCTCTCTCTCTCTCTCTAAATCGCTAATCCCAATCTCTCTAAACCCCTAACAACCAATTTCTCTTTTTCAATCTCTCTCTCTCTCTCTCTAAAACCATAACCCCCAATCTCTCTATATCTTTCGAAACCCCTAATATCCAATATTTCTCTCTCTCTCTCTCTCTCTATGTAGAATCACCTTTCCCTAACCCCCCCTTCCTCTCTCTCCCCTCCTTTCCCTAACACACCTTCCTCTTTCTCTCCTCCTTTCCCTAACCCCCTATCTCTCTCTCCAACCCCACCTTTCCGTAATGCCCCTCTCTCTTTCTAACCTTAACCTCTCCTCTCCCTCTCCTCCATTCCCTGAACCCTCCTCTCTCTTTATAACTCCATTGCTTCCATATCTCTCTATCTATAAAACCCTAATACCTAATCTCTCCCTCTCTATCTCTAAGATCCTAACCCATAATCTCTCTCTCTCTCTCTCTCTCTCTCTCTCTAGCCCCACCTTTCCCGAAACCCCTTACCCATCTCTAACCCAACCCTCCATTATGTCTCCTCCTTTCACTAAACCCCCCTCCCTCTTTGTAAATACCTACCTATACTTAACCACCCACAACAACTCCTACCACTAACCACCAACCATCGATCTTTCTCTCCCTCTCTCTCTCTCTCTTTCTCTAAATGCCTAACCTCATCTCTCTCTCTCTCTCGCTCTCTCTAAACCCCTAAACCCCAATCTCTCTCTCTCTCTCTGAACCCCTAAACCCGAATCTCTCTCTCTAAACCCCTAACAACCAATTTCTCTTTTTCAATCTCTCTCCCTCTCTCTCTCAAACCCTAAACCCCAATCTCTCTATATCTCTCTAAACCGCTAACCTCTCTCTCTCTGTCTATGTAGCACCACCTTTTCCTATGCCCACCTTCCTCTCTCTCCCCTCCTTTCCCTAACACACCTTCCTCTATCTCTCCTCCTTTTCCTAACTCCCTATATCTCTCTCCAAGACCATCTTTCTGTAATGCCCCTCTCTCTCTTTAACCTAACCTCTCCTCTCTCTCGCCTCCTTTCCCTAAACCCTCTTCTCTCTTTATAACCCCACTCCCTCTCTATCTCTAAGCTCCTAACCCATAATCTCTCTCTCTCTCTCTCTCTCCCACACCCCCATTCTTTGGCTTCCTACCTCTACCCCACTACTCCATATCTCTCTTTAACCTACAACTATCCACCTCTCCATCCCTCTCTATGTCTCTCTATATATACCTCTTTACCCTACTCCCCTTACCCTAAACCACCCACTCCAACTCCAACCATCAATCATCACCCCTCGATCATGCTCTCTCTCTCTCTCTCTCTTTTGCTTGCTCTCTCCCTAAACCATTAAACTCCCCCATTCTCTCCCTTTCTCTCTCCCTAAACATTTAAACCCCCCCCACTCTCTCTCTAGATCCCTAACCACTAATCTCTCTCTTTCAATCTCTCTCCCTCTCTCTCTAAACCCCTAGCCCTCAATCACTCTATCTCTCTCTAAACTCCCAATCCCCAATCTCTCTCTCCCTAAACCCCTAAACTCAAATATCTCTCTCTCTCTCCATCCCCACCTATCCCTCTCTCTCTCTCTCTCTCTATCTCTATCCCCACTTTTCCCTAAGCCCCCCTCTCTCTTTCTTCCTTTCCCTAAATCCCTCTCCCTCATTATAACCGCACCCACTCTCTCTTTCAACCCCCCATCATCACCTATACCATAAATCCAAATCCCCACATTCCTCTACGTACCCTCTTTATTACCCTAAACCCTGACTCTCTCAATTTCTTTAAGCCTCCTTCTCTCCTATTTTCCCTCTCCCTCTCTCTCTCTGTCACATCCCTAACCCTACTCTCTCTAACCATATTCCCACTTCACTAACCCTCAACTGTCGCTGCACCCCCCTCTATCTCTCTCTACCCAACATCCCCCCTCTCTCTCTAGCACCACATTTACCTAACCCCTCCTTCCTCTCTCTCTTTCTCCAATGCCACCTTTTTCGTAACACCCCCTCCCTCTCTCTGACCCAACCTCCCCTCTCTTTCTCTCCTTTCCCTAACCCCTCCTACCTCTTTATAACCCCACACATCTCTCTCTCTCTCTCTCAACCCCCCATCTTCTCCTGTACCATAAATACTAAACTCCCCATCCCCATCTCTCAATGTACCATGTTTATTACCCTAAACCCTAGCCCCATGCCCTCTTTGTTACTCTATCGATCCACCTCTCTCCCTCCTCTTCTCTTCCCCTTCTCTCTATCTTTATCACTCTAATTTCTAACCTACTCCCCAAACCATATAACTACATCACTAACCATCAACCCTAACCCCTAATATCTCCCTCTCTCCACCCCCAAACACCCAATCCTCACCTTCCTAACCTTACCCCACACACTATCTCTTTATCTCCCCTACCACTAACCTCATCTCCATCCCTCTATCTCTCTCTCTCTCTCTCTCACTCCCTCTCTCACTCCCTCTCTCTTTAAACCCCTAACCTCTAATATCCCTCATTCTCTCTATGTACTCCCCCAAACACCCACTCTCCACTCTCCTAACCCTACCCACGACTCTATCTCTCTCTCTCTCCCCCACCACTAACCTCCTCCCCATCAACTAAATTCATTCTCTATTCAAACCCCTAAATTTCAATCTCTCTCCCTCTAAATGCTTAAACCCTCAATATATTTCTATCTCTCTCTAAACCCATAACCCTAGATATTTCTCTTTATTTCTCTCTCTCTAAACCCCTAACCCAAATATCTCCCTCTCCAAACCCCTAACCCCAATATCTTCCTCTCTAAACCCCTAACCCCCAACTTCTCTCTCTCTCTCAAACCTCCACTCCTCACCCTCCTAACCTATAATTTCTCTCTATCTCTCTCAAACCCCCACTACTCACCCTTATACCCCTCTATACGCTCTATCTATCTCCCCCCCCACCATTGACAACCTATATTCCCCCTTCTCTCTCTCTCTCTCTCTATCTCAAAACCCCTATTAACCTCCAATATCTTTCTCTCTCTAAACCCCTAACCGCTTATCTGTATCCCTCTCTAAACCCTTAAAATCCAATATCTCTCTATATATATACCCCCCTAACTGTTTATCTTTCTCCCTCTCTAAACCCTTAAAATCCAATATCTCTCTCTATATATAACCCCTAACCTCCAATCTCTCTCTCTCTCTCTCTCTAAAACCCTAATGTACATTCTCTCTCTCTCCCTTTCCAAACCCCTAACTCGTAATCTCTCTAAAACCATTACGCCAAATCTCTCTCTCTCTTTCTGAACCCCTACTAGCAATCCCTCTCTTTCTACCTCTCTCTCTTTCTCTCTCTCTCCCAAACCCCCACTCCTCACCCTCCTACCCATCCCCTCCACTCTACCTCTATCTCCCCCACATCACTAACAATCCATAACCACCCCCCACCCGTGATCTCTCCTTCTCTCTAAACCCTTATTAATCTATTTCCTTGATAACTATAACTTTAAACACCAATGATATCCCTTTCTATCTCTTTCTTTCTCTAAATTCCTAACCCCCAATCTCTCTATTTCTCTCCAAACACCTAACCCCCATTCTCTCTCTTTATATCCTTATCTCTTTAAACCCCTAACCTCCAATCTCTCTCTCTCTCTCTCTAACCCACAATATCCCTCTCTCTCTCTCACCCCGAATATCTCTCTCTCTCTCTCTCTCTCTCTCTCTAGCACCACCTTTTCCTAACACCCCCTTCCTCTCTATCCATTCCTTAATCCCCTCCCCTCTCTCCCCAGTAACACCTTTCCCTAATGCCCCCTCTCTCTCTCCTCCTTTTCCTAACCCCTCCTCCCTCTTTATAACACCACTCCTTTCCTCTCTCTCCCTCTCTGTATAAACCCCTAATCCATAATCTCTCCCTCTCTCTAAACCCCTAATCCATAATCTCTCCCTCTCTTTGAACCCCCCACCCCTAATCTCTCTCTCTCTATGTAAACCCCCAACTACCTCTCTCTCTCTCTAAATCTCCCACTCTTTAACCACCTACCCCCACCCCCACCTCTACATCCCTTTCTCTTTCTATAAATATACATCACCCTCGTACTCCCCCTACCCTTAATCACCCACTCCAAATCCTACCACTAACCACCACCCCTCGGTCATGATCTCTCTCTCTCTCTCTAAACCACTAACCCCCAATCTAAACCACTAAATTCCAATCTCTCTCTCTAAATCCTTAATCTCTCAATATATTTATTTCTCTCTCTAATCCGCTAACCCCAAATATTCCTCTCTCTCTCTCTCTAAATGCATAATCCCCAATCCCTCTCTCTCTCTAAAAACCTAACCCCAATCTCTCTCTCTCTAAACACTTAACCCTCAATATATTTCTCTCTCTATCTATAAAACACTAGTACAAAATGAGAGATAAGTGACCAAAAAAATGACCAAAATCCACATATAAATGACCACTTTTGAGTTGGTGACCACTGGTAGCAAATTAGTGGCCATATATCACACGACAAAAAATGTGGTCATATTTAGCTTGGTCATTTATAGCTTATCTTGTGGTCATATATTTGGTCGTATATTTGGTCATTAATTTGGTAATATATTTGGTCATTAATTATCACGTGATAAATGACCGCTAATTTGCTACTAGCGATCGCCAACTCAAAAGTGGTCATTTATATGCATATTTTGGTCACTTATCTCTCATGTTGTAATGGTGGTCGTTTAGATGCAATTTTTGGTCATTTTTTTAGTCATTTATCTCTTTTTAGTGGTTTCAGGTGCTCTACCATTGAGCTAGAACCCTTAAATAGAATTTTTTATGGATTGATATGAGAATAAAATTTCCAACAGTTAACACCATCTTGTCAAATTCTGGAAAATGGTCACATACCTAGGTAAGAAACAAAGATTACCCAATAGCCACCAAAAATGGTCATGTTAATGATAAACTTCTTTTGTCAAAATCTCTAAAAAATCAAGTGCACCTCATTCAATAAAACATAAGATTAATATGTATGCAGGATGATAGTCACCGATTATATCATCTAGGATTCACATATTTACTAAGCAGAGGAGTATATGGAGAGGTCTTAGGATTAATGAAATTTTATATTAAGGGTTACATTGCACATGGGACATATATTGCATATGATAGGTAAATATATTTTTGAGAGTATCACCTAGTAAGGAAAGTACTATTACAATGGGATTATCCAACTAATCCTCATTCAAAGAAGAGAGAGCATCTCTAGATGATAAAGCATGCCAAAAATGGGGGGGGCACACTTTCCTCGAGTGGAGAATATATGGAACGTGGACCAAATAGGTGATGCACTCCCTAAATTGAGTGGTCAAAGAAAAACAACAAGAACTTCAAGGTGGCAGTTTTGAAATTGCCAGCTTTCTCAATTTTTACAATGTTTTATATTATGGCCACTTTTCAGAAATCCTGTGGCCACTTTATATTAAAATACATGTGTCTCTTTTTATAAAAATATAGATTCTTTCATCTTTGCTTAGATTGTTTCTAGTATTTTTAATATATAATTGATGGCATTCTTGTTTATGTGATTTATCTTAAGCCGGGTTTAATTTTGTAACAATGTCCATAGAAGAGGATATAAACATCATATTTGATTGAGAATCCTATTTCCACAACATACAAATATCCAAGGAATTAATAAATTTTGTTTAGTTGACAGCTCATTACATTCAAATTTATTCTATCAATTATTTGGATAAGTTTTGGAGGTACAAATCACTGAGTCTACTAGTACTAAGTAATTGAGTTTCCTCTTCTCTCCCTTTGAAGATAGGCAACTCATTCTATATAACAGAGGCTGACATTTTGAATGAAAAAGTGGAAAATACCTATTTCAAAAGTATCTCTTTCCGACCTCCACAAGCATCCATGTGTCAATTTAGAAAACATGCTTACATCACTCCTACATATTAATATGTCCTTTGCTGGAAAGTGTAAAGTGTATACCATTAGAGGAAGATGGAGACAATTTTTTCTCAACAGGGAGGAAATGATGAGATAGTTGAATTAGTCAACAATGTAGTATTGTAGTATATATGTGTTCTCAGAGTTAAGTGTGAATCTCACCTACTACTCCACCTTACTCTCACTTACCTTATTGTAATTGTAAACTTCTAATTTCAACTCCCGAGACAAGGAATTAAACACCCACTATCCACTTTACTCATCCCTCTGGAGTTAAGGAGAGACAACCACTAATTGCTCATTCATCACCCCCTGAGTCAAGGAGACAGATACCCATGAATCACTCTATTTGATTGATTCCACTCCATTTTTGGACTCTATTATTTTTATAAATACATAATGAATATAGAGCACAGTTTGGCAATCTTGTATTTTGCTTGCATCCTGACTTTCTTGTTTGTTTTCTTTTATGTATTTTTCATTACTATCCACTGTGCTCATGTCAGCACCCCACAAAAACTTGAAGTGATTTTTTCACAAATACATTATTTTATTATTTTATTTGTTTTGTTGTTCAATGACCATATGTAGCTCAGATGTATTGCTTGTGGTAGATGTCTTGGGCACTCCCTCACTAGTCGTGCTCTGTTTGTATATGTGTTTTAGTCTCACTGAAAATTTTTGGTTGCATGAGGACATTAACTTCAACTTGTCATTTTTAATTACTGATACTCAATCATGAACTTAGCAGTGGTCTTGTTGCATAGACAGAGCAGTTAGATGCACTTCCTAGAGCTCTAGGTAATCATTGTGGCAACCGAATTTTTCGCTGCCATCATGACCTACAAACGCAGAAAATTTCAAAAAGTTTGCAGGTGTATGATGAATTAAAACCTCTAACTGAGGAGTCCACTAGTATGTTCTATCTTCCCCCCTGCATATTTAATGTGAATGCATAAATGATTTTCATGCTTTTTAAGCTTCCACTTTTAAAATAACTATTTTGTTTTGTGTATAATCTTTTAAACATTTCTTTCATAGGTTATATCTAACGAGAGAAGGGAAAAGGTTTAGTTATCACGGGATTGCACATAAAAACTCCCAACTTACGAACTACTCTTATAAGAAATATGAATATCTCTCTCTCACCTAGAGAATCACTGTTGATAATGGGGCCTACAGGATGTGGCAAGTCTTCCTTGTTGCGTGTTATAGCAGGACTGTGAAATGTGGGTGAAGGGATAATTTGAGGACCATCCCAAAAGGAAATTTTTTTCCTCCACAAAATCCATATATGCCACTTGGTACACTTCGGGATCAATTACTCTTTATAGTATCTGATAATAGCTTTAAATATCTAAGCGATGAAAATATGTTGAGATAAACCTGCCTACTGTCACAAGTTCCAGGCCCATTATTTTCTCTCTCTATAAACCTGGCCACTTCTTTAGGTTACTAGGAAAATATTAATATTTCCTCAAGTTATCACCTCATTTGCCATGATTCTCCAATATCAGGATCATATCCTCCCATGAGTATTCTTCCTCCTCTAAATTTTGTCAATTTATAAACACCAGTCTACTATTTTTTTATAAAAATTTCTTAAGTTGATTGTACATGTGACAGTAGTCCATGCGAAGATATCTGAACCTTGAAATTTCCATAGGAATCAACCAAAGCACCAGGAATTGGCTGATGTCTCCAATTATAGCCATTCCTTTGACAATATGATACACTTGTATCAACGGTGTTAAGTTTCCATAGGAGATCTCCATCACCTTTACCGCATGAAGGAATATCCCACCCATTATCATGATTTGCACTCCTGTCATTCATACTTCCAATTACAATCCTTAACAAAGGAATTATTCCAATTCCAATCCTTGACAATTAGGGAGTCCTTTTAATTCCAATTCTTGACGATGCAAGAGGAGGAGCACTTTTTCCTTTAATGCTTGGAGGAGGATCCCTTCCAATTGCAACTCTTGGTGGAGAGGAAACCCTTCCACTTATTAACTTGAAAAGGAAGAGGAAGTATTTCCAACTCCCATCCTTGACAAGGGAGACATAGTCCTTCCAATTCTAATCCTCAATGGAGAAATATTGAAATCATTGTCATTATAGCATGTAGAATGCTTCTGTCCATATACAAGTTCAAGAAAAGCATCTACACTTTCTGGTCGATGGGAATTCTGGAAATAATAAATAATATTCAATCATAATGTATAAATATATGATAATGTTACCCAGAAGCCGAATTCAATCCTACACATGCATAATATGCAACATCCCCCATGAGGTTGTGACAACATCTCTCCCATACTAGGCTAAGAGCACCTCTATTCTCTTGGTGCAATAAATAGAAAAAACTGAAAAGGGTAGTAATACAAATTGGTGCTTACATAGGAGAAAGTAAAGGATAGGAATCTCATCCAAACACTATAAACAAAATGAGCAAGCATGCAACAATGTATCAACTTTATTTGAATGAGTGGTAAGACTACTACTTTTGTCTTTGGGATGTTTTTTGTGCAAAGAATGTGGGTGTCAATATGGCCATCCATAATGGTAGCATAGAACTCATTGAACAAAATTTGCTTGTCAAGATACTCCTAATACTTTACCCGATTACCACGAGATGGTACTTTGTTCCCTATTTTTAATGTTCTATGTTCAGTGATTATTACAATATGAATGCACATGGATCTTGCATCCAAGGAACGAGATACAAATGCAACAAGTAGATAATAAATAAGCAATCCACCATGCACAACAAAATTTTCTGAAACTCATAAATAAAACACAAAAATCCAACCTGTGTAGTCTCCTGAGCGCTCATAATCTATAATAAAGTGTGTGATAACAAGAGTCCGTATAACATATCCAATATTTTCTGCATCTTCATGTTTAAGTAATTGAAATGCAATTCCCACACACTAGCCCTTGTCATTGAAAGAAGGTCCCCTAGAATTTCCAGCATTTATGGCAGCATCAATCTGAATTGATCAAATCAAATAGGACACCTGCACAAATTGAAACAACCAATTAAGATTCAATCCCATACGGTACAAACTTTCTAGTCATTGCAAGCAGTGCAAAAGATTCAGTTATATTGATGACAAAACACTCTAATTGCGTATGAAACATTCAAAAGAAAATAAAAGTACTCAACAAGTCACCTACACTCCTAGAAGCTCTATGGCTCCATGCACATATGAAAGAACTTCAATGCATGGTTCAGATTGGTCTAAATCGAAGGCATGCGTGGTTCAAATTGGTCTAAATCAAATGCTAGCTTGTTAGACAAGGTCCTTGTTTGGATGCTCTCCATGTAAAGAGATCGGAGCCTCAAACCATCAATTCTTGCAAAGTTCGGCAATGACCCACTCATTGCCTCTGTGATGTTCAAGGTTGTACTGATGATTCACAGGCTTGGGTGTATAGGAATCCTCTAGAGGAGTTATCTCAAGTAACCATATCTGGGCCTCAGAGCTTCAATGCAGCAGGCAGATAATGGGATCCACTCCTGCTGGTATACCAGATCCTCCTCATTGTTCTGTCTATCTGATATTTCTATTGACAGGTTGATTCCACACAACTTCTCATTGGATGCACCAGGCCTCTCCCAAAAATGGGGCATTCAAGATGAGATCTACAGATCTCATCTTCAGTCCACATTCTAGGTTACACCCATAGAGAATTTCTCACCAAATCTCCATTACTACTACATTACTGATCCAGGAAGTTCACCGAAATGAAAAATTATGAGAATTGCTGAAAAGTTTAAAATTAAACATCTATCATCGATTCGTCTTTTCCATCACTTTATGCTTCTAATGTTAATTGATTACATTGTTGCTTGAATTTACCCTGTTTGAAAAATGAAACATTTGTGATCCGCTCTTAACGATAACTCAGTAATTGATCAAGCATGACTATTTGCAGAGTAGACTGGAACTTTCTACAACATAATGTATCCATTGCGTGACGTATAACTTTTTGTGCTCTCACAATTTCTATGCATGTGCAAGTAATGAAGATCAAGCAACATAAGAAATCGTAGGCCAAAATTTTGTCAATCTGGAAATGAATTCTGAGGTATAATTCCCTAGATTAATGTGTGGGTACTCTAGTTTATTCTTGTTATCTACATGATGTCCATAATAATTGCAAGTGTTACTACTGTAGTGCAAACCATAAGAACCATGGAGACTCCTCATAATCACCTAAAAATGGGTGGAACCAAGAATGCCTAGGTTTCCTATAGCGGTAGGCATTGCCATTACAGAGCAAACATAGGCACCATGGAGACTCCTAATGATGGAACTTGCTTGTTCATGGTTCTGCCTATTTGAGAGCAGGAAATCATTAAGAGAGTACATGGTAGATAACTAATACTCTGCATATAAGGATATTAGACTTTTGGTTCATCTGATTCTTGAATACCTACAAACCAACCCAAGAAAACCCAAACCATGTAATGTTCTCCTCTATTTTCTTTAGCCATACATTTCATTGTCTTTATTAGTTGCATGCAAAAGGAAAAATGAATTGAGTACTTTCATCTAAATAAAATCAATAGTAAAATAAAAAACATCTAAATACTGCTTGTGGCTATATTTTTTTTTCTACATGGTACCTATTACCAATAAATATAGGGGCATTTTGGATTTACAGAGGGACTCTTTCCAGCACATATCAGAGCAAAGGCATAAATATATTTTGAGTTGAATAAAGGGTTTTTTTACGTTAACCAACCACAAAGCATCCCTGGGATTGTCTTCTACATCAAACAACATTAGCTAAAAGGACACTTACATCTATAAAGATCAGTTATGGGCACATTTTCTAGGTATCCTATGCATGTTAAGGCCTTCTAACAACCTAATCCTTCAATCCAGGCATACTTTGGGCATTTCTGCTGATGTTTCAGCCTCCCAACAATAATGAATCTCAGATATGGGCAAGTCTGGGCATAGTTGCAGTAGTAGATAGCCACATTAGACCAATTATGGGCAGTCTTGTGGGTGAGAAAGCAACAATAAACCTGTTGTTGCAGCAACATCCCCCCCCCAAAATTTTGTACATATTGGGGCCCCTCCTTTTAGTTTTAGAAAGGCTGCCTTAAGAGGCCATTTCCATCTTTTATCTTTGTTCTCAACAGAAAATCTTGCCTTGAAAGCATCCAAGTTTTCTTCCAAAATGATAGAATTCGTGAAGCCTTCCCGAAGATGCAGAGCTTTTCAGAATCCTTCCCCGCAGTTTCAGAAGCATTCGAGTTTTCATCCCGAAACAGCGGGAGTTAATCGCATAAACCTCCCGAAAAAAGACTTAGAAACTTTCGTTGGAAAGTTGCGGAAGCCATTGGATAATTCCTTCTGAAACGGCGGAGGAATTCAAGAAAGCTCCATAGTTGCGGAGGGATTCGGGGTTTCCTCCCGAAACGGCGGAAATCATTCGTCTAAGCTTTCCGAAAAGGGACTTAGAAAACTTTTCGAATTTTTGTGGAACGCCCCACGGAACAATTCAAATTTCCTCCCGAAACGGCGGGAACCATTCGTCTAAGCTTCTCGAAAAGATTTGGAAGTTCTTGTTAAAAAATTGCGGAAGCTATTGATGAATTCCTTCCGAAACGGCGGAAGAGTTCAACAAAGCCGCCCGAAACTTGTGGAAGCTATCCGTCAAAACCTTCTGCAACTACGGAAACCTTCGAGTTTTCGTTCTGAAGCCTCACCGAGAGAAATTTTGCGGAACCGTTTGGGTTTTCCTTCCGCGATTGCGGAAGTCTTTTGCGGAAGCCTTCACCATATCCTTCCGAAACCCTGCGAGGACTTAGAAAACTTTTCGAAAGTTGCGAAGCTCACCAAGAGAATATTGCGGAACCATTCGCTCATTCATTCCGAAATGCCGGAGTCATTCGCTAATCCGTTCCGCGGAAGCCAATTGGGAAAGTTGTCCGCAACCACGGGAGCATTCCCGAACCCCGCGAGGACTTAGAAAACTTTTCGAAAGTTGCGAAGCTCACCGAGAGAATATTGCGGAACCATTCCCTCATTCATTCTGAAACACCGGAGTCATTCGCTAATCCGTTCTGTGGAAGCCAATTGGGAAAGATGTCCACAACCACGGGAGCATTCCCGAAACCCGCAAGACTTAGAAAATTTTTGAATTACGAAAACTTTGCGTGAAGATCTCCCGAAACAGTGGAAGCCTCCGCGTTATCCTTCCGAAAGACTTGAACTTTGCGAAACGTCTTGGATTTCCCTTTCGCGACGTGGGAACCTTTTGCGGAAGCCATTCGCCATTTCCTTCCGAAACGGCGGAAGCTTTCGCTATGTCTGTCCGCAATGGCGGATGGAATTCGTGAGTCGATCCCGCGGATAGCGGTCGTGCACGTAGATTGAGATTCCTCAACATGACCACAACGTACAAGTATTTAAGCCGCATTTTAAATGCACCAGATACCACATTAAACCTCGCACGTGCCCAGTTCATTTAAATAAACGGTGGGGTCTCGAGCCAAACACATTGTTATTTTTTGGTTGGCAAACGCTGTGGAATGCCGCGCAACCGCTCCAGCTCAACTCGCTTGTCCACGTCCTCGTCCACCTCATTCAGCCATCTTCATGGTGCCAGGTAGGAGGTTTTAACCGTTAAATTTGTTTCTTCCACGCGTCAAATTACCTTTGGTTTTTTCTTTTTTTGAAGACGATAGGCATTGGTTGGATTTTGATGGGCAAAATGTCCGTCATGGGCTATTTTTCCCGTCAATACGGTCTAAATTTCATATTTCCTGTCATATAAAAGCAAAGAAATTGTGAAAACGTTTGTATATTGTGTAAAGACCATCAGTTCTGACGGGTGGAATCTTTCCAAATTCCTAACCTGACCGCATGCGTCGTTATTTTTGCTTTTAAAGTCGCCAAGCCTCGTCAAACATCGGGTTCCTTTCAGCCAAAACCATAGAGTGACTGCCCGAGAATTTAAACCAGCCACTACCCCGTTCAAATTCTAAACCAGCCATAGGATGCCTCGTCAAACATTATAAATAACAATAGCGGTTAGGATGAAACCCCTCGCCTGTTTGTCAACGCGGAGGGTCATCCCTGGTCTCGTATTAAATTTGTTTCAACCCTAGACTCGCCCGCCACTAATCATTAAAAGCACCATGGCGAAGGACACCATCCCTCCTAGAGCTGGACTGAGAGCAGGTTGCTTCCGCAACATGCTTATCCTCTCAGGAGCATTCCAAACCCGCCCCTTTAAAAGAATTAGGATGTTTAAATCTAGATTTCTTGTTTGGAATGGTGTATTTGCTTCCTAACATATAGCTTCACATTGTATTTATCTCGTTGACATGTTAAAATGGTGATGCTCTCTGTTAAAATCTCACAGTATGTTGCTCAATTTTATAATGACTTGTATATGGTTGCTATTAGGGATAAGTCAAAATGCCCAAAGGTGGTAGGAAGAAGGCTAAAATGACAGAAAAACAGCCTACCCCACTTAAAACTGAGACCACACTCCAGGATACTAGGTGCACCGCCGGTGTTCCTCCTGAAATCCGATGGGGTGACATCTATAGGATGATCCGAGACCAAGATGTCCCGGACATGTTGCTAGAAGAGGGGCAGATCTATCTCAATATCAGAACCTCAGGCATAGCTAGAGCTGCTACCGGCCCTAAACTACTCCCATGTTCTGAAGTAATCGGGTGGATACTCCAACATACCAATGCTGAAGCAAGAGTAATTCATGACAGCGGGAAGATAGCCATTGCCTCATTTCACCCAGCATACCTGGCGGCAGCCTACAAATTTCCCCGCGCCCAGCAATCTCTGATTGATGAATGGCTGGGCCAGATGAACAACATTGAAATGGCCAAAAAGCTGCTAGTGGCAGGCAAGCATTTGAGAAAGAAAGGAAATGACGAGTATGACGTCTAGAATCTGAGACCCCCTTTTAGATTGATCGCCTTGATGTTGTGCAGAATCTTCGGCATGCCAGATGGAACTGTGTACAAGATTTAGTGGGTCCCTATCATCCACTTCATGGCATTTAAAGGAACGGTGTTTGACTGGACCACTCTCCTATCAGACAGTTTGGCCTCAATGGTAGTTGCTGCAAGAGAAGGACTGGCCTTGAAGAAGGTAGAATTTTTCATGTCCTCATATCTTATTGATTGTGTTTTGGCCAAGTTATCTTTCCCCAAATTGGGCTGCACATGGGATAAGGCCACCACCCAGTTTATACCGCTTTCAGGATGTTGTGGGCTCAGAATTACAAACCTAGCTATAAGCTCATCTGTGAGGGGTTCATCATGCCCCTATATGAGCAGCTATTCAAGGAAGAGCCCAACTGCCTGTCGGAGAATGCCATGGAAGTCCTTGAAAATTATGGATATTTTTATTTCTCGGAGCAAGGCACCTATCTCAGAATGTTTGGAGGAACTAAAGCTCCATACATTTTGCCAAGATATGCTACAGATTATGTGGTCCTTAAAGAGGCAGTGAGACAGATTTTCCTGGATGAAATTGGAGCCGTACTCAACAAGCAGCATAAGGCCTCCTTTCCCCCTCTACCTTTTTGCATAGGATCTTACAAGTTCTCGGGGGTTGCCTCAGCCGAAGAGTTTGTTCAAGAGCTGAAAGCCTTCCACTTCGGTGAGGTAATCTTCCACAGGAATGACAGGAAGGGAAAAGTTGCTGAGCACTGTAAGGAGATTTATGCTCATTTTGAGTGCTCTCATTATCATGATGCCGAGGAGGAGGTATTCAGAGGCATCAGCAACATGGCTGAGCTGCGAACCTTTCGCCAAGGCAGTGGAGCAAGTTCTAGCTCTACTAGGACCTAGGAAACTAGTCATCAGAAGGAGAAAGAAGCTGATGAGGCCCGAGCTCAGGAAGAGCTCAGATTAAAAGAGGAAGAAAGGTTACTACGAGAAGCTGAAGAAGCCAGATTACAGCAGGAGGCTGAGGAAGCGAGGTTGCTGCAAGAGGCTGAAGTTGTCAGATTGCAGCAAGAAGTAGAAAATGAGAGGCTACGCAAAGAAGCTGAGGAAGCCTAGCAGCAAAAGGAGGCTGAAGATGAAAGGCAGCAGAAAGCTGAGGAAGAAGAGAAAGGGCAACGAACTGAGGTAGAGCGCAAAGTAGAAGAAGAGCTTAAAGAAGGTGAAGATGCCCAGGCAGGAGGCTCCAGTGCACAGGACATGGAAATTGACATACCTCAAACAAGTCTCTCTGGCACTCAAAACGTGGAGGCAGACGCAGCATAGGCTGGTGGCTCTGGTACCCAAAATGTGGGAACAGATCAAGCTCAGGTAGTCCAGACCCCACCAGCGGAGGTAGAAATAGACATTATGGACCTCCCAATTGTCCCATACACTCCATCAGGAGAACATACGGTATCCAGGTGGGATGAATTTGTCTATGACAAGAAAAGGAAAGCAATGGTCCTTAAATCGGAAGAGAGGATCAAAAGACTCTTCCAGGAGGATATTATTACCCACCGGGAGATCACTGTAATGCGGAATACAAATAAGGATCCCTTAGCTATGGTATCCGTAGTTGTAGAGACAGCAAAAGCATCACTGGACAATGTAGGTGATATAATTAGAGAAAATGCATCGACAAAGAGGAGAGCTCATATGCTACAACATACTGTGGCTAATGAGCAATCCTACAGAGATCTTGTGGTGAACAAGTATAATCACCTATCTGTCGAGCATAAAGAGCTATCAAACAAGTATAACCAGCTGGAGGAAGAGAAGGAACAACTATCATTCTTGATGATGATTGTGGAAGCAGAAAAGAACGATGCAGGAGCCAGAGTGTCCCAGCTAGAAGCAGACAAGCTAGCATTAGCTGAGCAATTAGAGTAAGCTGAGAGCAGAACGATGGACATGTCTCCCTTCCATGAGCTGTCCTGCAGCATCCTGAAGCAAATGCATGACACTCAGGGGCTAATCACTAATGAAGTTTGCAAGCTCAAGGCCATGGTGGTCAGGTTAAAAGAAGTTAATGCCGAGGCCCATAGGCTTAAAGCTAAGCACACTCGGGTTAAGGCAAATATCCTGAGCCAGATAGAATGGCGAGAAGGAAAGGTGGATTTCCCCACACATCTCCCATTCAAGTCTGTGGAGGCTTTTAATGAAGACATAGCCCTTTTGGACTTCTGCAGAAACTGTGGCAGTAAGCTAATGGCCAGTGTACAAGGGACAAGGGATAGGATCAATGGTCTATATCAAAGAATTCGGGGAGTGCATGACAGGTGCAAATTGAATTTCTCGCAATCCCTCGATGATTTCCTGGGTGAAGAACAACGCTTGGATGAACTAAAGGAAGAACTAGGCATCCAAACTGAATATGTGAAGAAAATTGATGTCCTAGAAATTGACGACCTCCAACATTATATTGGAATGTCATCAGTCCACAGCCATTTGCTTAAAGAAGTGCATCAAGCTGTAGTAATGGAAGT
Organism: Larix kaempferi; assembly: GCA_027924585.1. Lineage (NCBI taxonomy): Eukaryota > Viridiplantae > Streptophyta > Pinopsida > Pinales > Pinaceae > Larix > Larix kaempferi. Next base: position 1,273,513 of record BSBM01001166.1, on the reverse strand, counting down.
TCAAGGCATTGGAGCAGAGCTTAGAAAAAATGTGACTTCTCAGAAAATATTGCTCCCTGCTTTCGCAAACATAGTCATAAGGGACACTGGCATTTGGTATAGTTATATTGCAGAGGTGGAGAAAAAAGCAGAAACCACAGCTGTGGCAGCTAGCTCAATTCCCTCTCTCCCAACAGTAACAGAAATTCCAGCTGGCTCGATTTCTTCTTCCCAGGCAGCAGCAGCAGCAACAGTGGGTTCGAGTACCTCTTCCTAGGCAATAGCAGCAGCAACTGTTGGATCTAGTGCTTCTCTTCCAACTGAAGCACGCGTGCAGTAGTGAAAGCGGTGAGTTAGAGCGTGAATTCTGATTTTTTGTATTTTGGGCTTTTCATATGTGTAAATCGTGGAAGCTAGGGGACAGCTGTCCCTACTTTCTTTTATAATAATTTCTGTAATTAAAAGGGAGTCACATTCTATCTGTTATAGAATAAAATTTCTGTAGATGACAAGTGTAAAAGGCCAGGTGGCATCCCAAAGGGCATTTTTGTAATTATAAATAGAAGTTAGGAAGTAGTGAACAGGACTTTTGGCAGGGAATTATTTTCCAGACTTGTATGGGCTGTGCTGCACATGTTTTAAGAAAATAAAATCTTCTAATGAAAGCCTGGAGAGGACGTTTTGCATGGGAATAAAGAATGGATGTGTATTGGATTATTCTGGTGGCTTCCATGCTTTAATGTGAGATCATTCTTACTGTCTGAATTATTTCTTTGTAACAATGATTTTTACTCTTTTCTGTGCAAACGATTTCTCTATTTTGTAAGCAATGAATGTGTTTTATATTAAATCAGGAGCTACCTTCTGATATCTTTATCTTTGCTGTAGCTTTCTCTTTCAGATCCAATAGCTATCTGTTCTTTCTTTAAGATAATTCCTATGGCTCATTGCTTATGTTTTAAATTTGCTCCTTGCAGGGATAGTTAGATTTATTTCGGTTCTAGACTTAGATCTGTTTCCAGTTTTGCACTTAGATTAAACTTAGACTAGGCACTTGCATATCATTATAAAACATAAAATCCAAAAGAAAGGTGGATCAGGCCATAACCGATATAGCTGGAATACAACTCCAAATCCACGGTTGCCGGAACCTCTAACCGGACGGATTCCCTATACCAAACGGTAGATAATCTAATTGGGATAATCTATTGGGGAGAATCCCTTTTTGATTGATGCTACAATATCCGAGGCATCAACAAAACCCATATGACTTTCACCCTGGGCATGCTAGCTCAAATTTAGGCCTGTTCCTGTGCCTAATAGTGGTAAAAAGCAGTCTCATCTCTAAATCTGGGCACCAAATAAAAACCAAATCTATCCAAGGTAGTAAGAAGTTTGTAAATGTAAACTTGAGAAAGAATAAAAGCAAACATACAACATTATGACCACCATCAGAACCTCTACTTATCATCACCAAATGAGCAACAACATTCTAGGAGAAAATATCTCTCAAGTTATTTAGCCTAAAATGTAGTGAGATATAAGATAATTACTCTATGAATGTTCAATTCATTAAGCTGCACTCGTATGTTACTACATACACTTTGTATTTTTCCAACGTTGTAGCGTCAGCATAGCATACAAGCACCCAAAATGGAACAAGAATTGTAGGTTGACATCTCATCCTACATGCAACTTTCCATCTTAGCCTATAAGGGATGGTAGCCAATAGGATTCTATAGGAAAATATGGTAGCCTACAAGACCTTGCAAGCTGATATGGTTTCCTACAAGGCCCTGTAAGTTGAAATATTGACCTACGGGGTCCCCTTCCTTAAAGTTGATATGAGCTGATGAGAGTCAATTGTAAGCACAATATTCAACTATTAATACTTGACCTAAATTGACCTAGCATGCTAAACTTATTGTACTAAATATAGAGATACATAGATTACAAAAATTGATGGATGAGGATTTGAAAATAACCCTCTGACTAGAGGTTCTTGGATGACCCTTGTCATGATTAAACAAAAAAAGCAAAGAACATGAGAAACCTACTACCTGGGAGGTCTAGGGTGTTGTTTATTGTCAATGTTAGAGTCGAGGATGATGAATTCTGGCTGGGAGTATTGTTTTCATCTTCGTCATGCATCTCACTTGGCCCATTATCTTGAGGTTCTGTGTCATCCTCTACAACTACAACATTTAAAACTTAGTGAACCTTGATCATGGCATCATTAGCTGCAACTTCCTTTTTATCTCTATCTACTGCTAAGAATATTTCTCTTCCATAGCCTGAGCAATAAGGAATTTGACTAGCCATTAGATTTTAGTCATCTTGGATATATTTGCATCCCTACTCCTAGAAAACCAATATCTGGAAACCACTAGATGGATTCACTATCTACTTTACCAGACATGGTCATGCCTCTTTTAGCAGATTCCTTCTTCTCCAAAATGTTGATATCCTTCTTGATTGACTATGAGTGCCTCTGAAAACAAATGTTAGAATGGGTGGTTTTGGGATGACCATGCTTCAACCAACATTGTTTACCTTTCTCTCCACCATGAAACAAGGATTTTCCCTTTTTATCCTCCAAACCGATAACATACTTCCCTGTCATATTCCTACTCAAAACTTCCATACTAAATTGGGGTTGGTTGGTGACACTTAACCCTGATAAGAGAGGTTGTTGACCGTAGTGAAGTTTGGCCTTGGTTGCGACAGATACACCCTCTTAGCCCAAACATAGCATGCAAGACGACCTCAGACTCAGGGAGGTAGTCCTTGGACTAAAGGAACCCACCTAGAGGTTAGAATAACTTTTGTCATGTGAGATGGATAGGGATGTAGATCTGAGAAAATAAGAGACCAAAACAATGTTGAAGCCAAAAGCCATAGTTCAAGATTGTTAAAATCTGTTATTCTTATACTAGGAGGACTAGTTGCTTGAATGATGTTCATCCAGTGTTCTAAAAATTGGTGGATTGGACTCGAAATTGGTCGGTTTGAGAGAGTTCTAGGGGAGGGTTCCAAATCAATAACCAAATTGAATAGATCGATTGCTTTGATATCAAATCGGCTGAGTTGGACCTTGACTCGACTGGTTTAGTACCAAACCAGTCAAAATGATCAATCTTGTCTTTACTCTTAAATCGACCGGGTTGACTTGCAGAAGACTGGGGTGGAGGGGACCAAGTTTTGTACAAGTGAAATTGAATTCATTAATATTAAATGGTAATGCTAACTTCTAAAAGTAAAAGAATAGAAAATGAATGAGACATTCATTCATTAAGAAGATATACAACATCATTTTTTCAAATGGGAAGTGAAATGAACTGTAATTAATAATAATGCAAATGAACTATAATTAATAGCAATTCATAATCCAAATTGATTATGTACTACTGGGATAGGGCCCTTTCTGTGACACATATTAGAACAAAGGGACATTCAAGTGTATTATATTTCCTACTTAAAGGGTAGGGGACTATAATGAGACTTTCAAAGACATCCTGCTAGAAAACCTCATAATTGACCTGCTTTTGTGGTCATTTGTTGGACATTAATAAAATTATATCATCTTATCGTATCTACTCAAAAGGAGAACTAATTGAGGGGAGTGGAATAGTGATTGTGACGATTGACATGAAACATCACCTCCATAGGAATCAAATACTATTTCATAAAATATGTACTTACTGAGAATGTTTGGGTTTGCCTATGCTAAAAAATATTCCATTGCTACTGATATTCCATTACTCTCATGATATGTTGTAAACACCTTCATAGGAGTTGTGTGATGAGCCTTGAAGGGAATTTGTTGTAGTTCTGGATCCTATGGTAATATATCCAAAATTAATGGGAAGAAACCCTACATCAAGCTAATAAATCTAAGAGAGGATGCACCCACCCAATTTCTGGTGGGATTGAATGTGTTGTGTGGGGTTAAATGAATTTTACTTTGTTGAAGAGAGTTGATGGGAATTCAATTGTGTAGTCTGCAACTACTGACATTTTCAGTTATGATCTTCTTTAATAGTCATGTTATTCAGGATAATGATCTAACTTGTAGTCATGCTTCATACAATGAGGTCCATTGTGGAGAGGTTAGACTAAATTAGATGCATTATTTGGTGAGATGCCAATAAGTTTGGGAGGAAATAAATGTAGAGTGGTTTGACTGTGTGAGATGCCTTCCTTTGGTGACATACCAACAAGTTTTGGAGGCAAGGTGGCCCTATGAGATAATTGGGTAACCATACCACTTTCCATCAAGCTCTAATTGTATGGGGAATACTTGCACATTCTAAGCACATCCCAGCAAGGAAGCAAAAAAGGTTAACATCAAGGAACAATAGAATACACTACTCCCTAATAAGTTCCCATTGCCAATTTAGCCTTGGATTGAAGGCTTGTTTCTCAACATAAGACACCAATTAGTAGTTGTCAGTTGTAAAGCAGTTAGAAGTCAATTTGGATCCTTTCTTTTAACGTTGTTTGATAAAATTGGGTTTTGTAAGAGGTTAATGAATTTGGAATCTGCCTTTTCATTTCTAACTCTTCTTTTGAAATTAAATATAAATTTGGAAGTTCTCTTTGTACCAATCTCCTAATGCTTTGAGTTTAGTGCCCTGGAAAAGATGGTCTAGACTTCAGGGGATGGAAGGCATAACGTATGTTGGAAAGAACGTGTACCAACAAGTATGGAATCATGACCATACCTAGATACAAACAATAGATCTATTTGATACTAGAAAACATAAGACTAATTCTAAAGGATAACTAATCCTTTGCACAAAAAAACCATGAAATTACTTCAAAATGTTTGCTTGGATGAGATGCATGATTTGGTGAGATGCCAATAAGTTTTGGAGGAAATAAATGTAGAGTTGTATGACTATATGAGATGCCTTCCTTTGGTGACATTCACATTCCTTAAACCAAGTTAATTAAGTACCTGAATTTTCAGGCATTTCCTCCCAAACATCCTTTGCACCATTTTTCTGATCCTTTTTTCTCCATCCTCCATTGTAATGTTTAACTGCATCTGAAGTCATCTTTGCTAGATTTTCTGAAAACCAAATAAGGATATTAGACTTTTCGTTCATCTGATTCTTGAATAACTACAGACCAACCCAGGGAAACCCAAACCATGTAATGTTCTAACTTCTCCTCTATTTTATTTAGCCATACATTTCATTGTCTTTATTAGCTGCATGCAAAAGGAAAAATGAATTGAGTACTTTCATCTAAATAAACTCAATAGTAAAATAAAAAACATCTAAATACTGCTTGTGTCTATATTTGTTTTTCTACATGGTACCTGTTACCAATAAATACGGGGGCATTTTGGATTTATAGAGAAACTCTTTCCAACACATATCTGAGCAAAGGCACACATATATTTTGAGTTGAAGAAAGGGATTTTTTACATTATCCAACCACAAAGCATCCCCAGGATTGTCTTATACATTGAACAACATTAGCTAAAAGGTCACTTACAACTATAAAGATCAGTTATGAGAACAGTTTCTAGGTATCCTATGCATGTTAAGGTCTTCTAACAACCTAATCCTTCAATCTAGGCATAATTTGGGCATTTCCGCAGATGTTTCAGTGTCCCAACAATAATGAATCTCATATATGGGCAAGTCTGGGCATAGTTGCAGCAGTAAATATCCACATTATACCAATTCTGGGCAGTCTTGTGGGTGAGAAAGCACTACTCACTATAGCCTGGATACAAATGAAAGAAAAATTAGTATAGGTTGGTTTTGAAGTGTGCTGACTACACCCAGGCTATCAAATGAATGAGAAATCATAACATTTAGAAATTGTTATGCTTGGACATGAATGGAGTCAAATGACATAAGCTAACTGATTACCTTTACAAATCCTAACATGAAACCCATCTTGACACCATGCTTTTTGAGGAAAGAATCTTTATACTCTGAACGAAGTTGCATCAAATTTGTCCTGAAAAATAACATTTGATGCATCCAGAAAGATGCTTAAGTTTTTGTAAAGACTAAATTGAAGATATAGCAGTAAAAATTTCTTAGAAAAATGAATGATAGAAAAAGTTTATTCTACAACTATAAGAGGTATAGAGCATTAAAATGCATTCAAACTTTTGCTAGGAACATTTATGAATGTGCTTTACTTTTCTCTTATTCCACGATTCAAATAATATTGACATTTTTTGAAAATTCCTAAAAGAACGCTTAGTTTCCATACATACTTTTGGAGCAAACAAATTCTGATGATTAAATGGCTGGTGTAACAATGTAAACAAAAATATTCTCAGAGAAGGATCAATTATGATCCTTCAACCCTTGCTTCATAAATACATGTAACTACAAATGACCCATCTTGTATGGTATTTGATATTAACAAAAGTAATAAAGCTTTCCAACAACACACAGGCCCTGTGCTTATCATTCACATTTCTTCTATCATATCCTTTCTTGAACAAAAAAGGCAATTTTATTTCATGAATTTGCAACAGTGACGAATCCATTTTATCATTACCCTGCAGAACTTCGCCAATAGACATTATAGATCCATTTTATCCATGGTTCTTACTTCTTACCCCTGAATTTATCCCAAATGAGAGACCATCACGGAAAACTTAGGAGATGAGCCAAAGGTGCATCTCCACCTAATAATTTGTATGGCACTATGCCTATTAACACTAATCAAACACCAATGTACAAAGCCACACAAGCAAGTAGGATTACATGTATGCCTATTAGCAAGTCCCTTTGAAGGAAAATATTCAAATAAATGCAATAGATGATTAAATAAAATAACATAAATATATTGCAAAGAAAAACACCATAAAGGCAATATCAAACTAAATATGTATTTACACAATGTTGTCTCAAACACTATGTTATCTACACAACTGATGATAAAGTTGTTTACAAAATTATTAACAATGTCAATCCTATGCTGATAGCGATTCATCAACAAATAGAGACAACTGAACTAGTAGTTGGTAACCTAAGCATGTATGTACCTTCCATTAGTAACTTCAATTATTATTATTTAAATCACAAATACTTAAATGTCAGACCACTCATTTATAAATAGAACAAACACAAAATAACATATAACAACACAGAAGCACTTAAATCAACTCATCACTTGCAACCATTACAACACAAGCAACATATGTTGGTGAAATTTATCCAATCATTCTTACTAACAGAGTTCAAATATCAACCAAAGAGGGACCCTCATTAGGGTAATTTATAATAATGCACACAAAGAGAGACCCTCATTGGTGCCATTTGATAGGCTAGGGGAAAGAATTATGATAGAGAAGAGAAAAGTCTTGGTAGGTGGGAATGACAATTGACATGAACAAGGCAACAATTGTGCTCTAAAGTAGTGATCATGTTGGTGGTTCATCAACACAACACCGAGAGGTTTCAATAGAAAGTCTCACAGAAGTAATGAGCAAGAATGATGAGTGCACAACAACAAAACAATAACAGCTGGGAGATTAATGGGTGCATACAAATTTTGGCCTTGAATAGTGTTGAAAAACTATGATGAAAGTCATACTATACACCTCAAGGCTCAAATCATATGATTATTTATGCAACCAAATTACAGCTATAGCCAATAACATAGATTGAGATACCTGAGTAGTTCCATGACATATTGACTTGTGTGGGTAAAAATATTAACATGTTCAAAAGTTTGAAACTCTCCTTAAATGAACTGATTTTGGGGAAATAACTAAACTCAAGTCATCCATCAGACGATCATACTTCCAAACCTTGTGAGCTTAATTTTTATTATTCTATGCTCCAAATTAAATTTCTAAATAAAAAATAAATAATATGCATAATTTTATCATAAACATAATAATTGCATCTAATACATACACAACAACAGTATTTTAATGCACAATCAAAGAAAAATATAGGCTAAAAAACAATGGATTATTTCCAAATCTCACAAACATATTGATGTTGAAATAGATATATGAGAATATTTTCTTGCTCTAAATTTGATCTCCCAAGGTACCAAGGCTGTTGGTGAATGCTGGATGAGCCAACGCTCTTTATGAATTACTCCAGCAACTAATGTATTAATATCCCTCAACTTTACAGAGAGAGGAATGTTCCAACATATGGTTGTGTTTGGATATCAACATCATCATTTTCAGGACCTTGCATGCAATTAGGGTTTGCATGCAAACTCTAGGGTTTGCATGCAAACTCTAGGGTTTGCATGTATCCCAGTCACCAGGTTGATGCCTCCAACACCTTAGCCACCTTATTCTAGCACCCGGGAGCTTCTTACATCAGTTCTTTATCCCTCCTAGTCATGAAGGCGCCCACTTCTCACCTATTGCCAGAGAAGGGTGCACTTCTTCACCTACCACCTCAGTTTACACTTAGTTAGCTCCGATTCTCCTTGATTTGAGGCTAGTTTCACTCCCGACTAACTGTTTCACTCCGTTGGACCTCCAGATTGACTAGATGACTTGTTCTAACTTCAGTTAAGCCTCCCATGCACCCTCCACTGAGTCTCCTTCCCTACTATATTAGTGCTACACACTTCAGTTACACTTGTTACACTCAGTTAGACTCAGATTGACACCTGGATGACTGGTTCTTGTGCATTGATGACCACCACTGATTGATGATGAGGACTCCTAGTTGGAGTCAAGCTACATCATTCAATAATTTGAATGACCTTCTTACTCAATTCGAATTGCTTAGTCATTGTTACTGTATTGTATTGTAATTATTCACCCTTATTGGGATATTGAGCACTGTGCATGTTTTACACAGTTTTACACCATATTTTCTATGTTCATCTATTGTGATTGATTTACTTGTTCATTAGATCTGCTTTGACTAATTTTACATGGTATCAGAGCCATGGTAGGGACAAGATTTCTTTTCTACAGGTGTTCTACATGAAGAGAGAGCAATCTTTGCTCACCACTATATTTCAGCAGTGGCATGCAAAATCTCATGTGCATGCAAGGCTGAAAACATAGTGTTTGTTTGTGTGTGATTTGCAGGTTTCTTACTTCCTCCATGTGCATTCGCTAATGCAAATATGGAGAATTCTTCTTCACAAAATATTCTTACTCCATTCAACTATGATGAATGGAAACCAAATATGATTGCATTCTTGAAGAGATAATGTCTTTTTGATATGTGCATTGGTAATACAAGAGATTTTGATTCCGATGAAGAGGAGAATGATTGGCTCAATGATTATGACATAGATTTTGGAGAAATGTGTCTTGTTATGTCTCCTTGTATGCGCTACCTCAGTAATACTGCTGAAAATCCAAGTGATCTATGGGTCCAACTTGACAGAGAATTTGGAAAGCAGGAAGAGGAGGATTATGCTAGCCTTTTGGAGAACAACCCTAGTGAGATCTTCTAATGTGTTCTTTCCGATCATGTGTTGGCCTCAACAATTGTTCAAGATGAAGAAGAAACTGTAGATTCAAAACTCACTTTCTCAATGTCTTCTATTTTGAATTCTAAGCAAGATAAACCAGCTCATACTCTAGATTCTGAAGAGGTTCTTGAATCCTCTCTTTCACATGAGTTTGCTGGCATGCAGAATAATGATCTACTTGAAGTTTTGGAGGTAAAATCTGATTTTGGAGGTGAAGCATTCGCCCTCCTTGATTGCATGCCTCCTATAGACTTATGTTCTATCATTTGCAAAGTTTCTCAGATTTTTAATGAAGATGAAGAGCACTACCATTCACTTGAGTTTAATTCTCATGCACTTTTTGCTGATTTTGGTTTTGATCTCACCCTTGTTGGTTCAAAGGAGATCTCAAGAAACCATTCATCTATTTTTGGAGCTGATTTAACTTCTATTAATAAGAAGTTCAAGTTTCAAGATATATTTTATCCGATTGGAGCTATTCCTACCTCACTTGGTTCGAATCACAGGTTCCTGGATCATCCTTATATTTTCAGATTTGTTCTCACCATTTTCGGTATGAAGAGCAAGTTCTTAAAGTCTCCACATTCGCTTGCATCCACTGATGGAGAATTCAAGCTTGAGTTCTCACCATTTTTGGAGCATGATCCATTTACTCCCAAGAGTAAGATACCTCCAGACATATCTACTTGATTTTGGAGCAGTTAAATATTTTGGTGTGCTACAGTCTATTTTGAGGGGGGGTATTTTTTCCCATGAGGTTTTCCCCATTTCCTCAGTTTATTGACTGTTATTAGTTTGGATTATTATTGTATTGGGGTGACCTTTGATCTCAGTTACCAGGGCCCTATCATTTTTTTTTTTTGCACATCATAATCTAGCTTGAGGGGGGGTGTTTGAATATCCACATCATCATTTTCAGGACCTTGCATGCAATTAGGGTTTGCATGCAAACTCTAGGGTTTGCATGCATCCCAGTCACCAGGTTGATGCCTCCAGCACCTTAGCCACCTTATTCTAGCACCCGGGAGCTTCTTACATTAGTTCTTTAGCCCTCCTAGTCATGAAGGTGCCCACTTCTCACCTACTGCTAGAGAAGGGCGCACTTCTTCACCTACCACCTCAGTTTACACTCAGTTAGCTCCGATTCTCCTTGATTTGAGGCTAGTTTCACTCCCGACTAACTGTTTCACTCCGTTGGACCTCCAGATTGACTAGATGACTTGTTCTAACTTCAGTTAAGCCTCCCATGTGCCCTCCACTGAGCCTCCTTCCCTATATCAGTGCTACACACTTCAGTTACACTTGTTACACTTAGTTAGACTTAGATTGACACATGGATGACTGGTTCTTGTGCATTGATGACCACCACTGATTGATGATGAGGACTCCTAGTTGGTGTCAAGCTACACAATTCAGTAATTCGAATGACCTTCTTAGTCAATTCAAATTGCTCAGTCATTGTTACTGTATTGTATTGTAATTATTCACCCTTATTGGGATATTGAGCACTGTGCATGTTTTACACAGTTTTACACCATATTTTCTATGTTCATCTGTTGTGATTGATTTTGTTAACACCCAAAAAGTGTTCACTACCTCATCTACCACATTATATGGCTCATTTGTCCATTTTCCTACCATATTTCCCTTAAAATCCCAAGAAATCCCACTAAAAAGCCTCCAAAAGGCCTACAATGCCTCCAAAAGGCCACAAAACCCTCAAAATAGCCTCAAAAAGGCTAAAAAACCCCCTTTTCCTCCAAAAATAGCAAAAATCCCCTAAAAAGGGAATTAAAAATATAAAATAATGAGGAAAAGGAGGAAAAAACCCTATACAGCTGCCCTAAACCATGTGTTTCCTAAAACCATGGGTCAGCACTCCACCACCAAAAAACTATAAATAGGTGATGGAGATCCCTTATTCCACATCCACAATCAAGTATACCCTTACTCTGCCAAAATCTCTCTTGAAACCTTAGTTCACCATTGAACTACTTTCACCTTGAGAGCCCTTTTTGGCCCATTCCCACCATTGGAGAAAGAGAAGGAGCAGATTGGAGCTTGGAGCAACCCTCTTGGACATTGCAAGGGCTTCATCAACCTTCACATTGAAGGTAACATTAATACAAAAAAGCCATTATTTACATCTTTTATTTATGTTTCATGCATATGTTTAAAGTAGTTTATATCTTTGTTTTAGCTTAATAATTTACATTTACTGAACTGCTACTAAGGAGTCCATTCTCCTTAGTAGGTGCTCATTTGCACAAGCTAGGGGTAAAACCCTAGCTACAGTTTTGGCGACTCCCCTAGATTTTGAATTTCTGGTTTTCGTTTAAAATTTTTTTTCCTTTCAGCTGTCCCTTTCGGCCGCCGTACATCACGTCTTTTCCCTCTGCAGTTGCGTCCCGACCGCGTCTTTCAGGCCTTTACCTGCGACCCGACTGCGGCTCTCAGACTGTTTCCGACGCCCTACCTGCGGATTCAAGTCTGTTACCTGTGATCCGACCGTAGCTAATCAGCCTATTTGCTGCGATCTGACTGCGCCTGTCGGCCTTTTTACGGCGTCTCGACTACGGCTTTCAGCCACTTTCCTGTGTCCCGACTGCGTCTGTTAACCCTTTTGCCGCGAACCGACTATGTCTTTTTCCCTGTTTCCTGCGTCCCGACTGCGTCTGTTTGCCCGAAAGCCGCAACCTGGCCGCGTCTGTTTCCCTCAAACCCGCGGTCTGCCTATTCTGATTCGCCACAGACCCGCGGTCTGATTTCTGCATTTTTCCTGTTTTGAGCCCAGCCCCTTTTGCTGCAATATTTTCTGCATCTGAATAGCCTTCTGTCCTACCTACAGCCGCACTTCTTTATAGCCTTTCTACAATATAATTTCTGTTCCCTTTACAGAATCTTTTTAAAACTTCAGTATTTTTAATTCAGAAAATTTTGCAAGTGAAAGTTTCAATTTCAGTATTCTTGACAGTTGGAAGTTGCCCCCCTTGTGGCACTTCTATTTTGGGTTCATCACCTCACGAGCACACACTCTGTCACATAATTCAAGTGAGCCTTAAAAAGTACCTAACTAAACCAACATTCTAACCCCACTTGGGGAACACCAAAGAATCATTGTAGTTAGGTAGGATCGGGGGGATAGGCTTCCAATAACACCCCTCGGTTACTTTCACTTGAGACATAGTTGTTGTCCAAATAGGGAACCAAAATCCCCTAGTACTTTTTGGCACGGTCACGACCAGTTTATCAGAGGGCCTCTCCCTTAGGAGGGTTGAAGTCAGGAGACTGGTTCTGGAGGCCTGAGTGGAATACCGCACTCCATTCAGTAACCGAAGGGCTACCTTTCACGGTTCGTGGGATATCCCTGTATAGGGGTATTGCGGTAAATGGACTAAATGGCAGATTCACCTTTCTGGACGTGTCATGAATGGGGTATCTTAGTTGCCATTCTTCTAGGATTGACTACCCGGTGTCCCTCCCGGTAGGGGGATATCATAGCCACTTGGCTTTCCTATTCATATTGTCTGACTTGGATTTCATCACCTTGCAGAGGATATGTCTAGTTGAGTCAGAATACTTTTAGTTAGGTGTTTGCATGCTCCTTTACCTCCCTTTGGTCTAATGAGTCCACCATTTTTTATTTTTAGGAAACCTGCTGCTTGTTGGTATTCTGACCATCTTTGTTGATACTCCACCTATTGTAGCACAGCTGTTGCAGTGGGTGTTTTGAGTTGGTTGTTGGCCTGAGTGCCTTGTTTTTTAGCTCTCCTTTTGCACACTCGGTTGCATTAGGCCTTTTTGAGCTATTTTTTTTTACTCACCTCAACCCACAGAGATTTGACACCATCCGTCACCATTGAGTCCCCGAGACATTCTCGGCACCTTAGGGGAGAGCCCCCACAGCACGGTTCAATTGACACCACCCGTCATAGATTCCGATCATCCTCCGTTGATACCACTCATCACAGATCTAGAGCCTTGTCACTTGACTCCACTCGTCAGCGACCTAGGACTCCGTCACCAGATATTGACGCTCCTTACTTTACCTCCGATTTTGACGAAGAGTCTGAGAACCCTATTTACACTGCCCCTACTAGCCCCATGGCTGGCACGACTTCCACTCCTTTTGTTATAGGGACCATTGGTGGCACATCCACCACTACACCAGTTACTACACCTGTTTTGGGTATGCCCTCCATGGGACCCCCATCTACCGTTCCCCTCACGGTACCTATTCCCACAGTGGGAATCCCTATCCCCACTACATCAGTGGCTCACACTACCCATGGTGGTGCTGGACCATCCTCCACCACCTTAGTTCCCCCACTTGGGGGCACCATCCCAAATCCTGTCCCTCCACTTGGGGGCATTGGCCCCAACTTGGTCCAACCCACTACTGTGTCACATCCTTCTTCCAGTTTGCCATTCATGGCTAGCCTCAACCTACCTGACCTGGCCAGATTGACCAACGATCCTATTCGACACGACCCTACGTGGCCTCATATGCCTACCAAGCTCCCCTCTGACATCCCTAAGTTCGAGGGCAAGGCCGGTGAGGACCCACAAAACCATATCATGTCTTTCCACCTATGGTGTTCCTCCAACTCCATAGTGGATGACTCTGTTCGCCTCCGTCTCTTACAGCGCACCTTCACTGGCTCTGCAGCCAAGTGGTATATCGAGCAACCTCATGGGACCCATGCCACCTTTGCTTCCCTTGCCTCGACCTTCCTGCAGTTCTTCCAGTTGCCTGTCCGCTATGACGTGGGCATTGAGATCCTCCTATTTTGTAGACAAAACACGGCTACCCACATCACGGACCACATCCATGAGTGGCGTCGATGCCGTAGCTTATGCAAGATCAAACTAGACAACCGTATCTTCCTAGATTGGTTCCTCAAATCCCTTCTCCCTGTCATTGCTAAGGATGTGGCATCAGAAAGACCCCAGTCTGAAGAAGAGGCCATCCTTAAGGCCCAACAGTTCGACCTCATTTACGCCTAGTCGGGTTACCTTTATACCATTATACCTGACGCCCCTCGCGGTGAGTCCTCCCAGCACGATGCGCCGGGGGCATCCCACGCTGCAGACGGTATCATTGGCCGTGTTTCTTCGCATCCCCAACCATTTTCCATAGCACGTCCTACCTCTGGCCCCGACCTTTCGCGGGCTACCTCACAGTCTGGAGCAACCAACTCGTATGCTCCCATGACACATCACCACCACCATGGACCCTCATGTCCTCCTCAATGCTTCGGTCATGCGACTCCCGCTTATGCCCCCCCAGTCGCACCTCAGCCTTACTACCATCAGCAGGCTGCCCCAGCTCCTGCGCCTTCACAAGCCCAACCCGCTTATTATCCACCACAAGCAGCCCCTGCAGCAAACCCACAACCTGCTCCGCAGCCATATCAACAACCTCCTCAAGTTGCTGCACCTGCTCAGCCTCCACCTGCATATCATCCCCCGCAGCCTGCTCCCGCACCTGCGCAACCTCAGAATCCAGCTGCTGCCCAAGGGCAAGTCTACGCCCAACACAATCCGCAGCAAAACCAGAACAACCAACATAACCAGGGCCAACAGAACCGCGGCAAAGGCCGTAATCGTGGGAACAACCAACCTGCAGACCAAGTTGGTCAACCAGCTAATTCCCCAGACAACAATAATGCGGCCCCCGCTAATCAAAACCCTGATCGCCCGCCCAAGTAGGCTAAAAACCCCAATTTGTGAACGAACTACCCTTGTTCTATTTGCGGGGTCTATGGACACTACACGCATGCTTGCCCACACTTAGAGCGAGCTCGCCAACTCTGGGTTGACGATGCCCACCGCCAAGGGCAGGCAGCTCCTCAGGCGCCTCCTAACCCCCCTCAACCTCAGCAGCCACCTTTGGTGCTGCAAAACCCATTACCAACCCAAGGCGTCATGAACACTCAGCTGTTGGCTCCCCCTCAAGCCAACGTGCAACCCCAACAGCAAATCACATACGCTACTCCTGATCAACCCATGTTTGACTCGGGAACTCACCACTTGTTGATGATGTCATCCACTGACGTCAACCTCCAGACTCGTCGGAACCAGTATGGCTCCACTGCTGACATACCTCCCACTGATAAACCTACTAACGCTCATCCCACCGATCAAGCGTTATGTATTCCTCCACCTCCACTAGATGGCGCTCCCAAAGCCCCTCGTTTCCCACTTCGCCATATCAACAATAACCCCAATGCACGTGCTGCGTCAAACTACAACATTGTAGACGACCTAGCCCAATCTCCCGCAGCCATATCTGCGTTAGAAGTCTTGAAGAACTTCCCTTCCCAGCGCAAGACTTTACTCTCCGCCATTGGGGGGATTGACCCAAATGATTCAAATTTGATGGCATTTGATTTAGATCAGTCTGAACCTCGCCTGCCTTCCACCTTAGCATTCCAAGTTTCTGTTTCCATTCAGAATCTTGTCATCCATCGATGCATCATCGATGAAGGTGCCTCCACATGCGTCATGTCTACATTCGTATGGCAGAAGTTGGGATCCCCCACTCTCCAGCAGTCCACCACTGCATTACGCACCTACGACGATTGTTCGGCTCAGCCCCAAGGCCTCCTAGCCAATGTCCCCGTCCAGTTAGGTGGCAAAACTGTACTCATTGACATTGAGGTAATCAATGCCCAATTGGATTATAACCTTTTTCTTGGCCGCAGCTACATGTATGCCATGCGGGCGGTCGCCTCTTCCGTCTTTCGCACCATGATGTTCCCCCATGAGGGACGCGTGGTTAAGGTTGACCAGCTCACCTACTATGATCCCAGTGCTCCCGTGACACCTGAAAATGTTCTCCCCATGGTTGAACAACCTGTTTCTCGTGCCACCACCTCGTTTGTTTCCTCTACGGGGCCTGGAGTCTACTCAGACCCGCCGATGACCTCCACCTTTCAATCCATTCCTCCCCCGTCATCTACGCCCGAAGTGTCTGACTTATGTACCTTGTCCCACGACAACCAACCACTTAACAATCAACCACCCTTGTTTCCTAAACCACCATTGGTACCTAGCCACATTGGTGTTACACCTATCCATACGATCCCCTTCCTAGTCCCTCCATCGGGAGTAGTAAGCACCCCGGTCATGGCTACCCTTAGTCTCCCTGGGTTAACTTTGGGATTACCTGTATGGTATCTTTCGCCTCCCGTTCGCCCGCCGACACCAGACGTCGTCCTCCAACCGGTGCAACCCATGGCTACTACCACTCATCCACCTCCCGGTGTCTCTACCCCTTCATCCTCCACGACTCCCCCTCCTACTCCCAAACCCACTGGAGGCAGAGGTCCACAACCTTACACTGCTGTACCACCTCCCAAGACAGTAAAAAACCCTCCAATGTTTCGCGCTCCTCCTAAATGCTCGCTATGCGATGAGTTGGGCCATGCGACTCACCAATGTCCACAGTTACCAGCCCTACAGAAACACATGCAGATGCTCGACGACGACCCCAACATCCCGATGGTCGAACTAAACCCCACCCCCAAGCCCAAAGATAAATCCCTGCGTACCAATCACCCCTATGCTATATGCGGTGTTTACGGGCACTACTCACATCATTGTCCCGATCTCCCAGATTACAGAGCGGCTCTCTATGAGATGAACAATCTGGATCTTGAGACAGCACCAACCACTATTGAGGAGATTCACCCCCCGATCTCACCCCCATCCGGGGAGGTCAACACCATTTACATGATCTCTTCCACGACCATTCCCTTGTCAACCGATTTGACGGCCCAAACTTTCCGTACTGATGAGGAGATCCTTGAGGCACTCACTGCCCCGGAGTATCCCTGGGATGATATGCACCATCGTTCGTATTTCCTCCCAGAAGCATCTTCCTCTAGCACCGCTACCCAATTTGCGGTTGAATCCAAAGACTTCCTTCCCACCAAGGTTGACTGGTTCAAGGACCCTATTCTTGCTCCTGACGCCTTCGAGGAGGGTAACATGGCCAATATCTCACCCGTTATCCACATAGATATCTCTGACCCCCCTGGCATCAATGAATGCATTGCCTTAGGAGCCTCTTGCAGTGAACAAGAGATTGAGGAGTACAGAAAACTCTTCCGAGAATTCCGTGATGTCTTTGCCTGGTCCTATACCAAAATGCCTGGCCTCGACCCCACCATTATAGAGCACCACATTGACGCAATAGATTACCTAGACCCTGGGATAGGAGGCATGATCAATCATTTTGAACCTTCCCCATCACATCTATCTCAGCACGTCAGTGACCCCTTTGTTCAAACCCACACATATGTGATCCATAATCACAAACCCCATGCACATAGCATGGGGGCAGATCATTAACCCTGCTCACTTTTTCACACTTGTGATCTCAACCATTTTTTGAGGTCACATATCACTTGTAGATTTGATTTGATACGCCTAGTTCTTTCCTTTGACCATTTCAGAGTCCTTATGACCTCCGTTTTTCGCACCATTTGCACTGCCGGATTCATTTTTTCGTGCCCGTGATGATGCTTGAGATCATTTCTCGCTCTCACTTGGACCAATATCAACATTGTGTCCAAACGCCACTAGTCGCCTCAATTTGCGTGCCACATCGGCCGTAGCCCGTTTTTGATATATTTTATATCATCGGATTCATTTTTCCGAGCCGGTGATGATGCTTGAGATCATTTCTCGCTCTCACCCCCATATTTTTTGGGTATTTTTCCAAAACGCCCCCGTCGCCTCGGTTTGCGTGCCACATCGGCCGTTATCCATTTTTGACTACCTTTATATCGCCGGATTCATTTTTTCGAGCTTGTGATGATGCTTGAGACCATTTCTCGCTCTCACCTGGTACAATTTCAACATTGTGTCTCGAAACCTTGCTGCCTCAGTTTGCGCGCCACATCGGTTGCTATCGGATTGTTCCACACTTTTACATGAGCCATTCACTCCTGTCACACTGCAAATATTTCGTTATTTTTCCACCATTTCACTCACCCCGCAAAGAGGCCCACCAGTGTTCCCCCCTACCCTCGTTCTTGGTCATCATTACTGTTCCTTGATTGAACACTTCCTCCTTGCCTGGCCATTCCTTTTGTTTAGTATAATTTTATCCCTTTTTCGGGCCGGACAAGTCCTTTACGAAAAAGGCACTTAGGGAGTTTCCGTTAAGCTCTTTTCTGACTCCTAAAAGAATGAAAAGATCGCCGAGCAATCTTGCTTCCTTTCATGCTCGTTAAAGTACCTGAAAGGGCGTCTATCTGGTATAAGTTTAACCTTTTTCCGGACCTAGTAGACTAATTACGAAAAAGGAATACTCTAGTCACACCGGCTAGAAGAGTTCTTCATTGCATCCTTTTATGCTTCTTTGGGCCTTGGAGACTAAATCTACGAAAAAGCAACCCCCTGGAGTCTTCTTACTTGCTTTCAGACTCTCTAAAATTGAAAGCAACCATGAGCATGAACTGTCCTGGGCTCGTAAAATCCACACTATAGTACCATTCCATCATTTCAGAGTCTTCTTATTTGCTTTCAGACTCCTTAAAATTGAAAGCAACCACGAGCATGAACTGTCCTGGGCTCGTATAAATCCACACGACAGTACTATTTTACACACACTTCTTCTAGTTCCTTAACCCATGAAGAAGTTTCCTTCTCGTGCCTCCTGGCACTATGATCGATCATCTCGGCAGCACCCCCAATCAGGTCGCCTTTGTTCAGAGTATTCTGCATTCTTCTGCCATTTTATATCAGCTAGAGCCTCCCTCAGACCAGTCACCCTCCCCGATCCAATACAGCTATGATCCCTTTCCCCTCAATCAGTTTTATATGCTTCTAGATCATTCCCATTATCATACTCTGAACAAAGGAAGTTTGAGTCCACCCACTCTACTTGCCCAGTTGTCCCCCCACAGTTTGGTCAGTCCTGCCATCAGTACTATCACATTTCGGTTCTACACCTCGCGCTCCTGTCAAGGAAACATCATTGCCTTGATAGTTGCAGGTCTCCCTCTGTCGACGACAGCTCCTCTATTCCAGAGGATAGGCCTAGAGGTTCCTACGCCTTGGACTTATCACCATCTATGGTAAGTGCCTATGGATCATTCTGAGAGGAGTCATCATTGCCTTTCCGAGTGGTTGTTTCTCACATGCTCGACTTCAGCACCTTGATCACATCGTTGAGGATCGCGTAGGATTATATCCCATCAGTTTTTAGTCGAAGACCCTAGATTTCCCCCGACTCTAGCACATTGGTGAGTCACTTCAGAACGCCCAGTTGTATGTTCCCGTGGATGTCCGGGCTGCGTTGGCGATTGTATTCGGAAGCCATCCAGTTATATGCTTCCTTGAGTACCCATTTCAGTTCCAGCTCAGTGTACCATCGAGGTTATTGATCCCAGTCATTCTGATCTAGCCACTCATCAGTTCCTCTGGTACCCCAGTCAGCAGCACTGTTGATATTCCAGTGCACCAGTTCTTTAGTTTACACATGGTCCGCTCAGCAGTATGTCCCATATTTGTGTCTCCTTTGGACACCTATGATGTACACAGTGGTTATTTATGTATCTTACAGGTCCCCCTTTTCGGGCCTCACAGTTTTGTTTATGTATCTTGATACGAGCATGGGTATGCCCGCCTCGTCCATATATTTAGATTATTCCTCAGTCAGTATTTGAGGTTATGTATGTTTCAGGTCCCCATTTTTTGGACCCCATTGTTATTATGTTATATCCTGATACGAGCATGGGTATGCCCGTCTCGTCCAGATGATCAGATGATTCCTCATCCATTATTGAGGTTATGTACTTTTAGTTCTTGCAGTTGTTCGGGATCGTTGTTCCGGGCCTCAGTTTGTTTCTTCTCTTCTCTCCACACCCAGGAAAACCATTCATGACTTATGATGTCCATCGGCCATACGATGAGATCCTGCCCTCGCACATCAGGGGGCAATCTGTTAACACCCAAAAAGTGTTCACTACCTCATCTACCACATTATATGGCTCATTTGTCCATTTTCCTACCATATTTCCCTTAAAATCCCAAGAAATCCCACTAAAAAGCCTCCAAAAGGCCTAAAATGCCTCCAAAAGGCCACAAAACCCTCAAAAAGGCTAAAAAACCCCCTTTTCCTCCAAAAATAGCAAAAATCCCCTAAAAAGGGAATAAAAAATATAAAATAATGAGGAAAAGGAGGAAAAAACCCTATACAGCTGCCCTAAACCATGTGTTTCCTAAAACCATGGGTCAGCATTCCACCACCAAAAAACTATAAATAGGTGATGGAGATCCCTTATTCCACATCCACAATCAAGTATACCCTTACTCTGCCAAAATCTCTCTTGAAACCTTAGTTCACCATTGAACTACTTTCACCTTGAGAGCCCTTTTTGGCCCATTCCCACCATTGGAGAAAGAGAAGGAGCACATTGGAGCTTGGAGCAACCCTCTTGGACATTGCAAGGGCTTCATCAACCTTCACATTGAAGGTAACATTAATACAAAAAAGCCATTATTTACATCTTTTGTTTATGTTTCATGCATATGTTTAAAGTAGTTTATATCTTTGTTTTAGCTTAATAATTTACATTTACTGAACTGCTACTAAGAAGTCCATTCTCCTTAGTAGGTGCTCATTTTCACAAGCTAGGGGTAAAACCCTAGCTACAGATTTACTTGTTCATTAGATCTACTGTGACTAATTTTACAGGTTGTAGCTACTCACACAAATCATCCAATCTTTTTCTTATAACCAATTCCTTAACATCGCAACAACAATGCAATAATTAAATTAAATAACAACATTAAATATCAAGACAATCGATACTCTTTATTAATACCCTATTAATGAATATGGTAATGCTACACCAATTAACGTGAGTATGAGATAAAATAAACAAAGGGCCAATGAATTGTTAAAGTTGGATGTCGCCTTGGCTTTGGAGAATGCCCAATGTATGCTAGAAGTAGAGAATTAACACTGTCTGCTTTATCATTAAGAAATTCAATTTTTGTCTACAACAAGTCACTCAATGGACAGTCAAAAGGAGAGGTTAACATGTGTACCTAGGTGGAGAACTCACACAAGGGGGGTGTGTACAGCCACAAGAATCTTCAAATAGCCATGTACATGATTTCTAGTGGTGTGTACTTCCTGTAGGAAGGTATGTACTATGTATAGCCTGTGTTAAATCCTAATGGCCTCAATAATTTATTAAGGATTGGTGGTCAGGCATAGAATAATCCCAACGGCCTCAATGAACAATATTGGCTACAAACCAGGAGCAAAATTAGAAGTATAGGAAAAAATTGCAATAACCAATTCCTTAGGGCCACTTATCTCAATGCTAAGAGAAGAAATGAACGGTGGTTGGTTTCTAATGGTGGTCGTCATTCACATCATGTAAGGGGAAAATGTTTTTTTTTTTCAGTAGGAGCTATCAAATACAATCTGAAATTCATCATAGTAACCCATTAACAATACTAAGAGAAATACATTAAACACATATAAAAGAAACAATAATATCACACATAATTTACACAACAATCACAAATAAATTCATGACACAGTGACAGAGTGTTTACATGGAAACCGAATTGGAAAAACTAGCTTCAAATGGTTGCTCAATCTTCATTTCGACAATCTTAGGTGATAATGCAGTTCATGGCTCTATGGCCATTCAACAATTTACACAACTCCTTACTTGAATTCCTCTTGGCCAAAAGACCCTTTTTGAATCATGTTACAAGAATATATAGGAGATTTAGGGTTATAGGAAGGTCAAGCATCCTTTCCCTTTCATTTCCCATTCCTTAGTTTTTTTTTTCTCTCCTATTTCTTTTTTCTTTTTCTCATTTATAATTTTTCTTTTAATTTTCTTTCATTTAATTTTTAAATCTTGGATTGCCTTTTTCTTTTTAGTCAACATTCATTAATTGTTGATTTTCTTTTGTGTAATGATCTCTACAAACCATCATTTTCCATGGATCCATTTCGGATCACAACTCACCATTGAGAGGATTTTTGGTCTCCAAAAGATTCAAGGAAACCAATCTCTGGATCAATGTGCATTATATCAACTTCTCTCAAACATGGATCTCAACTCTAGCTCTTGGCTACATCTTTGGTTCACAACTTTGGATTCTAGCTCTATTTCTGGCTATGGAATTGGCTCTAGTTTTTAGCTCTATTTTTTGCTATGGATTTAGCTCTAGTTGCTAGTTCACATGTTACTACAATGCATAATTTTTCTCAATGAGTCTTTGCTATGAGCAATCTTCATATTTGAACTCTTCAATCAGATTTCATTCCCATTTTATTCATGCAAGTCTCTTTCATTCTCAAACTTGGAGATAGTTTGTTGTGGCAGCCAATGGATGCCATGTCGAATTCTGGTTAGCTTGTGATATATCATTTTCGTGATTATCAGTGTAATTTAAGTCATTAATCTATGACCCATATCCCATGAGTATAGTCACAATTGACCATTTTTTCATGGTTTTTGAACATTCCACTTAGCACTCATTGCATCAAATGATTCTCATAGGGGTGAAGTGGGATTGAGACTAGGGAAATGAATGCATAAGATGGATAATCACCTCTAGGGCTTGCACACGGTAACCATGAATTTCTGAGGGCCAGGAGGTCACATCACAAGACTCCTCTAGCTCAAGTGTGCTTAACTATGGATTTTTCCCCACAATCAAGCCCACTTAGCTTGTTGCCCCATTTGCAAAGCCTTAGCAATTATTGTGCCTTATGAACTATTTTCTTTGATCTCCCTTGAATCTTTTGTTCAAGTATGAGGGGTTTTCATAGTCCAATATATGATATATCATTTTTGGGATTATCTCCATAGTATAGTCATTGAAGGAATGGGAGTTATGGTAGGTTAATTTGATCCTTTGCTTCCATACCATGTTCAAAGGTTTGCTAATAAGTAAGCAAACCTATTGGCAAATGAAGGAGTCAATCGACGAGGATAAATACTATAAGGTTTATGTCTCAACATTTTTCCAAGTCCTTTAAAGGAAAATTGCCACATTGTAGTAGCAAAGGATATAAATAACAAATCCTTGAAAAATAATCTTGACTCAGATGTGGTGGTAGGTATGTGCTGTGAAGGCATTGCTTAATGTGAAAAAGCGTAGGTAGGGAAGTGTACTTCCAGCACGTGTCTCCCCATGCGATTGAATTGGGATATTGCCTCAATAGGAATACCTCATCTCTTATTGAATACATAAGCATGCGAAGAGATCATAAGGTATAGGTAGAAAACAGGGATGAGAGGAGATCTAGAGGTGTATAATGGAAATCATTTGGAGTCTGAGTTTTCATCATAGCATGTAGAGAGGTAACCATTATTGGCAGGATTTTTAGCATGTAGGGGATACCTTTTGTTGTTGTTGAAACCTCTATGGGTTGAGCTATCTGCTTGTATTTTGATGGAGAGCCATAAGTCACCACCATAGAAGTAGAAGTATCAGTAAAATGAGGAGTCAAAAATTTAGGATTGCATGCTCGAGGAGGAGGTTGGTTTGAAGGATAACCTTGGCAGAGTGAAAGGAAGAAGAGCTAGGTAGCTTGGTAAGAGAGCTCAACAAACTACTCTTCATTATGCTGCAAAAATAAGAAAGCTGGAGAAGCCTCAACAACAAAGGGAAAAGGTAAGAGTCTATCTGATTGACAAAATATTATTACATACATAATTTGAATCTTGTTATTACTCAGGGTGGAAAGAATAGTTTCCAGTAGGGATGGGAGACCTTCTAGTTAATGGCGGCCTCTCAAAAGCTTCCATATACCATTGAATATCAGTTGACACCACTTGACCCTAATTTTTGAGTTGTATTCACTACCTGGAAAATGTGAAAACTTGGAAAATGATGGATCAACAAAAGCTATACCAGTTGGATGAAGTCAATTTTAAACGCCGAGAGCATGAATAAAGGAAATGTGTAATATCAAAAGGACTTCTACTAAATTTTAATCAAAGCATATGGGTTAAAAACCACAAGGAATTATGCTAACTTCTAAGTTGAAAAACAACTAATTGAGTACAAATAACAAATAATTGAAAATCATGTTGTAGATCCTAGGCTCAAACCTCAGAGAAAGTTTTGTTACTTATTGGGTTTAATCTGAAAGATGAAAAACATCAAATTGGTTTAAAATTATAGTAAATTCAGGGACAGATACATCAATTTGGTAAAAAATTCTATTGCAGAGCAGATACTCCAATCCAGAGAAAAATTACACAATTTTTTGTAGTAGAAAAGAAGGTTTGTGGGTTTTACTTTCTATTACCTCTCTATAAAATAATATCCTCACCATTTTCAGTCTCCATGGACAACAGATTGTGCGCATCCCCCATCGAAATCCCCTTCTAAAGTGCAAAAGTCTCCAGATCCTGCTTATCGCCAAATTTCTTGGCACTCTACATTTGTCTCTCAAGCTCCCTCTTCTTGTAACTATGAATATTTTTTATCCTGAATAAATCCTCCGTCTCCAACTCGTGAAGCTCCCACTTGATATATCTAATAGTATTCTCCAGCCTAGGATTGACCATGTTCTCCAAGGCATTGACCTTGTGATTCGTGGCCTCGGTAGCCTCGTTGAGGGTTAGAAACAAAGTCTGTAATGAAGCTATCTCCACCAGGACATTGATGGAATTTATCATGTAAACCGATCGGAATAACTAGACCCACTTCCCACCATGGGCAAGGCCAGTGAGATCGTTGCTCCTTCGAGTGGATCCTTTATTGCCATTTCCCACCTCTGAATAGTTATCGAATTTGGGGATCTTGAAACTGGCCATGTTCTCCTGATTGTGGCAGGGTCCACAATCTCCTTGACGATGTGCTTGATGTTTTCTTCCATAGTGTACTTGGCCTCCGTGAGGGATAAGGTCTAGGCCTTCATGATCTTTCCCATGGAATCCTTCGTGGCCATGATGTGTGATGGGCATCGCTCTTCTTCTTCAGGAGGGTGTGGCTGGCTGTTACCCCCACTAGTTGGGCCTTTTTCATGCCTATCCCCTTCCTCGACATATTAATTCTTCCTCCCGCTCCTCAATCAATCAATCAATGGCCTGCAATTCAGGCGGTCTATGGAATTGTGATTTCAGGGAGGAACATCGATAAGAGGAATTTCATTCTGATTTTCTTGGCCATTTAGAGGGAATACATTGCCCCAAATTTAATTATTATTAAAAACATAATTTTAAATTAATTATATTAAAAACACAATCTTGAAGAGTTAGGTGTTTCCTAAATGAACCCCTTTTAAGGTATGATCTTAAAAGGATTTGTTTGGTTGAATGGTGATAACTATAGGAGTGAGAAATTGACTAACTATGAATTTAAATCTTGAGGGCATCAATGAGGCTCAATATCCTCTTTGAGTTGAGTTATTGGGGATCCCACCTAACACCATACCATTTGTGGATATCTTTGACTAAATATTTTGCGACGTTTTAATTCGTATGTCAAGCAAGATTCTTTCCATTCAAATTGAAGAGCGCTTTTAAGTAGATAAGAATAAAGAGTTGCACAACGTTTAAATCTATTCACAACTAATAGTCTTCATTTTCATAAGGTGGAGTATTTTAACCTACCCAATGAATATTTTGTGTCAAGAACATGATCACCAAACAAGGGACTACTCCAACATGAAGCCCCACCCAGCACCCTCTCGGGCCAATACTCCGGTATGATCTCCCAAACAGCTCCACCAAAATTTCCTCGCAAATGTCAATATCTTCATAACATTCAAATCAGAACACTACATCTCATGCTCAAACTATTAGAGCTCCAACCCAGGATAAGGCCATGAACGCTACATCAAATAAGCCCTCTATTATTTTTTATTAAGCATGCAATATGGAAGAAGAGAAGGGGTGGAAGGTGGAGCAGTCCAGTAAGAGAAAGGATCTCAAACTCAACCCAATTCACCATGGAAAAGGCTAGCAAAAAAATCATTTTAACACCACATCCAAATTCATATAAAGAAGCAACTATGGAATCTCTTACTCATCTAGACTGCATCACCTTGGAATACTTGGTGATTGATAATCACTTTGGAAAGCTCTTTGATGATGATTCCTTTAAATAAAGGTCCTTTATGTCATGGAATGTGAAAGGGATGTTAACCCCAATTAGAAAAATGATCACCTTGTCCTAGAGGCTTTTCACCTTGTCTAAATCCATGGCCATAGAACCAGGCCCTTGGAAATCGATCAATTGCATCAACCTCTCTATCTAGTGGAGTAACTGAACCCAACTCCTCCACTGATCGAGCCATGATAAGGTTTTCACAGCCGATATCATTCCTCGCGTGGTCATATTGCTCTAGAATTGACTGGTTTCCAAATGTTTTGTTTGGTAATCGGCATCTCAATCCAATCAGACCTATCGAGAAATATGGGTTGCCCATTAGATAAATTGTCCCATAGGTTTTGGGTTTCCATACACATGCCTGCAAGAAATATTTCCCTTGTCCAACCATAATCTAGATACATGGGTTTGATTCGTATCTTGATACTACCTGTTCGCTTACAAGCATAGAGCGTAATCACATGTTTACAAAGCATAACCCTCAATCCCTACATAGCTAAAATGATTAATCAATAATCATAGTGAATAAGATAAGTAACTTTTATACTTCTTTGATAGATGATTAAAATACATGCCCAGCTAAAAATAGTAGCAAACCATTATAGAGATGAAATTTATACCTGTGTTTCAGAGTATTTGCATGTGATAGATGAACTCCTTCAAGCTTAGATATTCACCCCAGAAAAGTATATTCATGAAATGCAACGCCCTTCACCATGAAAAGTGATTTTTTAGGTACCAAATAACTTAAAGCATCTGAAATCCTAGACTCCATTCGGTATTTTTATTATTTTTATTATTATTATTATTCAAGGAGATGGGAACAAAGAGATTTTTACAAAAAGGGAGGAATTATTTTTTCTTCAAAATGGAGGATATTGGCTATTTCTTGTAATGGAGGGACCCAGGGGGACTTTGAATATTTTCAAACTTAGGTGCAAAGAGAACCATGGTGAATGAATGCATATGGAGAATTAATGGAGGTTGTGAAATTGACAATTTTTAGCTAACATGATACAAAATACATGAACTTGTCGAAACTTTAACAGACTGCTGAGATGGTCAAACGACGATGATTTTGTTCAAACAAAATATGAACACAACCAGTATAACAAGCTAAACGGAGTGACACTAAATTCAGGACATGACAATTCCAAAAGGGAAATGTGACAAATATCTAAGACTCAACTCAACCACATGTAGAAGAACTCATTTATCACTTGATAAACTATATGAAAGACATGATGTATTATCTATATATCAACTCATCACCCCCAATGAACTAATTAGTAGAGAAACCCCTAAATGAGCATCTCAATGATTCTCCTATCATCTAACACAATAGGTATCGGGATGGCCTCAAAGAAATGATCCCTTAGAAGACATGTATTGGAAAATAATCCAAGTTGTATACTATTAATGTTACAATTTACTAAATTTTAACACTGCAGATGGATTCGGTTTAGGAGGTCTCCGAATCCATCTGTAGTGTTAAAATTTAGTAAATTGTACAAATTCATTATCAAAATAATAATTTTCCACTACTGGTATGACACAACTAAAAATGACCACATAAATGACCAATTGTTATGTGGTCATTTTTAGTTTAGTTCCTCTCTCGTGACAAAATTGGTCATTTATCTTGGTCATTTTTAGTCAGTTCACTTAAAATTTCTAAATTTTGGTCATTTATCTCTTGAAAAATCTGTGGTGACCAAATTTTTTGGTTTCCTAGTCACTTATCTCTCATTTTGTACTAGTGAACCCCTAACACCCGATCTCGCTCTCTCTAAATTTCTAACCCCCAATCTCTCTCTCTCTCTAAACCCCTAAACCCCAATCTCTCTCTCTCTCTCTCTCTAAACCCTTAAACCCTCAATATGTTTCTCTCTCTATCTCTCTAAACCCCTAAACCTCGATATCTCTCTCTCTGTGAATTCCTAACCCCCAATCTCTCTCTCTCTCTCTCTCTCTCTCTCTCTCTTTATGTTGCACCACCTTTCCCTAACCCCCCTTCCTCTCTCTTCCCTCCATTCCGTAACTCACCTTCCTCTATCTCTCCTCCTTTCTATAAACCCTTGTCTCTCTCTCCAACCCCACCTTTCTGTAATGCCCCCCCTCTCTCTCTCTAACCTAACCTTTCCTTTCCCTCTCCTGCTTTCCCTGAACCCTCCTCTCTCTTTATAACCCCACTCCCTCAATATATCTCTATCTATAGAACCCTAAATCCTAATCTCTCCCTCTCTATCCTTAAGCTCCTAACCCATAATCTCTCTCTCTCTCTCCCTTTCTCTCTCTCTCTATCCCCTCCCCCACATCCCCACTCTTTAGCTTCCTACCTCTACCCCGCCACTCCATCTCTCTATGTCCCTTTCAACTATCCACCTCTCCATCCCTCTCTATGTCTCTCTATATATACCTCTCCCCCCTACTCCCCCTACCCTTAACCACCCACTCCAACGCCAACCACCAATCATCACCCCTTGATCATTCTCTCTCTCTCTCTCTCTCTCTCTCTCTCTCTCTCTATTTAAACCACTAACCCCCAATATAAACCCATAAATTCCAATCTCTTTATTTCTCCCTAAACCATTAAACCCCCCCTTTCTCTTTATATCCCTAACCATCAATATCTCTTATTCAATCTATCACCCTCTCTCTCTAAACCCCTAGCCCCAATCTTTTTATCTCTGTCTAAACCACTAACCCCCAATCTCTCTCTTTCTACTTCTCTCTCCCTAAACCCCTAACCTCAAATATCTCTCTCTCTAGCCCCACCTTCCTCTCTCTCTATCTCTCTATCCCCACCTTTCCCTAACCCCCTCTACCTCTCTCTTCCTTTCCCTAAATCCCCCTCCCTCTTTATAACACCACCCATTCTCTCTTTCAACCCCCCATCATCCCCTATACAATAAATCCAAACCTCCACATCTCAGTATGTACCCTCTTTATTACATTAAACCCTAACCCCCTTCTCTCTCAAGTTCTCTAATCCTCCCTCTCCCTCTCTCTCACATTCCTAAACCTACTCTCCCTAACAGTATGCCCACTTCACTAACCATCAATGCTCATATCGTGATCTCTCTCTCTCTCTATCCAACATCCCCCCTCTCTCACTAGCACCACCTTTCTCTAACCCCTCCTTCCTCTCTCTCTCTCTCCAACACCACCTTTCCCTAATGCCACCTCCCCCTCTCTAACCCAACCTCCCCTCTCTTTATCTCCTCCTTTCATTAACCCCTCCTACCTCTTTATAACCCCACCCACCTCTCTCTCTCTCTCAGCCCCCCATCTTCCCCTATACCATAAATCCTAAACTCACCATTTCTCTATGTACCATGTTAATTGACCTAAACCCTAACCCCATGCTCTCTCTAGCACTTTATGAATCCATCTCTCTTCGTCCCTCTCTTCTTTTCTCCTTCTCTCTCAGTTTATCCCCCTAATCTCTAACCTTACTCCACTAACCATATATCTGTGCCACTAGAGAGACGGGGGAGTTAGGAAAAGGTGTTGCTAGAGAGAGAGAGATAGATTATGGTTAGGGGTTTAGAAATATAAAGAGATATTAGAGGTTTAAAGAGAGAGAGAGAGAGAGAGAGAGAGGGTTAGCGATTTAGGGATAGAAAGAGAGAGAGCTTGATATTAGGGGTTAATGGTTCAGACATAGAAATATAGAGAGAGCTAGATAGAGATAATGGTGGGTAGGTGTTTTGAGAGAGATAGAGAGATTGGGGGTTATTTTTTTATATGGAGAGAGATATTGAAAGAGAGAAATTGGTTGTTAGGGGTTTAGAGAGAGAGAGATTGGGGGTTAGTGGTTTAGAGAAGGAGAGATAGAGAGATAGATTGGGGTTTAGGTGTTTAGAGAGAGAGAGAGAAAGAGAAAGATCATGGGTTAGGGGTTTAGAAAGAGAGAGAAATATATTGAGGGTTTAAGGGTATATGGTTTAGAGAGAGAGAGATAGGGAGCACAATGGAGTGGTGGTGGTTAGTGGTCGGAGATGGTGTGGGTGGTTAAGGATAGGTGGGGAGTTATAAAGAGCAAGTGGAGTTTAGTCAATGGAGAAGAGGTAGTGGAGGGTTGGGTTCAAGAGAGGGAGGGGGGTTATTGAAAGGTGGGGTTGGAGATAAAGAGGTGGGGGGTAATAAAGAGGGAGGTGGGTTTACTGAAAGGAGGAGAGGTAGTGGAGGGTTGGGTTCAAGAGATGGAGGGGGGTTAGCAAAAAGTGGGGTTGGAGAGAGAGAGAGAGAGAGAGTGTCTGTAAGGGTCGAGAGAGAGAGAGAGGGAGAGAGATATTGGGTGTTAGGGGTTTAGAGAGAGATATTAGGGTTTATCGGTTTAGAGAGAGATATTGGGGGTTAGGGGTTTAGAGAGAGAGAGAGATTGAGGGTTAGGGATTTAGAGATAGAGACAGAGAGAGATATTGGAGGTTAGGGGTTTAGACAGAGATATATAGATATAAAGAGGGATATTTTGGGTTAGGGGTATAGAGAGAGATAGAGAGATTTTGGGTTAGGGGTTTAAAGATATAAATAGAAAGAGAGAGAATGGTGGTTATGGGTTTAGAGCAAGAGAGAGATTGGAGGCTAGGGATTTACACAAAGAGATTGGGGTCAGTGATTTAGAGAGAGAGAGAGAGGGTTTAGACAGAGTTAGATGGACTGAAAGAGAGACATTTGGGGTTAGGGGTATAGAGAGAGACAAAGATATTTTGGGTTAGGAGTTTAGAGAGAGAGAAATAGAAAAATAGAGATCAGTGGTTATGGGATTAGAGAAAGAGAGATTGATGTTTAGTGATTTAGACAGAGAGATTGGGGGTTAATTATTTTGAGAGAGAGAGAGAGGTTACGGGTTTAGAGAGGGAGAGAATGGGGTTATGATTTTAGAGAGAGTGAGATAGAAAGAGAAAGATCGGGGGTTGTGGGTTTAGAGAGAAAGAGAAATATATTGATGGTTTAAGGGTTTAGAGGGAGAGAGATTGGAATTTAGGGGTGGGGAAGGTGGTTAGTGGTGGTGGGGAGAGAGAGATAGAGTAGGGGGGTATGGGTATAATGGTGAAGAGTTGGGGTTTGGGGGAGCATAGAGAGAGAGAGAGAGAGAGAGAGAGAGAGAGAGAGAGAGAGAGAGTTTGTGGGGAGTAAGGGGGAGAGGTATAGAGAGATAGATAGAGGGATGGGAATGAGGTTAGTAGTAGGGGAGATATACAGATAGATTCGGGGTTGGATTGAGGGATATATTAAGTTTTATGGGTTTAGACAAACAAATAGAGAGAGAGAGAGAGAGAGATGTTGATGTATATTGTACTCCTATAGAGATGGTATTATTCCTCTATACGGAAGTGTTTGTATTCCTATAGAGATGTTATTATTCCTCTATATGGAAGTGTCATCATTTATATTGTAAGTGTTGTAACTTATACTTGATGGGTTATTAGACCACCTTGTTGGGGCCGGCCCTGTATAAGTCATGTGGGTCGAAGGGTTATTAGACCACCCTATTGGGTGTCATCCCAATTAGCTTTGTGTTATGTGGTTAAGTTGAGGCCGACCTAGTAAAGGTTGTTAGGCAAGTCAAGTCAAGTATAAATAGAGTGTGGGAGGCACTCTATTTGATCATTCTATTCTCTCACACACTCTTTGGAGAGTGGTGCACTTGTGGAGGAGGAGAAGTTACTGCTAGGAGATGTCTATATCTTATTCTTGGGTTGCATCCTTGCTCTATCTATCTCTGAGGAAGTTATTGGGGTTTTCCACCTTTATGGTTTTCCCCAAGTAAACTCTGTGTCTCTTGTGTGCTTGCATTATTGTGTCCATGATTAATATGCTGTAGATATGTTATACATGTTGTTCTCTCAGTTAATATCCTAGATTAGATTGAAGTAAATTCTGAAAAACTAACATGGTATCAGAGCTAGACTGAAAGAAGGCATGGTATGGCATGTATGACATTTGTTTCACTTGCGATGCTTGGGATTGATATAGAAAAAACCAATCATCGTATAACTTTCGCTATAAATCCATTTTGGAAAAGTTTGGGGATTTGAAACTTCTACAGGTTGAAGATCAGATCCCCATGTACCTTGTATCTAAAGGACAACTTCTATTTCATTGTACTTTGTGTTTTATGATCTGTACAATCTAGGGTTTCTTCCTCTTCCAAATCTGAGTCATAAATAGGTGACCTAGGAAAAAAGGTCATAACTTGGGCTAGGAAGCTCCAAATGAAATTTCATAAGATGTGACAGGTAGTGCATGGACTGTAATTTCTCAGGTAACTTTTTTAGAGGCCGAAACTGAACCAGTGACACGTGGAACGCCATACAAGTTCGCTCTCCTGTTTTATCCCATAAACAGGTCATGTTGGGACACTTGGAATAACTCTCTCTCAAAGAATCCAATTGAGGTCATACCTATGGGTTTGGAAAGATGACAAGTCGGTATACCACAGGTAGAAGTTTCAGACCCTGTGGATTAGAAAGTTCGGATTTACACCAGAATCATTAAGGTTCATATTTCTATCAAAACATAAATATTTTTTAGCACCTTCATTCATGGCTTCAGGAATTTAGGGTTTCGTAGAAAGATGGAATTTTTTTAATAGGAGACCACGGCTGAATGATACTCATCAAAATCGAAATTTAGAGACCAAGATCATAATTTTTGGTAGGGCAGAAGGATGGGTTTGATTAGACCCTAGTTCAGGACTTTGATCGGAAAAGTGGAAAATTAGGGCTTCTACGAAAATGGGAATTTTTTTAAATTTGTGACCACGGCTGGAAGCTCCTCAGAAAAATAAAAGCTTGGAGATTTGGATCGAACCTTTTGATTGGGCAGAAGGGTGGGCTTTATCAAACCCTAGTTCGGGGTCATGTCCAGTGAATCCGAAAGTTTCAAAGGCAAATTTGAGGGGTGAAACTTTGCAGTTTTCAAATTATGAGTATACGAGGTTGATCAGCTCATCAAGGCACATCTTTCTATCCTTTGAGAAGTTTGAAATTCAAAGTTTGAATTTTTAGGGTTTCCTGACAAACCCTAATCCAGCTCCAGATCCAGTTCCTGCAAATCAAGTGGATTGGGTTAATACTAGAAGAGAATGGATTGGTCACCTGCATAAGTGAAGATGTTCCTGTTTCAGAGGGAGATGAGGCTAAGGCCTTACATAAGAAGATTACAAGCAATCTCGACAGGTATGAATTATCCAGGTATGTTTTGAGATTTGTTCATGATTAAGTTTATGGTATATTTGTCTTCATATTATTATCGTTAGTATAATCTTGATTAAATTTAGACTTGTCGTATCACCTTAATAAAATTATGAATGCATGATAGAAGATATTCATTGATTAGGGTGTTGACACTTATGATTGTACTAATGCATTATGGTGTTGTATGAGGTTTATGTTTTCCGCTAACATGAAAGGTACACCAAGAAAGACAAATCATGTTCTAGTTCAAGAACATATGATCATGGTGACACGAAGACAAAGATTCATCCATTGTCATCGATCACCTAGAAGATCTATTTATGAGGTATGTATAACTTGGTTCTATAATGGTTAACTTACGAGATATGCAGGTTACTAGCACAAGTCATTGAAGAGAACAAGAAGACATCATGTGGGTATGTTAGACATAACTATCTAACATACTAATCCAGGTATGTTTTCCCTAGATCAAGTTAGAATCCTACCTTGTGATAGGATCTCTTATATAAGTATACATGGCATGATTGATAATGATTATTCATAGGTTTGAATAATCATGGGTGTATGCATATTATTTTTCTTACCTTAATGTATGATATGACTAACCATAAGAGTCCTTGAATACTAATGCTTATTATTTTTGTTTGAAATGATCATGACTATACATGCTTAAGATTATTGTGTTTTGATAGTATTGAGAATATACTAATAAATGTATGATTATGTATGAGATCTCGAGGATATCACAATAATGATACTTGTAAGCATGCATAGTGATCGAGGATGGATATAAGTTCAAGGACAGGTAATCCGAGAAGCAAAGATCAAGAGGGAGCACACTCCAGTAGTTTCTTCAAGGATGCAGATATTCAGAGGGAGTCGACCACTTCTCACAATCCACATCAGAATGGAATTGCAGAAAGTTGCAAAGATTCAGAGGGAGTCCACCCAACAACCAAACAAAGATAAGTATTTGAATTATCATTTCTTGCATAGTTGATTGTTTAAATAATATTGTTCAGTGATGTATATACTGATGTTCCTAGAATTAGGATGTGTATTTTGGCATATTAGAATAATTGCATTAATGAACAACATACTACTAATATGCATATAATGGGTAAGTGGCCTATGGCACTGTACAACATTCCATTGCTACTTATCTAGAATGAAACCTCTTTGCTGACATGTTGGGAGTTGTGCACACTCTTAAAAATGTTCTAGTAGAGATTGGAAGGAATCTAGAAAGTCACGGGATATGGATAAATGTTCTATTGAAGCATTGGCTAAATTAATTGCATGACTGTATGACATATTTCTTTATGAGTAATAACTTGTTCTGAAAACTATGAGATGTTTCTAATCATGCAATTTAACTTTTTTTTTAGGAAATATCGTATACCATCACCTACAAAAGAAGGACTACAACATTTGTTCCAGCAACAAAGTTATCTATTGAAAATATTGAAGATGTTGAAGTTCCCAGGATTCGGGAAGAATGCCATGATCGAGGAGTACCATTCGATCATGAAGAATGATATTTGGGATGTGGTCCCAAGACCTGAAGGGAAGTCTGTTGTGACTTCTAAATGGATCTATAAGATCAAGCATGCTACAGGTGGCAGCATAGAGACTTTTGCTCCTGTAGCCAGATCCACTTCCATTAGATCAGTACTTGCTCTGTCTGTAGTGATGAAATGGAAGATACACCAGATGGATGTCAAGACATCTTTCTTGAATGGTGTAGTCAAAGAGGAAGTGTATGTGGAGCAGCCACTCAGGTTTGAGACACATGACCGAGAGTTACATGTGTGCAAACTGAAGAAAGCCTTGTATAGTTTGAAATAGGAAACCAGGACCAGGTATGGTAGGATAGATGGCTTTCTATCCAGTTTGGGCTTTACCAAGAGTAAAGCGGATTCCAACCTTTACTATGAGGTTGAAGAAGGAAACCCAGTCATACTACTTTTGTATGTGGATGACCAGTTTGTTACATGGGAGGATAGATTGATTGCCGACACGCAGCGAAAGCTTGCTGCCGAGTTCGAGATGAAGAACTTGGAGATGATGCACTACTTTCTAGGCATGGAGGTGTGGCAGAGTGCAGATGGAATCTTCCTTGGATAAGGGAAGTATGCAGTAGAGATCCTGAAGAGGTTCAGGATGATGGACTGCAAGGTCATGGCCACACCTATGGCATCGAACCTGAAGCTTCTGTGTGATGCTTCATCTAAGCTGCTTGATGTCACTATGATGATTGGGTCCTTGATGTACCTGACGAACATGAGACCAGATATTTGCTTTGTGGTGAACACATTGAGCCAGTTCCTAATAGATCCGAGGAGTGTTCACCTAGTTGCTGTAAAGCATATTCTGAGGTACCTGAAGGGTACAGTTGATTATGGGCTCAAGTATGATGTGAATCAAAAGTTTAACCTGCAGGGTTATGTTGATTCATATTGGGCACGTAGTGCTGCAGATAGGAAGAGCACTTCTGGGTGCTGCTTCAGTATGGGATTAGGTGTGATCTCTTGGTTTAGCAGGAAGCAGTCCTACGTAGCACTGAGTACAGTTGAAGAAGAGTATGTTGCAGCTTGTTCAGCTAGTTGTGAGGCAGTATGGCTTCGGAAGCTACTATCTGAGTTATTTGATCGCCTGCTGGATGCTATGGGTATCTTTTGTGACAACCAGAGTTGTGTGAAGCTGTCTGAGAATTTGGTGTTCCACGACAGGTCAAAACACATTGAGATCAAATATCACTATATCAGGGAT
This sequence comes from Larix kaempferi, assembly GCA_027924585.1. NCBI lineage: Eukaryota > Viridiplantae > Streptophyta > Pinopsida > Pinales > Pinaceae > Larix > Larix kaempferi. The sequence goes on along the minus strand of BSBM01001166.1, from coordinate 1,236,992 downwards.
ATGGTCCAGAGAGGAGTAGTGAAGCTCTTATATGTTGCGATAGATGAGCAGGTTGCAGATGTGCTGACGAAGCCACTAGCCAGAGTGAAGTTCAAGTACTTCAGAGAGAGGCTTGGTGTTCTTCAGATTGATGACACTTCAAGGAAGAAGTGATGGACACACTTGCAGGAGCCATTCCAAGCATGGTGAGAGGAGGATCCTTCCCATGGCTGTGGGTGTAAGTGCTGGATGATGAGCATCAGGATGATGCTCCAGTTACTGCTCTATATATGCATCAGGTGGATGTTGGAGATGATCAGTTGGATCATTTATATGTATATGTATGTACGCATCATGTTGGATGCTGGATATGATCAGTTGGATCATTTATATATATGTACGTACGCATCATGTTGGATGTTGGATATGATCAGTTGGATCATGGGTATGTATTTGTAGATATATCAGGTGGATACATTGTATGATCAGGTATATCATGTATGATGATATGTATCAGGCAGATACTATGTATGCATTAGGTGGATGAATTGTATGATCAGGATGATCATGGACGACAAGCTTAGAGATGTTGCTCCAGATATGCATCAGGACGATGCAGTGATGAGTATCAGGATGATACTCTAGATGATATGCATCAGGATGATGCTATGATGATGATCAGGATGATCATATGTATCAGGTGGATACATTACATAATCAGTTGGATTATGTGTGATGAGTTCCGAAGACACAGATGGACATGAGCTTTTCGGACATGGTTGTAGATGTGTTCTCCCATGGTTGCGATGTAATTGTTGGGCTTTTCCGACATGGTGGCAGATGTGTTCTCCCATGGTCGTGATGTAATTGCCAAGGCCATTCGAGCATGGTTGTATATGTGTTCCCCCATGGCTGCGATATAAGTGCTGGGGCCATTCGAGCATGGTTGTAGATGTGTTCTCCCATGGCTGTGATATAAGTGTTGGGGCCATTCAAGCATGGTTGTAGATGTGTTCTCCCATGGCTGCAATATAAGTGTTGGGGCCATTTGAGCATGGTTGTAGTTGTGTTCTCCCATGGATGCAATATAAGTGCTATGCCATTCCAACATGGTGGTAGGTTGGTCCTCCCATGGTCGTTGATGTAAGTGCTGCGAGCCTTTCACGGATGGTGGTAGGTTGGTCCTCCCATGCCAATGAGTGTAAGTGTTGTGTGTGTGCATCTAGGTTGTGCTTCGTGAACGATGTTATGATCAGTATGATCATGAGTATCAGGATGATACTCTGTGGTCATGGACAGGTTTTGCAGTAGCATGTAAAAGGTCCTGGGAGATCCGATAGGTTGAGCTGTGTGCTCGTTATCAGTCCTGGGATGCTCTTTCGAGGTTTTGTGACACACGTAATAAGTCTTGAGGATTCCATAGTATGACCAGTGATGATGAAGACCTGCAGGTGGTGGGCCTACATCCAGTATGAAAAAGGACTGGATCTGTAGAACTTCCTATGACAAGTAGATTCAGAGATTGATTGAGATAGCAGCAACAATGACGATGACGATGACTCGATGATGATTATCCGGTGACAATGATCCAGAGAAGAAGACTTGTGCTAGAAGACCAGTGTCGAGAAATACCTTCCTAGTTAAGAGGGAGTGTTGATGTATATGTAACTTTGGAATGTATTTCATATATGTATATTATACTCCTATATAGATGGTATTATTCCTCTATACGAAAGTTTTTGTATTCATATAGAGACGTTATTATTCCTCTATACAGAAGTGTCGTCATTTATATTGTAAGTGTCGTAACTTATACTTGATGGGTTATTAGACCACCTTGTTGGGGTCGGTCCTGTATAAGTCATGTGGGTCGAAGGATTATTAGACCACCCTATTTGGGGTCGGCCATGTGGGTCAAAGGGTTATTAGACCACCCTATTGGGTGTCAGCCTAGTCAGCTTTGTGTTATGTGGTTAAGTTGAGGCTGACCTAGTAAAGGTTATTAGGCAAGTCAAGTCAAGTATAAATAGAGTGCAGGAGGCACTCTATTTGATCATTCTATTCTCTCACACACTCTTTAGAGAGTGGCGCAGTTGTGGAGGAGGGGAAGCAGCTGCTAGGAGATGTCTATCTCTTAAGCTTGGGTTGTATCATTGCTCTATCTATCTCCAAGGAAGTTATTGGGGTTTTTCACCTTTATGGTTTTCCCCAAGTAAACTATGTGTCTCTTGTGTGCTTGCATTAGTATGTCCATGATTAATATGCTGTAGATATGCTATACATGTTGTTCTCTCAAAGATCCTAGATCAGATTGAAGTAAATTCTGAAAAACTAACAAGAGAGAAAGATCACACGAGGAGCATTAATGGTTAGTGGTGAAGGTATATGGTTAGGGGGATAGGGTTAGATATTATGGGGATGAAGAGAGAGAGAGAGAAGGGGAAGAGGAGAGAGGGATGCAGATAGAAATGGAGAGAGCATGGGGTTATGGTTTATGGTAATAAAGAGGGTACATAGAGAGATATAGGGGTTAGGATTTATGGTATAAGGGAATATGGGGGGTGGAGAGAGAGAGAGGGGGGGGGAGATTGGGTTAGGGAAATGTGGCATTGGAGAGAGAGAGTGAAGGCGTTAGGGAAAGGAGGAGAGAGAGAGAGATAGAAAGGGGGGATAGCGAAAGGTGGTTCTAGATAGAGAGGGGGGTCATTGGGTAGAGAGAGAGAGAGAGAGAGGAGGGTGTGTTAGGGAGAGGAGAGAGAGGGGAAGGGGGTACAGAGAGAGGGAGAGAGAGATTAGAGGTTAGGTATTTAGGGAGAGAGAGATAGAAAGAGAGAGACTGGGGGTTAGGGGCTTAAAGAGAGATAGAAAGAGAGAGACTGGGGGGTTAGGGGCTTAAAGAGAGATAGAGAGTTTGGGGGTTAGGGGTTTAGAGACAGAGAGAGAGAGATTTGGGGTTTGGAATTTAGAGAGAGAGTGATTGGATTTTAGGGATTTAGAGAAAGAGAGAGAGAGAGAGTGATTGGGATTTAGGGAGAGAGAGATTGGTGGTAGGGGTTTAGAGAGAGAGAGAGAGGGAGAGAGAGGGAGAGAGAGATATTGCATTTGAGGGGATTAGAGATAGAGAATGATGGATATTAGGGGTTAGGGGTTTTGAGAGAGAGAGAGAGAGAGATTGTGGGGAGGTACGGGGAAGAGGGATAGAAAGATAGATAGAGGGATGAGGATGAGGTTAGTTGTAGGGGAGATATAAAGATAGAGATGGGGGTGAGTTTAGGAGGGTGAGAAGTATGGTTTTGGGGGCCGGAGAGAGGGAAACATTAGGGGTAAGGGGTTTATAGAGAGGGATATAGATAGATAGAGAGAGAGAGATTTCATAGGCAGAGCATTGATTGTTAGTGATGCAGCTATATGGTTAGGGGTAATAGGGTAAGGGATTAGGGGGAAAATGAGAGAAAGTGGGAGGGAGAGATTTGGATGCATAGAGAGTTAGAGAGAGACTAGGGTTAGGGTTTCATGTAATAAATAGGGTACATATAGAGGTAGGGGGTTAGGATTTATGGTATAGGGGAAGATGTTATATTGAGAGAGAGAGAGAGAGGGGCTGGGTTAATGAGAAGGAGGGGGGGTTAGGAAAAGGAGGAGAGAGAGAGAGAGAGAGGAAGGTGGTGTAGGAAAAGGTGGTTCTAGAGAGTGAAAAGGGGGCATTGGATAGAGAGAAAGAGTTATAGAAAGATGGACGAAGAGGGAGAGAGAGTGTGTGTATGTGTATGTGTGTGAGAGAGAGAGAGAGTGAGATAGATAGATAAGGAGAGAGAGAGAGAGATAACGAGGGAGCATTGATGGTTAGCGATGTTTTATATGGCTAGGGAGAGTAGGGTAGGGATGAGAGAGAGAGAGAGAGAGAGAAGGGGAAGTGAAGAGAGGGAGGGCGAGAGAGGGGGGATTAGAGAAATATTCTCTCTCTCTTTATGAACCCCTACTAGCAATCCCTTTCTACATCTCTCTATTTAAACCCCTAATCCCTAATATCTCTATCTCTCTCTACCAAACCACCACTCCTCACCCTCCTACCCCTCCCTACCACTCTATATCTCCCTCCCACACAAAACTAACAATCCACAATCCCCCTATGATCTCTCTTTCTCTATAAATACTTATTAATCCCCAATCTATATCTATCTCTCTCTCTCTAAGACCGTAACTCCGAATCTCTCTCTCTCTCTAAACCTATAACCTCCAATCTCTATATCTTAATATACCCCTAATCTCCAATCTCCCTCTCTCTCTCTAGATCCTAAAACCCAATCTCCCTCACTCTCTCTCTCCCTTTCTAAACCCCTAACACCAAATATCTCTCTAATCCCCTAGCTACCAATATCTATCTTTCTATCTCTCTCTCTCTCTCTCTCTAAACAAGTAATCCCTAATCCTTCTCCTTCTATGTCTCTCTCTAATTATCTAACCTCCAATACCTCTTTCTCTCTAAACCCATAACCCCCGATCTCTCTCTCTCTCTCTATGACTAAACCACTAACCCACAATATATATATCTCTCTCTAAACCCATAACAACCAATCTCTCTCTTTATCTATCTCTCTATAAACACCCAATTTCCAATCTCTCTCTCTCTCTATCTTTCTATATAAACCCCAAACCTCCAATATATATTTTTCTATCTTTCTTTGTCTCTCTCTAAAGACCTAACCTTCTCTCTCTGTAAATCACTAACCCCTAATCTCTCTCTCTCTCTAAACACCTAGCCCCCAATATGTTTCTCTCTCTCTAAACTCCTAACCCACAATCACTCTCTCTCTCTCTCTCTAATCGCCCAACTCTCTCAATTGCAAACCGCCACTCTTCACCCTCCTACCCCTAGCCCCCCACTCTCTCTCTCTCTCCCCCCCAACCACTATCCACCTCCCCATCCCTCTCTCTCTCTATAAATATACCTCCCTATCTCTCTCTGGCCCAACCAATCCCCAACCCCCTTCCCTCTCTCTAACCCAACACTCCATTATGCCTCCTCCTTTCATTAAACCCCCCTCCCTCTTTATAACTCCCTAGCTATCCTTAAACACCCACGCCAACTCCTACCACTAACCAACAACCATCGATCTCTCTCTCTCTCTCTAAACCACTAACCCTTAATCTAAACCCCTAAATTCAAATCTCTCTCTCTAAACCCTTAAACACTCAATATATTTCTCTCTCTCTCTCTCTAAACCACTAACACTCGATCTCTCTCTCTCTCTCTCTCTCCCTAAACTGAAAAATCCCTAACAACCAATTTCTCTTTTTCAATCTCTCTCTCTCTCTCTAAAACCATAACCCCCAATCTCTTTATTAATATCTAAACCCCTAATCTCCAATCTCTCTCTCTCTCTCTCTATGTATAATCACCTTTCCCTAACCCCCCCTTCCTCTCTCTCCCTTCCTGCCCCTAACACACGTTCCTCTTTCTCTCCTTCTTTCCCTAACATCCTATCCCTCTCTCCAATACCACCTTTCTGTAATTCCCCTCTCTCTCTATAACCTAACCTCTCCTCTCCCTCTCTCTTTATAACCCCACTCCCTCCATATTTATATATCTATAAACCCCTAAGACTTAATCTCTCCCTCTCTGTCTCTAAGCTCCTAACCCATAATCTCTCTCTCTCTCTCTCTCTCTCTCTCTCTCTCTATCTCTCTAGCACCACCTTTCCCCAAACCCCTTCCCTATCTCTAACCCAAACCTCCATTATGTCTCCTCTTTTTAGTAAATCCCCCTCCCTCTTTATAAATCCACACCTATCATTAACCACCCGCACCAACTCCTACCACTAACCACCAACCATCGATCTCTCTCTCTCTCTCTCTCTCTCTCTTTCTCTCTCTCTCTCTCTAGCACCACCTTTCCACAAACCCTCCATTATGTCTCCTCTTTTCACTAAATCCCCCTCCCTCTCTCTCTCTAAATGCTTAAAACCTAAATATATTTATCTCTCTCTCTTTCTCTAAACCCCTAACCTCATATCTCTCTCTCTCTCTCTAAACACCTAAACCCCAATCTTTCTCTCTCTCTAAACCCCTAACAACCACTTTCTCTTTTTCAATCTCTCTCTCTCTCTCTCAAACCCGAAACTCCAATCTCTCTATATCTTTCTAAAACCTTAATCTCTCTCTCTCTCTCTCTCTCTATGTAGCACCACCTTTTCCTAACCCCACCTTCCTCTCTCTCCCCTCCTTTCCCTAAAACAACTTCCTCTCTCTCTCTTGCTTTCCCTAACCCCCTTATATCTCTCTCCAACACCATCTTTATGTAATGCCCCTCTCTCTCTCTAACCTAACCTCTCCTCTCCCTCTCCTCCTTTCCCTTAACCCTCCTCTCTCTTTATAACCCCACTCCCTCCATATCTCTCTATTTATATACCCCTAATACCTGATCTCTCCCTCTCTATATCTAAGCTACTAACCCATAATATCTCTCTCTCTCTGTCTCTGTCTCTGTCTCTATCTCTCTAGCTTCCTACCTCTACCCCGCTACTCCATCTCTCTCTTTAACCTACAAATATCCACCTCTCCATCCTTCTCTATGTCTCTCTATATATACCTCTCCTCCCTACTCCCCCTACCCTAAACCACCCACTCGAAATCCAACCACCAATCATCACCCCTCGATCATGCTCTCTCTCTCTCTCCCTAAATCATTAAACTCCCCCACTCTCTCTCTCTCCCTAAAAATTTAAAACACCCAGTCTCTCTCTCTAGATCCCTAACCAATGATCTCTTTATTTCAATCTCTCTCCCTCTCTCTCTAAACCCCTTTCCCTAAATCTCTCTATCTCTCCCTAAACCCCTAACCCCCAATCTCTCTCTCTCTCTCCATCCCCACCTTTACCTCTCTCTCTCTCTCTTGCCCAACCTTTCCCTAAACCCCCCTCCTTCTCACTAACCCAAACACCCCTCTCTCTTTCTTCATTTCCCTAAACCCCCCTCCCTCTTTATAACCCCACCCGATCTCACTTTCAACTCCCCATCATCCCCTATACCATAAATCCAAATCCCCACATTTCTCTACTTACCCTCTTTATTACCCTAAACCCTAACCCCCTACTCTCTCGATTTCTCTAAGCCTCCTCCTCTCCTCTTTTCTCTCTCCCTCTCTCTCTCACATCCCTAACCCTACTTTCCCTAACCATATGCCCACTTCACTAACCATCAACTATCCCCACCCCCCCCTCTCTCTCTCTCTACCCAAAATCCCCCCCTCTCTCTAGCACCACATTTCCCTAACCCATCCTTCCTCTCTCTCTCCAATTCCACTTGTCCATAACACCCCCTCCCTCTCTATAATCCAACCTCCCTTCTCATTCTCTCCTTTCCCTAACCCCTGCTACCTCTTTGTAACCCCACCCACCTCTCTCTCTCTCTCAACTCCCCATCTTCCCCTATACCATAAATACTAAAATCCCCATATCTCAATGTATCATGTTTGTTACCCTAAACCCTATCCCCATGCCCTCTCTATTACTCTATGCATCCACCTCTCTCCCTCCTTCTCTTCTCTTCCCCTTCTCTCTCTCTTTATCACCCTAATCGCTAACCTTACTCCCCTAACCATATACTTGCATCACTAACCATCAACACTCCCCCTATAAGCTCTCTCTCTCTAAAACCCTAGCCCCTAATATCTCCCTCTCTCCACCCCCACTCGTCACCCTCCTAACCTTACCCCCCACACTATGTCTTTATCTCCCCTACCACTAACCTCATCCCCATCCCTGTATCTCTATCTCTATCCCTCTGCCCCTTACTTCCCTACAATCTCTCTCTCTCTCTTTCTCTCTCTCTCTCTCTCTCTCTCTCTCTCTTTAAACCCCTAACCTCTAATGTCCATAATTTTCTCTACGTACTCCCCCAAACACCCACTCTTCACTCTTGTAACCCTACCCACTACTCTATTTCTCTCTCTCCCCCATCACTAACCGCCTCCCATCCCCTAAATTCATTCTCTATTCAAACCCCTAAATTTCAATCTCTCTCCCTATAAACCCTGAAACCCTCAATATATTTCCATCTCTCTCTAAACCCATAACCCTCGATATTTCTCTTTTTACCTCTCTCTATAAACCCCTAACACCAATATCTCCCTCTCTAAAGCCCTAACCCCAATATCTCCCTCTCTAAACCCCTAACCCCCAATCTCTCTCTCTCTCTCTCTCTCTCTCTCTCTCTCAAACCTCCACTCCTCACCTTCCTAAACCATAATTTCTCTCTCTCTCTCTCTCTCTCTCTATCTCTCTCTCTCAAACCCCCACTACTCACCCTTATACCCCTCTCCACACTTTATCTATATCTCCCCCAAACCATTGACAACCTATACTCCCCATCTGCTCTCTCTCTCTCTCTCTCTCTCTCTCTCTCTCTATCTATCTATCTATCTCTAAACCCCTATTAACCTCCAATATATATCTCTCTCTAAACATCTACCTCTTATCTCTCTCTCTCTCTCTCAAACCCCCACTACTCACCCTTATACCCCTCTCCACACTCTATCTATATCTCCCCCAAACCATTGACAACCTATACTCCCCATCTTCTCTCTCTCTCTCTCTCTCTCTCTCTCTATCTATCTATCTATCTCTAAACCCCTATTAACCTCCAATATATCTCTCTCTCTAAACACCTACCTCTTATCTCTCTCCCTCTCTAAACCCTTTAACTCCAATCTTTCTCTCTCTCTCTCTAAACCCCTAACCTACAATCTCTCTCTATCTCCCTTTCCAAACCCCTAACTCCCAATATCTCTCTCTTCCTCCCTCTCTCTAAAACCGTTACCCCAAATCTCTCTCTCTCACCAAAACCCCCACTCCTCACCCTTCTACCCCTCCATGGCACTCTACCTCTATCTCCCCCACATCACTAACAATCCACAACTCCCTCGTGATCTCTCCTTCTCTCTAAACCCTTATTAATATATTTCCTTGATAACTATAACTTTAAACACCAATGATCTCTCTTTCTATCTCTTTCTCTCTCTAAATTCCTAACCCCCAATCTCTCTATTTATCTCCAAACACCTAACCCCCATTCTCTCTCTTTATATCCCTATCTCTTTAAAACCCTAACCTTCAATCTCTCTCTCTCTCTAGAACCACCTTTCCCTAACCCCTCTTCCTCTATATCCTTTCATTAAGCTCTCTCTCAAGCAACACCTTTCCTTAACGCCCCCTCTCTCCCTCTAACCCAACTTCCTCTCTCTCTCTCCTCCTTTCCATAACCCCTCCTCCCTCTTTAAAATGGTAATCCTTTCCTCTCTCTCTCTCTCTATAAAACCCTAATAAATAATATCTCCCTCTCCCTCTCTCTAAACCCCTAACCCCTAATCTCTCTCTCTCTCTCAAAATCCCACTCTTCAACCTTCTACCCCTACCCCCCATCTCTCTCTCTCTCTCTCTCCCCCACCTCCGCAAGCCTTTCTCTCTCTATAAATATACTCACCGTTGTACTCCCCCCTATGCTTAACCACCGACTCCAAATCCTACCACTAACCACCACCCATCGGTCATGATCTCTCTCTCTCACTCTAAGCCACTAACCCCCAATATAAACGACTAAATTCCAATCTCTCTATCTAAATCCTTAATCCCTCAATATATTTATTACTCTCTCTAAAATGCTAACCCCAAATATTCCTCTCTCTCTCTCTCTCTAAATGCGTAACTCCCAATGCCTCTCTCTCTCTCAAACTCTAACCCCAATCTCTCTCTTTTACTCTAAACCCCTAACCCATAATCTCTCTCTCTCTGAACCCCTAACCCCCAATCTCTCTCTCTCTAAACCCCTAACCACCAATCTCTCTCTCTCTCTCTCTCTCTAGCCCCACCTTTCCCCATCCCCCTTCCCTCTCTCTAACCAAACCCTCCATTATGTCTCCTCATTTCACTAAAACCCCCTCCCTCTTTATAACTCCCCACCTATCCTTAACCACCCACACCAACTCCTACCACTAACCACCACCCATCAATATTTCTCTCTCATGAAACCACTAACCCTTAATCTAAACCCTTAAATTCCAATCTCTCTCTCTAAACAGTTAACCGTCAATATATTTCTCTCTCTATCTCTAAACCCATAACACTCGATCTCTTTATATCTAAATGCCTAACCCCCAATCGCTCTCTCTCTCTAAACACCTAAACCCCAATATCTCTCTCTCTCTAAACCATTAAAACCTAAATATATTTCTCTCTTTGTCTCTCTAAACCCCTAACCCTCGATCTCTCTCTCTCTTTCTCTCCATCTCCATGTTACACCACCTTTCCCTAACCCCCCTTCCTCTCTCTTCCCTCCATTCCATAACACACCTTCCTTTGTCTCTCCTCCTTTCCATAACCCCATGTAATGCCCCCCCTCTCTCTCTAACCTAACCTTTCCTTTCTCTCTCCTACTTTCTATGAACCCTCCTCTCTCTTTATAACCCCACTCCCTCAATATCTCTCTATCTATAGACCCCTAACACCTAATATCTCCCTCTCTCTCTCTCTCTCTCTCTTCATCCCCTCCCCCACATCCCCACTCTTTGGATTCCTACCTCTACCATGCCACTCCATCTCTCTCTGTCCCTCGCAATTATCCACCTCTCCATCCCTCTTTATGTCTCTCTCTATATACATCTCCCCCCTTTAACCACCCACTCAAAAAACCACCAATCAACACCCCTCGATTTCTCTCTCTCTCTATTTAATCCCCTAACCCCCAATACAAACCCATAAATTCCAGTCTCTCTCTGTCTCTCCCTAAACCATTAAACCCTCCCCCCTCTCTAGATCCCTAAACAGCAATATCTCTCATTCAATATATCTCCCTCTCTCTAAACCCCTATCCCCCAATATTTCTATCTCTCTCTAAACCCCTAACCCCTAATCTCTCTCTCCCTAAACCGCTAACCTCAAACCTCTCTCTCTCCAGCCCCACCTCCCCCCCCCCTCTCTCTCTCTCTAGACCCACATTTCCCTAACCCCCCCTCCCTCTCTCTAACCCAACACCCCTATCTCTCTGTTCCTTTCCCTAAAGCCCCCTCCCTCTTTATAACCCCACCCACTCTCTCTTTCAACCCCCCATCATCCCCTATACAATAAATACAAACCTCCAAATCTCTCTATATAACCTCTTTATTACATTAAACCCTAACCCCCCCGCTCTCTCAAATTCTCTAAGCCTCCCTCTCTCCCTTTCTCACATACCTAACCCTACTCTCCTTAATAGTATGCCCACTTCACTAACCATCAAATCTCTTATCGTGATCTCTCCCTCCCTCTCTCTCTCTCTCTAACCAACATCCCCCCTCTCTCACTAGCACCACCTTTCTCTAACCCCTCTTTCCTCTCTCTCTCTCTCTCTCTCTCCAACACCACCTTTCCCTAATGCCACCTCCCTCTCTCTAACCCAACCTCCCCTCTCTTTCTCTCCTCCTTTCCCTAACCCCTCCTACCTCTTTATAACCCCACCCACCTCTCTCTCTCTCTCAACCCCCCATATTCTCCTATACCATAAATCCTAAACTCACCATCTCTCTATGTACCATGTTAATTAACCTAAACCTTAACCCCATGCTCTGTTAGGAACCCATGTCTTTACTTTGTTAGTATATTGTTGTTGAACGCATATGCTTTGTAAGTCATCATGTAGTATTTGTTGATCAATAGTTTATGTTATTGTTGTTGGCGCATATGCTTTGTAAGTCGCCCGTAGTATTGTTGATCCATAGTTTGTAGTGGCCCATGGTTTTGACCCATAGTATTGGCACCTAGACTTAGTATGTAAGTGTGTGTGGAGACCTATGAAGGCACCATGAAGTTATTTGTATTGAGCTTGCTCATAGGAGGTTGCCCCCTCGAAGTGGCCTGTGATCAATATAAAAGTGATTCTAAGTTCTGTCATCTCTGCTATTTTGCATATTTTTATTAATTAATTGTTGCAGGTGCATCACATGCTCTCTCTATCACTTTATGCTTCCATCTCTCTCCATCCCTCTCTTCTCTTCTCCTTCTCTCTTAGTTTATCCCCATAATCCCTAACCATATACTTATGTCTCTAACAATCAATGCTCCCCCTATGATCTCTCTCTCTAAAGCCCTAACCCCTAATATATCCGTCTCTCCATACCCAAACCCCCACTCCTCACCCTACTAACCTTACCCCCCACACTAACTATTTATCTCCCCTACCACTAACCTCATCCACATCCCTCTATCTCTCTCTCTATCCCTCTCCCCCTTACTTCCCCCCAATATCTCTCTCTCTCTATATATATACCTCTAACCTCCAATATCTCTCTCTCTCTCTCTCTAAACCCCCAACCTACAATCTCTATTTCCATTTCAAAACCCCTAACTCCCAATCTCTCTCCCATCCTCCCTCTCTCTAAAGCCATTACCAAAAATCTCTCTCTCTTTCTGAACCCTTACTAGCAACCCCTCTCTTTCTACATCTCTCTCTTTAAACCCCTAATGCCTAATATCTCTATCCCAAACCCCCACTTCTCACCCTCATACCCCTCCCCGCCACTCTATCTCTCTCTCCCGCACATCACTGACAATCCACAATCCCCCTATGATCTCTCTTTCTCTATAAATGCTTATTAATCCCCAATCTCTCTCTCCCTCTCTCCAAGCCCGTAACTCTCAATATCTCTCTCTCTCTAAACCTGTAACCTCCAATATCTATATCTTACTACACCCCCAACCTCATATCTCCCTCTCTCTCCAGACCCTAAAACCCAATCTCTCTCACTCTCTCTCTCCCTCTCTAAACCCATAACACCAAATCTATCTCTCTCTAATCCCCTAGCCACCAATCTCTTGTTAGATTTTGAGCATTAATTCAACATACTCTAGGATCTTTACTAAGAGAATAATATGTACAACATATCAAGCATATCAAGCAATCACAAAAGACAATGGACACACAAAGTTTCACTGGGGAAAACCATAAAGGTGAAAAACCCCACAACTTCCTCAGAAATAGAAAGAGTAATGATACAACCAAAGTACAAGAGATAGTATTCTACTAGAAGCTACTCCTCCTCCTTAACTAGTGCACCACTTTCTGAGTGGTGTAGAAGTGAATAATGAGATGATCAAATAGAGATCTCACAATCTCTATTTATACTTGTCCTGTCCTGCCCAATAAACGAATAGGGCCGACTTATCTAACTCAGTCTAATAACCCATGGTTACATTAATCCAGGCCGACCCCACACTTGGTAGTCTAATAACCCATCACAGCAAGTTACGACACTTGCAACACTTGTCAATACAAATGACGACACTTCCGTATAGAGGAATAATACCATTTCTATAGGAGTACAATATACATAGGTGAAATACATTCCGAAGTTACATATACATCAACACTCCCGCTTAACTAGGAAGATATTTCTCGACAAAAATATGCTAGCACAAGTCTTCTTCTCTAGATCATCGTCACTGGATCATCGTCATCATCACTACTGCTGCTATCTCAATCAATCTCCAATCTACTCGTCATAGGAAGTTCTACAGAGCTAGTCCTTTTTCACACTGGATGTAGGCCCGCCACATGCAGGTCTTCATCATCTATAGAGCTAGCCCTTTTTCATGCTGGATGAACATCATCAACATCTCTGCGAGCAAGCCATCAAGTAGGTACACCATAGGACTGATTACACTGCCTTTGCAAAACCTACAAGATCTCCCAAGATTGATTACAATACCTATGCAAAACTTGCAAGAGCATCTCAGGACTGATCATATGCCTGTGCAAAACCTGGGTACCATACTGTTACATCATCATCTTCAGATCATCATCATCGTCCATGAAGCACAACCCAGATGCATACACACACAAAACTTACACTCACCGGCATGGAAGGACTTTCCTCTGACCATCCGGGAAAGGCTCAGCACTTACACTCACCATCATGGAAGGACTTTCCTCTGACCATCTGGGAAAGGCTCACAACACTTACATCGATGACCATGGAAGGAATTTCCTCTGACCATGTGGGAATGGCCATAGCAATTACATCATGACCATGGAAGGAATTTCCTCTGACCATGTCGGAAAAGCTCGGCAATTACATCACGACCATGGAAGGAATTTCCTCTGATCATGTCGGAAAAGCCACGCCCAACACTTATATCTCACCATGGAAGGACTTTCCTCTAACCATGAGAGAATGGCCTAGCCCTTACATCTCACCATAGAAGGACTTTCCTCTAACTAGGTGAGAATGGCTCCGCCCAGCCCTTACATTTCACCATGGAAGGACTTTCCTCTAACCATGTGAAAATGGCCCAGCCCTTACATCTCATCATGGAAGGACTTTCCTCTAACCATGTGAGAATGGCCCTATGTGCATCTGTGTCTCTGAACTCATCACTTCCCCTTGGAAGGTACCTCGATCTGAAGTACACCAAGTCTCCCTCTGAAGTATTCAACCTTCACTCTGGCCAGCGGCTTGGTCAACACATCAGCTATCTGCTCATCCGTTGCAACATACAGGATCTTCATTGCTCCTCTCTACACCATATCCCTAATATAGTGATAATTGATCTCAATGTTCTTCGATTTGTCATGGAACACTGGGTTCTTTGACAACTTCACACAACTATGGTTGTCGCAATATATACAAGTAGCACTCAGCTGGATATCAAACAAATTAGACAGTAGCTTCCTAACCCATACTGCCTCACAAATGGCCAAACAAGCTGCAACATACTCTGCTTCGGTTGTACTCATTGCCACACAGGACTACTTCCTACTAAACCAAGAGATCATACCAAATCCCATACTGAAGCAACACCCCGAAGTGCTCTTCTGATCAATGGAACTGCCTACCCAGTCCGAATCAACATAACCCTCCAGGTTAAACTTTTGATTCACCTCATACTTGAGCCCATAGTCAACTGTACCCTTCAAGTACCTCAGAATATGCTTTGCAGCTATCAGGTGAACATGTCTCGGATCTGTCAAGTACTAGCTCAAGGTGTTCACTGCAAAGCAGATATCTAGTCTTGTATTCGTTAGGTACATCAAGGACCCAATCATCTAACGATACATCGTAGCATCAACTGTCTCAGAAGAAGCATCACACAGAATATTTAGGTTTGATGCCATAGGTGTGGCCATGGCCTTGCAGTCCATCATTCCGAACCTCTTCATGATCTCTATTGCATACTTCCCTTGTCCAAGGAAGATTCCATTTGCACTCTGCCACACCTCCATACCAAGAAACTAGTGCATCATACCCAAGTCCTTCATCTCGAACTCGGCAGCAAGCTTCCTCTTTGTGTCGGTAATCAATCTATCCTCACCTTTTACAAACAAGTCATCCACATACAATATTAGTATCATAGGATTGCCTTCCTCAACCTTGTAGTAAAGGTTGGAATCTGCTTTACTCTTGGTAAAGCCCAAACTAGATAGGAAGCCATCTATCCTGCCATACCAGGTCCTAAGTGCTTGTTTCAAACCATACAAGGATTTCTTCAGTTTGCACACATGTGACTCTCGGTCATGTGTCTCAAACCCGAGTGGATTCTCCACATACACTTCCTCTTCAAGTACACCATTCAAGAAAGCGGTCTTGACATCCATTTGGTGTACCTTCCAATCACTGCAGCCAGAGCAAGTACTGATCTAATGTAAGTGTATCTGGCCACAGGGGCAAAGGTCTCTTCATAATCAATTCCTTCTTTCTGGGAGAAGCCACGAGCTACAAACCTTGCTTTATATTTTTCTATGCTACCATTTGCAGCATACTTGATCTTATAGATCCACTTGGAAGTCACCACAGACTTCCCATCTGGTCTTGGAAGTTCAAAGACATATAATCATGATGATATTATAAAGGAAGCAAAGATCAAGAGGGAGCACACTCCAACTGTTCCTGCAAGGAAGCAAAGATCAAGAGGGAGCACACTCCAGTAGTTCCTGCAAGGAAGCAAAGATTGAGAGGGAGTCCACCCAACAACCAAACAAAGATAAGTATTTGAATTGTCATTTATTATATATTTGATTACTTAAATAATGTTTTCCAGTCATGTACATGCTTATGTTCCTAGATTTATGCTGTATATTATGCATATTAGAAAAGTTGCATTAATGAACAAGATACTACTTATATACAAGTAATGGGTAAGTGGCCTATGGTACTATACAACATTCCATTGCTACTTATCTTGAATGAAACCTCTTTGCTGAGATGTTGGGAGTTGTGCACACTCTTAACAAATGTTCTAGTAGATATGGAAGGCATCTAGAAAGTTACAGGATATGGATAAATGTTGTATTGAAGCATTGGCTAAGATAATTGCATGACTGTATGACATACATTCTTATGTGTAAGAATTTTTTTTGAAAAAATATGAGAAGTTTCTAATCATGCAATTGAATTTGACTTATACGAAAGATCGTGTACAATCACCTACAAAAGAAGGACAACGACATTTGTTCCAGTGACGAAGTTCAACAAAACTACCTATTGAAGATATTGAAGAATCTGAAGTTCCTAGGATCAGGAATGCAGTAATGGAAGGATGCCATGATCGAGGAATAGAAATCAATCATGAAGAATGATGTTTGGGATGTGGTCCCAAGACCAAAAGGGAAGTCTATTGTGACTTCCAAGTAGATCTACAAGATCAAGCATGCTACAGATAGTAGCATAGAGAAATACAAGGAAAGTGATGAAGTGGAATATACACCATATGAATGTCAAGACAACTTTCTTGAATGGTTTAGTCGAAAAGGAAGTGGAGTAACCACTCAGATTTGAGACACATGACAGGGAGTCACATGTGTGCGAATTGAAGAAAGCCTTGTATGGTTTGAAATAAGAACCCAGGACATGGTACGACAGGATAGACAGCTTCCTAACTAGTTTGGGCTTTACCAAGAGTAAAGCAGATTCCAACCTTTACTACAAGGTTGAGGAAGGCAATCCAGTGATACTCCTACTATATGTAGATGACCTGTTTGTGACAGGTGAGATTGGGTTCATTGTTGATATAAAGAGGAAGCTTGCTTCCGAGTTTGAGATGAAGGACTTGGGTATGATGCATTACCTTCTACATATGGATGTGTGGCAGAGTGCAGATTGAATCTTCCTCGGACAAGGGAATTATGCAGTAGAGATCTTGAGGCAGTTCGAGATGATGGACTGCAAGGCCATGGCCAAACCTATGGCATCGAACCTTAAGCTATTGAGTGATGCTTCATCAGAATCGGTTCATGCCACGATGTATCGTCAGATGATTGGGTCCTTGATGTACCGGACGAACATGACACCAGATATTTTCTTTGCGGTGAACACCTTGAGCCAGTTCCTGATGGATCCTAGACATGTTCACTTGATTGTTGTAAAGCATATTCTGAGGTACCTGAAGGGTATGGTTGATTATGGTCTCAAGTATGATGTGAATCAAAAGGTTAAGCTGGAGGGTTATGTTGATTCAGATTGGGAAGGCAGTGTTGCAGATCGGAAGAGCACTTCGGAGTGCTGCTTCAGTATGGGATTAGGTGTGATCTCTTGGTTTAGCAGGAAGAAATCGTACGTATCACTGAGTACAGTCGAATAAGAGTATGTTGCCGCTTGTTTGGCTAGTTGTGAGGTAGTATGGCTAAGGAAGCTACTATCTAATCTATTTGATCTCCACTTGGATGCTACTTGTATCTATTATGACAACCAAAGTTGTGTGAAATTGTCGAAGAACCCAGTGTTTCATGACAAGTCGAAGCATATCGAGATCAAATATCACTATATCAGGGATATGGTGTAGAGAGGAGCAGTGAAGCTCCTATATGTTGTGATGGACGAGTAGATTGCAGATGTGTTGACCAAACCACTAGCCAGAGTAAAGTTCGAGTACTTCAGAGAGAGGCTTGGTGTACTTTAGATCTAGGTTCCTTCCAAGGGGAAGTGATGAATCCGAAAGACACAGATGCACATGGGATTTTCCGACATGGTTTTAGATGTGTTCTATAAGGGTGTTTCATCCTCCCCCACTCAACATGTTTTCCTCCTGGCAATGTTTCCATGAACACTACACTATTCATGAAGCACATCTCAAATATCGTTGATACCACATACATTTTCATCTTAGTCTTCCATGGAAGCCTCACAAACTGCTCAACCATCACACCATTAACCTACTACTTGATTTAGTAGTGTCTCATCTTGACATGCAACTATCCATTGCTATCCCCTATAAGTTGAACTAGTTGGGTTTTGACTCCGAACTATGATGCTCAACTCTGTGAGAATGAACCCTCATTCCCAATATAGCCAAACCCTTCCACAATTCGATCATCTGAGCAACTCTACTAAACCAAGGCAAAGCTAATAACCTTGCCTCAAACATTTCTAAGGCACAATATTTATCTCCAAGCCAAACCATCCAAGTGTTGTGGATTCCATACTTACTTCTATTTTGATACTTGATCTCCCTTCCACCGCAATTGATCCTCTTTCCTTCATGTTTTATGCACGTCCACACACACATCTTGGTCCAAAAATAAGGCATACTTTCTTACCTCAAACACCACAAAAGCACCACTATTGCTTTTGTCATCCATAGCTCCCTCTGCAAGGTATACTAGAACCACTCTCAATATTCCATGCCCATGCAAAGTAGAAGAGTGCATGACCAAAGAAGGTCCTACGTCTTATACTTCTACTACATCACTTCCATGCAACAAAGAAAATGGTTGGGTTTAATGCCTACTACACCCCATGGTACCAACATCAATGGCAATGACAATCACACACCAGAGTTCCATCAACTCACTATTGTGGTCTTCCACCTATACAAACCTCTATACAGAGAATGCTAGACTTATTTCTTCATGACTAATTTCCCACTACTTGGATTTATCACAACCACTTAGTCTATGCATTGTCTCCTTGGGAAGCTCTAGCTCAAAGCGAGCACCTCTCAAGTCCACTCAACCACACATTAACCACATGGCTTATTGTTGCAAGCCCCTTGTCCAGTCATTTCCAACTGCATGCTACTTCTTCCATGGATCTTCACAAGCTCATTTGTAGCACCCAAGTTCTCTTGGTGGAGCTTACTCCCTACTTCCTTCTACAACTCGATTTGGATACAACAATCCAGGCTATCTACAAAATCCAATGTCCAACAACAACTAAATTTTCAAACCACTCCTACCACAATGTACTTGAACTATTGGTGCTTCTAAAGGTTAGGGAAATTCCTACTCAACTTGCCTCTTCTATAATCGGTCAACATCCTAAGTCTCGTATATGCCTCATCCAAGCCTTAACAAAAATGATACTCCAACCAGGCTTCCCAACACTTTGCAAATTCATGAAAACCTACATTCTTTGCTTCCTTGCGGTCAACTGAGTGCTCCTTGCACCAACTCGTATTGTCTTCCTTGCACATGTGTTGACTATTGAGGCCTTCTCACCTTTCGTCTTACATAAGTTGAGTATGGAAGCACTTTTTGTCAACAAACTTGTCATGGAATTGCCTTGCAACCTTAAGTAGTGCATCACAACGCACCCTATGCCACACCATTGGAAATGGTGCTCAATGTAGGGTCATTACAATCTCCCCCACTTAAATATGTTGATGTCCTCATCAACATGGCCCCATTCGCACATCCAATTAAACAGGCTTTGGTGGTGAAGAGACACTTCCACATATGTTGATAACCGAAGAGGCAAGTTGAGAAGGACTTGTCCAAACCTTTTTAAGTGCCAAAAATTCAAGTCCATAGTGGTAGGAGTGGTTTGATAGTTCATCCTCTATTGTAAATTGGAAGGTATGGATAGAGGAGACTATTGCATCCAAAACTAGTTGTGGAAGTAACTGGGGTAGAAGCTCCACCGAGATAATTTAGTTGTTGTAGATGAGCTTGTGGAGAGCTGCAGAAGAAGTAGCATGCACTCGAAAGTGACTAGATGAGGGGCTTATGAAAATAAACCATGCAGTTGATGTGCGATTGAGTAAACTTGGGAAGTGTTTTCTTTGAGCTAAATCTTCCGAAGGAAACAATGCATGGACCAAGTGGATGTGTTAAATCCAAGTAGAGATAAGTTAGTCGTGAAGGACATAGTCTAACATTCTCTGCAAAAAGGTTTGCAGAGGTGACAGATCACAGTAGTGAGTTGATGGCACTCTACTACATGATCGTTGTTGCAGTTGGTGTTGGGACCATGGGGTGCGTTATCACATATAAAATTTAAAATTTGACCCACTTTTTATCTCTTACCAATTTTACATCAGTTTCGCCAAAGCCCCTTGTCCTTGTGTCCTTCTTGCACTCAGATTTTAAATTTTTCCATCAGTTATGTCAAGTTCCCATCACTTTAAGCCTTCTTTTTAATTATTTTTTCCAAAATAGTCATGTCCTCCACGAATTAAGGTTTATCTCATTATTTTATTAAGCTTAATCCCTCTTACCTTATCCAAAAGTCATATTATGAGCTCCATATGCCCAAGTCGTTACCAAAAAATGAAAAAAAGTTATTAGTAATATAAATATTATATTAATATTGAAAACCCAAAATCAATTCATATTATGATACGGTCTTTGCACAAATATCGAGTTGAGTTTTGGAAAAGTAATAAATGGGAAATGTACAACCACTATTCATTTTGTTGATTTAAATAGCTCGATGATTATCATTTTTGGGTGGTGGCGAAATTCAAACCATGGTTTAAGTTGATTCCATGCGTGCTTATGTAGTTGATGTCGCTACCAAAAGAAATTAGGAATAAACCATTCTTTTCAATCTCCGAAACCACTCTCCACAACAATAAATAATATTATGTTTTCCTAATGCTTAACCTTGTGTTATAATATTTGGCACTCAGTAAAATGAAAATATTTTTCTTATTTTAGAAACTCAAAACCATGGGAAGCAAACCAAGAGATGGTTTTTAATAAATGGTTTTTGGATTATAGTTATGAATATATTAAAGTGGGGCGAAACAAGACATGGTATCCAAAAACAATAAATTGTTTTACAAGTTGAAGAAGTATTTATGGAATTTGTTTTGGATTTAATTTATAAAATTCATAAACAAATAAAATCAAATGCAAATAATGGAGAAGAATTACATGATATTTTTTTATGGATGGACAATTAGGACATGGTTTTCAAAACCACATGCAGTAAATTATTTCTATGGAAATATATAAATATTTTTTTAACGGGTTGAAGAAAGATTTGGAAGATATGTTTATTACAATATATTATTCCCAAATATTTAAAATTGATATTTCTGAAAATTAATAAGTGGCAAGAAATCAATGATTTCTAAATCATTTGCAAAGTTTAGTACGCAGAAGATTATTTTCAAATTTCAAGGTAAATAGTTGAAGATCAAATCTCCTACTTGGAAGGAAAATATTTTCCCATATTTGAAGGCACAAAATCAGCACAAGGGTCCAGTTGTAAATTTCCACAGTATTGAAATCAATAGGTAGCAAAGATAGTTATCAACAAACTCCAACAACTTTCAACATTTGTGACACCTTACAACATGTTATAAATTTCTTTTATGTTTAGAAATATTAATTAGCTTTTTCTTATAGAAGTTAGTAACCATCAGAATATTGTATTGGTTATATAAACCATCATTTGTAATGTAATGGGGGTTTGATTTTGGAAAGAAAAAGAAGACTATTGTGTTTTGTATTTTGTTCTGAAATTAATAGAAGATGATCAATACATAAGTACAAAGCTTTTAATGGTAGAGATTCTTGTGCCAATATCTCCAAGTTTGTGATTTTTCCTTATGTGTATGTGCTTATATTTATCTCAGCATTCCATTGAATGTAAGATATTCTAGTATTTAACTGAAAGTAAATGGTCTGGAATTCATCTTAGATGCTCTAAATTCATAGAGTTAAATACCTCCACCCTTTCTTCTAAAGTTACATTGGAATTAACCAATTCTTTGATGCTCTAATGTAATGGATTGTTAATTCTCAATTTTTCCACCATAGTACAACAAATTTAGTGACCGAAGAGAGCTTTTTATATTGATTGTTCAATAAATAGTTATTGATCATTTTGTTAGTTTCATCCCTTGACTCCATGCCCAATGGTCTCATCCTTAACCCTATCAACCATATTATAAACCCAATCACATCTCTTACTGAGGATCTGGCCACTGTGTTTCAGCATATGAGATGATCTTGAAGTGACATTGGACAACAGACTCATAGAGGGATCCCCCTTTAGTTGGAAAGGCCAGTTTCGAACCTAAATATTGGTTTGATGTTACCTTGGGAGTTTTCTTCCATGGCCAAAGGAATTTTCTGAGTGATAACATTTTGGCGATGTTTCCGAGGAGTGGAGGTGAAATATTCCTGGGAGAAACAAAAAAGAAAAGCTTATTTATGATGGTGAATGGATGTCAGACAGAGAAAGGATGTTCATCATCCACTTGGAAACTCTATTTTTAGAAGAATCTAGATTTCAAAATTTTCATGGCAACTCCATTGTCCAAAGCATAAGTAGCCTAAAGGATTTCTTGGTCAATTTACTATTTTCAAGATGAATTCAACTACAAGGTATCCTCCTATGAATCGTTCACATATTCCAGTTTTTCCAAATTAGATGCCTTGTATAGATTGGAAAACATATCTTCCAAAATTCAAATATGAAGAAGGTGATGTTGTTTCTTTCCATTTGATCAAATTTCATATGCATATATATAATCTAGGGTTTAAATTACATGAAGATTTCCTTATGAAAATGTTCATGGATACCTTGGAAGGAAGGGAAACATCATGGTATGAAAAATTACCAGCTTCTAGGTTATGCTCTTTTCAAGATTTTCATACAACTTTCTATGAAAATTACAAAGAACATTACCCATCTTTTTCAAAGTGTGGAAAATGTTATGAATATTTTGAAAATTTTATATAACACATGGAAAATGAGTTTGGTGATGAAGAATTAATGGATGAATAAATCAAATAATTTTATGAAGATTACTTTAAACATCGGGAAGAGATATTAAATAATAATTTCCATGATATTCAGCAAGATCTCTTGTAGAATATAGTTAATCCCTTGGTTGAAAATGAAACAGATCAGCATTTAAATGTTGAAATTCATGTTCCTTTCCCTGAGTTTGATGAATGTTTTCATATTTTAAGTGACCAAGAAAAGAATATGGATAGTCAATTAGTATTTTATGTAGTTTTGTTACCTTCCGATGAATTCATTGAAGAAGAATTTGATCTTTTAGATCATTTTGAAAATAAATATGTTATTCATAATTTTATACCTTTTGAAATGATAAATTCATAGATTAAGGAGAACCAAAATGATATTCTTATTGAATCACATGAAGGGTCATGTATTGATATACTTGTTAAGTTGCATGGAGAACTAAACATAAATTGTTTGCTCGATAAGGATGGTAGGCCAAAAGCTCAACAAAATGATAATATTGAGTTGCAGGAAAAGAGTGAAAAGGAACGTCTTGTCTTAAATCCTTTCCAACATGTAGATGTAATTTGTGAAAATACATCTCTTGAAATAGAAAATTCAGAATTTTTTTATGGTCAACAAGATATTCTTCATATTCAAAGGGTGGCTAGTACATTTGAAGTTTTCCAAGAATGTACAAACTTTTTTCCTTCTATGAATGATAAGGAAGACAAATAGATGGTTGTTATTTCCTTTAAAATGATCTTGAGTTTAATGAAATGGAAAAACGACTAGTAGTTAAGAATGAAGGCATCCTGATTCTTTTTTTTGATCATCAATGAGAAGTGATTCTTCATGGTCTTGAAGACCCTTTTGCAAGTATGTTTAAATCATCAAGGAAGCAAAAATTCATGGAATTCAAGGATTATGGGTATGAATTTCATTTATATGTTGAGTTGTCACATCTTGAATTTTTATTTCTGTTTGGAGAAGTTGAATATTGTAAAATTAGTCACAGCAAATCTAATGAACAAGTAAATCAATCACAACAGATAAACATAGAAAATATGGTGTAAAACTGTGCAAAACATGCAGCAGTGCTCAATATCCCAATAAGGGTGAATAATTACAATACAATCTGACAATGTGAGTGAGCAATTCGAATTGACTAAGTAGGCCATTCGAATCACTGAATGGAGTAGCTTGACTCCAACTAGGAGTCCTCATCATCAATCGGTGGTGGTCATCAATGCACAAGAACCAGTCATCCAGGTGTCAATCTGAGTCTAACTGAGTGTAATAAGTGTAACTGAAGTGTGTAGCACTGATTAAGGAGAAGGAGGCTCAGTGGGGGCACATGGGAGGCTAACTGAAGTCAGAACAAGTCATCTAGTCAATCTGGAGGTCCAACGGAAGTGAAACAGTCAGTCAGGAGTGAAACTAGCCTCAAATCAAAGAGAATCGGAGCTAACTGAATGTAACTGAAGTGGAACTACAGTGGTAGGTGAACAAGTGCGCCCTTCTCTGGCAGTAGGTGAGAAGTGGGCGCCTTTCAGCCTAGGAGGGATAAAACTCTGTAGTAAGTGGCTCCCGGGTGCTAGAATGAGGTGGCTAAGGTGCTGGAGGCATCAAACTGGTGACTGGGATGCATGCAATTGCATGCAGGTGCATGCAAACCCTAGATTCTGCATGCAAACCCTAATTGCATGCAAGATCCTGAAAAAGATGATGTGGATATCCGAACACCCCCCCTCAAGCTAGACTATGATGTGCCAACAAAAATAATGTGGGGCCCTGGTAACTAAGACCAAAGGTCACCCCAATACAATAATCCAAAAAATGCTGAAAATAAACTAAGTGAGGAAAGAGGGAAAACCCAGTGGGAAGAAAGCCCCCCCCCAAGCTAAAGCATAATAATGAATCAATCTGTCTCCACCATGATGGAACTCACCCCCAACAGTGAACGAAGGTAAGAGAACTTCTTCTCAGTGAAGCTCTTGGTGAAGATGTCTGCAATTTGCTCATCAGTAGGGCAATATTGCAGAATGATGGTGCGGTCATGCACCAACTGTCAAATGTAATGCATATGAATCTCAATGTGTTTGGTCCTCTGCCGCTGAACTGGATCTGTGGAGATCTTGATAGCACTTTGATTGTCACAAAATAGGACAGTCGAAGTAGTGCCACCAAAACCAAACTCAGAAAGAATACCCTGCAACCAAACTGCCTGAATGCAGGCATTGACTACCCCTCGATACTCTACCTCTGCTGAAGAAAGTGCAATGGCTGCTTGCTTTTTGCTGGACCAGCAAATAGCACCATGACCAATCATGAAGACATAACCGGAAGTGGACTTCTGATCAATGCTATCACCTGCCCAATCTAAATCAGTAAAACCAATGAAATCTAGCTCAGAATCTGTAGCATAATGTATGCCAAACTGTCTCGTACCTTGCACATACTGCAAGATCCGCTTGGCTGCTCGCCAATGAAGCTCATGTGGCTGCTGCATATATCTTGACACGGCACTCACGGCATATGAGATATCAAGCCATGAGTGTGTCAAATAAAGTAGTGAACCAATCAACTATCGATACATACTGCAATCTGCAAGCGGTGTGGAATCTCCCTCCTCAAGATTGATTCCTGAGAGGAATGGGAATGGGGCTGCCTTACATTCAGCGATATTAAACTTCAATAACAGGTCGGAAGCATATTTTTGCTGAGATATAGTGATCCCATCAAAATTTTGAGCTATCTCCAAGCCCAAAAAATGACTCAGCAAGCCCAAATTGCTCATGTCAAAAGCTAGATTTAAGGCAGATTTTAGCTTGTTCATTGAAGTAAGTGTGCTACCAGTAATAATCAGATCATCAACATAAAGTACAATAACCAACAAATTACCTTTAACTCGCTGAAGATACACATTCGGATCAGATTTGCACCTTTGGAAATTCTGAGAAAGAAGGAAGGAGTCCATCTTTGCGTACCAAGCTCTTGGGGCCTGTTTTAACCCGTACAAAGATTTCTTCAATCTACAAACCAATGATGGATCTGATGTATAACCCTCTGGCTGCTGCATATATACCTCTTCAGCAAGGTCTCCATGTAAAAATGCACTCTTCACATCCATGTGGTGCACTTCCCAGTGCTTGGATGCGGCAATAGCTAAAACAAGGCGGATGGAATCCATCTTTGCAACCGGTGCAAAAGTCTCAGTGTAGTCCACTCCTTGGACTTGGGAAAAACCTTTTGCCACCAACCTTGCTTTATATTTGCTGATAGTGCCATCAGCAGCAACTTTAGTATGGTAGACCCATTTACACTTCACTAATTTTCTTCCAGGTGGAAAAGAAACTAGCTCCCATGTGTTGTTCTTTTGAAGAGAACTGTACTCTTCGTCCATGGCACTTTTCCATCTCGGATCTCGATGAGCTGAATAGTATGATGTAGGATCTGAACCAGCCATCAAATAACAAATCTCAGAAAGAAATGGATCAGCAATAGAAAGAGCCATACCTGCTCTTTGAAAGTCTCCTCTTGTTCGTCTCGGATCAGCAGGATTTCCAAGATTCGAACCAGCAGAATGTAGAGTGTTTTGGGCCCACTTTGGTAACTGAGGAGGATCATAATGATCGGATTCCGAACCTGATATGTCATCATCATCATATGATGCTACAATATCAGAAATATCAGAACTCATACCTTCATTATCGCTGCTCGGATCTTCTTCTGGTGAAGGCGGTGAATTGACAGTCTTCTCCTCGACTAGTTGCAATTCTTGAAGCGGTTCTTCAAATTGCACACTGCGCTCGATGAATATCTTTTTAGATCTGATATCCATGATTTTATATGCTTTTTATTCTTCCCCATATCCTATCAATATGCACTCAATACTTTGTGGATCCAAAGCTCGTCTCTTCTCAGAAGGAATTCTAGCCCATGCAGTAGAGCCAAAAACTCTCAAATTTGACACATCCGGTTTGTGACCAAAGAATGCTTCGAAAGGAGTCATACCTTTCACGGATGAATGTGGAACACGGTTCTGTATATATGCAGCAACATTGATTGCTTCAGCCCAAAGATTTGCAGCCAAACCTTTCGATTCAATCATGCATGTGGCCATCTCTTTCAGTGACCGATTTTTCCTTTCCGCTACACCGTTCTGCTGGGGTGTGTAGGGAACTGTATGTTGGATCTTAATTCCGCTTTGGGCACAAAGTTGCAGCAACTTGGACTTGATATATTCCCCACCATTATTAGATCTAAGAGCTTTGATCTTTCTCTCAGTGGTGGTCTCAACAGAAGCCTTAAAATCCTTGAATTTTCCAAGCACTTCTGACTTGTTTTTTAGAAAGAATACCCATGTAAAGCGGGAAAAATCATCAATAAATGTCAAAACATACCTTGAACCATTTAATGACATATGGGGCAGCGGACCACTGATATCAGAATGGATCAATCCCAAAATAGTAGAAGCTCTGCTAGCTTTGCCGTGGTCGAATCTATGCTCGGGGTGCTTCCCAATGATGCAACCAGTGCATATTCCCTTCGAGGAACAGAGTTGTGGAAGCCCATCTACCATGGATTTGTTTGATAACAGCAGCAAATACTTATAATTAAGATTTCCAAATATTTCATGCCAAATCCTACTAACCTCATTACCATGTGTGCGAAGAGCAGTGGGCTTTGCAAGCGGAATAAAGTGTGAAAACTCATAGCATTTTGCAGTGTGATTTGCCTTTCCGACTGCAACTAGTCTTCCACTTTTGATATCAGAAATTTCAAATGTATTAGGGCTGAATGTAACTTGCTTTGGTTCACCAGTATGTGTCATTTGATACACAGAAAGGAGATTTGAAGCCAAGGAAGGCACATAGAGAACATTTTGAAAGCTTCCATGTTCTACATGAATCGTACCTTTGCCCTTTGAAGAAATTTTTGAGTCATCTCCCAAATGGATGGGGATGGAGCTGTTTGGATCGAATGAGGAAAAAGAATCAATATTTGCAGCCATATGATTTGATGCACCCGAATCTATCAAGAGAGTAGTGGGCTTCGAAACCGTTGCCATGAGTGCTTGTCCTCTTTCATGATCATCATTCCTATCCTTCTTCCTTGCACCGTCAGGAAGGGATATGTTGTTCTTTTCCAAAAGGAGGGCCATTTGATCTATTGTCTTCTTCATAAATGAACTTTCGGGATGAAAGCCACGGTTACAATAAGTACATTTAGATTTTTGGTTACCTTCTTTGCCCTTTTGCTTGAACTTCGAACTGGATGGTGCATCCGTTTGCTTGCCTTTGTCTTTTTGCTTGTGAGGCTCGAATTTGGGCTTCTCCTTCTTTTGCTTTCCTTTACCATTCGAGAACTTGGGTCCTTGAACATATAGGGCTGAATCTTTGGAGCTTATGGACCCCATTTGAATCAACTTGTCATGCTCTTTTGTGACGGACTCAATGAAGGCATTCAAGGTAGGCATCTTCCAATTCGGGGTAGTTAGCCGACCGGAATTGAAAGTAGAGACAAATACCGAATAATCTTTCCCAAGCTTGCTTAGAATGGAGAGGATCAATTGTTTATCCTCTTTGATAAATCCACTATTCTTCAATTGCAAGTTCAAGTTCTTGAATTTTGTGAAGAATTCATTGATGGTCTCGAAATTCTCAGGATTAAGGCCAATCAATTCATTCTCTAATTGAAAGGCCCTAAGCTCATCCTGCTTGCCAAATAGTGTTTCAAGTTGCTCCCATATGGCTTTTGGAGTCTTCAATCCGCTGAGATGGAAGTGAAGATCTTTGGAGATGGAGAGACAAAGAAGACCATAAGCTTCATCAAGCTTGTTGTAGTGTTTGGTTCGATCTGACACATTGTTTGGCTCCAATTCAAGACCAAGAGTGACTCGGTAGTAACCTTTTGAACGTAATATGATCTCCATATCATCTTTCCAATCAAAATAATTGAATGGGGTGAGGATAGGTTTTGAAGAAGAGTATTCCATTGCTAGGAGCGAGTCAAACTGATGTAGATGAGCTTGCATGCAGAGAGTAGCGAATGCAAAAGAGGAGTTTGCATGCACAGTATAGCGAATGCAAGAGAGGAGCTTGATAACCTGCAAATCACAATCAAACCAAGAACCGTAAGGTCGAACAATCCACCCTTTTAGAGTTGCATCACACCTGGGATTGGAGATCAAACAATGTTGAATGGGTCCAATGTATCAGATCCAGGAATTATGTGGAAACTCAAGCTTCTGGATTGGTATTGGAAGTATTTTTAAGCTTTGCATGCACAGGAGCGAATGCCCTTGAGATATCTCATGCCAAAACTTTTTGTAATTTGAGCAATTCAGTCAAATCTTCTTGTAGAAACACCTGTAGAAAAGAGATCTTGTCCCTGCAATGGCTCTGATACCATGTAAAATTAGTCACAACAGATCTAATGAACAAGTAAATCAATCACAACAGATGAACATAGAAAATATGGTGTAAAACTGTGCAAAACATGCAGCAGTGCTCAATATCCCAATAAGGGTGAATAATTACAATACAATCTGACAATGTGAGTGAGCAATTCGAATTGACTAAGTAGGCCATTCGAATCACTGAATGGAGTAGCTTGACTCCAACTAGGAGTCCTCATCATCAATCGGTGGTGGTCATCAATGCACAAGAACCAGTCATCCAGGTGTCAATCTGAGTCTAACTGAGTGTAATAAGTGTAACTGAAGTGTGTAGCACTGATTAAGGAGAAGGAGGCTCAGTGGGGGCGCATGGGAGGCTAACTGAAGTCAGAACAAGTCATCTAGTCAATCTGGAGGTCCAACGGAAGTGAAACAGTCAGTCGGGAGTGAAACTAGCCTCAAATCAGGGAGAATCGGAGCTAACTGAATGTAACTGAAGTGGAACTGCAGTGGTAGGTGAACAAGTGCGCCCTTCTCTGGTAGTAGGTGAGAAGTGGGCGCCTTTCAGCCTAGGAGGGCTAAAACTCTGTAGTAAGTGGCTCCCGGGTGCTAGAATGAGGTGGCTAAGGTGCTGGAGGCATCAAACTGGTGACTGGGATGCATGCAAGTGCATGCAGGTGCATGCAAACCCTAGATTCTGCATGCAAACCCTAATTGCATGCAAGATCCTGAAAAAGATGATGTGGATATCCGAACAAATATGAGGCTAAATCAAATAGTCATTTGCTTGATTGGCTACATGGGATCTTTACTGTCACATAATTTTGCAGTTGTTTCAGCATGATAGAGTAGGAATATATGCAATAAGCTTGAATATCAAGCATCCTTTTCAGTTTCATTTTAGCAGTCAGCAGTTTGGTTTTATTTTGAATTTCCATATTGTACAAAGGATACAGTAGTCTTGGATTTCTTTTCAGTACATCTTTCAGTTTGCAGTTTGGATTTCAGCAAGGTTGCAAAGTTTTTAGAATTTGGAATAGGTTACAAATTCAGGTTTTGGGACAATTCAATGAATTAGGCACTCGATCTATAGGTTCTTTGCAACCTCAGATGGAGGATAGCATTCCTATTGGAGCCAATTTTATCACGTATAAAATTTAAAATTTGACCCATTTTTTTATCTCTTGCCAATTTTACATCATCTTCTCCAAAGCCCTTTGTCCTTGTGTCATCTTTGCACTCAAATTTTATTTTTTTTCCGTAAGTTTTGTCAATTTCCCATCACTTTAAGCCTTCATTTAACTAATTTTTCCAAAATAGTCATGTCCTGCCCGAATTAAGGTTTATCTCATTATTTTATTAAGCTTAAGACCTCTTACCTTATCCAAAAGGTCATATTATGAGCCTCATATGCCCAAGTCCTTACCAAAAATGAAAACAGGTTATTATTAATTAAATATTTTAATATAAAACTTACTTATATTAATATTTAAAACCCAAAATCAATTCATATTATTATACAGTCTTGGCACAAATCTCGAGTTGAATTTTGGAAAAGTAAAAAAGGGGAAATGAACAACCATTATTAATTTTGTTGATTTAAATAGCTCGATGATTATCATTTTTGGGTAGAGAAATTCAAACCATGGTTTAAGTTGATGCTATGCATGCTTAGGTAGTTCATTTCGCTACCAAAAGTAGTTAGGAATAAACCATTCTTTTCAAGCAGCAAAACCACTCTTCGCAACAACAAATAATGTTATGTTTTCCTAATGATTAACCTTGTGTTATAATATTTGGTGCTCAGGAAAATGAAAATATTTTTCATATTTTAGAAATTCAAAACCAATGGTTTTACAGGGTGACGAATTATTTATGGAATTTGTTTTGGATTTCATTTATGAAATTCATAAACAAATAAAATGAAATGAAAATAATGGAGAATTACTATGGTAGATGGTTTTTATGGATGGACAATTAGGACATGGTTTTCAAAACCAAAGGTAGTGAATTATTTCTATGGAAATATAGAAATATGTTTTTAACAAGGATAACTTTAGGGGCGAAATTCCCATGGGCTATTTTTCCATTTTTTTTCCAAAAAAAGATTCGCCAATTTTCATTTTTTGAAGCCCCATTTCACCCAATTTTGATGGGGTAAACCTTTTTCACTCTAAAAATCGCCAAATTATTATATAAACTATATAAAATCCTTAGAAATTGAAATAATTTTAGAAAAATATCGCCAAATATTTTATAGTTGACATTTTAAGAATTGGTAAGATTTGCCAAGGTTTATACACTTTTAAATAAGTATGGGTCCTTAAAATTATCCCTGGTTTTTAATGGGTTAAAGGAATATTTTTGGAGATATTTTTATTACAATATGTTATTCCCAAAAATTTAAAATTGATATTTCTGAAAATTAATAAGTGGCAAGAAATCAATGATTTCTAAATCATTTGCAAAGTTTAGCATGCAGAAGATTATTTTCAGATTTCAAGGTAAACAGTTGAAGATCAAATCTCACACTTGGAAGGCAAAGATTTTCCCAGATTTGAAGGCACAAAATTAGCACAAGGGTCCTGTAATACCCCAAATGTTGGACTTTAGCCCCTTTTATATTCCTGCTAAGTATTATTTCATTTTTACTTAGGTGACTTTAGAAATATGAGAAATTGATTTCTAATGACCATGTGGACCAACACATTAATGAGATGGAGCCATAGTCCCTTATGGGTTGGAGGGAAAATGCCAATTAATATAATAATGACAAATTATTATTGGAGAAAATGGAAAACCCTAAAGAAAATATTTGAGAGAATAATGAAATAAAAGAAATAACAAATGAGATAATTCACACCTAAGAGAATAAAAAGTGAAACTCATTCAAACACTTCATTCTTAACATTCTCATGATCATTAACATAGAAGAGAAATGGGAGTTGGGAATAAAAATAACCAAAGTAAATGAATACAAGCAAAGAGGGATAGTTTTGGAGCACAAAATTGGACCAGATTAAGAGAAATCAGAACAATTGGGTATAGCTTGGACACTTGGTTGTGTTTAGGTAGGAGCACAACCCCAAGATTGTAGGAGCACTGCACAATACTCTGAATAGGTTGTGATTTAATGATTCTCTTAATGGCTAAGGCTTAAAATCCCCAGGAGCATCCTGGAGCTCATGAGCACTGAGTTGGATGTTGGGTTTCATGCCACCACATAAATTTCCTAAATAACTTGGGGAACAAGTTAAGGGTAAATGAAATCTAAAATTTGAACCAGAGGGGTCTGTGAACTCAGCTCGGGGGTGAACTGAAATCAAGGTAAACTTGTTGGTCAAAGGATGGGAGGTTTTTGCTAGGTCCAGTGGTCTTCATAATACAGATAAGTCTATATGTTATATTTATCTGCTAATGTTTATGGAACGATTTCTAGGGTTTGTTGCTGTATAGCTCTAATTTACTGTTGAATGGTTTGTTTATTAGATTTGAATATGACTATATTATTATACTGAACTTTGTGTATGGATTAGAAATATATTTTTAGGTCTCTATAATTTGGTGCAGAGTTATGATCTATTGGAGACACCTTCAGTTTCATAGTTTATTTTTTATTGACACATTGTTTATGTAGTAGGAAGATATACATATAATGTAAATAATGATTTATCAACCTGGGATAGGCAGTATGAAATGATCATTGTTTATATTCTACCCTAAGGACATGCTGATTATATTTTAAATAGAACATGATTCTTTTACTCATCATATCCTTATTACTAGTAGAGCATATGTTCAGATTTTAATGGCTGAAAAGAGGTATACATGTAAACAATGAGGTTTACATGTCCAACCATTGCATTAATTAAGTTTTATTCTATCATTGCATAGATAAATAGAAATTTTGTGATTAAAAATGATATTTAAACCTACAGTGGGTGGTTTTCATTTAATTGACAGAGTTTATAAATTCATGATGAATTGGTACATAAATAACATTTTAAACTTCAGCATGGAGATAAATTTTGATTACCATCAAAATCATCGACAATAATAAAAGAATCTGAGAATGCATTATTAATTTTTAGATGCGTTTTTAATCTGAGTGTGCATGCTATTTTATTTCCTCTATGAAACTCGACTTTATACCAACCCTGTTCATGCATAACTTTGATTTTGGAATTCGATGTGGGTTCCATTGCTTTTATAAAGAAATAAAAATTAATGTACAGGATGCATTGAATTATGCTCGAATGCATTAATATATGGGTAATTTGATACTATGCCCTCGGCATAGGAGCTCGACCTATGGCCGAGCTAAGTCCCATAAGATTTAAACCAAATCGTATACAGTGCATGATACATAATGAGAAATCACATTAGAACATGTAAATCGTTTATGCATTTACATTATTATACAAGGGTTTATTACCCTAGGTCCTATGACCTAGACGTCGAGTGTATAGTCTCATGATTTTACACAGTAAGCAATTAAAAAAAACAATGCTGAGTTTTATTTGTATTGTCGACCGTAGCTATCACATAGCTAACTTCCAAGTTTACATACAATCTATTCTCGGGGAGCATTTTAGCAACCAAGTTCAAAAGAACCAGTAAAGAACATGACAGTGTTGCATTGTTCGTTTCCATACTTTCAAGGGTTGCGCCTTAATCTCAGGCTAGGGTGTCGAGCATTGTGGTTGAAGCTTTGACCCGTAGGGTTTAGTGAATATGAACCCTACTGATTGGACAACTCGGCGTGAATATAATTTCTTGTATAATTTTAAAACCTAGTAATTGTTGTATGATCTACCTTTGCCAACTAGGGTTGCGTTTTTACCCATCCCATCATGTTAAACAACATTAAAACCTTTTAAATAGTTGAAGTCGAAATTGAATGCATTCATATATAATATTAACCCTCTTCATTGATGAAAACGAGAATTTAAAGACATGAATCTTTCATCTTAATGCATTCATTATTTACAAAACAAAAACATTAATTTTCAGAGATATCGTATCCCTTTTCCAAACTAGAATCCCTACATGGGAGAAACGTAGTGTGAAACCAAGTTTGAGAACCAGCGACCCACTTAAGTGGTCAAACCAAAAATAATATAAATAATATTTTATTAACAACATACATCCAACATCTTAAAACGTGTAACCACCTACAGGATGAAGTGATCCCTCAAGCTAACTAAACACAGTCGTGTACATTAAGGACAAGGCCGAGGGCCATTGCTGGTTCATGATGCAGAAAAAGTGGAACCAAGTCTTAAGTAACCCATATCTAACCGCTAGGATGTTTAACCCCGAAGGACAAAGAGAGGACAAGT
Source organism: Larix kaempferi (assembly GCA_027924585.1). Lineage (NCBI taxonomy): Eukaryota > Viridiplantae > Streptophyta > Pinopsida > Pinales > Pinaceae > Larix > Larix kaempferi. The sequence continues at coordinate 1,202,323 of BSBM01001166.1, read as the reverse complement.
TACCTGGACACCATGTAGACCATTCTCCTCGCTTAAGTCATGGTTCCAGCTGTGGATTTCCCAAAACGCCCTCAATGGCCATTGCATCTGCATCACCCAATAGTTAAACGAGAAGTGAGTTTGAGCAGTAATAAGTTAAAGTGAAAAGTTGAGTAGTAAAAATGTGTTTCATTGTAACTGCTTACCGTGGAATAGGGCAAGCCGCGAGGACCCGTTGTGGTTTTCCCATACCTGCACAAGGGCTATGAAAGTGGTAGTTAGACCACATCATTGTTTTACAATTGAAACCAATAGAATGAAACCAAATAACAATGCGTAAAAACATTCCTTACCTTCTCTACGTGGACTCTTAACAAGTTTCCTCCCATCGTGGTTCAGAGTCTTTTGGATAGCATTGTGTCTTCCTGCGTTGGGCGTGAGCCCTCTGCTCAGAGAAGAGGTGCTCTATGAGACCTGTCGCAACATCAAAATGAACAGCCCATAACCAAGCAATGGTTTTTGGATGAACGCGATGGTAACCAGCTTGAGGAGGAGGCTACCTCTGAGATTGGTTACTCCATCGATTCAATGCTTGGTACACCTTTGGTTTGGGTGCCAATGACCATAACTTAATCAACGGAGCCAGTGCCTTCGCATCACCCAAGTAGTGTGACCCAGATTGTGATCGACAGTCGAGATCGCTTGCGCATTTATTTTTAACCAACAGGGTATTAATGCAATGGACATTGGGTGGGCAACCTCATGTGTTGGCCAGCTAGGCTAGCCGGAACACAAGTAGGCATTTCGACTGTTGAGTAGTGTATCATGTCGCCAAGAGTAGAGCCACTCTTCACGAGCGAACTCCACAGGGGTTAAAAATTTGGTTCACACGTCGAAGTCTGCATGGCAGAGCTTTAAGTCAATACACAGTCACACCATAAAAACGTTATGTGCATAATCACCACATTGCATAGTTGCAAACCGTCACATTTATATGTTATAACATATGAATTATCACGACATTGCCAAAGGTTTGGGGTGGTTGATATGGTCGTGAATAATGTTGTATTATGGTTTGTGTTCAACCTCTGTTCAACCCTAGGTCTACCTTGGAGCGCATAACCCACACTTTTTATATTATATTGTAAAATATATATATTATGATAATATATATATATATGTATTATTATATTACAATGTGTATATGTTATATTAACATATATGTATAACATTGATATTCCATTTAATAATGTTGTGTTATGTTGAGATAACTTATGGAGCTAATAGGAGCGCATAAGGCATAAGATATAAGCCTAGGTCTTTGCAAGGGTAAGCCTAGAGCATAAATCGATATTAATACATAGGTTATATGTTGTAACATAGTTATAACATATAACTATGTTGATTTTATATTTTAAATGTATTAGCATGAAAACTATAAAGTCTTATGTTTCATTTTATCAATATGTTAATAGTTTTAATATATTTGTGCATTGAAATATTAATGTTGCATTTAATTGGAAGTGTCGCAAATGCTGTAGCGCAAAGTCGTTATGCTTTTGGTTGGTAATTGAAGTTGTCCCTTTATACTAACGAGTTTATGTATAGGTACACCGTCGCAGTTATAAGAGTCTTTCAAGTGATGACACTTGCTTGAGTAGCGACAAAAGCAATAATGAAGCATAGTGCACACACAATCAGAATATTAACAAGTAGGCTATGGTGACAGCTAGTATTTATGTTTCCGTATTTGTTTGAGTGTTTAGATTCTTTGATAATAAAAAAAATCGCGTAGAAGAGACATGGCAGGTCCAATTGTAAATTTCTAGGGTATCAAAATCAATAGGTAGCAGAGATCAGTTATCAACAAACTCCAACAGCTTTCAACATTTGTGACATCTTACAACATGTTCTAGATTTCTTTTATTTTTAGAAATATTAATTAGTTTTTTCTTCTAAAAGTTAGTAACCATCAAAATATTGTATTGGTTATATAAACCACCATTTTTAATGTAATGGGGGTTTGATTTTGGAAAGAACATGGATATTATTGTGTGTTGTATTTTTTTCTTTGAAATTAATAGAAGATGATCAGTACAAAAGTATATATCTTTCAATTGCAGAGATTCATGTGCCAATATCTTCAAGTCTGTGATTTTACCTTATATGTATGTGTTTATCTTTATCTCATTATTCCATTGAATGTATGATATTCCAGTATTTAACTGAAAGTAAATGGTTTGGTATTCATCTTAGATGCTCTGAGTTTATCTTGGAATTCATCTCAGTTTATCTTTATCGCTTGGTAGGAAGACACAAATATAAATTTGGCTAAGTCACTTAGCTAGAGGAAGCAAGTAGTGACACTTGGTATGATCTACACATTTTTTATCTGAATCGTGTGGGGGGATACCTCCCCTTAGGATGCCATCCGCAGGAGGGAATTTTGGGGCACAAAAGGGCAAAAACTATTGGATTTTCCAAATTGAGTAGGGAGTTGGGATCCCTAAGCTTGTTTGGGAAGGTGAGCTCCTAATTCATGTGGTGTTGTAGAATTGGAGCACCGATCTCCCAAACCATGGTGGTGAAGTGGTAGACGAACTCCTGAGTTGGGAAGATAAGCTCCCAAAGCACGTTGGCAAGTGAGCTCCTGAAGCATGTTAGAATAAGAGCTCCCAAAGTGTGGTTGGGAAGGAAAAGTGATGTGGTGCGAAAGGATTCCATGTTGGATTGTGGAGCTTCCAAGTGGTGTTGCATGAGAAATAAATGGAAGAATTCTTTCATTTCTTGTGGACTTGGAAACACTATATACTGGAAAACCATTGTTTTGAAAACAGACAATGTAGCTACAAGCTACTTTGGAACGTAGTCTAAGTTGTCCCCCAATCAATCATGGTGGAAATATTACTTGGAAGAGTTCGATATGGTGTTGGAGTACCGAATGGGAAGGCTTAATGCTGTTGTAGATGCATTGAGTAGGAAGGCTCAATTCACTGCCTCAAAAAAAGAGTAGCTGTAGGGTCCAACAAACCATGTCATCTATGACTTGTGACAAAATAATCGAGAGAGCTTGATGGCGATCCGACCACCAAGAATATCATGGAGCAGGTAAAGGAAGGAAAAACACAGAAGTTTTTGGAAGAGGACAAGTTGCTATTCTAAGGAGGGAAGTTGTTTCTAAAATATGGAAGGACTTGTTGTGGGAGTGTCATGACTTTGTTTGGGTGGGACACTCCTGGAAACACAAGACTTTTTTTATTGTTGGAGAGAGGCGATTATTGGGAGAACATGTGACGGTACAAAGAGGAGTATGTCCAAACTTGCTTGATTTTCCAAAAGGAAAATCCAAGCTCCAAGATGAACGCATGGATGCTTCAACCTCTATGAATTTCAAAAAGGCCTTGAGTAAGCATGTCCATGGATTTCATCATGTAGTTGGGTATAATGGGATTTTTTTCATGGTGGACATATTTTCCAAGTATGCGATGTTCATTTCTATGAAGGCTCCTTGCAAGGCATATGATGTAGCATAGATGTTTTTCAAAAATGTGGTGAAGTAATGGGGCTTAGCACTAAATATTGTTTCTGATCGCAACAACCAGTTCACAAGATGGTTTTGGTAGGAGATATTCAGGTTAGTGGGAATGAAGTTGTTGACAAGTTCAAGTTACCATCCATAGATTGACGAGAAGACTAAATGAATCAACGTAGTTCTGGAAGACTACTTGAGACATTTCATGCATGTGTACCAACATAACTGGCCACAGCTTTTAGATGCGACATTGTTCAACTACCACATGCAAACTAGTTCTACAACCGGCTATTGTTTGTTTGAGTTGGAAATGATACAACATCCATTGACTCCACAAGTCATTGCAACCAGATCATTTGGGAGAAATTTGGCTGCGATGGTATTCCTAAAGGATTGGAAAGACAGGTTGGAGATGGCACATGTTCAAATGGTGAAAGATTCCAAGTAGATGAAGAAATGGACAGATCGTGGAAGACGTGACATAGAGTTTCAGGTTGGGGAGTAAGTGCTTCTCAAGCTCAATAAGGAGCATTTCACTTCATTGATGGGCATGGAAGGTGCCTTGTTGCAAAGGTATGATGGACCATTTGATATTCTTGAGAGGATTGGAAAAATCTCCTACAAACTAAGGATCCCATAAAACCTATGATTGTTTCATCCATTCTACCATGTAACCCAATTGAGGGCATGCTAGCTTGAAGAAAATAATCCAAATAGGGGTTTGCCAACCCGGGCACCTACGTTGATTGTGAACAGGCCATATCATAAGGTGGTTTAGGTTTTGGCTCAGTGGTATTTGAAACATGGACCCATCACTCGGTTGGAATATTTTTTTCAAATGGAAGGACTTGTCGGAAGAAGAATTGGCTAAGTGTGCACTACATCACCTACTATGAAACTTGGAATTTCGCATACTCTAAGGTCCCTGGGTTAGGTTCAGTCAGGTTGGTTTTAGTGAGGCATACTCCAGGTGATACTTGTGGTTGATGGTGATTCCGAACTAACAATATCACATCGCTACCATGTGGTGACTGGGATTTTAGAACTCACCGGCCTGACCCAGTTTTTCACCCACCAATGGCCCATACGGAACTACCCAGATTCTTGCAGAGGGTGAGACGATCTTGGTAGGTGTCTGACAAACTATGTCTAACCCTACATATCTACTAACACTTATCTCTATCCAATTCTATACTTATCGAATTTTCCATTGCATGCACATCCTATAGTACCTACAACACTTAGCCAAATACAATATAAGAGACAAATGTATACATGGGAAGCACCCCAAAATTGGGTGTACCTATGCCTAATGATAAACATAGAATGAGACTTAACATATAGTGGAGGATTCCACATCCTAGCAACCCATATGAGAGTGAGTCCAAACTAGCAACACTCAAGATACAATCAAGCCACAACTTTGACTACTCTCTACCACATCTACATGCCTACCTACTCACAGTGCCCACATCAATTCCCTCGATAAGCTATAGTCCATCACAAGCTTCCTGAATCTATGGAAGCATGTCTATTCACAGCCTCCATCTTTCCAAGCTCCTTGCATGGTCTACCAAAGTCTTCCTACTCACATACTCCATCTCACCTCTACGCCATGCTGCTTACTCGCATACTGCAAGTTTTCCTATTGTCGTCCATCACATTTCACAATACCACATGCTAAATTTCATCGTAGATTCACAATTCAATAGTCTACCTTCTCGTAGATCACATGTTTGTCCATCCAAGTGGCTTTCCCGAGGAAAAGTCACCTCTCTAGGGTGATGGACAAGTTCATCCTTCGAACAAAAGCTCATCCTATACACAAGGGAAACATTTGGACCACCACGCAATAAAACTTTGCCAAAGACTACCACACCCCGATGAACTTTTTGCAATCAAAATTGCTCTCCCACGTTCCCTTTGAACGAAGGCAAGACAATCTGCAAGAACAGAACCACTTGGATGCTCCGCAATCTAACATGGGATCCTTTCACACCAAATCCACACTTCACCTACCCAAACACACTTCAGGAGCCCTTATGCCAACATGCTTTAGGAGCTCTTCTACCAACGTGCTTCAGGATCCTATCTACCCAACTCAAGAGTTCATCTGCCACTTCACCATCATGATTTGGGACCTCGACGCTCCAAGTATACAACATTGCATGACTTAGGAGCTCACCTTCCCAAACAAAATTCAGGAGCCCACTTTCCTACTAGATTCGGAAGATCCAATAGCCTACACCCTCATGTGCCCTAGAATTCCCTCTTGTGGACAACCTCCTAAGGGGAGGTTTCCTCCAATAGGAGTCAAACCATAAATGTGTAGATCATACCAAGTTCTACACTTGCTTCCTATAGCCAAGTGACTTATCCCAATTTATATGTGCATCCTCCTACCAAGCGGTATGTTGTTATGACTAAGCATACTTCCCCACTTGCGGAGCTTCACCATATGGAAGACCCTAGACCACCAAATTATGTCTAAGTGTGGGTTCCATCGCACACACTATCCAAGTTACCAACTCGTTCCAGCTTCCAACCAACGATGTTGCAGGTTTCTTTCCGACTCCACTTGACACTTCCTTGTTGGAAGACCCCATAGGAGTGGGAATGCTTAGCCAATTCTTGGCAAGTAGCCCACCCATACACATGACTCAAACCCTCTCGATGATAATTGGAGGGTGATGTTCCCATACATGCATCCACAACTAGTTTCCACTCCAACAAATGGGAATCCATCATGGGTGATGGGGAGCCCCAAGTTTTTGGCAAACTCTTAAGGTTGTTATTTCCTCCCCCACCAAAAATGTCTCCATCCCAGCAACATCTCCATGAGCACTACTTTATTCATGAAGCACAGATCTCAAATTTTGATGCTACCACCTACAACCACAACTAAGTCTTTCATGGAATCCTCTCAAACTGCTCATCCATCGCACCATCAACCTACTACTTGCTTCAGTAGTGTGTTTTCTTGACACACAGCTATCCATTTCTATCTCTCATAAGCTGAACTAGTTGGGTTACGACTCCCAACTGTCATGCTCGACTCCATGAGAATGAACCCTCATTCCCAAGATAAACAATAACCTCTGCAAGGTCTACTAAAACCACTCTTAATATACCATGCCCATAAGAAGTAGAAGAGCACACGAATAGAGAAGGTCCTACATCTTACACTTCAATCCCATCCCTTCCATGCAACTGAGAAAATGGTTGGGTTGAATGCTTGCTGCACCCCACGGTCCCAACATTAACTGCAACAATGATCTCACACCAGAGTGTCATCAACTCACTACTGCAATATGTCACCTCCACAACCTCTCTGCAAATAACAACATACATAGTCCTTCATGACCAACTGCCCTCTACTTCGATTTACCACAGCCCGGTTGGTGCTGCCCCCATATATTGTTGTCTTGTATTTCTTTGTGCATTTATTGTTTTACTTGTGGAAATGGCTAAGTGTTGGATTGGCTAAGTATTCAAATAGAAACCAAATCCAAGAAAATGACTAAGTATAATCGCACAGTTGAAGTTGTAGTCTGTTGGAAGCGTACCAAGTTGGTCTTCTCACATAAAGGTGTTTTGTTATTTTACAAATTAGAATAAAATATTTTAATTTTTAGATATATATTGTAAAATTTTAGAATTGATTAGATTAATATTCTAAATAATTCTATATTTTTATAAAAAAATAATCCACTTATAATATATTCATTTTAAAATGTAATAAAAAATTATTTCAATAAAAAATATCTTATTAAATTATAAATAAATTTATTTATCATACTAAAAAAATGTAAATAGTTAAATTATAGTTATTATATTTAAATAAATTTATTTTTTATATTAAATAATGTAAATAGTTAAATTGTTGTTATTGTAATAAGTTAGGTATTCTTCAATCCAATATGTCAAAAATATGAAAATATTTAAATTAATTAATATTTGAAAGAATTTAACTCCTTTCTATGTTTAATAAATCTAAACTTAATATACATTTCAATAATTATAAATTTTTTTTTTTCTACATCAAATTTTGAAATAAATGCTAATTGTATTTTGATATTAGAAATATTTCATTTTTTTTAATGTGGTAGCACTAATAATGTAATTATGACTAAAGGAATTAATGGTAAGTTTTCTTTTATGACTTTTATCTCAAGTTATATATGTTGAAAAGTAACATTATGAAGCAAATGAATCTACATGGAGTTCCACTCAACATCAACATCGAGTTCGATGTTGATTAGCTTACCAAAATAATAAATGACATGTTAAAAATTATAAGATTGAGTTGGTTGTGTTGATATGTGTATAACATTTGAGTTCATGGGTCAGTGCAAGCTAATGAGGGTCACTTTTGGCGCATTAGATGCAATAGAAAACTGAAAAATCAGGCATCCCTCAACTTACCTGGATTTTTTGAGCTACTTACGCAAAATATCTTACATTGAGTTAAAAAGATGAAATGTAGGAAATTGAATCATGTTTCAGAATATATAACTTTTATGTATTGAAAATTTGCATAGCTATGTCAAGTTTCATTTTTCCTAACAGACACTTTTTATTTTTCAGGTAAATGATAAGGTATACGTTTTTGTGGGTGCAGCCTTTGAGGGCCTAAATGATGGAATCAAGCTACAAAAATTAGCATGCATGTAGAGAACACATAGCACTTGTGCGCCATTATTTTTCAAAAATTAAATTAGTAATTTTATAATTTTTGTATAATTGTCTAAGTGATCAAACCTCGAAAATAGTACCTCTTTTGTGGGTGTAGCCTTTGAAGTCTTAATGCAAAAATCTTGAAATGGGTTTTTCATAGAACGTAAAGGTTAGTGTCCTCTTGTGCACCATACAATTTTTTTTTGAAATGATTGAGAATTGAAAAAGTTAGGAAAGAAACACTAACAGTGTGTTTCACGAGTTAAGGAAGGAGGTAGGATAGAAAAGAAATTGAAAGAAAATAGGAAAAATTAATATTTCAAAATAAAAGTTACATATTTGGAATCTGCAGAAAAAATGCTATTTGTGTCTAAAATTTCGTCAAAAATGACTGTGTGTAGCATATTGTAACGAGTGGCTAAGCACAGTCTTCTCCAGAAACTGGAAGAAATACCCAATTAGCTTTGGTTTTTCATTAACATAGCACAGGTTTGGAATTACCGAAGCAAACTCCAAAGCATACAAATAGGATTATTGTTGACATTTGAGTAAGTGACTCAGCTTGGTTTAGGCTGTACAAAACACGAGCGCATTCTGTTTAAATTCAAACATATTGCCGCACTTTTAGATGTAGATAACGCGCTCGCGTTATATAACTACATAACGCGCACGCATTATATAACTACATAACGCGCACGCGTTATATAACTACAGAACGCTTATGCGTTATATAGTTCCAAAATGCAGTCGTGTTATGTAAATCATAAAATACATGTTTAATGCTTGAGAAAGAGGGGGTGTGGAAGACTCAAGGGAATTTTTGTTTAATATTTGAGAAGGGGTAGGGAAGGGTCAAGGGAATCTATGGTTAATATTTAATAGGGGTGGGAAAGGGTCAAGGGCTTATAAGGATGTTGGAAGCTTGAGTGGGGAGAGATGAAGGGAATGAGAACATGATGGACTACAAGGGGTGAAGGGAAGTGGAGCTTGATATCACTATTAGGAGTAGAATAGGTTCTGAAGAGGTATAGGGTTAGAAGTTGAAAGTGAGACTTGAGTGACAAGGGGGAATGGATGGAGGCAAGGGGGATGTGAGAGAGAAATAAAGAATACAAGGGGGGGGGGAGACATAGAGTGAGGGAGGGAGAGGGACAATGGGGAGGAATGGATTTAGAGGGAGTGAGAGATAGATGGGGATAGAATGAAATAAAGAGATAGGAAAGGAGGGATAGAAAGTGTTGGTGGGAGACATGCAGGGAGTGGTGGTGATGGAGAGAGAGAGAGAGAGAGAGAGAGAGAATATGAGAGGAGGGGAAAGGGACATAAAGTGTGTGAGAGAGAGGGAGTGATGGAGAGATTGGGATAGGTTGAGGGAAATATAACATGAGGGAGCGATAGAAGGTGAGAGAGAGACAGGTGATGAGAGAGGGAGGGAGAGAAGGTAGGGTGAGGGATGAAGGAAGAAAGGTGGAGATAGATATGGATGGAGGGCGGATGGGTTTGAGAATGGAAAGGGACATAATGTGTGTGTGTGTGTGTGTTTGAGAGAGAGAGAGAGAGAGATTGATGGTTGGGGAGAGAGAGACTAGAGGGAGTTGTGAGCGACAAAGAAAGTGGGAGGTTGTGTGTGTGTGTGTGATAGGGAAGGAGGAATCAGTGGGGTGGCAGGGACGAAGATGGCGTAAGGGAGAGAAAGAGACATAGAGGGAGGAAGGTAAAGGGAGTGAGGGGCATAACTAGGGACAGATCTAGAGAAAGAGATAGGGAGGGAGGGATACAAGGTGAGATAGAGAGGGCAGGGGGGAGGGATAAAGGCACATAGGGTTTGTGATTAAGGGCGAACGAAGGGAGAGAGTTCTATAGGGACTTGGATATTTGGGAATATATACATAAGGTGGATACCCTCCTCATCATCATCTTCATCACCATCACCATCTTCATCATCATCACCGTCATCATCATCATCAACATATTCATCATCATTGTCATCTCTAGGTTCCTCATCAACATCTCCATCATCATCATCTTCATCCTTATCATCTCCATCATCATATTCATCACCATCACCATCATCATGAACATCTTCATCACCATAAACATCTTCATCATCATTGTCATCTCCCCCTTCCTCATCAACATCTCCATCATCATCATCATCATCATCATCATCATCTTCATCACTGGCACCATCATCATCAACGTCTTCATCATCACCACCATCATCATCATCATCATCAACATATTCATCATCATTTTCATCTCTAGGTTCTCCATCAACATCTCCATCATCATATTCTTCATCTCGAAGCCTTGCATTGGGTCGGTTTTGGGGCATCCCCCCACCGATCCCCTAAAACTGCAAGATGTCGAAATAGTTTATGTGTTTATGTAACACAAACTCTGTGTACATCTTTCGAAGGAAATACAAGGGAATTTCCCTGTTGTTATGTGGTGGCATATCAAAAACCATGTACCATCTGTCCATCCAGTTATCAACAAATGGTTGAAATGTGCACCACTCAATGGAGATATGAGGCCTTTATGCATTTGGGATTTCCCTCGTCCGAGGGTCCCTAAACAATGCAAATATGAGCTCTTTGGATATTTTCAACTTTTTTATTGCATTGTAGTCTAGCCCATAAGCATATTGTTGTCTTTTTCTTTCTCTATATGATGTAATATCATATATTACATTGCTAGACTATGAAATGGTGTCAACAATTGCATCCAAGGTTGATGCAAGTGAGCGGCGAATCCTGTCACCACCACTAAAAGCTGCACTAATGCCCCTCAAGTGGGCAAGCTCAATCAGTTTCTCGGCATTTGTGTCCATAGCCGCAACTGCAATAAAAACATCAATACGAAAATCATTAGAAACATATACATGGTATATAATGATGTCTCTTCAAAATTGAAAATGTATTAAATCAAACTCAAGTAAGCAATTTAATGGCATTCACTTACATACATTTAAAACTTAAAATTAAACATTTAACAATTAAAAAGTAAGTTTCATTCAACTTCTTTCTAGAATTTAAGGCACTTCTTAACCCTCATTGGCGACTTTTCCATGCAAACTTGGGTTTAAACTTCTTAGAATTTAGGAGTGTTATTTTGACATGTTTTGGCCTTTACGTCCCTTGTAGAAAACAATATTTCTATCAACTTCGTAAGCTAACATTAAATTTATTGATTTCAACATATTACGCCTTGTGGTTGGAGGGGAGGACAAAGTGGCATGGAATGAAATGGATATGTATGAGTTTGTCTTGCCAATATGATTACATATGTACTTGAGATGACTATCAATGATTAAGATGTTGAATAATCAACTAGATATTGTGACTAGAATGACAATAACAACAATGTCAACTTCTCAAAACAAAGACAATTTCTCTCTACAAAATCGATCTCTACATTGTATGGCAAGTTCAGAAAATTAAATAAAAAGCATAGTGATTTTCTATATGAAGTCTTTGAGTTGAATCAACGGTCCCTGAGCGTTGAGTAGATTGATCAAGGGTGTGGATAGGGCAGGCCCGAGAGACACTTTGTTAATGTGTTTTGGCATTTAGTCAAGGGTGCTTAACTAAGAGGCAATGTATAGCTACATACACTTCTGATGAAATTTTGATTATGTTCATGGACAAATGATTGTGATGAAATATTGAGAAACCAAGTTACTAATTTTTTTTGCATTTTTTCTATTCACGCTTGTGGATGCATTTCATCTTGTTATGGCCATTACCAAGGAAAATTATTTAATTAGTATCATGGGAAATGGCCTTTGAGGGTTGGAAATTTGGGTTTCATGTGGATGGATACATTGTAGAAAGGGAGGAGTTATATTTTTTTCAATTTTTGGTTGGATTAAGAATTTTTGACTTTTTGAAAAGGGATTCATTTTAATTATTCACTCATCTTGGTTGAGGGAGATGTGAATTTAATTAGAGATTGGGCTATTTCCAATTTTATAAATATTACAAACCTAGGTTGTTTTAAACAATAAAAAAATAGTAATTTAGGTTAAGAAATGACAAAAAAATGGCATGGGTGAATGAATTACCTGATTAGTTGACAATCCACTGGTGAATTTGCCTCCCCTCCAACTAAATCGAGCTCCACTGATACTCCAGGGCACACAAACCGTCCTCGTCCAACCTCTAATTCATGTTTCTGATGCATGAAGAGCGTCGCGGGTGGTCGGGGGTGGTCGGGACTGTATTTTTAAATTGATTTTAGATTTCAATAACACGTACGCATTTTGTAACTACATAACGCGTACGCGTTTTGTAGTTCTATAACGCGTACACGTTATGGTTACCTATCCTACATGTCTAGTGACATGTCAGGCTCGGGTTTTACCATGCCAAGTGCTAAGTATCAGAAACGCGTTATGTTTTTATGTATCAGAAACGAGTTCTGAAAGAGTAAGATTGCATCTAAAGTGACCCTCATCTTCTTGCACACACCCTCATAAATTTAAACTAAAGTAAATTTGGTTTTGTTTTTTATTATTAATGAAAAAGGAAACACTAGTGTTATATGAATTGTTATGATTATTGAAAATTTCAATTTTTAATATAATGTTAAATAATAATAATTTGATTAATTAAATATAGAATGATTATAAAAAAAAAAAATTGAATTTATTTTATTTTGCTTCATTGTTTGTTGACATTTTTCTTTCATCTCTATGTTGGTAAAGGTAAATTTTTTTTAATATTTTAAGTATTAAAAATATTTAATTTAAATTGATAAAGATGTAATTAAAATTCTGAAATAGTTTTTTCAAAATTCTAATTATATATTTTTTTCTTTTATATGAGATTTAATTATGATTTTAGATAATATTTGGTTATATGTATAAGATTAAAGTTTAGTGTTATTTTGTGATAATATTTAATTTAAAAATGTAATGGGTAAGTTAAAATTGTTTTAAATTGGCTTAAAACTTATCAATTATTTAAAATCATAAAAAGTTTACTTCTTTACAAACCATGAAGTTATTTTTTAAAGTAACTATATGTATCTATATATAAATATTTTACTTAAATTTAAGATTTATTTAAATCAATATAATTTAGTATACATGAATTTTCATTATAAAGGGATTTCAATGTTAAATACATTTTAGGAGGTAAAACATTTCTCTTTTATATAAAATCTCTACATATGCTATAATTTTAATCTTTAATTGTTTACATAAAATTCAAATCACAAATCCAATTTAACAAAAGTGAAATTCTATAAATTCAGAAATTAAAACAATAGTTAGAAAAAATTTGAATTAAAAGATTTTTTGAAATCAAAATCATAGTTTACAAAAACCTAAACAAACAAGTGTGATGTCACCAAAGCTACTTAGTACTTCCATTTGAAGAAAATCCCAAACAAACAAGTGGGATCACCACCATTTAGCTACTTAGTACTTCCATTTAAAAAAAATGTTTGAAAAAAAAGTATTTGAAAAATCATATAAGTGTGAGAGTTGGAAACTACATATTTACATAGTTTTGTAAAGGATTGAATTTGATCTCCTACTTTGCAAAACATAAAAATAATAAATATATGTGATATTCATATTTAAACATTGTCTTTCATTTTACATTAATCTTAATGTTATTTGTCATAATGGCACAAACAGATAAAAAGTTTAAACATAAATATATTTCATATATAATTCAAGTCTTTCTTGTATATGATGTGCCTAGTAGTGTTACCTTATACATATATGCGCCAATATATCAAGTGCATCAAACAATTTTTAATATTAATATTTTATTAAAATATATTTGAAAAAGATTGTTTAAAAATGAATGAGTGTTTTATATAATATGTTAAATTACTTTGGTGATTCTCATAAGATTATTTTAATTAATATTATATTAACATTTATCGTTAATGCCACATTAATAATTATGTCTAACCTAAAGCTTAAGAAGTTGATACTTTAATAGTTACTATAAGGTCTATATATCTCTATAACCTTTGGACCTCACATTTTTAATTGTTAATATTTTATTAAAAAAGTATTGTAAGCTTTAACTTACACACTAGTTCTAGTAAATTTAGGTTTTTTTAATATAATGGAGGCACTATCAAAGTTTTTTTTTAAAGGAGGGTTTTTCTATAAAATATGTTAAACTACTTTGGTGCTTCTCATAATATCACACATCTATTCAACTAGAGTTATAGTAACATTTATTCTCATTGCTACTTTAAGAATCAATGTCTTACGTTAAAACTAGAAAGTGCATACCTTGATAGTTAGGACAATGTTTTTATAACTTTTGGACCTCATAGATCTTAGTTTTTAATTACAAATTTTGGACCTCATATTACCTATAAATTTTAGTTTAAATACATTATTTAATTACAATGTTTAATACATTGGATAACCTATTAGGATAAAAATAATCTATATATATTTATAATACTATATATTTGTATTAGATAACCTATATATATTAGGATAAAAAAACATAAAATAGTCATCACAATACCATATTATCTTATGAAAGAGAGACCAATATAATAATATTCATATATTTATAAATCAAATATATTTATACCACACTTTTACTCCCATAAATCATAAGCATAATAAACTACATACAATAGACCTAATGAACTACATATTTTAGACCTAACGAACTAAATTGTCAGGCTCCCTATGTTATTGACCCAACCAGATGTACTCCTCTATCATGCATGGGCTACTACTCCTACTTTTGTCATGAAAATTCCTATATCCTTTGCGACAGCATACTACACCATTGGATTTATATCCTTAGCGACGGCATACTACACCATTGGATTTGGTACGTCAAATTATTCCTCCGCATTGCAAAAGATGTGAATGGACCGTTGTGCACCTCAGAGTATTATATCTAGTAAAACCGGGAGATAAAAAATAAAAATATTTCAAATTATAAGAAATTTAAAAAAGCATTTCAAATCCGGAGAGATTTAAAAAAAGCATTTCAAATCCAGAGATATTTGAGATTTTGAAAAGGATTTCAAATCCTGAGTAGCCAGCCGTTGTATAAGATAGGGATTTTAAAAAAGCATTCCAAATCCAGAGAGATTTGACATTAAAAAACCATTATCAAAGGGAGCGTCCAATGTCATATTTGATAACAGAGGGAGGAGCGTCCAATGTCAGAGGGAGGAGCCATATGCGAATGTCCAGGTCGAATTCAGAGAGAGGAGCCATATGTGAATGTCCTCCTCTTGACTGAGACGTCCTCGTCCCTGAGCTCTGAGTCCGACTTGCGGCCATCGAAAGACCTGATTGGGATGGCATGGGACTTTCCTAAGATCCCTTCCTAGACAGGATTCCTGTGTAGCTGATGCGCTTATCGTTGTCGATCTGGTCGAGATAGTAGTCTGCTCTCGGTTTACAGCTCGCGGTGAACACAACTATCTCGATTTAACAGCTCACCGGTGATCACAACCATCTCGAAAACCTTTGACATCTCGATCCAAATCGGACCTCTTGTAGATGTACTTCTGGTACTGTTTACCCGCCGGACCATGGTAAACGTCCGATCCTTCATCTCTGGGCGTCAAAAGGGTATCGCGCTCCTTCAAAATGGTACCGTCCAACTCCATATCGAGGACGAGCGTATGGCGCAATATTGGAACAAGCTGGGAATGTGGGTAGCAACGGCGCTGTAGCCATATTGAGAACCATGTGGTCGAAGGGCGTAAGCCAAAGGCCAATCATCCATTATGATAACCTTGCCAGTTCCCTCCCCAACCGATACAGGTATTTCACCAATTTTCCTTCTATTTCGGTGCAGTAATATCTGGGTTTGTGTATTCAGCGGGCTCATTGGCAGGTAGGATATAATAATTTTCTTGGCAGCAGAATTTGAAGATGCTGGGTGTTCTAGTAATTTTTTTGTCAGGTGGGTTTTATTTTATTTTATTGGGAATGAATGTTGATAAATATTTCCCTCTGTCAAATGCATTTGAAACATGCATAGCCTTGCTGGGTATGCCCTCTTGATACCTCACTCGGGCTGGGGTTAAATCTTTCCGCTCCATTATGTAACGAACTACTTTATTTTGCAATGCGTTGTACAGGTATCAATTTTGTTAGATCAATGCAGCATGGCATGCAACAAAGGGATCAGCTCCTCCGCCCTTCTTCAAAGGTCGTTTGCTTTGGCTCCCTAATTTTTGAATTCTCTTTTTCTGATTGGTTTTACTCAAATAGGGTTTTTAGACTAAGTTGTAGAACAATTGATCCAATTGAAACAATTATGTGGAACTATTAAGGTTGCCTTTCATTATCTATAAATCGGCCCCTTCCCTGTTTTTATTATAATATAAATCGGCTCACCTTACTATGTTGTTATACCTGGGTTCTTTCTTCTCTGTTTGAGTTCCCTTGCATGTGCATTAATTATTGGGTGTCCGTGCAATATGTATGAAAAAGCCTGTGCAACTCCTTTTGTTCATATTTTGGTGTTGTGTAATCTCTGTCATTGTGGTGGTCGTATCAGTTTGTCCGTGTGTTTCTTGGTTGGTCTGGATTTGTGATTTGGGACTCAGAGAGAGACAGACAACTTTTGGCCAAAGAGTCTTTTAAGCTGAATCCTGGAGGCTCCACCTACTGCAAACATGACGGTGAGAGTCTGCTGAATTGATTTCAATTTAGTGAGGGATGAGATTTGTTTTGTTTCGGCATTTTCTTTATATTTTGGTAAAAAAATTATGATCTCTGATTTCTTCAATCTGATATTTGCCCATTTTCCCAGGGTGGAACGGGGTAGGCACTTTGGTGGAAACAGGTCCTAGAATGGATTAATGTCCAGCTTGAATCTAAACTCCGTTAAGGTAAAAAGTTTTCCTACCTAAAGAAAAAAACAAGAAATGTATCCCGATAACAAGAAATGTATCCCGATAGTTTAGTTTTCTCTCGATTGTGTGGGTATATATATTCATTAGATAATTGAGAGTAGAAAAGTGCATATACAGCACAGATATTCCAGAAAAGTAGAGTTAAAATTATTACTCTGTTGTCATTAGTTCAGAGGTTTATATATTCCAGAAAAGTAGAGTTAAAATTGTTACTCTGTTGTCATTAGTTCCGAGGTTTATATGATGTAGTTCCGAGGCTTATATGATGTTTTTATTGGTAAACCGTCCATTCTATTGTCATTAGTTCCGAGGTTTCTATGATGTTTTATTACTAGATAGTCCATTTCTAGTGGAAGCTACCAACCCCAAAATCCAAGTGAAAACGAAGGAGAGACTTTTGAACCATACATCTCACCCTGGAACTAGCAATGCCTTTACCAATACAATAAGGTTATCCCTGGATTTAGGTTTTATACCTAAAAGTGTTTAAATACATGCGCATTTTCTTACTTGAAAAATGGTTTTATACCTGCGATCCACACTCCCTGGCTCGTTACAATGTTGCGTTAACCATCATCGCGAGCAGGTCACATAATATTTGATATGTGCGTAAGTGATTTTTAGTAAGATTGTCTTTATTTGTTCTAAGTTTTTTATAATTTATAATTTTATAATACTATTATAGTATTATAGTTAAGTTGCATGGTTAAGTTGTAGTAATTTTATTTAGTAAATTTCATTTTAGTGTTTATCTCTTTTATTTGTTTCAGTAATTTTATTTGAGTTTTTTCTTTTATTTAATATTATCAGAGTATATTAAATTAAATTTGATAAATTATTTTTGATATAAGTGTGTTTGGAGGGTGGTTTCAAGGAATCTCAAACCTAGTTGTTTTTCTTCTATTACAGTTGTCTATCACTTTTTATTTTGAATTTTTTAACTAAATTTTTTTTATCAATTTTATAAAATAAATAACAAAGAAGCTAAATCTTCTTCACTCAAATCTTTGAAAATAAAATATAATTTAAAATAAATGCTAAATTCCAATATTTAGCACCAAACCCAGCCTTATGGTAAAACCGACATACTTTGTCATAAGAATATAATACCATGGTAATGATTTTCAGCGAAACTGTGGCTGTAGGACTCTATTTTCAAATGCTGAGAATATAGATATATGCATATTTATATTTTATAATTTTTATTTAGTCAATAAATAAATAAATAAATAAATAAATAAATAAATATATATATATATATATATTTATTTTAAATAAATTATATTTTTTATTAAGTTAATTTATATATTTTTTTTTCAAATAAAAAACTTTTTACATGGAATTTTTTTTAGTATTGACCCAAATTTTGGAATTTGTGTTTTTCAAGAAAACCGGGATTCTGAAAAAGGTGCTCCGCCACATAATCGACGATTTGCTACATGATCATGCCTCGACGATTTGCTTATGATTATTTGCTACATGATCATGCCTCGACATTACCAATGATTTGCTACATGATACACGTTTAGATTTATGAGTAACCCGGTCGAGTGCCCTTTCTCGATTGAGTAGTATTACCAGCGCCAGCCAAGAGATTACCAGTGAATGTACCCCGCCAAGTGTTGAGGTGAGTGTGAATCCTTCCTGCTTATTTGCTGTTTTTTTATTCAATTCAAGACATTAATTTATTTTTATTTATTGCATAGGTGTTTTAGATTATAAAAAGATGCTAATTCGCTGGGCTAGCTAAAGACCTATCCCTCCATTATCGGTTAATGAGGGTATCTCCTTTGTTATTATGTTATATATATTTCTAAATATTTTTGGCCTTTGTTATTATGTTATATATATTTCTAAATATTTTTGGGTAAATGTTGTAATTGAATCATAGTATTTTTGTGTGATTATTATTGAATTTGATAAAATATAAATTTCATAAATGTTAAAAAATTTTGATAATTTTTAAATATTTCAAGTATTATGTTAATGATAGTTTAAAGTTTATTTTGGATTTGGTATTTTCATATTCCTGTTTTTAATTTCTTGTGATTTCTTAATACTATCATGATTACAGTTATTTTAAGGTTTCTTTTTGTGTACAGAGCTTTATTTTTGTTTTTAATACTATCATTATCATCATAATAATAACTATTTTAATTATGTGTCATTTATTCATATAGGTTGGATGATCATGCAGAACACAAAGAGGAGACTTTGATTGAATAACAAATCAACCATTTTCATGTTAAACCATTTTCATGTTAAATGATGAATAAGTAAAGGTATGTACATCCATCTATGGATTCTCTTTCATTTTGCTTCTACTACTAATAAAGGAAATATATTAATATATTATAACTATTAATAAACCAAATTAGATTTGATAAATTATTTTTCATGTAAATACCTATATATTATAACTATTAATAAATCAAATTAGATGTAATAAATTATTTTTTATGTAAATTCCTGAGTAGGTGTGTCTCTGAATGGAAAGTTTATGTCTATTAAACCCTGTATAAAGGAAATTACAAAACATATCAAAGCTGGCTGTCTCTCTTCTATTACCTTCCCACACAGTGATTCCCTACTAATATTAGTTTCCAAAGCTAAGAATGCTGCTCAACTACTACAATTTGGAGGTTTACACTTATATCTAGATTTACACTTAGAACACCGATAAGTTTTCAGGGTTACTCTGTCGTCATATAAATATAAGCAGAGGTGTAGGGCACTCAAATAAAATATTAATTTTCTATTTTATTAACATATTATATTAACCTATTATTGTTATTATTATGATCGCAATTCCAAAGTGCATTTTAGGAAATGTATGACATTATAAATGTTTAGCAAGATTAGCTGAATTGAAGTATGATATAGATCACGTACTATTTGATCCAGCCCTTATGATGCTCTTCCACTCCATCTCACAACCAACTAACCTTCAAACCAAGGAGCATCAAGACCAGACCGTGACAATTGGAGAGTTCTATCAGCGTGGAAGGCCAGTTGTGGTCGTTACCGAAAGAAGGAGATCCTCGACCATCGATTTTATCTATGAAAATGATAGGCCTTAAGCAGAGTGCGTTGCATCATTATTATCCTATCAGATTGGCCTCCGTACGCTCTCTGTCCTAGCGTTTGTTCAACCTGTTGTTTGACCAACTGTGGCGGGAAGAACTCAGCCTATATAACTGAAGCCCCCCTTCTTTTTGTAGAGGCAGAGGCTCCCCAAAAGCAATTGATAATGGTCCAGTCCAAGCTTTACCCATCTCTTCTTGGCCTCCAATGGCTACGTCTAGTTTTATATATTTCTGAAGAGTTTTCCTATTTATTTAGAATATTAAAACCCGAGAGTTAGAGTTCAGGATTTATGACATTAAAACCCTAAAATCCTTTACGGTGATGGCTCCCTGGAATTCGTATTGTTTAACATCCATTTATGCTTTTATCTTTCGTGTGACTGAAAACAAAACACATGAAGAAGGCCATCATTTTGAGGAAATATGGTAACGTTTCTTGTTCATCCTAGAGTTGGATAGAGTAATAACGTGGAGGGAATTATTTGTTCTCCCTTGGGGCGCTTGTAGATTAAAAATAGCCTTGGGTGTAGCTCATGTCTTCGCTAATCTGCAGGTCATTTCCATCTGTGTTTCCCTAAAACCTATAACTAAGCCTCTATACTCAAACTATGATTAGGTAGCATGCTTAGTTGAAAATTTTGGGAATGGTGAACAAGTTTTTCTATGACACCTTCTTACTACTTCTTGCAAGTCTTTGAATTACTCATCCAAGAATAGACTGTATCACTATTTGCCAAGGGCTTGCTCATTTGAAGGGCGGAGGACTGGTTGTTATTGCTCAACATACTAGCATTGCAAGAAAGTGTGATATCCATACTCATAGAGAGAGGAAAGGTTCCATTTTACCGTCCACCTAAGGTTCCATTTGGGCACACTCAGTATATATGTCTATGACTACCATGCATATCAGTTCTGGATGTAGAATTTGATCGAGCAATCTACCATTTCACAATATGGTAGATATGCAAAGGTATTAAAGTAGTAATACGTCTATGCTGCTTGATGTTAAACTTTACTTCGCAGCTTGTGTGATCCCAGTGTGATGGGGATGGACTCCTAAAGAACCCAAACATGCGTCTGTAGGATATTCTTCGGATTTTTTGGTTATTGCGGTGATGTTTCTAAACCCTTCCATTTCAGATTGTTCCAGAGGTGCTTAGAAACTCCACTTCTGATTGTTCCAGAGGTGCTTAGAAACTCCACTTCTGATTGTTCTATCTACCAGACATTTGAAACTCCACTTCTGATTGTTCTCTCTACCAGACAATTGACTGTTCATCCGATGTTTGAACTTGGGAATTTAGTTATTCTTCTCGGGTCCTCTAAAACCAAGAACACAGCCTATGCAGCTACGAAGAGTCATAAGATCAATTAGTTATGATTCAATCTCATAGAGATTTCTCGGTCTTCTTTGATTGTTCTAATAAGTTTTTTTAAAACACGAGTTGAACCAGTGCCAAGTTTAGAGGAACCACTGGAGAACTTTCATATGAAAACAAACAACTCATCGCCAGGTCTCTCCTCCCAAAAAACAGGTCATCGCCAGCCTGGATCTTGAACGTTATTCGAAACCCCGGTATTCACTATCCATCGGATCTGCTGCCAGCTCTGACCAATGGGTCTCCCCTGTTTTCTACCTGGAAGAAAGAGAGTCCTCTTCCGGCTGCCCGGATGCCGCCATTTGTTTCAGGGATCAAGAAGGTAAAAAAGAAACCAATAGCATTTGTTATTCCAGCTAGGAGTATGGAATTTTTTATCGCCGCTTCCTTCAGGTATAACTGTACAACTGGTTTGGATATTTAGGCTTCACGTATAACTGTATAACTGGTTTGGATATTTAGGCTTCACGTATAACTGTGCACAGGTATAGAAAGACCTTAGCCGTGAGGATGACTTGAATATTCTAATTTCATTGACATTTCAAAGCCTTGCTTCCTTAACGTTTCTAATACTTGTCAAGCCAGAGTGGTTTGAATATTTCAATTTTATTGACCTTTTAGGTTTAAGATTTTTAATTCTAACTTTCAGATTTTTTTAATCCTTAATATTAGATTATGAATTCAGATAAATGTATACTGATATTCTATACCGTTTTGGTTTTGCCAACGGTCTGCTCCTGAATATGCCTACACGCTCCTAGTCTTTTCCAAGTGTGGTATGCGAGTTGAAAATGACATGCCCTCCTCCATGGCTATCATGAATGACTCGCTCTGTCAACGTGGCCAAAGGCGTGCTCCTTCTATCTTCCCACCTGGTGTATTTATTCGTTTCTCTTTCCCACTATGCGTTACAGTGCTTCGCCTTAGTTTCGCCTTAGTTTCTTTTCATGAATTTAAGTTTTTGTAATGGTCAACCTGCCATTAATGGTCATGACCCACATGATCACCTTTTCTTTGAATCGTTCTCCTTTATATTAATTATTTTCTTCAATATCCACGTAGTTTCATCATAGTTTATTAATGAGGAGAAAAGCTTTTAATTTAAAAGCGACAAGACCCTCTTATTAATTTTTAATAATTAACATTAGCTCAAGAGTATACTCATGCACATAATGAGATCGTAGGCTTAGCCATGGCGTGTGAAATTGCTAATTCCTGGCAGGCTTCCAATTGTTGGAAAATGTAGAATTAAAGTTAGTTTGTCCGCACCTTGCAGGGTTTTCATCGTCACTGGGATGAAGTTAGTTTGTCATCCAGCCCACATTCATCGTGACTGGGATGAAGTTAGTTTGTCAGCTCTCAAAGCTTCCAAATCCAATGCCATAAATCATTTCTCGTTTGTTGGAAACTGGTTACCGTTCTCATTCTCGTCCAGTAATAACTGGGATGAAGTTAGTTTGTCAGCTCTCAGCGTATCATTTCAGTACATTATACATTGGATGGATATTATCCAAACTCTTCCAGAACGTCTTTGACGTTTAAATGTGAAACGGAAACGTCAGTGAAGTTTATCTGCGTCGGGCGAGTTAGTCACAGACTCCTAGCTCCGTTAGTGGTACACGGTACACCTCTGGGCCCAAGTTACGGTCGGTTTAGTGTTTGGTAGCCAGGGAAATAAATTGACACTGTAAATTTTCACAGGAAAGAAAACAATATTGTAATTGACACTGTAAATAAGTTACAGTCCCCCACATCTACATTGATTCATCACACGGATGTTAATTGTTTTTGTTTTTATTTATTTTTATATATTTTCTCTTTTGGACTTAGCCTGTGACATATAATAAAAAATAGAAAATAGAAATATAATTAAGAGAAAACAAAAACAAGGACCCAAGTTAGGGTGCCTTTATTCCGCTTTAGGAGTTTAGTGGGGGTTGATTAACTTAATATCATTGATTTTATAAAGATTTTAACCCAAAGTGAATTGCCTTCTTTCAAGATATTGACCGTAGTACTTTCATGAGAATCCCTATGTCCCCGAAAGTTACACATTATCTCACTTTACCTAGTATTTATGAATTTTAGATTATTTTATGATATATTAAAGCATAGATTTTTTTTTTAAAATTAATTTATAATATTAAATTATAAAATTTTCTGAATTTGAAAATAGTTTGACTTTAAATTATACAATTCTTTAAAGTGCAATTAATTTTATATTATTTTATGATATATTAAAGTATAGATTTTTTATTTTGAAATTAATTTATGATATTAAATTATAATTTTTTTTGAATTTGAAAATAATTTATGATTAGATTTCTTTAGAGTGCAATTTAGTTTGTTAAATTTAATATTTTTTCCAAAGATTGTTAAATTTAATATGTATATATAATTATAAATTTATTTTATTTCTTTATACGAATTTATTTTATAATGGTATTTAGTTTTTTCAATTTAATATGTTATTTTTTTTAATAATTTTAAATCTAGTTTAATTATTTTTCTTAATCAAATAAATAAATTTTGTGTATTTTAATTTTGTTGATCTTTCTAGCATTGTGAAATTTTCATAATTTTCTATTAATAATTTAAAAATGAATATTTAATTTTTCATATTATTTTAGTGTATCTAATTTTATGAGGTGAGATGTAAATTTTCTCTTAACAATTTAGTTGTTTTTTTTTTTTTTTTTTTTTTTTTTTTTTTTCAGAGTTGAAATAGTTTAGAGTTCCCATTAATAATTAGGAGTTTGTTGAAATGTTTTAGAATTCCAATTAGTAGTTAAGAGTTTCTTAAAATAGGTTAGAATTCCCGTTAAGTTTTTTCCTTGTGGTGTTTAAATAGCTTATAGTTTTTAGATTATAAATTGTTGTTGAAATAGTTTTGAGTTTTGCTAGATTGGAAATTGTTAGCTTGTTTACTTTCGGTAAACTTTTTTTCCAATGTTTTTTTTCATGGTTATATATATAAATTTAATTGGAATATTTGTACAAAATCATTGTCTTTTATGAATATTAAATTGTATACAATTTTTTATATTATTTGCATTAGTATGTTGACCATAGGGGTTCTATTGAAAGTCTTGTGTAGAGTGTTTTCAAAGGACCATTTTGGGAAATTGCCTGGAAACAATTTCCTAACTCGGTATCTTGACACATGTGCCTTTGTTGTAGCTGGAAACTGGGACGCCATTGCGCTAGTAATAGGTGGAGGGAGGTAACTCCCAGAGAAGCCCTCCCAGTACGCCCCAAGTTGGGTGGTCGACCATGTATACACAAGGTTTTTAAAGTGGTCTAACGAGGGACCCCCCTTTGTTGACACTCTATTCATGCAACCTAGGAGTTAGGATCTATGTCCTTGATAAATATAACTTTAAACAACAATCTCTCTCTCTCTCTTCACCTAACTACCAATCTCTCTCTTTGGATCTCTTTCTCTTTCTAAATTCCTAACCCCCAATCTCTCTATCTCTCTCCAAAAATCTAACCCCCCCAATATCTCTCTTTATATCCCTATCTCTTTATCTAACCTACAATCTCTCTCTCTCTCTCTAACCCACAATATCTCTCTCTCTAACCCACAATGTATCTCTCTCTCTCTCTCTCTCTAATCCCCAATCTCTCTCTCTCTCTCTCTCTCTCTCTAGCTCCACCTTTCCCTAACCCCCCCTCTCTCTTTGACCCAACCCTCCACTATCTCTCCTCCTTTCACTAAACCCCCCTCCCTCTTTATAACTTCCCACCTATCCTTAACCACCCACACCAATTATGACCACTAACGACCACCACTCCAGTGTGCTCTCTCTCTCTCTCTCTAAACCACTAACCATTAATCTAAATCCCTAGATTCCAATCTCTCTCTCTAAACCCTTAAACTCTCAATATATTTCTCTCTCTCTCTACATTCCTAACCCACGATCTTTCTCTTTCTATCTCACTCTCTCTCTAAACACCTAACCCCCAATATCTCTCTCCCTCTCTAAACCTCTAACCCCCAATGTCTTTCTCTCTCTCTCTCTCTAAACTCTTACTAACCAATTTCTCTCTTTCAATCTCTCTCCCCCTCTAAAACACTAACCCTCAATCTCTCTATATCTCTCTAAACACCTAGCCTCCAATATCTCTCTCTCTCTAAACCCCTAACCACCAATCTCTCTCTCTCTCTAAACCCCTAAACCCCTAATCTCTAATCTCTCTCTCTCTAAACCCCTAACCCCTAATCTCTTTCTCTCTAAACCCCTAACCCCTAATCTCTCTCTCTCTCTAAACCCCTAAACCTAGTCTCTCTCTCTTTCTCTAGTAACACCTTTCCCTAAGCCCCCATTTCTCTCTCTCTCCTCTCTTCCCTAACCCCCCTTCACATGTCTCTCCTCCTTTCCCTAACCCTGTATCTCTCTCTTTAACCCCACCTTTCCTTAACACCCCCTCCCTCTCTCTCTCAACCCCCCACTCTTCGGCCTTCTACCCTTAATCCCCCCACTCTATCTCTCTCTATCCCCCACCACTATCCACTTCTCTCTCTCTCTCTCTCTCTCTTTATCTCTCTCTAGCCCCACCTCTCTCTAAATCACCCTCCCTTTCTGTAACCCAAACCCCCCTCCCTTTCTGTAACCCATACCCCCCTCCCTCTCTCTAACCTAATCACCCCTCTCACGCTCTCTCTTCCTTTCCCTAAGCCAATGTCCCTCTTTATAACCCCACCTGGTCTCTCTTTCAACCCCCCATCATCCTCTATACCATAAATCCTAACCATCCATATCTTAATGTACCCTCTTTATTACACTAAACCCTAACCCCCTACTCTCTATGTTTCTCAAATCCTCCCTCTCTCCCCCTACCTCTCTCCACTTCCCCTTCTCTCTCTCTCTCATCAGTAACTCTTCTCTCCCTAGTTATATACCCGCATCGCTAACTCTTCTCTCACTCTCTCTCTCTCTCTTATAAACACACACACACACTCCCTATCCCTCTATATTTCTATCACTCTTCCTCTCTATCAAAATTCCCCTTTCTCTCTTTAGCACCACCTTTCCCTAACCCCCCTTCCTCTCTCTCTCCCCCTTTCCCTAACCCCACCCTCTCTCTCTAGCCCCACATTTCCCTAACCCCCCTCCTTCGCATTAACATATCCCCCCTATCTCTCTCCTCCTTTACCTAACCCGTCCTCCCTCTTCATAACCCCACCCCCATCTCTCTCTCAACACCCCATCTTCCCCTATACCATAAATCCTAACCCCCATCTCTCTATGGTCCCTCTTTATTACACTAAACCCTAATATCAATCTCTCTATATTTCTCTATGCATCCCACTCTCTCACTCCCTCTCTCCTCTTCCCCTTCTCTCTCTCTCTTTCTCTTTCTCTCTCTCTCTCTCTCTCCCCCTAATCCCTAACCCTAACCCTAATCCACCTAACCATATACCTGCATCACTAACCATCAATGCTCCCCCTGTGATCTCTCTCTCTATCTATCTATCTATATATCTATCTATATATATATCCTTCACTCTAAAACCATTACCTTTAATGTCTCCCTCTTTCTAGCCCCCAAACCCACACTTCTCACCCTCCTAACCTTACCCCCCATCTCTATCTATATATTTTCCCTACAACTAACCTCATCCTCGTCCCTCTATCTCTCTTTCTATCCCTCTCTCCCTTACTTCTCCACAATCTCTCTCTCTCAAAATCCTTAACCCCTAATCTCCATCACTCTCTCTCTAATCCCCTAAACCCCAATATATCTCTCTATAAACCCCTAACCACCAATCTCTCTCTTTCTATCTATATCTCTCTATAAATCCCTAACCTACAATCTCTACCTCTCTCTCTCTCTCTCTCTAAACCCCTAACCTCCAATCTCTCCCCTCTCTCTATTTAAAACACCTAACCCCCGATCTCTCCCCTCTCTCTATTTAAAACCCCTAACCCCCGATCTCTCTCTCTCTATCTCTAAACACCTAACCCCCAATCTATCTATCTATCTAAACCCCTAACCCCCAATCTATCTCTCTCTCTCTAAACCCCTAACCCCCAATCTATCTCTCTCTCTAAACCCCTAACCCCCAATCTATCTCCTTCTCTAAACCCTAAATCCCAATCACTCTCTACCTCTCTCTAAACCCTTAAAATCTAATCACACAAATCTCTCTCTAAATGCCAAACATCAAATTTCTCTCTTTCTTTCTGTCTTTCTCTAAACTCTAAACCCCAAACTCTCTCTCTCTCTCTCTAAACCCCTAACCCCCAACCTCTCTCTCTCTCTCTCTCTCTAAACCCCTAACCCCCAACCTCTCTCTCTCTCTCTCTCTAAACCCCTAACCACCAACCTCTCTCTCTCTCTCTAAACCCCTAACTACCAATATCTCTCTCTCCCTAAACCCTAAATTCCAATCAATGTCTCTCTCTCTCTCTAAACCTGTGAACTCCACTCTCTCTCTCTCTAAATGCCCAAACATAAATATCTCTCTCTCTAAACCCCTAACCCCCAAACTCTTTATCTCTCTCTAAACCCCTAACCCCTAGTATCCCTCTTTCTATCTCTCTCTCTAATCCACTAACCTCTCTCTCTCTCTCTCTCTCTACACCCTTAACCAAAATCTTTCTCTCTATAAAACCCTAGCCAACAATATCTCTCCTTCTATCTCTCCCTCTCTATAAACCACTAACCTTCAATCTCTCTCTCTCTCTCTCTCTCTCTCCACCCATGTATCTACACCCCTAAACCCCAATCTCGATCTATGTCGAAGCCGCTAACCCACAATATCTCTCTCCCTCTCAAAACCCCTAATCACCAATCTCTCTCTTCCTTTGTTCCCAATGCCCTCTCTCTCTCTCTCCCCAAAACCCCACTCCTCACCCTCCTACCTGTCCCCCACACTCTATTTATATTTCCCCAAACCCACTAGCCATCCATACTCCCATTCTTATCTCTCTTTGTCTCTATCTAAATATCTATTTACTCCCAGTGTCTATTTATCTCTCTCTTTCTCTCTAACCCTCTTAGCCCCCATCTCTCTATGGTCCCTCTTTATTACACTAAACCCTAATCTCAGTCTCTCTCTATTTCTCTATGCATCCCACTCTCTCCCTCCCTCTTTCCTCTTCTCTCTCTCTCTCTCTCTCTATATATATATATATCCCTCACTCTAAACCCCTTACCCCTAATTTCCCCCTCTCTCCAGCCCCCAAACCCACACTTTTCACCCTCCTAACCTTAACCCCTATATCTATCTCTATATTTCCCCTACAACTAACCTCATCCCCATCCCTTTATCTCTCTTTCTATCCCTCTCTCCCTTACTTCCCCCCTCTCTCCCTCTCTCTCTCTCTCTCAAAACCCTTAACCCCTAATCTCCATCGTTCTCCCTCTCTAATCCCTTAAACCCCAATATCTCTCTCTCTATAAACTCCTAAGAAAAAATCTCTCTATAAATCCCTATCCTACAATCTCTGCATCTCTCTCTCTCTAAACCCCTAACCTCCAATATCTCCCCTCTCTCTCTCTAAAACCCCTAACCCCCCATATCTCTCTCTCTCTCTCTCTAAACCCCTAACCCCCAATCTATCTCTCTCTCTCTAAACCCTTGACCCCCAATCTCTCTCTCTCTCTCTCTAAACCCCTAACCACCAATCTCTCTTTCTCTAAACCCTAAATCCCAATCACTCTCTCCCTCCCTCTAAACCCTTAAAATCTAATCACACACACACACTCTCTAAATTCCAAACCACAAATCTCTCTCTTCCTTTCTCTCTCTCTAAACCCTACACCCAAAACTCTCTCTCTCTCTAAACCCTACACCCCAAACTCTCTCTCTCTCTAAACCCCTAACCCCCAACCTCTCTCTCTCTCTAAACCCATAACCACCAATATCTCTATCCCTAACCCCTAAATCCCAATCACTGTCTCTCTCTCTCTAAACCCCTAAAATCCACTCTCTCTCTCTCTCTCTAAATGCCAAAACATAAATCTCTCTCTCTCTCTCTCTCTAAACCCATAACCCCCAAACTCTTTATCTCTCTCTAAACCCCTAACCCCAAGTAACCCTTTTTCTATCTCTCTCTCGAAGCCCCTAACATCCAATATCTCTCTCTCTCTAAGTCCCTAACTCCAAATCTCTCTCTCTCTCTCTACACCCTTAACCCAAAATATATCTCTCTATAAACCCCTAGCCAACAATATCTCTCCTTCTATCTATCTCTCTCTATAAACCACTAACCTCTAATCTCTCTCTCTCTCTCTCTCTCTCTCTCTATCCCCCCCTTGTATCTAAACCCCTAAACCCCAATCTTAATCTCTCTAAGATTCTAACCCCCAATCTCTCTCTCCCTCTCAAAACCCCTAATCACCAATCTCTCTCTTCCTTTGTTCCCAGTGCCCTCTCTCTCTCTCTCTCTCTCTCTCTCTCTCTCTCGCCAAAACCCCACTCCTCACCCTCCTACCCATCCCAACTATTTATCTTTCCCCCAACCCACTAGCCATCCATAATCCCCTTATTATCTCTCTTTGTGTCTATCTAAATATCTATTAACTCCCAATGTCTGTCTATTTATCTCTCTCTCTCTCTAACCCTCTTACCCACAATCTTTCTCTCTAAAACATTAACCTCCAATCTCTCTCTCTCTAGATTCCTCATATTCAATATTTCTCTCCCTCTATATCTCTCTAATCCCCTAACCTCTTATATTTCTCTCTATCTATCTAATCCCCTAACCTCCAATCTATCTATCTCTCTCTCAACCCCTATCACCCAATCTCTCTCTCTCTCTAAACCCCTAACCCATGATCTCTCTCTCTCTCTCTCTCTCAACCCCTAACCAGCAATCTCTCTCTTTCTATGTCTCTCTCTAAACCACTAACCCACAATCTCTCCATTTATCTCTAAACCCCTAATCCTCAATATAAATATTTCTACCTCTCTCTTTCTCTCTAAACCCTTAACCTCCAATCTCTCTCTCACTCTCTCTAAATCACTAACCCCCAATCTCCATCTCTCCAAACACCTAACGACCAATCTCTCTCTTTATCTCTCTCCAAACCCATAACCCCAAATCTCTCTCTCTCTAAACCCCTAAACTCAAGTCTCTCTCTCACTCTCTAAACCCCTAACCTCCAGTATCTCTCTCTCTCTCTCTAAATGCGTATCGACCAATCTCTATCTCTATCTCTATATAAACCCCTAACCCCTAATATCTCTATTTGTCTAAATCCATAACCACCAATTGCTCTATCTCTCTTCAAACCCCTAACCCCCAATCTCTCTCTCTTTAAACACCTATCCTCCAATCTATATATCTATATCTAAACCCTTAACCCCCTCACTATCTCCCTCCCTCCCTCTCTCTCTAAATCCCTAACCCCCAATCTCTCTCTCTATCTGTAAACCCCTAACCCTCCATCATTCTCTCTCTCTCTAAACACCTAATCATCGGTCTCTCTCTTCCTTTGTGCACAATGCCCCCTCTTTTCCTCTCTCACTAACCCTATTCCTCCTTCTCATCCTCCTTTCTCTCTCTCTTTCTAGCCCCTCCTTTCCCTAATTCCCATCCTCTCTCTCCTCCTTTCCCTAATGTCCTCTCTCTCTCTAGACCGCTAATCACCAATCTCTCTCTTCATTTATCCCAATGCCCCCCTTTCCCTCTCTCACTAAACCTTCTCCTCCTCTCTCCCTCTCTCTCTCTCTCTCCAACCCCACCTTTCCCTAGCACATCATCGCTCTCTCTAACCTAATTCCCCCTCTCTCTATCCTTCTTTCAATAATACCCCTCCCTCTTTAAAATCCCATCCCCTCTCTTTCTCTCTCACTCCCCCATCTCCCACTATACTATAAATCCTAATCCCCCTCATAACCCTACCCCCAACTCTATCTCTCCATCTCTCATACCACTAAGGATGTCCCCATCCCTCTCTCTCTCTCTATCCCTCTCCCCCTACTCTCCTCTCTCTCTCTCTCTCTCTCTCTCTCCCAAATCCCCACTCCTCACCCTCCTCACCCTTCTAACCCTCTCCCTAATTCTATTTCTCTATCCCCAAACATATAACCATCCATACTCCCCTTCTGATCTCTCTCTCTAAAATTCTATTAACCCCCAATCTCTATCTCTCTCTCTCAAAACCCTTAACCCTAGTCTCTCTCTCTAAAACCCCAACCTTCAATATCTCTCTCTATCTAGATACCTAACCTCCCATATGTAGGTCTCTTTATCTCTCTCTAAACCCCTAACCTCCAATATCTCTCTCTCTCTCTCAAATCCTAACCCCAAATCTCTCTCTCTCTCTAAACCCCCAACCACAAATATATCTCCATCTCTATCTATCTATAAAACACTAACTCCCAATCTCTCCATATCTCTCTAAACCTGAATCCCCAATATCTCTCTTTCCATATATCTCTCTTTAAACCCCTAACCTCCCATGTCTCACTCCCTCTAAATCCCTAACCTCCAATCTCTCTCTCTCACTCTAAAACCCTAACTCCCAATCTCTTTTTCTCTCTCTCTCTAAACCCCAAGCCCCCAATATCTCTCTCTCTCTAAACCCCTAACCCCCAATCTCTCTCTATCTAAACCCTAAACCCCAATCTCTCTATCTCTCTCTAAACCCTTAACCCTCAATTTCTATATATCTCTCTAAACCACTAACCCCCAATCTCGTTATCTCTCTTGAAACCCCGAATCCCCAATATCTCTCTTGATATCCCTCTCTCTCTAAAATCCTAACCTACAATTTCTCTCTTGAAACCCCTAACCTCCAATCTATGTCTCTCTCGAAACCCCTAATAACAAATTTCTCTCTCTCTAAACCCCAATCCTCAATCTCTCTCTCTCTCTCTAAACCCCTAACCTTCAATCTCTCTCTCTCTAATTGCCTAACCATCGATATCTCTCTTTCTCTCTCTCTCTAAACCCCTACCCCTAATCCCCAATATGTCTATCTCTTTAAACCCCTAGCTCCCAATCTCTCTCTCTCTCTCTCTAAACCCCCAATCACTAATTTCTCTCTTCCTCTTCTCCCAGTTCCCCCCCTTTCCTTCTCTTGTTAACCCTCCTCCTCCTCCTCCTCTCTCTCTCTCCAACTCCACCTTTCCCTATCTCCCCCTCAATCTCTCTAACCCAAACTCTTCTCTATATCTACTCCTTTCCATAAGCCCTACTCCATCTTTATAATCCATCTATCTCTCTCTCCCTCTCTCTCTCTCTATAAACCCCTAACCCCTACTCTTTCCCTCTCTATCTGGCACCAACTTTTCCTAACACCCCTTCCTCTCCACCTCTCTCCTAACCATAAATGCTCCTCTCTCTCTCTCTCTCTCTCTCTCTCTCTCTCTCTCTCTCTCTCTCTCTAATTCCCCCTTCTCTGTCTAGAACCACCTTTCCCTATCCCCCTTGCTCTCTCTCTCCACCTTTCCCTAACCCCTTCACTCTCTCTCTCGAATGCCACCTTTCCCTAATGCCCCCTCCCCCTCTCTAGCCCAACCTCCCCTCACTCTCTGATCTCTTCTTTTCCCTGACCATTCCTCCCTCTTTATAACCCCGCCCCCTCTCCATCTCTCCACCCCCCATCTTCCCTTATACCATAAATCCTAACCCCCTATCCCTCTATGTACCCTCTTTATTACACTAAATCCCAACCCCCTATCTCTCTGCGTACCCTCGTTATTACACTAAATCCTAACCCCATGCTCTCTCTATTTCTCTATGCATTCCTCTCTCCTATTACCCTTCTCTGTCTCTGTTTTTATCCCCTGAATCCCTAACCCTACTCCCCCTAACCATATACTGGCATCACTAACCATCAATGATCCCCCCATGAGATATATCTCTCTCTCCCTCTCCAAACCCCTAACCCATAATATCTCCCTCTCTCGACCACCAAAAATCCCACTCTTCACCCTCCTAACCTTACCCCCAACTCTATCTATATATATCCCCTGCCCCTAACCTCATCCCCATCCCTCTATCTATCTCTCTATCCCTCTCCCCCTTAATCCCCCAAATATATCTCTCTCTATGCTCCCCTAAACCCCCACTCTTCACCATCCTACTCCTACCCTCTTAATCTATCTCTCTCTCCCCCCACCAATAACCACTTCCCCCTCCCCTAAATTCCTTGTTTATTCAAACCCCTAAATTCCAATCTCTCTCCCTCTACACCCTTAAAACCTTAATATATGTATCTCTCTCTCTCTCTAAACCCATAGCCCCCGATCTTTCTCTATCTATGTCACTTCCTCTAAACCCATAACCCCATTCTCTCCCTATCTAAATCCCTAACCGCCAATCTTGCTCGCTCTCTCTCTCTCTAAATCAGTAACCCCCATTCTCTATGTGTAAATCCCTAACCTCCAATCTCTCTCTTTCTCTAAACCCATAACCACCACTCTCACTCTTTCTAATTCTCTCTCTCTAAACCCCTCACCCAAAATCTCTCCATCTCTCCCTATACCCCTAACACCAAATCTCTCTCTTTCTATCTATCTATATGCCTAAACCCTCTCTCTCTCTCTAAATCGCTAACCCCTAATCTCTATATCTAAATCCCTAACCTCTAATCCCTCTCTTGCTCTAAACCCATAACCACCAATCTCGCTCTTTCTATTTCTCTATTTACAAACCCCTAACCCAAAATATTTGTAACTCTCTCTATACCCCTAGCCCCAAATATCTCTCTTTATATCTATCTATCTCTGTGTAAACCCCTAACCTCCCATCTCTCTCTCTCTCTCTCTCTCTCTCCCTAATTCTCAATCTCTCTCTCTATCTCTCTATCTCTAAACCCAACCCCAAACCTCTATCTCTAAGCCCCTAAGCCCCAATCTCTCTCTCTCTCTCTCAACCCCCAACACCTAATCCCTCTCTCTCTATAAACCCCTAACACCCAATCTGTCTTTCTCTCTCTCTCTCTCTCTCTAAACCTCTAACCTTCAATATCTCTCTCTCTCTCTCTTTAGTGCCACCTTTCCATAATGCCCCTCTTTCTCTCTAACCTAACCCCCCACTATCTCTCCTCCTTTAACTAAACCCCCCTCCCTCTTTATAACTCATCACCTATCCTTAACCACCCACACCAACACCAACAGCTAACCACCACCACTCCATCATGTTCTCTCTCTCTCTCTCTAAACCACTAAACCTTAATCTAGGCCCTTATATTCCAATCTATCTCTCTGTAAACCCTGAAACCATCAATATATTTCTCTCTCTCTAAACCCCTAACCCATGATCTTTCTCTCTCTATATATCTCTCTCTCTCTCTAAACATATAACCCTCAATCTCTCTCCCTTTCTAAATCCTTAACACCCAATATCTCTCCCTCTCTAAACCCCTAACCCCCAATCTCTCTCTCTCTAAACCCCTAACAACACGTTTCTCTCTTTCAATCTCTCTCTCCCTCTAAAACACTAACCCTCGATCTCTCTCTCTCTCTCAACCTCTAGCCTCCAATCTCTCTCTCTCTCTCTCTCTCTCTCTCTCTCTCTCTCTATATCTCTCTCTCTCTCTAAATCTCTAATCTCTCTCTATCTTTGTACACCCCTAACCCCTAATCTCTCTCTCTAAACCCCTAACCCTACTCTATCTCTCTCTATAAACACCTTTCACTAAGCCCCCATTCCTCTCTCTCTCTCTCTCTCTCTCTCTCTCTCTCTCTCGCTCCTCCTTTCCCTACCCCTCTATCTCTCTCTCTAGCCTCACATTTCCTTAAAAACCCCTCCCTCTCTCTAACACAACATCATGCTCTCTCTCTCTCTCTCTAAACCACTAAACCTTAATCTAAACCCCTATATTCCAATCTCTCTCTCCGTAAACCCTTAAACCATCAATATATTTCTCTCTCTCTAAACCCCTAACCCACGATCTTTCTCCTTCTATATCTTTCTCTCTCTAAACATATAACCCCCAATCTATCTCCCTTTCTAAACCCCTAACCCCCAATATCTCTCCCTCTCTAAACCCCTAACCCCCAATCTCTCTCTCTCTAAACCCCTAACAACAAATTTCTCTCTTTCAATCTCTCTCTCCCTCTAAAACACTAACCCTTGATCTCTCTATATCTCTCTCAACCTATAGCCTCCAATCTTTCTCTCTCTCTCTCTCTCTCTCTCTCTCTCTCTCTCTCTCTCTAAATCTCTAATCTCTCTCTATCTCTTTAAACCCCTAATGCCTAATCTCTCTCTCTAAACCCCTAACCCTACTCTATCTCTCTCTCTAAACAACTTTCACTAAGCCCCCATTCCTCTCTCTCTCTCTCCTCCTTTCCCTAACACCCCCTTACTTTGTCTCTCCTCCTTTCCCTAAACCCTCCTCCCTATTTATAACCCCACTCCCTCCCCCTCTCTCTATCTATAAACCCATAATACCTCATCTCTCCCTCTTTCTCTCTGAGCTCATAACAACTAATATCTCTCCCTCTCTCACAACACCCCACTCTTTGGACTTCTACCCCTATACCCCCAACTCTATCTCTCTATATCCCCCACCACCATCCACCTCTTGATCCCTCTTTGTCTCTCTCTCTCTCTATATACCTTTTCCTCGCATTCTTAACCACCCACTCCAATTCCTACCACTAACCACCACCCCTCCATCATGCTCTCTCTCTCTCTCTCTCTCTCTCTTTATATATATCTCTATCTATCTATCAAAATCTGTAACCCCGAATCTAAACTCACAAATTCTAATCTCTCTCTCTCTAAACCCTTAATTCTTCAATATATTTCCCTCTATCTCTCTCCATCTCTCTCTACATAAACACCTAAACACCAATCTCTCTTTCAATATATCTCTCTCTAAACCCCTAACCTCCAATCTATCAATCTCTCTCTAACCCCCTAATGCCTAATCTATGTCTTTCTATCTCTCTCCCCCAAATACCTAACCTCCAATCTCTCTCTCTCTCTAAACCCCTAACCATGAATCTCTCTCTCTCTCTCTCTCCCCCCCCAAGCCCACCTTTCCCTAACCTGCCTTCTTATATCTCTCTCTCTCCCCTATTCCTAACACAATCATTTTATCTAGCTCCACCTTTCTCTAAATCCCCCTCCCTTTGTCTAATCCAACCCCCCTCCCTCTCTCTAACCCAACAAACCCTATCTCTCTCTTCCTTTCCCTAAGCCCCTCTCCCTCTTTATAACCCCACTCAGTCTCTCTTTCAACCCCTCATCATCCCCTATACCATAAATCCTAATCCCCACATCTCTCAATGTACCCTCTTTATTACCCTAAACCCTAACCCCCTACTCTCTTCATTTCTTTAATCCTCCCTCTTTCTCCCTCATTCTCTCCACTTCCCCTTCTCTCTCTCTCTCATCCCTAACCCTAATATCCATAGCTATATACCCACATCGGTAACCATGAACACTCCCCTTATGAACTCTGTCTCTCTCTCTCTCTCACACACACACACTCCCTCTCCCCTATTCTCTCTCTAGCACCACCTTTCCCTAACACCTCTCTCTCTCTCTCTCTCTCCTCCTTTCCCTAACCTACCCTCTCACTCTCTCCAGCCCCACCTTTCCCTAACACCCCTACTTCTCATTAAACCAACACCACTCTCTCTCTCTCCTCCTTTCCCTAACCCATCCTCCCTCTTCATAACCCCACCCCCCTCTCTCTCTCAACATTACCCATATTTTCCTATACCATAAATCCTAAACCCCCCATCTCTCTATGTACCCTCTTTATTTTTCTAAGCCCTTACCCATTCTCTCTCCATTTCTCTATGCATGCCACTCTCTCCCTCCCTCTCTCCTCTTCCCATCCTCTCTCTCTCTCTCTCTCTCTCTCTCTCTCTCTCTCCCTTTGTCTATCTATCTATCTATCTCTAAACCCCTTACCCCTAATATCTCCGTCTCTCCAGCCCCCAAACGCACACTTCTCACCCTCTTAAACTTACCCCCCATCTATATCTCTATATATCCCCTACAACTAAACTCATCCCCATCCCTCTATCTCTCTTTCTATCCCTCTCCCCATTACTTCGCCACATTCTCTCTCTCTCAACCACTAACCCCTAATATCCATCATTCTCTCTCTAATCCCCTAAACCCAAATCTTTATCTCTCTCTCTATATAAACCCCTAACCACCATTCTCCCTCTTTCTATCTATCTCTCTCTATAAAACCTTAACCTACAATCTCTCCATCTATCTCTAAACCGTTAATCCCCAATATATCTCTCTCTCTAAGCCCATAACCTCCAATCTCTCTGCCTCTCCCTCTCTAGAAACCCTAATCCCCAATCTCTATCTATATCTAAACCCCTAACCCCCAATCTCTCTCTCTCTCTCTAAACCCCAAACCACCAATCTCTCTCTCCCTTAACCCTAAATCCTAATAACTCACTCTCTCTCTCTAAATGCCAAAATTCCAATCTCTCTCTCTCTCTAAACCACTAACCCTAAACTCTCTATATCTCTCTAAACCTCTAATGCCTGGTCAACCTCTTTCTATCTCTCTCTAAACCCTTAACTTCCATCTCCTCCTATTTATCCATCTCTTTCTATAAACCAGTAACCTCCAATCTCTCTCTCTCTCTCTCTCTCTCCGTGTCTGTAAACCCCTAAACCCCAATCTCTATCTCTTTCTAAGCCCCTCACCCCCAATTTCTCTCTCTCTCTCTCAAAACCCCTAATCACTAATCTCTCTCCCTTTGTGCCCAATGCCTTCTCTCTCTCTCTCAAACTGCCACTCCTCACCCTCCTACCCCTCCCCTGCACTCTATTTATCTTTCCCCCAGCCCACTAGCCATCCATACTCCCCTTCTGGTCTCTCACTCTCTCTAAATATCTATTAACTCCCAATTCCTATTTATCTCTCTCTCTCTCTCTCTCTAAACTTCCAACCCCCAATATTTCTCTCCAAAGCCATAACCTTCAATCTCTCTCTCTCTAGATCCCTAACCTCCAATATAGCTCTTCCTATCTTTATCTAATCCCTTAATCTCTAATTTCTCTATCTCTCTCTAAACCCCTAACTCCCAATCTCTCTATATGCAAACCCCTAGCTGCTAATCTCTTTCTTTCAAACCCTAACCACCAATCTCTCTCTCTCTGTCTCTCTCTCTCTAAACCCGTAACCCAAAATCTCTCCATGTCTCTCTAAACCCCTAATCCCCAATATCTCTCTTTCTACTTCTCTCTCTCTCTAAACCCATAACCTCCAATCTCTCTCTCTCATTCTCTCTAAATCACTAACCCAAAATCTCTCTCTCTCTCTGTATAAACATCTAACCACTAATCTATCTCTTGCTCTCTCTCTCTCTTTCAACCCATAACCCCCAATCTCTCTCTCTCTCTAAACTCCTAAACATCAATCTCTCTTTAAACGATAAACCCTAATTTCTCTCTCTCTCTCTCTCTCTCTAAACACCTAACCACTAATATCTCTCTCTTTAAATCCATCACCCCCAATCTCTCTCTCTCTCTAAACCTGTAAAAAACAATCTCTCTTTAAACCCTAAACCCAAATTTCTCTCTCTCTCTCTCTAAACCCCTAACCTCCAATCTCTCTCTCTCTCTCTAAGCCCCTATGCCTAACCACCAATATTTCTCTCTTTAAACCCATAACCTCCAATATCTCTCTCTCTAGATTCCTAATGACCAATCTCTGTCTATATCTCTCTTTAAACACCTAACCCACAATCTTTCTATCTCTCTCAAAATCCATAACCCCTTATCTCTCTATCTCTCTCCAAACCCCTAACCCTCAATCTCTCTCTTTCTTTAAACTCATGTCCTTCAATATATCTCTCTATCTAAACCCCTAACCCACACTCTCTCTCTATGCTTCTAAACCCCAAACCATCAATTTCTCTCTCTCTCTCTCTCTCTCTAAATCGTAAACCCCAATTTCGCTCTCTCTATGAAACCGTAACCTCTAATCTCTCTCTCTTTCTAAACCCTTGTTCAACAATTTCTCTATATCTCTCTAAACACATAACCCCCAATCTCTCTATCTCTCTCTAAAACACTAATCCGCAATATTTCTATCTCTCTCCCTCTAAACACCTAACCCGAAATATCTCTCTTTATATATTTCTCTCTCTAAACCCCTAACCTCAAATATATATCTTTCTATCTCTCTAAATCCCTAACTCATAATATCTATCTTTATATATTTCTCTCTCTAAGCCCCTAACCTCAAATCTCTCTCTCTAAATCCCTAACCCCCAATATCTGTCTTTCTAAACCCCTAACCCCCAATCTTTCTCTCTATCTCTCTCTAAATGCCTAACCTACAATCTTTCTCTCTCCCCCTATCTTTATTTATCTCTCTCTCTCTCTCTCTAAACACCTAATAACCAATCTCTCTCTTGCTTTATGTCAGATGCCCCCTTTATCCTCTCTCACTAACCCTACTCCTCATACTCATCCTCCTCTCTCTCTCTCTCCATTCCAACCTTCCCCTAAACCCCCATACTCTCTCTCCTTTTCCTGTCACCCTCTCTCTCTAGAATCCTAATCACCAATATCTCTCTTCATTTGTGCCCAATGCCCCCCTTTCCCTCTCTAACTAACCCTTCTCCTCCTCCTCCTCCTCTCTCTCTCTCTCTATCTCTTTCTCTATCGCCACCTTTCCTTAATCGCCCATCCTCTCTCTCTCTCTCTCTCTCTCTCTCTCCAGCCTCTCCTTTCCCTAGCCCCACAACCCCTCTCTCTCCTCATTTCCTTAACTCTCTCTCTCTCTCTCTCTCTCTCTCTCCAACCCCACCTTTCCCTAACACCCCATCACTCTCTCGAACCTAAACCCCCTCTATCTATCCTCATTTCAATAATAACCCTCCCTCTTTAAAATCTCAACCCCTCTCTTTCTTAGTCAACCACCAATATACAACTATACCATATATCCTAAACACCCTCATAACCCTAACCCCCACTCATATCTCTATCTCCTATACCACTAACCATATCCCCATCCCTCTCTCTCTATCCCACACCCCCTACCCTCCTCAATCTCTCTCTCCTCTATAAACCCTTGACCATTAATATTTCTCCCCCTCTCTCTCTCTCATCCACCCAAACCCCCACTCCTCAACCTTATACCCCACTCCCTGAATTTATTTAGCTTTCCCTACACCTATAACCATCCATACTCCCCTTATGATCTCTCTCTAAACCCCTATTAATTCACAATCTCTGTCTTTCTATCTCTCTCCCTCTCTATCTCAAAATCCTTAACCCACAATCTCTCTCTAAAACCCTAACCTCCAATCTCTCTCTCTCTCTAGATCCCTAACCTCCAATATATCTCTCCCTCTGTCTCTTTTTAAATCTTTAACCTTTGATATCTCTCTCTTTCTCTATTCCCCTAACCTCCCATATATATATATATATATATCTAAACTCCTAACCACAAATCTCTCTCTCTCTAAACCACCAACCACAAATATCTCTCCATATCTCTCTCCCTAAAATGCTAACTCACAATCTCTCCATCTCTCTCTAAACCCCTAATCCCCAATATCTCTCCTTATGTCTCTCTTTATCTCTCTAAAACCCTAACTTCCAATATCTCTTTCTCCATTTAAATACCTAACCCCTAATCTCCCTCTCTCTCCCTAACCCCCAATATATTTGTCTCTTTCTCTCTCTCTAAACCCCTAGGCCTCAATCTCTCTTTCTCTAAACCCATAACCCCCAATATCTCTCTTTCTCTCTCTAAATCCCTAACCCCCAATCTCTCTCTCTCCAAACCCTAAAACCCAATCTCTCTCTCTCAAAACCCCTAACCTCCAATTTTTCTCTCCCTTTAAAATCCTAATCACCAATCTCTCTCTCTCTCTCTCTCTCTAAACCCCTAACCCCCAATCTCTCTATCTCTCTCCAAACACATAATCCCTAATCTCTCCCTCTCCCTCTCTCTGAACCCCTAACCCCTACTCTCTCTTTCTTTCTAAAACCCTAACCCCTAATCTCTCTCTGTCTCTCCCAAACCCCCACTCTTCACCTTCCTACCCATACACCCCACTCCTTCTCTCTCTCTCTCCCCCACACCACTATCTAGCTACCCATCCCTCTCTCTCTCTACAAATATACCTCTCCCCTATACTCCCCCCTACCGTTAGCCATCAACTCCAACTCCTACCATTAACCACTACCCCTTGATCATGCTCTTACCTCTCTCTAAACAACTAACCGCCAATCTAAACCCCTAAATTCCAATATCTCTCTCTAAAGCTTTAAACCCTCAATATATTTATTTCTCTCTCTAAACTCCTAAAACCCCATCTTCCTTGTTATATCTCTGTCTTTCTTTATAAATGTGTAACCCCCCCCTCTCTCTCTTTCTAAATCCCTTACCACCAATACCTCTCTCTCTCTCTAAAATCCTAACCCCAATCTATCTCTCTAAACCCCTAACCACCAATCTCTTTCTTTTTTTCAATCTCTCTCTCTCTCTCTCTAAACCCCTAACCCTAAATATCTCTATCTCTCTCTAAACCCCTAACCCTCAATATCTCTATCTCTCTCTAAACCCCTAACCCCTAATCTCTATTGTTCTATATCTCTCTCCCTAAACCCCTAACTTCCAATATCTCTCTCTCTAAATATCTAAGCCCCAATCTCTCTCTCTCTCTTTATACCTAACCCGCAATCTCTCTCTAAATATATAAGCCCCTAATGTCTCTCTCTCTCTCTCTCTCTAGCACTACCTTTCCCTAACCCTCGCTTCCTCTCTCTCTCATCATTTCCCTAACCAGCTTTCCTCTATCTCTAGTCCCTTACCTAGCCCATCCTATATCTCTCTCCAACCCCACCTTTCCCTAACACCCCTCCCATTCTCTAAACAAACCTCCCATATCTCTCCTCCCTCTTTCTAACCCCACTCCATCCCTCTATCTATCTATAAACCCATAATACTTAACCCCCAATCTTTGTCAATCTCTCTCTATCTCTCTTAAAACACTTAACCCCCAATATCTATCTAAAACCCTAAACTCCAATCTCTCTCTCTCTACATCAATAATCTCCAATATATATCTCTCTCTATCTCTATTTAAACCCCTAACCTCTGATCTCTCTCTAAACTACTAATCACCAATCTATATCTTCCTCCGTGCCCAATGCCCCCCCTTTCCCTATCTTGCTATCCCCCCCTCCTCCTCTCTCTCTCTCTCTCTTACACCCACCTTTCACTAAACCCCCCTTCCCCTTTCTCTCCTCATTTCCCTAAACATACCTTCTTTCTCTCCATCCCCAACTTTCCCTAAGCCACCCTCCCTCTCTCTAAACCACTCCGCCCTCTCTTTGTCTCCACCTTTTCCTAATCCCCCCTCCCTCTTTATAACCCCTCTCCATCTCTCTTTCTAAACCCCCATCTCCCCCTCTACCATAAATTATAACCCCCACATCTCTCTATGTACCCTCTTTATTACACTAAAACCTAACCCCATACTCTATCTATTTCTCTAATCCTTCATTTTTCTCTCTCTTTATCTCACTAATCCCTAACAATATTCCCACATCAATAATCAATGACGA
Source organism: Larix kaempferi (assembly GCA_027924585.1). Lineage (NCBI taxonomy): Eukaryota > Viridiplantae > Streptophyta > Pinopsida > Pinales > Pinaceae > Larix > Larix kaempferi. Next base: position 1,159,311 of record BSBM01001166.1, on the reverse strand, counting down.
TACCACTGTGTTCTCTCTCTCTCTCTAAACACCTAACCCTTAATCTCTTTCTCTCTCTCTCTCTAAACACCTAACCCTTAATCTCTTTCTCTCTCTCTCTTTCTCTCCAAACCCATAATATCTCACTCTCTCTCTAAACTCCTAATGACCAATGTCTCTCTTTCTATCTCTCTCTCTGAACCCCTAACCTCCAATCTCTCCATATCTGTCTAAACCCCTAATCCTAAATATCTTTATTTCTATCTCTCTCTCTAAACCCCTAACATCCAATCCCTCTCTCTCTCTCTCTATAATCCCCTAACACCCAATCTCTCTCTCTCTCTCTCTCTCTCTCTCTCTCTCTCTCTCCAAAACCCTAACCCCAAACTCTCTCTCTCTCTAAACCCATAACCCCCAATATATCTCCCTCTCTCTAAACCCATAACCCCCAATGTCTCTCCCTCTCTCTCTCTCTCTAAGCCCCTAACACCCAATCTCTCTCTCTCTCCAAACCCCCAACCCTCATTATCTATCCCTCTCTAAATCCCTAACCCCCAATCTCTCTCTCTCTCTTTCTAAACCCATAACCCCCAATATCTCTCTCTCTATCCCAAAACCCCACTCCTCATCCTTCTACCCCTCCCCTTGACTCTATTTATCTTTCCCATACACAACTAACCATCCATACTCCCCTTCTGATCTGTCTCTCTCCTCAAACCCCTATTAACCTACAATCTTTGTCTATTTATCTCTCTCTCTACATCCCTAACCTCCAATATCTCTCTCTGTATCTGTCTCTAAAACCCTAACTTTCAATATCTCTCTATATAAAACCATTAAATCCAATATCTCTCTCTCTCTCTTACTAAATGTGTAACCCCGAATCTCTCTCCCCCTCTCTCTATAAACCCCTAACCACGATTCTCTCTCTTTCTGTATATGTCTCTCTAAACGCGTAACCCCCAATCTCTCCATCTCTCTCTAAACCCATAATCCACAAAATCTCTCTCTCTCTCTCTAAACCCCTAACCTCCAATCTCTCTCTCTAAATCCCTAATTCCCAACCTCTCTCTCTCTCTCTCTATATATATATATATCTAAATGCTTAAGCACAAATCCCTCTCTCTCTAAATCATAAACCCAAATGTTTCTCTCTCTATCTAACCATGTAACCTCTAATATATCTTTCTCTAAATGCCTAAACACCAATATATCTCCTTCTCTCTTACTCTCTCTCTCCAAATCGCTAACCCACAATCCCCCTATATCCCTCTAAATCCCTAATCCCTCATCTCTCTCTCTCTCTAAACTGATAACGCCTAATATTTCTCTCTATCTCTCTCTAAACCCATAATTACCAATCGCTCTCTTTCTCTACACCCAATATCCACCCTTTCCCTCTCCTGCTATCCCTCCTCCTCCTCCTCCTCTCTCTCTCTCTCTCTCCAACCCCATGTTTTCCTAACCCCCCATAATCTCTCTCTTCTCCTTACCCTAACTCTCTCTCTCTCTCTCCCTCTCTCTCTCTCTCTCTACAGAACAACCTTTCCCTAACTCCCTCTCCTTCTCTCTAACCCAGCCCCACTCTCTCTCTCCTAATTTCCCTAACTCCCCCTCCCTCTTTATAACCTTGCCCCTTCTATCTTTCTCAAACCCCCATCTTACTCTATACCATAAAGAGTAATCCCCCATCTCTCTATGCACCCTCTTTATTACCCTAAACCCTAACACCTTTCTCTCTCTATTTCTCTAAGCCTCCCTCTCTCTCTCTCTCTAATATGCCTAAACCTACTCCTCCTAACCATATACCTACATGGTTAACCATCCATGTAATCGATCTTTCTCTCTTTCTCCCCTAAACCCCCACTCCTCTCCTTCCTACCCCTCTCCCCACTCTGTTTATGTTTTCCAAACACCACTAACCATCCATACTCCCCCACTAATCTCTCTCTCTCTCTCTCTAAACTAAAATTAACCCACAATATCTATCTCTCTTCCTCTAAAACTCTAAAACCCATTCTCTCTCTAAACTCCTAACCTCCAATCTATCTCTCTAAACCACTAAAAACCATTCTCTCTCTAAAACCCTAACCCTCAATCAGTTTATCTCTCCATAAACTGATATACCCTAATCTATCTCTTTATATCTCGCACTCTCTCTCTCAACCCCCAACCTCCAATCTCTCTCTCTCCAAATCCCTAACCCCCAATATCTCTCTCTCTAAAACCCTAACCCCCAATCTTGATCTCTCTCTCTCTCTTTCTCTCACCCCACCTTTCCCTAACTCCCATACCTCTCTATAACCTGACCCCACTCTCTCTCTCCTCCTTTCTCTGACCCCCCTCCCTCTTTATAACCCCTCTCTCTCTCTCTCAACCCCTAATCTTCCTCTATACCATAAATCATATTGTCCACATCTCTCTATGTACATTCTTTATTATCCTAAATCCTAACTCCCTACTCTTTCTTTTTCTCTAGGCCTCACTCTCTCCACTTTCCCTTCTCTCTATATCTCTTTTCCACCCCTAATACCTAACCCTACCCCCGCAATCATATACCCACACAACCAACCATTGATGGTTCCCCCATGATGTCTCTCCCTCTCTCCCTTTCTCCCTCATTCTCTCCCTATAAAACCCTAAACACTAATATATCCCTCTCTCCGCCCCTCAATCCCCCACTCCACACCCTCCTAACCCTACCCACCACTCTATTTCTCTATCTCCCCTACAACTAACCATATCCTTATACATCTCTCTCTCTCTATCCCTTTCCCCCTACTCCCTCGAAATCTCTCTCTCTCTCTCTCTCTCTCTCTAAACGCCTAATATGTCTATTTTTCTCTCTAAACCCCTAACCCCTAATATCCCTCGTTCTCTCTGTCTTTTCCTCCAAACCCCCACTCTTCACCCTCCTATCCCTACCCCCCCAACTCTCTCTTTCTCTCTCCTCCACCACTAAATGCCTCCCAATCCCTTAAATTCCTTCTCTCTCTAAACCCCTAAATTACAATCTCTCTCTCTAAATCCTTACCCCCAACCTCTCTCTCTATAAATCTGTAACTCCAAATCTCTCCCTCTTTCTCTAAATCCCTAATCCCTAATCTCTCCCTCTATCTCTCTTAAACCCTAGCCCCTCATCTTTCTATCCCTTTGTAAACCCAAAATATCTCTATTTCTATCTCTCTCTCTAAATACCTATCCCTCGATCTCTCTCTCTCTCTTTCTCTCCAAACCCATAACCCCCAATCTCTCTCTCTCTCTCTCTCTCTAAACCCCTAACATCCAAACTCTCTCAATCTCTCTCTAAACCACTAACCACCATTCTCTCTCCCTCTCTTTAAACCCTTGACCACCAATCACTCTCTCTCTCTAAACCCTGCACCCCAATATATCTCTCTCTAAACCCTGAAGACCAATCTCTCTCTCTCTAAACCCCTAACCTCCAAAATCTCTCTCTCTCTCTAGATTCCTAAAGACCAATATATCTCTTTATCTATTTCTTTAAACCCATAAACCCCAATCACTCTATCTCTCTCTAAACCCCTAACCCCAATCTCTTTCTCTCTATGCCCCTAGTCACCAATCTCTCTCTTCCTTTACACCCAATGCCCCCCTTTCGGTCTGTCGCTACTCGTTCTCCTATCTCTCTATCTCTCTAGCCCCACCCTTCCCTAAGACCACATTACTCTATTTAACCCAATCCCCCTTCTCTCTATCCTCCTTTCTGTAATCCACCCTCCCTATTTATATCCCTACTCCTCCTAACCATATACTTGCATCACTAACCATCAATTCTCCCCCTGATCTCTCTCTCTCTCTCTCTCTCAAAACCCTTAACCCCTAATCTCCATCATTCTCTCTCTCTAATCCCCTAAACCCCAATATCTCTCTCTTTCTATCTATATCTCTCTATAAATCCCTAACCTATAATATCTGCATCTCTCTCTCTCTCTCTCTCTCTAAACCCCTAACCTCCAATCTCTCCCCTCTCTCTCTCTAAAACCCCTAACCCCCAATCTCTCTCTCTCTCTCTCTAAACCCCTAACCCTGAATCTATCTATCTCTTTCTAAACCCCTAACCCCACATCCCTCTCTCTCTCTAAACCACTAACCACCAATCTCTCTTTATCTAAAACCTAAATCCCAATCACTCTCTCCCTTCCTCTAAACCCTTAAAATCTAATCACACACACTCTCTCTATAAATTCCAAACAACAAATCTCTCTCTTCCTTTCTCTCTCCCTCTAAACCCTAAACCCAAAATTCTCTCTCTCTAAACCCCTAACCCCCAACCTCTCTCTCTCTAAACCTCTAACCACCAATATCTCTCTCTCCCTAAACCCTAAATCCCAATCACTGTGTCACTCTCTCTAAATCCCTCAACTCCACTCTCTCTCTCTCTAAATGCCAAAACATAAATCTATCTCTCTCTCTCTAAACCCATAACCCCCAAACTCTTTATCTCTCTCTAAACCCCTAACCCCCAACATCCCTCTTTCTATCTCTCTCTCTAAGCCCCTAATCTCCAATCTCTCTCTCACTACACCCTTAACCCAAGATATCTCTCTCTATAAACCCCTATCCATCAATATATATCCTTCTATCTATCTCTCTCTATAAACTAGTAACCTCCAATATCTCTCTCTCTCTCTAGACCCCTAACCTCCAATCTCTCTCTCTCTCTCTCTCAAAGCCCCTATGCCTAACCACCAATATTTCTCTCTTTAAACCCATAACCTCCAATATCTCTCTCTCTAAATGCCTAACGACCAATCTCTCTCTATATCTCTCTTTAAACACCTAACCCACAATCTCTCTATCTCTCTCAAAATCCATAACCCCTTATCTCTCTATCTCTCTCCAAACCCCTAACCCCCAATCTCTCTCTTTCTTTAAACTCATCTCCTTCAATATATCTCTCTATCTAAACCCCTAACCCACCCTCTCTCTCTCTATGCTTCTAAACCCCAAACCATCAATCTCTCTCTCTCTCTCTCTCAACCGTAAGCCCCAATCTCTCTCTCTCTATGAAACTGTAACCTCTAATCTCTCTCTCTTTCTAAACCCCTATTCAACAATTTCTCTATATCTCTCTAAACACATAACCCCCAATCTCTCTATCTCTCTCTAAAACACTAATCCGCAATATTTCTATCTCTCTCCCTCTAAACACGTAACCCCCAATATCTCTCTTTATATATTTCTCTCTCTAAAACCCTAACCTCAAATATATCTCTTTCTATCTCTCTAAATCCCTAGCCCACAATATCTATCTTTATATATTTCTCTCTCTAAGCCCCTAACCTCAAATCTCTCTCTAAATCCCTAACCCCCAATATCTCCCTTTCTAAACCCCTAACCCCCAATCTTTCTCTCTCCCTTTGTCTTTATTTATCTCTCTCTCTCTCTCTAAACACGTAATCACCAATCTCCCTCTTGCTTTGTGTCAAATGCCCCTCTTATCCTCTCTCACTAACCCTACTCCTCCTCATACTCATCCTCCTCTCTCTCTCTCCATTCCCACCTTCCCCTAAACCCCCATACTCTCTCTCCTTTCCCTGTCACCCTCTCTCTGTAGAATCCTAATCACCAATATCTCTCTTCATTTGTGCCCAATGCCCCCCTTTCCCTCTCTGACTAACACTTCTCCTCCTCCTCCTCCTCCTCTCCCTCTCTCTCTCTCTCTCTCTCTCTCTCTAGCCCCACCTTTCCCTAACACCCCATCACTCTCTCGAACCTAAATCCCCCTCTATCTATCCTCATTTCAATAATAACCCTCCCTCTTTCTTACTCAACCACCAATATCCCACTATACGATATATCCTAAACACCCTCATAACCCTACCCCCCCACTCATACCTCTATCTCTTGTACCACTAACCATATCCCCATCCCTCTCTCTCTATCCCACACCCCCTACTCTCCCCAATCTCTCTCTCCTCTATAAACCCTTGACCGTTAATATTTCTTCCCCTCTCTCTCTCTCAACCACCCAAACCCCCACTCCTCACCCTTATACCCCTCTCCCTAAATTTATTTCTCTTTCCCCACACCTATAACCATCAATAATCCCCTTATGATCTCTCTCTAAACCCTTATTAATTCGCAATCTCTGTCTTTCTATCTCTCTCTCTCTCTCTATCTCAAAATCCTTAACCCACAATCTCTCTCTAAAACCCTAACCTCCAATCTCTCTCTCTCTTTAGATCCCTAACCTCCAATATATCTCTCCCTCTGTCTCTCTTTAAACCTTTAACCTTTGATATCTCTCTCTTTCTTTATTCCCCTAACCTCCAATATATATATATATCTAAACTCCTAACCCCAAATCTCTCTCTCTCTAAACCACCAACCACAAATATCTCTCCATATCGCTCTCCCTAAAACCCTAACTTACAATCTCTCCATCTCTCTCTAAACCCCTAATCCCCAATATCTCTCCTTATGTCTCTCTTTATCTCTCTAACATCCTAACTTCTTATATCTCTTTCTCCATTTAAATACCTAACCCCCAATCTCCCTCTCTCTCCCCAACCCCCAATATATTTGTCTCTCTCTCTCTCTCTAAACCCATAGGCCTCAATCTCTCTTTCTCTAAACCCATAACCCCCAATATCTCTCTTTCTCTCTCTAAACCCTTAACCCCCAATCTCTCTCTCTCAAAACCCCTAACATCCAATTTTTCTCTCCCTCTAAAATCCTAATCACCAATCTCTCTCTCTCTCTCTCTCTCTCTCTCTCTCTCTGTCTCTCTCTCTCTCTCTCTCTCTCTCTCTCTCTCTGTCTCTCTCTCTCTCTCTAAACCCCTAACCCCCAATATTTCTATCTATCTCGAAACCCTTAACCCCATTATCTTTATCTATCTCTAAACCCCTAACCCCCAATCTCTCTATCTCTCTCCAAACACATAATCCCTAATCTCTCCCTCTCCCTCTCTCTGAACCCCTGGCCCCTACTCTCTCCTTCTTTCTAAAACCCTAACCCCTAATCTCTCTCTATCTCTTTCAAACCCCCATTCTTCACCTTCCTACCCATACCCCCCACTCTATCTCTCTCTCTCTCCCCCACACCACTATCTAGCTCCCCATCCCTCTCTCTCTCTATAAATATACCTCTCCCCTATACTCCCCCATACCCTTAGCCATCCACTCCAACTCCTACCACTAACCACTACCCCTTGATCATGCTCTTACCTCTCTCTAAACAACTAACCACCAATCTAAACCCCTAAATTCCAATATCTCTCTCTAAAGCTTTAAACCCTCAATATAATTTTTTCTCTCTCTAAACCCCTAAAACCCCATCTTCCTTGTTATATCTCTATCTTTCTCTCTAAATGCGTAACCCCCCCTCTCTCTCTTTCTAAATCCCTAACCACCAATATCTCTCTCTCTCTAAGATCCTAACCCCAATCTCCCTCTCTAAACCCCTAACCACCAATCTCTTTCTTTCTTTCAATCTCTCTCTCTCTCTCTATACCCCTAACCCTCAATATCTTTATCTCTCTCTAAACCCCTAACCCCCAATCTCTATTGTTCTATATCTCTCTCACTAAAACCCCTAACTTCCAATATCTCTCTCTCTAAATATCTAAGCCCCAATCTCTCTCTCTCTCTTTATCCCTAACCCCCAATCTCTCTCTAAATATCTAAGCCCCTAATGTCTCTCTCTCTCTCTCTCTCTCTCTCTCTCTAGCACTACCTTTTCCTAACCCCCCGCTTCCTCTCTCTCTCATCATTTCCCTAACCCACTTTCCTCTATCTCTAGTCCTTTACCTAACCCGTCCTAAATCTCTCTCCAACCCCAGCTTTCCCTAACACTCCCTGCCGTTCTCTAAACAAACCTCCCATATCTCTCCTCCCTCTTTCTAACCCCACTACATCCCTCTGTCTATCGATAAACCCATTATACTTAATCTCTCCCTCGCTCTCTCTAAGATGCTAACCCCTAATCTCTCTTTCTCTTTCTCTCCTTCTCTCTCTCTCTCTCTTCCCCCAAACCCCAACCCTTGGGCCTCTACCCCTACCACCCCCACTCTATCTCTTTATCTCTCCACCACCATTATCCACCTCCCCATAAATCCCTCTATCTCTCTCTATATACCTCTCCTCCCTACTCCCACCTACCCTTAACAACCCACTCCAACTCCAACCACTAACAACCACCTTGATCTTGCTCTCTTCCTCTCAACCTAATGCCCTTCGTCTCCCTCTCTCGCTAATTTTCCTCTCTCTCTCTCTCTCTCTCTTTGTATATATATTTCTCTCTCTCTCTCTCTTTGTATATATATTTGTCTCTCTCTCCCTAAACCCCTAACCCTAATCTCTTTCTCTATAAACCCCTAATCACCAATCTCTCTCTTCCTATGCACCCAATTCCCCCCTTCCCCTCTCTCGCTACCCCTTATCCTCTCTCTCTCTCTTTCTCTCCCTCGAGCCCCACCTTTCCCTGACCCCCATCCTCTCTCTCTCCTCCTGTACCTAAATCCATCTCTCTCTCCTCTTGTACATAAAGCCCTCTCTCTCTCTCTCTATCCATCCCCACCTTTCCCTAACACCCCATCACTCTATTTAACCCAATCCCCCTTCCTTATATCCTCCTTTATGTAATCCACCATCCTTATTTTTGTCCCTAACCCCTCTCTTTATCTCTCAACCCCCCATCTTCCCCTATACCATACATCCTAACCCCCCCTAAAAACCATATCCCCACTCCATCTCTCTATCTCCCCTACAACTAACCATATCCCATCCCTCTCTCTCTCTATAAACCCATAACACCTAATCTCTCTCTCTCTCTCTCTCTCTCTCTCTCTCTCTCTCTATATATATATATATATATATATATATATATATATCTATATATATATATATATATATATATATATATCTATATATATATATATATATATATATATATATATATATATATATATATATATATATATATATATCTACATCCCCCCAAAAACCCCCACTCACCCTCGTAACCCTCCCCTAACTCTATTTCTCTTTCTTGGCCCACACCACTAACCATCCATACTCCCCTTTTGATCTCTCTCTCTCTCTCTCTCTCTCTGAGAACCCATATTAACCCCCAATCTTTGTCAATCTCTCTCTATCTATCTTAAAACACTTAACCCCCAATATCTATCTAAAACCCTAAACTCCAATCTCTCTCTCTCTCTACATTAATAACCTCTAATATATATCTCCCTCTATCTCTATTTAAACCCCTAACCTCCGATCTCTCTCTAAACTACTAATCACCAATCTATATCTTCCTTCGTGCCAAATGCCCCCCCTTTCCCTATCTTGCTATCCCCCCTCCTCCTCCTCTCTCTCTCTCTCTTACGCCCACCTTTCACTAAACCCCCCTTCCCCTCTCTCTCCTCATTTCCCTAAACATCCCTCCTTTCTCTCCATCCCCAACTTTCCCTAACCCACCCTCCCTCTCTCAAAACCACTATGCCCTCTCTTTGTCTCCACCTTTTCCTAATCCCCCCTCCCTCTTTATAACCCTAGTCTGTCTCTCTCTCTCAACCCCCATCTCCCCCTCTACCATAAATTCTAACCCCCACATCTCTCTATGTAGCCTCTTTATTACACTAAACCCTAACACCATACTCTATCTATTTCTCTAATCCTTCATTTCTCTCTCTCTTTATCTGACTAATCCCTAACACAAATCTCCCTAACAATATTCCCACATTAATAATCAAAGACGATACCACTGTGTTCTCTCTCTCTCTCTAAACACCTAACCCTTAATCTCTTTCTCTCTCTCTCTCCATAGCTCTCTAAACCCCTAATCATGAATATCGCTATTTCTCTCTCTCTCTCTCTAAACCCCTAACATCCAATCCCTCTCTCTCTCTATAATCCCCTAACACCCAATCTCTCTCTCTCCCTCTCTCTCTCTCTCTCTAAACCCATAACCCCAAATATCTCTCTCTCTCTATCCCAAAACCCCACTCCTCATCCTTCTACCCCTCCCCTTGACTCTATTTATCTTTACCATACATCGCTAACCATCCATACTCCCCTTCTGATCTGTCTCTCTCTTCAAACCCCTATTAACCCACAATCTTTGTCTATTTATCTCTCTCTCTGTATCTCTCTCTATAACCCTAAATTTCAGTATCTCTCTATCTAAACCCATTAAATCCAATATCTTTCTCTCTCACTAAATGTGTAACCCTGAATCTCTCTCCCCCTCACTCTCTATAAACCCTTAACCACTAATCTCTCTCTTTCTGTATCTGTCTCTCTAAATGCGTAACCCCCAATCTCTCCATCTCTCTCTAAACCCATAATCCACAAAATCTCTCTTTCACTCTCTCTCGAAACCCCTAACCTCCAATCTCTCTCTCTAAATCCCTAACTCCCAACCTCTCTCTCTCTCTCTCTATATATATATCTCTAAACCCTTAAGCACAAATCCCTCTCTCTCTAAATCATAAACCCCAATGTTTCTCTCTCTCTCTAACCATGTAACCTCCAATCTATCTTTCTCTAAATTCCTACACACCAATATATATCCTTCTCTCTTACTCTGTCTCTCCATATCCCTAACCCACAATCTCCTTATATCCCTCTAAATCCCTAATCCCTCATCTCTCTCTCTCTCTAAAACCATAACGCCTAATATTTCTCTCTATCTCTCTCTAAACCCATAATCACCAATCTCTCTCTTTCTCTGCACCCAATGTCCCCCCTTTCCCTCTCTTGCTATCCCTCCTCCTCCTCCTCCTCTCTCACTCTCTCTCTCCAACCCCATGTTTCCCTAACCCACCATTATCTCTCTCTTCTCCTTACCCTAACTCTCTCTCTCTCTCTCTCTCTCTCTCCAGAACAACCTTTCCCTAACCCCCTCTCCCTCTCTCTAACCCAGCCCCACTCTCTCTCTCCTAATTTCCCTAACTCGCCCTCCCTCTTTATAACCTCACCCCTTCTATCTCTCTCAAACCCCATCTTACTCTATACCATAAAGAGTAACCCCCAATCTCTCTATGCACCCTCTTTATTACCCTAAACCCTAACACCTTGCTCTCTCTATTTCTCTAAGCATCCCTCTCTCTCTCTCTAATGCCTAAACCCACTCCTCCTAGCCATATACCTACATGGTTAAGCATCCATGTAATCGATCTCTCTCTCTTTCTCCCCTAAACCAGCACTCCTCTCCTTCCTACCCCTCTCCCCGCTCTGTCTATGTTTTCCAAACACCGCTGACCATCCATACTTCCCCACTGATCTCTCTCTAAACCAAAATTAACCCGCAATATCTGTCTTTCTTCCTCTAAAACTCTAAAACCCATTCTCTCTCTAAACTCCTAACCTCCAGTCTATCTCTCTAAACCCCTAAAAACCAATCTCTCTCTAAAACCCTAACCCTCAATCTGTTTATCTCTCCATAAACGGATATCCCCTAATCTATCTCTTTATATCTCTCGCTCTCTCTCTCAACCCCCAACCTCCAATCTCTCTCTCTCCAAATCACTAACCCCCAATATCTCTCTCTCTAAACCCCTAACCCCCAATCTCTCTCTCTCTCTCTCTCACCCCACCTTTCCCTAACTCCCCTACCTCTCTGTAATATGACCCCACTCTCTCTCTCCTCCTTTCTCTGACCCCCCTCCCTCTTTATAACCCTTCTCTCTCTCTCTCAACTCCTAATATTCCTCTATACCATAAATCATATTATCCACATCTCTCTATGTACATTCTTTATTATCCTAAATCCTAACCCCTTACTTTTTCTTTTTCTCTAGGCCTCACTCTCTCCACTTTCCCTTCTCTCTATATCTCTTTTCCACCCCTAATACCTAACCCTACCCCCCCAATCATATACCCACATAACCAACCATTGACAGTTCTTGATGATGTCTCTCCCTCTCTCCCTTTCTCCCTCATTCTCTCCCTATAAAACCCTAAACACTAATATATCCCTCTCTATGCCCCTCAATCCCCCACTCCACACCCTCCTAACCCTACCCACCACTCTATTTCTCTATCTCCCCTACCACTAACCATATCCTTATACCTCTCTCTCTCTATCCCTTTCCCCATACTCCCTCGAAATCTCTCTCTCTCTCTCTCTCTCTCTCTCTCTAAACCCCTAATATGTCTATTTTTCTCTCTAAACCCCTAACCCCTAATATCCCTCACTCCCTCTATCTTCTCCTCCAAACCCCCACTCTTCACCCTCCTATCCCTACCCCCCAACTCTCTCTTTCTCTCTCCTCCACCACTAAGCGCCTCCCAATCCCTTAAATTCCTTCTCTATCTAAACCCCTAAATTACAATCTCTCTCTCTCTCTCTATATTTAAATCCTTCCCCAACCTCTCTCTCTCTGTAAATCCATAACTCCCAATCTCTCCCTCTTTCTCTAAATCCCTAATCCCCAATCTCTCCCTCTATCTCTCTTAAAGCCTAGCCCCTAATCTTTCTATCCCTCTGTAAACCCAAAATATCTCTATTTCTATCTCTCTCTCTCTAAATCCCTATCCCTCGATCTCTCTCTCTCTCTCTTTCTCTCCAAACCCATAACCCCCAATCTCTCTCTCTCTCTATCTAAACCCCTAACATCCAATCTCTCTCAATCTCTCTCTAAACCCTAACCACCATTCTCTCTCTCTCTCTTTAAATCCCTAACCATCAATCACTCTCTCTCTCTAAACCCTAAACACCAATCTCTCTATCTCTAAACCCCTAACCTCCAAAATCTCTCTCTCTCTCTAGATTCCTAAAGACAAATATATCTCTTTATCTGTTTCTCTAAACCCATAAACCCCAATCACTTTATCTCTCTCTAAACCCCTAACCCCAATCTCTTTCTCTCTAAGCCTCTAATCACCAATCTCTCTCTTCCTTTGCACCCAATGCCCCCCTTTCAATCTCTCGCTACTCATTCTCCTATCTCTCTATCTCTCTAGCCCCACCCTTCCCTAAGACCCCATTACTCTATTTAACCCAATCCCCCTTCTCTCTATCCTCCTTTCTGTAATCCACCCTCCCTATTTATATCCCTACTCCTCCTAACCATATACTTGCATCAATAACCATCAATGCTCCCCCTGATCTCTCTCTCTCTATCTCTCTCTCTCTCTGTCTCTCTCTCTCTATTTATCTATCTATCTATATCCCTCGCTCTAAACCCCTTACCCCTAATGTCTCCCTCTCTCTATCCCCCAAACCCACACTTCTCACCCCCTAACCTTACCCCCCATATCTATCTCTATATTTCCCCTACAACTAACCTCATCCCAATCCCTCTATCTCTCTTTCTATCCCTCTCTCCCTTACTTCCCCACACACTCTCTCTCTCTCAAATCCCTTAACCCCTAATCTCCATCATTCTCTCTCTCTAATCCCCTAAACCCCAATATCTCTCTCTTTCTATTTATATCTCTCTATAAATCCCTAACCTATAATCTCTGCATCTCTCTCTCTCTCTCTCTCTAAACCCCTAACCTCCAATCTCTCCCCCCTCTCTCTCTAAAACCCCTAACCCCCAATCTCTCTTTCTCTCTCTCTCTAAACCCCTAACCCTAAATCTATCTTTTTCTTTCTAAACCCCTAACCCCCAATCCCTCTCTCCTTCTAAACCACTAAACACCAATCTCTCTTTCTCTAAACCCTAAATCCCAATCACTCTCTCCCTCCCTCTAAACCCTTAAAATCTAATCACACACACTCTCTCTCTAAATTCCAAACCACAAATCTCTCTCTTCCTTTCTCTCTCCCTCTAAACCCTAAACCCCAAACTCACTCTCTCTAAACCGCTAACCCCCAACCTCTCTCTCTAAACCTCTAACCACCAATATCTCTCTCTCCCTCAACCCTAAATCCCAATCACTGTGTCACTCTCTCTAAATGCCAAAACATAAATCTCTCTCTCTCTTTCTAAACCAATAGCCGCCAAACTCTTTATCTCTCTCTAAACCCCTATCCCCCAACATCCCTCTTTCTATCTCTCTCTCTAAGCCCCTAACCTCCAATCTCTCTCTCTCTCTCTAAGTCCCTAACTCTAAATCTCTCTCTCACTACACCCTTAACCCAAAATATCTCTCTCTATAAACCCCTATCCATCAATATATCTCCTTCTATCTATCTCTCTCTAAAAACCACTAACCTCCAATCTCTCTCTCTCTCTCGCTCTCATTGTATCTAAACCCCTAAACCCCAATATCGATCTCTCTCTAAGCTGCTAACCCGCAATCTCTCTCTCCCTCTCAAAAACCCTAATCACCAATCTCTCTCTTCCTTTCTTCCCAGTGCCCTCTCTCTCTCTCTCTGTCTCCCCAAAACCCCACTCCTCACCCTCCTACCCCTCCCCCACACTCTATTTATCTTTTCCCCAACCCACTAGCCAACCATACTCCCTTTCTTATCTCTCTTTGTGTCTATCTAAATATCTATTAACTCCCAATGTATGTCTATCTCTCTCTCTCTCTAACCCTCTTACCCCCAATCTTTCTCTCCAAAACATTAACCTCAAATCTCTCTCTCTCTCTCTAGATTCCTAATATTCAATATATCTCTCTAAGCCCCTAACCTTTTATATCTCTCTCTATCTATCTAATCCCCTAACCTCCAATCTCTCTATCACTTTCTAAACCTCTAACCCCCAATCTCTCTCTCTCTAATCCCCTAACCCATAATCTCTCTCTCTCTCTCTCACAACCCCTAACCACCAATCTCTCTCTCTCTAAACCACTAACCCACAATCTCTCCATTTCTCTCTAAACTCTTAATCCCCAATATCTCTATTTCTACCTCTCTCTCTCTCACTCTCTCTAAATCACTAACCCACCATCTCCATCTCTCCAAACACCTAACTACCAATATCTCTCTTTTTCTCTCTCTCTCTCTAAACCCTAAACCCAAATCTCTCTCTCTAAACCCCTAAACTCAAATCTCTCTCTCTCTATATAAATTCCTAACCACCAATATATATCTCTCTCTCTAAACCCCTAACCTCCAGTATCTCTCTCTCTCTCTAAATTCCTATTGACCAATCTCTCTCTCTATCTCTATCTAAACCCCTAACCCCTAATATCTCTATATGTCTAAATCGATACCCACCAATCGCTCTATCTCTCTCCAAACCACTAACCGCCAATATCTCTCTCTTTAAACTCCTATCCTCTAATCTATTTATCTCTATACCAAAACCCTTAAACCCTCACTATCTCCCTCCCTCCCTCCCTCCCTCTCCCTCTGCTTCTAAACTCCTAGACAACAATTTCTATCTCTCTCTCTAAACCTTAAATGCCAACCTCTCTCTCTCTCTGTGAAAGACTAACCACCAATCTCTCTCTCTCTCTCTCTCTATCTCTCTCCCCTAAACCCCTAACCCCTAATCTCTCTATCTCTCTTTAAAGCCATAATCCTCAATCTCTTTATCTCTCTATCTAAATTCCTAACCCCAAATCTATTTCTTTCTCTAAACCCCTAACCTCATATATCTATCCTCTCTAAATATCTAACCCCCAATCTCTCTCGTTATATAT
This sequence comes from Larix kaempferi, assembly GCA_027924585.1. Classification (NCBI taxonomy): domain Eukaryota; kingdom Viridiplantae; phylum Streptophyta; class Pinopsida; order Pinales; family Pinaceae; genus Larix; species Larix kaempferi. The sequence goes on along the minus strand of BSBM01001166.1, from coordinate 1,143,814 downwards.
TTCTCTCTCTCTCTCTCTCTCACTCTCACTCTCTAAATCCACAACCCCCAATCTCTCTCTATCTCTAAACCCATAACCCTCAATCATTCTCTCTCTCTCTCTCTAAACACCTAATCATTGGTCTCTCTCTTCCTTTGTGCATAATGCCCCCTCTTTTCCTCTCTCGTAAAACCCTACCCCTCCTATTCATCCTCCTTTCTCTCTCTCTTTCTAGCCCCTCCTTTCCCTAATCCCCATCCTCTCTCTCTCTCTAGACCCTGTGAAAATCCTCACAAGAGATGTAAGAGATGATGTATACCTCACAAGAAAATGATTATGATTAAGCAAGAAAATAGAAGAAGAGTGGTCAATACAGTATAATGAGCAACAGAATAATATGGTACAGTATAACTCGGATAGAAGCAATAATACTTCACACACACTAGTTAATTAATCACAATATGGACAAATAAATAGTACAATGCATGAGGAATTCGAATGCCTAAGGTGGCAATTCGAATTAGCCCTCATGGAGTGATCAAAAGATCACTAGAGTGTCATCGGAGCACAATTGGTGTCATCAGAGCACAACTGGAAGTCTTCATCATCATTAGTGGAGTCATCAATGCTCAAGTAACTGTCAACCATCAGTGAAACTGAGTCTGGTAGGTGTAACTGAGTATAAACTGTAGACAACTGGACTGGTAGGTGAAGAAGGGCGAGTTGCTTCCTAAAATCAAGGAAGAAGGGCGCATTAAGCAACTGGAGGGATAAAACTGAATAGTGAGAAGCTCTTGGGGGCTGGCTAGCTGAGGGCTAGGTGCTGGACTGATGACTGGGATGCATGCAAACCCTAAAAGTGCATGCATGACTGAAAATGTAAATGATCAAAATACTGGTGGGACTAGGATGGAGTATAGGAATATCCTAACACCCTGCCTTAATCCAACCTGGGCCTTGGTAACTAAGACCAAAGGTCATCCAATACAATGAATAATAACAGTCAATAAACCAAGGAAGTGGGGAAAATTTGATGGGAAAAATACCCCCTCCTCAAAACAGACTGTAAGGCACATAGAAAAAAAAAAAATGCTCCAAACTCAAGAAGGTGTGATGCTTGGTCATATGTCTAGAGGTATCTTCTTCTTGAGAAGAAGTGGATCATGCTCAAAAAACATGTGCTTGTACTTGCTCTTCAGATCGAATGTGATGAGAACAAATTCAAAAGTATGAGGATGATCGTTGAACCTGTGATTTGAATCAGCTGAGGTAGGATCAAAATCATGAATATGCAAATAGTCTTTTGTCTTCTCCTTCGAACCATCATGGGTGAGATTATGCCAAAAAGAACCATCAAATAATAATTGCTTGAAATCCAAATCAGATTTAAGACTTGAAGAATAGTTTCTTAAGATCTCCTTTGAACCAACAGAGGTGAGATCAAAACTATCATATGCATGAGAAATTATCCAAAGCGAATGGCAATGGTTTCTTGAGATCTCCTTTGAACCATAAGAGGTGATATCAAAACCAATGGATGCATGAGAAATTATCTCAAGCGGGTGGCAATAGCCATATTCTTCAATAACCTTCTGAAAGCATGTGCTAATGATCATATAGTAGTAAATAAGAGATGATTGCTTGAGAGGAGCGAATGCATTACCTCCAATAGCTGATTCTACCTCTGAAATAATCATGTGATCATGATGCAAATCAATAGACTCTGGTGCAAGAGAGGATTTAGGACCTTCTGCAATATCTAGAGTGTGAGCTGGCACAGAAAGAGAAGAAAGTTGGAGCATGAGTGGAGAATTTGCAAGTTCTTTGTCAACAACTTCAATATGAGATGATACTAGTTCATGATCTGAGAGACCATCAAGGGGAGCGAATGCATCACTTTGTTCTCAAAAGGGTTTGGACCAAATCCTTGATTCTGTGTGCCAAAACTTTCATCCAGGTGAGCCTATAGCTCTTTTGGAGATGAAATATCAGGGAGGTCATATAACATTCATCGAGGCATAGCATACATCATGACTGCACAATATTTTTCACGTTTATCTAACCAATCACTCTCTTCATCATAGGATTCGAACTCTCTTTCAAAACAATAATCAAAGAGACCATGTCTCTTTAAATGTGCTATCATTCATGGTTTCCATTCATCATAGTTGAATGGAGAAAGAGGAGTAATTCCTGGTGAATACATAGAAGCTGTAGAGGACCTACAAAAACAATATAGAATAACTACAACTGCTACTGCTGCAAAAATGCAGAAACTGCTGCAACTGCTGCACTCAAAATCTTGGTAATAACCTGCAAAAACCTCTCAAGAATGGAGATAAACAATACTCTCAACATGCTCTGATACCATGTGAAAATCCTCACAGCAGATCTAAGAGATGATGTATACCTCACAAGAGAATGATTATGATTAAGCAAGAAAATAGAAGAAGAGTGGTCAATACAGTATAATGAGCAACAAAATAATATGGTACAGTAGAACTCAAATAGAAGCAATAATACTTCACACACACTAGTTAATTAATCACAATATGGACAAATAAACAGTACAATGCATGAGGAATTTGAATGCCTAAGGTGGCAATTCGAATTAGCCTACATGGAATGATCAAAAGATCATTGGAGTGTCATCGGAGCACAACTGGAAGTCTTCATCATCATCAGTGGAGTCATCAATGCTCAAGCAACTATCAATCATCAGTCAAACTGAATCTGGTAGGTGTAATTGAGTGTAAACTAAAGACAACTGGACTGGTAGGTGAAGAAGGGAGAGTTTCTTCCTACAATCAAATAAGAAGGGTGCATTAAGCAACTGGAAGGATAAAACTGAATAGTGAGAAGCTCCTGGGGGCTAGTTAACTGAGGGATAGGTGCTGGACTGATGACTGGGATGCATGCAAACCCTAGAATGCATGCAAACCCTAAAAGTGCATGCATGACTGAAAATGTAAATGATCAAAATACTGGTGGGACTAGGATGTAGTATAGGAATATCCTAACAGACCCCTAATCACCAATATCTCTCTTCCTTTGTCCCAATGTCCCCCCTTTCCCTCTCTCACTAACCCTTCTCCTCCTCTCTCCCTCTCTCTCTCTCTCCAACCCCACCTTTCCCTAACACCTCATCACTCTCTCTAATCTAATTCCCCTCTCTCTATCCTACTTTCAATAATACCCCTCTCTTTCTCTATCACCCCCCCATCTCCCACTATACCATAAATCTTAACCCCCCCTCATAACCCTACCCACCACTCTATCTCTCCCTCTCTCGTACCACTAAGAATATCCCCATCCCTCTCTTTCTCTCTATCCCTCTCCCCCTACTCTCCTCTCTCTCTCTCTCTCTCTCTCTCTCTCTCTCTCCCAAATCCACACTCCTCACCCTCCTACCCCTCTCCCTAAATCTCTTTCTCTATCCTCACACATATAACCATCCATACTCCCCTTCCGATCTCTCTCTCTAAAATACTATTAAACCCCAATCTCTCTCTCTCTCTCTCTCTCTCAAAACCCTTAACCCCGATCTCTCTCTCTAAAACTCTCACCTCTAATATCTCTCTCTATCTAGATCCCTAACCTCCCATATATATCTCCATTTGTCTCTCTCTAGACCCCTAACCTCCAACATCTCTCTCTCTCTAAAATCCTAACCCCAAATCCTCTCTCTCTCTAAACCCCTATCCACAAATATATCTCCATCTCTATCTCTCTCTAAAACCCTAACTCCCAATCTCTCCATATCTCTCTAAACCCTAATCCCCAATATCTCTCTTTAAATCTCTAACCTCCAATCTCTCTCTCCCTCTAAATCCCTAACCCCCAATCTCTCTCTCTCTCTAAATCCCTAACCCCCTACCACAAATATATCTCCATCTCTATCTCTCTCCAAAACCCTAACTCCCAATCTCTCCATATCTCTCTAAACCCTAATCCCTAATATCTCTCTTTCTATATATCTCTCTTTAAACCCCTAACCTCCAATTTTTCTCTCCCTTTAAATCCCTAACCCCTAATATCTCTCTCTCTCTAAACCCCTAACCCCTAATCTCTCTCTCTCTCTCTCTCTCTCTCTCTCTCTCTAAACCCCAAGCCCCCAATCTCTCTCTCTAACCCCTAGCCCCCAATTTCTCTCTCTCTCTCTGTAAACCACTAACAACCAATCTGTCTCTCTCTAAACCACTAACAACTAATATCTCTCTCTATAAACCCTAAACCCCAATCTCTCTATGTCTCTCTAAACCCCTAACCCTCAATTTCTATATATTTCTCTAAACCCTTAACCCCCAATCTCTTTATCTCTCTTGAAACCCCTAATCCCTAATATCTCTCTAGATATATCACTCTCTCTAAAATCCTAACATACAATTTCTCTCTCTCTTTCTCTCTAAACCCCTAACCTAATCTATATCTCTCTCGAAACCCCTAACAACAAATATCTCTCTCTCTAAACCCAAATCCCCAATCTCTCTCTCTCTCTCTAAACCCCTAGCCTTTAATCTCTCTCTCTCTCGGAATTCCTAGCCACCAATATATCTCTCTCTCTCTCTCTCTAAACCCCTACCCCTAATCCCTAATCTGTCTATATGTGTAAACCCCTAACTTCCAATTTCTCTCTCTCTCTCTCTCTCTCTCTCCATCCACACCCTTCCCTAACCCCCCAATCCTCTCTCTTTCTCTCCTCACTTCCCCCCAATCCTCTCTCTCTCTCCAACTCCACCTTTCCCTAAGTCCCCCTCAATCTCTCTAACCCAACCTCTTCTCTATATCTACTCCATTCCATAATCCATACTCCCTCTTTATAATCTATTTCTCTCTCTCCCTCTCTCTCTCTCTCTCTAAATTCCTAACCCCTACTCTTTCTCTCTCTATCTGGCACCACCTTTCCCTAACACCCCTACCTCTCTCTCTCTCTCTAAATCCCTAACCCCTACTCTTTCTCTCTCTATCTAGCACCACCTTTCCCTAACACCCCTGCCTCTCTCTCTCTCTCCTAACCATCAATGCTCCCCTTGTGATCTCTCTCTCTCTCTCTCTAATTTCCCCCTCTATGTCTAGAACCACCTTTCCCTATCCCCCTTGCTCTCTCTCTCCTCCTTTCCCTAACCCGTTCACTCTCTCTCTCGACTGCCACCTTTCCCTAATGCACCCTCCCCCTCTCTAACCCAACCTCCCCTCTCTCTCTAATCTCCTCCTTTCCCTGACCATTCCTCCCTCTTTATAACCCCGCCTGACCCTCCATCTCTCCATCGCCCATCTTCCCCTATACCCTAAAGCCTAACCCCCTATCTCTCTATGTACCCTCTTTATTACACTAAATCCTAACCCCATGCTCCCTCTATTTTTCTATGCATCCCTCTCTCCCATTACCCTTCTCTATCTCTCTTTTTATCCCCTGAATCCCTAACCCTACTCCCCCTAACCATATACTGGCATCACTAACCATCAATGCTCCCCCTATGACATCTCTCTCTCTCTCTCTCTCTCTAAACCCCTAACTAGTAATATCTCCCTCTCTCCACCCTAAAAAACCTCACTCTTCACCCTCCTAAACTTATCCCCAACTCTCTCTATATATATATCCCATACCACTAACCTCATCCCCATCCCCCTCTATCTATCTCTCTATCCTTCTCCCCCTTACTCCCACCAACCTATCTCTCTCTATGCTCCCCCAAACCCCCACTCTTCACAATCCTACTCCTACCCCCTTAATCTATCTCTCTCTCCCCCCACTAGTAACCACTTCCCCTTCCCCTAAATTCCAATCTCTCTCCCTCTAAACTTTTAAAACCTCAATATATGTATATCTCTCTCTCTAAGCCCATAACCCATGATCTTTCTCTTTCTATGTCACTCCCTCTAAACCCATAACCCTTGATCTTTATCTTTCTATGCCACTCCCTCTAAGCCCATAACCCCATTCTCTCCCTCTCTAAATCCCTTACCTCCAATCTCTCTCGCTCTCTAAATCATTAACCCCCATTCTCTCTGTGTAAATCCCTAGCCTCCAATCTCTCTCTTTCTCTAAACCCATAACCACCACTCTCACTCTTTCTAATCTCTCTCTCTAAACCCCACACCCAAAATCTCTCCATCTCAATCTATACCCCTAACCCCAAATCTCTCTATCTAAATCCCTAAACTCCAATCTCTCTCTTGCTCTAAACCCATTACCACCACTCTCACTCTTTCTATATATCTCTCTACAAACACCTAACCCAAAATATTTGTATCTCTCTCTATACCCCTAACCCCAAATCTCTCTCTTTCTATCTATCTATCTTTGTGTAAACCCCTAACCTCAAATATCTCTCTCTCTCTCTCTCTCTCAATCCCTAACCCTCAATCTCTCTATCTATCTCTCTATCTCTAAACCCGTAACCCCCAATATCTATCTCTAAGCCCCTAAGCCCCAATCTCTCTCTCTCTCTCTCTTTAAACCCCTGACACCCAAACTCTCTCTCTCTCTCTCTCTAAACCCCTAACACCCAATCTATCTTTCTCTCTCTCTCTAAACCCCTAACCTCCAATCTCTCTCTCTCTCTCTCTCTCTCTCCAATGCCACCTTTCCCTAACCTCCCTCCCTCTCTCTAACCCAAGTCGCCACTATCTCTCCTCCTTTAACAAAACCCCCTCCCTCTTTATAACTCCCCACCTATCCTTAACCACCCACACCAACACCAACCACTAACCAGCACCACTCCATCATGCTCTCTCTCTCTCTCTCTAAACCATTAAACCTTAATCTAAATCCCTATATTCCAATCTCTCTCTATGTAAACCATTAAACTATCAATATATTTCTCTCTCTCTAAACCCCTAACCCACGATCTTTCTCTTTCTATCTCTCTCTCTCTCTCTAAACATATAACCCCTAACCCCCAATATCTCTCCCTTTCTAAAACCCTAACCCCCAACCTATCTCTCTCTAAACCCCTAAAAACCAATTTCTCTCTTTTAATCTCTCTCTCCCTCTAAAACCCTAACCCTCGATCTATCTAATCTCTCTCAACCTATATCCTCCAATCTCTCTCTTTCTCTCTCTCTCTAAATCTCTAATATCTCTCTCACTCAATCTCTAATCTCTCTCTATCTCTTTAAACCCCTAACCCTACTCTATCTCTCTCTCTAAACACCTTTCACTAATCCCCCATTCCTCTCTCTCTCTCTCTCTCCTCCTTTCCCTAACACCCCCTTCCTCTGTCTCTCCTCCTTTCCCTACCCTCCTATCTCTCTAACCCAACATCCCCTCTCCCTCTCCTCCTTTCCCTAAACCCTCCTCCTTATTTATAACCCCACTCCCCCCTCTATCTCTATCTATAAACCCATAATACCTAATCTCTCCCTCTCTCTCTCTAAGCTCATAACCGCTAATATATCTCCCTCTCTCACAACCCCCCACTCTTTGGACTTCTACCCCTATACCCCCCACTCTATCTCTCTATATCCCCCACCACCATCCACCTCTTGATCCCTCTCTGTCTCTCTCTCTCTATATACCTTTCCTCCCACCCTTAACCACCCACTCCAATTTATACCACTAACCACCACCCCTCCATCATGCTCTCTCTCTCTCTCTCTCTCTCTTTCTCTCGCTATCTAAATCCCTAACCCCAAATCTAAACTCAAATTCCAATCTCTCTCTCTCTCTAAACCCTTAATCCCTCAATATATTCCCCCCCTCTCTCTCTCCATCTCTCTCTCTACATAAACACCTAACCACCAATCTCTCTTTCAATATATCTCTTTCTAAACCCCTAACCTCCAATCTATCAATCTCTCTCTAACCCCCTAATGCCCAATCTATGTGTTTCTATCTATCCTTCCAAACCCCTAACCTCCAATATCTCTCTCTCTCTCTCTCTCCAAGCCCACCTTTCCCTAACCTGCCTTCCTCTTGCTCTCTCTCTCCTCTTCCTAACACAATCATTTTATCTAGCCCCACCTTTCTCTAAATCCCCCTCCCTTTGTCTAATCCAACCTCCCTCCCTCTCTCTAACCCAAGAACCCCTCTCTCTTTCTTCCTTTCCCTAATTCCCTATCCCTCTTTATAACCCCACCCGATCCCTCTTTCAACCCCCAATCATCCCCTATACCATAAATCCTAACCCCCACATCTCTCAATGTACCCTTTTTATTACCCTAAACCCTAACCCCCTACTCTCTTCATTTCTTTAATCCTCCCCCTCTCTCCCTCCTCTCCACTTCCACTTCTCCATCGCTCTATCATCCCTAACCGTTCTCGTCGTAGCTATATACCCACATCAGTAACCATCAACACTTTCCTCATGAATTATCTCTCTCTCTCTCTCTCTCTCTCACTCACACACACACACACACACACACGCACACACACAATCCCTCTCCCTTTATATTTCTATCACTCTTCCTCTTTATCCAATGCCCCATTTTTCTCTCTAGCACGAACTTTCCGTAACACCTCTCTCTCTCTCTCCTCATTTCCCTAAATCCCCCCTCTCTCTCCAACCCCAACTTTCCCTAATACCCCTCCTTCTCATTAAACCAACCCCCCTCTCTCTCTCCTCCTTTCCCTAACCCATCCTCCCTCTTCATAAACCAACCCCCCCCCTCTCTCAAAATTACCCATATTGCCCTATACCATAAATCGTAAACCCCCCATCTCTCTAGGTACCCTTTTTATTATTCTAAACCCTTACCCCGGTCTCTCTCCATTTCTCTATGCATGCCACTCTCTCCCTCTCTCTTTTTCCCCTCCTCTCTCTCTCTCTCTCTTTATCACCCTAATCCCTAACCCTACTCCCCCTAACCATATACCGGCATCACTAACCATCAATGATCCCCCTATGATCTCTCTCTCTCTCTCCTTCTATCTATCTATCTATCTCTAAACCCCTTACCCCTAATATCTCCCTCTCTCTAGCCCCAAAACACACACTTCTCACCCTCTTAACCTTACCCCCCCGTCTATATCTCTATATATCCCATAAAACTAAACTCATCCCCATCCCTCTATCTTTCTTTCTATCCCTCTACCCATTACTTCACCAGATTCTCTCTCTCTCAACCCCTAACCCATAATATCCATCATTCTCTCTCTAATCCCCTAAACCCAAATCTCTATCTCTCTCTCTCTTTATAAACCCCTAACCACCAATCTCCCTCTTTCTATCTATTTCTCTCTATAAAACCCTAACCTACAATCTCTCCATCTCTCTCTAAACCGCTAATGCCCAATATCTCTCTCTCTCTCTAAACCCATAACCTCCAATTTCTCCCCCTCTCTCTCTAGAAACCCTAATCCCCAATCTCTCTCTCTATCTCTAAACCCATAACCACCAATCTCTCTCTCCCTTGACCCTAAATCCTAATCACTCTCTCTCTCTCTCTCTCTCTCTCTCTCTCTCTCTCTCTAAAACACTAAACCCAAACTCTATATCTCTCTCTAAACCTCTAACACCTGGTCTCTCTCTTTCTATCTCTCTCTCTAAACCCTTAACCACCAATATCTCCTTTTATCTATCTATCTCTTTCTATCAACCATTAACCTCCAATCTCTCTCTCTCTCTCCATGTCTCTAAACCCCTAAACCCCAATCTCTATCTCTCTCTAAGCCCCTAACCCCCAATCTCTCTCTCTCTCTCTCAAAACCCGTAATCACTAATCTCTCTCCCTTTGTTTCTAATGGCTTCCCTCTCTCTCTCTCTCTCTCACTCACTCTTTCTCTCTCCCAAACCACCATTCCTCACCCTCCTACCCCTCCCCTGCACTCTATTTGTCTTTCCCCCAACCCACTAGCCATCCATACTCCCCTTCTGATCTCTCACTCTCTCTAAATATCTATTAACTCCCAATGTCTGTTTATCTCTCTCTATCTCTCTAAACTTCTAACCTCCAATAATTCTCTCTAAAACCCTAATCTTCAATCTCTCTCTCTAGATCCCTAACCTCCAGTATATATCTTCCTATCTTTATCTAATCCCCTAACCTCTAATTTCTCTATCTCTCTCTAAACCCATAACCCCTAATCTCTCTCTTTCAAATCCTAACCACCAATATCTCTTTCTCTCCCTCTAAACCCGTAACCCACAATCTCTCCATGTCCCTCTAAACCCCTAAACCCCTAATCCCCAATATCTCTCTTTCTACCTCTCTCTCTCTCTAAACCCATAACCTCCTATCTATATCTCTCATTCTCTCTAAATCACTAACCCAAAATCTCTCTCTCTCTCTCTCTCTAAACACCTAACCACTAATCTCTCTCTTTCTCTCTCTCTCTAAACCCATAACCCCCAATCTCTCTCTCTCTCTCTAAACCCCTAAACACCAATCTCTCTTTAAACCCTAAACCCCAATTTCTCTCTCTCTCTAAACAACTAACAAGTAATATCTCTCTTTCTCTCTCTCTCTCTCTAAACCCCTAAACAACAATATCTCTTTAAACCCTAAACCCCGATTTCTACCTCTCTCCCTCTAAACCCCTAACCTCCAATCTCTCTCTCTCTCTAAACCCCTATGCCTAACCACCAATATTTCTCTCTCTAAACCCATAACCTCCAATATATCTCTCTCTCTAAATTCCTAATGACCAATCTCTATCTATATCTCTCTTTAAACACCTAACCCACAATCTCTCTATCTCTCTCAAAATCCATAACCCCCTATCTCTCTATCTTCTCCAAACCCCTAACCCCCAATCTCTCTCTCTCTCTCTCTTTAAATTTATATCCTCAAATATCTCTCTCTCTAAACCCCTAACCCACCCTCTCTCTCTCTCTATGCTTCTAAACCCCTAACCATCAACTTCTCTCTCTCTCTCTCTCTAAACCGTAAACCCCAATATCTCTCTCTCTTATCCCTCTCTCTAAACCGTAAACCCCAAGCTCTCTCTATCTATGAAACCCTAACCTTTAATATCTCTCTCTCTCTCTCTTTCTAAACCCCTGTTCCACAATTCCTCTATATCTCTCTAAACACATAACCCCCAATTTCTCTCTCTCTCTCTCTCTCTCTAAACCCGTAACCCGCAATCTCTCCATGTCTCTCTAAACCCCTAATACCCAATATCTCTCTTTCTACCTCTCTCTCTCTTTAAACCCATAACCTCCAATCTCTTTCTCTCTCTCTAAACCCATAACCCCCAATCTCTCTCTCTCTCTCTAAACCCCTAAACACCATTATCTCTTTAAACCCTAAACCCCAATTTCTCTCTCTCTCCCTAAACACCTAACCAATAATATCTCTCTTTCTCTCTCTGTGTAAACCCATAACCCCCATTCTCTCTCTCTCTCTAAACCCCTAAACAACAATCTCTCTTTAAATCCTAAACCCCAATTTCTCTCTGTCTCCCTCTAAACCCCTAACCTCCAATATCTCTCCCTCTCTCCCTAAACCCCTATGCCTAACCACCAATATTTATCTCTCTAAACCCATAACCTCCAATATCTCTCTCTCTCTAAATGCCTAATGACCAATCTCTCTCTATATCTCTCTTTAAACACCTAACCCACAATCTCTCTCTCTCTCTAAAAATCCATAACCCCTATCTCTATATCTCTCTCCAAACCCCTAACCCCCAATCTCTCTCTCTCTTTAAACTCATATCCTCCAATATCTCTCTCTCTAAACTCCTAACCCACCCTCTCTCTCTCTCTATGCTTCTAAACCCCTAACCATCAATCTCTCTCTCTCTCTCTCTCTCTCTCTAAACCGTAAACCCTAATCTCTCCCTCTTCTTCCTCTGTCTAAACTGTAAACCACAATCGCTCTCTCTCTTTAAATGCCTAACAACCAATATCTCTCTCTCTAAACCCTTGTTCCACAATTTCTCTATATCTCTCTAAACACATAACCCCCAATCTCTCTATCTCTCTCTAAAACCCTAATCCCCAATATTTCTATATCTCTCTCTCTCTAAATGCCCAACCCCCAATATCTTTCTTTATATATTTCTCTCTCTAAACCCCTAACCTCAAATATATCTCTCTCTATCTCTCTAAATCCCTAAGCCCCAATCTCTCTCTTTATATATTTCTCTCTTTAAGCCCTTAACCTCAAATCTCTCTCTCTCTCTCTCTAAATCCCTAACCCCCAATATCCCTCTCTCTAAACCCCTAACCCACCATATTTCTCTCTCTCTTTCTCTCTAAACCCCTAACTTACAGTTGTTCTCTCTCCCTCTGTCTTTATTTATCTCTCTCTCTCTCTAAACATCTAATCACCAATATCTCTCTTTCTTTATTTCAAACACCCCCATTATCCTCTCTCACTAACCCTACTCCTCCTCATACTCATCCTCCTCTCTCTCTCTCTCTAGCCCCATCTTTCCCTAAACCCACATCCTCTCTCTCCTCCTTTCCCTAACACCCTCTCTCTCTAGAACCCTAATCACCAATATCTCTCTTCATTTGTGCCCAATTCCCCCCTTTCCCTCTCTCACTAACCCTTCTCCTCCGCCTCCTCCTCCTCTCTCTCTCTATCTCTTTCTCTATCCCCACGTTTCCTTAACCCCCCATCCTCTCTCTTTCTCTCTATGTGTGTCTCTCAAGCCCCGCATCCCCTCTCTCTCTCTCTCTCCAGCCCCACCTTTCCCTAACACCTCATCACTCTCTAACCTAAACCCCCCTCTATCTATCCTCATTTCAATAATACCCCTCCCTCTTTAAAATATCAACCCCTCTCTTTCCCCCTCAACCTCCAATATTCCACTATAGCATATATCCTAAATCATCTCATAACCCTACCCCCCACTCATCTCTCTATCTGACATACCACCAACCATATCCTTATCCCTCTCTCTCTATCCCACAGTCTCTACTCTCCCCAACCTCTCTCTCCTCTATAAACCCTTAACCATTAATATTTCTCCCCCTCTCTCTTTCTCTCTCCTTCACCCAAATCCCACTCCTCACCCTTCTACCCCTCTCCTTGAATTTATTTCTCTTTCCCCACACCTATAAGCATCCATACTCCCCTTCTGATCTCTCTCTAAACCCCTATTAACACCCAATCTCTATATTTCTCTCTCTCTCTCTCAAAATCCTTAACCCCCAATATCTCTCTAAAACCCTAACCTCTAATATCTCTCTCTCTCTAGATCCATAACCTCCAATATATCTCTCCCTTTGTCTCTCTTTAAACCCTAACCTTTGATATCTCTCTCTTTCTTTATGCCCTTAACCTCCAATATATATATCTCTCTCTAAACTCCTAACCCCAAATCTCTCTCTCTCTAAACCACCAACCAAAATCCTCTCTCCATATCACTCTCTCTAAAACCATAACCCAAAATCTCTCTCTAAACCCCTAATCCCCAATATCTCTCTTTATGTCTCTCTTTATCTCTCTAAAACCCTAACCTCCAATCTCTCTTTCTCCATTTAAATACCTAACCCCCAATCTCCCTATCTCTCTCCCTAACCCCCAATATATTTCTCTCTCTCTCTCTCTAAACCCCTATGCCTCAATCTATTTTTATCTAAACCCCTAACCCCCAATCTCTCTCTCTCTCTAAGCCCCTAACCCCCAATATCTCTCTCTATAAACCCTAAATGCCAATCTCTCTCTCTCAAAACCCCTAACCTCCAATTTTTCTCTCCCTCTAAAATCTTAATCACCAATCTCTCTCTCTCTCTCTATCTATCTAAACCCCTAACCCCCAATCTTTCTATCTATCTCGAAATCCCTAACCCCATTCTCTCTATCTCTCTCTAAATCCCTAGCCCCTAATCTCTATATCTGTCTCCAAACACCTAATCCCTAATCTCTCTCTCTCCCTCTCTCTGAACCCCTAACCCCTAATCTCTCTCTCTCTCTCTCTCTTTCTCTCTCTCTCTCTCTCTCTTTATAAACCCCTAACCCCTAATCTCTCCCTCTCTCTCAAACCCCCACTCTTCACCTTCCTACCCATACCCCCCACTCTATCTCTCTCTCTCTCCCCCACACCACTATCTAGCTCCCCATCCCTCTCTCTCTCTCTAAAAATATACCTCTCTCCTATACTCCCCCCTACCCTTAACCACCCACTCCAATTCCTACCACTAACCACTACCCCTTAATCATGCTCTCTACCTCTCTCTAAACAACTAACCTGCAATCTAAACCCCTAAATTCCACTATCTCTCTCTAAATGTTTAAACCCTCAATATATTTATTTCTCTCTCTAAACCCCTAACCCCCCATCTTCCTCTTTATATATCTCTCTTTCTCTCTAATATGCGTAACCCCCCCTCTCTCTCTTTCTAAATACCTAACCACCAATCTCTCTCTCTCTCTTTAAAATCCTAACCCCAATATCTCTCTCTAAACCCCTAACCACCAATCTCTTTCTTTCAATCTCTCTCTCTCTCTCTAAACCCCTAACCCTCAACATCTCTATCTCTCTCTAAACCCCTAACCCCCAATCTCTATCGTTCTATATCTCTCTCCCTAAACCCATAACTCCCAATATCTCTCTCTCTTTATCCCTAACCCCCAATCTCTCTCGAAATATCTAATCCCTAACCCTCTTTCCTCTATCTCTACTCCTTTAACTAACCCATCCTACATCTCTCTCCAACCCCACCTTTCCCTAACACTCCCTCCCTTTCTCTAAACAAACCTCCCATCTCTCTCCTCCCTCTTTCTAACCCCACTCCATCCCTCTCTCTATCTATAAACCCATAATACTTAATCTCTCCCTCCCTCTCTCTAAGATCCTAACCCCTAATCTCTCTCTCTCTCTCTCTTTCTCTCTCTCTCTCTCTCTTCCCCCAAACCCAAACCCTTTGGCCTCTACCCCTACCACCCACTCTATCTCTTTATCTCTCCACCACCATCATCCACCTCCCCATCACTCCCTCTGTATCTCTCTATATATACCTCTCCTCGCTACTCCCCCTACCATTAACAACCCACTCCAACTCTAACCACTAACAACCACCTCTTGATCATGCTCTCTTCCTCTCTACCTAATGCCCCTCATCTCCCTCTCTCACTAATTTTCCTCTCTCTATCTATATATATTTGTCTCTCTCTCTAAATCCCTAACCCTAATCTCTTTCTTTATAAACCCCTAATCACCAATATCTCTCTTCTTGTGAACCCAATTCCCCCCCTCCCCTCTCTCGCTACCCCTTATCTGATCTCTCTCTCTCTCTTTCTCTCTCTCCAACCCAACCTTTCCCTGACCCCATCCTCTCTCTCTCCTCCTATACCTAAATCCCACTCTCTCTCTCCTCCTGTACCTAAATCCTTGTCTCTATCCCTCTCCCTTTCTCTCTCTCTCTATCCAGCCCCACCTTTCCCTAACACCCCATCACTCTATTTAACCCAATCCTACTTCTTTATATCCTCCTTTATGTAATCCACCCTCCCTATTGATATCACTAACCCGTCTCTCTATCTCTCAACCCCCCATCTTCCCCTATTCCATAAATCCTAAGCCCCCCTAAAAACCATATCTCCACTCCATCTCTCTATATCCCCTACAACTAACCATATCCCCATCCCTCTCTCTCTCTCTCTCTCTATTCCTCTCCCCCTTACTCTCCCAAATATCTCTCTCTCTCTCTCTCTCTATATATATATATATATATATATATATATATATATATATATATCTATATCCCCCCCAAAACCCCCACTCCTCACCCTCGTACCCCTCCCCTAACTCTATTTCTCTTTCTTGGCCCACACCACTAACCATCCATACTCCCCTTCCGATCACTCTCTCTCTCTTTCTTTGAACACATATTAAATCCCAATCTCCTTCTCTCTCTCTCTCTCTCTCTCTCTCTCTCTCTCTCTCTCTTAAAACACTTAACCCCCAATCTCTCTCTAAAAACCTAACCTCCAATATATATCTCCCTCTATATCTCTTTAAACCCCTCAACTCTGATCTCTCTCTAAAATACTAATCACCAATCTATATCTTCCTTCGTGCCCAATGTCCCCCCTTTCCCTATCTTGCTATACCCCCTCCTCCCCCCTCCTCCCCCCTCCTCCTCTCTCTCTCTCTCTCTTACACCCACCTTTAACTAACTCCCCCTTCCCCTCTCTCTCCTCAATTCCCTAAACATCCCTCCTTTCTCTCCAACCCCACCTTTCCCTAACCCACCCTCCCTCTCTCTATACCACTCTACCCTCTCTCTATCTCCACCTTTTCCTAATCCCCCCTCCCTCTTTATAACCCCAGTCCATTTATCTCTCTGAACCCCCATCTCCCCCTCTACCATAACTTCTAACCCCACCATCTCTCTATGTACCCTCTTTATTACCCTAAAGCCTAACCCCATACTCTATCTATTTCTCTAATCCTCCATCTCTCTCTCTCTTTATCTCGCTAATCCCTAACAATATCCCCACATCAATAATCAACGATGATACCATTGTGTTCTCTCTCTCTTTCTCTAAACACCTAACCCCTAATCTCCTTCTCTCTCTCTAAATCCCTAACCTATAATCTCTCTCTCTCTCTCTAAATACCTGACCTGTAATCTCTCTCTCTCTCTAAAACCCTAATATCTCACTCTCTTTCTCAACTCCTAACCACCATTATCTCTCTTTCTCTCTCTCTCTCTGAACCCCTAACCTCCAATCTCTCCATATCTCTCTAAACCCCTAATCCTTAATCTCTCTCTCTCTCTCTCTCTCTCTAAACTCCTAACATCCAATCCCTCTCTCTCTCTATAATCCCCTAACACCCAATCTATCTCTCTCTCTCTCTCTCCAAACCACTAACCCCAAACTCTCTCTCTCTGTAAACCCATAACCTCCAATATCTCTCCCTCTCTCTCTCTAAGCCCCTAACACCCAATCTCTCTCTCTCCCCAAACCACTAACCCCCATTATCTCTCTCTCTCTCTAAACCACTGACCCCCATTATCTCTTTCTCTCTAAATCCCTAACCCCCAATCTCTCTCTCTCTCACTCTCTTTGAACCCATAAACCCCAATATCTCTCTATCCAAAAACCCCACTCCTCATCCTTCTACCCCTCTCCCTGACTCTATTTATCTTTCCCCAACACCACTAACCATCCATACTCCCCTTCTGATCTATCTCTCTCCTCAAACCCCTATTAAGCCCCCATATTTGTCTCTCTCTCTCTACATCCCTAACGTACAATACATCTCTCTGTATCTCTCTCTCTAAACCCCTAACTTTAAATAGCTCTTTCCATAAACCCATAACCTCCAATATCTCTCTCTCTCTCACTAAATGGCTAACCCCAAATCTCTCTCTTCTCCTCTCTCTATAAACCCCTAACCCCTAATCTCTGTCTCTCTGTATCTCTCTCTCTAAGGACTAACCCCCAATCTATCCATCTCTCTCTAAGCCCCTAATCCACAAAATCTCTCTTTCTCTCTCTCTCTCTCTAAACCCCTAACCTCTGATCTCTCTCTCTCTCTCTCTCTAAATCCCTAGCCCCCAACCTCTCTCTCTCTCTCTATCTATCTCTCTAAACCTTAAGCACAAATCCCTCTCTCTCTAAATCATAAACCCCAATGTATCTCTCTCTCTCTCTAACCCCCTAATCTCCAATCTATCTATCTCTAAATGCATAACAACCAATGTATCTCCTTCTCTCTTACTCTCTCTCTCCAAATCCCTAACCCGCAATCTCTCTATATCCATCTAAATCCATAATCCCTCATCTCTCTCTCTTTAAACCCATAATCACCAATGCCTCTCTTTCTCTGCAACCCATGTCCCCCCTTTCCCTCTCTTGATATCCCTCCTCCTCCTCCTCCTCCTCCTCTCTCTCTCTCTCCCTCCAACCCCATCTTTCCCTAACCCCCATACTCTCTCTCTCTCTTCTCCTTACCCTAACTCCCTCTCTCTCTCTCCCTCTCGAGAGCCACGTTTCCCTAACCCCCTCTCCCTCTCTATAACCCAACCCCACTCTCTCTCTCCTAATTTCCCTGACTCCCCCTCCCTCTTTATAACCTCACCCATTTTGTCTGTCTCAACCCCCCATATTACTCTATACCATAAAGAGTAACCCCCCCATCTCTCTGTGTACCCTCTTAATTACCGTAAACCCTGAAACCCTGCTCTCTCTATTTCTCTAAGCCTCCCTCTCTCTCTCTCTCTCTAATGCCTAACCCCACTCCCCCTAACCATATACCTACATCGTTAACCATCCATGCAATCTCTCTCTCTCTCTCTCTCTCCCCTAAACCCCCACTCCTCTCCCTCCTACCCCTCCCCCCAATCTCTCTAGGTTTTCCCAACACCACTAACCATCTATACTCCCCTAGTGATTTATCTCTGTCTCTAAACCCCAATTAACCCCCAATATCTATCTCTCTTCATCTAATCCTCTAAAACCCATTCTCTCTCTAAACTCCTAACCTCCAATCTGTCTCTCTAAACCCCTAAAAACCAATCTCTCTCTCTAAAACCCTGAATCTCAATTTGTTTATATCTCTATAAACTGCTAACCCCTAATGTATCTCTTTATATCTCTTGCTCTCTCTCTCAACCCCCAACCTTCATCTCTCTCTCTCCAAATCCCTGACCCCCAATATCTCTCTCCCTAAATCCCTAACCCCCAATCTCTCTCTCTCTCGCCCCACCTTTCCCTAACTCCCCTACCTCTCTGCAACCCAACCCCACTTTCACTCTCCTCTTTTCTTTGACCCCCCACTCTCTCTCTCAACCCCTAATCTTCCTCTATACCATAAATCATAATGTCCACATCTCTCTATGTAAATTCTTTATTATCCTAAATCATAACCCCCTTCTCTTTCCTTTTCTCTAGGCCTCCCTCTCTCCACTTTCCCTTCTATCTATATCTATTTTCCACCCTAATACCTAACCCTACTCCCCCCAATCATATACCCACATAACCAACCATTGATGGTTCCCCCATGATGTCTCTCCCTCTCTCCCTCTCTCTCTCATTCTCTCCCTATAAAATCCTAAACACTAATATATTCCTCTCTCCTCTCCTCAATCCCCCACTCCACACCTTCCTAACCCTACCCACCACTCTATCTCTCTCCTCCACCACTAAGCGCCTCCCAACTCGTTAAATTCCTTCTCTATCTAAACCCCTAAATTACAATCTCTCTCTCTCTCTCTCTCTCTCTCCTTATATATATTTAAATAACTAAATTCCAATCTCTCTCTCTCTATTTAATCCCTTAAACCCTCAATACCCTCAATACATTTCCCTCTCTCTAAACCCCTATCCCCCGATCTTTCTTTCTATCTCTCTCTCTAATCCCCTAACCCTAATATCTCTCTCTTTCTCTCTCTCTTTCTGAATCCTTAACGCCCAACCTCTCTCTCTCTCTCTAAATCCTTAACTCCCAATCTCTCCCTCTCTCTCTAAATCCCTAATCCCTAATCTCTTCCTCTATCTCTCTTAAACCCTAGCCCCTAACCTTTCTATCCCTTTGTAAACCCAAAATATCTCTATTTCTATCTCTCTCTCTAAATCTTTCTCTAAACCCCTTACCACCATTCTCTCTCTCTCTCTTTGAACCCCTAAGCACCAATCTCTCTTTCTCTCTCTCTCTAAATCCTGAACCCCAATATCTCTCTCTCTAAACCCTAAACACCAATCTCTCTCTCTCTAAACCCCTAACCTCCAAAATCTCTCTCTCTCTCTAGATTCCTAAAGACCAATCTATATCTTTATCTATTTCTCTAAACCCATAAATCCCAATCTCTCTATATCTCTCTAAACCCCTAACCCCAATCTCTTTCTCTCTAAACCCCTAATCACCAATCTCCCTCTTCCTTTGCACCCAATTCCCCCCCTTTCACTCTCTTGCTACCCTTTCTCCTCTCTCTCTCTCTGCCTCTCTAGCCCCACCTTTCCCTAATACCCCATTACTCTATTTAACCCAATCCCCCTTCTCTCTATCCTCCTTTCTGTAATCCACCCTCCCTATTTATATGCCTAACCCCTCTCTCTCTCTCTCTCAATCACCAATCTTCCCCTATACCATAAATCCTAACCCCCCCTCAAAACCGTATCCCCACTCTATCTCTATATCTCCCATGCAGCAAACCATATCCCCATCCCTCTCTCTCTCTCTATCCCTCTCCCCCTTACTCTCCCAAATCTCTCTCTCTCTCTCTATAGATATACATACATACATACACACACATATATATATATATATCAACTCCCCAAAACCCCCACTTTTCACTCTCCTACCCCTCCCCCTGACTCTATTTCTCTTTCTTGACCCACACCAATAACCATTCATAATTACCTTCTCATCTCTCTCTCACTTTCTATGTTTGAACCCCTATTAACCCCCAATCTTTGTTTCTCTCTCTCTCTCTCTCTCTCTCTCTCTCTCTCTCTCAAAACAATTAACCCCCAATCTATATCTCTAAAACCATAACATACAATATATATATATATATATATCTACATCCCTAACCTCCAATATATCTCTCCCTCTGTCTCTATTTAAACCCCTAACCTTTGGTCTCTTTCTCTATCTCTCTCTAAACTGCTAATCACCAATATAGCTTTTCCTCTATGCCTAATGTCCCTCCTTTCCCTATCTATTTATCCCCCTCTTCCTCCCCCTCCTCCTCCTCCTCTCTCTCTCTCTCTCGCTCTCTCTCTCTCTCTCTATCTATCTATAAACCCACCTTTCACTAACTACCCCTTCCTCTCTCTCTCTATCTATACACCCACCTTTCACTAATTCCCCCTTCCTCTCTCTCTCCTCCTTTCCCTAACCAACCTTCCTTTCTCTACAGCCTCACCTTTCCCTAACCCACCCTATCTCTCTCTAACCCAATCCTCCCTCTCTCTCTCCACCTTTTCCTAATCCCCCCCTCTTTATAACCCCATTTCCTCTTTCTCTCTCTCTCTCAACCCCCATCTCCCCCTCTACCATAAAGTCTAAACCCCCCATCTCTCTATGTACCCTCTTTATTACCCTAAACCCTAACCCCCTATTCTATCTATTTCTCCAAGCCTCCATCACTCTGTCTTTATCTCACTAATCCCTAACAATATGCCCACATAAATAACTATCAATGCTACCACCATGGTCTCTCTCTCTTTAAACATGTAACCCCTAATCTCTCTTTCTCTCTAAATCCCTAACCTCCATCTCTCTTTCTCTCTAAATCCCTAACCTTCGATCTCTTTCTCTCTCTCTCTCTAAACTGCTAACCCCTAATATATCACTCTCTCTCTCTCAGCCCCTAACCACCTTGATGTCTCTCTTTCTATCTCTCTCTTTGAAACCCTCACCTCCAATCTCTCCATGTCTCTCTAAACCCATAATCCTGAATATCTCTATTTCTATCTCTCTCCCTCTCTAAACCCCTAACATCTAATCCCTCTCTCTCTCTCTCTCTCTCTCTAAATGCCTAACCCCCAATCTCTCTCTCTCTCTCTCTCTTTAAACCCATAACCCCCAATCTCTCTCTCTTTCTCCCCAAGCCCCTAACACCCAATATCTCTCTATCTCTCTCTCTCCAATCCCTGTTGGGTGTGGCCCAAGTGGGTACCATTTTAATGAAACATGATTTTGAGCTGTGTAGTAGAAAAGCATAACATTGTTAAGTGCGCAACTATGCTAATGCGCAGGACCTGCGCAACATCTAATTTTGGTAAGAAGATATAAGCAAAGGCCAGACGGAAAAGTGACCTATTTTTGGTAAAGAGTCGGGCGAAGGAAGAACAAAGCGACCTATCTAAAAGAGTGGCGGCAAGTAGTTGAGAAGCTAGGCCACTACGCCAATGGTGACAGGTAGGTGAAAGAGGTGGAAATGGATAGGCCATGATGCAGTTGTAACCATTTTGAGGACTACGGCTGTCAGAAGAGCGTGTTAGACATGAGTGGCCTAGCAGGATAGCCTGGAGCAGGCAAAGCAAGCTGCCGATAGTGACAGTTAGGCTAGAAGTTAGCCACACTATTTTTTGCAAACCTAAGGGTTTTAGCTTTCGTATTGTAAAGACATGACCTACGGGCATGATATATAAATAAGGCATGATTTTGTAAGGGAAGGGTTACTCTTCATTTTGGTCATTGTTGAATATTGTTAGAATCTTTGAAGTTTGAAGCTATTGTAAAGGCTCTACAGCTGAGTGCACAAAGACCTATCTAAGAAAGAAGAGAGTCTACAGCTGAGTGTGTAGACTAAGAACTGTTGTACCCTTCCCAAAAGACAAATATAACAACAGTTCTTATGGATGTAGCCTCCATTCGGTGGTTGAACCACGTTAAATCCTGTGTAGTGAGACTAACTATGTGTTTGTACTTTACATTGTCAGTTTGCTTACCATGCATGCTTGAATTTTCAGTTATCAATTGGGTTGTTAATGCTTTTATATGTATTCGCCATAGGAGAAAGATGGGGATGATCTGTTAAGTATTTCATGAATGGATGATTGATGAATCCGAAGTGTTCTAAGTCTATGAATGTATCAGTCATGAATAAACATATGTGCATGTAAAAGATTGGGTTATATAATTCTGTTAATGCATAACACTGGAAGTGTGCAGTACGGATATCTTGTTTGACTACATCAAGTATAAGGCTAAATAATCGATGGTAGTAATTGAATGAATAAGTGCTAAGTGAAACCCTTAATGGAGTTACCTTCGAAGTGGAAGTGCATAAGTTTGTTGTGCTGTCCCATCAAGTGAGTAAAACCAACTCGTGCAGTCTGTGGACGCACTGGGTGTGCAGCATTGTAACTCGTACAAGTGTCAACCCGTGACAAAGACAGTCATCGTGTGACCCTCAGACCGTGGCACACTGCACAGTGTAATTACCTGACCAACTCATCACACTACTGTGGAAACTTGATTCCACAGCACCCCCATAGCTTTGCCTCGGGTGAGACCTCAACCTGCACACAGGATGTTTCCGAAAGGGCTGGTGAAAAGGGGGTTTGTTAGTTAAAGCTAAAACCACAAAGAACCTGGGTCTATATTTGAAAACCTTTAGATCAGTTACCTACGTGTTGGGCCTGTCCCAGATGGGGCAATTTTGAACAGGAAGTATTGTGAGAACTGCGAAGCTAAGCGTAGTTAAGTTTGAACAATTTTGGGATAAGTTTTGGTATGCTGCGAAGTTGCACATAGCATAGTGTCAGAGGAGCTGTGAGGTTGGTGCTGTGAGGAGTATAGTGCCATGATGTGCCACGTCAATAAATATCCAGCTAAGCATAGAATCGACGGATGAAGGCAGTTATTTTGGTTAGGTCACAGAAGACCTATTTTTAGAAAAGATCGTCGATAACTACCAAGCTGTGGGTAGGTGCAGATTGGAGGTAGGTGACTGATCACAATGGGAAAAAGACTACTACTACTCGAACCAGTCATCTAAGGCCGGAAAAGAATGAATAGATCGACGAAAGAAACCTATTTGCGCGCATATAACAGAAGATCCGCTGCCAGATATCAGTAGTCCAGTTTTGGAAAAACTGCGACATTTTTTTAAACCTAAGGGTTCTGCCTTCGTAAAATGTAAAGACATGACCTACGGGTCTTGATCTATATATAAGGCAATTTTGTAAAGGAAAAGGGTTAACTCTCAATTGGTTAATATTATTGAATATTGTAAGATCTGTTAGATAAAAGCATTGTAAAGGCTTTGTATCTAAGTGCGCAAAGACCTAATTTTGAGAGAAAGAAAGAAGAGTGTCTGAAGCTGAGTGTGTAGACGAAAGAACCATTGTACCCTTTCCTAAATAATAAACAACAATTCTTGTGGACATAGCTTCCCATCCGGGGGGGTGAACCACGTTAAAACATTGTGTTATGTGATTGTTGTGCATGATGATTATTAATTTGTTTATTTTTATCTATATTCTTCACGGAAGGGAAGGAATAAGATGTTAATAGCTCATGTATGGATGAATGATAGCAGGCAAGCCCCTATAAGTTTCGAATGAATGGATCAATGAGATAACCACATAGTTAATTGTTAGGAGTGAATCGCGGTATCAAGCACATAGCACTGCATATCTCACTCATCTGCATAGATCATGATGTTTATTAGTCTAAAATAATGATGAATGCTTAAATGCTATCGAATAAGGTTGAGTAGAAGTGATTAAGTCTCATAAACCCCACTGCGTGGCCTCTGGATGCACTGAGGGTGCAAATATCCTTGTTCCTGAAGATATTCAACGAGGAGTAGGAGACTCCGTGCAACCACTAAACGTACCTGCGCAGTCTGTCACTGCACTATGCATTAATCAGCTGAATCAATCGCACCACCTGGTTGTGGAAACCTACTTCTGTAACCACCCCCTCAACTTTTCCTTTGGTGAGACCTCAGGCTGCTTACAGTCTGTTGCCAAAAGGGTCGATGAATAGGGGTTTTGTTGGTATTTTGTACCGCGAAGTACCTGGGTCTACAGTGGAAAACCTCTAGAACAGTGTTGTGACCAACAAACGGTTTCGTTTCTGCTCTAAGACCAGTGATGCGATAGTGTATTCAGAAACGTAATGTTCGATAGTTGGAATCCAGAAAAGAAACAAATATGGGCCTTGTGCGATAAGATCGAAAGAGACTTTGCAAAGAAAGAAAACAGACATCCACGTCTATCTGACATACAGTGGTTGAATAGTTACTTGTGGAGAGACAGCCACAAAATGTTTTGGGTGTCATTTCCAAATGAGCTACATGAGTGGATATCACTCCTAGAAGAAGAAAGAATTTCTCCCAAGGTGGAGCACCTATAGAGTGTAGTCTGGAGCTTACTAAACAACTCAAAGCAATCAACAGCCAACTGTCACGAGCAGTCGACTTCTGGGTTGATAGCATACTAGAAGGTTTTGTGACCGAGTTTGCTGTAGATACACTGAAATCATACAGCCAAGCTGAAGCATACTTTTTCGAAGGATTCAATGGTAAGTTCTTGAAAAACCTAACCCTATACATTAAAATGCTTTAAGCTGAGAAAGGTGTTTTAAGAATGTAGCAATAGTTCAAAATCTGTCATGGCAGAGAACACATACATTGATTCTGACAAAGAAAACCATACTTTGAGAAGTGGAAAGAGACACAAGCCTACTAACAAGAAGAAACCCACATCCTCTAGAAATCGTATAGATACTAAAATTCCATGTGACCTCAATAGTAAGAACACTCAGTTATCAACCACAATCTAGCGCAATATACCTCAGAATCAATTAGTTCAAAACCCATCCGCTGCGAGCATCGCGCAGCCCATCCCACAGCTCAATAATACTACTGACACCGCAGGACCAAGTACTCATAGCACTACATCTCAACCCATTCCCCAGACTACTATCCCTAGCACAATCCAGCAACCTGTATCTACTTTTGTCACAGGGAATCAGTCTCATAATAGTACAAAATCTAGAAGCAGAATGACAAATAATGATATAAAACTGCCGATATTCAAAGGAATCAATCTCATAATAGTACAAAATCCGGAAGCAGAATGACAAATAATGATATAAAACTGTCGATATTCAAAGGAATGGGTCAGGAAGACCTTGATCAGCACTGGTTTCTATGCGAAGCTGTGTGGAGTGTTAAGCAAGTGACATATGATTCTATCAAGAGAGCATAGCTCATAACTACTTCCAGAGATAGAGCGCTGCATTGGTTTATGAAGTATTCTCAAGCACATCCAAGAACCTTAGCAGATATCAAGACCGCGATTGCAGCCAAGTTTAAGAAACCCAAATCAGAATCACAGTGCATAATGGAGTTGAAAGAAATCAAGCAGAAACCTACTGAATCGGTCTAGGAATTCGACCAAAAATTCAAAACATTGTTGGAGCAAGTGAGCTTTGTTATAGCTCCGCAACAACATCAAGAATGGTTCATTGTTGCGTTGTTGCCCCACATCAGACAACCACTAATGCAACAGAAGGTTGTATCTCAAGCTGAGGCCTTGGAGATCGCAATTAAATTGGAAGCTTCACCAATTGGAGAAAGTATTTTGGGGATGATACAGATCCAGAATCAATTGGCTGTTAAATTTTCAAAATTTACTTCAATCTGATCTAGGATCTTAACTGAGAGAACAACATGTACAACAAATCTACAACATATCAATCATGGAGAAAATAATGCAAGCACACAAGAGACACAAAGTTTACTTGGGGAAAACCATAAAGGTGAAAAACCCCAATAACTTCCTCAGAGATAGATAAAGCAATGATACAACCAGAATACAAGAGATAGTCTTCTCCTAGCAGCAGAGCCTCCTCCTCATAAGTGCACCACTTTCTGAATGAGAGAAGTGTGTGAATGAATGATCAAATAGAGATCTCCTGATCTCTATTTATACTTGTTCTGTCCTACCCAATAAACTAATGGGGCCTACATGTCTAGCTTAACCCATGGTTAACTTAATCCGGGCCGACCCCACACGTAGTGGTCTAATAACCCTTTGACCCACATGATTGACCCATAATAGGGTGGTCTAATAACCCTTTGACCCACATGGCTGACCCACAATAGGGTGGTCTAATAACCCTTCGACCCACATGACTTATACAGGGCCGACCCCTACCAGGTGATCTAATAACCCATCAAGTATAAGTTATGACACTTACAATATAAATGATGACACTTCCGTATAGAGGAATAATAACATCTCTATAGGAATACAAAATACATATATGAAATACATGGGTGAAATACATTCCAAAGTTACATATACATCAACACTCCCTCTTAACTAGGAAGGTATTTCTCGACACAGGTCTGCTAGCACAAGTCTTCTTCTCTGGATCATCATCAATGAATCATCATCCTCGAATCATCGTCATTGTCACTGCTGCTGCTATCTCAATCAATCCTTGAATATACTCATCATAGGAAGTTCTACAAAGCCAGTCCTTTTTCATACTGGATGTAGTCCCACCACCTGCAGGTCTTCATCATCACTATCCATACTATGGAAATCTCAGGACTTACTACGTGCGTCACAAAACCTTGCAGGAGCATCCAGGCTATTACGAGCACACAACTCTACCTATCAGATCTCCCAGGGACATATTATATGTGACTGTCACAAAACCTTAAAAGAGTCTCTTGACTAACAAGAACCCTAAAGAGCATCTGAGGCCTTTTTCATCCTATCCAGATCTCCATGACTTATTAGATGTGACACCTACCACAAAACCTTGCAAGAGCATCCTAGGACTTATTACGGGCACACAGCCCAACCTATCGGATCTCCCAGGGCCATATTACATGTGGTCATGGAAAAACCTTGCAAGAGCATCCCATGACTTATTACGAGCACACAGCTCAACCTATCGGATCTCCCAGGGCCGAATTATATGCCATAGGACAAAACCTGGAAAGAGCATCTGCCAGATATCCCAGGGAAAAATTATATGCCATAGGAAAAACCTTGCAAGACTATCTGCAGATCTCCCAAGGACAAATTATATGTCCTTCCAAAGAAAAATCTCGAAATAGCATTTGCCAAATATCCTAGGGCCACATTACATGCCATAGGAAAAACCTTGCAAGACTATCTACAAACCTCCCAGGGCCAAATTATATGCTTATATGCACAACCTATTCCACGGCCAGAAAGTATCAACCTGATACTCACCATACATCATCCTGATGTACACATGATCATCCTGATCATACAATGCATCCACCTGATGCATACCCAGTATCTGCCTAATACGTATCATAATCCATGATCTACCTGATCATACAATGTATCCACCTGATACATCTACAAATACTTGATCCACCTGATCATACCTGATATATATCAACATACATACAATGTATCCACTTGATACATACACAAATACATAGTCCAAGCATCCAACATGATGCATATACATATACATGATCCACCTGATCATATCCAGCATCCAACATGATGTGTACATACATACATATAAATGATCCAACTGATCATATCCATCATCCAACATGATGCATAAATAGAAACATATAAATGATCGAACTGATCATATCCAGCATCTAACATGATGCATACATACAGAGCAATAACTGGAGCATCATCCTCTTCAGATCATCTCATCATCCACGAAGCACATCCCAGATGCACATCATCCAACACTTACACCACCGACATGGGAGAACACATGTACCACCATTCAGGGAAGGCTCCAAACCTTACTTTTTCACCATGGGAGAACACATCTACCACCATGTGAAAAATGGATTCAGCCCTTACATCTACACCATGGGAGGACACATCTACCACCATGTGAGAATGGCTTAGCAATTACATCATGACCATGGGAGAACACATCAACCATGTCAGAAAATATCATGTGCATCTGCATCTTTCGGACTCATCACTTCCCTTTCAAAGGAACCTCGATCTGAAGTGCACCAAGCCTCTCTCTGAAGTACTCAAACTGTACTCTGGCCAACAACTTGGTCAACACATCTACAACCTTCTCATCCATCGCAACATACTCTGCTTCGGCTGTACTCAGTGCTACATAGGACTGCTTTCTGCTAAACCAAGAGATCACATCTGATCCCATACTAAAGCAACACCCAGATGTGCTCTTCTTATCTGCAGCACTGCCTGCCTAGTCTGAATCAACATAACCCTGCGGGTTAAAATTTTGATTCACATCATACTTGAGCCCATAGTCAATCGTACCCTTCAGGTACCTCAAAATATGCTTTACAGCAACCAGGTGAACAGTCCTCGGATCCGTTAGGAACTGGCTCAATGTGTTCACCGCAAAGCAAATATCTGGTCTCGTGTTCATCAGGTACATCAAGGACCCAATCATCTGACGATACATAGTGACATCAACTAGCTCAGATGAAGCATCACATAGAAGCTCCAAGTTTGATTCCATAGGTGTGGCCATGTCCTTGCAGTCCATCATCCCGAACCTCTTCAAGATCTCTACTGCATACTTCCCTTGTCCAAGGAAGATTCCATCTGCACTCTGCCACACCTCCATGCCTAGAAAGTAGTGCATCATCCACAAGTTCTTCATCTCGAACTTGACAGCAAGCTTCCGCTGCGTGTCAACAATCAATCTATATTCACCTGTAACAAACAGGTTATCCGCATACAAAAGTAGTATCACTAGATTGCCTTCCTCAAACTTGTAGTAAAGGTTGGAATTTGCTTTACTCTTGGTGAAGCCCAAACTGGATAGAAAGTTGTCTATCCTATCATACCAAGTTCTGCACATATATGACTCCCTGTCATGTGTCTCAGAACCAAGTGGCTTCTCCACATACACTTCTTCTTCAACTACACCATTCAATAAGGCTATCTTGAAATCCATCTAGTGTATCTTCCACATCATCATTGCAGCCAGAGCAAGTACTGATCTAATGGAAGTGTATCTGGCTACAGGAGAAAAAGTCTCTATGCTACCACCTGCAGCATGCTTGATCTTGTAGATCCTCTTGGAAGTCACTACAGACTACCCTTTGGGACTGCATCCCAAACATCTTCATGATCGGCTGATACTCCTTGATCATGGCATTCTTCCCAGATCCTGGGATCTTCAATATTTTCAATAGATAACTTTGTTGCTGAACAAATGTTGTCGTCCTTCTTTTGTAGGTGATGGTATACGATCTTTCCTACACAACAAGTTAAATTGCATGATTAGAAAACATCTCATAGTTTTCAGAACAAATTCTTACATAAAGAAATATGTCATACATTCATGCAATTATCTTAGCCAATGATTCAATACAACATTTATCCATATTCCTTAACTTTCTAGATGCCTTCCAATCTCTACCAGAACATTGTTAAGAGTGTGCACAACTCCTAACATGTCAGCAAAGAGGTTTCATTCCAGATAAGTAGCAATGGAATGTTGTACAGTGCCATAGGCCACTTACCCATGTATATTAGTAGTATATTGTTCATCAATGCAACTATTCTAATATGCATAATACACAACCTAATTCTAGGAACATAAGCATATATATCATTGAATAACATTATGTAAGAAATGACAATTCAAATACTTATCTTTGTTTGGTTGCTGGGTGGACTCCCTCTGAATCTTTGCAACTCCATTCTGATGTGGATTGTGAGAAGTGGTCAACTCCCTCTGAATATCTGCATCCTTGCAGAAACTACTGAAGTGTGCTCCTTTGCTTTCTTGCAGGAACAACTGGAGTGTGCTCCCTCTTAATCTTTGCTTCCTAGATTACCTGTTCTTGAACTTATATCCATCCTTAATCAGTATGCATTCTTATTAGTATCATCATTGTGTTATCCTTGAGGTATCATACATAATCACACATTTATTAGTATAATCTTAATACTATCAAAACACAATAATCTTAAACATGTATAGTCGTGATCATTCATAGATAATAAACATTAGTATTCAAGGTTTCAGGGAAGTCTTCTTTTACTCATGCATATTCTTATTTGATCATAGGACTTTTCTGATTAGTTAAATCATCAATGCATAAATCCGTGATTACTCAAACCTATAACTTCATGATTCTTCTGGTTAGTCATATCATCCATTATGGTAAGAAACATAATATGTATACAACCATGACTATTCAAACCTATGAATTCATGAATAATCATTATCAACAACACAACAGTATAAGATCCTAATACAAGGTACGATTCTAGCTTGATATAGGAAAAGCATACCTGGATTAGCATGCTAGATAGTTATGTCTAACATACCCGCATAATGTCTTTTGGTTATCTTCAGTGACTTGTGCTACTAACCTGCATGTCTCATAAGTTAACCATTGTAGAACCAAGTTATACATACCTCGTAAGTAGATATTCTATGTGATCCATGACAATAAATGAATCTTTGTCTTCATGTCACCATGATCATATGTTCTTGAAGTAGAACATGATTTGTATTTCTTGGTGTACCTTTTATGTTAGCGAACAACATAAACCTCATACAACATCACAATGCATTAGTACAATCATAAGTGTCAAAACCTTAATCAATGAATATATTCTATTAAGGTAATACGACAAGTATAAAATCAAGATTGTTCTAACCATAATAACATGAAGACAAACATATCATAAACTTAATCATGAACAAATCTCGAGACATACCTGGATGAGTCATACCTTTCGAGATTGCTTGTAATCTTCTTATGTAAGGCCTTAGCCTCATCTCCCTCTGAAACAGGAACTTCTTCACTTATGCAGGTGACCAATCCATCCTCTTCTAGGATTAAACCAATTCACTTGATTTGCGGGAACTGGATCTGGAACTGTATTCAAACTTTGAATTTCAAACTTTCGAAAGGATAAAAATATGCACCTTGATGAGCTGATCAAACTGGTATATTCAGAATTTGAAAACTGCAAAGTTTCATTCCTCAATTTTGCCTTTGAAACTTCCGGATTCACTAGACGTGACCCTGAACTAGGGTTTGATGAAGCCCACTCTTCTGCCCAATCAAAAGGTTTGATCCAAAGCTCTAAGCTTCTATTTTTTCTGAGGAGCTTCCAGCCATGGTCACAGATTTCAAAAATTCCCATTTTTACAGAAGCCCTAATTTTCCACTTTTCTGATCAAAGTCCCGAACTAGGGCCTGATCAAGCCCAGCCTTCTGCCCAACCAAAAATTCTGGTCTTGGTTTCTAAATTTTGATTTTGATGAGTAGCATTCAGCCGTGGTCTCCGATTACAAAATTCCAACTTTATCCGGAACCCTAAATTCCAGAAACCATGAATGAAGGTGCTAAAAAATAATTCTGTTTTGACATAAATATGTACCTGATTATTTCTAGTGTAACTCCAAACTTTGTGACCCACATGGTCTGAAATATTTTCTTGAGATAGCCCGACCTATCATCTTTCCATCCTGACAGGTCTGACCTCAATTGGATTCTCTGAGAGAGAGTAATGCCAAGTGTCGTAATGTGACCTGTTTATGAGATAAAACAGGAGAGCGAACTTGTACGGCATACTACGTGTCACTGGTTCAACTTCAGCCTCTAACAATTTTTCCTGAGATAGTACATTCTTTGTACTACCTATCACGTTTTACTAAATTTCATTTGGATCTTCCTAGCCTAAGTTATGACCTTTTTTCCAAGGTCACCTTTTTTGACTCAGATCTAGAAGAGGCAGAAACCCTATATTGTACAAATCATAAATCACAAAGTACAACGAACTAGAGGTTGTCCTTTGGACACAAGGTACATGGGGATCTGATATTCGACTTGTAAAAGTTTCAGATCTGAAACCTTCTCCAAAATGGATTTATATCGAAAGTTCTACAATGACTAGTTTTGTCTATATCAAGCCCTAGCATCGTAAGTGCAACAAGTGTCATACATGCCATATCATGGCTTCTTTCAGGCTAGCTCTGATACCATGTTAAATTTTCAGAATTTACTTCAATCTGATCTAGTATCTTAACTGAGAGAACAACATGTACAACAAATCTACAGCATATCAATCATGGAAACAATAATGCAAGCACACAAGAGACACAGAGTTTACTTGGTGAAAACCATAAAGGTGAAAAACCCCAATAACTTCCTCAGAGATCGATAGAGCAATGATACAACCAGAATACAAGAGATAGTCTTCTCCTAGTAGCAGAGCCTCCTCCTCATAAGTGAAACACTTTCCGAATGAGAGAAGTGTGTGAATGAATGATCAAATAAAGATCTCCCGATCTCTATTTATACTTGTTCTGTCCTGCCCAATAAACTAATGGGCCCTACATGTCTAGCTTAACCCATGGTTAAATTAATCTGGGCCGACCACACACTTGGTGGTCTAATAACCCTTTGACCCACATGGTCAAATGCCAATAGGGTGGTCTAATAACCCTTCAACCCACATGACTTCTACAGGGCTGACCCCAACAAGGTGGTCTAATAACCCATCAAGTATAAGTTACGACACTTACAATATAAATGACGATACTTCCATATAGAGGAATAATAACATCTCTATAGGAATACAAAATACATATATGAAATACATGGGTGAAATACATTCCGAAGTTACATATACATCAACATTGGCTACCTTGACATTAGAGTTACAAGGTATGAAGAATGGAAAAGAGCAGAGACATGAAGAACGACATGAAGTTTGGTGCATAGGATGCAAAGGAGAGGGCCACACCAGAGAACATTTCCCTTTATTTCAAGAATACCTTAACAATGGTGCACCAAACCCAATAAATATGAATCAGAACTAGGTGCCATGGTGTGAAATTTGTAGAAGCAGAGAACACAAACCTGAGGATTGCTACTTGATACAAAAATATGTAAAAACACCTAAAAACTTATACTGCAATTTATGTAAGTCAGTTGGACATGATGAGTCCAACTATCACGCTTATGAACTGATGAATTAAAGAAAGTGAGATATGGAAGCAATGCAAGGTGCTAGAATGTACCACGTTCAAGAGGAAAATCAGCCAAAGCAAGAGAACACCCACTATGATCAAGGAGGATATAGAGGCCACAGTGGTGGATAACATGGGAGAGGAAGAAATACTGGTCAAAATAAAGGAAGAGGATGAGGCTAGGTAATATGCTATAACTGTGACCAACCAAGTCACGTATCCAGAGAATGTACTAATCCATGCACCACATGCAACTACTGTAAATCATTTGATCATGTGATTGAATATTTTCCGGTGCTTGAGGTAGAAATGCAAAAGAGGAGAAGAATAGAATCAATGAACCCTAATATCCATTTGATCGCATCAGAGAAAAGACCTATAGGTCAGAGTGTCAATGTAGTAACTCGAAGTGGTGCTGATACAGGAAAAGACAACAACACAGAAGCCTCAACTTCTGGAACAACTGATCCTAAGAAAAACCCTGGAGAAACAGTAGGGATAAGAAAAGCTCCTAGGAAAGCACCTCTAATGAACTTACAGAAAAACAAATAAATATTCAAGGAAGCATGGGACATGTTTAAACAACCACCAGCTACTTCACTAAGGATTCTGCTGCGAAGTCAAGAACCACAAATACAAGACATGCCACAGGCATATGATCAGACGTGCATTGCACTAGATACCTCTAATTTTGTTGCGCAGTTTCTACAAAGCTGCATCAAGTTACTAAAAAACAAGGACACTCTTATGGAATTTGAAAAACTGATAAATCAATATGAATCATGCAGTAAGAAAGGAATAGCACATGGAACAGTACATAACATTAGAAGTCGTAGAAGAACAGGCAGGGAGATGCGGTTCACTACGTAGATAGGAGACTATGAGACGGACAAGATCATTCTTGATCTCGGATCTGAAGTGAATGTATTAACCAAGCAGACATGGTAGGCGATGGGAAAACCAAAGTTACAGTGGTCACCTATACAGCTAAGAATGGCTAACCAGGGCATAGTTATACCACTAGGAAGGTTAACCAACACCATTGTCAACATTGATGGAGTGCGAAGTTATGCAAACTTCGAAGTAATTGAAATTGTGGATGATAGCAATCCTTATCCAGCACTACTGGGAATTGATTGGGAAATGACAAACTCCACTGTCATCAATCTGAAAACAATGAAAATGATATTTGAAGGCAATGACATAAGGTTCGTCGCACCATTGGATCCTTCACAGGGGGAGCGATATGTTGAACCTATTCAAGAAGAGTACAGAGCCCAAGACCTTGAATATATCTATCAAATGACAACAAATGTTGTAGATTATATTGATGCTACTACGGATGGAACGCTCAGCTGGCGCTGCGATAGCTCTTGCATCTTAGACTCAGATGCAATATTAGAAAACTAGAAACACAGAATGCATGAAGTATCTGCCAGGAGATGTGCGACAATTACAAAGCCACTCCGTTGGATTGGAAAGCAGGTAAGTCCAATCCCCACTTATGATGGTACAACTAACATCTATTCATTTATCAAAGAATACATTGCAGTAGTGGAAAATGAACATCGCGTCTCAGCATTAGACATGGCACTAAGAGAAACACCTTCCAAATGGTGGGCTACACATAAAAAGACAATGACAACTTGGGACCAGTGCAAAATAAAACTATAGATTATATTTGTTGATAAGGTCACACTACCATTTGAGAAATATAATGGTCAGAGGGATCCAGGAGATCATATTGCAGCTTCTATACAAGCTTGGAAGGAAAGACTGCAGACATAATGGGTACATATCTTTGTGCATACATTGAAGGAGCCTATTCCAAAAAACTGGTACCTACAGGAGGAGAGGCGCACAGGAACCGCGGATTGGTCCATTCTTACTACAACCTTCCAAAAGGATTTTAGTTTCCAAGATGACCAGCCGACTATACATGATGCACTGCAACTGATCAAGCGAAACATATTTAGCCCACATCGCAAAGAAGAAAATATATCACTAGAAGAGTTTTTTGACACAAGCAATGTACTTGCGAGTCTCCAACCAGATTGGACAGAACAAACAAAACAAGTCATGGGCTGTTATAACTTAGCTGGAAAATATGAAGATAAGGAAGACAACGATGAGGAGGATCCACGCAATATAAAAATCCCTGAATCAAAAGGAATACGCGAGGTAGAAGGGCCTCCATTAGAGATTTCTGATATAAGTGGACCGGTCAAGACAAAGAAAGTGAACATCAGTACTAGTGAAGAGCCTAAGTTTGCAGCAATAGGAGACTACTGGAATGATGACATAGTTGCAGAAATCATAGCTATATTACAGGAATATCAGGAAGTATTCCCAAAAAAATTCACAAAGATGAAAGGTATTCTATGAGACTTAGGAGTCATGAGAATTCCCATTAAGCCCAGAGCAAAACCTACTAAACAAAGGCCATATAGACTGAATCCATGCTACAAAGAATGAGTTAAGGTAGAACTCGATAAGATACTCGATGCATGAATTATTGAGCCGGTTGAAGAATCTGAATGGATAAGCCCAATGGTAATCCAAGACAAGAAAACAAAGGGTGAGATTAGAATCTGTGTTGACCTTATAAAATTGAATGATGCCTCTATGCATGATCCATTTCCTACACCTTTTATCGATGAAGTTCTTGATAACGTTGGAGGGAATGAAGCATACTCTTTTATTGATGGATTTTCTGGATACCATCAAATAAAAATTGATCCAGTCAATAGGCACAAAACCACTTTTGCAACCGAATGGGGGTCATTTCAGTATATAGTGATGCCATTTGGATTGAAGAATGCACCAGCCATATTTTCAAGAGTAGTGATTGTAGCATTCAAAGACTTCATCCACAAGTTTTTAGAAGTTTACTTTGATGATTGCACCATTTTTGGCTTATTGAAGACCCATGCCACAAACCTCAGAATGATGCTAGAAAAATGTAGACAGCATCATATTTCATTGAATTTAAAGAAATGTATTTTCTGTGTTCCTTATGGGATTCTACTGGGACACATTGTGTGTAAGCAAGGGTTAATGGTGATCCAACAAAGATCGCAGTTATTGTAAATTTACCTGCACCAAATTTAGTTAAACAATTGCGCACTACACTAGGGCATACTGGATACTATAGGAAATTCATAAAGGGGTATGCACAGATAACCGTAGCAATGGAGAATATTTTGAAAAAGGATGCACCATTAATTTGGAATGGGGACTGAATGAAAGGATTCGACACATTGAAAGAAAAAATGGTCATCGCGCTGATCCTAGTTTTTCCAGACTCGGAAAAGCCATTTCACGTACATGTTGATGCTTCATGTATAGTATTGGGTATCATTCTTGCGCAACTAGGAGAAGGAGGAATTGATCATCCCATTGCATTTTTGAGCAAAAAGCTGTCATATGCTGAGAAGAACTATACCACTACTGAAAGGGAAGGACTTGCAATGGTATATGCACTACAGAAATTCAAACACTATTTGCTTGGTACGCACTTTTCAATGTTTACTGACCATTCTGCATTGAAATACCTGGTCAATAAGCTAGTGTTAGTGGGACGAATATGCAGATGGCTCTTACTCTTCCAAGAGTATGACTTTGAAATAATAGTTAAACCAAGAATATTAAATTTAGGCCCTAATCATCTATCAAGGATTGAATCAGAAGAGGAATCAATGAATCTAGAAGACAATCTGCCTGATGCGTAATTGTTTTCTATATAGATCGCCAATGATTATTATCAGGATATCATTGACTTTCTAACTATCGGGTTCACACCTACTAAATTTACTACGCAGCAAAAGAAGCAGCTAGTAGTATGATCCGCAGACTTCACCATTATTGCAGGACAACTCTACAAGTTAGGACCTGATGAAGTGTTGCAAAGATGTGTATTAGAACACGAGAAGCCACTTCTATTAGCTGATGCACATTCAGGAGCCGTAGGAGAACCAACAGATACCATCGTCAAGATTGGAGATTTGGCCAATAGCCTAAGAACTGATAAGGAAGACATGGAGATGCTCCATGAATATGAAATTGCTTCCCTGAAAGCGTAGATCAATCCACAGACTCCACCAGATGAATAACAGTTGAGACAAGGAGTAGTGAAGACCGTGACACAAAATATTGCTATCGAAGCAGCACTGAAGGCATTTAGTACCCTTGAAGAAGATCAACAATTACAAGAAGTAAAGAAGGAAGTGAAGGAAAAACAAGAAGTATTAGAGAAGATGGGTGAGATGGTTAAGGCGCTGCCAACAAGGGAGAAACTCCTCAAGTACAGGGAAATCAACAATGTCAAGAAGGAAGTTAAAGCGTTGCGGGAGAAGGTGACATAAATGGGTGATAAGTCACAACCATTATTAGAAGACGCCGAAATGATCTCGCAGGAGATCGAAGAAAAGTTGAAGGAGCTGAACCAGAATCAAGAGCAGGTGGAAGGCCAGATCGACTAGGAGATAACAATAGAGATGGTGGAAACAGTTGGGCAAATTGAACAAGATACGAAGGACACAGTAGAAAAGATGACTCACACATTCAAGGAGTTCACTGCGAAAATCATCCCATAATCAGGAGAACACCTTCAAGGATTTCCAGGTGGCTCGGGTGCGAGCCATAAGTAAGTGTTAGGGGCCTGTTGGGCCTGGCCCAGATGGGGCAATTTTGAACAGGAATTATTGTGAGAACTGCGGAGCTAAGTGAAGTTAATTTTGAACAATTTTGGGATAAGTTTTGGTATGCTGCGAAGTTGCACGCAGCATAGTGTCAGAGGAGATGTGAGGTTGGTGCTGGGAGGAGTACAACACCATGATGTGCCACATCAACAAAGATCTAGCTAAGCACAACATCGACGGATGAAGGCAGTTATTTTGGTTAGGTCACAAAAGACCTATTTTTGGCAAAGATCATCGATAACTACTAAGCAATGGGTAGGTGCAGCTCGGAGGTAGGTGTCTGATCACAACGGGAAGAAGACTACTACTACTCGAACAAGTCATCTAAGGCCAGAAAAGAAGGAATAGATCGGCGGAAGCAACCTATTGGAATGCATATAACAGAAGATCCGCTGCCAAATATCAGTAGTCTGGTTTTGGGAAAACCGTGACAGTTTTATAAACCTAAGGGTTATACCTTCGTAAAATGTAAAGACATGACCTACAGATTTTGATCTATATATAAGGAAATTTTGTAAAGGAAAAGGGTTAGCTCTCAATTGGTTAATATTATTGAATATTGTAAGATCTGTTGGATAAAAGCATTGTAAAGGCTATGCAGCTAAGTGCGCAGAGAACTAATTTTGAGAGAAAGAAAGAAGAGCATCTGCAGCTGAGTGTGCAAATGAAAGAACTGTTGTACCCTTTCCTAAATAATAAACAGTAGTTCTTGTGGACGTAGCTTCCCATCCAGGGGGGTGGACCACGTTAAACCATTGTGTTAAGTGATTGTTGTGCATGATTATTATTAATTGGTTATTTAATTTACTTACAGTGCATGCATGAGGTTACTGTTATCTTATATGTGTTTATTTTTATCTATATTCTCCGCAGAAGGGAAGGAATAAGATGTTAGTAGCTCATGTATAGACGAATGATAGCAGGAAAGCCCCTATAAGTTTCAAATGAATGGATCAATGAGATAACCACATAGTTAATTATTAGGAGTGAATCACGGTATCAAGCACACAACACTGCGTATCTCACTCATCTGCATAGATCATGATGTTTATCAGTCTAAAATAATGATGAATGCTTAAAGGCTATCGAATAAGGTTGAGTAGAAGTGACTAAGTCTCATAAACCCCACTGCGTGGCCTCTGGACGTGCTGAAGGTGCAAATATCCTTGTTCCTAAAGATATTCGATGCGGAGTACAAGACTCCGCGCAACCACTAAACATAGATGCGTAGTCGATCACCGTGTTGCGCATTAATCAGCTGAATCAATTGCACCACCTGGTTGTGGAAACCTAATTTTGAAACCACCCCCTCAACTTCGCCTTGGGTGAGATCTTAGGATGCTTGCAGTCTGTTTTCGAAAGGGCCGATGAATAGGGGTTTTGTTGGTATTTTGTACCACGAAGTACCTAGGTCTACTTTGGAAAACCTCTAGAACAGTGCTGCGACCAACACTACACCAACAAATAGTTCTATTGCCGTGCTAAGAATCCGTGATGAGTTGAAGCAGTAATGTGTTAAGAAGAATACCATTTCCCATTGGGTTCAGACAATTGGCATCCCAAAAAGAAAGAGATACAGGGTTGGTGTGATAAGACCGAAAGAGATTTTGCAAAGAAATAAAAAAGACACCCGCATCTATCCGACGTACAGTGGTTGAACATATATTTGTGGAAGGATATTCATGAGATATTTTGGGCTTCATTTGGAAACGAGCTGCACGAGTGGATATCGCGACTCGCAGAGAGGAAAACCTATTTTCAAGGAGGAGTACCTATAGAGTGGACTCCAGAGCTCATTACATAGCTCAAAGCAAGAGACAACCCACTGTCGCGAGCAGTCGACTTCTGGGTTGACATCATACATGAAGGATTTGTGACCGAGTTTGCTATAGACACACTGAAGTCCTATAGTCAAGCCGAAGCATACTTTTTCGAAGGATTCAAAGGTAAGTTCCTAAACAATCTCAGTCTATACATTAAAATTCTTTTAGCTGAGAAAGGCATCTTAAGAATGTAGTAATATTTTTGAATCTGTCATGGTAGAAAGTATATATATTTATTCTAACGAAGACACCCATAATCCGAGAAGTGGAAAGAGATACAAGTTTAATAAAGAAAAGAATCCTGGAGGACCTGGACTCTGTGTGAATACAGAAATCCCATGTGATCTTACCAATCAAACCACACCGTCATCAACCACAATCTAGCCTATTACACCTCAGAAAGACTTGAAAGGGTACCCTTCAGATCTTTTTCATCCTTTCCTTTCATATAATGTTGAATCTGTTAATGAAGGATCAAATGATTCACAAACTACTCAAGTTAATTCTCAAATCAAGGACATGTACAATAAAGTCATGTTCGTAGAAAAGGAAAAGGATATTCAAAATACTCTACATAATTTGAAACAAATAATTTTTGCATCTAGTTCTTGATCTTCCTTAGATACCAAAAGGAAAATAGATGCCAATTCTAATAGTCATTATTCTCTTTCAAATGTATGTGGGTACAATGAATTTTTTGTTGAATATTGTAACTTCTAAGAATATTATATTTGTACATTATTACTCCGGAGATGTTTCATCCCTCTGAGGCAATTCTATTATGTATCCGGAGATGTTTATTCCTCCGATGGTGTGTGGGAACTAGGGTTATTAGACCCACCATGTGGGGGTCGGCCCTGAGTTTATATTTTAGGGGTTATTAGACTTCTCAAGTAGAGGTCGGCCCCATTAGGGTTTTTGGTCAATTGGGATCTAGTATAAAAAGAGGAGAGGAGCTCCTCATTTGACACACACTCACAACTCAGAAAAGTAGCACACTTGTGTCTGGGAGGTATGTTTGGAAGATAGAGAAGGAGGACAAATCTTGGAGCACATCTTATATTTTGGTTGATCATCTTATTGAGGAAAGCTTTGCTGGGTTTTCTACCCCATGAGGGTTTCCCAGGGTAATTTCTGTGTCTATCTTGTGATTATGTTTCTTTCAGTGATATTTCTAGTCTATTTGGTTCAAAACTTAACATGGTATCAGAGCTAGCCTGAATAGGACATCTTTCACAAGGTAAGAATATCTCTAACTCTCTCTCCGGTGAAAATTAGGGTTTCTGCAAAAAGTTGGTATTGTTGAATTCTGATTACATGGCTGGATATCTCTTCTCAAAACCAATCTTTTGAGCCCTAGATCGAACTTTTTGGTTGGGTAGAACTCCGGGAAAGTCAAACCCTAGTTTTACCAAAAGTGCGATAAACCAGAAATTGGTTTCTGCAAAATATTGGTATTGTTGAATTCTGATTACATGGATGGATAGCCCTTCTCAAAACCAATCTTTTGAGCCCTAGATCGAACTTTTTGGTTGGGTAGAACTCCGGGAAAGTCAAACCCTAGTTTTACCAAAAGTGCGATAAACCAGAAATTCTGTCCCAGGATCTGGAAAATTAAAAGGGTTAAAGTTTCCAGGTAAGTACTATTCTATCTCTTGTCTCTTGGACTCCCCCAAGAGAAGATGGCTCCAAGCACTAAGCTTGAAGACAAGTTAGAAGGTATAGAGAATTTTCGGGCATGGAAATACAGAATTGGTCTCATTCTTGAAGAGAATGATCTTGCTTAGTACATCAAGGATGAAGTTACATAACCTGAAGGAGATGAAGCCAAAGAGAAGCAAAGAAAGTATTTGATTAGGGCAAAGAGAATCATAGCTGATTCTATTAAAGACCACTTGATTCCCCAAGTGGCTTCCAAGAAAACTCCAATGGAAATGTATGATGCCCTAGGAAGAATGTATGAGGGAAAGAACATCAATAGGAAAATGAACCTAAGAAATTAGTTGAAGAGTACCAAGATGAACAAAGGAGAATCCATTCAAGACTACTTCTCAAGGGTCTCCCAAATCAAGGAGAAACTAGATGCCATTGGTGATACTCTTGATGAAGATGAACTTGTGATGACTGCTCTAAATGGCCTCACTAGACCTTGGGAGTCATTTATACAAACTATGTGTGCCAGAAAAGAAAGTATGAAGTTTGATGTAGTATGGGAGGATTGTGTTCAAGAAGAGACTAGGGTAGCCAACAGAGAAGCACTTCTCAAGGAGGATGACCAAGCATTGGCTACTCACACCAAGAGAAGAAGAATGGGTCACTTCAAGAAAGTTGACCACAAAGGATCTCAACACTTCTCTAAATTTAAAAGGAGTAGAGGACCCAATCCAGTAAGAGATCTCTCCACAGTCTAGTGTTACAATTGTCTTAAACTAGGACACATTGCCAGATCTTGTCCTTCACAAAAGAAGAAGAAGTTTGTACAAAAAAGACACCATGCACATATGGAAGAAGATGATAGTGAAGAAGAAGAAGAAGAAGAAGAGGAAGAGGAAAGGCCTCGAAGGAAAAGATCTAAAGTAAAGAAAGAAGCTCCAGAAGAATATGTCCTATTCTCTGCACTCTCTGGATCTGTATCTCCTGGAGAAGACACATGGCTCATTGATAGTGGTGCTTCTAAGCACATGACAGGTCAAAGAAAGACTTTCTCAAATCTTGAAGAAAAGTCTTCTACACAAAAGGTATCTCTAGGAGATGATTACCAATATCCCATCAAGGGGATTGGTGAAGCAAGCTACAAGCTAGATTCTGGAACACCCTTGAAGATGAAAGAAATTTTATATGTGCCAGGATTGAAGAAGAACCTACTCTCTATCTCAGCACTAGATAAGAAGGGTTTTAGAGTTGCCTTCATAGATGGTCAAGTACTTATGTGGCCCAAAGGAAAATCTATTGAAGATGCAGTTGTCATTGGTGAAGAGGAAGGAGGTCTCTATAAGCTCAAGGGACATCCAGAAGTT
Organism: Larix kaempferi; assembly: GCA_027924585.1. Lineage (NCBI taxonomy): Eukaryota > Viridiplantae > Streptophyta > Pinopsida > Pinales > Pinaceae > Larix > Larix kaempferi. The sequence continues at coordinate 1,101,027 of BSBM01001166.1, read as the reverse complement.
TCCCTTGCTCATGAAACATCTAGCCCCAGTGAGCTATGGCACAGAAGATTATCCCACATTAACTATAAATCCCTACCCTATGAAAGCAAGGTGGTCATAGGTTTACCAGACTTAAAGGTTGATCATAATGGCTCATGCAAAGGATGTGAAAAAGGGAAGAGTATCAAGAACCCTTTTCCAAAAAGTGAAACAAAGACTAAGAACATTTTGGAGCTAATACATTCAGATGTATGTGGACCAATGCCCACCACTTCCCTAAGTGGTTTTGAATACTATCTCTCATTCATTGATAATTATTCAAGGAAGACATGGATATACTTTCTAAAAGGTAAGAATGAAGTTTTTTGGAAAATTCAAAGAGTTCAAGGCCTTAACAGAAAATCTCTCAGAAAAGAAAATCAAGATTCTCAGAACAGATAATGGGGGAGAATATACTTCAAAGGACTTTGAAGACTTTTGTAAGGAATATGGAATCAAGAGAAAACTAACCACTCCCTACAATCCCCAACAAAATGGGGTGGCTGAGAATAGAACCATAATGGAAGCTGTAAAAACTATGATACATGATCAAGATCTACCTATGTATTTATGGGCTGAAGCAGCTAGGACAGCAGTCTATGTGCAGAATAGACTTTCCCATAGTGCTCTCGAATTCAAAACTCTAGAAGAAGTGTTCACAGGAAAGAAGCCCGAGGTAAGTCATCTCAAAATATTTGGTTGTCCTATGTACATTCACATTCCAAAAGAAAAGAGAACCAAGTTGGATCCTTCTGGTAAGAAGGGAATATTTGTTGGATACTGTGAATCATCCAAAGCCTTCAGAATTTACATACCAGGTTTTCATCATATGGAAATAAGTAGAGATGTAACATTTGATGAAGCAGCTCTCAAGAGATCCAGGAAGTGTCAACTTGAAGAAATATATGAAGAAGATACACCTCCTAGAATCACAGAAGCTGTGCACATTCCTGAAGATGATACTCCAGAGGATCATGACATGATAGAACCACAAGAACCCCCTATTTCAGATTTATCTAGGAAAAGAAGGCCAGCATGGGCTAGAGACATTATTCAAGGAGCTGAAAGATATGGAGCTCCTGAAGGCTCCACTAGAGAAGGAAAGAAACCAAAACTAGTAACCAACTATGTAGCCTTGATGTGTGATCTTGTGGATCAACATCCTACTAGCTATGAAGAGGCAACTCAAAAGAAAGAATGGATAGAAGCAATGACAGAAGAATATCAGTCAATAATAAAAAATGATGTTTGGGATATAGTTCCCAAACCATAAGATAAAAGTGTGGTTTCTTCCAAATGGATTTTTAAGATAAAACATGTTGCAGATGGTAGCATTGAAAAATATAAGGAAAGATTTGTAGCCCGAGGATTCTCTCAGAAAGAGGGAATTGACTATGAAGAAACATTTGCACCAGTTGCTAGGTATACTTCAATTAGAACTATCATGGCACTTGCATCTATGATGAAGTGGAAACTACATCAAATGGATGTTAAGACAACTTTTCTGAATGGTGTAATTGAAGAAGAAGTGTACATAGAGCAACCAAAAGGGTTCAAGGTTAAAGATGGGAGAACTCATGTATGCAAATTGAAAAAGGCATTATATGGATTAAAGCAAGCTCCCAGAGCTTGGTACGGAAGGATTGATAATTTCTTAACAAGCATGGGCTTTACCAAGAGTAAAGCTGACCCTAATTTTTATCTTAAGGTAATGAATGATGAACCAGTTATACTACTATTATATGTAGATGATCTATTTCTAACCGGAAATGAGAAACAGATTATTGAATGCAAGAAGAAGCTTTCTTCAGAATTCGAGATGAAAGATCTCAGATTAATGCACTACTTATTAGGTCTAGAAGTATGGCAAGAACCAAAAGGAATCTTTCTAAATCAAGGTAAGTATGTTGTGGAGATTCTAAAAAGATTTGATGTGTTGGAGTGTAAAGCCATGGCCACTCCCATGGACTCCAACTTGAAGTTATTAATTAATGACACATCAAAATTAGTGGACATAACTCTATATAGACAAATCATTGGGTCTTTAATGTATTTAACAAATACTAGGCCAGATATATGCTTTGCCGTAAATACCCTGAGTCAGTATCTAGTAGAACCCAGAAAGGTTCACTTAATAGCTGCAAAGCATGTGATGAGGTACCTAAAGGGTACTTTAGATTTTGGTCTATAGAAATCATGAACTCAATTTACATGGTTACTCAGACTCTGATTGGGCAGGAAGTATCTCAGACAGAAAGAGTACATCAGGTGGATGCTATGGTCTTGGTTCTGCCATGATCTCATGGTTCAGCAAGAAACAATCCAGTGTGGCTCTCAGTACTGTTGAAGCAGAATACATAGCTTCCTGCTCCACTAGCTGTGAAGCAGTATGGCGTCGAAAACTATTATCTGGAATATTTGATTTAGAGATGGATCCCACTATGATCATGTGTGACAATCAAAGTTGCATCAAAATGATAGAAAATCCTGTATTCCACGATAAATCAAAACACATAGAGATCTGATACTTTTACATACGAGACATGGTGCAGAGAGGAGCTATCAAACTCGAATATATAAGTACTGAAGAACAAGTTGCTGATATATTAACCAAACCCCTGTCTCGTGTGAAATTTGAACACTTCCGAGACAAGCTTGGTGTAGCTCTAAAAGACCCTCCTTGAAAGGGGGAGTAGTATCGTCACTAATGATGAGGATACATGTTTACCACTCTTAGTTATTTATGCTTATTTAGATTTAGACTTCTTACAACACTTACACTATTTTTTTTTTTCTTTTACTTTGATGATACATGTTTTGATGATGAGGATACATGTTTTGATGATTTATGTATTGATGAGGATACATGTTTTGATGATTTATATATTGATGAGAATACATGCTTTGATGATATATGTATTATGAGGATGCACGATATATGTATATGTGCTTTGATGCATTGATGAGAATACATATTTTAGTGATGTACTTGTATGAATGAGGATACTAGTATCTATATTGATGTGGGGATTGGATCATCCCTGGACTTCGGTCCTAAAGTGAGCCGTAGACATATGTCTCCGAGAATGAAGTCCTTAGTGGACAAGTGGGGATTGGATCATCCTTGGACATAGTCCTAAATGTACGGTGAGGATTAAGTCATCCTTGGACATGGTCCTAAATGTACGGTTGAGGATTAAGTCATCCTTGGACATGGTCCTAAATGTACGGTTGAGGATTAAGTCATCCTTGGACATAGTCCTAAATGTACGGTGAGGATTAAGTCATCCTTGGACATGGTCCTAATACGGTTGAGGATTAAGTCATCCTTGGACATAGTCCTAAATGTACGGTGAGGATTAAGTCATCCTTGGACATGGTCCTAAATGTACGGTTGAGGATTAAGTCATCCTTGGACATGGTCCTAAATGTACGGTTGAGGATTAAGTCATCCTTGGACATAGTCCTAAATGTACGGCGGGGATTGGATCGTCCCCAGACTTTGGTCCTTTGAATTGAGCCGTAGGCATGAGGTCTCCAAAAATTGAATTATAGGACTATATCATCCCTGGACCTCGGTTCAAAAGGTACATGGTAGGACTGGATCATCCTTGGACCTCGGTTCAAAAGGTACATGACAGGATTGCATCATCCATGGACCTATGTCCTAAAGAGAGAAGGATTGATCATCCTGTAATATGATCGTATGATGACGATGCTGATGATCGTGTGATGACGATGCTGATGATCGTGTGATGACGATGCTGGTGATCGTGTGATGACGATGCTGATGATCGTGTGATGATGATGCTGATGATCGTGTGATGACGATGTTGATGATCGTGATATGATGATGCTGACGATCGTATGATGATGATGTTGATGATCGTATGATGACGATGCTGATAATGACGATGCTGATGATCGTGTGATGACAATAACTATGATGTTGATGTTCTAGTAACTAGTTGAGTTACTAATAATGATGTATTGAAGAAAGCTTCCGATGATATAGAGATGTATCATGTATGATGTAGATGATGACTCCTTACTCTCGCATATACTATTATAATATCCTTCTCGTTAAGGGGGAGTGTTGAATATTGTAACTTCTAAGAATATTATATTTGTACATTATTACTCCAGAGATGTTTCATCCCTCCGAAGCAATTCTATTATGTATCTGGAGATGTTTATTCCTCCGATGGTGTGTGGGAACTAGGGTTATTAGACCCACCATGTGGGGGTCGGCCCTAAGTTTATATTTTAGGGGTTATTAGACTTCTCAAGTAGATGTCGGCCCCATTAGGGTTTTTGGTCAGTTGGGATCTAGTATAAATAGAGGAGAGGAGCTCCTCATTTGACACACACTCACAACTCAGAAAAGTAGCACACTTGTGTCTAGGAGGTCTATCTGGAAGAAAAAGAAGGATGACAAGTCTTGGAGCACATCTTGTATTTTGGTTGATCATCTTATTGAGGAAAGCTTTGTTGAGTTTTCTACCCCATGAGGGTTTCCCAGGGTAATTTTTGTGTCTATCTTGTGATTATGTTTCTTTCAGTGATCTTGCTAGTCTATTTGGTTTAAAACTTAACATTTTTTGCATCTTCCCTTCATTGTTCAGAACCTCGATCTAAAACTGTTAGAGGAAATATTAACCCTAATACTTCTGATCTATGTAATGAACAATTTGTTCAAATAAATTTTGAGCATTTTCCTTTTTATCAACTTGATCATAATGATCCAACTATTAATGGAAATCAAGATCTAGGAACTTATGAAGAGCGCTTTTCATCATTTTCTAAATGTTTTAAAGGTCCTCCTTCTATAAGTAATATTCATTCTCCTTCATCTAGTCAAAAGATGGATGTTCATATATAAAGTTTTGAAGAACATAATGATTCTACTCATTTTACGAAATCTGAAAATCCTTCTTCTTCGTTTTTTGATTCTGATTGTTATGAACAGAATGAGAACCATATGTATTTAGAGGATAAGTTGGCTGAAATTGAGTTGGAATTTTAGAATATTTGTTCCAAATATGCTTTCTCTATGAATCAAATTTCAAATGAAAAGTTATTTCGATCAAATGCTTTGAAATTAAACAAATCTGATACACTTGACAAGAACAAATATCTAAAAAATGAAGTTGATCATTTACAAGATTCAAATCCTGATATTTCCTTTCAATACAATAACGATGATATACTGCTAAAGGAAACATTCCCTACTCTCGATTTTGATGAAAATATTTTGGATCGTGATCTTAATGATATCTAGTACACCTTTTATGATTCAATTTATTTATGGTTGGAACAATCATTTTTGAACAATTTCCCATATCATTTTCATTTCTTTGTAAATACGAAACTTAGTTCATTTTTTCCAAATTTTGGATATCCATTTTCAAGATTTTCATTGTTGTTCATCGTTTATTTTATCTTGCAGGTTTAAAGTTACTTAATTGGCTCCATTGGAAATTCGATTATACTTAGTCTCTGTTTATTTTAGAATAGTGTAGGAGTAGGTATAGAATAGGTTGGTTTTGATAAATTCTTCAATGGTTAGGTTGCCTTTTAAATTCTCTTCAATAAAGTATTTGTAACGAGGAACCGAATCTAAGGTGGGTTCTAGTACTGTTTGATTCCAGACATTGGAAAATGTTGTTGACACCTATCCAGTTAATCTTTTACCCCTCACAAGTCATTTTGTATAAGTCAAATTGATATTTATCTACATAGATTGATTTTGTTTATTTGCTTTTGTTTGGTTTGTTTTACTTTTGTTTATCTTTGATTTCAAAACCCCACACATGTAGCAATATTTAGTAATCAACTTATCTCTGGGTGGCAATTCCAGTTTTGGTCCTATGACTATCTGCTAGCTATGATTTTGTCCTGTATTTATAAATTGTTCAACATAGAATACACGGTTAATGACTGCGGGACCTCGAATTAATATATCTCTGCGATGTTCGTTATCTTATACATGTGTCATTTGTTAATCGAAGTTTGAGAGATAGCTGAGTTTCCATTGCCTCATGTCTCACGATTTTAGTTGTATATCATATTAACCTTGCTAGCTTGTTCTTCTCTGGATCATTTTATCATTACCTTGAGATAACATAAATTGCAAGGTGGGAGGTCTTGTCATCAAGCCTACTCATTGGGTTCATACGTGCTAAGCAGAATGACATCTTCACACCAAGCTACCACACTTGGAAGATGGCTTTCATTTTTACTGAGAGTTGGAAGATCCTATCACAAGTCGGTCCATTCATGATTAGCCTAGCACTGGTGAGTAACACTACTGATATATAATCGCCAAGCCATGGTAGTGCCTTGAAATTTTTCAACTTAATAAAATTTGAATTTCTGCATGTTTGTTTTAATACAAGATACTTGTGCATATGAGAATAGGGGGGTCTTATTACAATCCATCCCTGCCATGATCATGGGTTCAATTTGGACTGAAGCTATCAAAACATGGTTACCAAGCCATGATAGTTGCTTTCAGCACCTCAACTAAAAGACAAGGAGTCTCGTTATCGAGTTGGCTTGATCAGTTTTCGAATTATGCTTGTGAGTGGCACTGCTTATATCTTATCACCAAGTCAGGGCAGTGGTTTTATACACACAGTTATCTGATTCCAAAAAAAAAAAATGCTGCATGTAAATAATGTCTCAATAAATGAAGGTGATGTGTAATTGGGATATCCAGAAGCATTTTCAAGTATGTGCCTAGGTTCAACACAAGCAGCTTCCCATGAATACATATAGGCGAGGGGTCTCAGTTGTTTCTTCAACTCCCTTATCATATTTTCATTATTCTTAATATGATCAGACATGGATATTTATTAATTTGTGGTCCATGCTCATTAGCTATACTCTTTGTGATCATTTTGAAAATTCAGGATGAAGAAAGGAGATCTGGCTAACATGTTTTAATGTTTTCTCTAAAGCTGGTTTTCATTGCAGAGATAACTGGTTCTTCCCAGCCAGTCACCATTTGTTGTGGGCACAACAAATCCCATGCTTCACTTAAGCAAGGGAACCCCATTTCTAGATCAACGCAAAGTTATTTGGGTGAATTATCTTGTAATTATTCGATTTTGATCTTACCTCTGAAATTCTTCACCCATGCGTTTGGTCTGCTTGTTTGTAAGGGTTTGATTGTTCCTTCCAAAATGTGTTTCGGTCTGAAAAGAGCCAAAATTTTGAGTATTTTGTTGACTGTCATCATCATCCCGAAACCTGAGATTTAGAGAACCCAAAACCCGCAACCCAACAGGTGCGGATTGCGGGGATGTTGTTTTTTTAGTTTTTGTTTTGCTAATTCCGAAACCCGAACCCCGCAATGGCAGCATTCGGCTTTCGGTATTGTGGTTTTTTGTTTATTTGGTGTGTCTTCCTGAAACCCACAACTCGTAATTTCGGGATGTGGCTTTCAAGATGGTTATTTTACAGTTAATGATTCTGAAGCCCGTCGCCCGCATATTCGGTTTTCGGCTTTCGGAATGGTTACCCCTCCTCACAGTTTCACGTTCCCGAAACCCACCACCTGCATGGTCGGTTTTCAGCTTTCAGAATTTTTTTTTCCCACTTCCATTTTCGTGAACTCGCAACCCGCAAATCTGTACTTTCGAGTTTCGGCTTGCAAAACCTTTGAATAAGAGTTTCGTCAACATACTTAAACCCGATTCCTCACCCGTCGCGGTGAATCTCAGTCGTTCATTTGTTATGATCCCACGATTGGTTTTATTTTGGTAAATGTATTTAATAAGGCTTTTACCTTTTAGTTTTACATTTTTAACTGTTAAAGAAATTACGCTGCCGCATTATCATTTTACTATGGATTGCGTGTCAAGTGTCGTTTCTCAGTTCGTTGGTTATTTCAAGTAAGTCCATTGTTATCCTTACACTGCTAGCCTACAATTTTGCTATTTCTGGTTTGAATTTCATTTTATTTTTTGTATTAATCAGATATTGCAAAGTTCTTCCACCATGTCGAGAAATACACGGTCTAAATCGTCGTACAAAGACCCCCTGATCAAAAACCCAAATTTTGGTTTTCTCTCTGACACTAGTGAATGAGTTACTGAAACATACCAGATGGACTAGTCTAGGATATACACCATTTTTTATAATGATGACCTTTCCCATATCAAGAATGATAGACCAGTCTATGACAAAATTAGGGCTTCCTAAATTAACGCCATCACTGCATGCCCTACTGTCTTACCCTACACAGATGCAGTTAAATGGATAATTGAGAATGTTGATGCGAAAGACCACTCTTTTAATGACAGTACCAGTTGTCAATTGACAAGTTTTCACCCAGAGGTTTTTGTTTGAGCTTTTTCTCTGAAACCCCACATACAGACCCTCTCTATTGAGTTCATACAATCGTCCAAAACCCAGTATAATTTCGATCAAATGATTAAGTCTTGGATGCACAAGCCTAATGCTTTTATACCTAAATCGGATAACCTTTATCCTATTATCTGGTTTAAGGAACCCTTTTCCCTACTCGCAGCCATGCTCTGCCAGCTTTTCGGTCAACCCAATTGCTCCCATTTTAAAGCAGAGTGGGCACCCATAGCACATCATGTGTTACTTACAAGTGAGTCTTTTCCGTGGGCCTTTGTCTTGTCGGCTGAATAAAAAAATGCCATCCATGAATATCAGAAGGCACCAGCTCATAAGAAGACACCCTTCTTTCTATCTGCATATGTTCTAGATGTTTTCTGCTCATAGTTCCAGTACCCTAATTTGGGTTGGCATTGGACCCGTTCAGATCCACTTGTACACATCTACCATTCAACACTATGGGAAGGGAATTTTTCACCTATGATATATGACATCTATGACTGTTTTGTTGGTACCATCTATTTCAAAATCTTCCAGCAGCAACCACCTACATTCTCAGAGGATGCCAAAGCTTTTATCAACACAATGGGTGACTGGTATGTAGATGAGTACTTTTCATACATCAGAATCTGGGGGAGTGAAACAGTTCATTTGCTTCCCAGAATAGTTCCAGACAAGATGGTAATACAAGAGGTTTCTTTTCAAACTACCATTGATGGTATGTACCAGAGACTCGTAGGACCCAAGAAGAAAAATTGGCCTAAGTTTCCTTTGAATTTGGGTCAACTGGTCATCCCGACTTCAACCTGGGCTACAGTTCTAGGTGAATAGATAGCTGCTTTGAGATTAGGTGTTTCCCTGAAAAGGAAACATGATCCTAAGAAGTTCTTGGATGCACACCTAAAGCAAGTTCACATGAAGATAGACTATACACATGAGTCAATCCCTGATGATTCCATATACCAAGGGGTAGACATATTTTCTCAAGTCCTGGCCAAAGTAAAGGACTCTCAAGAACAACATGACATTCTGAAGTATTAGAAACAATTAAAGGACAGATTCCTAAGTTACAAGACCATGCAGTTGAATCTTGTTGAACAAGCAAGAAAGGACAGGGAAGAGAAAGAAGCTCAGAATTCTAACAATCCTCCTTTTCACACTAGTCATGATGGAGATAAAGGGGAAATATCTAAAAATAAAGCTAATGAAAAAGCTAAACTCATGCTACAGACATCCCATGAATCCAAGCAGCAAATGGTGCAGTTGTCATCAATGTTGGTGCAGCAATTGCTAGAACCTCCAAGGCATCCAGACAAAATTCAGCCATCGACTACACTGGATGATCACCTCTCTACTCCAAACACTCTAGAAGATGGTGAATTGGTCATAACCAAGGCTAACCCAGCTAAAAGACAGAAGGTCATGCCTTCCTCATCAAAAATTTCCATTGCAGATGTAATTGACTGTGATGAAGAAATAGTTTCACCTTCCCCAGTACCAGTAGTTGAAGAAGTCACTGGAGATATTAAGTCTGGTATTGAATTGCTAGACAACATTGATATGGATCAGTCTTTCCCTAAACAGTCAGTCTTGGAGTTCAATGCTGCCCCTGGTATCACATCATCAGCAATTGTGTTTCCATCTATTCAACCAAATTCTACTGTGCCTCTGGGAGGAACACTTCCATTTACATTATCCCACTTGTTTAATATCCTCAACAACTCCACTACTTCATTACCTGAACATTCAGTCCCTTTTTCCATTCCACCATCTATTATTGTAGAACCCCAGTCTTTGGCTATCCCTCCGCAATCATCTGCAGTTGATCCATTAATAACCTCCATTGATGCATCTTCGAAGGTTTCTCCTACACACTCACCTAGTGAAGATCAGAATCCACTTCCTCTCCCAGAAGTCAGCAATCTTGTCCTGGCTCCACTTTCTGAAGCCTTGGTCTCGCTTCCCTTCCCAGACAAAGGTGTGTCAGCTTCCGAAGTCATCATTACACCTCTAGCTACTACTCAAGTCACTCTACCTATCCCTACTTCTGCTATCACTCAAACACCTTCTTTGGTTTCCACAATTAGTGTCACTTCTGTTCTTACACAGTCCATTATAGAGTATACGGACACAGATGTGGTTCCTCTTGGAGATATCTTCTATTGTCAAGATGACAAGGTGATAGTTAAAAGAAGCAGGAAGAGGGGTGAAGCCCAAGGTGGTTTGAAAGCTCATGAACCATATCAGGTAATATGGCCCCCTACAACTAATAACCCAAGAGTTGAAGCAGTTGAAACATCATCAGCCTTAGGGGCTTTTGCCACTACTAACTGGGAATCAGTCCAGGTCTTGGACAAAGAAGTTGACATCAAGGAGAAAGAAATTAGAAACCTGAAAGAAGAATTAGCTTAAATAAGGGAACAACATTCTATTGATGTGGCTGACCTCAGCAAAACTTGGACTGAAAAAGTACAGGACCTAGAACAGAAGAATGCTACTCTTCATATTGAATTTAACCTTTTGCAGTCTCAACATTCTGTTGATCTTGTAAAGATAGCTTCTTTGGAAAAGCAGGTTGAAGATGCAATTGTAAGTGTAGCTTCCTCCAATGTTCTCAAGTTCACACCCTGTGACCTCAAAAATTTATCCCTTGAAGTGAATCAGAGTTAGCATGAATTACTGAAGAAGTTATATATTGCCTTAGATGAGATCAGGGAAAGTTTCATCAGTTTTTCTAAGATGTCTTCTACTCTTGAAGAACAAGAAGGAAAAGAGACTCCAAGCTTGTAAAGCTGAAGAAGAAATTGGTCAATGGAAATTGTATATTAAGAATGTTCCAGAGAATATCCCATTCCTTAATACTTTCCAGGTAAAGAAAGTTAAGGCATATCTGAACTCGTGGCTTGATTTGAATGAATCAGCTGAGGAAATCATTAATAAGTCACAGGACACCTGCACTAGACAATGGTATGCAGTTGATAATATCATGAATGACTTAGGTTTGCCACTCATGAATCCTATTCTGGAAGCTCTCCCACCAAAATGCAGACTTGAAGAACTCGACAGCAGATGTGAAGAATTTGCACAGAAGATTCAAGATTTGGAACAAGTCAGCATACAAGATGTAGATCGTTTGGTTAAAGAACCGGTCATCATGGAAGGGAGGATTCTCATGTACCTACATATTTGGGACAAGCTAGAGAAGCATGATATGGAGAACAATGCATGCAATGCTCAATTATCCCTTGAATCAGTCATTTTCCCAAATATAGATGAACTGTTAGATATTTATGAAAAATGACAGGATTTCTTGGATCTATAATTATATCTGATTTTGTAATCCCTATTTTGTAGAACTTCTCCTTTTGGAACTCTTATGTAAATTTAGTATATAAGGTGGAAGGTTTTCCTTAGTAAGGGGTTGGAATTTTGGAACTGCAATTCAGCAGGAGATAATACTGAAGATACTTTGTGGTCAGATTCATTGTAATTTTGGTACAAGACATCTTAATACAGTAATATTATTTTCGGATCCATCGTCTGATTATCACTTAAATTTCTTTAAGGATTCCTGATTTTATTTTCCAGGTTGTCATCCATTATGCATATGATCTCTTGTTGGATTTATAATGAATACATAGATCCGTTGTATTGGTTTTTCTGTACAACTGATGTTTGTATGAAAATATTTGATTAAATTTCATTGATTGAATACTTTCTTTATTGATTTCTGCAATTGATCACACACACACACACACACACACACACATATATATATATTCATTGTTGATTTTTCAATCAACAAAAGGATAACAGATTACATCTTGATGGTCTTAAAGCTTGGATTATTTTGTTTAATTTTCATTAAATAAATCATAATTTAAGTCAGTAAATATCTCATCTAAAGGCATTTCTGTTAAAGGTGAAAGACTGTTTGCTCTCTTACACTTCAAGGTTGATCTATATAAACTCTCAACTTTTTTCAGGTTAGAATAGATCCGACTTAAGATTAGTTTCTTTTCTAAATAGGCTAAGTTAGAATTGCTAACTGTTTTCCACACCTTTGTTTCCCTAAATTGGGAAAACTGATCTTTCAAGATCAAATCTTTTACTCATAGAGTGCCAGCGGAGGCCAAATATCCGTGGGTGATTACCACACCAAACAGCTTGAGGATAGGGTAACTCTTGCGTAGGGTTAACTGAATCCTTTGGCTAGGTTTTCATCCTCTGTTATGTGCCTTGGAACCCATTCCAACACTTTGCATTCACCCTACACAACCGAGGCATCAACAGGAAGATATTCACTTGTATATTACATGTATTACATTTGTACTTTATTGTATCCCCAACGAAGATGTATTATTCCTCCGATTGGAAGTGTCGTCATTTGTATTTGCAAGTGTCACAAGTTACATTGTAAGTGTCGTCATTTGTATTTGATGGGTTATTAGACCACCTTGGTGGGGTCGCTCCTGTATGAGTCATGTGGGTTAAAGGGTTATTAGACCACCCTAGTGGGGTAGGCCTAGTGAAAAGTGCTAATGGGTTATTAGAATCTCCTAAATTGGGGCCAACCTAGTTAGAGTTAAAATTCAAGTGAAGTAAAGTATAAATAGAGGATGTGTGATCCTCATTTAACACATTCACTCATTCGCTCACTTTGCATTAGTGAGAGAGAGGAGGAGTGTGCACAAGTGGAGGAGGAGTAGATGTTGCAGACATTTACCTTGTGGGGATTCATCTTGGTGATCTTTGTATCAGTGCTTATTCTATCTTTGAGGAATTTGTGGGGTTTTTCACCTTCTTAGTTTTCCCTGGTGAAATGCTTTGTGTCTCTTGTCTCTTGTTCCTTATGCTAGATATGTTGTACATGTTGTTCTTTCAGTTAAGATCCTAGATCATATTGAATTAAATGATGAAAAAATAACCTGGCATTAGAGCTAGCCTGAAGGAAGGCATTTTATGGCATTTATGACACTTGTTGCACTTGCGACAAATTGGAAGCTAGGGCTTGGTATAGAAAAAATAGTCATCGTGAAACTTTCACTATAAATCCGTTTTGGTGAAGGATAAGGATCTCAAATTTTTATAGGTCGAAGATAAAATTTTCATGTACCTTGTATCCAAAGGACAGCCTCAGATTCATTGTACTTTGTGAGATATGATCCGTACAATTTAGGGTTTTTGCTTCTTCCAGAATGCAGTCCTAAACAGGTGACCTAGGAAAAAAGGTCATATCTAAGGATAGGAAGCTCCAAATGGAATTCCGTAAAACGTGACAGTTAGGAAATGGACTCTAGTTTCATAGGTTTGGTTTTAGAGGCCAAATTTGAAATAGTGACACACGTCACTCCGTACATGTTCATTATACTGTTTCATCCCATAAACAGGTCACGTTGTGACACTTGTCATATCTCTCTCTCAGAGAATCCATTTGAGCTCATATCTATGGGGTTGGAAAGATAACAGGTCATTATACCACAAGACAAAGTTTCAGACCCTGAGGATCCTAAATTTCAGAGATACATTAGAAACAATATGGCATATATTTCTGTCCAAACATAATTGAATTCTGAGCACTTTCATTTTTGGTTTGTCACTGCTGCGGGAAATTAGGGTTTCGGAGAAAGTTGGAATTTCTTGAATCTAAGACCATGGCTGGATTCTCCTCATCAAAATTGAAATTTAGAGACCAAGATTGAAGTTTTTGGTTGGGTAGAACCCCGAGCTCTATCAAACCCTACTTCGGGATTTTGACTAGAAAACCAGAATTTGATAGAAGCTGCAGATCCGAAACTTTTAGAGTCATTTTTGAGGGGTCAAATTTTGGAGATTTCAAAATTGAAGTATACCAGCCTGATAATCTCATTAAGGCGCATCATTTCATCGAATCAGAAGTTTGAATTTTTGGGGTTTCTCTAACAAACCCTAATCCAGCTCTAGATCTAGCTTCAGCAAATCAAAGTGGATTGGGTTAATCCTAGAAGAGAATGAATTGGACACCTAGATAATTGAAGAAGTTCCAATTCCATAGGGAGATGAGGCTAAGGCCTTACATAAGAAGATTACAAGTAATCTCGACAGGTATGACTTGAACAGATACATGTATGTTTTGAAATCTGTTCATGATTAATTTTGTCTTCATAATGTCGAGGTTAGTACAATCTTGATTAATTTTTAGACTTGTCTTATCAGCTTAGTAAAAGTATGAATGCATGTGAATGATAGAAGACATTCATTGATTAGGTTTATGAGACTTATGATTGTACTAATGCACTATGGTGTTGTATGAGGATGATGTTGTCCGGTAACATGAAGGGTACATCAAGAAAGATAATTCAAGTTCTAGATCAAGAACATATGACCATGGTGACATGAAGACAAAGACTCATCCATGGCCATTAATCACATAGAATCTCTACTTACGAGGTATGTATAATTTGGTTCTACAATGGTTAACTTATGATATATGCAGGTTACTAGCACAAGTCATTGAAGAGAACAAGAAGACATTATGTGGGTTTGTTAAACATAACTAGCAAGCATGATAATCCAGGTATGTTTTCGCATATAAAGTTAGAATCCTACCTTGTGTTAGGATCTCATATAAGTATACTTGGTATGATTGATAATTCATGAAGTTATAAGTTTGGACAATCATGGGTTTATGCATATTATGCTTCTTAGTTTGATTAATGATATGACAAACTATAAGAGTCATATGGTCAAATAAAAATATGCATGAGTAAAAGAAGTCCTGCCTGAAACCTTGAATATTAACGCTTGTGTGTGAAATGATCATGACCATACATGATTAAGATTATTTAGAATCATAATGTTTTGATAAGTATTGATATTATACTAATGCATGCATGATTATGTATGAGATATTGGGGATGACACAATAATGACACCAGTGCACACTTAAGCATGCATAGTGGTCCAGGATGGATAGAAGTTCAAAGACATATAATCATGATGATATTATAAAGGAAGCAAAGATCAAGAGGGAGCACACTCCAGTTATTCCTGCAAGGAAGCAAAGATCAAGAGGGAGCACACTCCAGTAGTTCCTGCAAGGAAGCAAAGATTGAGAGGGAGTCCACCCAACAACCAAACAAAGATAAGTATTTGAATTGTCATTTATTATATATTTGATTACTTAAATGATGTTTTCCAGTCATGTACATGCTTATGTTCCTAGATTTAGGATGTATATTATGCATATTAGAAAAGTTGCATTAATGAACAAGATACTACTTATATGAAAGTAATGGGTAAGTGGCCTATGGTACTATACAACATTCCATTGCTACTTATCTAGAATGAAACCTCTTTGCTGACATGTTGGGAGTTGTTGGAGCCAAGGCCGCAGCTATGGTAAAAGCTACGAAAGTATGGAAGAGAAAGTGATAAATTTTGAATAAGCGCTAATTTTGGGAACAGAAGCAGACGGTGCGCAGTACGGTGCCAGATGGATAATCCCAGCGTAGATTATGGACCGGAAATCGTGGAGCTCGCGCGCACGTCAGAAGAGAATGAAGGTAGCTGAGTGGAAAGCCCAGCTACCACAATGAATGAAGAAATGGAGTAGAGGGCTCAACTACCCTCATTAAGGCTGAATACAGAAGTTATGGTTGCTCGGACCAAGGAGGAGCAACGGACCAAAGCATTAAAGGCGAAGGACAAGGCGCCCATACCCGTAAGCTGCGCCGGAAATCATGGAGCCTGCAGGAAGCAGCGACATGACTGCAAGCGGTGCCTACAGTACACCTAGCCATGTGCGTGGTTAGGGTTTTTGGGGATTACTGCTGGGAAAGGCCCACAGTTTTGTAAAGGTGCGACCGCCATGGCCACCTATATATATGCATAATTGTAAAGGGTAGATGTTAGTTAGCTAGTTAGTAAGTTGGTGGATTAGCGAGTCAGTTAGGTAAGCCTGTGAGTGAGCTAGCTAAGATAGTAGATACTAGATGTAAGAAGTATTGATCGAGTTGATCATCTTCTGTTACGATCTTGTTGATTGTTTTCTACCGTGTTGCTAGAAAACAGGAGTTGGAGATGGTTAGCAGTGAAGCTAATCCTTGAGCTGCAGACAGTCGGAGTCGACGTCTGAACTATTGTAATCTCTGGAGAGGAAGAGACTAGATCGAGAGAAGGGCTCCCAGCTGTGTGCATGGAGTTTCCTGGAAAGATCTAAGGCTGCAGCTGTGTGCGCAGCATATTGTATAATCTATCATTTTCTGGTTAATATAACACTCCCATGGACGTGGTTTTCCTCGAGGAGATGAACTTCATACTTCTTCTTGTCATAATGCGGTGTTGAATGAGTGCCTGTTTAGTTCATTACTTATGTATACATGAATCGTGCAATATCTTTATAAGTGTTTAGTGAGTTCGTGAAGTTCCCTGTCACTGTAATTGTTAAGTGGCGAAGAAGAAGAAGTGAACGCTGTCGCCGCAGCGACAAGGGAATCCATTGCTGCGACGGGCGCGCTAGCGAAACGACGCATAGAATATCGGCGTAGAGGATCATTGGTCCTAGCGCAGGAGTGGAAGTACCGCGCATCTAAGCTGCTGAGCAGGAGCTTGAGCGCTGCCGCGCTCATGAGTCTGAAGAAGGGTCAGACATTCACCTTAGAGGAATCGTCAAGGAGGAAAGAGCAGTCTCCGCGTCGCCTAGGTTAAGGAAACCTGATTCCTTAGCCTCCCCATAGCCACTTCGGGTGAGACCTCGAGCTGCCGCGCAGCTCGTTGCCGAGAGGGCCAGTGCGCCAAGGGGTTTTGTTGCTGCGCTTCATTAAAACCCGGGTCTATCCAAAAAGCAGCCAACAAATGGTTTCGTTGCCTTATGACTTCTTAATCACGTCACTTCCGCTGCTTTGAACCCTGTTGTTGAGCCAACAAATGGTTCCGTTTCCTTATGACTTCTTAATCACGTCACTTCCGCTGCTTTGAACCCTGTTGTTGAGCCAACAAATGGTTCCGTTGCCGCGTGACTGAGACTTGTTATTGCAGCGACACGCGAGATTGAGGCGAAACCCAGAGAAAGAAGGAGCCAACAAATGGTTCTGTTGCCCTGAGACTTGCTTAGCTAACAAATGTGTTACTGGAATCCTACAGTTAAAGAAATTGAAGACTGGTTTGATTTAAAAGCTAAAGAGTTCGCTGAACAAGAAAATCGAAGCTCTAGGCTCCAGACAGAAGACTGGTTGCAGAAGTATATTTATACTGATCTTCACGAAATTTTCTTTGTCACATTTGCATTTGAATTGCATGCTTGGATAGCCAAGTTAGTAGACACTACACCCACTGTGTATGTGGATCGACCCATCGCTTGGACGCCTGAGCTAATCAATATTTTGAAGCGAATAGACAATCCCGTGTCCCGTGCAGTAGACTTTTGGTTGAATAGTCTACTGGAAGGTTTCATCACTGAGTTTGCAGTGGATACAAGAAAGAGTTTCATTGAAGCTGAGAGGAGTTTCTTTCAAGCACATAGAGGTAAGTTCCTAAATTCTTTGAACTTATGGATTAAAATGCTTCTGTATGAAAAAGCAAAACTATGTATAGCTTCAGATGAATAGCATAGACAAGTAATGTCCGTAGACTCTGATAGTGACCCTGAAGTTATTGGTTGCACTCGTAGTGGAAAACGGTATAAAGTAGGCCTTGACCAACATTCTTTTGAGTCAAGCCCAGAAGACAGTCAAGTTCCTAGAGCAAGCCACATACAAAGACAAGGGAGCGCTCATATCCCTTACCACCCTTTTACACCACAAAAGCCAGACGAAGCTCAGCATAACCCCGCAGTAACACCCTCTAGTAGCCCACACGGTACTTCTAGTACCTCTGTGCCACCTTTGTTCAACCAACCCAGAAGAACTGCTACAGCACCTCCACCTCAACCTAGCGCAAGAAAGATGGGTGATGACATGAAACTACCAACTTTTAAAGGAACAGGGATAGAATACCCTGAGCAACACTGGTTCCTATGTGAAGCCATTTGGACAATTAAGCAAATTAACGATGATGCTGTTAAACTGGTCCAGTTAGCAACCACACTAAGAGAAAGAGCCTTAACTTGGTTCATGAAATACTCAGCAGCACAGAATAGAACGCTTGCTGAGGTAAGAAATGCAATGATTAGAGAATTCAAGAAACCTAAATCAGAATCACAGTGCATAACAGAGCTCAAAGACATAAAACAGTTACCTACAGAGTCAGTATGGGACTTTGACCAAAAGTTCAAAGCCTTGATAGATCAATTAAGCTTTGAGTTTGCACCACAACAGCATAAGGAATGGTTCATTGCTGCGCTGCTTCCACACATTTGACTTCCTCTTATGCAACAGAATCTCACTACTCGGGAACAAGCTCTAGAGATGGCTATGAAACTAGAAGCTTCACCAATTGCTGGAACAAGCAACGATGTTGCACAGTTGCAGAACCAATTAGCAAACTTAACCTTGCAAGTGCATGATATTAAGAAAGGCAAGGATGCTAAGGAGGAGATATGGTGTGCAAAATGTAAAGCACAAGGTCATTCAAAGGACCATTGTCCCGTTTTCATAGAGTATATTGCAACTGGAGCACCTAACCCTTTACCACAGGCACAGGGACCTTGGTGTGAAATCTGTAGAACTAGAGGTCATAGACCACAAGAATGTCACTTACTTCAGAAATATGTACAAACTCCAAAGAACTTATATTGTAATTTCTGTAAATCAGTAGGCCATGATGAGAACAATTGTAGAGCATATGATCTTAGGATAGAAAGAAAGCAAGATGTTTATAGAGTACAATCAGAGACACAAGGACCCACAGTAGGTCCACAGTATGACCAAACTCGCGATGGCCGAACAGGAAATTATAGAGGCCGCGGACGCGCAACAAATTTTGGCCGCGGAAGAGGCCAGATCACTTGTTATAATTGTGGAGCGCAAGGTCATTTTGCAAGAGATTGCCAAAACCCTACAACCCTTTGCATATATTGCAAATCTTATGATCATATCATTGAAGAATGCCCTCAGTTGATGGCTAATATGCAAGCAAAGACGCCACAGGTCAACCAGAATATTCAATTGATTGGAGCAGAAAAAATGGAACCAGACCGTACAGTTAATATCGTGACGCGCAGTGGAACAACCACTGGTGCGCCAGAGTCGGGAACTGGAAAGCAAGCGACGCAATGGGTGCACCGCGCTAATATTAAACCAGCCCCACTTAATCTACAGAAGCAAAAAGAAGCATTCAAGCAAGCCCAAGAGTATTTCAGAGATCCCAGAGCTTCAAGTTCTGTCGCAACTCCGCATAAAGATATTAGATCGCAAATCCTAAGACAAGACAACCTGGTACAAGAATAGGCCACTACATCCGGAAGGCCTGATGAAGAAGATGCACTAGGCACTGTCCATACTTTTCTAAGAAACTGCTTAAAGTTGTTGCGCAATGAAAAAGCAACTATGGAACTTCAACACCTATTGGATAAATGTCAACAAGTTGCTTCGACGAACACGCCGCAGCGTGCTGTTCACCAGATTGGGAGTCACACTAGAACTGGAAAAGAGATGAGGCTCACAGCACAGATTGGAGCATTTGAGATGGACGAAGTTATTTTAGATTTGGGCTCAGAAGTTAATGTTCTCACCATGCAGACATGGGAACAGATGGGAAGCCCTCAACTTACAAGATCCCCCATCCAGCTAAGACTCGCGAACCAGCAACGAGCCTCTCCATTAGGCAGATTACCCAATGTACCTATTGATATCGAGGGAGTAAGAAGTTCTGCAGACTTTGAAGTAATCAAAATTCTGGATGATAGTAGACCTTACCCAGCACTTTTAGGTATAGACTGGGCATTTGATAATTTGGCTGTCATTAATTTGAAGAAAAGACAGATGACCTTCGAGGATGACCAGATTAGGGTCATTGCACCGCTTGATCCTATTCAAGGACCACGATATATAGAACCCATTCGGGTGGAAGAAGAAGCGCGCCACATGGAAAGTTTGTATCAGATGACTGCTAGTCATAATGACTATGTCAATCCCACAGCAGATGGCCATATCAGCTGGCGATGCGATAGCTCGTGCACATCAGACTCAGATGCAGGATTGGAAAATTGGCAGAATCGCTTACATGAGGTTTCTACAAGACATTGCGCCATGATGACTAAATCCATTCGATGGATTGGCACAGAATTGACTGACACTCCAATTTTTGATGGTTTAATTGAAGTAAGCAAATTCATATAGGCATATGAACAACAGCTTCCAGAACAGCAGCGCATACAGGCATTAGATGTATCATTGCGCACTACACTCGCAAGATGGTGGGGTGCGTATAAAGAGAATATTCACACATGGCAAGACTATCGCAGATTGATACTGCACAGATTCCAGGACACTACAGCAGAAGTGTCGCGCAAATATGACGGACAGAGTGACCCTGGGTCACACATTGAAGCATGCATTCAACAATGGTCGGATATTCCGGACGATGAGTGGGTTCACCTATTCATCCACACATTGGACACAGTTCCAAGGAACTGGTACACTAAAACAGAATTGCGCAGAGGCACTCTTACTTGGCCTCTTATGATAGAAAGTTTTCAACTTACCTTCAGCTTTGAGTCAGAGCATCCAAGTATTGATCAGGATTTGAAGTGTATTAAAAAGAAGGTATTTGAACCATGTCTATTACCAGAATATTCCCAACCGGATTGGTCTGTTCAGATAGAACATGCCCTGGAGTGCTATAATTTCACCGCTGGAGAAGAGGAGGATGATCCTCGCAACATCAATATCCCAGAATCAGAAGGGACGTGCAATGTTGAAGGTCCTCAGCTTGATATCCCTGCCATTACAGAACACATCAAGCTCAAAAAGGTTAACATTGGTACAGAAGCCGAACCCAAGTTTGCTTCTATAGGAGACTATTGGGATGATGAAACTGTTGGGCATATTTCAGATCTATTACGTGGCTACCAGGATATCTTTCCTACCAAGTTCACAGAAATGAAAGGCATCCTAGGAGACTTAGGAGTGATGCACATACCTCTGAAAGCAGATGCCAAGCCAGTAAAGCAGCACCCATACAGGTTGAACCCGCGCTATAAAGAAAAAGTCAAAGAAGAAATTGACAAGATGTTCGCAGGAGGTATTATTGAGCCAGTAGAAGAAAGCGATTGGATTAGCCCTATGGTTGTACAAGAGAAGAAGACAAAAGGTGAAATAAGAATTTGCGTGGACTTGCGCAAACTCAATGACGCATCAGCGCATGATCCATTTCCTACTCCCTTTACAGATGAAGTGCTTGATAATGTTGGAGGGAAAGAGGCTTACTCCTTCACTGATGGATTTTCGGGATACCATCAGATCAGAATCCATCCAGAAGATCGCCATAAGACTACTTTTGTGACTGAATGGGGATCATTCCAGTATACGGTAATGCCCTTTGGTCTTAAAAACGCTCCTGCTATCTTCTCTAGAGTCGTTGTTGCTGTTTTTAAAGAATTCATCCATAAGTTTTTAGAAGTCTATTTTGATGACTGGACTGTATTTGGTTTATTAAAAAATCATATAGGGAATCTGCGAATGATGTTAGAAAAATGTAGACAGCACCAGATTTCCCTTAACTTAAAAAAATGTATCTTCTGTGCTCCTTTTGGTATTTTGTTGGGTCACATTGTATGCAGACAAGGACTCCTGATGGATCCTGCGAAGGTTGCCATCATTGCTAATTTACCTGCGCCCAACTCAGTCAAGCAATTGCGCACTACATTGGGACATACAGGATACTACAGAAAATTTATCAAAGGTTATGCAAAGATCACAGCACCTATGGAAAGATTGCTGAAAAAGGATTCGAAATTCCAATGGACAGAAGAATGCCAACAGAGCTTGGACACACTGAAAGACAAGATGATCAGTGTGCCAATTCTAGTTTTCCCAGACTGGAATAAACCCTTTCATGTTCATGTCGATGCTTCTTCCATAGCATTGGGGGTCGTACTTACACAACCGGGAGAAGGAGGTATCGATCACCCCATTGCTTACTCTAGCCGGAAGCTGTCCACAGCCGAGAAGAACTACACTACTACAGAAAGAGAAGGACTAGCTATGGTGTACGCCCTACAGAAGTTCAGACACTACTTACTGGGCGCACATTTTAAAATGTATACTGACCATTCTGCTTTGAAATACTTGGTCAATAAGCCAGTGTTAGGGGGAAGAATTTGCAGATGGCTACTGCTCTTTCAAGAATATGATTTTGAGGTTATTGTAAATCCAGGTAGATTGAATGCAGGACCTGACCACTTATCTAGGATCGAGTCAGGAGAAGAACCTACAAATCTGGAGGACAATCTGCCTGATGCACAGCTATTTTTTGTTCAAGCAGCATATGAATATTATTCTGATATCCTTGAGTTTCTCACCACCGGACAAGCGCCAGTTGAGTTTACAATCCAGCAGAAGAAACAACTTATCGTCAAAGCCGCAGACTTCACTTTGATAGCCGGCCAGCTCTATAAGTTGGGCCCCGATGAAGTCTTGCGTAGATGTATTTTACCGCATGAAAAGAACTCTATCATTGCAGAAGCGCACTCAGGCACCGCAGGAGGCCATTGCGCAGGAAAGCCGACTGCTCAGAAGATCTTAGCCGCAAGTCTTTGGTGGCCAACATTGCATAAGGATACTAAGGAATTCTGCAAATGTTGCGATGTGTGCCAGCGAATAGGAAAACCTTCAAGAAGAGATGAGATGCCGCTAAGACCTCAGATAACACTGAGTGCTTTTGATAAATGGGCCATTTATTTTGTAGGCCCTATCAACCCACCAGGAAAGAGAACCGGCGCAAGATACATCATTACAGCTACTGAATACCTCACCCGATGGGCTGAGGCTAAGCCAGTTAAGAATTGCGACGCTGCCACTGCCGCGCAGTTCATTTTTGAGAACATTATCACTAGGTTTGGATGCCCATTGATTCTAATGAGTGATCAGGGTACACATTTCCTCAATGAGACTATAGAATCCCTTACTGAGGAATTCCAAATTAGTCACCATAAGAGTACACCCTACCACCCTCAAGCTAATGGCACGGTGGAGGCATTCAATAAAATTCTTGAGAATGCCCTGACGAAGATCTGTAATCAACAAAGAGTTGATTGGGACCTTAGAGTTACAGCTGTATTATGGGCTTACAGAACCACATGCAAGAAATTAACAAGCCACACACCTTTCAGTTTGGTGTATGGACAAGAAGCAGTTATGCCTATGGAATACATTATTCCCAGTCTCAGAATTGCGCAAATTACAGAAATGACAGATACGGATACCATGAGTGAAAAACTTTCACAATTGCTTGCCTTAGAGGAAGACAGACTCTTAGCCGGATTCCATCAACAGGTACAGAAGGCAAGACAGAAAGCTTGGCATGACAGGCATATTAAGAATAAAGTCTTTCAGGAACGTGACTTGGTACTCCTCTATGATAGTAAATTCATCAAGTTTCCAGGCAAGTTTCGTGTACACTGGTTAGGCCCTTTTCAGGTGATAAAAATAACAGAAGGAGGAGCAGTTCAGCTTGCGAAGCTGAATGGAGAAGTACTGCCTACAAAGATCAACGGGAGTCGGCTCAAGCTTTACCGCGACGGCCACTCCGCCCTGTCGACTTAAATAGCTGCTCAAAGAAATGTAGATGTCCAGTGTAGTTGAAAGAGGCATCGCATTATCAGTCTACACGGAATTTGCGAGACACTCAGTCTCCGGCTTCCCGCGCAGTTCCTAGAAACATCCGCGCATATCGAATAGAAATTTGGGATTGAGCGAGCTTATATTTGCGCTCTTGTGAGGTTCTCGCCGGACCGTTGAACCGTCGCTCTTGCGTAGTTCCCTGTGATAATTTGCCGCTTGAAGAAGTTCTTGTTGTGGACCCCTCTATATGCAAAGTTTCCTAAGCTGAAATGACCCGCCGAAAAATTTGAATTACCGCAGTTATGTAGCCGCGTCTGAGAATAAATGAAGGATAAGCCCGCCATTTAAGTATAGCCGCTCTGACAGATTTGGCTTGATCTCCGTAAGATTTGCATTTAAATCATGCGCCGAAAGCGTTAGCCTCTCCCGGAAGCCTGTCAGAGCCCGTCCATCACAATAAATGCACCGCAAACGTGAAGGGGATAGAAGGGTTGTCAACTCATGCATAGCCTCCTATAGCTACTAACCCCACTTGCCCGCATTTACTATCACCTTTGGCTATAAATACGCCACACTTGTATATTTTTGGGTTACTTTTCTCGAGCTGCATAAGTCTTGTTTGAGAATCTAAGCCATTGTTTTCAGAGCCGAGTTGTGCAGAGTGCTTCCTTTGTTGTCAGCGTCCATATCCCACGCTGTTCCGCTGTTCCTGTCCACGTTCTTGTTATCTATACCCGTTCACGACGGAGAACCTGTCGACTGAAGAAGTTGTTCACCAATTCCTATGCCGAGGCCTAGATTTCGGCATGACTACCCCCGTGACGGCCTCGACTTATGTACACCCTGGTTATCAGGATCCCAGACAATCTCCGGCCACAAGAGCGCCTCAGCCACAGCCAGAAGAGCCCGTTCCAGAGCCGTTGGCCACTATGGTGAATTATATTCCGCCGCGTCCAGACGATGCACCAGAGGTGCATATTCCGAAGAATGCAAAGTATCCGCTTCCGTTACCTCCACTACCGGCTGGTGTGCGAATAGAAGGGTCCTTGCTCGGACACCTTCCACTGGTCAAGTTCTCTGATTTCAACCTGGGAGACTATAAAACATATCCTCAGTTCGCGCTAGACCGATATCTGACGGTAGTGCATAATCCCACCAGAAAGGTTGACGAATTCATCCCGAAGGGATTTGCAGCAAATCTTGAGCGCCCTGGACTCCTGAACCTGTTAAAGCTACCGCATTTCGGGCGTAGCAATGAAGTGAATGCAGTTGTTAAGACAATGCTATCCTGCGTTCATGGAGGTTACCTTTGGCTGGGGAGGCCAATCAATTTAAATGTCGATTTGATCCACCTTATTACCGGCCTATCTAAGGTTGGTAAAGATCCCAATATTCATTTTGTGGGAAAAGACAAGGATAGAAAATTGGCTGCACAACTGGTGCAGAAATACAACCTTACAAGAGGAGGTCGGGCTTATGACCTCACTATAGTAGAAGACGAAGCACTTAGATTTACAGGAAGTCTGCTTGCAGGCAGACTTCTCACAAAGTGCAGACCGAAGGAAGTTACTGGAGCTGTCGTGGAACTCGCCATCGCAGCTGCGGAGGGAGAACAGTACAACTGGTCCCTCTTCCTCCTCAATTCTTTTTTGGAAGACTGCCAGAACGTCCAAGACAACCCCGGTCAGTTGTTCCATTTTTCTTGGCTTTTAATTTTATGTGCTCTCGTCGGGTGGAAGGAGCCCCCGAACACTCAATTCCTCCCGCGCCGCGCAGGAGAACCTGCCGGAATCCGCTATGTTAACCTTTGGGAGTCTCCTAATCCCGCAAAACGCAAGATGAACCACGCTGTATTTTGTGAATACTACTATCTCCTCGGAGACACCATTCAGGAAATGCCAAGGCTGAGTGAGGAGACAACGAGAATATATGACGGAAAGTTGGCCTTTACTGCCGACTTACATCAACTTTACCTCCGTCCCTGTGGCATTCAAGAGGAATGGGCCGTAGGCCTTTACAGGATGACCACCGAAGATGTCGAAGAAACTATCAAGTCTTGGTCGGATGAATGGAGGGAAGCCGCCGACATCGCATCCACGATGCCACCCACCGCTGCGCAAGAGAAGGATAAGGGCAAGGAAGCCCCTGAGCAAAGAAGTGATGAAGGCTCGACAGAGCCAGCAACCAAGAAACAAAAGGTGTCGCATCCCTCTGAGGCCATTCCCTTGGGGATCGACCAGTATTTGAAAGAGTAATTTCGCGAGCTGCGCACCACGCACGCTCACATCAGAAGTGCTCTAGATCTGCAATTTGTGGAATTAAAGGGCCTCGCAGGAAGGATTGCGCAGACCCATGCACCAGCATCTACTTCACAGGCACCACAAGTAATTCCAAGTACCGAACGAGTTGAAGAACTTATAGAAAGGCATACTGTCATGCATATTCTGCCTACCAGCATGACACTCCCAGATCCGCTAGCTGCACTACAGGTAAGCGCAGTTGGGCCCGTTGAAATAAATTTGTCTCTAATTCCTATAGAGACTCTACAGCTAGTACATGAGAAAGTTTCTCTTGAGTTGAGAGCTAGAGAGCTCTCTACATTCCAGGAAAATCAACGACTACAATTGCAGGAGATAGAGCTGAAGGCAAGCCATAAGAATATCTCCGAGAAACTTGCACTTTATGAGGCGCAAGACATCGGCATCAGAAACGCAGTGGATGAGATTGCCCAGGAGTTGCCAGCTTGCGAGATTCAACCAGACCTCCCTCTGGTTCAGAAAGTTCAAATTATTGGAGGAAGGGTGAAAACCCTGGAGCATGAAATAGTTGCTATGGCTGAGGGCCATAGAACCTAGATTGCCGAGCTGGAAGCTCGTGTTGCTGCGTAGTTTACAGATGATGCGCAGGAACAATTTGAAGTGCTGAGCAGAGCTTCCACACAAATGAAAGACAAAATACAGGAAGCCGAGAACCTGATGAGCCAAGCTATGGAAGCTTGGACTGAGCTTGAGAAGCTCCCTTTTAAAGTTGGTCTTTTGGAACAGGTGCAAGCCGCAGAACAGTCCCTCACTGTTCTGACTGAAGAAGCTAAGGCCTTAGCAGGCTTAGCAAAAATGAAGAAAATGAGTGAAGTGTGCAGAGTGCAACAGCAACTGCACAAGCTCAGAACTGAAGATGAGAAGCTCACCAACAGCATTCAGCCATTTATGGATGAGTATGCTGACATCGTTGGCCAAGTCGAGGCAAAAATCAAAGAAATTGTTGAATCCCAACAGGTGATTGATGCCATAACTAAAGAAGAAGCCACTGCAGAAATGGTGCAAACAGCTGTGGAGTGTGTCGATGAATTGGACTCCGCTATTGCGCAGTGGAAGAAAACATTCGCGGAGACCCAAGCAAAAGCAGATGCGCAAGTAAAGCGACCATGTGCTAGTGTGAGTGGCTCGAGGGAGAGCCACAAGTAAGTGTTAGGGGCCTGTTGGAGCCAAGGCCGCAGCTATGGTAAAAGCTGTGAATTTTGAGGAAAAAGCACAAGTATGGAAGAGAAAGTGATAAATTTTGAATAAGCGCCAATTTTGGGAACAGAAGCAGACGGTGCGCAGTACAGTGCCAGATGGATAATCTCAGCGTAGATTACGGACCGGAAATCGCAGAGCTCGCGCGCACGTCAGAAGAGAATGAAGGTAGCTGAGTGGAAAGCCCAGCTACCACAATGAATGAAGCAATGGAGTAGAGGGCTCAGCTACCCTCATTAAGGCTGAATACAGAAGTTATGGTTGCTCGGACCAAGGAGGAGCAACGGACCAAAGCATTAAAGGCGAAGGACAAGGCGCCCATACCCATAAGCTGTGCCGAAAATCATGGAGCTTGCAGGAAGCGGCAACATGACTGCAAGCGGCGCCTACAGTACACCTAGCCATGTGCATGGTTAGGGTTTTTGGGGATTACTGCTGGGAAAGGCCCACAGTTTTGTAAAGGTGTGACCTCCATGGCCACCTATATATATGCATAATTGTAAAGGGTAGATGTTAGTTAGCTAGTTAGTAAGTTGGTGGATTAGCGAGTCAGTTAGCTAAGCCTGTGAGTGAGCTAGCTAAGATAGTAGATACTAGATGTAAGAAGGATTGATCGAGTTGATCATCTTCTGTTACGATCTTGTTGATTGTTTTCTACCGTGTTGCTAGAAAACAGGAGTTAGAGCTGGTTAGCAGTGAAGCTAATCCTTGAGCTGCAGACAGTCGGAGTCGACGTCTGAACTATTGTAATCTCTGGAGAGGAAGAGACTAGATCGAGAGAAGGGCTCCCAGCTGTGTGCATGGAGTTTCCTGGAAAGATCTAAGGCTGCAGCTGTGTGCGCAGCATATTGTATAATCTATCATTTTCTGGTTAATATAACACTCCCGTGGACGTGGTTTTCCTCGAGGAGATGAACTTCATACTTCTTCTTGTCATAATGCGGTGTTGAATGACTGCCTGTTTAGTTCATTACTTATGTATACATGAATCGTGCAATATCTTTATAAGTGTTTAGTGAGTTCGTGAAGTTCCCTGTCACTGTAATTGTTAAGTGGCGAAGAAGAAGAAGTGAACGTTGTCGCCGCAGCGACAAGGGAATCCATTGCTGCGACGGGCGCGCTAGCGAAACGACGCATAGAATATTGGCGCAGAGGATCATTGGTCCTAGCGTAGGAGTGGAAGTACCGCGCATCTAAGCTGCTGAGCAGGAGCTTGAGCGCTGCCGCGCTCATGAGTCTGAGAAGGGTCAGACATTCACCTTAGAGGAATCGTCGAGGAGGAAAGAGCAGTCTCCACGTCACCTAGGTTAAGGAAACCTGATTCCTGAGCCTCCCCATAGCCACTTCGGGTGAGACCTCGAGCTGCCGCGCAGCTCGTTGCCGAGAGGGCCAGTGCACCAAGGGGTTTTGTTGCTGCGCTTCATTAAAACCCGGGTCTGTCCAAAAAGCAGCCAACAGGAGTTGTGCACACTCTTAACAAATGTTCTGGTAGAGATGGAAGGCATCTAGAAAGTTACAGGATATGGATAAATGTTGTATTGAAGCATTGGCTAAGAGAATTACATGACTGTATGACATACATTCTTATGTGTAAGAATTTTTTTTTGAAAAGCTATGAGAAGTTTCTAATCATGCAATTGAATTTGACTTATACGAAAGATTGTGTATAATCACCTACAAAAGAAGGACAACGACATTTGTTCCAGTGACGAAATTCAGGAAAACTAACTATTGAAGATATTGAAGAATCTGAAGTTCCTAGGATCAGGAATGCAGTAATGGAAGGATGCCATGATCGAGGAATAGAAATAAATTATGAAGAATGATGTTTGGGATGTGGTCCCAACACCAAAAGGGAAGTCTATTGTGACTTCCAAGTAGATCTAAAAGATCAAGCATGTTGTAGATAGTAGCATAGAGAAATACAGGTCAAGTGATGAAGTAGAATATACACCATATGAATGCCAAGACAACTTTCTTGAATGGTTTAGTCGAAAAGGAAGTGGAGTAACCACTCAGATTTTAGACACATGACAGGGAGTCACATGTGTGCGAATTGAAGAAAGCATTGTATGGTTTGAAATAAGAACCCAAGACATGGTACGACAGGATAGACAGCTTCCTAACTAGTTTGGGCTTTACCAAGAGTAAAGCAGATTCCAACCTTTACTACAAGGTTGAGGAAGGCAATCCAGTGACACTCCTACTATATGTAGATGACCTGTTTGTGACAGGTGAGATTGGGTTGATTGTTGATATGAAGAGGAAGCTTGCTGCTGAGTTTGAGATGAAGGACTTGGGTATGATGCATTACCTTCTATGTATGGATGTGTGGCAGAGTGGAGATGGAATCTTCCTCGGACAAGGGAATTATGCAGTAGAGATCTTGAAGCAGTTCGGGATGATGGACTGCAAGGCCATGGCCACACCTATGGCATCGAACCTTAAACTATTGAGTGATGCTTCATCAAAATCGATTGATGCCATGATGTATCATTAGATGATTGGGTCCTTGATGTACTTGATGAACATGAGACCAGACACTTTCTTTGCGGTGAACACCTTGAGCTAGTTCCTGATGGATCCTAGACATGTTCACTTGATTGTTGTAAAGCATATTCTGAGGTACCTGAAGGGTACGGTTGATTATGGTCTCAAGTATGATGTGAATAAAAAGGTTAACCTGGAGGGTTATGTTGATTCAGATTGGGAAGGTAGTGCTGCAGATAGGAAGAGCACTTCGGGGTTCTGCTTCAATATGGGATCAGGTGTGATCTCTTGGTTTAGTAGGAAGCAATCCTGCATATCACTGAGTATAGTCAAATAAGAGTATGTCACAGCTTGTTTGGCTAGTTGTGAGGTAGTATGGCTAAGGAAGCTACTGTCTAATTTATTTGATCTCCACTTGGATGCTACTTGTATCTATTATGACAACCAAAGTTGTGTGAAATTGTCAAAGAACCCAGTGTTTCATCACAAGTCGAAGCATATTGAGATCAAATATCACTATAGCAGGGATATGGTGTAGAGAGGAGCAATGAAGCTCCTATATGTTGTGATGGACGAGTAGATTGCAGATGTGTTGACCAAACCATTAGCCAGAGTAAAGTTCGAGTACTTCAGAGAGAGGCTTGGTGTACTTCAGATCTAGGTTCCTTCCAAGGGGAAGTGATGAATTCGGAAGACACAGATGCACATGAAATTTTCCGACATGGTTCTAGATGTGTTCTATAAGGGTATTTCATCCTCCCCCACTCAACATGTTTTCCTCCTGGAAATGTTTCCATGAACACTACACTATTCATGAAGCACATCTCAAATATCATTGCTACCACATACATTTTCATCTCAGTCTTCCATGGAAGCCTCACAAACTGCTCAACCATCACACCATTAACCTACTACTTGATTTAGTAGTGTCTCATCTTGACATGCAACTATCCATTGCTATCCCCTATAAGCTGAACCAGTTGGGTATTCACTCCCAACTATCATGCTCAACTCTATGAGAATGAACCCTCGTTCCCAATATAGCCAAACCCTTCCACAATTCGATCATCTGAGCAACTCTGCTAAAACAAGGCAAAGCTAATAACCTTGCCTCAAAAATTTCTAAGGAACAATATTTAGCTCCAAGCCAAACCATCCAAGTGTTGTGGATTCCATACTTACTTCTATTTTGATACTTGATCTCCCAACATGTTTTATGCACGTCCACACACACATCTTGGTCCAAAGATAAGGCATACTTTCTTACCTCAAACACCACAAAAGCACCACTATTTCTTCTGTCATCCATAGCTCCCTCTGCAAGGTATACTAGAACCACTATCAATATTCCATGCCCATGCAAAGTAGAAGAGTGCACGACCAAAGAAGGTCCTATGTCTTATACTTCTACTACATCACTTCCATGCAACAAAGAAAATGGTTGGGTTTAATGCCTACTACACCCCATGGTACCAACATCAATGGCATAGACAATCACACACCAGAGTTCCATCAACTCACTATTGTGATCTTCCACCTATACAAACCTCTATACAGAGAATGCTAGACTTATTTCTTCATGACTAATTGCCCACTACTTGGATTTATCGCAATCACTTAGTCTATGCATTGTCTCCTTGGGAAGCTCTAGCTCAAAGCGAGCACCTCTCAAGTCCACTCAACCACACATTAATCACATGGCTTATTGTTGTAAGCCCCTTGTCCAGTCATTTCCAACTGCATGCTACTTCTTCCATGGATCTTCACAAGCTCATCTGCAGCACCCAAGTTCTCTTGGTGGAGCTTACTCCCTAGTTCCTTCTACAACTGGATTTGGATACAACAATCCAGGCTATCTACACAATCCGATGTCCAACAACAACTAAATTTTCAAACCACTCCTACCACAATGGACTTGAACTGTTGGTGCTTCTAAAGGTTAGGGAAATTCCTACTCAACTTGCCTCTTCTATAATCGTTCAACATCCTAAGTCTCGTATATGCCTCATCCAAGCCTTAACAAAAATGATACTCCAACCAGGCTTCCCAACACTTTGCAAATTCATGACAACCTACGTTCTTTGCTTCCTTGCGGTCAAATGAGTGCTCCTTGCACCAACTCGTATTGTCTTCCCTGCACGTGTGTTGAGTATTGAGGCCTTCTCACCTTTCGTCTTACATAAGTTGAGTATGGACGCACTTTTTGTCAGCGAATTTGTCATGGAATTGCCTTGGAACCTTAAGTAATGCATCCCAACGCACCCTATGCCACACCATTGGAAATGGTGCTCAATGTAGGGTCATTACAATCTCCCCCACTTAAATATGTTGATGTCCTCATCAACATGGCCCCATTGGCACATCCAATTAAACAGGCTTGGGTGGTGAAGAGACACTTCCACATATGTTGATAACCGAAGAGGCAAGTTGAGAAGGACTTGTCCAAACCTTTTTAAGTGCCAAAAATTCAAGTCCATAGTGATAGGAGTGGTTTGATAGTTCATCCTCTATTGTAAATTGGAAGGTATGGATAGAGGAGACTATTGCATCCCAAACTAGTTGTGGAAGTAACTGGGGCAGAAGCTCCACCAAGATAATTTACTTGTTGTAGATGAGCTTGTGGAGAGCTGCAGAAGAAGTAGCATGCACTCGAAAGTGACTAGATGAGGGGCTTATGAAAATAATCCATGCAGTTGATGTGCGATTGAGTGGACTTGGGAAGTGTTTTTTTTTTAGCTAAATCTTCCCAAGGAAACGATGCATGGACCAAGTGGATGCGTTAAATCCAAGTAGAGATAAGTTAGTCGTGAAGGACATAGTCTAACATTCTCTGTAAAAAGGTTTGCAGAGGTGACAGATCACAGTAGTGAGTTGATGGCACTCTACTACACGATCGTTGTTGCAGTTGGTGTTGGGACCATGGGGTGTGTTATCACATATAAAATTTAAAATTTGACCCATTTTTTATCTCTTACCAATTCTACATCAGTTTCGCCAAAGCCCCTTGTCCTTGTGTCATTCTTGCACTCAGATTTTAAAAATTTTCCATCCGTTATGTCAAGTTCCCATCACTTTAAGCCTTCATTTTAACTATTTTTCCAAAATAGTCATGTCCTCCATGAATTAAGGTTTATCTCATTATTTTATTAAGCTTAATCCCTCTTACCTTATCCAAAAGTCATATTATGAGCCCCATATGCCCAAGTCGTTACCAAAAAATGAAAAAAAGCTATTAGTAATATAAATATTATATTAATATTGAAAACCCAAAATCAATTCATATTATGATACGGTCTTTGTACAAATATCGAGTTGAATTTTGGAAAAGTAATAAATGGGAAATGAACAACCATTATGTTTTCCTTATGCTTAACCTTGTGTTATAATATTTGGCACTGAGTAAAATGAAAATATTATTTTTCATATTTTAGAAACTCAAAACCATGGGAAGCAAACCAAGAGATGGTTTTTAATAAATGGTTTTTGGATTATATTTATGAATATATTAAAGTGGGGCGAAACAAGACATGGTATCCAAAAACAATAAATTGTTTTACAGGTTGAAGAAGTATTTATGGAATTTGTTTTGGATTTAATTTATAAAATATTTTCCCATATTTTCACACTTGGAAGGAAACTATTTTCCCATATTTGAAGGCACAAAATTAGCACAAGGGTCCAGTTGTAAATTTCCACAGTATCGAAATCAATAGGTAGCAAAGATCAGTTATCAACAAACTCCAACACCTTTCAACATTTGTGACACCTTACAGCATGCTATAAATTTCTTTTATGTTTAGAAATATTAATTAGCTTTTTCGTATAGAAGATAGTAACCATCAGAATATTGTATTGGTTATATAAACCATCATTTGTAATGTAATGGGGGTTTGATTTTGGAAAGAAGAAGAAGACTATTGTGTTTTGTATTTTGTTCTGAAATTAATAGAAGATGATCAATACAGAAGTACAAAGCTTTCAATTGTAGAGATTCTTGTGCCAATATCTCCAAGTCTGCGATTTTTCCTTATGTGTATGTGCTTATCTTTATCTCAGCATTCCATTGAATGTAATATATTCTAGTATTTAACTGAAAGTAAATGGTTTGGAATTCATCTTAGATGCTCTAAATTCATAGAGTTAAATACCTCCACCCTTTCTTCTAAAGTTACATTGGAATTAACCAATTCTTTGATGCTCTAATGTAATGGATTGTTAATTCTCAATTTTTCCACCATAGTACAACAAATTTAGTGACTGAAGAGAGATTTTTATATTGATTGTTCAATAAACAGTTATTGATCATTTTGTTAGTTTCATCCCTTGACGCCATGCCCAATGGTCTCATCCTTAACCCTATCGACCATATTATAAACCCAATCACATCTCTTACTGAGGATCTGGCCATTGTGTTTCATCATATGAGATGATCTTGAAGTGACATTGGACAACAGACTCATAGAGGGATCCCCCTTTAGTTGGAAAGGCCAGTTGTGAACCTAAATATTGGTTTGATGTTACCTTGGGAGTTTTCTTCCATAGCCAAAGGACGTTTTTGAGTGATAACATTTTGGCGATGTTGCCGAGGAGTGAAGGTGAAATATTCCTGGGAGAAACAAAAAAGAAAAGCTTATTTATGATGGTGAACGGATGTCAGATAGAGAAAGGATGTGCATCATCCACTTGGAAACTCTATTTTCAGAAGAATCTAGATTTCAAAATTTTCAATGCAACTCCATTGTCCAAAGAATCAGTAGCCTAAAGGATTTCTTGGTCAATTTACTATTTTCAAGATGAATTCAACTGCAAGGTATCCTCCTATGAATCATTCACATATTCCAGTTTTTCCAAATTAGATGCCTTGTATAGATTGGCAAACATATCTGCCAAAATTCAAATATGAAGAAGGTGATGTTGTTTCTTTCCATTTGATCAAATTTCATATGCATATATATAATCTAGGGTTTAAATTACATGAAGATTTCCTTATGAAAATGTTCATGGATACCTTGGAAGGAAGGGAAACATCATGGTATGAAAAATTACCAGCTTCTAGGTTATGCTCTTTTCAAGATTTTCATACAACTTTCTATGAAAATTACAAAGAACATTACCCATCTTTTTCAAAGTGTGGAAAATGTTATGAATATTTTGAAAATTTTATATAACACATGGAAAATGAGTTTGGTGATGAAGAATTAATGGATGAATAAATCAAAAAATTTTATGAAGATTACTTTAAACATCAGGAAGAGATATTAAATGATAATTTCCATGATATCCAACAAGATCTCTTGTAGAATATAGTTAATCCCTTGGTTGAAAATGAAACAGATTAGCATTTAAATGTTGAAATTCATGTTCATTTCCCTGAGTTTGATGAATGTTTTCATATTTTAAGTGACCAAGAAAAGAATATGGATAGTCAATTAGTATTTTATGTAGTTTTGTTACCTTCCGATGTAGTCATTGAAGAAGAATTTGATCTTTTAGATCATTTTGAAAATAAAGATGTTATTCATAATTTTATACCTTTTGAAATGATAAATTCATAGATTATGGAGAACCAAAATGATATTCTTATTGAATCACATGAAGGGTCATGCTTTGATATACTTGTTAAGTTGCATGGAGAACTAAACATAAATTGTTTGCTCAATAAGGATGGTAGGCCAAAAGCTCAACAAAATGATAATATTGAGTTGCAGGAAAAGAGTGAAAAGGAACGTCTTGTCTTAAATCCTTTTCAACATGTAGATGTAATTTGTGAAAATAGATCTCTTGAAATAGAAAATTCAGAATTTTTTGATGGTCAACAAGATATTCTTCATATTCAAAGGGTGGCTGGTACATTTGAAGTTTTCCAAGAATGTACAAACTTTTTTCCTTCTATGAATGATAAGGACGATAAATAGATGGTTGTTATTTCCTTTAAAATGATCTTGAGTTTAATGAAATGGAACAACGACTAGTAGTTAAGAATGAAGGCATCCTGACTCTTTTTTTTTATCATCAATGAGAAGTGATTCTTCATGGTCTTGAAGACCCTTTTCCAAGTATGTTGAAATCATCAAGGAAGCAAAAATTCATGGAATTCAAGGATTGTGGGTATGAATTTCATTTATATGTTGAGTTGTCACATCTTGAATTTTTATTTCTGTTTGGAGAAGTTGAATATGAGGCTAAATCAAATAGTCATTTGCTTGATTGGCTACATGGGATCTTTACTGTCACATAATTTTGTAGTTGTTTCAGCATG
The DNA here is from genome assembly GCA_027924585.1 of Larix kaempferi. Lineage (NCBI taxonomy): Eukaryota > Viridiplantae > Streptophyta > Pinopsida > Pinales > Pinaceae > Larix > Larix kaempferi. The sequence goes on along the minus strand of BSBM01001166.1, from coordinate 1,064,674 downwards.
ATAGAGTAGGAATATGTGCAATAAGCTTGAATATCAAGCATCCTTTTCAGTTTCATTTTAGCAGTCAGCAGTTTAGTTTTATTTTGAATTTCCATATTGTACAAAGGATGCAGTAGTCCTGGATTTCTTTTCAGTACATCTTTTAGTTTGCAGTTTGGATTTCAGTAAGGTTGCAAAGTTTTTAGAGTTTGGAACACGTTGCAAATTTAGGTTTTGGGACAATTCAATGAATTAGGCACTCGATCTATAGGTTCTTTGCAACCTCATATGGAGGATAGCATTCCTATTGGAGCCAATTTTATCACGTATAAAATTTAAAATTTGACCCATTTTTTATCTCTTGCCAATTTTACATCATCTTTTCCAAAGCCCCTTGTCCTTGTGTCATCTTTGCACTCAAATTTTATTTTTTTTCCGTAAGTTTTGTCAATTTCCCATCACTTTAAGCCTTCATTTAACTAATTTTTCCAAAATAGTCATGTCTTGCCTGAATTAAGGTTTATTTCATTAGTTTATTAAGCTTAAGACCTCTTACCTTATCCAAAAGGTCATATTATGAGCCTCATATGCCCAAGTCCTTACCAAAAATGAAAAAAGGTTATTATTAATTAAATATTTTAATATAAAACTTACTTATATTAATATTTAAAACCCAAAATCAATTCATATTATGATACAGTCTTGGCACAAATCTCGAGTTGAATTTTGGAAAAGTAAAAAAGGGGAAATGAACAACCATTATCCATTTTGTTGTTTTAAATAGCTCGATGATTATCATTTTTGGGTAGAGAAATTCAAACCATGGTTTAAGTTGATGCCATGCATGCTTAGGTAGTTCATTTCACTACCGAAAGTAGTTAGGAATAAACCATTCTTTTCAAGCAGCAAAACCACTCTTTGCAACAATAAATAATATTATGTTTTCCTAATGATTAACCTTGTGTTATAGTATTTGGTGCTCAGGAAAATGAAAATATTTTTCATATTTTAGAAATTCAAAACCAATGGTTTTACAGGGTGACGAATTATTTATAGAATTTGTTTTGGATTTCATTTATGAAATTCATAAACAAATAAAATGAAATGAAAATAATGGAGAATTATTATGGTAGATGGTTTTTATGGATGGACAATTAGGACATGGTTTTCAAAACCAAAGGTAGTGAATTATTTCTATGGAAATATAGAAATATGTTTTTAACAAGGATAACATTAGGGGCGAAATTCCCATGGGCTATTTTCCATGTTTTTTCCCAAAAAAAGATTCGCCAATTTGCATTTTTTGAAGCCCCATTTCGCCCAATTTTGATGGGGTAAATCTTTTTCACTCTAAAAATCGCCAAATTATTATATAAAATATATAAAATCCTTAGAAATTGAAATAATTTTAGAAAAATATCGCCAAATATTTTATAGTTGACATTTTAAGAATTGGTAAGATTCGCCAAGGTTTATACACTTTTAAATAAGTATGGGTCCTTAAAATTATCCCTAGTTTTTAATGGGTTGAAGGAATATTTTGGGAGATATTTTTATTACAATATGTTATTCCCAAAAATTTAAAATTGTTATTTCTGAAAATTAATAAGTGGCAAGAAATCAATGATTTCTAAATCATTTGCAAAGTTTAGTATGCAGAAGATTATTTTCAGATTTCAAGGTAAGCAGTTGAAGATCAAGTCTCACACTTGGAAGGCAAAGATTTTCCTAGATTTGAAGGCACAAAATCAGCACAAGGGTCCTATAATACCCCAAATGTTGGACTTTAGCCCCTTTTATATTCGTGCTAAGTATTATTTCATTTTTACTTAGGTGACTTTAGAAATATGAGAAATTGATTTCTAATGACCATGTGGACCAGCACATAATGAGATGGGAGCCACAGTCCCCTATGGGTTGGAGGGAAAATGCCAATTGATATAATAATGAGAAATTATTATTGGAGAAAATGGAAAACCATAAAGAAAATATTTGAGAGAATAATGAAATAAAAGAAATAACAAAATGAGATAATTCACACCTAAGAGAATAAAAAGTGAAACTCATTCAAACACTTCATTCTTAACATTCTCATGATCATTAACACAGAAGAGAAATGGGAGTTGGGAATAAAAATAACCAAAGTAAATAAATACAAGCAAAGAGGGATAGTTTTGGAGCACAAAACTGGACCAGATTAAGAGAAATCAGAACAATTGGGTATAGCTTGGACACTTGGGTTGTGTTCAGGTAGGAGCACAACCCCAAGCTTGTAGGAGCATTGCAGAATACTCTGAATAGGCTGTGATTTAATGATTCTCTTAATGGCTGAGGCTTAAATTCCCCAGGAGCATCCTGGAGCTCATGAGCACTGAGTTGGATGTTGGGTTTCCTGCTACCACATAAATTTCCTAAATAAGTTGGGGAACAAGTTAAGGGTAAATGAAATCTAAAATTTGAACCAGAGGGGTCTATGAACTCAGCTCAGGGGTGACCTGAAATCAAGGTGAACTTGTTGGTCAAAGGCTGGGAGGTTTTTGCTAGGTCCACTGGTCTTCAGAATACAGATAAGTCTATATGTTATATTTATCTGCTAATGTTTATGGAACGATTTATAGGGTTTGTTGCTGTATAACTCTAATTTACTGTTGAATGGTTTGTTTATTAGATTTGAATATGACTATATTATTATACTGAACTTTGTGTATGGATTAGAAATATATTTTTAGGTCTCTGTAATTTGGTGCAGAGTTATGATCTATTGGAGACACCTTCAGTTTCATAGTTTATGTTTGATTGACACATTGTTTATGCAGTGGGAAGATATACATATAATGTAAATAATGATTTATCAACCTGGGATAGGTAGTATGAAATGATCATTGTTTATATTCTACCCTAAGGACATGCTGATTATATTTTAAATAGAACATGATTCTTTTACTCATCATATCCTTATTACTAGTAGAGCATATGTTTAGATTTTAATGGCTGAAAAGAGGTATACATGTAAACAATGAGGTTTACATGTCCAACCATTGCATTAATTAAGTTTTATTCTATCATTGCATATATAAATAGAAATTTTGTGATTAAAAATGATATTTAAACCTACAATGGGTGGTTTTCATTTAATTGACAGAGTTTATAAATTCATGATGAATTGGTACATAAATAACATTTGAAACTTCAGCATGGAGATAAATTTTGATTACCATCAAAATCATATACAATAATAAAAGAATCTGAGAATGCATCATTAATTTTCAGATGCATTTTTAATCTGAGTGTGCATGCTATTTTATTTCCTCTATGAAACTCGACTTTATACCAACCCTGTTCATGCACAACTTTGATTTTGGAATTCGATGTGGATTCCATTGCTTTTATAAACAAATAAAAATTAATGTATAGGATGCATTAAATTATGCTCAAATGCATTAATACATGGGTAAGTTCATACCATGCCCTCGGCATAGGAGCTCGACCTATGGTCGAGCTATGTCCCATAAGATTTAAACCAAATCGTATACAGTGCATGATACATAGTGAGAAAGCACATTAGAACATGTAAATCGTTTATGCATTTACATTATTATACAAGGGTTTATTACCCTAGGTCCTACGACCTAGACGTCGAGTGTATAGTCTCACGATTTTACATAGTAAGCAATTAAAAAAAACAACGCTAAGTTTTATTTGTATTGTCGACCCTAGCTATCACATAGCTAACTTCCAAGTTTACATACAATCTATTCTCGGGGAGCATTTTAGAAACCAAGTTCAGAAGAACTAGCAAACAATATGACAGTGTTGCATTGTTCGTTTCCATACTTTCAAGGGTTGCACCGTAATCTCAGGCTGGGGGTGTCGAGCATTGTGGTCGAATCTTTGACCTGTAGGGTTTAGTGAATATGAACCCTACTCATTGGACAACTCAGTGTGAATACAATTTCTTGTATAATTTTAAAACCTAGTAATTGTTGTATGATCTACCTTTGCCAACTAGGGTTGCGTTTTTACCCATCTGATCACGTTAAACAACATTACAACCTTTTAAATAGTTGAAATCGAAAATGAATGCATTCATATATAATATTAACCCTGTTCATTGATGAAAACGAGAATTTAAAGACATGAATCTTTCATCTTAATGCATTCATTATTTACAAAAAAAAACATTAATTTTCAGAGATATCGTATCCCTTTTCCAAACTAGAATCCCTACATGGGAGAAACGTAGTGCGAAACCAAGTTTGAGAACCAATGACCCACTCAAGTGGTCAAACCAAAAATAATATAAATAATATTTTATTAACAACATACATCCAACATCTTAAAACGTGTAACCACCTACAGGACGAAGTGATCCCTCAAGCTAACTAAACATAGTCATGTACATTGAGGACAAGGCCGAGGGCCATTGCTGGTTCGTGATGCAGAAAAAGTGGAAGCAAGTCTTAAGTAACCCATCTCCAACCGATAGGATGTTTAACCCTGAAGGACAAAGAGAGGACGAGTTACCTGGACACCATGGAGACCGTTCTCCTCACTTAAGTCATGGTTCCAGCTGTGGATTTCCCAGCATGCCCTCAATGGCCTTTGCATCTGCATCACCCAACAGTTAAACGAGAAGTGAGTTTGAGCAGTAATAAGTTAAAGTGAAAAGCTGAGTAGTAAAAACGTGTTTCATTGTAACTGCTTACCGTGGAATAGGGAAAGCCGCGAGGACCCGTCGTGGTTTCCCCATACCTACACAAGGGCTACAAAAGTGGTAGTTAGACCGCATCATTGTTTTACAATTGAAACCAATAGAATGAAACCAAATAACAATGCGTAAAAACATTCCTTACCTTCTCTACGTGGACTCTTAACAAGTTGCCTCCCATCGTGGTTTAGAGCCTTTTGGATAGCATTGTGTCTTCCTGCGTCGGGAGTGAGCCCTTTTCTCAGAGAAGAGGTGCTCTATGAAACCTGTTGCAACATCAAAATGAATAGCCCATATCCAAGCAATGGTTTTTGGATGAATGCGACGGTAACCAGCTTGAGGAGGAGGCTACCTCTGAGATCGGTTACTCCATCCATTCAATGCTTGGTACACCTTTGGTTTGGGTTCCAACGACCATAACTTAATCAATGGAGCTAGTGCCTTCGCATCACCCAAGTAGTGTGACCCAGATTGTGATCGATGGTCGAGACCGCTTGCGCATTTATTTTTAACCAGCAGGGTATTAATGCAATGGACATTGGGTGGGCAACCTCGTGTGTTGGCTAGCTAGGCTAGCTGGAACACAAGTAGGCATTTCGACTGTTGAGTAGTGTATCACGTCGCCAAGAGTAGAGCCACTTTTCATGAGCGAACTCCACGGGGGTTAAAACTTTGGTTCACACGTTGAAGTCTGCGTGGCAGAGCTTTAAGTCAATACATAGTCACACCATAAAAACGTTATGCGCATAATCACCACATTGCATAGTTGCAAATAGTCACACTTATATGTTATAACATATGAATTATCATGACATTGCCAAAGGTTTGGGGTGGTCGATATGGTCGTGAATAATGTTGTATTATGGTTTGTGTTCAACCCTAGGTCTACCTTGGAGCGCATAACCCACACTTTTTATATTATATTGTAACATATATATATTATGATAATATATATATGTATTATTATATTACAATGTGTATATGTTATATTAACGTATATGTATAACATTGATATTCCATTTAATAATGTTGTGTTATGTTGAGATAACTTATGGAGCTAATAGGAGCGCATAAGGCATAAGATATAAGCCTAGGTCTTTACAAGGGTAAGCCTAGAGCATAAATCGATATTAATACATAGGTTATATGTTGTAACATAGTTATAACATATAACTATGTTGATTTTATATTTAAAATGTATTAGCAGGAAAACTATAAAGTATTATGTTTCATTTTATCAATATGTTAATAGTTTTAATATATTTGTGCGTTGAAATATTAATGTTGCATTTAATTGGAAGTGTCACAAATGCCGTAGCGCAAAGTCGTTATGCTTTTGGCTGGTAGTTGAAGTTGTCCCTCTATACTAACGAGTTTACGTATAGGTACACTGTCGTAGTTATAAGAGTCTTTCAGGTGACGACACTTGCTTGAATAGCGACAAAAGCAATAATGAAGCATAGTGCACACACAATCAGAATATCAATCAAGTAGGCTATAGTGACAGCTAGTATTTATGTTTTCGCATTTGTTTGTGTTTAGATTCTTTGATAATAAAAAAATCGCGTAGAAGAGACATGACAGGTCCAGTTGTAAATTTCTAGGGTATCAAAATCAATAGGTAGCAGAGATCAGTTATCAACAAACTCCAACAGCTTTCAACATTTGTGACACCTTACAACATGTTCTAGATTTCTTTTATTTTTAGAAATATTAATTAGTTTTTTCTTCTAGAAGTTAGTAACTGTCAAAATATTATATTGGTTATATAAACCATCATTTTTAATGTAATGGGGGTTTGATTTTGGAAAGAAGATGAAGATTATTGTGTGTTGTATTTTGTTCTTTGAAATTAATAGAAGATGATCAGTACAAAAGTATGTTTCTTTCAATTGCAGAGATTCATGTGCCAATATCTTCAAGTCTGTGATTTTACCTTATCTGTATGTGTTTATCTTTATCTCAATATTCCATTGAATGTATGATATTCCAGTATTTAACTGAAAGTAAATGGTTTGGAATTCATCTTAGATGCTCTGAGTTTATCTTGGAATTCATCTCAGTTTACCTTTATCGCTTGGTAGGAAGACACAAATATAAATTTGGCTAAGTCACTTGGCTAGAGGAAACAAGTAGTGACACTTGGTATGATCTACACATTTTTTATCTGAATTGTGTGGGAGGATACCTCCCCTTAGGATGCCATTCGTAGGAGGGAATTTTGAGGCACAAAAGGGCATAAACTATTGGATTTTCCAAAGTGAGTAGGCAGCTGGGATCCCTAAGCTTGTTTGGGAAAGTGAGCTCCTAATTCATGTGGTGTTGTAGAATTGGAGCACCGATCTCCCAAACCATGGTGGTGAAGTGGTAGACGAACTCCTGAGTTGGGAAGATAAGCTCCCAAAGCACGTTGGCAAGTGAGCTCCTAAAGCATGTTAGAATAAGAGCTCCCAAAGTGCGGTTGGGAAGGAAAAGAGATGTGGTGCGAAAGGATTCCATGTTGGATTGTGGAGCTTCCAAGTGGTGTTGCATGAGAAATAAATGGAAGAATTCATTCACTTCTTATGGACTTGGAAACACTATATACTGGAAAACCATTGTTTTGAAAACAAACAATGTAGCTACAAGCTACTTTGGAATGTAGTCTAAGTTGTCCCCCATTCAATCATGGTGAAAATATTACTTGGAAGAGTTCGATATGGTGTTGGAGTACCGAATGGGAAGGCTTAATGCTGTTGTAGATGCATTGAGTAGGAAGGCTCAATTCGCTACCTCAGAAAAGGAGTAGCCATAGGGTCCAACAAACCATGTCATCTATGACTTGTGACAAAATAATCAAGAGAGCTTGATGGCGATCCGACCGCCAAGAATATCATGGAGCAGGTAAAGGAAGGAAAAACACAGAAGTTTTTGGAAGAGGACAAGTTGCTATTCTAAGGAGGGAAGTTGTTTCTAAAATATGGAAGGACTTGCTGTGGGAGTGTCATGACTTTGTTTGTGTGGGACACTCCTAGAAACACAAGACTTTTTTATTGTTGGAGAGAGGCGATTATTGGGAGAACATGTGACGGTACAAAGAGGAGTATGTCCAAACTTGCTTGATTTTCAAAAAGGAAAATCCGAGCTCCAAGATGAAGGCATGGATGCATCAACCTCTATGAATTTCAGAAAGGCCTTGAGTAAGCATGTCCATGGATTTCATCATGTAGTTAGGTATAATGGGATTTTTTTCATGGTGGACATATTTTCCAAGTATGCGATGTTCATTCCTATGAAGGCTCCTTGCAAGGCATATGATGTAGCATAGATGTTTTTCAAAAATGTGGTGAAGTAATGGGGCTTAGCACTAAATATTGTTTCTGATCGCGACACCCAGTTCATAAGATGGTTTTGGTAGGAGATATTTAGGTTAGTGGGAACGAAGTTGTTGATGAGTTCAAGTTACCATCCATAGATTGACGAGAAGACTAAATGAATCAATGTAGTTCTGGAAGACTACTTGAGACACTTCATGCGTGTGTACCAACATAACTGGCCACAGCTTTTAGATGCGACATTGTTCAACTATCACATGTAGACTAGTTCTACAACCGGCTATTGTTTGTTTGAGTTGGAAATGATACAACATCCATTGACTCCACAAGTCATTGCAACCAAATCATTTGGGAAAAATATGGCTGCGATGGGATTCCTAAAGGATTGGAAAGACAGGTTGGAGATGGTACATGTTCAAATGGTGAAGGATTCCAAGTAGATGAAGAAATGGACAGATCGTGGAAGACGTTGTTGGCTTGGTTTTGCAACCAAGCTTTGTGCAATGGGCACCTATCAACAATGTGATAGCAGTTTCAATATTGAAAGCAAAAAAAACTATAAATTAAATCTAAATCTAAACTAGCATGTGCATATAACAAATAAATCTAAAAACGATTCATAGAAAGAACAAGAAATAAAAGAATGTTTTGTATTATCATACCTCAAATGGTGAGGATTTGTGGTGTTGAGCAGCTCCAAGGGTGAGATGCTCCAGGCTCCAAAGGTCTCTTCTCCAAGATTGCTACAATGGTCAAGAACTCATGAGAGATTTTGACAACATGAGGATAGGATGATGGATGGATAGAAAGTGAGGAGCCCCTACCATCTTTTTATAGTTTTTGGTGGTGGGGAATAAAATTATGGTTTTGAGGAAACCAATGGTATTGACCAACATGGTTTAGGTACCTTTTCCCTCCTTTTTCCTTTTTTGAATATTTTGAATATTTTTGTTCCCTTTTTAATATTTTTGGGAATTATGGACCCTTTTTGAGGGTTTTTTATGCTTTTTTAGGAAAAATATTCATTTTGAGGGGAAAAAGGAATGTATTATGGTCTTTTGGTGACTTTTTGATGGCTTTAGAGGCTCAAATGGTGGAAAAGTGGACAAATGGGTCATGTGAATAAGGAAATGAGCTAGCGAGCACTTTTTGGGTGTTAACAGATTGTCCCCTAATGTGTGAGGGCATGAGCTCATCGTATGGCCGATAGACATCATAGTTCTTTTGTCTTTTTTCTGGGGTTTGGAGAAGAGAAGAGACCAGTTGGGGACTAGATCCGTGGCCCTTGGAAGCTGCAGAAACAAAAAATATTACATGGCCTCAATATGAATGAGGAATAATCTCTGATAATGGACGAGGCGGGCATACCCATGCTCGTATCAAGATATATACATAACAATTAGTCCCAAGAAGGGGGACCTAAATAAAAAATCTGCTGGTACATCATGATGGTTCAAAGGGGACACTATTTTGGGATGCACTCATGATCATGACATGATTGATCTCAATAACTGATACACTAGAATAAAGTGACAACCATTATGAACAAGGCGTGAGAAGGGTTGATTAACTGCTGAATCTGAAGGTGTCCAACATCTGTAGGGACTCAATGATTCTGAGTCAACTCTGAGGACTATATGTAACTGTATACTTGAGGGAGTATAAAACTGGGGTACATCTGAATACTATCTCCATGCGCAACCCAGATATCTATAGGAAAAATGTAACTGGTTGTTTCCATAAGTAGACTCTCAAATGTGGAAGAGTCAGGTGGTATCCGGGGTCTTCAACAAATAATTAAAAGGACTAATACCCTGTGCGAGTCTCAACGATGCGATCAAGGTGTTGAAGTCGAGCATGTGAGAAACAACCATTTGGAGAGGCACTAAGGACTCTTCTCGAAATGATTCATAGGCACTCATCATAAATGGTGATGAGTCCAAGACACAGGAACCTCTAGGTCTATCCTCTGGAATAAATTTGGTTGTCGTCGACAGAGGGAGACCAACAACTAACAAGGCAATGATGTTTCCTTGATAGGAGCGCGAGGTGTAGAACTGAAGTGTGGTAGTACTGATGGTAGGACTGGCATACTTGTGGGTTTGGGAAGTAATTAGGGTCATAGAGTGGGTAGACTCAAACTTCCTTTGTTCAGAGCATGATGACATTGTTGACCTGGCAGCATAGGGAACTGACTTGTAGATGTGGGGATCATGGCTTTTAGGGACTGAAGGGTATGTATTGACTCTGGGGGGTCAAGCTGATGGGTGTTGTAGAGGGATTTTCAGGGTGACCTACTGTAGAATACTCTAAACAAAGGTGACCAAAATGGGGAAGCTGCCATATGAGTAGACGTGATCTGTTGTGGCACCGAGAAGCACCATTGGGTCCTTCTTCATAGTTTTAATGAGCTCCAATAAGGGATAAAAGTGTGCTCTGAAATGGTACTGTCCTATGGATTTTGTGAGCCTAGGACTGTTCGTGCTCATGGGTGCTTTCATTTTTAAGGAGTCTGAAAACGATAAGAAGAATCTACAGTGGTTGTGAGTACCGTCCTGTGGGTTTTTCCGAGCCCAGGATGGTGATTGCTCGTGGTCGCTTTCATGTTTAGAGAGTCTGAAAGCGGTAAGTGGACTCGATTGGTTTTCTTTTTCGTAAGTTAGTCTCCAAGGCCCGAAAAAGCATAAAATGATGCAAATGGAGAACTCTTGTAGCCGATGTGACTAGAGTATTCCTTTTTCGTAATTAGTCTACAAGGTCTGGAAAAGGGGTAAACTTATACCATATAGACTCCCTTTCAATTACGTTTAGCGAACATGAAAGGAAGCAAGGTTGCTCGGCGATCTTTTCATTGTTTTAGGATTCAGAAAAGAGCTTAATAGAAACTCCCTAAGTGCCTTTTTCATAAAAGGAATTGCTCGGCCTGAAGAATGGGTAAAACTATATCGAACAAAAAGTATTGATGAGAGCGAGAAAAGGTCTCAGGCATCGTCATGAGTGCGGAATACTGAATTCGGTGACATAAATATTGTCAAAAAGGGGCAATGTCCAATGTGGCATGCAAACCGAGGTGATGAGTGGCATTTTGAAAAAATGCCCGAAAAGTATTGGGTGAGAGCGAGAAATGATCTCAAGCATCATCACGATTGTGGAAAACTGAATCCGAAGATATCAAACTTGTCAAAAATAGACGACGGCCTATGTGGCATGCAAACCAAGGCAACGAGGGGGCATGGGAATAATGCCTGAAAAATCTGGGCATGAGAGCGAGAAATTATCTCAAGCATCATCACGAGCACAAAAAACTGAATCCGACGATATAAGACTTGTTAAAAATGAAGCACGGCCGATGTGGCATGCAAACCGAGGCCACAAGGGGGCATGGGAAAAATGCCCAAAAAATCTTGAGGTGAGAGCGAGAAATGATCTCAAGCATCATCACGAGCACGGAAAACTGAATTTGGAGGTATAAGATTCGTTAGAAACGGATGACTACCGATGTGGCATGCAAACTGAGGCGACGAGGGGGCATGTAAAAGATGCACAAAAAATCTGGAGGTGAGAGCGAGAAATGATCTCAAGCATCATAACAAGTTTGGAAAACTGAATCCAATGGTATAAAAATCGCCAATAAACTGACAACAGCTGATGTGGCATGTAAAACAAGGTGGCGTGGGGCATGGAAAGAATGCCCGAAAGTTTTTGGTGAGAGCGAGAAATGATCTCAAGCATCATCACGGGCACAGAAATATGAATCCGGCGGTGCAAATGGTGTAAAAAACGGAGGTCATAAGGAATCCGGAATGGTCAAAGCAAATAACTAGGTTAAAAAATGGCTACAAATAAAGGTGAGCCCACCAAGTCAAGGATGCAGTGGTGGGGAGAAATGATGACCCGCGGGGGGAGAATACTAGGTGTATTAAATCAAATCAAATATACAAGTGATATGTGACCTCAAAAAATGGTTGAGATCACGCATGTGAAAAAGTCAACAGGGTTAATGACCTGCCCCCATGATATGTGCATGGGGTTTGTGATTGTGGATCACATATGTGTTGGTTTGAACAATGGGGTCATTGAAATAATGAGATAGATGTGATAGGGAAGGTTCAAAATGATTGATCATGCCCCCTATCCCAGGGTGGAGGTAATCTATTATGCCCCCTAACTTAGAAGTGTCAATGTGGTGCAGATGTTGTCATAGAGAGGGATCAATAGAGCATTGAGCAACTATTGGCGGGGGGGTATATCATGAGGCTGTGGGCTATGGTGGCATACTGAAGTGATGATATGATGATGGGGGATTCCTCTTGTGGGGTGGATTCCCCCAATATCTTCGATGAGAATCACGATGATGATGAGTAGGCAAGGTTTTGGGCCTGCCCCCATGTTGTGGACATGTGGTTTCCTCGTCGATTTGAAAGGGTTGAACATGTGTGTCAAAGGGATCAATGGAAGGGGCTGACCGGATAGAGGGGTATCCAGTGGAAATTGTGTAAATGGTGTTAATTTCTTCCGAGGAAGAAGATCGTGGGGGATGAATTTCCTCAATGAGAAGAGGGGATATCTCTAGGTTGACATTATTCAACTCGTACGGTGCTACTCTATAATCTGGGAGATCGGGGTAGTGATGTGAATAATGGCCGTAGATTCCACATATTGCACAAGGATGGTTTGTGCGCAATGATTTATCACGAGGTTGAGGGGGGTGTTCTAGTTTGACTACTGGAACGTTGATGTCGTCATCCAACATATTCATGTGTTCTTGAAATGTTGGTAACTGTGGACATTGATGGGTGGCATGGCCTATGTCGTCGCACAAAGAGCACTTGGGGGGTATGTGGATTGTTGGGGGATTCTTCGCCAACTTGGGGGTCGCTAAGGGGGTGAGAGTTGTGGGTCCAGTGGTGTAGGTTTGTGGGCCTCTGCCCCCTGTGTTCCGTAACAGAGGTGGGTCGTTTCTGGATGTTGATGCCGTAGTCACTATTGGGGGTGGTCTGTTTTGCAGATGAACGACCGGAGGGGGTGGGTGGTGGGTAGTAGGGATAGGTTGTACCAGTTGTAAAATAATAGTCGGAGTCAGCGGGGGGCTCAGAGCAGATAAGTACCATACAGGTAGCCCTAATGTTAAGCCAGGAAGGTTGAGTGTGGCCATTATTGGTGAACTGACAACTCAGGAAAATGGGAACAAGAACGGGATAGTATGAATTGGCGTTGTGCCAATATGAGTATGCAATGTGGGTGTTTGTGGTAGTGACGAAGGCTACTGTGTGGTGTGTGACAGGGTGCACAAATACGATGTTTTTGTTATCTGTAAAGGTGGTGAGATCAATGGAAATGTGGAAGTCATAGGTGACTCGGTGTAGATTCCAGGACCAATTGACGACACAAATGATGTTTGTGCAGTTTGAATGGTTTGTTCAATCATTGGTAGCACATTTTGAGGAGTTGCAGGGGCGTTAGGATCATAATATGTGAGTCGATCAATCTTGATAACGCGTCCTTCATGTGGGAACATCATGAGGCAAAAAATAGATGAAGCCACTGCTTTCATTTTGTACATATAGCTACATCCAAGAAGGAGGTTGTAGTCGAGCTGGGCATTGATCACTTCGATGTCAATAAGAACTAATTTTCCGCCTTGTTCTACGGGTACGTTTGCTAAGAGGCCTTGTGGTTGAGCTGAGAATCTGTCGTAAGCTCGTAATTCCATGGTGGATGGTTGTAAAGTGGGGGAGCCAATTTTCTGCCACACAAGGGTGGACATAACGTAGGTTGAAGCTCCTTCATCGATGATGCATCGATGCACAACAAGGTTTCGAATGTTTATAGATACTTGGAAAGCCAAATTTGATGGCAATCGAGGTTCGGCTTGGTCTAAGTCAAAAGCCATCATGTGTGTGTCGTCAGGGTCTACTCCTTCGATGGCGGATAATGGTAGTTTTCGTTGTGCAGGGCATGTTTTCAGTACCTCTAAAGCAAACATAGCAGCGAGGGATTGTGCTAGGTCTTCCACGACGTTATAATTGGATGTTGCACGAGCATTAGGATTGTTGTTAATCCTTCGCAAAGGGATGCGAGGGATTTCAGGTCCTCCATCCAACGACATATTTGGTATGCATAGGGGTTGATTTGGTGGAAGGGCGGTGTATGTGTTAGTGGGAGGAGTTTCTCGGGGAGGGCCGTATTGATTCCTGTGAGTTTGGAGGTTAATGTCATTGGATGACATCATTAATAAATGGTGTGTGCCTGGATCCGTATGCTGATAATCCGTTGCGGCATAGGTGATTTGCTGCTGGGGTGCAGCAGATCCTTGTGGGGTATCCATAGGGCGAGTATTTACTACTGCCTGGTTTGGAAATGGGTTTTGTAATATCATGGGTTGCGGTTGATTAAGTGGAGCTGGTTGTCTAGCGTGGCCCTGACATTGGGCATCGTTAGCCCAAAGTTTACGTGCTTTCTCTAAATGGGGGCAGTTATGAGTGTAGTGTCCATAAACTCCACATATAGAACATGGATGGTTTGTTCTCAGGTTATTGCTTTTTGGCTGCTTGGGATGACGATCAGGATTCTGGTTGGGAGGAGTAGCATTGTTATTATTTGGAGGATTGGGAGGTGGTGGTCCTTGATTATGTTGTTGGTTGTTGTTGCGGTTACGTCCTCTTCCACAGTTTTGTTGTCCACCCTGGTTGCATTGGTTGTTTTGATGTTGGGGCTGATTGTGTTGTGTGTACACTTTCCCTTGAGTAATGAGAGGATTTTTGGGTGCCGTAGGTGCGAGAGCAGGTTGCGGTGGATAATAAACTGGTGGGGCTGGAGGTGGTCCAATTTTCTGCTGGGGTTGTTGGTAACCCTGAGCTATTGGATGTGTTGGGTTAGCTGGTGTAGCTTGCTGTGGGTAATACATTGGTTGTGTCGGTAAATGAATTGGGTTTTGGGTGGCCAGTTGATTATAGTATGTGGGTGGTACATATGTCTATGGTGCTTTCCCATAGCAATGTTGTGGACAAGAGGGTCCATGAGTGTGATGAGTTTGATTCGTTGGAGCATAAGAAGTTGTTGCTCCAGAATCATATGTAGCCCTAGAGAGGTCTGGGGCATTTATGGTGCTCACCATGCTAAAAGGTTTATTTTGTGTCGTGACTTGGCTGATAATACCATCAGCGGCATGTGATGCCCCCGAAGCATCACCGCGTGAAGAATTGCCTCGTGGGGCATCTGGTATGATGGTGTAGAGATAGCTTGACTGGTCATAAATCATGTCGAATTGCTGAGCTTTTAAGATAGCTTCTTCCTCTAACTGGGGTTGATTGGAAGCTATGTCTTTGGCTATGAGGGGTAGGAGTGATTTAAGAAACCAGTCCAAAAATATGCGGTCATCTAGTTTTATCTTACAGAGGCTACGATGCTTGCGCCACTCATGGATATGGTCGGTGATGTGGGTAGCTGTGTTTTGTCTACAAGACAACAGTATTTCAACTCCTGCATCATAGCATACAGGTAGCTGAAAAACTGAAGGAAAGTGGAGGCGAGAGACGTAAATGTATGGTGGGTCCCATGTGGTTGTTCGATGTACCACTTGGCTGCAGAGCCAGTGAACATTCATTGCAACAGTATCAGTCTAATGGAGTCATCCACTATGGAGTTAGATGAACACCATAGGTGAAATGACATTATGTGGTTTTGGGGATCCTCCCCAGGTTTTCCTTCAAACTTGGGGATGTCCGACGGGAGCTTTGTAGGCATGGGTGGCCATGTAGGGTTGTGCTTGATAGGATCGTTGGTTATCCTGGCTAGGTCTGGTAAGTTCAGAATAGCCATGTAAGGTAAACTAGCAGATGGGTGTGGCGTAGTGACTGGGACATAACTATTAATGGTGGCATTATGTAGTGGTCCAATAGCCCCTAAGGGTATTCTAGGTATTGAAGGTATGTGTCCTCCAACCGTTGTGGTTTGGGATGGGCCAACGCTCCCAAGTGCAACATGGGTTACAAAGGGGTTAGGAATAGTGCCAGGAAATCCTGGGATCTGGGTTGTGGTAATGAGAGGTGGTGTGATTCCTATGTTTGGCATACCCATAATAGGAGGTAGTCTTGTGTTGGGCATACCTAAAGGTGGAATGTCTCCTATATTAGGCATGCCTAAAGGGGTTGTTGTTACCATGGATGGCACAGTAGTAGAAGGGTTTGTGGATGTATCTCCAATAGTACTGGTGAAAAGTGGGTCGTATTGTGATCCAGCCATGAGGTTGGTTGGTGATATTGCAGTAGGGTTTTCGGATTCAGCCTCAGAATCAGATGTGAAGTGAGGCATGTCAGAATCGGATGACTGTGTGTTTGGACGATGACGTGTCGATTCAAGGGATAAGGCTCTACGTCGGTGACGTGTAGAGCCAAGTATACCAAACTAAGGCGGTTCACCCTGAAGACGACGAGATCATCTTAAATTCTCAATGGTGAGAAATATTTTTAAAAATTTCAGTGTAAGGTGGTGATGTAAAAAAGAACTTGAAACCCTAATGCAACAATGAGTGCAAGAGGGGAGTTAAAAAATAAAGGCTCTCGGGCCAACAACTAACCTCAAAAAGCACTTATTATAGCAGCTGTGCTATAATAAGTGGAGGGATGCAACAAAATTGGTCAGATACCCCATTCATGACACATTCGGTTGGGTGAATCTGCATTTTGGTTCTATCGCCGCTATACACCCTCTTAGGTGTACACCGAGAACTTCAAAAGGTATCCTTCGGTTACTAAATGGATTGCGGTATTCCACTCAAACTTTCAGAACCAGTCTGGCTACTTCAACCCTCCTAAGGGAGAGGCCTTCCCAATAAATTGGTTGATAACCATGTCAAAATTATAAGGGATTTTGGTACCATAGAGGACAACCACTATGTCTCACATGTAATAATCGAGGGGTGTTATTGGAACACCTATCCCCTCAATTCTACCTAACTACAAAATTCTTTTAAGTGCTCCCCAAGTGGGGTTAAAAGTTTGTTGAGTTTAAGGTAAATTTTAAGGCTCAGTTTAAATTATGTCATAGAGTGGGTGCAAGTGTGGTATTTAAACTGAAATTGATTTGCCTCGCTTGGGCGATTGATTACAAATGAAAGAAAAGACGCTTCCAGTTTTGCAAAAAATAAAGGCGTTTTTGAAATGTAAATGCTTGAAAAAACTATTCAAAAATAATGGATCTTTGAAATAATTTGAAGGAAAGCAAATAACATAAATATTTCAAGAAATAAATGGATCTCTTAAAAGTTGCTTGGGCAAAGTATCGAGCAAATAAACAGTAAAACCTTGATCTAAATAAAATGTAGATGATCTCTCTTTCAATTACTGAAAATTTTTAAAAGGACTTTTAATGGAGCATTATAAATAGTAAAAGATTTAATATGGCTGTAAAAATGCAGAAAAATTAATGTTGTAAAATATGCTAAATGGGCAGAAAATACAGCAAAAACTATTTTCAAAAAATTGGCCGAATTAAAAAGAGTTGCATCGCAAGTTTTGGGAAAACAACCGCGATGTGCAGTGCGGGTTTCGACCGCACAGTCACGATGTGTAGCTCGGGTTTCGGCCGCGAAGCCGCGATGTGCAGCGCGTAAAATGGCCGCGAAGCCGCAGCGCGCTGCGGGGAAAAAAGTCGCGAGGTCACGATGAGCCGCGCGACTCTTGAGCGAAAAGCCGCGAGGTGAAAGTTGAAAAATAGACGCAGAAAAATGAACCCCAAAATGGAAATTTTAGGTTGTTAATGGCAATAGAAAGGGCCAAGATCTAGCACAACAATGGATCTACTGTCTAGGATGGCAGATCTATGAATTAAAATGATTAAAACTAAGAAAAACTAAGATATAAAGCAAAAAACTAAGATCTAAGAATTCGAAGCTAGCGGAGTCGCCAAAAACTGTTGGCTTGGTTTTGAAACCAAGCTTTGTGCAATGGGCACCTATCAACAATGTGGTAGCAGTTTCAATATTGAAAGCAAAAACAACTATAAATTAAATCTAAATCTAAACTAGCATGTGCATATAACAAATAAATCTAAAAACGATTCATAGAAAGAGCAAGAAATAAAAGAATGTTTTTGTATTATCATATCTCAAATGGTGAGGATTTGTGGTGTTGAGCAGCTCCAAGGGTGAGATGCTCCAGGCTCCAATGGTCTCCTCTCGAAGATTGCTACAATGGTCAAGAACTCATGAGATATTTTGACAGCATGAGGATAGGATGATGGATGGATGGAAAGTGAGGAGCCCCTACCACCTTTTTATAGTTTTTGGTGGTGGGGAATACCATTATGGTTTTGAGGAAACCAATGGTATTGACCAACATGGTTTAGGTACCTTTTCCCTCCTTTTTCCTTTTTTGAATATTTTTAATATTGTTATTCCCTTTTTAATATTTTTGGCAATTCTGGACCCTTATTGAGGGTTTTTTATGCCTTTTTAGGAAAAATATTCATTTTGAGGGGGAAAGGGGGTGTATTATGGTCTTTTGGTGGCCTTTTGATGGCTTTAGAGGCTCAAATGGTGGAAAAGTGGACAAATGGGTCATGTGAATAAGGAAATGAGCTAGTGAGCACTTTTTGGGTGTTAATAGACGTGACATAGAGTTTCAATTTGGGGAGTAAATGCTTCTCAAGCTCAATAAGGAGCATTTCACTTCATTGATGGGCATGGAAGGTGCCTTGTTGCAAAGGTATGATGGACCATTTGATATTCTTGAGAGATTGGAAAAATATCCTACAAACTAAGGCTCCCATAGAACCTATGATTGTTTCATCCATTCTACCATGTAACCCAATTGAGGGCATACTAGCTTGAAGAAAACAATCCAAATAGGGGTTTTCCAACTCAGGAACCTACGTTGATTGTGGACAGGCCATATCGTGAGGTGGATTAGGTTTTGGCTCAGTGGTATTTGAAACATGGACCCATCACTCGGTTGGAATATTTTTTTCAAATGGAAGGACTTGTCGGAAGAAGAATTGGCTAAGTGTGCACTACATCACCTACTATGAAACTTGGAATTTCGCATACTCTAAGGTCCCTGGGTTAGGTTCAGTCATGTTGGTTTTAGTGAGGCATAATCCAGGTGATACTTGTGGTTGATGGTGATGCCCAACTAACAATATCACATCGCTTCCATGTGGTGACTAGGATTAGAACTCACCGTCCTGACCCAGTTTTTCACCCACCAATGGCCCATACGGAACTACCCATATTCTTGCAGAGGGTGAGACTATCTTGGTAGGTGTCTGACAAACTATGTCTAACCCTACATATCTACTAACACTTATCTCTATCCGATTCTATACTTATCAAATTTTCCATTACATGCACATCCTATAGTACCTACAACACTTAGCCAAATACAATACAAGAGACAAATGTATACGTGGGAAGCACCCCAAAATCAGGTGTACCTATGCCTAATGATAAACATAGAATGAGACTTAACATACAGTGGAGGATTCCACATCCTAGCAACCCATATGAGAGTGAGTCCAAACCAGCAACACTCAAGATACAATCAAGCCACAACTTTGACTACTCTCTGCCGCATCTACATGCCTACCTACTCACAGTGCCCATGTCAATTCCCTCGATAAGCTATACTCCATCACAAGCTTCCTGAATCTGTGAAAGCATGTCTATTCACAGCCTCCATCTTTCCAAGCTCCTTGCGTGATCTACCAAAGTCTTCCTACTCGCATACTCCATCTCACCTCTACACCATGCTACTTACTCGCATCTCGCAAGTTTTCCTACTATCGTCCATCGCATTTCACAATACCACATGCTAAATTTCATCGTAGCTTCGCAAGTCAATAGTCTACCTTCTCGCAGATCACATGTTCATCCATCCAAGTGGCTTTCCTGAGGAAAAGTCACCTCTCTAGGGTGATGGTCAAGTTCATCCTTCGAACGAAAGCTCATCCTATCCACAAGGGAAACATTTGGACCACCATGCAATAAAACCTTGCCAAAGACTAACACACCCCAATGAACTTCTTGCAATCAAAATTGCTCTCCCACGTTCCCTTTGAACGAAGGCAAGACAGTCTGCAACAACAGAACCACTTGGATGCTCCGCAATCTAACATGGGATCCTTTCACACTAGATCCACACTTCACCTACCCAAACACACTTCAGGATCCCTTATGCCAACATGCTTTAGGAGCTCTTCTACCAACGTGCTTCAGGATCCTATCTACCCAACTCAAGAGTTCATCTGCAACTTCACCATCATGATTTGGGACCTCGACGCTCCAAGTATACAACATTGCATGACTTAGGAGCTCACCTTCCCAAACAAAATTCAGGAGCCCACTTTCCTACTAGATTTGGAAGATCCAATAGCCTACACCCTCATGTGCCCTAGAATTCCCTCCTGTGGACAACCTCCTAAGGGGAGGTTTCCTCCCATAGGAGTCAAACCATAAATGTGTAGATCATACCAAGTTTTACACTTGCTTCCTATAGCCAAGTGACTTATCCCAATTTATATGTGCATCCTCCTACCAAGCGCTATGTTGTTATGACCAAGCATACTTCCCCACTTGCGGAGCTTAACCATATGGAAGACCCTAGACCACCAAATTCTGTCTAAGTGTGGGTTCCATCGCACACACTATCCAAGTTACCAACTCATTCCACTCCACTTGACACTTCCTTGTTGGAAGACCCCATAGGAGTGGGAACACTTAGCCAATTCTTGGCAAGTAGCCCACCCATACGCATGAATCAAACCCTCTCAAAACTAATTGGAGGGTGATGTTCCTATACATGCATCCACAACTAGTTTCCACTCCAGCTAATGGGAATCCATCATGGGTGATGGGGAGCCCCAGGTTTTTGGCAAACTCTTAAGGCTGTTATTTTGTCCCCCACCAAAAATGTTTCCATCCCAGCAACATCTCCATGAGCACTACTTTATTCATGAAGCACAGATCTCAAATTTCGATGCTACCACCTACAACCACAACTAACTCTTTCATGGAATCCTCTCATACTGCTCAGCCATTGCACCATCAACCTACTACTTGCTTCGGTAGTGTGTTTTCTTGACACACAACTATCCATTTCTATCTCTCATAAGCTGAACTAGTTGGGTTATGACTCCCAACTGTCATGCTCGACTCCATGAGAATGAACCCTCATTCCCAAGATAAACAAACACCTCTGCAAGGTCTACTAAAACCACTCTTAATCTACCATGCCCATAAGAAGTAGAAGAGCACACGAATAGAGAAGGTCCTACATCTTACACTTCAATCCCATCCCTTCCATGCAACTAAGAAAATGGTTGGGTTGAGTGCTTGCTGCATCCCACGGTCCCAACATTAACTGCAACAATGATCTCACACCGGAGTGTCATCAACTCACTACTGCAATATGTCACCTCCACAACCTCTCTGTGAATAAAAACATACATAGTCCTTCATGACCAACTGCCCTCTACTTGGATTTACCACAGCCCGGTTGGTGTTGCCCCCATTTATTGTTGTCTTGTGTTTCTTTGTGCATTTATTGTTTTACTTGTGGAAATGACTAAGTATTGGATTGGCTAAGTATTCAAATAGAAACCAAATCCAAGAAAATGACTAAGTATAATTGCATGGTTGAAGCTGTAGTCTGTCGGAAGTGTACCAAGTTGGTCTTCTCACATAAAGGTGTTTTGTTATTTTACAAATTAGAATAAAATATTTTAATTTTTAGATATATATTGTAAAATTTTAAAATTGATTATATTAATATTCTAAATAATTCTATATTTTTATAAAAAAAAAATCCACTTATAATATATTCATTTTAAAATGTAATAAAAAATTATTTTAATAAAAAATATCTTATTAAATTATAAATAAATTTATTTATCATACTAAAAAAATGTAAATAGTTAAATTATAGTTAAATAAATTTATTTTTTATATTAAATAATGTAAATAGTTAAATTGTTGTTATTGTAATAAGTTAGGTATTCTACAATCCAATATGTCAAAAATATGAAAATATTTAAAATAATTAATATTTGAAGGAATTTAACTCCTTTCTATGTTTAATAAATCTAAACTTAATATAAATTTCAATAATTATAAATTTTATTTTTTCTACATCAAATTTTGAAATAAATGCTAATTATATTTTAATATTAGAAATATTTCATTTTTTTTAATGTGGTAGCACTAATAATGTAATTATGACTAAAGGAATTAGTGGTAAGTTTTCTTTTATAACTTTTATCTCAAGTTATATATGTTGAAAAGTAACATTATGAAGCAAATGAATCTACATGGAGTTCCACTCAAAATCAACATCGAGTTCGATTTTGAATAGCTTACCAAAATAATAAATGACATGTTAAAAATTATAAGATTGAGTTGGTTGTATTGATATGTGTATAATATTTGAGTTCATGGGTTAGTGCAAGCTAATGAGGGTCACTTTTGGCACATTAGATGCAATAGAAAATTGAAAAATCAGGCATTCCTCAACTTACCTGGATTTTTTGAGCTACTTACGCAAAATATCTTGCATTGAGTTAAAAAGATGAAATGTAGGAAATTGAATCACGTTTCCGAATATATAACTTTTATGTATTGAAAATTTGCATCTGCTATGTCAAGTTTCATTTTTCCTAATAGACACTTTTTTTATTTTTCAGGCAAATGATAAGGTATATCTTTTTGTGGGTGCAGCCTTTGAGAGCCTAAATGATGGAATCAAGCTACAAAAATCAGCATGCATGTAGAGAACACATAGCACTTGTGCGCCATTATTTTTTGAAAATTAAATTAGTAATTTTATAATTTTTTTATAATTGTCTAAGTGATCAAACCTCGAAAATAGTACCTCTTTTGTGGGTGTAGCCTTTGAAGTCTTAATGCAAAAATCTTGAAATGGGTTTTTCATAGAACGTGGAGGTTAGTGTCCTCTTGTTCACCATACATTTTTTTTTTGAAATGATCGAGAATTGAAAAAGTTATGAAAGAAACACTAATAGTGTGTTTCACGAGTTAAGGAGGTAGGATAGAAAAGAAATTGAAAGAAAATAGGAAAAATTAATATTTCAAAATAAAAGTTACATATTTGGAATCTGCAGAAAAAATGCTATTTGTGTCTAAGATTTCGTCAAAAATGACTATGTGTAGCATATTGTAACGAGTAGCTAAGCACAGGCTTCTCCAGAAACTAGAAGAAATACTCAATTAGCTTTGGCTTTTCATTAACATAGCACAATTTTGGAATTACCAAACCAAACTCCAAAGCATACAAATAGGATTATTGTTGACATGTGAGCAAGTGACTCGGCTTGGTTTAGGCTCTACAAAACACGAGCGCGTTCTGTTTAAATTCAAAAATATTTTCGTGCTTTTAGATGTACATAACGCGCTCGTGTTATATAACTACATAACGCGCATGCATTATATAACTACAGAACGTGTACGCGTTATATAGTTCCAAAACGCACTCGCGTTATGTAAATCATAAAATACATGTTTAATACTAGAGAAAGAGGGGGTGTGGAAGACTCAAGGGAATTTTTGTTTAATATTTGAGAAGGGGCGGGGAAGGGTTAAGGGAATCTATGGTTAATATTTAATAGGGGTGGGAAAGGGTCAAGGGCTTAGAAGGATGTTGGAAGCTGGAGTGGGGAGAGATGAAGGGAATGAGAACATGATGGGCTACAATGGGTGAAGGGAAGTGGAGCTTGAGAGCACTATTAGGAGTAGAATAGGTTCTGAAGAGGTATAGGGTTAGAAGTTGAAAGTGATACTTGAGTGACAAGGGGGAATGGATGGAGGCAAGGGGGATGTGAGAGAGAAATAAAGAATACAAGGGGGGGAGACATAGATTGAGGGAGGGAGAGGGACAACGGGGAGGAATGGATTTAGAGGGAGTGAGAGATAGATGGGGATAGAGCGAAATAAAGAGATAGGAAGGGAGGGACAGAAAGTGTTGGGGGGAGACATGCAGGGAGTGGTGGCGATGGAGAGAGAGAGAGAGAATATGAGAGGAGGGGGAAGGGACATAAAGTGTGTGAAAGAGAGGGAGTGATGGAGAGATTGGGATAGGTTGAGGGAAAGATAACATGAGGGAGGGATAGAAAGTGAGAGAGAGACAGGCGATGAGAGAGGGAGGGAGAGAAGGTAGGGTGAGGGATGAAGGGAGAAAGGTGGAGAAAGATATGGATGGAGGGGGGATGGGTTTGAGAATGGAAAGGGACATAATCTGTGTGCATGTGTGTGTGTTTGAGAGAGAGAGAGAGAGAGAGAGAGAGAGAGAGATTGATGGTTGGGGAGAGAGAGACTAGAGGGAGTTGTGAGTGACAAAGAAAGTGGGAGGTTGTGTGTGTGTGTGTGTGATAGGGAATGAGGAATCAGTGGGGTGGCAGGGACGAAGATGGTGTAAGGGAGAGAAAGAGACATAGAGGGAGGAAGGTAAAGGGAGTGAGGGACATAACTAGGGACATATCTAGAGAAAGAGATAGGGAGGGAGGGATACAAGGTGAGATAGAGAGGGCAGGGGGGAGGGATAAAGGCACATAGGGTTTGTGATTAAGGGCGAATGAAGGGAGAGAGTTCTATAGGGACTTGGATATTTTCAAATATATACATACGGTGGATACCCTCCTCGTCATCATCTTCATCACTATCACCATCATCATCATCATCAACATATTCATCATCATTGTCATCTCTAGGTTCCTCATCAACATCTCCATCATCATCATCTTCTTCATCCTTATCATCTTCATCATCATCTTCATCAGCATCACCATCATCATGAACATCTTCATAACCATAAACATCTTCATCATCATTGTGATCTCCCCCTTCCTCATCAACATCTCCATCATCATCATCTTCATCATCATCATCATCATCATCATCTTCATCACTGGCACCATCATCATGAACGTCTTCATCATCACCATCATCATCATCATCATCATCATCATCAACATCTTCATCATCATTTTCATCTCTAGGTTCTCCATCAACATCTCCATCATCATCATATTCTTCATCTCGAAGCCTTGCATTGGGTCGGTTTTGGGGCATCCCCCCACCGATCCCCTGAAATTGCAAGATGTCGAAATAGTTTACATGTTTATTTAACACGAACTCTGCGTACATCTTTCGAAGGAAATACAAGGGAATTTCCCTGTTGTTATGTGGTGGCATATCAAAAGCCATGTACCAGCTGTCCATCCAGTTATCAACAAATGGTTGAAATGTGCACCACTCAATGGAGATATGAGGCCTTTTTGCATTTGGGATTTCCCCCGTCCGAGGGTCCCTAAACAATGCAAATATGATCTCTTTGGATATTTTCAACTTTTTTATTGCATTGTAGTCTAGCCCATCAGCATATTGTTGTCTTTTTCTTTCTCTATATGATGTAATATCATATAGTACATTGCTAGACTGTGAAATGGTGTCAACAATTGCATCCAAGGTTGATGCAAGCGAGCGGTGAATCCTGTCACCACCATTAAAAGCTGCACTAATTCCCCTCAAGTGGGCAAGCTCAATCAGTATCTCGGCATTTGTGTCCATAGCCGCAACTGCAATAAAAACATCAATACGAAAATCATTAGAAACATATACATGGTATATAATGACGTCTCTTCAAAATTGAAACTGTATTAAATCAAACTCAAGTAAGCAATTTAATGGCATTCACTTACATACATTTAAAACTTAAAATTAAACATTTAACAATTAAAAAGTAAGTTTCGTTCAACTTCTTTCTAGAAGTTAAGGCACTTCTTAACCCTCATTGGTGACTTTTCCATGAAAACTTGGGTTTAAACTTCTTAGAATTTAGGAGTGTTATTTTGACATGTTTTGGCCTTTACATCCCTTGTAGAAAACAATATTTCCATCAACTTCATAAGCTAACATTAAATTTATTGATTTCAACATATTACGCCTTGTGGTTGGAGGGGAGGACAAAGTGGCATGGAATGAAATGGATATGTATGAGTTTGTCTTGCCAATATGATTACATATGTACTTGAGATGACTATCAATGATTAAGATGTTGAATAATCAACTAGAGATTGTGACTAGAATGACAATAACAACAATGTCAACTTCTCAAAACAAAGATAATTTCTCTCTACAAAATCAATCTCTACATTGTATGGCAAGTTCAGAAAATTAAATAAAAAACATAGTGATTTTCTATATGAAGTCTTTGAGTTGAATCAACAGTCCCTGAGCATTGAGTAGATTGATCGAGGGTGTGGATAGGGCAGGCCCGAGAGACACTTTGTTAATGTGTTTTGGCATTTAGCCAAGGGTGCTTAACTAAGAGGTAATGTATAGCTACATACACTTCTCATGAAATTTTGATTATGTTCATGGAAAAATGATTGTGACGAAATATTGAGAAACCAAGTTACTAATTTTTTTTGCATTTTTTCTATTCATGCTTGTGCATGCATTTCATCTTGTTATGGCCATTACCAAGGAAAATTATTTAATTCGTATCATGGGAAATGGCCTTTGAGGGTTGGAAATTTGGGTTTCATGTGGATGGATACATTGTAGAAAGGGAGGAGTTCTATTTTTTTCAATTTTTGGTTGGATTAGGAATTTTTGAGTTTTGAAAAGGGATTCATTTTAATTATTCACTCATCTTGGTTGAGGGAGATGTGAATTGAATTAGAGATTGGGTTATTCCCAATTTTATAAATATTACAAAACTAGGTTGTTTTAAACAATAAAAAAATAGTAATTTAGGTTAAGAAATGACAAAAAACTGGTATGGGTGAATAAATTACCTGATTAGATGACAATCCACTGGTGAATTTGCCTCCCCTCCAACTAAATCAAGCTCCACTGATACTCCAGGGCACACAAACTGTCCTCATCCAACCTCTAATTCGCATATCTGATGCGTGAAGAGCGCCGCGGGTGATCGGGACTCTGTTTTTAAATTGATTTTAGATTTCAATAACATGTACTGGTTTTGTAACCACATAACGCATACGTGTTTTGTAGTTCTATAACGCATACACGTTATGGTTACCTATCCTACATGTCAGGCTCGGGTTTTACCATGCCAAGTGCTAAGTATCATAAACGCGTTATGTTTTTATGTATCAGAAACGAGTTTTGAAAAAGTAGGATTGCATCTAAAGTGACCCTCATCTTCTTGCACACACCCTCATAAATTTAAAATAAAGTAAATTTCGTTTTGTTTTTTATTATCTATGAAAAAGGAAACACTAGTGTTATATGAATTGTTATGATTATTGAAAATTTCAATTTTTAATATAATGTTAAATAATAATAATTTGATTAATTAAATATAGAATGATTATAAAAAAAAAAAATTGAATTTATTTTATTTTGCTTCATTGTTTGTTGACATTTTTCTTTCATCTCTATGTTTCTTTCATCTCTATGTTTAGGGTAAAGGTAAATTTTCTTTAATATTTTAAGTATTAAAAATATTTAATTTAAATTTGATAAAGATGTAATTGAAATCCTGAAATAGTTTTTTCAAAATTCTAATTATATTTTTTTTTCTTTTATATGAGATTTAATTATGATTTTAGATAATATTTGGTTATATGTATAAGATTAAAGTTTAGTGTTATTTTGTGATAGTATTTAATTTAAAAATGTAATGGGTAAGTTAAAATTGTTTTAAATTGGCTTAAAACTTATTAACTATTTAATATCATAAAGAGTTTACTTCTTTACAAACCATGAAGTTATTTTTTAAATAATTTTTTTAAGTAACTATATGTATCTATATATAAATATTTTACTTAAATTTAAGATTTATTTAAATCAATATAATTTAGTATACATTAATTTTCATTATAAAGGGATTTCAATGTTAAATAGATTTTAGGAGGTAAAACATTTCTCTTTTATATAAAATCTCTACATATGCTATAATTTTAATCTTTAATTGTTTACATAAAATCCAAATCACAAATCCAATTTAACAAAAGTGAAATTCTATAAATTCAAAAATTAAAACAATAGTTAGAAAAAATTTGAATTAAAAGATTTTTTGAAATCAAAATCATAGTTTACAAAAACCTAAACAAACAAGTGTGATGTCACCAATGCTACTTAGTACTTCCATTTGAAGAAAATCCCAAACAAACAAGTGGGATCATGACCATTTAGCTACTTAGTACTTCCATTTAAAAAAAAGTTTGAAAAAAAAGTGTTTGAAAAATCATATAAATGTGAGAGTTGGAAACTACATATTTACATAGTTTTGTAAATAATTGAATTTGTTCTCCTACTTTGCAAAACTTAAAAATAATAAATATATGTGATATTCATATTTAAACATTGTCTTTCATTTTACATTAATCTTAATGTTATTTGTCATAATGGCACAAACAAATAAAAAGTTTAAACATAAATATATTTCGTATATACTTCAAGTCTTTCTTGTATATGATGTGCCTAGTAATGTTACCTTATACATATATGAGCCAATATATCAAGTGCATCAAACATTTTTTAATATTAATATTTTATTAAAATATATTTGAAAAAGATTGTTTAAAAATGAATGAGTGTTTTATATAATATGTTAAATTACTTTGGTGCTTCTCATAGGATTACTTTAATTAATATTATATTAACATTTATCCTCAATGCCACATTAATAATTATGTCTAACCTAAAGCTTAAGAAGTTGATACTTTAATAGTTACTATAAGGTCTATATATCTCTATAACCTTTGGACCTCACATTTTTAATTGTTAATATTTTATTAAAAAAGTATTGTAAGCTTTAACTTACACACTAGTTCTAGTAAATCTATGTTGCAAATTAGGTTTGTTTAATATAATGGAGGCACTAACAAAGTTTTTTTTTAATGGAGGGTTTTTCTATAAAATATGTTAAACTACTTTGGTGCTTCTCATAATATCACACATCTATTCAACTAGAGTTATAGTAACATTTATTCTCATTACTACTTTAAGAATCAATGTCTTACCTTAAAACTAAAAAATGCATACCTTGATAGTTAGGACAATGTTTCTATCACTTTTGGACCTCAGAGATCTTAGTTTTTAATTACAAATTTTGGACCTCGTATTACCTATAAATTTTAGTTTAAATACATTTTTTAATTACAATGTTTAATACATTGGATAACCTATTAGGATAAAAATAATCTATATATATTTATAATACTATATATATTTGTATTAGAAAAGCTATATATATTAGGATAAAAAAACATAAAATAATCATCACAATACCATATCATCTTATGAAAGAGAGACCAATATAATAATATTCATATATTTATAAATCAAATATATTTATACCACACTTTTACTCCCATAAATCATAAGCATAATAAACTCCATACAATAGACCTAATGAACTACATATTTTAGACCTAACGAACTAAATTGTCAGATTTCAAATCCTGAGTAGCCAGCCGTTGTATAACAGAGGGATTTTAAAAAAGCGTTCCAAATCCAGAGAGATTTGACATTAAAAAACCATTATCAAAGGGAGCGTCCAATGTCATATTTGATAACAGAGGGAGGAGCGTCCAATGTCAGAGGGAGGAGCAATATGCGAATGTCCAGGTCGAATTCAGAGAGAGGAGCCATATGTGAATGTCCTCCTCTTGACTGAGACGTCCTCGTCCGTGAGCTCTGAGTCCGACTTGCGGCCATCGAAAGACCTGATTGGGATGGCATGGGACTCTCCTAAGATCCCTTCCTAGACAAGATTCCTGTGTAGCTGATGCGCTTATCGTTGTCGATCTGGTCGAGATAGTAGTCTGCTCTCGATTTACAGCTCGCGGTGATCACAACTATCTCCATTTACAGCTCACGGTGATCACAACCATCTCGAAAACCTTTGACATCTCTCTTAAAAAGGGATCCAAATCGGACCTCTTGTAGATGTACTTCTGGTACTGTTTACCGCCGGACCATGTAAACGTCCGACCCTTCATCTCTGGGCGTCAAAAGGGTATCGCGCTCCTTCAAAATGGTACCGTCCAACTCCATATCGAGGACGAGCGTATGGCGCAATATTGGAACAAGCTGGGAATGTGGTAGCAACGGCGCTGTAGCCATATTGAGAACCATGTGGTCGAAGGGCGTAAGCCAAAGGCCAATCATCCATTATGATAACCTTGCCCAGTTCCCTCCCCAACCGATACAGGTATTTCACCAATTTTCCTTCTATTTCGGTGCAGTAATATCTGGGTTTGTGTATTCAGCGGGCTCATTGGCAGGTAGGATATAATAATTTTCTTGCCAGCAGAATTTGAAGATGCTGGGTGTTCTAGTAATTTTTTTGTCAGGTGGGTTTTATTTTATTTTATTGGATATGAATGTTGATATATATTTCCCTCTGTCAAATGTATTTGAAACATGCATAGCCTTGCCGGGTATGCCCTCTTGATACCTCACTCGGCTGGAGTTAAATCTTTCCTCTCCATTATGTAACGAACTACTTTATTTTGCAATGCGTTGTACAGGTATCAATTTTGTTAGATAAATGCAGCATGGCATGCAACAAAGCGATCAGCTCCTCCGCCCTTCTTCAAAGGTCGTTTGCTTTGGCTCCCTAATTTTTGAATTCTCTTTTTCTGATTGGTTTTACTCAATTAGGGTTTTGACAGGCTGTATTAAAATGCTAGACTAAGTTGTAGAACAATTGATCCAATTGAACAACTATATGGAACTATTAAGGTTTCCATTCATTATCTATAAATTGGCTCCTTGCCTGTTTTTAATATAATATAAATCGGCTCACCTTATTATGTTGTTGTAACTGGGTTCTTTCTTGGCTTTTTGAGTTCCCTTGTATGTGCAGTAATTAATGGGTGTGGGTGCAATATGTATGAAAAAGCCTGCGCAACTCCTTTTGTTCATATTTGGTGTTGTGTATTCTCTGTCATTGTGGTGCTCGTATCAGTTTGTCCTTGTGTTTCTTGGTTGGTCTGGATTTGTGATTTGGACTCAGAGAAAGACAGACAACTTTTGGCCAAAGAGTCTTCTAAGCTGAATCCTGGAGGCTCCACCTACTGCAAACATGACGGTGAGAGTCTGCTGAATTGATTTTAATTTAGTGAGGGAGGAGATTTGTTTTTGTTTGGGCATTTTCTTTATATTTTGATAAAAAATTTATGATTTATGATTTCTTGAATGTGATATTTGCCCATTTTCACAGGGTGGAACGGGGTAGGCACTTTGGTCGAAACAGGTCCTAGAATGGATTAATGTCCAGCTTGAATCCAAACTCCGTTAAGGTAAAAGGTTTTCCTACCTAAAGAAATAATTAATGCGTTTACGTTTTAACACATTAGTTTATCAAAGAAGGAATTAATCCCTGTAGCTTAGTTTCTCTTGCTATGATGTGAAAGGAAAGAGGTTATGATGTGAAAGGAAGGAGGACAAAATCTGTTGATATATTACATTTGAAAGAAAAAACAAGAAATGTATCCCGATAGTTTAGTTTCTCATTGATTGGGTATATATATTCGTTAGATAATTGATTTCTGAATGTGTGCATTCGCTGTAAAAACGACTGAATTTCTTTGCCCTTTTCCCGTAAATTACCTTATCCCGGCTTCATTGGATAACCATTTGTTCCATACTCTAATTTTAGTTTTAAAAAATCTAATAAGATAGGTAACCTAATCAATACATCAATAGAAAAAGAATAAATTGAGAGAAAAGGAATAATTGAGAGTAACAAAGTGCATATACAGCACAGGTTTTTCAGAAAAGTAGCTCGTTAAAATTATTACTCTGTTGTCATTAGTTCCGAGATTTATATGATGTTTTTATTGGTAGACAGTCCATCCTGTTGTCATTAGTTCCCAGGTTTATATGATGTTTTTATTGGTAGACAGTCCATTTTGTTGTCATTAGTTCCCAGGTTTATATGATGTTTTTATTGGTAGACAGTCCATTTCTAATGGAAGCCACGAATTCCAAACCCCAAAATCCAAGTGAAAACGAAGGAGAGACTTTTTAACTATACATCTCACCCTAGAACTAACAATGCCTTTACCAATACAATAAGGTTATCCCCGGATTTAGGTTTTATATCGATTTTTTTTTTAAATACATGCGCATTTTCTTATTTGAAAAATGGCTTTACACCTCCGATCCACACACCCTGGCTCGTTATCATGTTGCGTTAGCCATCATCGCAAATAAGTAGAACATAAGATTTGATATATGCGTAAGTGATTTTAGTAGGATTGTCTTTCTTAATTTTTTTTTTTTAATTTCTTAATACTATCATACTTAAGTTGCATGGTTAAGTTAATTTTTTTTTTTTAATTTCTTAATACAGTTGCATGGTTAAGTTGTAGTAATTTCATTTTAGTGTTTATCTCATTTTCAAGTTTATTTTTTATTTAATATTATTAGAGTATATTTCAAATCTATTACAGTTGTTTTTAATTTTTAATTTTTTTAATAGATTGTATTTTTTTATCAATTTTATAGAATAAATTGCAAAAAAGCTAAATCTTCTTCACTCAAATATTTAAAAATAAAATGTAATTTAAAATAAATGCTAAATTCCAATATTTAGCACCAACCCCAATCTTATGGTCAAACCGAGGAGCTATGCCATAAGAATATAATCACGTGTCCTTTATTAGCTGTAGGACTCTATTTTCAAATGCAAATGCCTAGAATATACATATGTGTATATTTATATTTTATAATTTTTACTCAGTCAATTTTTATATATATATTTTCTTGTCAAATAAATTATAATTTTTACTGAGTTAATTTATCTGAATATATATATTTTCTTGTCAAATAAAAAACTTTTTACATAGAATTTTTTAGTATTGATCTAAATTTTGGAATTTGTGTAAATTTTATGTTATATATATTTATAAATATTTTTGGGTAAATGTTGTAATTGAATCATAGTATTCTTGTGTGATTGTTATTGAATCATAGTATTTTTGGGTAAATGTTGTAATTAAATCATAGTATTTTTGTGTGATTGTTATTGAATTTGATAAAATATAAATTTCATAAATGTTGAAATTTGTTTATAATTTTTAAATATTTCAAGTATTATGTTAATGATAGTTTACATTTTATTTTGGATTTGGTATTTTCATATTCATGTTTTTAGTTTCTTGTGATTTCCTAATATTATCACGGTTATAGTTATTTTAAGGTTTCTCTTTGTGTATAGGGCTTTATTTTTGTTTTTAATACTATCATTATCATCATAATAATAACTATTTTAATTATGTGCCATTTATTCATATAGGTTGGATGATCATGCAGAACACAAAAAGGAGACTTTGAATAAATAACAAATGAACCCTTTTCATCTTAGATGATGAATAAGTAAAGATATGTACATCCATCTATGAATTCTCTTTCATTTGGCTTCTACTACTAATGAAAAAAATATATTAATATATTATAACTATTAATAAACCAAATTAGATAAATGATAAATTATTTTTGATATAAATACCTATATATTAATATATTATAACTATTAATAAATCAAATTAGATTTGATAAATTATTTTTGATATAAATTTCTGAGTAGGTGTGTCTCTGAATAGAAACTTTATGCCTATTAAACCCTCTATAAAGGAAGTTACAAGGCATATCAAAACTGGCGGTCTCTCTTCTATTGCCTCTGCCTCTCCCACATAGTGATTCCCTCCTAATATTGGTTTCCAAAGCTAGCAATGCTGCTCAACTGCTACAATTTGGAGGTTTGCACTTAAACACCAATAAGTTTTCAGGGTTACTCTGGCATATACATAGAGGGTTTGGCACTAAAATAAAATATTTATTTTCTATTTTATAAACATATTATTGTTATTATGATCGCAATTTTAAAGTGCATTTTAGGAAATGTATGACATATATAATGGATGTTTAGCAAGATTAACTGAATTAAAGTTTTATATAGACCGCCTACTATTTGATCCAGCCCTTATGATGCTATTCCACTCCATCTCACAACTAACTAACCTTCAAACCAAGGAGCATCAAGACCAGACCGTTACAATTGGAGTGTTCTATCAGCGTGGAAGGCCAGTTGTGGTCGTTACCGAAAGAAGGAGATCCTCGACCATCGATTTTATCTATGAAAATGATAGGCCTTACCTTCATGGCCTCCAATGGCTACGTCTAGTTTTATATATAATTTCTGAAGAGTTTTCCTATTTATTTAGAATATTAAAACCCTAGAGTTAGAGTTCAGGATTTATGACATTAAAACCCTAAGATCCTTTACGGTGATGGCTCCCTAGAATTTGTATTGTTTAACATCCATTTATGCTTTTATCTTTCGTGTGACTGCAAACAAAACACATGAAGAAGGCCATCATTTTGGGGAAATATGGTAACGTTTCTTGTTCATCCTAGAGTTGGATAGAGTAATAACGTGGAGGGAATTATTTGTTCTCCCTTGGCTTGTAGATTAAAAATAGCCTTGGGTGCAGCTCATGTCTTCGCTAATCTGCATGAAGAGTTGAATATGCATATTTGAAAATATAGAAAACAAAATGCTAGAGGAGTGTTACTGTATAAGCACTCTGATTGTATTTTCAGAGCATTTCTATCTGTGTTTCCCTAAAACCTATAACTAGGCCTCTATACTCAAACTATGATTAGGTAGCATGCTTAGTTGAAAAGTTTGGGAATGATGAACACATTTTGCTATGACACCTTCTTACCACTTTTTGCAAGTCTTTGAATTACTCATCCACATCCAAGGATAGACTGTATAGGAGGACTGGTTGTTATTGCTCAACATACTAGCATTGCAAGAAAGTTTGATATCCATACTCATAGAGCGAGGAAAGGCTCCATTTTACTGTCCACCTAATAAGACTCGAAAGGTTCCATTTTATCGTCCACCTAAGGTTCCAATTGGGCACACTCAGTATATCTGTCTATGACTACCATGCATATAAGTTAAGGATGTAGAATTTGATCGAGCAATCTACCATTTCACAATATGGTATATATGCAAAGGTATTAAAGTAGTAATACGTCTATGCTGCTTGACGTTAAACTTTACTGCGCAGCTTGTGTGATCCCAGTGTGATGGGGATGGACTCCCAAAGAATCCAAACATGCGTCTGTAGGATATTCTTCGGCTTTTTTGGTTATTGCGGTGATGTTTCTAAACCCTTCCATTTCAGATGAAGGTTCAACCCAGAAATCTGTGCTGGTGCCAGAAATGCTTTGAAACTCCACTTCTGATTGTTCTCTCTACCAGACATTTGCCTGGTCATCCGATGTTTGAACTTTGGAATTTAGTTATCCTTCTTGGGTTCTCTAAAACCAAGAACACACAGCCTATGCCGCTACGAAGAGTCTGAAGATCAATTAGTTATGATTCAATCTCATAGAGATTTCTCGGTCTTCTTTGAGTCATAAGTTTTTTGAAAACACTTGAGTTGAACCAGTGCCAAGTTTAGAGGAACGACTGGAGAACTTTCATATGAAAACAAACGGCTCATCGCCAGGTCTCTCCCCAAAACAAAACAGGTCATCGCTACCCTTGATCTTGACCGTTATTCTAAACCCCGGTATTCACTGTCCATCGGATCTGCTGCCAGCTCTGACCAATGGGTTTCCCAATGTTTTCTACCTGGAAGAAAGAGAGTCCTCTCCCGGCTGCCCGGATGCCGCCATTTGTTCGTAGGAGTATGAAATTTTTTATCGCCACTTCCTTCACGTATAACTGTATAACTTGTTTGGATACTTAGGCTTCACGTATAACTGTGTACAGGCGTAATTATAACGGTGTATAAGTATAGAAAGACCTGAGGATGAATTAAATATTCTAATCTCATTGACATTTCAAAGCCTGGCTTCCTTTACGTTTCTAATACTTCTCAACCCTGAGTGGTTTGAATATTTCAATTTTATTGACATTTTAGGTTTGGTTTCAGATTTTTAATTCTAAGTTTAAGATTTTTTTAATCCTTAATATTAAATTATGAATTGAGATAATTGTATACTGATACTCTATACCGTTTTGGTTTTGCCAACGGTCTGCTCCTGAATATGCCTACACGCTCGTAGTCTTTTCCAAATGTGGTATGCCAGTTGAAAATGACATGCCCTCCTCCATGGCTATCATGAATGACTCGCTCTGTCAACGTGGCCAAAGGCGTGCTCCTTCTATCTTCCCACCTGGTGTACTTATTCATTTCTCTTTTCCACTATGCGTTACAGTGCTTCGCCTTAGTTTCTTTCCATGAATTTAATTTTTTGTAATGGACAACCTGCCATTAATTGTCATGACCCACATGATTACCTTTTCTTTGAATCGTTCTCCTTTATATTAATTATTTTCCTCAATATCCACGTAGTTTCATCACCTGGTATAGTTTATTAATGAGGAGAAAAGCTTTTAATTTACAAGGGACAAGACCCTCTTTTTATTATTTTTTAATAATTAACCATTAGCTCAAGAGTATACTCATGCACATAATGAGATCGTAGGCTCACCCGTGGCGTGTAAAAATGCTAATTCCTGGCAAGGTTCCAATTGTTCTCCATTCTCGTTTGTTGGAAACTGGTTACCGTTCTCATTCTCGTCCAAAGCTCTCAAAGCTTCCAAATCCAATGCCATAAAACAGCGCATCATTTCAGTACATTAAACATTGGATGGAGACTATCCAAACTCTTCCAGAACGTCTTTGACGTTTAAATGTGAAACGGAAACGTCAGTGATGACAGATTTAAAGTTTATCTGCGTCGGGCGAGTTAGTGGTACACGGTACACCTCTGGGCCCACGTTACCGTCGGTTTAGTGTTTGGTCGCCAGGAAAATAAATTGATTCATGATAGGGATGTTAATTGTTTTTATTTTTATATATTTTCTATTTTGGACGTAGCCTGACATATAATAAAAAATAGAAAATAGAAATATAATTAAGAGAAAACAAAAACAGGGACCGCAGTATTTATGAATTTTATATTATTTTATGATATATTAAAGCATATTATTTTTTTAAAATTAATTTATTATATTAAATTATAATATTTTTTGAATTTGAAAATAATTTATGATTAGGTTTCTTTAAATTGCAATATAGTTTGTTAAATTTAATGTATATATAATTATAAATTTATTTTATAAGAATTTATTTTATAATGGTATTTAGTTTTTTCAATTTAATATGTTATTTTTTTAATAATTATAAATCTAGTTTAATTATTTTTCTTAATCAAATAAATAAATTTTGTGTATTTTAATTTTGTTGATCTTTCTAGCATTATGAGACGTGAAATGTAAATTTTTTCTTAATAATGTAGTTTTTTTTCGGTTGAAATAGTTTAGAGTTCCCATTAATAATTAGGAGTTTGTTGAAATGGTTTAGAATTCCAATTAGTAATTAAGAGTTTCTTAAAATAGGTTAGAATTCCCCTTAAGTTTTTTCCTTGTGCTCTTGAAATAGCTTAGAGTTTTTAGATTATAAATTGTTGTTGAAATAGTTTTGAGTTTTGTTAGATTGCAAATTGTTATCTTGTTTACTTTTGGTAAACTATTTTTCCAATGTTTTTTTTCATGGTTATATATATAAATTTAATTAGAATATTTGTACAAAATCATTGTTTTTATGAATA
Organism: Larix kaempferi; assembly: GCA_027924585.1. Taxonomy (NCBI): domain Eukaryota; kingdom Viridiplantae; phylum Streptophyta; class Pinopsida; order Pinales; family Pinaceae; genus Larix; species Larix kaempferi. Next base: position 1,027,041 of record BSBM01001166.1, on the reverse strand, counting down.
TTAAATTGTATACAATTTTTTATGTTATTTGCATTAGTATGTTGACCATGGGGGTTCTATTGAAAGTCTTGTGTAGAGTGTTTTCAAAGGACCATTTTGGGAAATTGCCTCGAAACAATTTCCTAACTCGGTATCTTGACACATGTGCCTTTGTTGTAGCTAGAAACTGGGATGTCGTTGCGCTAGTAATAGGTGGAGGGAGGTAACTCCCATAGAAGACCTCCTAGTACACCCCAAGTTGGGTGGTCGACCATGTATACATAAGATTTTTTAAGTGGTCTAACGAGGGACCCCCCTTTGTTGACACTCTATTCATGCAACCTAGGAGTTAGGATCTATTTCCTTGATAATTATAAATTTAACCCCTATAAGCCTGTAATCCTTAACCATTAACACATAACACATATAAAGACCATAGGGGTTCTATTGAAAGTCTTGTGTAGAGTGTTTTCAAAGGACCATTTTGGGAAATTTCCTGGAAACAATTTCTTAACTCGGTATCTTGACACATGTGCCTTTGTTGTAGCTAGAAACTAGGACGTAGTTGCACTAGTAATAGGTGTAGGGAGGTAACTCCGAGAGAAGCCCTCCCAGTATGCCCCAAGTTGGGTGGTCGACCATGTATACACAAGGTTTTTAAAGTGGACTAACGAGGGACCCCCCTTTGTTGACACTCTATTCATGCAACCTAGGAGTTAAGATCTATGTCCTTGATAATTATAACTTTAAACAACAATCTCTCTCTCCCTCTCTATCTCTCTCTCTCTTCACCTAACTATCAATCTCTCTCTTTCGATCTCTTTCGATCTCTTTCTCTTTCTAAATTCCTAACCCCCAATCTCTCTATCTCTCTCCAGACACTAAACCCCCCCAATATCCCTCTTTATATCCCTATCTCTTTATCTAACCTACAATCTCTCTCTCTCTTTAGCCCCACCTTTCCCTAACCCCCCTCCCTCTCTTTAACCCAACCCTCCACTATCTCTCCTCCTTTCAATAAACCCCCCTCCCTCTTTATAACTCCCCACCTATCCTTAACCACCCACACCAATTCTAACCACTAACGACCACCACTCCATTGTGCGCTCTCTCTCTCTCTCTCTCTCTCTCTCTAAACCACTAACCATTAATCTAAACTCCTGTATTTGAATCTCTCTCTCTAAACCCCTAAACCCTCAATATATTTCTCTCTCTCTCTAAACCCCTAACCCATGGTATTTATCTTTCTCTCTCTAAACACCTAACCCCCAATATCTCTCTCCCTCTCTAAACCTCTAATCCCCAATCTCTCTCTCTCTCTCTCTCTCTCTCTCTCTCTCTAAACTCCTAACAACCAATTTATCTCTTTCAATCTCTCTCTCCCTTTAAAACACTAACCCCCAATATTTATGTATCTCTCTAAACCCCTAGCCTCCAATATCTCTCTCTCTCTCTCTAAACCCCTAACCCCTAATCTCTCTCTCTCTCTCTCTCTCTCTATCTCTCTAAACCTCTAATCTATCTTCATGTCTCTCTAAACCCCTAACCCCTAATCTCTATCTCTCTCTCTCTCCCTCTAAATCCCTAACCCTAATCTCTCTCTCTCTCTCTCTCGCCCACCACTATCCACCTCTCTCTCTCTCTCTCTCTATCTCTCTCTCTACATACACACACACACACACACACACACACACACACCCAAATTCCCCTCAACCCACTCCAATTTCTACCACTAACCACACCCCTCAATCATGCTCTCTCTCTCTCTCTCTCTCTCTTTCTCTCTCTCTCTCTCTCTAAATCCCTGAACCTAAATATAAACCCATAAATTCCAATCTCTCTCTCTCTCTAAACCCTTAATCCCTCAATATATTTTCCTCTCTCTCCCCCTCTCTCAATCTCTATAAACCCCTAGCCACCAATATCTCTCTCTCTAAACCCCTAACCCCCAATCTCTCAATCTCTGTCTAAACCCCTAACTCCCAATCTATGTCTTTCTATCTCTCCCTCCCCAAACCCCTAACCTCCAATCTCTCTCTCTTTCTCTCTCTCTCTCTCTCTCTCACCAGCCCCACCTTTCTCTAACCTCGCATCATCTCTCTCTCATCTCCTTAACACCCTCTCTCTCTCTCTCTCTCTCTAGCCCCACCTATCTCTAAATACCCCTCCCTTTCTCTAACCCAAACCCCCTCCCTCTCTCTAACCCAATCACCCCTCTCAGGCTCGCTCTTCCTTTCCCTAAGCCCATGTCCCTGTTTATAACCCCACCTGGTCTCTCTTTCAACCCCCCATCATCCCCTATACCATAAATCCTAACCACCCATATCTTAATGTACCCTCTTTATTACCCTAAACCCTAACCCCCTACTCTCTTTATTTCTTGAATCCTCCCTCTCTCCACTTCCCCTTCTCTCTCTCTCTCTCATCCCTAACTCTTCTCTCCCTAGTTATATACCCGCATCGCTAACCATCAACGCTCTCCTCGTGATCTCTCTCTCTCTCTCTCTCTCTCTCTCAAAAACACACACACACACACTCCCTCTCCCTCTATATTTCTATCACTCTTCCTCTCTATCCAATTTCCCCTTTCTCTCTCTGGCACCACCTTTCCCTAACCCCCCCTTCCTCTCGCTCTCCTCCTTTCCCTAACCCCACCCTCTTTCTCTAGCCCCACCTTTCCCTATCCCCCCTCCTTCGCATTAACCCAACCCCCCTCTCTCTCTCCTCCTTTACCTAAACCCTCCTCCCTCTTCATAACCCCACCCCCCTCTCTCTCTCAACTCCCCATCTTCCCCTATACCATAAATCCTCACCCCCATCTCTCTATGGTCCATATTTATTACACTAAACCCTAATCTCTGTCTCTCTATTTCTCTATGCATCCCACTCTCTCCCTCCCTCTCTCCTCTTCCCCTTCTCTCTCTCTCTCTCTCTCTCTCTCTCTCTATCTATCTATCTATCTATCTATACCCCTCTCTCTAAACTGCTTACCCTTGATGTCTCCCTCTCTCTAGCCCCAAAACCCACACTTCTCATGCTCCTAACCTTACCCCTAATCTCTATCTCTATATTTCCCCTAGAACTCACCTCATCCCCATCCCTCTATCTCTATTTCTAGCCCTCTCTCCCTTAATTCCCCATAATCTCTCTCTCTCTCTCTCTCTCTCTCTCAAAACCCTTAACCCCTAATCTCAATCGTTCTCTCTCTCTAATCCTGTAAAACCCAATATCTCTCTCTATAAACTCCTAACCACCAATCTCTCTCTTTCTATCTATATTTCTGTATAAATCCCTAACCTACAATCCCTACATCTCTCTCTCTCTAAACCCATGAACTCCAATCTCTCCCCTCTATCTCTCTAAAACCCCTAACCCCCAATCTCTCTCTCTCTCTCTAAACCCCTAACCCCCAATCTATCTCTCTCTCTAAACCCATAACCCTCAATATATCTCTCTCTCTCTAAACCCCTAACCCCCAATATCTTTAGCTCTTGCTAAACCCCTAACCACCAATCTCTCTTTCTCTAAACCCTAAATCCCAATCACTCTCTCCCTCTCTCTAAACCCCTAAAATATAATCACACACACTCTCTCTCGAAATTCTAAACCGCAAATATCTATCTTCCTTTCTCTCTCTCTCTAAACCCTAAATTCCAAACTCTCTCTCTCTCTAAACCCCTAACCCCCACCCTCTCTCTCTCTCTCTAAACCCCTAACCACCAATATGTCTCTCTCCCTAAACCCTAAATCCCAATCACTGTATCTCTCTCCCTAAACCCATAATTGTACTCTCTCTCTCTAAATGCCAAAACATAAATCTCTCTCTCTCTCTCTCTCTCTCTCCCCATGTATTTAAACCCCTAAACCCCAATCGCGATCTCTCTCTAAGCCGCTAACCCACAATCTATCTCTCCCTCTCAAAACCCCTAATCACCAACCTCTCTCTTCCTTTGTTCCCATTGCCCTCTCTCTCTCTCTCTCTCCCCAAAACCCCACTCCTCACCCTCTTACCCATCCCCCACACTCTATTTATCTTTCCCCCAACCCACTAGCCATCCATAATCCCCTTCTTATCTCTCTTTGTCTCTATCTAAATATATATTAAATCACAGTGTCTATTTATCTCTCTCTCTCTCTCTAACCCTCTTACCCCCCATCTCTCTATGGTCCCTCTTTATTATGCTAAACCATAATCCCAGTGTCTCTCTATTTATCTATGCATCCCACTCTCTCCTATTCCCCTTCTCTCTCTCTCTCTCTCCCTAATCCTTAACCCTACTCCTCCTAACCATATACGTGCATCACTAACCATCAATGCTCCCCCTGTGATATCTCTCGCTCTTTATTTATCTATCTATCTATATCCCTCTCTGTAAACCTCTTACCCCTAATGTATCCCTCTCTCTAGCCCCCAAACCTACACTTCTCACCCTCCTAACCTTACCCCCCATCTCTATCTCTATATTTCTCCTACAACTAATTTCATCCCCATCCCTCTATCTCTCTTTCTATCCCTCTCTCCCTTACTTCTGCACAATCTGTCTCTCAAAACCCTTAACCCCTAATCTCCATTGTTCTCTCTCTCTAATCCCCTAAACCCCAATATCTCTCTCTCTCTATAAACCCCTAACCACCAATCTCTCTCTTTCTAATTATATCTCTCTATAAATCCCTAACCTACAATCTCCATATCTCTTTTTCTCTAAACCCCTAACCTCCAATCTCTCCCCTCTCTCTCTCTAAAACCCCTAACAGCCAATCTCTCTCTCTCTCTCTAAACCCCTAACCCCCAATCTCTCTCTCTCTCTCTAAACCCCTAACTCCTAATCTCTATCTCTTTCTCTAAACCCCTAACCACCAATCTCTCTCTCTCTCAAAACCCTAAATCCCAATCACTCTCTCCCTCTCTCTAAACCCCTAAAATCTAATCACGCACACACTCTCTCTCTAAATGAGAAACCACAAATCTCTCTCTTCCTTTCTCTCTCTCTAAACCCTAAACCCCAAACTCTCTCTCTCTCAAATCCCCTAACCCCCAACCTCTCTCTCTCTCTAAACCCCTAACCACTAATATCTCTCTCTCCCTAAACCGTAAATTTCAATCATTGTCTCTCTCTCTATAAACCCCTAAACTCCACTCTCTCTCTCTCTAAATGCCAAAACATAAATCTCTCTCTCTCTCTCTAAACCCCTAACCCCCAATCTCTCAATCTCTCTCTAAACCCCTAACTCCCATTCTATGTCTTTCTATCTCTCCCTCCCAGAACCCCTAACCTCCAATCTCTCTCTTTCTCTCTCTCTCTCTCTCTCTCTCACCAGCCCCACCTTTCTCTAACCTCCCTTCATCTCTCTCTCATCTCCTTAACACCCCCCCTCTCTCTCTCTCTCTAGCCCCACCTATCTCTAAATACCCCTCCCTTTCTCTAACCCAAACCCCCCTCCCTTTCGCTAACCCAAACCCCCTCCCTCTCTCTAAGCCAATCACCCCTCTCAAGCTCTCTCTTCCTTTCCCTAAGCCCATGTCCCTGTTTATAACCCCACCTGGTCTCTCTTTCAACCCCCCATCATCCCCTATACCATAAATCCTAACCACCCATATCTTAATGTACCCTCTTTATTACCCTAAACCTTAACCCCCTACTCTCTTTATTTCTCGAATCCTCCCTCTCTCCACTTCCCCTTCTCTCTCTCTCTCTCATCCCTAACTCTTCTCTCCCTAGTTATATACCCGCATCGCTAACCATCAACGCTCTCCTCATGATCTCTCTCTCTCTCTCTCTCAAAAACACACACACACACACTCCCTCTCCCTCTATATTTCTATCACTCTTACTCTCTATCCAACTTCCCCTTCCTCTCTCTGGCACCACCTTTCCCTAACCCCCCTTCCTCTCTCTCTCTTCCTTTCCCTAACCCCACCCTCTCTCTCTAGCCCCACCTTTCCCTAACCCCCATCCTTCACATTAACCCAACCCCCCCTCTCTCTCTCCTCCTTTACCTAAACCCTCCTCCCTCTTCATAACCCCACCCCCCTCTCTCTCTCAACTCCCCATCTTCCCCTACACCATAAATCCTCACCCCTATCTCTCTATGGTCCCTAATTATTACACTAAACCCTAATCCCGATCTCTCTATTTCTCTATGCATCCCATTCTCTCCCTCCCTCTCTCCTCTTCCCCTTCTCTCTCTCTCCCTCCCTCTCTCCTCTTCCCCTTCTCTCTCTCTCTCTCTCTATACCCCTCTCTCTAAACTGCTTACCCCTGATGTCTCCCTCTCTCTAGCCCCCAAACCCACAATTCTCACGCTCCTAACCTTACCCCTCATCTCTATCTCTATATTTCCCCTAGGACTCACCTCATCCCCATCCCTCTATCTCTCTTTCTATCCCTCTCTCCCTTAATTCACCATAATCTCTCTCTCTCTCTCTCTTAAAACCCTTAACCCCTAATATCGATCGTTCTCTCTCTCTAATCTCCTAAACCCCAATATCTCTCTCTATAAACTCCTAACCACCAATCTCTCTCTTTCTATCTATATTTCTCTATAAATCCCTAACCTACAATCCCTACATCTCTCTGTCTCTAAACCCCTGAACTCCAATCTCTCCCCTCTGTCTCTCTAAAACCCCTAACCCCTAATCTCTCTCTCTCTCTCTAAACCCCTAACCCCCAATCTATCTCTCTCGCTAAACCCCTAACACCCAATCTATCTCTCTCTCTAAACCCATAACCCTCAATCTATCTCTCTCTCTCTCTAAACCCCTAACCCCCAATATCTCTCGCTCTCTCTAAATCCCTAACCACCAATCTCTCTTTCTCTAAACCCTAAATCCCAATCACTCTCTCCCTCTCTCTAAACCCCTAAAATCTAATCACACACACTCTCTCTCGAAATTCCAAACCGCAAATATCTCTCTTCCTCTCTCTCTCTCTCTCTCTAAACCCTAAATTCCAAACTCTCTCTCTCTCTAAACCCTTAACCCCCACCCTCTCTCTCTCTCTAAACCCCTAACCACTAATATGTCTCTCTCCCTAAACCCTAAATCCCAATCACTGTATCTCTCTCTCTAAACCCCTAAACTGTACTCTCTCTCTCTCTAAATGCCAAAACATAAATCTCTCTCTCTCTCTCTCTCTCTAAACCGACAACCCCCAAACTCTTTATCTCTTTTTAAACCCCTAACCTCTAGTCTCCCTCTTTCTATCTCTCTCTCTCTACACCCTTAACCAAAAATCTCTCTCTCTCTATAAACCCCTAGCCAACAATATCTCTCCTTCTATCTATCTCTCTCTATAAACCACTAACCTCCAATTTCTCTCTCTCTCTCTCTCTCTCCCCATGTATCTAAACCCCTAAACCCCAATCTCAATCTCTCTCTAAGCCGCTAACCCACAATCTATCTCTCCCTCTCAAAACCCCTAATCACCAACCTCTCTCTTCCTTTGTTCCCAACGCCCTCTCTCTCTCTCTCTCTCCCCAAAACCCCACTCCTCACCCTCTTACCCGTCCCCCACACTCTATTTATCTTTCCCCCAACCCAATAGCCATCCATAATCCCCTTATTATCTCTCTTTGTCTCTATCTAAATATATATTAAATCACAGTGTCTATTTATCTCTCTCTGTCTCTCTAACCCTCTTACCCCCCATCTCTCTATGGTCCCTCTTTATTATGCTAAACCATAATCCCAGTGTCTCTCTATTTATCTATGCATCCCACTCTCTCCTATTCCCCTTCTCTCTCTCTCTCTCCCTAATCCTTAACCGTACTCCTCCTAACCATATACGTGCATCACTAACCATCAATGCTCCCCCTGTGATCTCTCTCGCTCTCTATCTATCTATTTATCTATCTATCTATATCCCTCTCTGTAAAACCCTTACCCCTAATTTATCCCTCTCTCTAGCCCCCAAACCCACACTTCTCACCCTCCTAACGTTACCCCCCATCTCTATCTCTATATTTCTCCTACAACTAATCTCATCCCCATCCCTCTATCTCTCTTTCTATCCCTCTCTCACTTACTTCCGCACAATCTCTCTCTCAAAACCCTTAACCCCTAATCTCCATTGTTCTCTCTCTCTAATCCCCTAAACCCCAATATCTCTCTCTCTATAAACCCCTAACCACCAATCTCTCTCTTTCTAATTATATCTCTCTATAAATCCCTAACCTACAATCTTCGTATCTCTTTTTCTCTAAACCCCTAACCTCCAATGTCTCCCCTCTCTCTCTCTCTAAAACCCCTAACTGCCAATCTCTCTCTCTCTCTAAACCCCTAACCCCCAATATCTCTCTCTCTCTCTCTAAACCCCTAACCACTAATCTCTATCTCTTTCTCTAAACCCCTAACCACCAATCTCTCTCTCTCTCAAAACCCTAAATCCCAATCACTCTCTCCCTCTCTCTAAACCCCTAAAATCTAATCACATACACACTCTCTCTCTAAATGCCAAACCACAAATATCTCTCTTCCTTTCTCTCTCTCTAAACCCTAAACCCCAAACTCTCTCTCTCTCTAAGCCCCTAACCCCCAACCTCTCTCTCTCTAAACCCCTAACCACCAATATCTCTCTCCCTAAACCCTAAATTTCAATCATTGTCTCTCTCTCTATAAACCCCTAAACTCCACTCTCTCTCTCTCTAAATGCCAAAACATAAATCTCTCTCTCTCTCTCTAAACCCATAACCCCCAAACTCTTTATCTTTCTCTAAACCCCTAACCCCCTGTATCCCTCTTTCTATCTCTCCCTCTAAGCCCCTAACCTCCAATATCTCTCTCTCTCTCTCTAAGTCCCTAACTCCAAATCTCTCTCTCTCTACACCCTTAACCCAAAATATCTCTCTCTATAAAACCCTAGCCAAAAATATCTCTCCTTCTATCTATCCCTCTCTATAAACCACTAACCTCCAATCTCTCTCTCTCTCTCTCTCTCTCTCTCTCTCTCTCTCTATCTCTCTCTCCTTGTATCTAAACCCCTAAACCCCAATCTCGATCTCTCTCTAAGCTGCTAACCCACAATCTATCTCTCCCTCTCAAAACCCCTAATCACCAATCTCTATCTCTCTCTCTAAACCCCTAACCACCAATCTCTCTCTTTCTCGAAACCCTAAATCCCAATCACTCTCTCCCTCTCTCTAAACCACTAAAATCTAATCAGACACACTCTCTCTCTAAATACCAAAACAAAAATCTCTCTCTTCCTTTCTCTCTCTCTAAACACTAAACCCCAAACTCTCTCTCTCTCTAAACCCCTAATACCCAACCTCTCTCTCTCTCTCTAAACCCCTAACCACCAATATCTCTCTCTCCGTAAACCCTAAATCCCAATCACTGTCTCTCTCTCTAAACTCCTAAACTACACTGTCTCTCTCTCTAAATGCCAAAACATAAATCTCTCTCTCTCTAAACCCATAACCCCCAAACTCTTTATCTCTCTCTAAACCCCTAACCTGAGTATCCCTCTTTCTATCTCTCTCTCTAAGCCCCTAACCTCCAAGATCTCTCTCTCTCTCTCTCTCTCTCTCTCTCTCTCTCTCTCTCTCTCTCTCTCTAAGTCCCTAACTCCAAATCTCTCTCTCTACACCGTTAACCCAAAATATCTCTCTCTATAAACCCCTAGCCAAAAATATCTCTCCTTCTATCTCTCTCTCTATAAACTACTAACCTCCAATCTCTCTCTCTCTCTTTCTCTCTCTCTCCCCCTTGTATCTAAACCCCTAAACCCCAATATCGATCTCTCCCTAAGATGCTAACCCACAATCTATGTCTCCTTCTCAAAACCCCTAATCACCAATCTCTCTCTTCCTTTGTTCCCAATGCCCTCTCTCTCTCTCCCCAAAACCCCACAACTCACCCTTCTGCCCGTCCCCTACACTCTATTTATATTTCCCCCAATCCACTAGCCATCCATATTCCCCTTCTTATCTCTCTCTGTGTCTATCTAAATATCTATTAACTCCCAATGTCTGTTTATCTCTCTCTCTCTCTCTCTAACCCTCTTATCCCCAATATTTCTCTCTAAAACATTAACCTCCAATCTCTATCTCTCTAGATTCCTAATATTCAATATATCTTTTCCTCTACATCTCTCTCTATCTATCTAATCCCCTAGCATCCAATCTCTCTATCTCTCTCTAAAACCCTAACCGCCAATCTCTCTCTGTATTTCTCTCTAAACCCCTAACCGCTAATCTCTCTCTCTCTCTCTAAACCCCTACACACCAATCTCTCTCTCTAAACCTTAAACTTCAATCTCTATCTCTAAACCCCTAAACTAAAATCTCTCTCTCTAAATTCATAACCACTAATACCTCTCTCTCTCTCTCTAAACCCCTAACCTCCAGTATCTCTATCTCTCTCTAAATGCCTATTGACCAATCTATATCTCTCTCTATCTCTATCTAAACCTCTAACCCCTAATATCTCTATCTGTCGAAATCCATAACCACCAATCGCTCTATATCTCTCCAAACCCCTAACCCTCAATCTCTCTCTCTTTAAACTCATATTCTCCAATCTCTATCTTTATATCTAAACCCTTAACCCCCCCACTATCTCCCTCCCTCCCTCCCCCTCTCCCTGCTTCTAAACTCCTAGACACAAATTTCTCTCTCTCTCTCTCTAAAACCTAAACCCCAACCTCTCTCTCTCTGAAACACTAACCTCCAATAATATCTATCTCTAAATTCCTAGCCACCAATCTCTCTCTCTCTCTCCCTTAAACCCCTAACCCCTAATCTCTCTATCTCTCTTTAAAACCATAATCCCCAATCTCTTTATCTCTTTATCTAAATGCCTAACCCCCAATCTCTCTCTTTATATATTTCTCTCTCTAAACCCCTAACCTCAAATATCTATCTCTCTCTTTAAACCCCTAACCTCAAATCTCTCTCTCTCTCTCTCTCTCGCTCTCTCGCTCTCTCTAAATCCCTAACCCCCAATCTCTCTCTCTATCTATAAACCCCTAACCCTCAATTATTCTCACTCTCTCTCTCTAAACACCTAATCATCGGTCTCTCTCTTCCTTTGTACATAATGCCCCCTCTTTTCCTCTCTCTCTAACCCTACTCCTCCTTTCCCTAATTTCCTCTCTCTCTCTAGACCCCTAATCACCAATCTCTCTCTTCCTTTGGCCCAGTTCCCCCCCTTTCCCTTCTCACTAACCCTTCTCCTCCTCTCTCCCTCTCTCTCTCTCCAACCCCACCTTTCCCTAACACCTCCTCACTCTCTCTAACCTAATTCCCCCTCTCTCTATCCTCCTTTCAATAATACCACTCCCTCTTTAAAATCCCAACCCCTCTCTTTCTCTCTCACCCGCTCATCTCCCACTATACCATAAAGCCTAACCACCCCTCATAACCCTACCCCCACTCTATATCTCCATCTCTTGTACCACTAAGCATATCCCCATCCCTCTCTCTCTCTCTTTAGCACGCTCCCCCTACTCTCCTCTCTCTCTCTCTCTCTTTAGCACTCTCCTCCTACTCTCCTCTCTCTCTCTCTCTCTCCCAAATCCTGACTCCTCACCCTCCTACCCCTCTCCCTAACTCTATTTCTCTATCTCCACACATATAACCATCCATACTCCCCTTCCGATCTCTCTCTCTAAACTCCTATTAACCCTCAATCTCTATCTCTCTCTCTCTCTCAAAACCTTTCACCCCAGTCTCTCTCTCTAAATACCTAACCTCCAATATCTCTCTCCATCTAGATCCCTAACCTACCATATATCTCTCCCTCTGTCTCTCTCTAAACCCCTAACCTTCAATATATATCTCTCTCTCTCTAAACTTCTAACCCCAAATATCTTTCTCTCTCTAAACCCCCAACCACAAATATATCTCCATCTCTATCTCTCTCTAAAACCCTAACTCCTAATCTCTCCATATCTTTCTAAACCCTAATCCCAATATCTCTCTTTCTATATATCTCTCTTTAAACCCCTAACCTCCAATCTCTCTCTCCCTCTAAATCCCTAACCCCCAATCTCTCTCTCTCTCTCTCTCTAAACCCCTAACCCCCAATCTCTTTGTGTCTCTCTCTCTCTAAACCCCAAGCCCACAATCTCTCTCTCTCTAAACCCCTAACCCTCAATCTCTCTTTCTCTCTCTCTCTAAACCCCTAACCCTCAATCTCTCTTTCTCTCTCTCTCTAAACCACTAACAACCAATCTCTCTCTCTATAAACCCTAAACCCCAATCTCTCTATCTCTCTCTAAACCCCTAACCCTCAATATCTATATCTCTCTCTAAAGCCCTAACCCTTAATCTCTTTATCTCTCTTGAAAACCCTAATCCCCAATATCTCTCATGATTTCTCTCTCTCTCTAAAATCCTAACCTATAATTCTCTCTCTCTCTAAACCCCTAACCTCCAATCTATGTCTCTCTCGAAACCCCTAACAACAAATATCTCTCTCTCTAAACCCTAATCCAAAATATCTCTCTCTCTAAACCCCTAACCTTCAATCTTTCTCTCTCTAAATGACTAGCCACGAATATGTCTCTTTCTCTCTCTCTCTAAACCCCTACCGCTAATCCCTCTATTTCTCTCTAAACCCCTAATCCCCAATCTGTCTATCTCTTTAAACCCCTAACTCCCAATCTCTCTAACTCTCTAAACCGCCAATCACTAGTCTCTCTCCTCCTCTTATATCAGTGCCCCCCCCTTTCCTTCTCTCGTTAACAATCCTCCTCCTACTCCTCTCTCTCTCTCTCTCTCTCTCCATCCACACCTTTCCCTAACCATCCAATCCTCTCTCTCTCCTCCCTTCCCCCCAATCCTCTCTCTCTCCAACTCCACATTTCCCTAACTCCCCCTCACTCTCTCTAACCCAACCTCTTTTCTATATCTACTCCTTTCCATAATCCCTACACGCTCTTTATAATCTATCTCTCTCTCTCTCTCAAACCCTAACACCTACTCTTTCTCTCTCTATCTATCACCACCTTTCCCTAACACCCCTTCCTCTCTCTCTCTCTCTCTCCCCTAACCATCAATGCTCCCATTGTGATCTCTCTCTCTCTCTCCCAATTCCCCCCCTCTCTGTCTTGAACCACCTTTCCCTAACCCGTTCACTCTCTCTCTCAAATGCCACCTTTCCCTAATGCCCCCTCCCCCTATCTAACCTAACCTCCCCTCTCTCTCTGATCTCCTCCTTTCCCTGACCATTCCTCCCTCTTTATAACTCTGCCCCCCCCTCCATCTCTCCACCCCCCCATATTCCACTATACCATAAATCCTAACCCCCTATCTCTCTATGTACCCTCTTTATTACACTAAATCCTAACCCCATTCTCTCTCTATTTCTCCATGCATCCCCTCTCTCCCATCCCCCTTATTTGTCTCTCTTTTTATCCCCTGAATCCCTAACCCTACTCCCCCTAACAATATACTTGCATCACTAACCATCAATTCTCCCCCCATGATATCTCTCTCTCTCTCTCTCTCTCTCTCTAAACCCCTAACCCTTAATATCTCCCTCTCTCCACCCCCCAAAACCCCACTCTTCACCCTCCTAACCTTACCCCCAACTCTATATATATATATCCCCTACCACTAATCTCATCCCCATCCCTCTATCTATCTCTCTATCCCTCTCCCTCTTACTCCCCCAATATATCTCTCTTTATGCTCCCCCAAACCCCCACTCTTTACCATCATATTCCTACTGCCCTAATCTATCTCTCTCTCCCCCCACCAGTAACCACTTCCCCCCTCCCCAAAATTCCTTGTCTATTCAAACCCCTAAATTCCAATCTCTCTCTCTCAAAACCCTTAAAACCTCAATATATGTATCTCTCTCTCTCTCCCCCCAAACCCTTAACCATACACTCCAACTTCTACCACTAACCACACCCCCCCCCCCCTCTCTCTCTCTAAATCCCTAACCCAAAATATAAACCCACAAATTTCAATCTCTCTCTCTCTCTGTCTAAACCCTTAATCCCTCAATATATTTCCCTCTCTCTCTCCATATTTTCATCTCTTTATATAAACACCTAGCCAAAAATATATCTTTCAATATCTTTCTCTCTAAACCCTTAACCCCCAATCTCTCAATCTCTCTCTAAACCACTAACGCTCAATCTGTGTCTTTCTATCTCTCCCTCACAAAACCCCTAACCTCAAATCTCTCTCTCTCTCTAGCCCCACCTTTCCCTAACCTCCCTTCCTCTCTCTCTCCTCTCCTTAACACCCCCTCTCTCTCTCTCTAGCCCCACCTTTCTCTAAACCCCCCTCCCTTTCTCTAACCCAAACCCCCCTCCCTCTCTCTAACCCAATCACCCTTATCAGGCTCTCTCATCCTTTCCCTAAGACCATGGCCCTCTTTATAACCCCACCTGGTCTCTTTTTCAACCCTCCATCATCCCCTATACCATAAATCCTAACCCCCCATATATTAATGTACCCTCTTTATTAACCTAAACCTTAACCCCCTACACTCTCAATTTCTTGAATCCTCCCTCTCTCTCCCTCCCTCTCTCCACTTCCCCTTCTCTCTCTCACTCTCTCTCTCTAGTTATATACTCGCATTGTTAACCAGCTGTATACCCACATCGCTAACCATCAACACTCTCCTCGTGATCTCTCTCTCTCTCTCTCCCTCTCAGAAACACACACACACACACTCCCTCCCCCTCTATCTTTCTATCGCTCTTCCTCTCTATCCAACTCCCCATTTCTCTCTCTGGCACCACCTTTCCCTAGCCCCCCTCCTCTCTCTCTCCTCCTTTACCTAACCCCATGCACTCTCTCTAGCCCCACCTTTCCCTAATCCCCCTCCTTCGCATTAACGCCACCCTCGCTCTCTCTCCTCCTTTCCCTAACCCCTCCTTCCTCTTCATAACCCCACCCCCATGTCTCTCTCAACACCCCATCTTCCCCTATACCATAAATCCCAAGACCCCATCTCTTTATGTTCCCTCTTTATAATAGTAAACCCTAACACCAGTCTCTCTCTATTTCTCTATGCATCCCACTCTCTCCCTCCATCTCTCATCTTCCCTCTCTCTATATCTATCCCCCTAATCCCTAACCATACTCCCCCTAACCATATACCTGCATCACTAACCATCAATGCTTCGCCTATGATCTCTCTCTCTCTCTATCTCTCTATTTATCTATCTATCTATATCCCTCTCTCTAAACCCCTTACCCCTAATGTATCCCTCTCTCCAACCCCCAAACCCACACTTCTCACCCTCCTAACCTTACCCCCATCTCTATCTCTATATTTACCCTACAACTAACCTCATCCCCATCCTTCTTTCTCTCTTTCTATCCCTCTCTCCCTTACTTCCCCACAATCTCTGTCTCTGTCTCTCAAAACCCTTAACCCATAATATCCATTGTTCTCTCTCTCTAATCCCCTAAACCCCAATATCTCTCTCTCTATAAACCCCTAACCACCAATCTATCTCTTTCTATATATCTCTCTCTATAAATCCCTAACCTACAATCGCTGCATCTCTCTCTCTCTCTCTCTTTCTAAACCCCTAACCTCCAATCTCTCCCCTCTTTCTCTCTCTGAAACCCCTAACCCCCAATATTTGTCTCTCTCTCTAAACCCCTAACACCCAATCTCTCTCTCTCTCTCTAAACCCCTAACCCCCAATATCTCTCTCTCTCTAAACCCCTAACCACCAATCTCTTTCTTTCTCTAAACCATAAATCCCAATCACTCTCTCCCTCTCTCTAAACCCCTGATATCTATTCACACACTCTCTCTAAATGCCAAACCACACATCTCTCTCTCTAAACCCTAAACCCCAAACTCTCTCTCTCTAAACCCCTAACCCCCAACCTCTCTCTCTTTAAACCCCTAACCACAAATATCTCTCTCTTCGTAAATCCTAAATCCCAATCAGTGTCTCTCTCTAAACCCCTAAACTCCACTCTCTCTCTCTAAATACCAAAACATAAATCTCTTTTGCTCTCTCTAAACCCTTAACCCCCAAACTCTTTATCTCTCTCTAAACACCTAACCCCTAGTATCCCTCTTTCTATCTCTGTCTCTAAGCCCATAACCTCCAATCTCTCTCTCTCTCTCTCTGAGTCCCTAACTCCCAATGTCTTTCTCTATACACCCTTAACCCAAAATCTCTCTCTCTATAAACCCCTAGACAACAATATCTCTCCTTCTATCTCTCTCTATATATAAACCACTAAAATCCAATCTCTCTCTCTCTCTCTCTCTCTCTCTCCATGTATCTAAGCCCCTAAACCCCAATCTCGACCTCTCTCTAAGTCGCTAACCCGCATTAACTCCCTCCCTCTCAAAACCCATAATCACCAATCTCTCTCTCTCTCTTCCTTTGTTCCCAATTCATCTCTCTCTCTCTCCCCAAAACCCCTCCCCTACACTCTCCTACCCCTCCCCTACACTCTATTTATCTTCCCCCCAACCCACTAGCAATCCATACTCCCCTTCTTATCTCTCTTTGTCTCTATATAAATATCTATTAACTCCTAATGTCTATTTATCTCTCTCTCTCTCTCTCTAACACTCTTACCCCCAATATTTCACTCTAAAACTGTAACCTCCAATCTCTTTCTCTTGATCCCTAATCTTCAATATATCTCTCTAAGCCCCTAACCTCTTATATATCTCTCTCTCTATCTAATCCCCTAACCTCTAATCTCTCTATCTCTCTCTAAACCCATAACCACCAATCTCTCTCTCTCTAAACCCCCAACCCATAATTTCTCTCTCTCTGAACCACTAACCACCAATCTCTCTCTCTCTCTCTAAACCCCTAACCTGCAATCTCTCCATTTCTCTCTCAACCCCTAATCCTCAATATCTTTATTTCTACCACTTTCTCTCTCTCACTCTCTCTAAATCAATAACCCCCAATATCCATCTCTCCAAACACCTAACCACCAGTCACTCTCTTTCTCTCTCTCTCTCTATAAACTCCTAACCACCAATATCTCTCTCTCTCTCTCTAAACCCCTAACCTCCAGTATCTCTATCTCTCTCTCTAAATTTATATTGACCAATCTCTCTCTCTATCTCTATCTAAATCCCTACCCCCAAATCTTGCTATACCTCTAAATACGTAACCACAAATCTCCCTAGCTCTCTCCAAACCCCTAACCCCCAATATCTCTCTCTCTCTTTAAACTCGTATCCTCCAATCTCTATCTCTATATCTAAACACTTAACCCCCCAACTATCTCCCTCCCTCCCTCCCTCCCTCGCTCTCTATGCTTCTAAAGTCCTAACCTCCAATTTCTATCTCTCTCTCTCTCTAAACCCCAAACCCCAACTTCTCTCTCTCTCTAAAACACTAACCTCCAATAATCTCTCTCTCTAAATGCCTAACCACTAATCTCTCTCTCTCTCTCTCTCTCTCTCTATCTCTCTCTCTCCCCTAAACCCCTAACCCCTAATCTCTCTATCTCTCTTTAAAACTGTAATCCCCAATCTCTTTATCTCTCTATCTAAATTCCTAACCCCCAATATCTCTCTTTATATATTTCTCTCTCTAAACCCCTAACCTCAAATATCTATCTCTCTCTCTAAATCCCTAACCCCCAATATCTCTCTCTATCTCTAAACCCCTAACCCCCAATCATTCTCTCTCTATCTCTCTCTCTAAACACCTAATCATCAATCTCTCTCTTCCTTTGTGCACAATGCCCCCCTTTTCCTCTCTTGCTAAACCTACTCCTCCTTCTCATCCTCCTTTCTCTCTCTCTTTCTATCCCCTCCTTTCTCTAATATCCATCCTCTCTCTTCTTGTTTCCCTAACGTCCTCTCTCTCTCTAGGCCCATAATCACCAATCTCTCTCTTCATTTGTCCCAATGCCCCACCTTTCCCTTTGTCACTAACCCTTCTATCTCTCTCTCTCTCTCTCTCTCTCTCTCTCTCTCTCCATCCCCAACTTTCCCTAACACCTCATCACTCTCTATATACTAATTCCCCCTCTCTCTATCCTCCTTTAATGAATACCCATCCCTCTTTAAAATCCCAACCCCTCTCTTTCTCTCTCACCTCCCCATCTCCCACTATACCATAAATCCTGACCCCCCTTATAACCCTACCCCCCACTCTATCTCTCCATATCTCGTACCACTAAGCATATACCCATCCCTCTCTCTCTCTCTCTCTCTCAAAAACCTTAACCTCAGTCTCTCTCTCTAAAACCCTAACCTCCAATATCTCTCTGTATCTAGATCCCTAACCTCCCATATATTTCTCCCTTTCTCTCTCTCTAAACCCCTAACCTTCAATATCTCTCTCTCTCTCTCGAAACTCCAAACCTAAAACCTCTCACTCTCTCTAAACCCCCAACCAAAAATATATCTCCATCTCTATCTCCCTCTAAAACACTAACTCCCAATCTCTCCATATCTCTCTAAACACTAATCCCCAATATCTCTCCTTTTATATCTCTTTCGCTCTCTCTAAATCCCTAACCCCCAATCTCTCTCTCTCTAAACCCCTAACCCCCAATCTCTTTGTCTCCCTCTCTCTCTCTAAACCCCAAGCCCCCAATCTCTCTCTCTCTAAACCACTAACAACCAATCTCTCTCTCTAAACCACTAACAACCAATATCTCTCTCTAAGCCCTAAACCTCAATCTCTCTATCTCTCTCTAAGCCCCTAAACCTCAATTTCTCTATCTCTCTCTAAACCCCTAACCCCAATATATTTATCTCTCTTGAAACCCCTAATCCCTGATATCTCTCTCTCTCTCTCAAATTCTAACCTGCAATTTATCTCTCTCTTTCTCTCTCTAAACCCCTAACCTACAATCTACGTCTCTCTCTAAACCCCTAACAACAAATCTCTCTCGCTCTAAACCATAATCCCCAATCTATCTCTCTTTAAACCCATAACCTTCAATCTCTCTCTCTCTCTCTAAATTCCTAGCCACCAATCTCTCTCTCTAAACCCCTATACCTAATCCCTTTATCTCTCTCTAAACCCCTAATCCCCAATCTATCTATCTCTCTAAATTCCTAACTCCCAATCTCTCTCTCTCTCTAAACCCCCAATCATTATTCTCTCTCTAAGAACCTAGCCACCAATCTCTCTCTTTCTTTCACTCTCTCTCTCTAAAACCATACCCCTAATCCCCAATCTCTCTATCTCTATAAAACCCTTACTCCCAATCTCTCTCTCTCTCTCTAAACCCCCAATCATTATTCTCTCTCTTCCTCTGCTCCTACTGCCCCCCTTTCCTTCTCTCATTAACCATCCTCCTCCTCCTCTCTCTCTCTCTCTCCATCCACACCTTTCCGTAACACCCCAATCCTCTCTCTCTCCTCCCTTCCCCACAATCTTCTCTCTCTCCAACTCAACCTTTCCCTAACTCCCCCTCTCTCTCTCTAACCCAACCTCTTCTATATATCTACTCCTTTCCCTAAGCCCCACTCCCTCTTTATAATCTATCTCTATCTCTGCCTCTCTCTCTCTCTAAACCCCTAACCCCTACTCTCTCTCTCTCTCTCTATCTGGAACCACCTTTCCCTAACACCCCTTCCTCTCTCTCTCTCCTAACCATCAATGCTCCCCTTGTGAACTCTCTCTCTCTCTCTCTCTCTCTCTCTCTCTCTCTCTCCCCCTAATTCCCCCCTCTCTATCTAGAACCACCTTTCCCTATCCCGCTTGCTCTCTCTCTCCTCCTTTCACTAACCCTTTCACTCTCTCTCTCCAATTCCACCTTTACCTAATGCCCCCTCCCCCTCTCTAACCCAACCTCCCATCTCTCTCTGATCTCCTCCTTTCCTTGACCATTCCTCCTCGGTTATAACCCTACCCCCCCACTCCCTCCATCCCCCATCTTCCCCTATACCATAAATCCTAACCCCCTATCTCTCTATGTACCCTCTTTATTACACTAAATCCTAACCCCATGCTCTCTCTATTTCTCTCTGCATCCCTCTCTCTCCCTCCCTCTCTCCTGTTTCCCTTCTCTGTCTCTCTTTTTATCCCATGAATCCCTAACCCTACTCCCCCTAACCATATACTTGCATCACTAACTAGCAATGCTCCCCCCATGAGACATCTCTCTCTCTCTCTCTAAACCTTGAACCCTTAATATCTCCCTCTCTCCACCCCCAAAACCCCTACTCTTCACCCTCCTAACCTTACCCCCAACTCTATCTATATATATCCCCTACCACTAACCTCATCCCCATCCCTCTATCTATCTCTCTATCCCTCTCCCCCTTACTTCCCCCTATCTATCTCTCTCTATGCTCCCCCAAACCCCCACTCTTCACCATCCTACTCCTACCCCCTACTCTATCTCTCTCTCTCCCCCCCACCACTAACAACTTCCCCCTCCCTTAAATTTCTTCTCTATTCAAACCCCTAAATTCCAATCTCTCTCCCTCTAAACCTTTAAAACCTCAATATATTTATCTCTCTCTCTCTCTCTAAACCCGTAACCCCCAATCTTTCTCTTTCTATCTCACTCCCTCTAAACCAATAACCCCATTCTATCCCTCTCTAAATCCCTAACCTCCAATCTCTCTCCCTCTCCCTTTCTCTCTCTCTCTCTCTCTAAATCATTAACCCCCAGTCTCTTTGTGTACATCCCTAACCTCCAATATATCTCTTTCTCTAAACCCATAACCACCACTCTCAATCTTTCTATTTCTCTCTCTCTAAACCCCTCACCCAAAATCTCTTTATCTCTCTCTACACCCCTAGCCCCAAATCTATCTCTTTCTATCTATTTATCTATGCATAAACCCCCCCCTCTCTCTCTAAATCGCTAACCCCTAATCTCTCTATCTAAATCCCTAACCTCCAATCTCTCTCTTGCTCTAAACCCATAAACACCACTCTCTCTCTTTCTATTTATTTCTCTATAAACCCCTAACCCAAAATATTTGCATCTCTCTTTATACCCCTAACCCCAAATATCTCTCTTTCTATCTATCTATCTCTGTGTAAACCCCTAACCTCCAATATCTCTCTCTCTCTCTCTCTCTCAATACCTAACCCTCAATCTCTCTCCATCTCTATCTAAACCCCTAACCCCCACTCTCCATCTCTACGCCCATAAAACCCAATCTCTCTCTCTCTCTATAAACCCCTAACACCCAATCTCTCTCTCTCTCTCTAAACCCCTAACACCCAATCTGTTTCTCTCTCTCTCTCTCTCTAAACCCCTGACCTACAATCTCTCTCTCTCTCTCTCTTACTCTCCATTGCCACCTTTCCCTAACTCCCCTCCTTCTCTATAACCCAACCCTCCATTATTTTTCGTCCTTTAACTAAACCCCCCTCCCTCTTTATAACTCCCAACCTATCCTTAACCACCCACACCAACACCGACCACTAACCACCACCACTCCATTGTGCTCTCTCTCTCTCTCTCTCTAAACAACTAACCCTTAATCTAAACCCCTATATTCCAATCTCTCTCTTTGTAAACCCTTAAACCATCAATACATTTCTCTCTCTCTAAACCCCTAACCCACGATCTTTCTATTTCTCTCTCTCTCTCTCTCTAAACATATAACCCCCAATCTCTCTCCCTTTCTAAACCCCTAACTGCCAATGTGTCTCTCTCAAAACCCCTAACAACCAATTTCTCTCTTTCAATATCTCTATATTTCTCTCAACCTCTAGCCTCCAATCTCTCTCTCTCTCTCTCTCTCTCTCTCTCCCCCACTAAACCCCTAACCCCCAATCTCTCTTCCTCTCTTTAAACCCCTAATCTCCCAATCTAACCCTCTAACCCTACTCTCTCTCTCTCTAAACACCTTTCACTAAGCCTCCATTCCTCTTTCTCTCTCTCCTTCTTTCCCTAACCCCCCCTTTCTCTATCTCTCCTCCTTTCCCTACCCCCTATCTCTCTCTCTAGCCTCACATTCCCTTAACAACCCCTCCCTCTCTCTAACCCAACCACCCCTCTCCCTCTCCTCCTTTTGCTAATCCCTCCTCCCTAGTTATAATCCCACTCCCTCCCTCTCTCTCTATCTATAAACCCATAATACCTAATCTCACCCTCTCTCTCTCTCTCTAAGCTCACAACCCCTAATATCTCTCCCTCTCTCACAACTTCCCACTCCTGGGCCTTCTACCCCTATACCCCCCCACTCTATCTCTCTATATCCCCCACCACCATCCACCTCTTGATCCTTTTCTATCTCTCTCTATATATATACCTTTCTTCCCACCCTTAACCACCCACTCCAATTCCTACCACTAACCACCACCCCTCCATCTCTCTCTCTCTCTCTCTCTCTCTCTAAATCCCTAACCCCAAATCTAAACTCATAATTTCTGATCACTCTCTCTCTCTAAACACTTAATCCCTCAATTTATTTATCTCTCTCTCTCTCTCTACATAAACACATAACCACCAATATCTCTTTCAATATATCTCTCTCTAAACCCCTAACCCCCAATCTATCAATCTCTCTCTAACCCCCTAATTCCCAATCTATGTCTTTCTATATCTCCCCTGCAAACCCCTAACCTCCAATCTCTCTCTCTCTCTCTAAACCCCTAACCATGAATCTCTGTCTCTCTCTCTCTCTCCAAGGACACCTTTCCCTAACCCTCCTCCCTCTCTCTCTCTCTCTCTCTCTCCAATCCCACCTTTCCCTAACCCATCTTCCTCTCTCTCTAACGCCACCTTTCCCTAACCCACCTTCCTCTCTCTCTCTCCTCTCCCTAACACCCTCTCTTTCTCTAGCCCCACCTTTCTCTAAATCCCCCTCCCTTTGTCTAATCCAAACCCCCTCCCTCTCTCTAACCAAATAACTCCACTCTCTCTCTTCCTTTCCCTAAGCTCCTCTCCCTCTTTATAACCCCACCCAGTCTTTCTTTAAACACCCCATCATCCCCTATACTATACATCCTAAGCTTCCCATCTCTCAACGTACCCTCTTTACTACCCTAAACCCTAACCCCCTTACTCTCTTCATTTCTTTAATCCTCCCTCTCTCTCCCTCATTCTCTCCACTCCCCCCCCTCTCTCTCTCTCTCTCTCATCCCTAACCCTACTAGTCGTAGCTATATACCCGCATCAGTAGCCATCAAAACTCGCCTCTCTCTCTCTCTCTCTCTCTCTCTCTCTCTCTCTCATACTCTCTCACTCACTCACACACACACACGGAAATACACACACACACACAAACACACACACTCCCTCTCCTCTATATTTATATCACTCTTCCTCCCTATCGAATGCCCCTTTTTCTCTCTCTAGCACCACCTCTCTCTCTCCTCCTTTCCCTAACCCCTTCTCTCTCTCTCCAACCCCAAATTTCCCTAACACCCATCCTTCTCATTAACCCAACCCCCTCCTCTCTCTCTCCTCCTTTCCCTAACCCCTCCTCCCTCTTCATAACCCCACCCCCCCCTCTCTCTCAACATTACCCATATTCCCCTATACCATAAATCATAAACCCCCCATCTCTCTATGTACCCTCTTTATTATGATAAACCCTTACCCTGGTCTCTCTCCATTTTTCTATGCATGCCACTCTCTCCCTCTTTCTCTCCTCTTCCCCTCCTCTCTCTCTCTCTTATCACCCTAATCCCTAACCCTAATCCCCCTAACCATATGCCTGCATCACTAACCATCAATGCTCACCCTATGATCTCTCTCTCTCTCTCTCTCTCTATCTATATATCTATCTATCTCTAAACCCCTTACCCCTAATATATCCATCTTTCCATCCCCCAAACCCACACTTCTCACCCTCTTAACCTTACCCCCCCATTTATATCTCTATATATCCCCTACAACTAAACTCATCGCAATCCCTCTATCTCTTTTTCTATCCCTCTCCGCACTACTTCACCACATTCTATCTCTCTCTCTCTCAACCCCTAACCACTAATATCAATCATTATCTCTCTCTAATCCCCTAAACCCAAATATCTCTCTCTCTCTTTAAACCCCTAACCACCAATCTCCCTCTTTCTATCTATATCTCTCTATAAAACCCTAACCTACAATCTCTCCATCTCTCTCTAAACCACTAATCCCCAATATATCTCTCTCTAAACCCATAACCTCCAATATCTCCCCCCCTCTCTCTCTATAAACCCTAATCCTCAACCTCTCTCCATCTCTAAAACCCTAACCCCCAATCTCTTTCTCTCTCTCTCTAAACCCATAACAACCAATCTCTCTCTCCCTAAACCCTAAATCCCAATCACGCACTCTCTCTCTCTAAATTCTAAAATTCCAATCTCTCTCTCTCTAAATTCCAAACCACAAATATCTCTCTTTCTCTCTCTCTTTAAACCACTAACCCCCAAACTCTATATCTCTCTCTAAACCACTAACCCCCAAAATCTATATCTCTCTCTAAACCTCTAACACCCGATGTCTCTCTTTTTATCTCTCTTTAAAGACTTAACTACCAATATCTCCTTCTATCTATATATCTCTTTCTAAAAAGCACTAACCTCCAATATATATATCTCACTCTCTCCATGTCTCTAAACCCCTGAAACCCAATCTCTATCTCTCTCTAAGCCCCTACCCCCCAATCTCTCTCTCTCTCTTTCTCTCAAAACCCCTAATCACTAATCTCTGTCCCTTTATGCCCAATGCTTGCTCTCTCTCCCAAACCCCCACTCCTCACCCTCGTAACCCTCCCTGCACTCTATTTATCTTTCCCCCAATCCACTAGCCATCCATACTACCCTTTTGATCTCTCACTTTCTCTAAATATCTATTAACTCCCAATGTCTATTTATCTCTCTCTCTCTCTAAAATTCTAACCCCCAATATTTCTCTCTAAAACCCTAACCTCTAATTTCTCTATCTCTCTCTAAACCCCTAACCCCCAATCTCTCTCTTCCAAACCCTAACCACCAATCTTTCTCTCTCTCTCTCTCTAAACCTGTAACCCTCAATATCTTCATGTCTCTCTAAACCCCTAATCCCCAATATCTCTCTTTCTACCTCTCTCTCTCTCTAAACCCCTAACCTCCAATCTCTCTCTCTCATTCTCTCTAAACCACTAGCCCAAAATCTCTCTCTCTCTCTAAACACCTAACCACTAATCTCTCTCTTTCTCTCTCTCTCTCTCTAAACCCATAACCCCCAATCTCTCTCTCTCTAAAACCCTGAACACCAATCTCTCTTTAAACCCTAAACCCCAATTTTTCTCTCTCTCTCTCTAAACACCTAACCACTAATCTCTCTCTTTCTCTCTCTATCTAAACCCATAAACCCCAATTCCTCTCTCTCTAAACCCCTCAATACCAATCTCTTTTTAAACCCTAAACCCCAATTTCTCTCTCTCTCTCTCTCTCTAAACCCCTAACCTCCAATGTCTCTCTCTCTCTAAACCACTATGCCTAACCACCAATATTTCTCTCTCTAAACCCCTAACCTATAGTATCTCTCTCTCTGAATGCCTAATGACCAATCTCTCTCTATATCTCTCTTTAAACACCTAACCCACAATCTCTCTATCTCTCTCAAAATCCATAACCCCCTATCTCTCTATCTCTCTCCAACCCCTAACCCCCAATCTCTCTTTCTCTCCTTAAACTCATATCCTCCAATCTCTCTCTCTCTCTCTCTCTAAACCTATAAGCCACCCTCTCTCTCTCTGCTTCCAAACCCCTAACCATCAATTTTTCTGTTTATCTCTCTCTCTCTCTAATCTGTAAACCCCAATCTCTCTCTCTCTCTCTGAAACCCTAACCTCCAATCTCTCTCCCTTTAAATGCCTAACAACACATCTCTCTCTCTCTCTCTAAACCCCTATTCCGCAATTTATCTATACCTCTCTAAACACATAAATCTCAATCTCTCTATCTCTCTCTAAAAACCTAATCCCCAATCTTTCTATCTTTCTCTCTCTAAATGCCTAACCCCCAATCTCCCTCTTTATATATTTCTCTCTCTAAACCCCAAACCTCAAATATATATCTCTCTATCTCTCTAAATCCCTAACCCCCAATATCTCTCTTTATATATTTCTCTCGCTAAACCCATAACCTTAAATCTCTCTCTCTCTCTCTCTCTCTCTAGCTCGCTCTCTAAATCCCTGACCCCCAATATCTCTCTCTCTAAACCCCTAACCCCCAATCTTTCTCTCTCTCTATAAACCCATAACCTGCAATCTTTCTCTCTCCCTCTCTCTTTATCTCTCTCTCTCTCTCTAAACACCTAAACACCTAATCACCAATCTATCTCTTGCTTTATGTCGAATGCCACCCTTATCCTCTCTCACTAACCCTACACCTTCCCCTACTCCTCCCCCTACTCATCCTCGTCTCTCTCTCTCTCTCTCTCTCTCTCTCTCTCTAGCCCCACCTTTCCCTAAACCTCATCCTCTCTCTCCTCCTTTCCCTAACACCTTCTCTCTCTAAATGCTTAACCACCAATCTCTCTCTTCATTTGTGCCCAATGCCCCCCTTTCCCTCTCTCACTAACCCTCCTCCTCCTCCTCCTCTCTCCCTTGCTGTCTATTTCTCTATCCCAACATTTCCTTAACCCCCCACTCTCTCTCTCTCTCTCTCTCTCTCTCTCTCTCTATCTCACTCTCCAGCCCCACCTTTTTCTAACACCGAGCATCACTCTCTCTCTAACCTAAACCCCCCTCTCTCTATCCTCATTTAATTAATACCCCTCCCTCTTTAAAATCCCAACCCCTCTCTTTCTCCCTCAACCTCCAATATTCCAGTATACCATAAATCCTAAACCCCCTCATAACCCTACCCCCCACTCATCTCTCTATATCCCATACAATGTCTAACCATATCCCCATCCCTCTCTATATCGCACACCCCCTAATCTCCCCAATCTCTCTCTCTCTCTCTCTATAAACCCGTGACCGCTAACATTTCTCCTTCCCTCTCTCTCTCTCTCTCTCTCTCTCATCCACCCAAACCCCCACTCCTCACCCTCCTATCCCTCTCCATGACTTTATTTCTTTTTCCCCACACATATAACCATCCATACTCCCCTTTTGATTTATCTCTCTAAACCCCTATTAACCCCCAATATCTATCTTTCTATCTCTCTCTCTCTCTCTCTCTCTCTATTTCTCTCTAAATCCTTAACCCATAATCTCTTTCTAAAATCCTAACCTCCAATATCTCTCTCTCTAAATCCCTATCCTCCAATATATCTCTCCCTATGTCTCTTTTTAAAACCCTAACCTTTGATATCTCTCTCTTTCTCTATGACCCTAACCTCCAATATCTCTCTCTCTCTCAAATCCTAACCCCAAATCTCTCTCTCTCTAAACCACCATCCACAAATCTCTCTCCATATCCCTCTCTCTAAAATGCTAACTCACAATATCTCCATCTCTTTGATCCACATCCCAGTTGGCATTTGTTGTCGGATGCTAACTTTGACAGTCTCGACCAGTCAACGCTGTTGATACAACTTTGACAAGTTTCGACACGACATGACTACAACAACTTCAGCACCTCAACATGCTACTGTTAACACCCAAAAACTGCTCACCATCTCATCTCCCTCAATACATGACTCATCTGTCTATATTTCCTACCATATTTGCCTCCAAAACCTTAAAAAACAATTAAAAAGCCTCCAAAAGGCCCCAAACTCCCTTTTTTCCCCCAAAATAATTTAAATTTCCTCCAAAAATAGCAAAAACCCTCTAAAAAGGGAATAAAAAATATAAAAAAGAGGCAAAAAAGAAGCAAAAACCCTCTAAAAAGGGAATAAAAAATATAAAAAAGAGGCAAAAAAGAAGCAAAAACCCTATACAATTGACCTAAGCCATATGGTGCAAAAAAACCATGGGTCAACACTCCACCACTAAAAACCTATAAATAGGTGATGGAGGCTCCCCATTTCATATCCACAATCTTCCCTATCCTCACTCTGCCAAAATCACTCTTGAAACCCTAGCTTACCATTTGAGCTAGGTTTTCCCCATTTGAGTGCCCCTTTTGGCCCATTATTCAAACACCCTGGAGAAGGAAAAGGAACCCATTGGAGCATGGAAGCATCCCTCTTGGACTACAACAAGAGCTCCACCAACCTCAACACTTGAGGTAAATGTAATCTTGATCATATCATAATACAAAAGAAAATTTCTATTATATTGTCACTATCTTTTTATTTATGTTGATGCACATGTTAGCTTAGTTTTTACTGTTTTACTGTTTAAATTTATTGTTTATTGAACTGCTACTTAGGAGGCCCTTCTCCTTAGTAAGTGCTCATTTGCACAAGCTAGGGTGAAAACCCTAGCTATAATTTTGGTGACTCCACTGTTGTTCCTTTGAATCTCTGGTTAAAAAATTTTAAAAGTTTTATTTTCTGCAAGTATTTTTTTGTTTTCCCCTTTCGGCAGTTGGGTTTGCTGCTGGAAATCGCGTATTTTTTCCTCACAGCTACTATCCGATCACGGCTTTCAACCTGTTTCCTGCAATCTCCCCGTGGCTTTTAGCCTGTTTCCTGCGATCTCCCTGCGACTTTCAGTTTGTTTCCTGCGATCTCCCCGCGGCTTTCAGCCTGTTTCCTGTGATCTCCCCGTGGCTTTAAGTCTGTTTCCCTGCGATCTCCCAACGACTTTCAGTCTGTTTCCTACGATCTCCCCACGGCTTTCAGCTTTTTTCCTGCGATCTCCCCACCTTTTTCATCCTTTTTCCTACAATCTCCCCATGGCTTTCAGCCTGTTTCGAGTGATCCCCCCGCGGCTTTCAGCCTGTTTCCTGTGATCTCCCCGCGGCTTTCAGCCTGTTTCCCCCGATCCGGCCGTGTAGTTTCGCCACAAACCTGTGATTTGTTTTCTGCACTTTTTTACCCTATTTGAACCCAGAACTTTGCTACAATATTTTCTGCACCTGCACAGCCACCTGTTCTATCTGTAGCCATACTTACCTACAACCTTTTTCTGCAGTTTGCTTTCTGTTCCATTTATAGAGTTTTTTAAGTTTAAGCATTTCAATTGAAAAAAGAAAATTTTGCATTACAAGTTTAATTTCTGCATTATTATTATTAGTTTGAAAGTTGCCCACCACGTGGCACTTTTAATTGGGTTCATTATCTCACACGCACACACTCTGTCACCTAATTCAAGTGAGCCTTAAAAAACTACTTAACACAACCAACATTCTAACCCCACTTGGGGAACACATAAGAATATTGCAGTTAGGTAGGACAGGGGGGATATGCATCCAAATAACACCCCTCGGTCGCTTACACTTGAGACATAGTTGTTGTCCATTAGGGAACCAAAATCCCCTAGTATTTTTTGGCACGGTCACAACTAGTTTATCAGAGGGCCTCTCCCTTAGGAGGGTTGAAGTAGCCAGACTGGTTCTGTAATACCCCTAATTCGACCCTTAGGACATATTAGCCTTTCATGTAAATAATGTGTACATGTGATGTATGTTTTCCTAGCGTGGAGCTCAAGGCCAAGGCCCTGCTAGTGAAAGCTCGAATTTTATTTAAAGGGCAAGTATTTGATATTTTGATACCATGTGCTCTTAAGCCATGGAAATTGTAATAGGATGTAAATAAACATCGTGCAATATAAAATTCCAAGACTGGCTATGGAGGCAATGAATGAGAAGGGGCCACGTGTATCCACTAGGGAGTGGTGAGGGGGCTATGGGAGTGAACCATAGGTTTCCATATGTCATTATGAGAACCCATTTGACTTTTCTAGATGACATTTATTCCTGTTGTAAGAAAGTGGTTGAGATGTCAGCCCATGGCTTCAATGGAGCATGGGCAGCCCTGAAATTCATATGGGTAGGTATGGGATCTGTTTTCTTGTACAAGAAGTCACTCAACCTTATGGGAGATTGCTTCATTCTCATCCCCATTCGATGGTGAAAGAACCCAGCATCATTCCCCATCCAAAAAGGAGTGCCGACAGTGACGAGAGGAGAAATCGCGACTTTGAGAGGACCCAGATTTTGGAAGGCCAAAAACATCCAGAATGGGTATTGGACAGTGAAATCCAATGGGGGATCTGTTGGTATGAGCCTTGGGGCAAATTTGGGAGCAATAGCTACCCCAAAATCCATGGGAAAACCCAGTTTGGATAGCCCAGAAAATCAGTGACGGATTTGGGGTTATTTGTGACAGAGTTGTGAGAAATCCAAGGGTGGATGTATGAACAGAGGATGGAATTGCTGAGTCCAGCTTGAAGTGTATGTGGCTCTGGGATTGAGCTCAGGGGACTAGCATCCTCCTCCATCTCCCATCGTATGCTTGAAAAACCCAACGGTGTGTTGGCTTAGCATGGCTGTCTGAGTGAAACCCTGACTGTGAGTGAGCCATCTAGTTCCTCCTTAGTGGATACACAGCCCAGCTCGGGGGTGATCTCTCAGCTGAAAGAATATAGGCTAGACATAGATCTATGGTTGGGTGGAACGTTGGTCTCACGTAGCCAGTCATTGGACAATTGCGTTGCAAGATAAGTATTCTTTGTGGATTAAATTATATACAATCTGTGTTCTGCAATGTGTTATTTGAATGATTATTCTTCATGATTAATGAAACCGATATGAAGTAGCATAAGAAGGGGATTGAATTCTCTGCCTATTAATTGCTTGAAATAAGTATGCTGATGCGATTCTATGCTTATGTGTGTTGTTATGTTTAATTCCGCTGTGCTTTATCGAGTTTGTATCTATATAGAGAAGCTTTTAATTATTACAAATATATGAGTAAAAAGAATTTGGGCTAAGTATGTCAAAAACCCCTTGTGTTGTTAACGTCTCCTTCCCTGCATTTGATGATGGGCGAAGGGGACGTTACAGGTTCTGGAGGCCTGAGTGGAATACTACAATCCATTCAGTAACTGAAGGCTACATACTCGTTGGTCTACGTGTGGTGATTCCTTTTAGGCCCACACGGTGATAGGACCGTGTTGAGATATTGTAACTTCAAAGAATATTATATTTGTACTTTAATATTCTGGAGATGTTTCATTCCTCCTTGAAGATCTTATTGTATATCCGGAAATGTTTATTCCTCCGTCGAAATGTGGTAACTTGGGTTATTAGAATTCCCTAGTGGGGGTCGGCCCTGTATGTGTTATGTGGGTCAAAGGGTTATTAGACCACCCTAGAGGGGTCGGCCCAGTCAGTTGTAATGGGGTATTTAACCCAAGGGTTAAATACGAGCCTACATGTCTTGTGTAAAAGACAAGTCGGAGTAGTGTATA
This sequence comes from Larix kaempferi, assembly GCA_027924585.1. Lineage (NCBI taxonomy): Eukaryota > Viridiplantae > Streptophyta > Pinopsida > Pinales > Pinaceae > Larix > Larix kaempferi. Next base: position 995,945 of record BSBM01001166.1, on the reverse strand, counting down.
AATAGAGGAGGTGTATTCCTCATTTGACACACTCACTCACTTGAGAAAGGCGCACTTGTGGAGGAGAGGTCTTCTATGGAGAAGGAGGAGCTCATGCTCAGGGTTTGCATCTTTTTATATTTCTGGTCATCTATATTGAGGAAGCTTTGCTGGGTTTTCTACCCCATGAGGGTTTCCCAGGATAAATCTGTGTCTCTTGTGTTTATGCTGTGCTTGTTGTTTCTTCAATGATCCTGTATATGCTATTATTGTGAAATGGAATGTAATGATGCTATTTTCTGTCTTATCATATTAAATCTTAACATGGTATCATAGCTAACCTGAGGGAAGGCAAGGTATGGCACTTACGACACTTGCTTTACTTACGACAATTTGAAGGTTAGGGTTTTACATAGCAAAAACCAGTCATCATGGAACTTTCGCTATAAATCCATTTCTGCAAAGGTTCATGATCTGAAAAGTTTACAGGTCGAATATAACATCCCCAGGTATCCTGTGTCCAAAGGGAACCCTCAGATTCATTGTACTTTGTAAGTTATGATCAGTACAAGTTAGGGTTTCTGCCTCTTCCAGATCTCAGTCAAAATCAGGTGACCCTGGAAAAAAGGTCATAACTTGGTCTAGGAAGCTCCAAATGAAATTTCGTAAAAAATGGAAGGTAGTAAACAGACAGTACTATCTCAGGAAACTTTTTCAGAGGCCGAAGTTGAACCAGTGACACATGGCACCCCGTACAAGTTCTCTCTCCTGTATTATCCCATAAATAGGTCACGTTGCGACACTTGGAATAACTCTCTCTCAGAGAGTCCAATTGAGGTCAGACCTATCAGGATGGAAAGATAATAGGGTGAGATAGCTCAAGAAAAGTTTTCAAAGGCCGAAGTACAAACAATGACACATGGCACGCAGTACAAGTTCGCTCTCCTGTATTGTCCCAAAACAGGTCACGTTGCGACATTTGGCATAACTCTCTCTCAGAGAATCCAATTGAGGTCAGACCTGTCAGGATGGAAAGATGACAGGTTAGGCTACTACAGAAAATGTTTTCAGACCTTGTGGAGCGAAAATTTTGGAGTTATAACAGAAAAAATCAGGTACATATTTTTGTCAAAACAGAATTATTTTTGGAGCACCTTTATTCATGGCTTCCGAAATTTAGGGTTTCAGAGAAAGTTAGAATTTTTGGAATCGGAATCCACAGCTGAATGCTACTCAGGAAAATCGAAATTTAGAGACCAAGATCAAATTTTTTGGTTGGGTAGAAGACCAGGCTTGATCAAAACCTAGTTCGGGATTTTGATCGGAAAGATGGAAAATTAGGGCTTCAACAAAAGTTGGAATTTTTGAAGTCTGTAACCACGGCTGGAAGCTCCTCAGAAAAATAAGAGTTTAGAACCTTGGATCGAACCTTTTGATTGGACAGAAGGGTGGGCTTCATCAAACCCTAGTTCGGGTTCCTGTCCAGAAGATCCAGAAGTTTTGAAAGAAATTTTGAGGGGTCAAATCTTGGAGATTTCAAAATTAAAGCATGCTAGTTTGATCAGCTCAGCAAGACACATCCTTCCATCCATTCAGAAGTGTGAAATTCAAAGATTGAATTTTTAGGTATTCTCTAGCAAACCCTCATCAAGCTCCAGATCAAGCTTCAGGGGGAGTTGAGGCTAAGGCCTTACATAAGAAGACTACAAGAAGTCTCGACAGGTATGACTTAAGGAGGTTCAGGTATGTCTTGAAATCTGATTCTTGATTAAGTTCATGATGTATTTGTCTTCATATTATTTATTAGTACAATCTTGATTAATGTTAGAATTTTCTTATCAACCTAGTAACAGTATGAATGCATGTGAATGATCAAAGACATTCATTGATTAGGACTATATGGTTGTACTAATGCATTATGGTGTTGTGTGAGGTTGATGTTGTCTGCTAACAAGATACAGGTACATCACCATGACAACATGAAGACAAAGACTCATCCATAATCTTTGTTCTATTTACGAGGTATGTATGACTTTGTTATATTATGCTTAACCTATGAGACATGCAGGTTCTAGCTCCAGATCTCTAAATCCTTGAAGCGATTGTTTAGGTATGTTGTACATAACTAAGCAGGTATACTAATCCAGGTATGTTTTCCTATGTCCAGTTAGAACCTTACCTCATGTTAGGATCCCTTATATAAGTATACTTGGTATGATTGGTTATGCTTATTCATAAAGCTAGTAATCAAGGGTTTATGAATATTATGTATTTTATCTTGATTGATGATATCTTGAATACTAATGTTTATTATCTATGATCATGACTATACATATTCAAGAATTACAATGTTTTGATAATATTTATAATATACTAATGAATGTATGTTTGTGTATGAGATCATGAGGATAACACTAGTGCACACTTGAGCATGCACAGTAGTACAGAATGAATAGAAGTTCAAAAGACATTTAGAAGATCAAGCGGGAGGCAACCACACAAACATAAAAGATAAGTATTTGAGTTGTTATTTGAAATAGTAAATGATATCTGTATACATAATAAGTTATCATGTCAACATGATTTCATGATTATGAAGTATTACTAATCATGTACTTAACTTAATTTTGATTTGTAGGAAAGATCATGAAGAATGATGAACACCTAACAAATGATGGATGTTCAACAAGAAGATTTACAAATCAAACAAAATATAGAAGGCTCGTGGGTAGAAGATTCTCTTAGAAAGAGGAAGAGAATCATGACGAGATGTTTTCTCCAAGTGACTATACAAGACCATTATCTTAATGGTGTAATTAAAGAAGAAGTGTGAATCAGGTTCTGTATGGGTACCCAAGATCGATAATCAATTGATGAGCTTAATGATCACCATGGGTGATGTGAATCTCAACCTTTGCTACAAGGTTGAATATAGTTTCTATACACAGATGACATGGATACAAGAAGGAACTCACCGCAGAGTTCGAATGATATTGAGGCCCATATCAGTAGACCCATCTAACGAGAGATGGCACAGATAGACATGCAGAAGATCATTCAATGCAGAGTGTGAATGATGATCAGCCACAAAGGGAGAATTGACAGTTTCTTGATAAGTTTGGGCTTTACCAAAAGTAAAGTTGTTCCTAACCTTTACCTTAAGGTTGTGGATGATGAACCTATCATACCATTATTGTGTGACGATGATCTCTTTCTGACAAGGAATGAGAAACAGATCATGAAAAGGAAGAAGAAGATGACTGCAGAAATGAAAATGAAAAATCTCAGATTGATGCATTACTTCCTAGGTCTGGAAGTATGGCAAGGCTCAGAAGGAATCTTTCTCAACCAGGGAAAGTATGCTGAGAAATATTAAAAGGACTTGATGTGTTGGAATGGTCACTCTCATGGATTCCAACTTGAAGTTGTTAGCAGATGACTCATCAGAGTTAGTGGATGTAAATCTGTACAGACAAATTATTGAGTCATTGATGCGTCTAACAAATACTAGGTCAGATATATGCTTTGCTGTGAACACCTTGAGTCAGTATCTAGTGGAAACTAGATGTGTTCACCTGTTAGTTGCAAAGCATGTGATGAGGTATCTAAAGGATATGATAGACTTTGATCTATGTTATCTTGGAGATCATGACTTCAGATGGCTACACAGATGTTGATTGAGCAGAAAGTGTATCAGACAGGAAGAGCACATCGATAAGATGTTATTGTTTAGGATCAGCCATGATCTCATGGTTTAGAAGGAAGCAATCTAGTGTGGCTCTCATCACAAGCGGAATATAGGGCTGCTTGCTCTGTTGGTTGTGAAGCCGTATGGCTTTAGAATTGTTTGACATAAAAATGGACCCAACTGTGATCCTATGTGACAAACAGAGTTGTACCAAAATGGCAGAGAATCCAGTATTCCATGATAAGTCAAAGCACATAGAGATTTGATATTTCAATATACAAGATATGGTGCAGAAAAGAATTAAAGTTCGAATTTGTAACAAGATACCAATGTACTAACCAAACCTCTTCAGATACCAATGTACTAACCAAACCTCTTCCGATCCGATGTACTAACCAAACCTCTACCTCAAGTAAAGTTTTCCGAGACAAACTTAAAATAGTTCAGAAGGACCCTCCTCGAAAGGGGGAGTGATGTGATCACTTATGATGAGATTGCCTGCATCAATAGAAAGGTCGATGACGTGGTTACCTATATTGGTGATGCCAACAAAGAGGTTGGTGGATGGTCCTTAGACAGGGTCTAAGGTGACAAGGGGATTGGATCATCCCTGGACTTCAGTCCTAAAGAGAGCTGTAGATGTATGTCTTCGAAAATGAAGTCCTTGGTGGACATGAGGGGATTGGATCATCCCTGGACTTCAGTCCTAAAGAGAGCCATAGACGTATGTCTTCGAGAATGAAGTCCTTGGTGGACATGTGGGGATTGGATCATCCCTGGACTTCGGTCCTAAAGAGAGCCATAGACGTATGTCTTCGAAAATGAAGTCCTTGGTGGACATGAGGGGATTGGATCATCCCTGGACTTCAGTCCTAAAGAGAGCCGTAGATGTATGTCTTCGAGAATGAAGTCCTTGGTGGACATGTGGGGATTGGATCATCCCTGGACTTCGGTCCTAAAGTGAGCCGTAGACATATGTCTCCGAGAATGAAGTCCTTAGTGGACAAGTGAGGATTGAGTCATCCTTGGACATGGTCCTAAATGTATGGTTGAGGATTGAGTCATCCTTGGACGTGGTCCTATATGTACGGTTGAGGATTGAGTCATCCTTGGATGTGGTCCTAAATGTACGGTTGAGGATTGAGTCATCCTTGGACGTGGTCCTAAATGTATGGTTGAGGATTGAGTCATCCTTGGACGTGGTCCTAAATGTACGGTTGAGGATTGAGTCATCCTTGGACGTGGTCCTAAATGTACGGTTGAGGATTGAGTCATCCTTGGACGTGGTCCTAAATGTACGGTTGAGGATTGAGTCATCCTTGGACGTGGTCCTAAATGTACGGTTGAGGATTGAGTCATCCGTGGACGTGGTCCTAAATGTACGGTTGAGGATTGAGTCATCCGTGGACGTGGTCCTAAATGTACGGTTGAGGATTGAGTCATCCTTGGACGTGGTCCTAAATGTACGATTGAGGATTGAGTCATCCTTGGACATGGTCCTAAATGTACAGATGGGATTGCATCGTCCGTAGACATGAGACTTGTCTTGAAGTGATAAGGACTGATCATCCTGGAACTCGATCTGGATTGTATCGTCCATGGACCTATGTCCTAAAGAGAGCGGGATTGATCATCCTATAATATGATCGTGTGTGTTGAAGGGTATGCTGCTATGATGATAGATGTATTAGTGAGAATACATGCTTTTGATGATAGATGTATTAGTGAGAATACATGCTTTTGATGATAGATGTATTAGTGAGAATACATGTTTTTGATGATAGATGTATTAGTGAGAATACATGCTTTTGATGATAGATGTATTAGTGATAATACATGCTTTTGATGATAGATGTATTAGTGAGAATACATGCTTTTGATGATAGATGTATTAGTAAGAATACATGCTTTTGATGATAGATGTATTAGTGAGAATACATGCTTTTGATGACAGATGTATTAGTAAGAATACATGCTTTTTGATGATATATGTATTAGTAAGAATACATGTTTTGATGATAGATGTATTGGTGTGGATACTAATACAGATGATCTAGATGCTGTAGATAGTGATGATCTAGATGTTGTAGATCGAGATGATCCAGATGCTGTAGATCGTGATGATCCAGATGTTGTAGATTGTGATGATACAGATGCTGTAAATCGACATGATCCAGATGCTGTAGATCGAGATGATCCAGATGCTGTAGATCGAGATGATCCAGATGCTGTAGATCGAGATGATCCAGATGCTGTAGATCGAGATGATCCAGATGCTGTAGATCGTGATGATCCAGATGCTGTAGATTGTGATGAACCAGATGCTGTAGATCGAGATGATGTGACGATGCTGATCGTGTTGATCTAGATGACGATGTTGATCGTGTGATGACGATGCTGATGATCATGTGATGACGATGCCGACGATCATGAGGATTCAGATATTGATGCTGCTATAGCTGTTTGAGTGCTGCAGAAGATAAAGACTCAGTACTGAAGATGTTGATGTTCCAGTATTGAAGATGTTCCAGTAACTGGTTGAGTTACTGATGATGTTGAGAAAGCTTCCAATGATTTATAGATGTATCATGTATGATGTTGATGACTCCTTGCTCATGCAGATGCTGTTATAATATCCTTCTCATTAAGGGGGAGTGTTGAGATATTGTAACTTCAAAGAATATTATATTTGTACTTTATTATTCTGGAGATGTTTCATTCCTCCTTGAAGATCTTATTGTATATCCGGAGATGTTTATTCCTTCATCAGAATGTGGTAACTTGGGTTATTAGACTTCCCTAGTGGGGGTCGGCCCTGTATGTGTTATGTGGGTCAAAGGGTTATTAGACCACCCTAGAGGGGTCGGCCCAGTCAGTTGTAATGGGGTATTTAACCCAAGGGTTAAATACGAGCCTACATGTCTTGTGTAAAAGACAAGTCGGAGTAGTGTATAAATAGAGGAGGTGTATTCCTCATTTGACACACTCACTCACTTGAGAAAGGAGCACTTGTGGAGGAGAGGTCTGCTATGGAGAAGGAGGAGCTCATGCTCAGGGTTTGCATCTTTGTATATTGCTGGTCATCTATATTGAGGAAGCTTTGCTGGGTTTTCTACCCCATGAGGGTTTCCCAGGATAAATCTGTGTCTCTTGTGTTTATGTTGTGCTTGTTGTTTCTTCAGTGATCCTGTATATGCTATTATTGTGAAATGGAATGTAATGCTGCTATTTTCTGTCTTATCATATTAAATCTTAACAAACCGGAGCTGCAGACTCACCTTTCTAGACGTGTCATGAACGAGGTATCTTAGTTGCCTTTCTTCTAGGATTGTCTTACCCGGTGTCCCTCCCGGTAGGGGCATATCTATAGCCACTTGGCTCTACTATCCATATTCTCTTACTTGGATTTCATCACCTTGCAGAGGATATGTTTGGTTGAGTCAGAATACTATTTAGCTAGGTGTTTGCATTCTCCCTTACCTCCCTTTCCTCTAGTGAATCCACTATTTTTATCTTTTAGGAAACCTGTTGCTTGTTGGTATTCTGACCATTTTTTTTGATACTCCACTTATTGTAGCATAGCTATTACAGTAAGTGTTTTGAGTTGGTTGTTGGTCTGAGTGTCGTATTTTTTGCGCTCTTCTTTTGCACACTCAGCTGCATTAGGGTTTTTGAGCTATTTTTTCACTCAACACAACCCCCAGATACTTGACACCATCTGTCACCATTGAGTCCCCAAGACATTCTGGATGCCTCTAAGGTGAGCCCCCACAACATAGTTCACTTGACATCACCTATCATAGACATAGAGCTTCATCACTCGACTCTACTCATCGACGACATAGAGCTCCGTCCCCCGGCCTTGACGCCCCTTATTTTACATCTGATTCTGAGGAAGAATCCAAGAACCCCACTTATATTGCACCAATCAGCCCCATGGCTGGCATGAATTCCAACCCTTTCTTTGTAGGGACCATTGGTGGAGCATCCACCACCATCTCAGCTACCACACCCGCTTTAGGTATGCCCTCGATGGGGCCCACGCCCACCATTCCGGTCACTATGCCAATTCCAGTGACTAGCATACCCAACCCAACTCCACTAGTGACTCACTCTAACCTAGGCGGCGTAGGACCATCCCATACCATCTTTGTTCCTCCCCCTGGGGGAAACATCCCCAACCTAAACCCAGCCCCTACACTTGGGGGAATTGACCCCAATATGGCCACGACCACCAGTATGTCACATTCTTCTACTAGTTTTCCATTCATGGCTAGTCTCAACCTTCCTGACCTAGCCAGACTGACCAACGATCCCATCAAACACAACCCTGCGTGGCTGCACATGCCCACCAAGCTCCCATCAGACATCCCTAAGTTTGAGGGCAAGGCAGGTGAAGACCCCCAGAACCACATTATGTCCTTCCATCTATGGTGTTTCTCCAACACCATAGTGGATGACTCTGTCTGACTCCATTTGTTACAATGCACCCTCACTGGCTTCGCAGCCAAGTGGTACATCGAGCGTCCCCATGGGACTCATGCCACCTTTACTTCCCTCGCCTCAACCTTCCTACAGTTCTTTCAGTTACCTGTCTGCTATGATGCGGGAGTTGAGATCCTACTGTCTTGCAGACAGAATACGACCACCCACATCACTGACCACATTCATGAGTGGCATCGATGCCGAAGCCTGTGCAAAATCATGTTAGATGACCGTATCTTCTTAGATTGGTTTCTAAAATCTCTTCTTCCTATCATTGCCAAGGATGTGGCATCCGAATGACCGCATTCCGAGGAAGAGGCCATCCTAAAATCCCAACAATTTGACCTTATTTACGCCCAGTCTGGCCACCTCTATACCATCATACCTGACACCCCCCCACGGCAATTCCTCTCGAAATGATGCATCGGGGGAATCCCATGCCGCAGATGGCATCATTGGCCTTATTGCCTCGCATAACCAACCCTTTTCCATAGCACGTACTAATGCTGGCCCCGACCTTTTGCGGGCTACATCCCACTTCAGAGCAACCAATTCATATGCTCCCATAGCCCATAACCACCATTTCCATGGACCATCATGTCCACCTCAGTTCTTTGGCCATACATCCCCCACTTACATCCCACCAGTCGCACCTCAGCCATATTACCACCCACAGGTTGCGCACGCTCCTGTGTCCTCTCAGTCTCCCCTCGCTTATTATCCGCCATAGGTAGCACCTGCGGCAAACCCACAACCTGTCACACAGATGTATCAACAACCCCCACAAGGTTCAACACCTAAAACGCCTCCACCCACTTATTATCCACCGCAGCATGTTCCCGCACCTGCACAACCCTAGAACCCACCTGCCACCCAAGGGAAAGTGTATGCGCAACAAAATCCGCAGCCCAACTAAAATAACCAATGCCAACAAGGCCAGCAAAACCGTCGAAAAGGACATAACCGTGGGAACAACCCCCCTCTGGACCAAGGCAGACAACCACCTAATCACCCAAACAATAATAACGCGGCACCTACCAACCAAAATCCTGACAGGCTACCCAAACAAGCCAAAAACCCTAACTTGCGAACGAACCATCCTTATTCTATTTGTGGGGTCTATGGCCATTACACACACGCTTGCTGACATTTGGAGTGGGCCTGACAACTCTGGACCGATGATGCCCACCGCCAAGGGCATGCGGCACCTCAGGCGCCACCTAACCCCCCACCACCTCAGACTCAACCCTTGGTGTTACAGAACCCTTTACCAACCCAAGTGTTAGAACATTTTTCCACCTATGTACATTAATCATTTATTAATGATGATTAATTAGCCCAAGTGATTAATGATTACATCCCTAAGTTGATTAGATTGGTAAATGGTCAAACTGTCTTGAACTAGTTAGCAATGTGAACAAGTGCTGAGTCAAACCAGCTAAGTGGAGCGCTCCCCAGGGAAATTAATGCACTCAGCATGCCTAGAGCGCCCTCCTTAGGTCATTTAATGCACTCAGGATGCTTCTCTTCTACCTAGGGCGCATTTGCTCTCTTTGTGGACAATCTTGCCTTGTTTTGTCACATTTTTGACCAATTTTAGACTCCAAACCTCTATCCAACCAGTTTCTTCACATGTGTGAGGTCACATGGGCCTGTCCAGTCATTCCCAGCATTCACACTGCAGATTCGAACCAGTTTGGGATGGTTTGGGATATTTTGGTCAACCTAGGGGGGTTTGAGCTTTTTCTAAGCTAGATCAGTGTGAACACTCCAGATGGATTCGAATTCTTCCAGATTTGTATATATGGGTGTTCTTAACCTTTGTTAAGGTTGGACAGTTAATAATATTGAGATTATTCACCAATTCATGTGTATTGTTCTTCATTCATTTAAATTTTTTATGCTAATTCTTGCAAATGTTGTGCAATCTTTCACCAGTGAGGAATCCACAGTAACTAGATTCAACTGTGCTTGAGATTTTACATGGTATCAGAGCTCTTGGAGCTAGAATTCGAACCAGCAGACTGTTGTAGTGGATTGCCAGAAACAGTGGAGAAACCACATAATTCCTGAGGCCATTGCCTTGAGCTTACTGGAGAAATCTAGTGGCTCCTCTCAGGTGTGATGCTCTCCCGAATGCACCCACTATCCATACAGGGTTCGAATCTGTGAGTGTAGATCCCTCCAGAGTGATTTGAGAGTTGTTTGCAGGTATTGGAGTTCAGCATTGTCAGCAAGTGCGAATTGCAGCAGAGGAGAATGGAGCCATCTCACCCAAACGTGCTCACACCCTTCAACTATTTCGATTGGAAGGCAGAAATGGTGATTTTGCTGAGATCCAAGGGTCTCTACAGAATCACGATGGGCATTGAGGTTGAGCCAAACTCAGCTGTGGAGAAATCCAAGTTTTTTAACAGAATGGATGAGGCATTTGGCCTCCTTTGTCTCAGCATTTCGAGAGACCTCCTGTTTCATGTAGAAAGTCTAGCAACTCCAAATGAAGTGTGGCTCAAGCTTGAGACACTGTTTGGAAAGACTGATGAGATGAGAGGCCACCAGCTCGAAAATGAGCTTGTCTCACTGAGCCCAGGGAATTTCGATTCCATCCAGGACTTCTTCACCAAGTTCAAGAACTTGGTCTTGCAGATCAGACAATGTGGCATAGAGAAGAAAGAAGAACAGTTGGTGTTGTCCATTCTCTCCAAATTGGGTTCTGAATACTCAGTTTTTGTGTCTTCCTTCAACTCCACAAGGCTCACAGTTAGAGGATGGAAGATGCCATCTTTGGATGACTTCATGGAGATGCTAACTCAAGAGCAAGACAAGCTGGTCTTGATGGGCTCCATCAAGCAAAAAGATCAAGTGCTTGCAGCTGGAGATTCGAAATGTGGAAGAGGCAAGCAAAAACCCAGGGTTTCGAAACCTCAAGAGAAGAAGAGAAAGGATGAGAGGCCCAAATCCTCTGAGGGGGTTTCGAATCCTGTCAAGAACAAGGGAAAGAAGGCTGAGAAGACAAAATGTAGCTACTGTCAAAGAGGTTTTCATCCAGAGAGCTCATGCATGAAGAAAACCATAGACACCATGACACATCTCCTACAGAAAAATAATATTCCTCTTCCTGAAAGTTCCAAGAAGAAGGAGTGCGTTTCTGAAGACAAGGAGAGCTGCCATGCTTTGGTGGCTAGCTCATCTCATTCACCTTTGTTTATCATTGATTCAGGTGCCTCAAGGCACATGGCTTCCTCAAGAGACTCGTTTTCTGAACTTGCTCCCTACAGTGGCCTCTCAATTCGAATGGGAGATGACTCAGAAATCCCTGCTCATGGCATTGGGAAAATCTCTATGGAGAATGGCTTCTTCTCCAATGTGCTGTATGTACCAAATCTTGCAGAAAACTTGCTCTCTGTGTATCAAATGACACATACTGGAGCAGCAAAGAAGGTGGTCTTCACTCAGGATGAAGTGGAGATATCAGAAGTTTCCACCGGGAAAATTGTTGCAAAGGGTGTTGCAGACCATGACATGAAGATGTACATGTTCTCCCACTTCCTCGAATTTTCTTCACCAAGTGTGCTGCTGTCACATGGGAATGAGACCAGCAAGCTATGGCATCAAAGGTATGGGCACCTAAACTACAGATATCTTCAAGTTTTAAGCAAAGAAAATATGGTAGAAGGGCTGCCCCAAATCAGATTTTCGAGTGGAACATGCAAGGGTTGCATGATTGGGAAACATCCTGAAAGGAAGTATGACAAAGGGAAGGCTAGGAGGGCTGATCAACCTCTTGGGATAGTGCATTCTTATCTCATAGGACCACTCCCCACACCCTCCTATGGCTGCAGCAAATATGTGCTCACCTTCATCGATGACTACTCAAGGTACTGCTGGTTATTTTTCCTTAAGCAAAAATCTGAAGTCTTTGATTGTTTCAAGATTTTTAAGAGCATGGTTGAGAACTTCAGTGGGAAGGCCATAAAGATTTTGAGGACTGATAATGGTAGAGAGTATGTCAACAACAATTTTCAGCAGCTCTGTCAAGAGCATGGCATTCAGATGCAACACTCAGTGCCCTACACACCTCAGCAAAATGGTGTTGCAGAGCGCAAAAATAGAGCACTGAAAGAGATGGCAACTTGCATGTTGCAAGCAAGGGATTTGTCTCCTAAATTATGGGCTGAAGCTATGAATTGTGCAGCATATGTTCAGAACAGGGCACCACACAAAGCATTGCAAGGAATCACTCCATTTGAAGCTTGGATGGGCCACAAGCCAAATGTCTCACATTTCAGAATTTTTGGCTCAAGGGCTTGGGCCAGAATTCCACCGGAGAAGAGAAAGGCATTGCAGCCCCAAAGCAAGGAGTCAATCATGGTTGGGTATGCAGAGGATTCCAAGGGCTACAAGCTCTTTGATCCATCCACTCACAAAACTTTCATTGAAAGAAGTGTCAAATTCGAAGAGGAAGAATTCTTGCAAGCTAGTGAACAAGGTGATGGGGAATGCTCATTCCCTCGTCTTGATGATGAAGTAAGTAGTGATTCATTCTCTGATATTTCTGATTCTGATATTGTTGAAGATGATGTTGATATGGATTCTGAACATATCCCTCCCTCAAGGCCCAAGTGGGCAGAGAAAACAATTCAAAGTGCCGGAGAGCTAGTGGGAGATCCCCAAGATGCTAGGAAAACTAGATCTCAATTTCACAATTCCTTTGCATACAATAATTCTGATCTGAGTGAGGCATGTTATTTGATGGTTGGATCTGATCCAATGTCATATTCAGAAGCATGTACAGACCCAAGGTGGCAATCAGCCATGCAAGAGGAGATGAACTCACTCCATGAGAACAAAACTTGGGATTTGGTCCCTCTTCCTCCCAAGAGGAAACTAGTGCAATGCAAGTGGATTTATAGAACCAAAATTGGATCTGATTGCTCTGATCTGAAGTATAAGGCCAGGTTGGTAGCTAAGGGTTACTCTCAGGTCCAAGGAGTGGACTATACAGAGACATTTGCACCGGTGGCAAAGATGGACTCCATAAGACTAGTTTTGGCAATTGGGGCTTCCAAGCGCTGGGAGATTCATCACATGGATGTAAAGAGTGCCTTTCTTCATGGGGATCTGAATGAGGAGATTTATATGCAGCATCCTGAAGGTTTTATTTCTGATCATACACTTGTTTGCAGGTTGAACAAGTCACTCTATGGGCTCAAGCAAGCTCCTAGAGCATGGTATGCAAAAATGGACAATTTTCTGCTATCTTTGGGGTTTGAGAGGTGTAAGTCTGATCCAAATGTGTATATGCAGCATGTTAGTGATCTGATATTGATTATTGTACTGTATGTTGATGATCTTTTGATCACTGGTAGCTGCACCAAAGAACTTGACTCAGTTAAGAGAGCATTGCACAGTGCATTCTCCATGACCGATCTAGGATTGCTAAAACAATTTCTGGGTTTGGAGATTGATCAATCTGTGAATGGAATTTCTGTATGTCAGTCAAGGTATGCTTCAGATTTGCTGCAGAAATTTAAGATGGCTGAATGTAAGTCTGCAAAATTTCCATTTCTTTCAGGAGTTAAGCTTACAGAATGGGGTTCTTCACCACTAGTTGACAGTTCGTTGTATAGACAACTAGTTGGGAGCTTGTTGTATCTTACACACTCTCGACCAGATTTGTCTTATGCTGTTGGGGCTGTTGCAAGGCACATGCAAGAGCCTCATGAGATCCATTGGAAGGCAGCCAAGAGGATCCTTCATTATGTTCAGGGTACTAAGTCTTTTGGTATCCATTATGCTGCTGGTTCATCCCTTGAACTAGTAGGATTTACAGATTCTGATTGGGCCGGTGATTGTATTGATCGGAAGTCAACTTCCGGTTATGTCTTTATGCTTGCACATGGACCTATATGCTGGTCAAGCAAGAAACAAAGCACTATTTCCTTATCTTCAGTTGAGGCCGAGTACAGGGGAGCAGTCAATGCAGCCACACAATGTGTTTGGTTGCAAGGTATTCTTGCAGAGTTCGGGATTGTCTTTGATTCACCCACTATTCTTTGGTGTGATAATCAAAGTACAATCAAGATTTCTACCGATCCAGTACAGAGACAGAGGACCAAGCACATAGAGATACACATGCATTACATTCGGGGTTTGGTGCATGACCGGATCATAGCATTGCAGTATTGCCCATCCAGTGAGCAAACTGCTGATATCTTCACCAAGTGTTTTACCGAGAAGACCTTCACTCACCTTAGATCTTTGCTTGGGGTGAGTGATGCATGGTGATGATTGGTGTATTTTGATATATGCCACATGTCCATTTTAGAGGGGAGGTTTTATTTCCCATGTGGTTTTCCTCCTTACCTTGGTTACATGGACAAATAAATTTTCATGATGTAAAAGGTGACTTGAGCCTAGTTGCCAAGGCCTTAATTTTTGATATTTCACTAAGTCTAGCTTAAGGGGGGGTGTTAGAACATTTTTCCACCTATGTACATTAATCATTTATTAATGATGATTAATTAGCCCAAGTGATTAATGATTACATCCCTAAGTTGATTAGATTGGTAAATGGTCAAACTGTCTTGAACTAGTTAGCAATGTGAACAAGTGCTGAGTCAAACCAGCTAAGTGGAGCGCTCCCCAGGGCAATTAATGCACTCAGCATGCCTATAGCGCCCTCCTCAGGTCATTTAATGCACTCAGCATGCTTCTCTTCTACCTAGGGCGCATTTGCTCTCTTTGTGGACAATCTTGCCTTGTTTTGTCACATTTTTGACCAATTTTAGACTCCAAACCTCTATCCAACCAGTTTCTTCACATGTGTGAGGTCACATGGGCCTGTCCAGTCATTCCCAGCATTCACACTGCAGATTCGAACCAGTTTGGGATGGTTTGGGATATTTTGGTCAACCTAGGGGGGTTTGAGCTTTTTCTAAGCTAGATCAGTGTGAACACTCCAGATGGATTCGAATTCTTCCAGATTTGTATATATGGGTGTTCTTAACCTTTGTTAAGGTTGGACAGTTAATAATATTGAGATTATTCACCAATTCATGTGTATTGTTCTTCATTCATTTAAATTTTTTATGCTAATTCTTGCAAATGTTGTGCAATCTTTCACCAGTGAGGAATCCACAGTAGCTAGATTCAACTGTGCTTGAGATTTTACACCAAGGCGTGGTGAACACTCAACCGTTAGCTCCCCCTTAAGGAAACACACCAACCCACCAACAAATCACTTATGCCGCTCCTAATCAACCCATGATAGACTCAGGTACCCATCACTTATTAATGATGTCATCCACCAATGTTAACCTTCAAACCTGTCGGAACCAATATGGCTCAACCCCTGAAGCCCCTCCCATCGACAAAAACACCAATGCTCTTCCCACCGATCAGTCATTACGAATACCTCCGACTCCACTAGATGGTGCCTCCAAAGCCCCTCGCTTCCCACTTCTCCTCATCAACAATAACCCCAATGCTCACACTGCATCTAATTACAACATTGTAGATGACTTAACTCAGTCCCCTGCAACCATGTCTGCGTTAGAAGTCTTAAAAAACTGTCCTACACAGCGCAAGACTCTGTTATCGGCCATTAGTGTTATTGACCCGACTGATTCATGAATGATGGCCTTTGATTTGGACCAATCCGAACCATGCCTTCCTTCCACATTAGCATTCCAAGTTTCTGTATCTGTTCAAAATCTTGTCATCCATCGGTGCATCATCGATGAGGGTGCCTCTACATGCGTTATGTCCACATTCATTTGGAAGAAGTTGGGATCCCCTACTCTCCAGTAGTCCACCACTGTGTTGCGAGCCTATGACGGCCATTCGGCTCAACCCCAAGGTCTCTTAGCTAATGTCCCCGTCCAGTTGGTTGGTAAAATAGTGCTTATTGACATAGAGGTCATCAACGCCCAACTTGATTATGACCTCTTACTTGGCCGCAGTTACATGTACGCCATGTGAGCAGTTGCCTCATCCATTTTTTGTACCATGATGTTCCCCCATGACGGACGCATAGTCAAGGTTGATCAACTCACCTATTACGATCCCAATGCCCCTGCTACACCCAAAAATGTTCTTCCCATGGTTGAACAACCTGTTTGCGGTGCATCTACCACATTGGTTTCCTCAGTGGGACCCGGAGTTTACTCAGATTCGTCGATGACCTCAACATTCCAATCCATTCCACCCCCATCACCAATGACTGAAATATATGACTTATGTACCCTTTCCCACAATACAAAAACACTCAACCATCAACCACCCTTGCTACCCCAACCACCATTGGTACCTAGTCATGTTGGTGTTACACCCATCCATACAATCCCCTTCCTATTGCCCCCTTCGGGAGTAGTAAGCGCCCCAGTTATGGCTACTCTCAACATCCCCGGTTTAAATTTAGGATTACCTATATGGTACATCATGCCTCCCGTTTCCCCTCCAACACCAAATGTCATCCTACAACCGGTGCAACCCATCACCACTACTAGTCAACCACCTCCCGATGTCACTCCTCCTTCCTCATCCACCAATCCCACCCCTCTTATCAAGCACATTGGGGGCAGAGGCCCACAACCATACACTACTTTACCCCCACCCAAAACAGTTAAAAACCCCCCCACATTTCGCGCTCCTCCCAAATTCTCTTTGTGTCATGAGTTGGGCCATGCTACCCATCAATGTCCACAATTACCCGCATTACAAGAGCACCTGCAAATGCTTGACGATGACCCCAACATCCCGGTTTTCCAACTTGACCCTACCCCTAAGCCTCGTGATAAATCACTGCATACCAACAACACTTGTGCCATATGTGGTATTTACGACCACTACTCACATCACTGTCCTGACCTCCCATATTATAGAGCTGCTCTCTACAATATGAATAATTTGGACCTCGAGACATCTCCCCCCACCATTGAAGAAATCCACCCCCCAGAATCTCCGCCATCAGGAGAGGTCAATACCATTTATATGATCTCTACTACTAGTGATTCCTCGTCAACCGATTTGATGACACAAAGTTTCAACAATGTTGAGGAGATTCTCGAGGCTCTTACTGCACCTGATTACCCCTAGGAGGATATGCACCATCGTTCCTATTTTCTCCCGGAAGAGCCCTCCTCCACCACAGCCACCCAATTTTCGGTTGAGTCCAAAGATTTCCTCCCCACCAAAGTTGATTGGTTTAAACAGCCCATTGCTGCTCCCAATGCCTTCAAGGAAGGTAACATGGCCAATATCTCACCCACAATCCACATTGATATCTCTACCCCAGTCGGTGCTCCTGAACTCATTACGTTGGGAGCCTCCTGCACTGAGTACGAGATTAGAGAGTACAAAAAACTTTTCCAAGAGTTCCGCGATGTCTTTTCCTGGTCTTACATTGAAATTCCTGGTCTTGACCCTGCTATCATAGAACACCACATTGACATGTGGCCAGATGTACCCCCCATTTGCCAGAAACAGTGCCCCATTCATCCATCAAAGCTCCCCGTCGTTAAAGTTGAGATTGAGAAACTTCGTGTAGCATGTTTTATTTATCCTATTGCATACACCTCTTGGGTTTCCAACCCCATCCCTGTTAACAAGAAACAAGGCACCATCAGAGTATGTACTAAGTTCCGCAATTTAAATCGAGCATGTCCCAAATACACCTTTCCCATGCCATTTATTGACCAACCCATAGATGCATGTGCAGGGCATGATGTCCTCTCCTTCATGGACGGTTTCTCTGGGTAGAACCAGATTCAGATCCGCAAAGAAGATCAATACAAGACTGCCTTCACCACCCCATGGGGCACCTTTTCCTATCAGGTCA
The DNA here is from genome assembly GCA_027924585.1 of Larix kaempferi. NCBI lineage: Eukaryota > Viridiplantae > Streptophyta > Pinopsida > Pinales > Pinaceae > Larix > Larix kaempferi. The sequence goes on along the minus strand of BSBM01001166.1, from coordinate 977,952 downwards.
TGCCTTTCGGCCTTAAAAATGCTGGCACCACCTTCCAGCGGGCCATGACCTATTGTTTTCATGACTTGGTCCATATCACATTAGTCTATCTTGACGATCTCACAGCACATTCCAAGAAATGATCCGACCACCTCAATGACCTCTCGCAAGTTTTTCTACATTGTCGCAAGTATCAGATCCGCTTGAACCCACTCAAGTGCATCTTTTGCATTCTAGCAGGCTGGTTGTTAGGTTTCATTGTTTCCCACAAAGGAATTCCTGTAGACCCCCTCAAATTTCAATCCATATTAGACCTTCTTGCACCACGCACGCTCCGACAACTCCAGAGCTTACAGGGGAAATCTAATTTCCTCCGCCGCTTCGTTCTTGATTATGCCACCACAGTTCATGGTTTCTTACACCTACTTCATACTCACATACCCTTTATTTGGGATGACCAGGCACAAGCTGCATTCGAAGCCCTTAACAAAGCTCTCACACAAGCCCCTTTGATCTCCCCTCTGGATTTCTCTCATGACTTCATCCTTTACGTCTCCGCATCCAAACATGCCATGTCAGGAGTCCTTGTCCAAGAAGACGTTGCTCGCCAGGAGCATGTCATTTATTATGTCAGCCAGACCTTGTCTGGACCACCCCTACGTTACCCGTATGAAGAGAGTCTGGCCCTTGCTATCATCTTTTCTGCAAAAAAATTGTGACATTACATTTTACTCAGTCATACCACAGTTGTTGCCGACTCCAACCCCATGGTCTATCTCCTAAACCGATGACTTCTGCAAGGTCGCGTTGCTAAATGGGTAATTATCCTCCAAGAATATGACCTAACTTTCACAACCCCTAAGAGCACTAAAGCCCTCCTGCTTTCCCAGCTCATAACCGATCTCCCATCCCTTTTGCCATCCCCACAAATCTTTGATAAGTTACCCGACAATCACTTGTTCATCATCTCGTCTGATGATCCATGGTACGGTGATATTTTTCTATACCTTCGCACACACAAGTTTCAACCAGACATGAATCGCAATGGCCTCCATCGTATCCATCACCATACCTCTCGGTATCTCCTCTTTGGCGATGTCCTTTACTGGCGCGGGGTGGACACTATCCTCCGCCATTGTCTTACACACGCAGAATCCGGACAAGTTCTCAACGACTGCCATAGAGGCGCCTGTGGTGGACATTTCTCAAGAATGGCCACCGCCCAAATGGTCATCCACGCCAGATACTTCTGGCCTACACTCTTTACCAACTACATCATAGTGGTCAAACATTGCCATAATTGCCATCTTTTTTCCCCTAAGGCTCGGACACCACCTGCCCCGCTACACCCAGTAGTCACTGTTGGTCCCTTCTGCAAATGGGCCATTGACTTCATGGAATGCAAAACCCTCATCCGCAAACAGCCATAAGTACATCATTGTCGCCGTCGACTACTTCACCAAATGGGTTGAAGCCATGCCCACATTCAATTGTAAAGCCAACACCACTGCCCGTTTCTTTTTTAACCATGTTATTACACGATTCGGGGTCCCCAAATAGTTGGTCTTAGACCATGGTTCACATTTTGAAGATGCCATTTGGTGCAAGTTGTCCACTCTTCTGAAGTTCAAACATCAGTATTCCTCTGCTTACTACCCCCAAGGGAACGACCAAGTTGAGGCCATTAACAAAATTTTAAAAACCATCCTCCAACGCACTATTGACCGACATAAGTCCAATTGGCATCACATGCTTTTCCCTGCATTATGGGCTTACTGTACATCAACTAAGACTGCCATCGATTTTACCCCATTTCATTTAGTTCACGCTGTAGAATCTATCCTCCCCATCAAGTGTCAGATACCTTCCTTACACATCGCCATCGAGCTTCTCCCAGACACCTCCCCACTCGAACAACGTCTGCTATCATTGGAACAAGCTGACGAAGACTATCGCACCACCCTCCAAACCATTGTTCAATGATATATATGCTCATGGTCTTAGACTTAGGATATGTATTGTGCATATTAGAATAATTACATTAATGAACAGTATACTACTAATATGCATGGGTAAGTAGCCTATGGCACTGTACAACATTCCATTGCTACTTATCTAGAATGAAACCTCTTTGCTGACATGTTGGGAGTTGTGCACACTCTTAACAATGTTCTGGTAGAGATTGGAAGGCATCTAGAAAGTTACGGGATATGGATAAATGTTGTATTGTAGCATTGGCTAAGATAATTGCATGACTGTATGACATATTTATTTATGTGTAAGAATTTGTTCTGAAAACTATGAGATGTTTTCTAATCATGCAATTTAACTTGTTGTGTAGGAAAGATCGTATGCCATCTCCTACAAAAGAAGAACTACAACATTTGTTCAGCAACAAATTTATTTATTGAAGATATTGAAGTTCCCAGGATCTGGGATGAAGAAATGGAATGCCATGATCCACCCACGAACTTTCCATGAAGCAGACCTAGTCCTCACCTAAGACCAAGCCCATGACAAGACTGGTAAAGGGAAGTTTGAATCCATGTGGCAAGGCCCTTACATCGTGCATACCTGCCTCAGACATGGGGCATATATTTTAACTGACTCAGAAGGCCACCCTTTGTGCAACCGCCGTAATGGGTTGTATCTTAAACGCTTTTATCCTTAAACAAATCCGCGGCCCCATTGGTCCGTATTGTACAGTTTGCTTTCTTTTTGTTTTTCACTTTTTTGCCGCAACCTTACACTTGTCCTTTTTTGCATGATAACAGATGGACCATCTTCCACCCTATTACATTGGCTTCTCCGATGGAGCAAGCCGCTGGTCTCCAAACCTGGCCTCTGCAGCCTGGGTCTTATATTCCCCTTCACATGAGTTGATCCACCTTGATGGAATGTGCATAGGCGCTACTACCAATAACGAGGTGGAGTATGATGCTGTGACCGATCTCTTGATTGCTTCCCTTCAGATGGGAATATGTCACCTTCATGTGTTCCTTGACTCCCAACTACTTGTCTCCCAGCTCAAATACTACCAGGTGTGCGACCCCTACCTCTTTCGCAAGTTCCTGCGCTCAAAACAACTAAGCTGACAATTTGAATCCATCTCATTCACCCATGTCCCACGAGCTCAAAATAGTGTCGCAGATCAAATGGCTAACAACATCCTTGATTGGCATATAAATCACACCATGTAAACCATCCATCATCCATCATCATACCATATCATCACATCAAAAAACATATAAAAATCACAAAAAGACTGCATTTACAACAAGGGGCATCCACGTGCATATCATCAAATATTATTTGCATCCATGTGCAATAACATAAACACACAACTATACAGGGGCATCCACATGCCTATCCTAACACATATTGTTGCATCCATAATACAAAATAAACAGGGGGCATCCACGTGCCTATCATCATACACCACTTGCATCCACATGCAATACACACATACAAGAGACCACAAGCACATCCATGTGCATACAATAATTATAACCACAAAAAACGCATCCATGTGCATATCTATATAAATAAAAATCAATGTTATACACATGTCCTGAGTACCTCAGCACTCAGCTATACAAAAAATATATATACATAGCAAAGCCTCATCACATACATGCCATAGCTACAAAAAACCTCGAGTGTCCATACACATCGGGGGGAGTCCTCCATACTCCCTAATGAGAGTCGTAACCTCCATCACTGCCTGTATCGGCTGCCTCCGACTCCTCACCCCGCTCCTCCTCTGGCAGCTCCTCATCCCCTAAGGGATCCTGCGCCCTACTCCTCTACGCCAATACGGTCACCCGAATCGCAATCGATCGAAAGTCCCGTGGAGCCTCGAGCCAGGCCTCGATCACATCCCGATCTAGTTCCCGCCACCCCTCATCAGTAACCCCCACCAATAAATGATCTAGGAGAACCCATAGGGACTCCAAAGTCCCCTCAACATCCCTTCGATGCACCTCCCCTTGGTCTAGTTGGGATGGTAGAACCACATGTCCCCTGTGGTCTACGTGTCCCTATGGAGGCCTCGGTCCAACATCTGCATCACATCCAAGAATGTACATAGTCAGTACCAACCTATACATATATCAACCCTAACATACACAAAATTTGACATAAAACAATCAAACAAGTAGATACATACCATCTGGCCCCCATGCCTGCCCTGAAGGTCGTGACGCCTCCGGATCTCGTGTGTAATCCATATCCCTGTATGGATAATCATCCAAAGTTAGCAGCATCTGTAACCACTGAAGATAGAGCTCCCCTGTGAAGTACCTCCCAACCTCTCTGCCACCCCGTCAACGCATCATCTGTCCCAACCGCACCATGTGCGACTCCCTCAACCCTCCTAGCCTTATCAGCACCCATGGCCACAGTGTCGGTACCCTCTACATAAAGAAGGAATAGAGAAAGGATCCATAGCAGAACCCCTTTCCAGCCACCTTCACCTTTCTCAGCTCCCACTGAACACAGGTAAGGAACATCTAGCCCCAAGCAAAGCATGTGCCATGCAGCACTCGCTCCACCAACTGCATCTGGCCCCCCAACACCCGTTCGAGCACCTAACACCCCAACCCCCAAACCACACACGTCGCAATCGCTCGCACTACTGGCTCCTGAAGGTCACTAATACGAAGTGCATTCCTATGCACTTCAGCATCCGAGACACAGTAGCGCTCCAACATCTCCTCTATGTCCACATCCGCGGACACTCGTGGCTGTGTATCAGCTACACTACCCAAACAGGGAAGTCCTATCAAGAAGTATACATCTACTAGGGTGAGATCCAACCTCTCCCCCTACACCATGAAAGCCTGTATCTCCGGGTCGCAAAACCCTACCAACCTGTTCAGCAATAGTCCCACTGAACGCATCATCGGTACCTCTGCGAACTTCAGAAGCCCGCACAACCCCAAGGTCGACCAAACATGCCGATCCTCCTGGATGAACTCCATCATGTCCTCAGGGATCTCCTGCTCCCACCATAGCACAATTGGCATCCTGTCAATCACACAATGAAAACTCATTAGACCCTCATCAAATAAATAACCATTTCCCCCCGGTATAACCCTAAAGCATGATCCAGATCGTGGCTTTAGGGCCCCATGTCGCGATCTCAGATCGCGGCTCTCGGGATATGAATCATGATCACCGATCGCAGCTATCAGGGCTTCAGTCGTGGTTGCAAATCGCATATTTCCCAACACGAGTTGTGATCTCGGACTGTGACTGTAGAGGCTGAACTCGCGATCCAGGATCACGTATTCAGCCTCAGAACTCGCGATCCCAGATCGCGATTCCACCCCGAACACCCGCGATCCATGCCCTCATGGACCATACAAACCACCCTGGGGACCCACCACCACCCCGAATCTAGCAAAAAGTTAAAGGTATGAGTTTAACGGAATACTTGCAACTCATAGATCTGAAATCGGCCGGTCGGATCGTCCAAAAACACCACCTAAGATCTGGTCCACTATGATCTCCTGTCAAAGTCAATAGTCAGACTGACACTTTTCATGTTGGGTCCACTTACTATTTATAGCCCGCTGATTTTTTCTTGTTTCGGCCATTCTGGATCCATATGCAGTCCATTCTCTGAACCGTTTCCACCATTGGACTCAGCACGATGAGACCATCATGATGGTCGACTCGTTTTCTTATTTTTTTTGAACCGTTTTTTGAGCATTTTTTCTAGACACCTCTCGTCGCCTCGGTTTGCATGCCGCATTGGCCGTAGACCATTTTTTATATATTTTATGTCATCGGATTCATTTTTTCATGCTCGTGATGATGCTTGGGATCATTTCTTGCTCTCACCCTCATATTTTTACGGTATTTTTTCCAAAATGCCCCCCTTCGCCTCGGTTCACGTGCCACCGCGCCCATCGTCCTTTCTTACATTCCTTCTATCACTGAACTCATATTTCTGTGCTTGTGACGATGCTTCAGATCATTTCTTGCTCTCACCAGAACCTTTATTAACATTGTGCCATTGCACCTTGTTGCCGCAATTTGCGTACCACAGTGGCAGTGGTTGATTTTTACACACCCTTTGCATCACAACTTATTCATGAGCCCTTCACTCAATTCATACTGCAATTATTTCGTTATTTTGCCACCATTCATCATCCCGCAAGGAGGGCCATCAGTGTTCCCCCCCACCCTCGTTCTTGGTTCTCATTGATGTCCCTTGATTGAACACTCTCTCCTTGCCTGACCTTTCGTTTTGTTTGGTATAATTTTATCCCTTTTTTGGGCCAGACAAGTCCTTTATGAAAAAGGCACTTAGGGAGTTTTTGTTAAGCTCTTTCCTAACTCCTAAAAGAATGAAAAGGTTGCCGAGATGTTACACAGAAATCTCCCACCCTATGAGCATCAGCATTCTTTGGCCTATAGGATCCATTTCAGTGACTCAGATCCATTTTTATCCTTCAGTGATACCAGTTTGCCCTATTTTTGTTCCTACCCGCATGTTGCATCACTATAGCATGTGTACCCGTGAGTTGCAGCACTATAGCCCGCGGGTATCAAGTAAAATGGTAAAAACCACTATTAATTACTTTTTACTCCTAAAAACCAGTCATTGGGTGACCTTTGGCTCTCCATCTGCCCAAGTAATGTCTTAATGAGTCCTTTCACCTACCTTTGAGAGGACTATATATTGAGCACATATGGCTTATGGTTTGTCAGGTCCTCAGTATCAGCAGTTTAATCCTCATGTTCAAGCTTTTGGTCCATCTTATAACATAGTTCCGTTTAACCAACCTTTTATTGGAGCTTATAATCAAGCTTTCCAGCCTCAGCTCCTGTTCCTTGCACGCTTGAATCTCCCGGATCTTTCGAAGCTCATGAATGATCCGGTGTGTCATGACCCTACTTGGCCTCTGGTCCCTACCAAGATCCCTTGCAATATTCCAAAGTTTGAGGGGAAAAGTGGTGAGGACCCGGGAGATCATGTCACGACGTTTAACCTTTGGTGCTCCTCCAACTCTTTGAATCATGATTCCATTTGATTACGCCTATTTCAACGCACCCTCATGGGGGCAGCCGTGAATTGGTATGTCGAGTTTCCCGGAAACACCTATAGGGGATTCAACGAGATTGCTTTGGTTTTCTTAGACCATTTCCAATTGCCGGTTCGTTATGATACTGGTACTGAGTTGTTGTCCACCTTCCGTCAGAATAATGCCACACATATTTCTTACCACGTTCAAGAGTGGCATCGACGGAAGAGATTAGTGAAAGCCAACATTTGTCCAGAGTTCCTGTTGGAATGGTTCCTTAAGTCTTTACCCCCATACATTGCTAAGGATGTTTCGATGTCCAGCATTGTGACTGAGGAACAAGCTATCTTGAAAGTCCAGTAGTTAGATCTACTTTATTCTCAGTCTGGCATTTTGTATGACATTATTCCTGACGCACCGAGAACAAGACATGAGCTCACGTCAGTTCCTGGACCACATGCCGATGGCATCATTGGGTCCGCATGCACTTTCCCGGTAGACTTGGTAGCTAATCAAATGCAAAATTTGTCGCTAAACTAGTTTGCACCCAAACAGGTTCACACCTTGTCGACTTCCACTCTATTGTCTAACGTACACAATGTGCAATCAACAAAACCGTCGGGTAACCAGCAACCTGGTTGTATGAAAAAGGGGAGAAACAATCATAGGGGTGGAAACAATGGAAGTAACAATAATAGCAATCGTAATACTCCTCGTAAAGAGAATTCGAACCCTCCTCGGGAAGGCGGTAATGTTGGCGAGGATCGTAAACCTAGGCGTAAGGTGAAATTTCCTTGCAAGCTTTGTGGGGAGGATCATCTTACTCACTTATGTCCTCGAATTGAAGAAGCATCGAAGCATTTGGAACAGAGCCCAGTTGTGTTGAAGGATCCCCTTCCCCATCATCAAAATATGGCTTCGCATGCTCCCACCACTGGTTATGGTACTAATGAAACGACAACGTCTTCTTCCAATACTAGTCGTTATGGATGTGTGAATATGGTTCAGTCAGAGGTTTGTGTTGCTAATCGTCAACGTGATTATGGTTCACCACAACCAAATTTGGGGAATCAGCCGCCCCCTCCTCCTGATAATTCCTTTCATATCGAGAAGCCTTATATTATCCCGCGGATACTGAAAGGTGTTCTCAAGCGCTCCACGCATAATCCTAATGCTCGAGCCACCCAGAACTACTCCATCGTAGAAGATTTGGGCCAAACTCTGTGTGCCATGTCGGCTCTTGAAGTTTTGCAAGCTTGTCCTTCTCAGAAGCATGCCCTTTTGAGTGCGTTAGGAGTTTAGGATGGGGGAAGTCCTAGTGTTATCAAGTTTGATACTACTGATGTCCAACCTTGCTTGCCTTACCACGCAGCTTTTCGTGGTTTTCCTTAAGAGCTTTGTCAAACATACTAGGGTTGATGAAGTTGCTTCCGCGTCAGTAATGTCGTTAACTTGTTGGAAAGCTCTTGGCTCTCCTCCTCTACTTGCGTCTAGAACTACACTCACTGCATTCAACGGTAGATCTTTTATGCTGCATGGAATTATCCCTTCCCTTGTTGTCTCCTTGGGAGGTAAATTCGTGCCTATTGAAGTCGAAGTGGTTGATGCGCCCATCGACTACAACCTTTTACTAGATCAGAACTGGATGTACGCTATGAAGGCTGTCGCGTCTACTGTATTTTGAGTTATTTGCTTTCCCCATGAAGGCAAGATTGTGACGATCGATCAGCTGGATTATGTTGGCACTCCTTCCACAACATCCATGGGATCAGTAGTCCCGCAAGTTTCTGATTCTCAGTCAGCAACTGGGAACATAGGTGTTGGAATGTACCCCTTGTTCATGGGAACTTTTAACCATTCTGCACCTGTGAATTTTATAGAAACCATTTCCGATAGTGCGCCTCCTCCTTCGAATAGTATGCCATTCCGGACTTCCTATTGTGGTGATCCATGGATTTTTCCATCCGCGGATTCTATGTCTGGAGATATTGTGCACGTCGGGATGTCTATGCCTTTATCTATAGTGGAGCTCACTTACAATCACATCCAACAAACCACTGCAGATCCGGATCTCTCTTCTTCCCAGACAGTTGAAGAAGATCCCGTTATGCTTCCAGTTTGGGCAGCCAACTCATCTTTCTCTCATGATTTCCTCGATGATACTTTGCCATCCAATGAAGCTATCATCGAAGCCATGTGTGGTAGTGAGAGGCATTGGGAAGACATGCACCATCTCTCTTATTTCCTTCCCAACCTCGAGCTCATTGAGCAAGAGGAGTTTAGGATGACTCTAGCTGAGATGGCTGGTCAGCCTGTGGCTCTTTTGCAGTCGCATGATGTTTTCTTGGAGGGGAATATGGCCAATATTTCCCCAACCACTTCGATCAACATCTCCCGCACTCCCGGAAAGGTTGAGAATGTTTATGTCAGTGCCGATTGCACTCCTGAGGAGATTTCTATTTACACTGATTTGTTTACTGAACTCCGGGAAGCTTTCGCCTGGTCATATGAGGAGATGCCAGGAATAGACTCCCGCATTGTTGACTCTGATGCTAAACCGGTTCGACAATGATTACGTGCTGTGAACCCTAGGAAGGCAGCTGCTATTAAGGCAGAGGTGGAGAAACTTCTCAAAGCTGGTTTAATCTACCCCATTCCCCTTACCGAATGGGTGTCAAACCCCGTTCCTGTGGATAAGAAGCAGGGAACGATCCATGTATGCACTGATTTTAGAGATTTGAACCGTGCATGTCCGAAAGACAACTTCCCCACGCCATTCATTGATCAAATATTGGATGCTTGTGTGGGGAGTGAGATTTTTTCATTCATGGATGGCTTCTCAAGTTATAATCAGATTCAAATCAAACCCACGGACCAACATAAAATGACATTTATTTGTCCATGGGGAACCTTTGCGTACCGGAAAATTCCCTTCGGCCTAAAAAATGCTAGAGCTACTTTTCAGCGAGCCATGACCTATGCCTTTCACGATCTTAAGAAGATTATGGAATTTTTCTTGGATGATCTTGCTGTCTATTCTCGCAAGAGAGTGGACCACCCCAAGCACCTCTGTATGATTCTCGAACAATGTATCCACTACAAAATTCCATTGAATCCGAACAAATGCATCTTCGTTGTTAGGACTGGTCGCCTTGTAGGATTCATAGTTTTGAAGGAGGGTATTAGAGTTGAGGCAATACTTCAGTTGCCTCCTCCACATAATCTGTTACAACTTTAGAGCCTCCAAGGGAGAGCTACTTTTCTGTGTCGTTTGTTAGATAACTATGCCAGTATTACTAAAGGTTTCGCACGCCTATTGAAGAAAGACACACATTTTATCTGGGATGAGTGAGCCCAGCAGTCCTTCGATGCCATTAAGAAAGCTTTGGTATCGGCCACTATGCTTAGTCCACCAGACTTTACACGAGATTTCATTCTTTATGTGGCTGCATCTCAAGATACTATTGGCATGGTCTTGGTTAAGATAGATGATGCGCTTGTCAAGCATGTTATCTATTATCTTAATTGAAACTTAGTAGACGCTGAACTAAGGTACACCCACGTAGAAAAGTTGGCACTTGTGACTATTCATGCAGTCCAATGGTTATGGCATTACATTTTGCTTCGAACAACCACTATTGTAGCTCATATCAATCCGTTTCAGTTCGTGCTATCACAACGCCTTATCGGGGGTAAATATAATAAATGGATTGTGATCCTTCAGGAATTTGATCTTGATTTTGCTTCTGCGAAATCGATGAAATCATTGGTGTTCACTGAACTTATGTCGGACCTTCCACAACTTGATGAGGATGTCATTCATGAAGATTCCTTTGTGGATGAACACTTATTTCTTATCTTGACAGAGGACCCTTGGTATGGGGATGTCATTAGATATCTCCAAACTTTGAAGTTTCCTCCACATTATTCACGAGACGAGCGACGGCGTGTGAGACATCACGCGAAATATTATACTATCGTCCATGACACTTTGTATCGTTGAGGAAAGGATTCCGTTCTCCGTCGTTGTTTGACTCACGAAGAAGCGGAATGGGTACTTAATGATTGGCATGTGGGGGCATGTGGCGGTCACTTATTCGGGCTTGCTACAGCCCAGCGTATTATACAAGCAGGTTATTTTTGGCCTACTATCTTTAAAGATTGTATTAACACTGTGAAGAGATGTCACCCTTGCCAGGTGTTTTCTCGGAACATACACTCGCATCCAGTGCCCCTCCATCCGGTCGTCACTGTCGGTCCCTTCACTAAGTGGGGGGTAGATTTCATGGATTGCAAACCAGCTTTGGCTGGGGGGAATCATCCTATTATTGTGGCCGTGGATTATTTTTCCAAATGGGCTGAGGCCATGCCTACCGTTAAAGCTGATGGTGCTACTGCAGCCCATTTCGTGTTCAACCAGATTATCACTCGATTCGGTATCCCAAAAGAGATTGTCACTGACCATGGCAGTCACTTTCAAAATAAGATGATGGAGGATTTGTCTCTCAAGGTTGGGTTTCGTTAGGAACACTCGTCTTCCTACTATCCTCAAGCGAATGGTCAGGTTGAAGTAGTAAATAAGTCTTTGAAGACCATTCTCCAACGTACCATCCAACAAAGCAAGATCAATTGGCATATCATGTTATATCCTGCTTCTTGGGCGTATCAAACTGCAGTTAAGACTGCCACCGGGTTCTCACCATTCCAGTTAGTTCATGGTGTGGAGTCACTTTTACCAATTGAATGCGAGATACCTTCGCTCAAGCTATCCATAGAGCTCCTCCCTGATACGACGGAGATTGAGCAACGTTTAGCACACCTCGAGCAACTTGACGAGCACCGTCGAGATGCCGCTGTGGCCATTTAACAAGCATCATGCCAAGGTTCAATATGATAGGTCTATCCATCCCCAGCAATATGCTGAAGGTGACTTGGTACTCTTGTATGACCAAGCTAAAGAGCCCCTGGGGGCAGGCAAGTTCAATCCCATGTGGCACGTTCCTTACATTGTGAGGAATGTCTTGGAAAAAGGATCTTATGAGTTAGAATATTACGAGGGAGTTGTCTCGAAGGAGCCTAGAAATGGGCTCTACCTCAAGCAGTATTACGCTTGAACCTCTGGTTCAGGCTCATACTTTTGTACACTATTGTATAGTTTTTCTGTACATAGTCTAGGTTGCCTTTTTGGTTGTCGGGTCTGCTGATTAGCCTCTGTTTTATTGACAGATGTTAGCGGGATGTCCTACACTCTTAGGTTTCACAGATGGTGCTAGCCAACATACGAAACAGCTTGCTTCTGCTGCCTGTGTTATCTTTTCACCTGACCATCTAGTTGTGTCCTCATGAGGTGCTTGTCTTGGTCCTACATCTAACAATGTGGCTGAGTATAGTGCCATTGTTGAGCTACTTCGGGATGCCATTTCACATGACATCCAGTCTTTAGAAGTCCGCCTAGATTCACAACTAGTTGTGTCTCAGCTAAATGGACAGTACCGTGTACGAGACCCTACGTTACTACGGATTTTCCTTAAGGTACGACTCTTGGAGAGACATTTTGTTTCAATTACATATATTCACATTCTGAGAAGTCATAATTATATATCTGATGCATACGCTAACTATGTATTAGATTGGCATTTGTCCCATTCATCATGAAACACATAAATACAAAGACATTCATACATTTGTACCATACACACATATAGTAGAACCGAGAACCAAAGTTGTATATATATATAAATATGTCCAAAAATGGTAGTGTCATACAAGACTGGAGCCCGTATCCCTAAAAAATATACATATCGATACAAAAAATGATGAGACCCTAGGATATCTATTCCCTCTGAGGAGGTATAGCTGCCGCCTCAACACGATGTGTCTCATAGTAGTACTATGCTACGTTGGCCATCCGCTATAGCAACCGCACCCACTCCCCGGGAACAACCACTACCTGGTGCTGCATGGCCTCAGGTAGTCGGGCCACCTCTATTAGTGGAACTCGAGCAAACATCCGTGATATGTTGTGCCGCAACGTCTGGAGAGTGCACCCTGCTGCAGCATCTGCTGCCATCTCATCTCTACCCCGATGATGATGTCTGTGAGCAAATAGTCACCCATTAGCACATGGCACTACCACCAAAAAGATTTTTTGCATGTCAACTATAATAAAAAAATCCATAAAAATTTAAAAACACAAAACCAAAAGAGTACTCATCGATGTCTCCGAAAGCTGCACCTGGTGGGAGTGGCATGTCAAGATCCTGTCTGAAGTTGATCCCTGCATAGGGATAGTCCTCTATAGCGATCACCTTCCGGTTCCACCAACAGAAGAAATCCTTAGTATATGGCGACGTCAGATGGCCACCACCCTGTCGTGTCAATATCTCAGCCCACTGGGTCAGGGTTGGATCTCGGAGACTGTGAGGAGAGACATCCACCCTCGGGCTAAGTCCCGAAACTCTCTCAAAGAAGAAACTGTAGAGGATGCTACCATACCCAAAGTTTTTGGCCTTGCCCTCTTTGCATTCCGTCAGTTGTGTCTTCATAGACACCAACAGAGTAGTACACTGGTCGAATATAGTAGGTTGCAAGCATTGTGATGCATAGAACATCACTGGTCTGGATGCCTGATGTAGTGCTTTGGATCCCGTGATCCGCACCAGAGTTGCCACAATGATCTTTGTACTCAGATCCATTATGGCATTGATTGGGACTTGGCTTCCCACTGCTCATGTGTTGGCGGGACAATACTGCATTATGTAATCTTGCATAGTGATCCCACCACCCACGGTCCGTGACCAAAGACTAGCCACTTCCCCTCTACGGGACAAACCGGTAAGAAAATAGATATCCTCTACATCTAGTGTCAGTGTTTTCCCGTTGAGAATGAAGTGTTGAGCATCCACATCCCAGTAGTTGATCAGATGAAAGAGTAGTAGGTTTTGGGCCCTTGAGCCCCCGAGACTCTAGTATTTATATGAGCCACATGCTTGCAACACTTGTTGCGCTTGCAAATCATTCCGCTCAGCCTCATCTACTTGGTCATGCTCTCGTTCTCTCCACTCTAGAACCATCCTGGAGTGCAAAGCAAGATTTTTTTGTCAATTTCATGTTTAAAAACTTCTTCACGGCCGTACCCACGGGCTAGATTGTAGACAGTTGCGGGTAGACGTAGGCAGTTAGTTTTTTTACTGCGCATTTGGTGCCCTACCCGAGACCCACACACTTACAGCCCGCGGGTAGAGCCGAGGCCATTTAGGGCTTGGCCAAACAAAAGATCCCACCGACCAAAATTGAAATTAAAGCACTTAAATGAAAGGTATGGCAGTGACCACTAACCTGCTCCAGACAGTTCACTGAACGGTCGCTTGTAGCTCCCACAATCGACACTCGAAGTTTCAGGTGAAAACTTACCACTAAACTCCAAATTGGTGAATAGTGCAAATGAATTGAAAATTACAAATTTTTTATTACTATTTATAATTTTCTAGACCCACTTTTCTATAGTTTTTTCCATTTTGAGCCATTATGAACTAATATCGTGTCATGGAGTAGTGTTTTTTCAACAGATTTCCTTGGCAAGAATTGTTCTGAACCATTTCACACCTACGACAGGTACATTTCACACCTGCCATATAGGTTAGATGCCATTTTCACATGCATTGTGCATTTGACCTGTTGACCATTTTTCATAAACCCTAGGTGCGACCCCGCTTCGTGACTAACACGGAACCTTCACACTATTATAGAAGTGTCGTCAAGTGACGGTAGGGTTTTTTCGAACATGGGTACCCTAGTTAGAACCCCATTATGCTTTTGGTTCCCATGCCGTTGTTTGTCCTCAGGATAGTGAGTCCTTTGTAGTCACGCCATGATGTTGCGATGAAGACTCATACTCTACTTTGTCTTATGCTGGCCATCTCCCTTAAGGACTCCCCTCAGTTATATCATGTTGTGATTGCATTGCATCATCCTGCTTGCCACTTGAGCCTTGTGCTGGCTCCCGCTTACTCAATCGATAGCCTGCTGCCTGAGCACTTTCCCCTTGTCAAGCCCTGCAGAGCTTATATTTTCCCTTCATAATTTGATGCCCTTTTGACCCTGAGGGAACACACCCCCGAGTGTCCACATCCTGCACACACTTCCTTGCATTGAGCATAGGTATGTTCCACTCCTTGGGACTAGTCTGCTAGCTATTTGACACTCGTTCCCTCACTTGTTGTACTATAAGCAATTTTATTCTTTTTCAAGCTTTTCCCAAATATGAAAAAGACCAAAAAAAAAATCAAATATTCCAAAAAGCCGGATGGGATTATGGTCACTATTTCTTGTTGGCAGCTGTTGTGTCACCTTTGAACAAAGCATTCATTCCACTCCGTACATTATGAGTCGGGACTATAGTTGGGCCTTAGGATTTGTACTTGTTTCTCAGTTTTCTCCACCGATTGGTTAAGCTTCCAGTCATTATGGAGCCCTCTGTAATGCCTCCTGCATTGCATAGTTTATGTCAAGTCTATGCTTCCTGAGTCTATCCATCTGCTCATGCTCTTGTTCAAAGGAAGTCCTAAAACCAGTGTCGGCCACTCCTTAGATCTCTTGACTATTGCATCTCGGCCATCCTTATTGAGTCAGTCCGTTTCACCTGAGATCTTCCAAATCTTTCAGCATTGCTGGTACCTCGTGTTGGTTGATGGGGGATGCCTTAATGCCCTCCTTCTAGCAAGTCTCGTTTCGTCAACTTCAACTCATTTATTCTGGGACTTGAGGCTTAGATTTCAGTTGAGTACCTTGAGGCTTGCAGTCATTAGTGGCAGGTTCTCTCTCCATCGACAGTTTTGGGAATACATCAATGTCCCTTGATCGATGGATTCATCCTAGTGTTCGACTTCAACCCATTTATTCACACTCTGATGATTGTGCTCTATGCCTTGATGCCCATTTTCATTATTTGTGGGTCATCTTGCGTCTGTTAATGGTATACATCATTGACCAGTAATCAAACAATGTCTCATCAGGTATGACCCCAACTCCTTTATTCACTTGATGGGACTTGCACTGTCGAAGACTTGTGTAGAAGACCCCAGCCGATTGTGGCATTCAGTATGCTACATATGACTTTGACTTTACATCTGAGATATCACCTCTCAGATTTCAGCAGTTTGTACCTCTAGTTTTGCACCAGTTATCTTCTTTTCAGCAGAAGACCATATCTTACTGTAGAGGGACCATGGCTATGATCACTTATGACATGTATTTACTTATGTACTGCTTATTCATGGCCATTGTATCAGATTGTTGTACCATACCGACATGTATTCAGAGATATTATTGTATTATGACGAGTAAACTGTTCTTTCCACTTGAGTCTCCATCACTCCACTTCTGAGTTTTATAATGTATTTCAGCCATCATAGCACATTCCAGTCTCTGACCTCACACATTAGGGGGCATCTGTTACACAGAAATCTCCCACCTTGTGAGCATCAGCATTCTTTGGCCTGTAGGATCCATTTGAGTGACTCAGATCCATTTTTATCCTTCAGTGATACCAATTTTCCCTATTTTTGTTCCTACCTGCATGTTGCATCACTATAGCATGTGTACCCATGAGTTGCATCACTATAGCCCGCGGGTATCAAGTAAAATGGTAAAAACCACTATTAATTACTTTTTACTCCCAAAAAGCGTTCATTGGGTGACCTTTGGCTCTCCATCTGCCCAAGTAACGTCTCGATGAGTCCTTTCACCTACCTTTGAGAGGACTATATATTGAGCACATATGGATTATGGACGGGAGGAAGAAGAGAATAGTAAAGGCACTCTAGTGGATTTTTTCCCTATCTTGAGTTTGCACTCATTGATCCTTGTAGTTGTGAACCATTTTTGTTCACCTTCCAAACTCCTTCCTAGTTTGAGTTTGCCATTCATGGAGGATTTAAGTGGTGGAGGCACAAGTGGATTGATCTAGATCTTGGTTCAGATTGGTTCCCGGCAAGAGGTCATATCACTTTGTACTTCTTCTTGTTCATTAATAGAAATACTCATATTCGCGTCCATTCATGGTGTGAATGTTGTTTATTATACATTGGGTTACATTTGCTTATGATATTATGGACCATTGTTATTGATAATGTTAATGTCATTTATATATCACATGTACTTGTTAGATATTGGTTGTCAAGACTAATTTGCAGATTACAAGTGCTTGGATGTGCGCAGATTGAAAGCTCCAATGGGGATCTACATCAAACATTGGATCGAGGTTGGTTACATTTCTCCATTATTTTAACATTGTCATTTATAATAGCATTGCTTTGAGAACTGAGTAGATTTCTGGTAGTCATCTGTCTGTTGTGGTATTCCCAAGCCATAGTGAGTTTTCTCCAATACACGAGAAATCTTGATTCCTTTCATGCTCGTTAAAGTACCTGAAAGGGCATCTATCTGGTATAAGTTTAACCCTTTTCCGGACCTGGTAGACTAATTATGAAAAATGAATACTCTAGTCACACCGGCTAGAAGAGTTCTTCATTGCATCCTTTTATGCTTTTTCGGGCCTTGGAGACTAACACACGAAAAAGAACCCCATTGGAGTCTTCTTATTGCTTCCAGACTCTCTAAAATTGAAAGCAACCATGAGCATGCACTGTCCCGGGCTCATACAAATCCACATGACGGTACCATTCTATTACTTGAGAGTCTTCTTATCGCTTTCAAACTCCTTAAAATTGAAAGCAATCACAAGCATGAACTGTCCTGGGCTCGTATAAATCCACACGACAGTACCATTTTGAAAACACTTCTTCCAGCTCCTTAAACCATGAAGAAACCCCCATCGGTGCCGCTCATCACTATGATTGATCATCTCGGCAACACCCCCAATAAGGTCGCCTTTGTTCAGAGTATTCTGTGATATACCACCCTTAGAGTCTCCTGCCATCTTACACCAACTTGAGTATCAGTCATCCCAGTCACCATCCTTGATCCATTAAAGTTGTGATGCCTTTCCCACCAGTCAGTTTCATATGATGCCTGATCATCCCTACCATCATACTCTGAACAAAGGAAGTTTGAGTCCACCCACTCTACTTGCCCAGTTATTCCCCACCCCCCCATTATGTCAGCCCTACCATCAGTACTCTCACACTTTGGTTATCCACCTCGTGCTCCTATCAAGGAAACATCATTGCCTTGGTTGTTGCAGGTATCCCTCTGTCGACGACAACCCATCTATTCCAGAGGATAGACCCAGAGGTCCCTACACCTTGGACTCATCACCATCTGTCGCAAGTTCCTACGGACCATTTTGAAAGGAGTCATCAGTGCCTCTCCGAATAGTTGTTTCTCACATGCTCGACTTCAACACCTTCATTGCATTGTTGAAAATCGCGCAAGGTATATATCCCTTCAGTTATTAGTCGAAGACCCCAAACTTCCTCCGACTCTATCACATTGGTGAGTCACCTTGGAACACCCAGTTATATGTTCCCATGGATGTCCGGGTTGCGTTGGCGATTGTATTCGGAAGCCATCCACTTATATGCTTCCTTGAGTACCCAGTTCAGCTCCAATCTAGTGTACCATTGAGGGTATGACTCTCCGTTATTATGATCTAGCAGCTCATCAGTTCCTTTGGTACCACACTCAGCAACACTATTGTTATTCCAGTGTATCAGTTCTTCAGCTCAAACATGGTCAACCCGACAGTATATCCCAGATTTGTGTCCCCTCTAGACCCTTATGATGTACACAGTGGTTCTCCATGTATCTTTTAAGTCCCCATTTTTGGGCCTTATTGTTATTTTTGTATATCTTGATACGAGCATGGGTATGCTTGCCTCGTCCATATATTGATATTCTTCCTTGTTCATTATTGAGGTAATGTATTTTCAATTTTTGTAGTTTGTTTGGGACCGTTGTTTCGGGCTCTAGTTCATTTCTTCTCCTCTCCACATCCCAGGAAAACCATACATAGACTTATGATGTTTATCGGCCATACGATGTGCTCCTGCCCTCACACATCAAGGGGCTATCTGTTAACACCCAAAAATTGCTCTCCATCTCATCTCCCTCAATACATGACTCATATGTCTATATTTCCTACCATATTTGCCTCCAAAACCTTAAAAAACCATTAAAAAGCCTCCAAAAGGCCAAAAACCCCCTTTTCTCCCCAAAATAATTTAAATTTCCTCCAAAAATAGCAAAAACCCTCTAAAAAGGGAATAAAAAATATAAAAATATAAAAAAGAGGAAAAAAAGAAGCAAAAACCCTATACAATTGACCTAAACCATATGGTGCCAAAAAACCATGGGTCAACACTCCACCACTAGAAACCTATAAATAGGTGATGTAGGATCCCCATTTCATATCCACGATCTTCCCTATCCTCACTCTGCCAAAATCACTCTTGAAACCCTAGCTTATCATTTGAGCTAGTTTTTCCCCATTTGAGTGCCCCTTTTGGCCCATTATTCAAACACCTTCGAGAAGGAAAAGGAACACATTGGAGCACGGAAGCAACCCTCCTAGACTACTGCAAGAGCTCCACCAACCTCAACACTTGAGGTAAATGTAGTCTTGATCATATCATAATACAAAAGAAAATTTCTATTATATTGTCACTATCTTTTTATTTCTATTGATGTACATGTTAGCTTAGTTTTTACTGTTTTACTGTTTATTGAACTGCTACTAAGGAGGCCCTTCTGCTTAGTTGGTGCTCATTTGCACAAGCTAGGGTGAAAACCCTAGCTACAACTTTCACATGTTCCACACCTGCGACATGTTCCATACCTTCGACACGTTCAACGACCTCACAGGTCGTGACATCGGCATGCAACGTCGACATGCAATCAGTGACTGTCGAACTTCGACAGACTATCTTTTTGTCTTCTAGTCAACTGTAACGATTGAACAGTTGAACTGCTCTAACTTCTTCTTTGTAACTGAATGTAACGGGCAGGCAACCAAGTGTCTCAGACTTCTTTATAAGCATGTAAATTATTGTAACATACAGATCTTATCTTGATCAATCTAGAACAGTTCACATTCTTGCATATTGTCTGTGTGTATTTGTGTTATCTGTATTGCGTAATCCTGCTTTTGCTCATTATGTTTATTAAGCTTCTGCCATAATAGAGCTGACTCATTCAGTCGAACTGTTGTCCCCCTCATGCTTCCTGCACATGACCCGGATCATTGGTATCAGAGCGTATTCATTTTTTCTTGCTTAGGTTCTGCGTATACACTTCTCTCAAAGTTACCTAACTTATGCCAGTTTAAACTCGCTCGCAGTCTCAACAATCCAAGCAGACGTGATCTCCAGAAATGACAGAAGAAACAGACGATAGACATGTAGCTGACAAGACAACACAACTTATTGAGCAAGCTCTGGCTTGACAACGAACTGAAATGTTCACCTAGTTCAATGAGATTCTCTTGCGATTCACTTCGACATCCGGAGGATCCTCAATGAGATCTCACTTCGATAAAATCAGCCCCTTCAAAGTGCAAATGAATCTCGACATACCGAATCTTGAAGGAAAGATTGACGCGGAATCCGTCGACAATTGAGTGAAACAATTGGAATCCTATTTCATTGTAAATCAACTCTCCGAAGATGAAAAAGTCACCATTGCATCCTTAAAGATGTCAACCTCTATGCACTACTGGTGGGAGAACCTCTCGACAAATATGGAGAAAAATGGAGACCCCATCGACACATGGGATAAATTTGTCAAAGGCATCCGGAAGGAATTTTACCCGCCGAAATACCTCGAGCAGCAGTATAAGAAGTGGCAGCAGCTAAGGCAATGGAAATAGCAATCAGTACAAAGTTACACTGACGAGTTCTACCGACTCATGGCAAGATGTGGCATCCAAGAAGAAGAAAAATTTCTTGTTCTGAAATACACCAGTGTATTGTCTCAATACATCCAGTAGGAAATGGAATTTTTGATTGTCAATACGCTTGCGGATGCTTTCCACTACACCAACAAACTGGAAACCAAGTAGAAAGGGAAAGCACGTTTCGCGACAAAGCCCACATCGGGAAGACCACCTAACAATAAGGCACCATCCGACTTCGACAAGTCGAAATCTTCTTAGCCGACACCACCAAAGCCTGATCACGATAAGAAGCCTTTTCACAAGAGGGAACGTAGCAAACAACCACCGACCGGAAAGTGGTGCGATTACCACCACTCATCCTAGCATGATATGTCTGAATGCAAAGATCAGAAGACATTTTTGGCAAAAGTGTCCAGCTCTGACGCATTCGATAAGACGGTGGAATAATTTGATCTAGACGCGATGACCCTTTTGACCTCGACAACTCAAGCAGCCTCGACTATTGTTGACGAGGAGGAATGAGAGCGCTTGTTCCATACACGGATATGGGTCCATAGAAACCCATTACATCTGATTGTGGACAACGGGAGCCAAAAGAACTTCGTTTCTGAAGAACTGGTGAAGAAATTAGGTCTTATTACCACTCCGCATCCTGAACCTTACAACATCGGTTGGATGAAGGATGGACAAGAACTACGGATCACATGACAATGCAAACTCTCCTACTTCATAAATCCTTTTGAAGATGAAGTACTTTGTGACATGGCACTGCTCTCCATAGCCAACACCCTTTTTGGGAAACCTTACCTCCGGGATAGACATGGAAGTTATCAGTCACCGCCTCAGAAGGTGATTTCTAGAATCCAGAATCGATGGTTCAACATACCAGAGCGTCAACCTACACTGACGTTTGCATCGATATTTTCCAAACAGACAAAGAAGCTCATCAATTGTGCTCAGAAGTTTGCACTAATCATGATCAAGCCGCAACATTCTAAGAAGACTGCAGCAACGAGTCGATTCATCGACCAATGCAGCTCTCGATAGAAGCAGCAAGTCAATCATATTCTTGATGAGTACCAGAACCTCTTTCAAGCTCCAGACGGAGTACCTCAGCATTGCCAGGTAAAACACTCCATTGAACTTATTCCTGGTTCTTATTTTCCTAATGCATCTGTTTATAGAAGATCCATTCTTAAAAATGAATAGATTCGCAGACAAATCCAAGAATTAATCGACAAAGGTCATATCTGACCCAGCTCCTCTTTTTGTGGAATTCCAGTCGTCCTAGTTCCAAAGAAAGACAGGACTTGGTGCATCTGCATTGACTACAGATCTCTCAACAAAATATCGGTGAAGAATCGGTACCCTCTGCCACAGATAGACGAACTTATCAACTGTCTAAAAGGTGCTAAATTATTTAATAAGCTTGACCTCAAGTTGGGATACCATCAGATTCCAATCGAGCCCTCAGATGTGTGGAAAACTGCTTTCAAGACCAAGGAAGGATTGTTCGAATGGTTAGTCATACCTTTTGACTTAACCAACGCACCTGCGACCTTCATGCGACATATGGATAACCTTCTCCAACCTTTCATTGGCAAATGGGTTATTGTCTATCTCGATGACATATTGATTTTCAGTTGATCATGGGAAGAACATGTCACACATCTTCGACAAGTCCTCGACACTCTCCAGCAACATCGACTCTATTTGAACATGGACAAGTGCTCTTTTGCGATGACCAACATCAAATATTTTGGGTATGTAATTGACTCTGCAGGCATTCACGTCGATCCAGACAAAGTATAGATGCTCAAAGATTGGCCCATTCCTAGAAGCATTCAAGAACTAATAAGTTTTCTTGGTTTGGCGAATTTCTATCGGCGATTCATACTCGGCTTCAGTCACATAGCCTGGCCCTTGAATCAGTCGACGAAGGGAAACAAGAAAACTATCTTCCAATGGATAGAAACACATAAAGTAGCTTTTGAATAGCTCAAACAAAGGCTCTGCATTGCACCAGTAATTGTGTTACCTGATTTGCATCAGCCCTTTGAGATTGAGACGGATGCATCGAACTATGCCTTGGGCGCAGTGATCACTAAGTCTGGTCACCCAGTTGCTTTTCATTCTAAGACTTTTAACGACACTGTTAGAAGATACTTGACATTCAAAAAATAACTGTACACCATTGTGTAACCTCTCAAGCAATGGAGGCATTACATCCTTGGCAAGGAAACGATCATTCTTACCGATCACAAGCCTCTGCAGTTCACTCCGACACAATCAAAGTTGCAGACAAGCCAACAAATCAAGTGGATTAATTACCTGCAACAATATCAATTGTTGATTAAGTATCGAAAAGGAAATTCTAATGCCACTGCATATTGCCTCATTCGACCACCCATTACTCTCCTTTTGACAGTGATGAGTATGCAGGGTTATGACACGACCATTTGGCAATAGTTGTACAAGCACGACAACGACTTCTAGCAGACCATTTGGCAATAATGATGAGTAGTTGTAACAATTCGTCGACCTCAGACTCCAACTACTTCTTGAAAGATACCTTTCTATACAAGCTTGGACAGCTTTGTGTACCGACCGGTGAGCAATGACAGCAACTCATTTGGGACGCGCACTACAGCAAGACCGCAAAACACTTTGGAGTAGCAAAGACACTTGCGATTATGCAGAAGTATTTCTTCTGGCCTACACTTAGATCTGACGTCAGCAAATACATTCGATCATGCGTGGTTTGTGCTATTACTAAGCCTCCTAATCGACGACAGGGATTGTACACACCTCTGCCAGTTCCTAGTCGACCATGGGAATCTATTTCTATGGACTACTTGATGGGTTATCCTACTACCAAACATCAGCATGACGCGATATTAGTAGTAGTCGACCGATTTTCCAAGATGGCCATTCTCATACCATGTAAGAAGACCACAACAACACAGCATACCGTTCAGCTCTTCTTTACACATGTTTGGAAACACATTGGTTTACCAACAACAATCATTTCCAACCGAGATGCCATATTTGTCAGCATCTTTTGGAAGACCCTCCGGCAACAGCTAGACACACGACTCTCATTGTTGATAACTTTCCATCCTCAGACTAATGGACAAATGGAAGTTGTGAACCGCTTGGTAGTACAACTGCTTCGCATGTACAATCACCAACACCGACGCACATGGGATGATAGTCTTCCATACATATAACACAGCTACAATCGTGCTCAGCATAGCTCTACAGGAAAGATTCCATTTGAGATTTGTTACGTATTTCAATCCTCAGCGCCTATGGACTTGATTATCTCCTTGACACAGCCAAACTACGACATAGACCGCAGCCAGCGAGAAGTTGATAAAGCAGTCAAGTTTTGAGAAAAGATTTGTGACATTCAGCGACAAGCATAGGATATGTTGCACAGAGAAAACGAGAAAGCTAAGACCCAACACGACAAGTGTATTGGAGAAAACACACTATGGCTTGGGAATACCACAACAGACATATGACTACCAGAAATCTACTCAATTCTAAAAAACAATGCTATTATAAATGACAATGTTAAAACAATGGAGAAATGTAACCAACCTCAATCCAACATTTGATGTAGATCCCCGTTGGAGCTTTCAATTTGCGCACATCTAAGCACTTGTAATTTGCAAATTAGTCTCGACAACCAATATCTAACAAGTACATGTGATATATAAATAACGTTAACATTATAAATAACAATGGTCCATAATATCATAAGCAAGTGCAACCCAATGTATAAGAAATGACATTCACACCATTAATGGACGAGAATATGAGTATTTCTATTAATGAACAAGAAGAAGTACAAAGTGATATGACCTCTTGCTGGAAACCAATCTGAACCAAGATCTAGATCAATCCACTTGTGCCTCCACCACTTCAATCCTCCATGAATGGCAAACTCAAACTAGAAAGAGGTTTGGAAGGTGAACATAAATGGTTCACAACTACAAGGATCAATGAGTGCAGACTCAAGATAGCGCAAAAATCCACTAAAGTGCCTTTACTATTCTCTTCTTCCTCCCGTCCATAAGCCATATGTACTCAATATATAGTCCTCTCAAAGGTAGGTGAAAGGACTCATCAAGATGTTACTTGGGAAGATGGAGAGCCAAAGGTCACCCAATGACCGCTTTTTGGGAGTAAAAAGTAATAAAATAGTGGTTTTTACCATTTTACTTGATACCCGTGGGCTATAGGGATGAAATTCGCGAGTACGCATGCTATAGTGATGCAACATGCGGGTAGGAACAAAAATAGGATAGATTGGTATCACTGAAGGATAAAAATGGATCTGAGTCACTGAAATGGATTCTACCAGCCAAAGAATGCTAATGCTCACAGGGTGGAAGATTTCTGTGTAACAAATGCCCCCTAATGTGTGAGGTCAGAGACTGAAATGTGTTACGATGGCCGAAATACATTATTAAACTCAGAAGTGGAGTGATGGAGACACAAGTGGAAAGAACGGATCACTCGTCATAATACAATAGTATCTCTGAATACATGTCGGTATAGTACAACAATCTGATATAATGGCAATTAACAGGCAGTACATAAGTAGATACATGTCATAAGTGATCATAGCCATGATCCCTCTACAGTAGGATATGGTCTTCTGCTGAAAAGAAGACAACTGGTGCAAACTGGAGGTACAAATTGCTGAAATCTGAGAGGTGATATCTCAGATGTAAAGTCAAAGTCATATGTAGCATACTGAATGCCATAATCACCTGGGGTCTTCTACACAAGTCTTCGATAGTGCAAGTCCCATCAAGTGAATAAAGGAGTTGGGGTCGAACCTGATGAGACATCGTCTAATTACCGGTCATTGATGTATACCGTTAACAGACACAAGATGACCCACTGATAATGAAAATGGGCATCAAGGCACAGAGAACAATCATCAGAGCGTGAATAAATGGGTTGAAGTCGAACACTAGGATGAGTCCATCGATCAGGGGACAATGATGTATTCCCAAAACTGTTGATGGCAAGAGAACCTGGCACTAATGACTGCAAGCCTCAAGGTACTCAACCGAACTCTAAGCCTCAAGTCCCAGAATAAATGAATTGAAGTCGACAAAACGAGACTCGCTGGAAGGAGGGCATTAAGGCATCCCCCATCAACCAGTACAAGGTACCAGCAATGTTGAAAGATTTGGAAGATATCAGGTGAAACGGACTGACTCAATAAGGATGGCCGACATGCAATAGTCAAGATATCTGAGGAGTGGTTGACACTGGTTTCAGGACTTCCTTTGAACAAGAGCATGAGCAGATGGATAGACTCAGGCAGCATAGACTTGACATAAATTGTGCAATGCAGGAGGCATTACAAAGGGCTCCATAATTACTGGAAGCTTAACCAATCGGTGGAGAAAACTGAGAAACAAGTACAGCTCCTAAGGCCCAACTATAGTCCTGACTCATAATGTACGGAGTGGAATGAATGCTCTGTTCAAAGGTGACACAACAGTTGCCAACAAGAAATAATGACCATAATCCCGTCCGGCTTTTTGGAATATTTGATTTTTTTTGTCTTTTTCATATTTGGGAAAAGCTTGAAAAAGAATAAAATTGCTTATAGTACAACAAGTGAGGGAACGAGTGTCAAATAGCTAGCAGACTAGTCGCAAGCAATGGAACATACCTATGCTCAATGCAAGGAAGTGCGTGCAGGATGTGGACACTCGGGGGTGTGTTCCCTCAGGGTCAAAAGGTCATCAAATTGTAAAGGGAAAATATATAAGCTCTGCAGGGCTCAACAGGGAAAAGTGCTCAGGCACCAGGCTATCAACTAAGTAAGCGGGAGCAGGAACAAGGCTCAAGCGGCAAGCAGGATGAGGCAATGCAATCACAACATGATATAACTGAGAAGTCCTTTTTCGTAAAGTTAGTCTCCTCACCCGAAAAAGTGTAAAACAATGAGAGAAGAACTCTTCTAGTCACGTATGACTAGAGTATACCTTTTTCATAATTAATCCACAAAGGTCCAGAAAAGGGGTAAACTTATACCTAAGTGAATGTTGCTTCAAATCCTTTAACGAGTTTGAAATGACAAGTATACTCGACAATCTTGTTTGATTTTGAAAAAGTCTAAAAAGGGCTTAAAAAAGACTTTATAAAAATCTTTTCCGTAAAGGTTTAACGAGCCTGAAAAAGTAAACTTGTGACCTTCTTACTGTTTTTAATGAGCTCAAAGGATATATGGAAGAATGCTCATAATGAGAGCAGACGAGTGTCAAGGATATGCGAGACTAGTTCCAAGCGCATGGGACAAAGCTATGCATAATGCAAGGAACATGAGCAAGATAAGGACACTCAGGGGGTGTCTACGAACTCGGATAGTAATAGGTTCAAATTAATCATAACAATGGGGAGGCCTAAACCTATATGCAAGGTTCTGAATATTCCTACCATGGCCAAAGAAAATGTCAAAAAGGACCAGTAAACAAGTATAAGTCTAGCTAAGAATCCTGTCTCCAAGAAACATAAGTACCAAGATCATTTCTAAAACGCACGTAAAGAAAAATCCGATACAAGTCACTGCGGTAGAAACATTTTCAACTTCACTATTGTTAACCTCAGACATAACGCAGGTAGAGCTAACCACTGAAGGTGCCATATTACCAATACCTGAGGGATCAAAATGATCATCTTCAAAATGAAGAGCAAAGCTGAAGGATGTGAAGGAATCTGCAGTGGCAAATTCATCATCACAAGAGTTGGAAATTCTAGAAGTAGAATCGAACTCATCAAGATCACCAATTTGTGGATCTATAGGAGAGCTCAAAGACTCATTAGACTCAAACGTCAAATCAGGGCTGAACGAGACGGTGAATGGATCCAAATTCAAATGGATGGCAGGTTGTATTATAGGCCCATCTTGTTCAATAAGATCAAGGGGAGGAGGGGAATGAGATCTATGATAAAGATCCCCCCACGGCTTGTCATCACCACCCATGGCCTCAAAAATAAATCCATCTGAAGGTAGGATAACATCGAGGCAATCATGTGAACAAGATAGGTTGGCTGCCAAAACTGGAAGCGTAACGGGATCTTCCTCAACTATCTAGGAAGAAGAGAGATCCGGATCTGTAGTGGTTTGTTGGATATGTTCGTAAGTGAGCTCCGCTACAGATAAAGGCATAGACATTCCGACGTGCACAATGTCTCCAGACATAGAATCTGCGGATGGCAAAATCCATGGATCACCACAATAGGAAGTCCGAAATGGCATACTATTCGAAGGAGGAGGCTCACTGTCAGAAATGGTTCCAATAAAATTCATCGGTGCAGAATGGTTAAAAGTTCCCATCAACGAGGGGTACATTCCAACACCTATGTTCCCAGTTTCCAACTGAGAATCAAAAACTTGCGGGACTACTGATCCCATGGATGTTGTGGAAGGAGTGCCAACATAATCCACCTGATCAATCGTCACAATCTTGCCTTCATGGGGAAAGCAAATAACTCTAAATACAGTAGACACGACAGCCTTCATAGCGTACATCCAGTTCCGAACCAGTAAAAGGTTGTAGTCGATGGGTGCATCAACCACTTCGACTTCAATAGGCACAGACTTACCTCCCAAGGAGACAACAAGGGAAGGGATAATTCCATGTGGCATAAAATATCTACCATCGAATGCATTGAGTGTAGTTCTAGACGCGAGTAGAGGAGGAGAGCCAAGAGCTTTCCAACAAATTAATGACATTACTGACGCGGAAGCACCTTCATCAACCATAGTACGTTTGACGAAGCTCTTAAGGCAAACCACCTGGATTTGAAAAGCCACATGGTAAGGAAAGCGAGGTTGGACATCAGTAGTATCGAACTTGATAACACTCGGACTTCCCCCATCCTAAACTCCTAACGTACTCAAAAGGGCATGCTTCTGAGAAGTACAAGCTTGCAAAACTTCAAGAGCCGACATGGCACATGGAGTTTGGCCCAAATCTTCTACGATGGAGTAGTTCTGGGTGGCTCGAGCATTAGGATTATGCGTGGAGCGCTTGAGAACACCTTTCGGTATCCGCGGCATAATAGAAGGTTTCTCGATATGCAAGGAATTATCAGGAGGAAGGGGAGGCTCATTCCCCAAATTCGGTTGTGGTGCACCATAATCACGTTGATGAGTAGCAACACAAACCTCCGATTGAACCATATTCACACATCCATAACCACTACTAATGGAAGAAGATGTTGTCATTTCATTAGTACCATAACCAGTGGTGGGAGCATGTGAAGCCATGTTTTGGTGATGAGGTAGGGGATCCTTCAACACAGCTGGGATCTGTGCCAAATGCTTCGATGCTTCTTGAATACGAGGACATAAGTGAGTAAGATGATCCTCCCCACAAAGCTTGCAAGGGAATTTCACCTTACGCCTAGGTTTATGATCCTCGCCAACATTACCACCTTCCCGAGGAGGGTTGGCATTCTCTTTATGAGGAGTATTACAATTTCTATTGTTGTTACTTCCATTGTTTCCACCCCTACGATTATTTATCCCCTTTTTCTTACCACTACGTTGCTGGTTACCCGATGGTTTCGTTGATTGCACATTGTGTACATCAGACGATGGAGTGGAAGTGGACAAGGTGTGAACCTATCCGGGATCAGATTGGTTTAGCGACAAATTTTGCATTTGATTAGATACCAAGTCTATAGGGCGAGTGCATGCGGACCCCACGATGCCATCGACATGTGGTCCAGGAACTAACATAGGCTCATGTATTGTTCTCGGTGGATCAGGAATAATGTCATACAAAATGCCAGACTGAGAATAAAGTAGATCTAACTGCTGGACTTTCAAGATAGCTTGTTCCTCAGTCACAATGTCGGACATCGAAACATCCTTAGCAATGTATGGGATTAAAGGCTTAAGGAACCATTCCAATAGGAACTCTGGAGGAATGTTGGCTTTCACTAATCTCTTCCACCGACGCCACTCTTGAATGTGGTCAGAAATATGTGTGTCCTTATTTTGACGGAAGGTGGAAAACAACTTAGTACCAATATCATAACGAATCGGCAACTAGAAATGGTCTAAGAAAACCAAAGCAATCTCGTTGAATCCCCTATAGGTGTTTCCGGGAAACTCCACATACCACTTCACAGCTTCCCCCATGAGGGTGCATTGAAATAGGCGTAATCGAATGGAATCATGATTCAAAGAGTTGGAGGAGCACCAAAGGTGAAACGTCGTGACATGATCTCCTGGGTCCTCACCACCTTTCCCTTCAAACTTTGGAATGTCTGAAGGGAGCTTGGTAGGGACCGGGGGCCAAGTAGGGTCGTGACACACTGAATCATTTGTGAGCTTCTAAAGATCCAGGGGATTCAAGCGTGCAAGGAATGGGAGCTGCGGCTGGAAAGCTTGATTATAAGCTCCCATAAAAGGTTGGTTAAACGGACTATTTTGTAAGATGGACTAAAAGCTTTACCATGAGGATTAAACTGCTGATACTAAGGACCTGATGGCCCGTAAGCTTTCCCATGGCCATAAGATGGATAACCTCCCCTTGCCTGACCCATTTGAGAGTAAGCAGGTATATGTGCGTTTTGAGTACCATATTGGGGTGGTGGGTGATACTGGGGGCCAACACTGACTGTGTTGTAGTAAGGGTTGCCACCATGCGTATGGGGCTTGTATCTACTATTCATAGTGGGAACCATGTTGTATTTACCGTAATGGTATGGTATGTTCCCACCCCCAATATTAGGATTAGTTTGAGCAGTCGTGTGATGGCCATAAGCATGAGAAGTATTTGCATCTCCAATATAGGCGTGACTAGTAGCAGGGTTGGTGGTGTTGTGTCCATGTGGATGGGAAATATTCCCACCCCCTACATTAGCATTACTAGTGGTGGCAGTGGATGCAAAAGCATGCGGTATGTGTCCACTCCCGTGGTTGGGAGGAACGGTATCATGTACAAAAGTAGTCCTGGGTTGACAAGTAGCGACATGTGTATTAGGTGGTGGATGGCAAGTCATGTTTCGAGCAACATTCTGACTAGGTTGGGTATTCCTAGGAGGTGGTCATGTTCCAACATTAGCATGGTTAGGAATATGACCAGTCCCCATACTATGTGAGTGGGTGGACAACGTAGTGCCCCCAGCTAGGGTAGTGCCCCCAGTGGGTATAGTATGGCTAACACTTTGACTAGTGCTAGCATGAGTACCAACCATAGTGGAAGGTTCGACAGTATTGTGACTAGGCATATCAAAAGAGAGTGCGATGGGGTTGACCATAGGGCCGGAATCATCATGAGTCTGAGGCCTCCTATATCTAAAATCGTGTGGAAATGAAGGAACAAAAGGCTCGTCCTGTTCTTCCTCCTCGGGTAAGTCGAGCATCCCGTAAAGATAATTATCCAGATTCGAAGGATCAAACGGATCCTAGTCAAGTGGATTAGGACAAATAGAACCAGGTTGAGTCTCAGGTGGATCACCTCCCCAATCCTCATGAGGTGTCTGGGGATCAGAAGTATGTTCAACTCTACCCGAAGGAGTAGAAAGGTGTTTCCCGATATCGGGATGTGTAGCCATGTAATCCTCAACGTAAGTCGTGTAAGAATCTGAAGACTCGGAGGGAGCCCTCCGGCGTCCTCTAGTAATGCGTTGTGTAACCAAAGCTGGCTTTAAACCAGCCAAACGACGAGACCAGCGGAGAGTAGGGCTTCATGCCACGTTCTCTCCAAAGAGAGACACAGCGTCTCCTAAAGGACAACTATCGATCAAAAAATAGTAAATCAAAAGCACACACCTAGAGAATCTACAGCCAAGAGCAGACAAACAGAGTGGCTAAATGAGCTCCCGACACTAGAGCCGATATGTCTCTCCTAGGAGAGGCTTGAGACTCCCAAACTATAGCCGGAGGTAAAATAATCAGTTATAGAGACACCTAGGCTTCACTGTGTCGACCGGGTCAAGTCCACTGCACGAACACAACTGTACTGTCCAATCCCTATCTGACTCAGGACACAAACAACATAACCACTGCAAGTACCCTGTGCGGTACCTAGGTAAGGAAACTATGTCTACCGCAATATAACCAATGCTCAGGGGGACAGTCACAGGTGGGACCCATCATATGGGCAGGGTAGCTAAGCCCGAAGCACAAGAGGACAAACCTCTAGTACACCCAGATACAAACAAATCCTGGATATATCTCCCACGTTCAGCAGGTATCAAAGGGGTATCTCCTCAACCAACCTCCCGTGACCTCGTGCTTAACTCTGGATTGAGTAGAGATTTCTTGAGAACAACGATCTATACCATGGATTCCTCCACTCCCTGGTCAGACACGTAATGTTTCATTCAGTAGTCTTGGCTTGTTAACTCACAATGATCTATTCCAAGACTCTAAACCTATGCTAGTTGGTGTACCCTATAAATAAAATAAGTCTAATCAATTTTATGATTAAGCATTAATTTTAGTGGCTGTGATTACTCAAGGGATATGGTCATGAAACTAGTGATGTGTAGACTCAATAGTATGCAACATCATCCAATCCTAGACTCATCTATCCAATAAAACAATGTCACTAATATGCAAAATCAACCAACAATTCTGAAATAAATATGCAAACTTTTATCTTTTCAATGCACAAGCAGAACCTAAAATGAAGGCAACAAGCACTCAATGCAAAATGCAGTACATGGAAATAAAATATTTTTGTATTTTCTCTTATAAACAGAAAGGAAAATGCAAAAAACTAATGAATATTTTTGTATTTTTTTTCAATATATATGGAATGAAAAAATGCAAGCAAAATCCTACTATTCAGTCACTGAAGTGCCGAGAAGATCACTAAGACAACCCAGCAGATCCTAAACAGCAAGACTCAACCAAAGGAATGAGCTCAACAAGAAAAACCAAGAGGTTAAAACCAAAGATTGGTAAAAAACCAAGAAGGCTCAACCAAGAGAAACGAAGAGATCTGGCCACAACCAAGGCATGAAATAGTCAAGAAAGAGGCCAACAAAGACTCAGGAATAAACCAAATTCACCCAGCAACAACCAATAGCCATAAACCAACAAAAGCCGGAGTTACACGCTTTTGTCGAAGGAATACCTGCTGGTACCCGCGAGCAGTAGTGTAAATAGAGGCGGGTATACGCGGGCAGAACTAAGCCAAACCGCGGGTGAGGAAAAGAAAATGGTCAAATAAAGAGTCCAGAGGCTCAGAAAAAGCAAGTTTTCTACAGTGTATCTTAACGGCCAATCACTGACATAGAGCTTCGATAAACAACAACTCTAAATATTTACTAATGCTCAAAAAATTTCCCAAACATGGATGTTTTCCCCAGTGGAGTCGTCATTTCTATATTGGAGAAAACTCACTATGGCTTGGGAATACCACAATAGACAGATGACTACCAGAAATCTACTCAATTCTAAAAAAAAATGCTACTATAAATGACAATGTTAAAACAACGGAGAAACATAACCAACCTCAATCCAACGTTTGATGTAGATCCCCATTGGAGCTTTCAATCCACGCACATCCAAGCACTTGTAATCTACAAATTAGTCTTGACAACCAATATCTAACAAGTACATGTGATATATAAATAACATTAACATTATCAATAACAATGGTACATAATATCATAAGCAAATGCAACCCAATGTATAATAAATGACATTCACACCATTAATGGATGAGAATATGAGTATTTCTATTAATGAACAAGAAGAAGTACAAAGTGATATGACCTCTTGCCAGCGACCAATCTGAACCAAGATCTAGATCAATCCACTTATTCCTCCACCACTTCAATCCTCCATGAATGGCAAACTCAAACTAGAAAGGAGTTTGGAAGGTGTACATAAATGGTTCACAACTACAAGGATCAATGAGTGCAGACTCAAGATAGGTCAAAACTCCACTAGAGTGCCTTTACTATTCTCTTCTTCCTCCCGTCCATAAGCCATATGTACTCAATATATAGTCCTCTCAAAGGTAGGTGAAAGGACTCATTGAGACATTACTTGGGTAGATGGAGAGCCAAAGGTCACCCAATGACCGCTTTTTGGGAGTAAAAAGTAATAAAATAGTGGTTTTTACCATTTTACTTGATACCCGCAGGCTATAGGGATGCAACTCGTGGGTACGCATGCTATAGTGATGCAACATGCAAGTAGGAACAAAAATAGGATAGACTGGTATCACTGAAGGATAAAAATGGATCTGAGTCACTGAAATGGATCCTACAGGCCAAAGAATGCTAATGCTCATAGGGTGGAAGATTTCTGTGTAACAACAAGCATCACATTCCTTATACATTTCGCATTGGGGATAAGGTGTGGCTACATATTAAGGAGGAGCGCTTCACAGGTCCTTTCAAGAAGTTAAAGCCTTTGTGTTATGGTCCATACAGTATTCTTTGACAAATTGGAGAGAACGCTTTCCATCTCGACATTCCTGCTTGCTAGGGTTTGCATCCAGTCTTCAATGTGGATCTACTTCGACCATACCATGCACCCTTGTTGGAACAGAATGAATTATCAACAACAGATCCCGCAGACATCAACCCAGATATTGAGGAGCCTCTTCCTTGTGACACCATTGTAGGACGACGAGTACACCTTACAAGGACAAACACAATTTCCTTGTTTTAGGTTTCCGAAGCTAGCTAGATCCCATCTTAAGGAAAGTGGTACTCTACTACTAAAGTGATCGACAAGTTTCCTCACCTTCATGAGCAAACAATGGGGTCCATTTTTTCTTAAGGAAGGAGGTTTGATCCACATCGCAGTTGGCATTTGTTATCGGATGCTAACTTTGACAGTCTCGACCAGTCATCACTATTGATACAACTTCGACAAGTTTCGATACGACATGACTACAGCAACTTCAACACTTCGACATGCTGTGACATGTTCCACACCTGCGACATGTTCTGCACCTTCGACATG
Source organism: Larix kaempferi (assembly GCA_027924585.1). NCBI lineage: Eukaryota > Viridiplantae > Streptophyta > Pinopsida > Pinales > Pinaceae > Larix > Larix kaempferi. The sequence continues at coordinate 943,103 of BSBM01001166.1, read as the reverse complement.
TTCAACGACCTCATAGTTTGCAACATTGGCATGCAACGTCGACATGCAACCAGTGACTATCGAACTTTGAAAGACTATCTTTCTATATTCCAGTCGACTGTAATGGTTGAATAGTTGAACCGCTCTAACTAATTCTTTGTAACTGAATGTAACGGGAAGGCACCCAAGTGTCTCAGACTTCTTTATAAGCATGTAAATTATTGTAACATACAGATCTTATCTTGCTCAATCTAGAACAGTTCACATTCCTGCATATTGTCTGTGTGTATTTGTGTTATCTGTATTGCGTAATCCTGCTTTTGCTCATTTTGTTTATTAATCTTCTGCCATAACAGATCCGACTCATTCAATCAAACTGTTGTCCCCCTCGTGCTTCCTGGAAATGACTCAAATCACTCTCTCTAAAACCCTAATCCCCAATATCTCTCTTTCTGTCTCTCTCTATCTCTATAAACCCCTAACCTCCAATCTCTCTTTCTCCATTGAAATCCCTAACCCCAATCTCCCTCTCTCTCTCCCTAACCCCCAATCTCTTTGTCTCTCTCTCTCACTCTCTCTCTCTTTTTCTCTCTCTCTCTCTCTCTTTGTAAACCCCTAGGAAACAATCTCTCTCTCTATCTAAACCCCTAACCCCCAATCTCTCTCTCTCTCTAAAATGCTAGCCACTAATATCTCTATCTCTAGACCCTCAGCCCCAATCTCTCTCTCTCAAAACACCTAACCTCCAATTTTTCTCTCCCTCTAAATTCCTAACCACCAGTATCTCTCTCTCTCTCTAAACCCTTAACCCCCGATCTTTCAATCTATCTCGAAACCCCTAAACCCATTCTCTCTATATCTCTCTAAACCCCTAACCCCCAATCTCTCTATCTCTCTCCAAACACCTAATCCCTAATCTATACCTCTCCCTCTATCTGAACCCCTAATCTCTCTCTCTCTCTCTCTCTAAACCCCTAAACCCTAATCTCTCTCTTTATCTCTCTTTCTCTCAAACCCCCACTCTTCACCCTCCTAACCCTACCCCCCACTCTATCTCTCTCTCCCCCACACACAACTATCTAGCTCCCCATACCTCTCTCTCTCTACAAATATACCTCTCCCCTGTACCCCCCCTACCCTTAACCACCGATTCCAACTCCTACCACTAACCATCACCCCTTGATCATGCTCTCTCTCTCTCTCTAAACAACTAAACCCCAATCTAAACCCCTAAATTGCAATCTCTCTCTCTAAATCTTTAAACCCTCAATATATTTTTTTCTCTCTGTAAACCCATAACCCCCCATCTTCCTCTTTATATCTCTCTCTTTCTCTTTAAATGCATAGCCCCCCTCTCTCTCTCTTTCTAAATCCCTAACAACCAATCTCTCTCTCTCTCTCTCTCTCTCTCTCTAAAATCCTAACCCCAATCTATCTCTCTAAACCCCTAACCACCAATCTCTTTCTTTTAATCTATCTATCTCTCTGTCTAAACCCCTAACCCTGAATATCTCTATCTCTCTCTAAACCCCTAACCACCAATCTCTATCATTCTATATCTCTCTCCCTAAACCCTAAGTTCCAATATCTCTCTCTCTAAATATCTAATCCCCAATCTTTCTCTCTCTTTATCCCTAACCCCCAATCTCTCTCTAAATATCTAAGCCTCTCTCTCTCTCTCTCTCTCTCTCTCGCTCTCTCTCGCACCACCTTTCCCTAACACGCTTCCTCTCTCTCTCATCATTTCCCTAACCTACTTTCCTCTATCTCTACTCTGTTACCTAACCCATCCTATAACTCTCTCCAACCCCACCTTTTGCTAACACCCCTCCCTTTCTCTAAACAAACCTCCCATCTCTCTCATCCATCTTTCTAACCCCACTCCATACCTCTCTCTATCTATAAACCCATAATACTTAATATCTCCCTCCCTCTCTCGAAGATGCTAACCCCTAACCCCCAATCTCTCTATCTCCCTGACTCTCTAAACCCCTAACCCACCCTCTCTCTATCTCTCTACTTCTAAACCCCTAACCATCAATTTTTCTCTCTATCTCTCTCTCTCTAAACTGTAAACCCCAATCTCTCTCTCTCTTTGAAACCCTAACCTATAACTTCTCTCTCTTTAATTTCCTAACAACTAATCTCTCTCACTCTAAACCCCTATTCCACAATTTATCTATATATCTCTAAACAAATAACTCCCAATCTTTCTATCTCTCTCTAAAACCCTAATCCCCAATCTTTCTATCTCTCTCTCTGTAAACACCTAACCCCCAATCCTTCTCATTATACATTTCTCTCTCTAAACCCCTAACCTCAAATATATTTCTCTCTATCTCTTTAAATTTCTCACCCCCAATATCTCTCTTTATATATTTCTCTCATTAAACCCATAACCTCAAATCTCTCTCCCCCCCTCTCTCTCTCTAAATCCCTAACCCCCAATATCTCTCTCTCTAGACCCCTAACCCCCAATCTTTCTCAAACTCTCTATTAACCCCTAACCTACAATATTTATCTCTCCCTCTCTCTTTATCTCTCTCTCTCTCTAAACACCTAAACACTAATCTCTCTCTTCCTTTATGCCGAACGCCCCCCTTATCCTCTCTCACTAACCCTACTCCCCATCCTACTCATCCTCCTCTCTCTCTCTCTCTCTAGCCCCACCTTTCACTAAACTCCCATACTCTCTTTCTCCTCCTTTCCCTAACACCATCTCTCTCTAGACTAGTAATCACCAATATCTCTCTTCATTTGTGCCCAATGCCCCCTTTCCCTCTCTCACTAACCCTTCTCCTCCTCCTCCCCCTCCTCTCTCTCTCTCTCTCTCTCTCTCTCTCTCTCTCTCTCTCTCTCTCTATCCCCACCTTTCCTTAACCTCCCATCTTCTCTCTCTCTCTCTCTCTCTCTCTCCAGCCCCACCTTTCCCTAGTGTCACGTACCCACCCATCCATCCAAGGAAAGGGAGGGAACATGATGGCAATCTGTGGGGTTTTTCATAAAATTCAACCCAGTCATTAGCATCATATGAATAAAACATTGGTGTGCAGATACAAATTAGGCAATATGCACAGCGGAATCAAAACTAATCCACACACCCTTCATGCTCATCTAGCATATCAAAATAATCATTAATTAAACATTTCAGAAGTAAATACATAGACATAAAAACACTTATCTTCATTTTGCAACTGCCCCAAGCAACTAGCTATGTCGCTGCAATGTTCCACCCAACCATATGCTCTTCGACAGCTTATACTGAGTCCGTCCAAAGGCCACCCCCGAGTTGGGCATGATTCTCACAAGGAAAGGGAACATTCTAGCTCGTTCACTGCCAATTACTCATTTCATCTCAGCCAAGCCAGTCCATAGCTGGGTTTATCAGGCTACATTTGAACCATGGATGCTTATTCTCAAGCTCAAGCCAAAGCAATGGATACCCAAATCCCATACCCCAACATTCTCATTTCTCACACAACAAGCACCAACATTGGGCATAGATACCATTTACAACAAGGGTATTTTACAAAACAGGGTCCATGGGTTTTTCCCAAATCGTGGCTCACTAAAACAGATTGTGGAAAGAGTAATTCGATTTCAACCCCAGGGAGTAAAACCAATTTCTCCCCACTAGTTATGATCCTTTCCAATGGCCTAAACGACCTCCAGGAAGACCCAAAAGCATGCTGTTCTCTTCCCTACTGGTAGTCAACACAAAAACGCCTCTTCCTAGGTAAAAGATGAAGGGAAACCCAGAAAAACCATGGAGGAAAACGCCCAGGCAACTAGAGCTGCGTGAGGGAGTAGGAATGATGGTTGCATAATGGCTTAGAGAGCAATTTCGTGGCTCTTTTCTTGCCCAAGGAGAAAAACACGATTTTCCACGAAGGGTGGCTTGCCCATACCCGAATTTGGACAGCCATACCTCTCCATTCCCAAGGCATTAACTACCTCAACCAACTCTTGGGAGAAATCAATGGTTGGGTACAAAAGTCAACATGGGTAGTTGGGGGTTTGATGGGTTCTCTCATTGACACTTGGCTTGAACTGATTGGCTCAAGGGTTTGAATATTTTCCCCTCCCAATTCCTTGTGAAATCATGCCCCCATCTCTTTGTTGCATTGCATAGCTAGTTGTGGGTATTTTTATTAAAATGCATATTACATGATGTTGAAGTTCCAATGTGCCTGGCTAGCAAGCAAACCATATGTATCAATAAATCGATGGCGGGGCCTTGGCCTTGAGCTCCTCACCACGATTTCATAACAATATTACATCATTTAAAATGTTAAAGTGATAGGGTCTAGATGGGGACGTGACATTCCCCTCCCCTTGGAATAACACTGTCCTCGGTGTTCCAACACTTAGGAATAAATACCCACTTTACATATGCCTCAAAATTCACAACTGGGGGCAGGTCTGTCCTGCGTTTCATCTCTTTACTTTGAACTTTCAGGATCAAGTCCTTTGGCTTCCTCAAGCTGCTCCTGCTAGCTTTGGTCTTCCAGCTCTGCAGGTGGGCATTGCTCCAGAGCAATCCCTTCCCTTTATTCACCTTCCAGCTGATCTACAAGTCTGGAATTTCATGGATGCCATCTTTCTTGTTGTCCCAACAACCATCTGATGAAGACTTCCAGCCAAAATAAATAGCTTTTGGCCTGCGACCATGATCAATGTGCACAACTGGCTCTCGCTTTTCTAATAGCTGCAACAATGGATTTCAATGTCTCTCATGTGAGACTTATCATGGCAATTCCTGTTAGGACAAGCATATCACAATATTAAAATTAGTCAATTATTTGCCCAATTGACATGGAACGTCCATGCATTACTCATGAGACTTCCACACATTTCATGCTTTCCCAATATACACATGAACTCATTCATGTTCATCCTTTCACAAGAAAATAACTATTTCAGCATTCACAATTCATTTCAAGCAATGAAACACAATTTGTTTTCATTTATGACATGCACTTGACAATCCTTTATTTCTAAGATGCATCAGCCAAAAGGAAAGAGAAGAGTAAGAGTTTCCCCCCTCTTAGTCTTGTTCCAATCCGGAGCCACACCATCACTGGTGGTTCTATGCTCCTTAGCCTCTTTCACTTCAATGTGAATGCTTGGCGTGCCATTTCTTGGCTATGACATTTTAGTGTCTAAGGTCTATCTAATGATTTTCAACTAGGGAACCCTTCCCCATTGTTGCTTACAGAACCTTTGGCTGCTAGGACCCACACAGTTCACTAGCACCATCTTTCATTACTGCTCATACTGAGCTCTTTAGGACAGTCATATGTCCACATGCATCCTCCAGATGCTGTCATAGTCCTTGCTTCCAGCAGTACCTACACTCAAACATTGAATCAATTCACATGCTTATTGTATTTTTATAAGGTTTATCTCTAAACAAGAGTTTAAGAAATCATAATTAAATCATATACACATGTATATTGATAAGCAAGAGTTACAAGATAACCAAATACTTATCTGTATTGGATGTCTTCACTTTACTCCACAGGATCCTTCTTCGCTTTCCAAGCATTGGATTTCCCGTGGATACAACAATGAATGTTGGGCCAGCACGCAGGCTACTCCACAACCATTCGAATAGGCAATGCCAGGCCAATACGCTGACTGGTTTTATCAATTGTTTAAGGGAATGTTTGGCCAGCATGCTGGCTACTCCACAACATCAAGTGGTTAATGTTCCCACCAACTATTCTCTGAATTTACCAAGAATTTTATAGCACCCAACCAGTTACTCTCTGGCTTTACCAAGAATTATAGCTCCAACTAGTTACTCTCTGGCTCTACCAAGCATTTTATAGCACCCAACCAGTTACTCTCTAGATTTACCAAGCATTTATAGCTCCAACCAGTTACTCTCTGGCTCTACCAAGCATTTATAGCTCCCAACCAGTTACTCTCTGGCTTTACCAAGCATTTATAGCTCCAACCAGTTGCTCTCTGCCTTTACCAAGCATTTATAGCTCTTTCAGGGTCCTTGCTTCCTGTAATGGCCAAGGTTTCCAACAAAGAAACAACAGTGTATTAGCTTGGTTGTTATAAGACTGATACCTGAAGTCTTCATTATTCCAAACAAGAAATAAATGAAAATGAATACTTATTTGTACCGTGCATTTTCCTCGCTACTCCACAGGTTTCCTTCTCTGCTTTACAAGCCTTGGATCACCTATGGGGTGGATACTTGGCCAGCACACATCCTGCTCAACAACATCATCCGAATAGGTAATGCCAAGCCAGTGCACCGACTGGGTTTATCAGGCATCCCAAAAAAAATCAGTATGCTAAGCCAGTACGCTGACTAGGTTTATCAAGCATTTCAAAAATCAGTATGCTAAGCTAGTACGTCGGCCAGGTTTATCAAGCATACAATAACCATTGCCAAGCCGGTACATTGATTGGGTTTATTAGGCAATATGAACAACATAATATGATTATGTGGCTCCTTCTCTTATGCAACCAGTGGTTCCCTCCAGGAACTCCATAGGTGACTCACTTGACTGCAGGCTAGCATGGCCCCACAATACCCACTAACACTACATAAGGATGATACCGCTTTTCTGCAATACAGCTCCTGGGGCCTATCCATCTCTTCTAGTGTCCTTTAGTGTGAGCATAGAAAGGTTACCACTACCCATACAGTCCTCTTGAGCACCCTTTCTTCACTTGCCTCTTATGTGCAACACCAAATGGCGTCTATGTAAGCTGATAGCACAAGAAGGATAAGCAGACTCATCAGTATTGCTGCTCTAAAATTGTAATCCTATTTCATAACATTCACTATCAAGTATTGAAACACCAAGAATGCGTCCATTCCCTTAGGGTGTAGTCAATATTGAAACCCTAACATAACCCATCACTCGAAAGGTATGCATCCCTTTCCGATGTGAGCCATGTAGGCCTTAGTCATACTCAAGCAGTCTGAAACAATAATGAAATAATAAAACATGCTCTGCATATTAAATCTAATAACCAGACATGTATATCCTTAGTTAGGGTTACCGAATACTCATTCGTTTCACATATGTATCTTTTCTTCATTTGTGAAGAATGGGGGCTCCCTTCTCTGAGTTAACAGTCCTTCGGTTTGCCACCCCAATCTTTTCACATGCCATAACCCACACATTCCTTCTTGGCATAATTTACTGTCTCACTCACATGCTTTACCAACATGCAGTTCAGCTGAGACATTATCAACATTTACAATGGCGTTTCACCCGAAACCCATTTCCCAAGCATGGGATCCTTCCCATCTAGTTTGGCTTTTGCAGGCCATCACACATGGTCTTCCTGCAATGTGTCATCCTGGCACACTTTATCAAATAGCCAAACAGTCAACAACATTTAGCAATAAGCTTCAAATATGATTGTTCCATAACCAATCAATATCATTAATAATTAAATTCAATATGAATTTACAATTCTGTCTCCTACAGAAATTGATTTGCTTAGCAATGTGTCTCTCCTCATATTGTTTGGCTCTTGTAAGTGGTATCACTCTGTCCATTATGGTTTCACCCTTGCTACCATACATGAACATCCACCTATAACATGTCCTCCTGACACAATTCTATATAAGCCAAACAGTCATTAGCAATTATAAGCAAATTCTCAAATCTGAAATTTGTAAATCTATTTTCCTACAGAAATTAGATTTGCAACTATGAGACTGTTCTCATAAACTTAAACCAGACAATTTTTAGATTTGTTTCATGCATAAATTTACAACCATGAGAACCTTATCATAACCTTTGGATTCTGCACATGGTAGATCTCGGTATTTACTATGGACTTATCCTCATTTCCATACGCAAGACTTTTCTACCTGAAAACTAAAACTCCAATCAGCCAAACACGTTGTGAGTATCTATGCACATAATCATTCATTGCCATAACAGTCACTGAAGTGATCTCAAAATTATAATACTCAATAATTCAAACACCTTCAGCTGTTTAACATTTGAAATGCAATGAAATATATATACATTTCTATATATGCATCATTATCAAAATAAAATTGCAAGACATAGTCACACTATCCATGCAATTTAAATATTGTAAATACTCATTACTTCATATTCCATGTAGCTCTATCCTTCCAACAGAGTGCTCTGGTAGCCCATCACATGTCTACCTTCTTCATGCAGTCCTTCTCCTGCATTCATAGCAGCTTATGGAATGGTCTCAGGATTAGCAATAGTCCACCATTTCATCTATTATCTAACTGCATTTAAACATATATATGTCACACCCATGCATTCACACAATGCATTTCAACATGTGCACCTACACATGCATGCATATTTACAACATTTACCGAATATTTCAATGCACATCTCTTCAATGCCATCTTGCATGATTTCATGAATACTATGCATTCAAACATACTATGGCCTAACCATGATAAGTCCATAAGTCCTCAGTTGCTTTGATTGTTAAACTCACAACCAATATTCACAAATGGCATGATATGAATTCATATGAATGCATTAAGGTTTCTAGAAACTATAGGGTGTAAGGCTCCCTTCCTTCACCTACACACACCTCACCATACTTGGTGGGTTGGCATTCACATTCAGGCACTCAATGCAAACCAAATCACCTTAGTTTAAGCTTAGTTGAAGAGACTCACCACATCCTCTTTCAACATTCATGCAATTAAGCACCGTTAACCCTTACCTGCATGGCTATTATTAATATCGCTTGATGTTACCTGATCAGTCGGCCTCTTACCAAGGCTACTCAGTCCTTTTTCCAACATCATGATCATGGATTTGTTGCACCATCCTCTCTTCATGAGGTTGTATGCAGCAATCATCATCCACATCCTTTAGCCATGCTTCGGTTGTCTCTGGTCCTACAACCAATGCGAGCACAACTTAATTATTAGCAACCACCATCATTTGATCTTAAGTGGCTCATTGCATATGTAAATCCTCACTTTTTTTACCAATATGCAATATCATATACATGCAAAAACATTTTCACATGCACTTGTGCAATATGCCATCTATCTATCCCTTTTGCATTTCCAGCATTCCTATGCCATGACTTGTAAAATACAAAAACAATAGCAATAGCGGAGTTAAGGAATTATCCCTTTCCAAGCATGACATGGGGTCCCTTCTCCACGTCATAGCTGATCCTTTTCTTGGTTTCCCTACCAAACACATAAGGAATCATTAGCTATGATCTTCTCACGAACTAGAAATTCAGTATATACATACGTATATAACATTCATTATGCCATTCTTATGCTATAAACAAAGATAGTTTAAGGTGAGGAATTTACCTTTCATCCTCCTAATGGGTATTACAACCCATTACTCTTACTGAGGATTCCGCAACCTTCTATGCAGTTCTTGCTCTTCATCCCAAGAATGCATTTCACACTTTCAACGATTGTCTTCCGGGGGACGACGGGGGTCAATTTTTCCATTTTTGGCACCTGAAAATCTCCCTGAAAAATGGCTGAAATTCCTTGTTTCGGAGCAACTTGTGGAGTTCTTTCGCAATTTCGGATGGGAACTGAAAGTTCCTTCCACAGTTTTAGAAGAGAAATGGAAATTCATTCCGCAGTTTTAGGGCGATTTGCCGAATCCTTCCGCATTGCGGAACAAATTGTGGAATCCTTCCGCAGTTTCGGGCCAACTTGCTGAATTCTTCCGCGTTGCGGAACAACTTGCGGAATCCTTGCGCAGTTTTGGGCCAACTTGCTGAATTCTTCCGCATTGCGGAACAACTTGCGGAATCCTTCCGCAGTTTTCGGCCAACTTGCCGAATTCTTCCGCGTTGCAGAACAACTTGCGGAATCCTTCTGCAGTTTCAGGCCAACTTGCCGAATTCTTCTGCCATTGCGGTGAAGACTTTCGATTTCTTCCTGAAACAGACTCAAACAAAATTTTTGAAAAACACTTAAAATGATTTTGGATTCTTCTTTTCTTCTTCCTGTGATGACTGCTGCCCAGCAGAAGGTAACCTTACCTCTACCACTATCCAACTTAGCCAGTTTAGGCCTGATTCTGAGATCTATGGTGATCAGGAAGGGACCTTGCCATGTGACTGTAATCTGATTTGGCCCATAGAGGTCTAATGCTACAACCAGCAGCTCCAATACCATCTGTCACGTACCCACCCATCCATCCAAGGCAAGGGAGGGAACATGATGGCAATCTGTGGGGCTTTTCATAAAATTCAGCCCAGTCATTAGCATCATATGAATAAAACATTGGTGTTCAGATACAAATTAGGAAATATGCACAGCGGAATCAAAACTAATCCACACACCCTTCATGCTCATCCAGCATATCAAAATAATCATTAATTAAACATTTCAGAAGTAAATACATAGACATAAAAACACTTATCTTCATTTTGCAACTGCCCCAAGCAACTAGCTATGTCGCTGCAACGTTCCACCCAACCATAGGCTCTTCGAAAGCTTATACTGAGTCCGTCCAAAGGCCACCCTCGAGCTGGGCATGATTCTCACAAGGAAAGGGAACATTCCAGCTCGTTCACTTCCAATTACTCATTTCATCTCAGCCAAGCCAGTCCATAGCTGGGTTTATCAGGCTACATTTGAACCATGGATGCTTATTCTCAATCTCAAGCCAAAGCAATGGATACCCAAATCCCATACCCCAACATTCTCATTTCTCACACCACAAGCACCAACATTGGGCATAGATACCATTTATAACAAGGGTATTTTACAAAACAAGGTCCATGGGTTTTTCCCAAATCATGGCTCACTAAAACAGACTGTGGAAAGAGTACTTCGATTTCAACCCTAGGGAGTAAAACTGATTTCTCCCCACTGGTTATGATCCTTTCCAATGGCCTAAACGACCTCCAGGAAGACCCAAAAACATGTTGTTCTCTTCCCTACTGGTAGTCAACACAAAAACGCCCCTTCCCAGGTGAAAGATGAAGGGAAACCCAGAAAAACCATGCAGGAAAATTCCCAGGAAGCTAGAGCTGCGTGAGGGAGCAGGACTAATGGTTGCATAATGGCTTAGAGAGCAATTTCGTGGCTCTTTTCTTTCCCAAGGAGAAAAACATGATTTTCCATGAAGGGTGGCTTGCCCATACCCGAATTTGGACAGCCATACCTCTCCATTCCCAAGGCATTAACTACCTCAACCAACTCTTGGGAGAAATCGATGGTTGGGTACAAAAGTCAACATGGATAGTTGGGGGTTTGATGGGTTCTCTCATTGACACTTGGCTTGAACTGATTGGCTCAAGGGTTTGAATGTTTTTCCCTCCCAATTCCTTGTGAAATCATGCCTCCATCTCTTTGTTGCATTGCATAGCTAGTTGTGGGTATTTTTATTAAAATGCATATTACATGATGTTGAAGTTCCAATGTGCCTGGCTAGCATGCAAACCATATGCATCAATAAATCGATGGCGGGGCCTTGGCCTTGAGCTCCTCACCACGATTTCATAACAATATTACATCATTTAAAATGTTAAAGTGATAGGGTCTAGATGGGGACGTGACACCTAGCCCCACATCCTCTCTCTCTCCTCCTTTCCTTAACATTCTCTCTTTCTCTCTCTCTCTCTCTCTCTCTCTCTCCAGCCCCACCTTTCCCTAACACCTCATCACTCTCTCTCTAACCTAAACCCCCCTCTCTCTATCCTCATTTCAATAATACCCCTCCCTATTTAAAGTCCCCACCCCTACCTTTCTCCCTCAACCTCCAATCTTCAACTATACCATAAATCCTAAACCCCTCATAATCCTACCCCCCACTCATCTCTCTATCTCTCATTCCATGTCTAACCATATACCCATCCCTCTCTCTTTATCCCACACCCCCTAATCTCCCCAATCTCTCTCTCTCTCTCTCTCTCTCTATATATATATATATATATATATATAAACCCTTGACCACTAATATTTCTCTCTCTCATCCACCCAGACCCCCACTCCTCACCCTCTTACCCCACACTTATAACCATCCATAGTCCCCTTCTTATCTCTCTCTCTAAACCCCTATTAACTCCCAATCTCTATATTTCTATCTCTATATATATATATATATCTCAAAATCCTTAACCTCCAATCTCTTTCTAAAACCCTAACCTCCAATCTCTCTCTATAGATACCTAACATCCAATATATATCTCCCTCTGTCTCTCTTTAAACCCCTAACCTTTGATATATCTCTCTTTCTCTATGCCCCTAACCTCCAATATATATCTCTCTCTAAACTCCTAATCCAAAATCTCTCTCTCTCTAAACCACCAACCACAAATCTCTCTCCATATTCCTCTCTCTAAAACCCTAACTCACAATCTCTCCATCTCTCTCCAAACCCGTAATCCCCAATATCTCTCTTTCTGCCTCTCTTCATCTCTCTAAGCCCCTAACCTCCAATCTCTCTTTCTCCATTAAAATCCCTAACCCAAAATCTCCCTCTCTCTCTCCCTAACCCCGAGTCTCTTCATCTCTCTCTCTCTCTCCAAACACCTAGGCCTCAATCTCTCTCTCTCTAAAATGTTAACCACTAATCTCTCTCTCTCTCTAAACCCTAAGACCCAATCTCTCTCTCTCAAAACCCCTAGCGTCAAGTTTTTCTCTCCCTCTAAAATCCTAACCACAAATCTCTCTCTCTCTCTCTGTCTTTAAACCCCTAACCCCCAATCTTTCTATCTATCTCAAAACCACTAACATCATTCTCTCTATCTCTCTCTAAACCCCTAACCCCCAATCTTGCTATCTCTCTCAAAACACCTAATCCCTAATCTCTCCCTATCCCTCTATCTGAACCCCTAACCCCTAATCTCTCTCTCTCTCTCTCTCTCTCTCTCTCTCTCTCTCTCAAACCCCTACCCCCACTCTATCTCTCTCTCTCTCCCCCATATAACTATCTACCTCCCCATCCCTCTCTCTCTCTACAAATATTCCTCTCCCCTGTACCCCCCTACCCTTAACTACCCACTCCAAATCCTACCACTAACCACAACCCCTTTATCATGCTCTCTCTCTCTCTCTAAAAAAGTGACCCCCATTCTAAACCCCTAAATTCCAATCTCTCTCTCCAAAAATTTAAACCCTCAATATATTTATTTCTCTCTCTAATCCTCTAACCCCCCATATTCTCCTTTCTATTTCTCTCTTTCTCTATAAATGCGTAACCCCTCCCTCTCTCTCTCTTTCTAAATCCCTAACTACCAATATCTCTCTCTATCTCTAAACTCCTAACCCTAATCTCTCTCTCTAATCACCTAACCCCCAATCTCTCTCGCTCTCTCTCAAAACACCTAATCACTACTCTCTCCCTTTGTGCCCAATGCCTACTCTCTCTCTCTCTCTCAAACCCCCACTCCTCACCCTCCTACCCCTCCCTGCACTCTATTTATCTTCCCCCCAACCCACTATCCATCCATACTTCTCTTCCGATCTCTCAATATCTCTAAATATCTATTAACTTCCAATGTCTATTTATCTCTCTCTCTCTCTCTAAACTTCTAACCCCAATATTTCTCTCTAAAACCCTAACCTTCATTCTCTCTCTCTCTAGATCCCTAACCTGCAATATATTTCTTCCTATCTTTATCTAATCCCCTAAACTCTAATTTAACTATCTCTCTCTAAACCCCTAACCCCCAATCTCTCTATATGCAAACCCCTAATATCTCTCTTCCAAACCTTAATCACCAATCTCTCTCTCTCTCTCTCTCTCTCTCTCTCTCTAAACCCCTAATCCCCAATATCTCTCTTTCTACCTCTCTGTCTCTCTCTAAACCCCTAATTTCCAATCTCTCTCTCACATTCTCTCTAAATCACTAACCGAAAATCTCTCTCTCTCTCTAAACACCTAACCACCAATCTCTCTCTTTCTCTCTCTCTCTCTAAACCCATAACCCCCAATCTCTTTCTCTCTAAACCCCTAAACACCAATCTCTCTTTAAGCCCTAAACCCCAATTTTTCTCTCTCTCTCTAAACACCTAAACACTAATCTCTCTCTTTCTCTCTCTATCTAAACCCATAAAACCCAATCTCTCTCTCTTTAAACCCCTAAACACCAATCTCTCCTTAAACCCTAAACCCCAATTTCTGTCTCTCTCTCTCTCTAAATCCCTAACCTCCAATCTCTCTCTCTCTAAACCCCTATGCCTAACCACCAATATTTCTCTCTCTAAGCCCCTAACCTACAGTATCTCTCTCTCTAAATGCCTAATGACCAATCTCTCTCTATATCTCTCTTTAAATACCTAACCCACAATCTCTCTATCTCTCTCAAAATACATAACCCCCTATCTCTCTATCTCTCTCCAACCCCTAACCCCCAATATCTCTCTCTCTCTCTCTCCGTAAACCCCAATCTCTCTCTCTCTCTCTAAACCCCTATTCCACAATTTATCTATATCTCTCTAAACACATAACCCCCAATCTCTCTATCTCTCTCTAAAACCCTAATCCCCAATCTCTCTATCTCTCTCTTTCTCTAAACGCCTATCCCCCAATCTTTCTCTTTATATATTTCTTTCTCTAAACCACAAACCTCAAATATATCTCTCTTTATCTCTCTAAATCCCTAACCCCCAATATGTCTCTCTATATATTTCTCTCGCTAAACCCATAACCTCAAATCTCTTTCTCTCTCTCTCTCTCTCTCTCTCTAAATCCCTGACCCCCAATATCTCTCTCTGTAAACCCCTAACCCCCAATCTTTCTCTCTCTCTATAAACCCATAACATGCAATCTTTATCTCTCCCTCTCCCTTTATATATCTCTCTCTCTAAACACCTAATCACCAATCTCTCTCTTCCTTTATGTAGAACGCCACCCTTATCCTCCCTTACTAACCCTACTCCCCCCCTACTCATCCTACTCTCTCTCTCTCTCTCTCTCTCTCCCTCTCTCTATCCAACCCCACCTTTCCCTAAACCCCATCCTATCTCTCCTCCTTTCCCAAACACCCTCTCTCTCTATACCCTTAACCACCAATCTCTCTCTTCATTTGTGCCCAATGCCCCCCTTTCCCTCTCTCACTAACCCTCCTCCTCCTAATCCTCCTCTCTCTCTCTCTGTCCCTTTCTTTGTCCCAACCTTTCCTTAACCCCCCAAAATCTCTCTCTCTCTCTAGCCCCACCTTTCCCTAGCACCAAGCATCACTCTCTCTCTAACCTAAACCCCCCTCTCTCTATCATCATTTCAATAATACCCCTCCCTCTTTAAAATCCCAACCCCTCTCTTTCTCCCTCAACCTCCAATATTCCACTATACCATAAATCCTAAACCCCCTCATAACCCTACCCCCCACTCATCTCTCTATCTCCCATACCACGTCTAACCATATCCCCATCCCTCTCTCTCTATCCCACACTCTGTACTCTCCCCAATCTCTCTCTCTCTCTCTCGTCCACCCAAACCCCCACTCCTCACCCTCCTATCCCGCTCCCTGACTTTATTTTTTTTTCCCCACACATAACCATCCATACTCTGTAAGAACAAAATAATAATAAATTAATATTAACTATTAATATTAATTTATTAATTAAACAAATATGAATAGTCATGACCTTTTGTTGAAAAGGTACATGACGGGCCTATAAAAGCCCCAAACTATGTAACCATTATCATCTATCATACATTCTATTTTAAATTACTACTTAGCCATTTATGGTGTTTCTACGTTACTTGTACTGGTTATTTACTTAGTAAGGAACTCTTGTTCCTTTAGTGGTATCAGAGCCCTTTTTTGGGCATTCTGTGGATACTTGGATTTTGGCCAATACTCGTCGGAGCTTCTTCAAACTAGGCCTTTGGCCATTAAATTCTAATTTTCTGAGAAAAAAACTATCCGCTGCCACTGCTTATCACGTCCATTCTCCTCCCATCTACGTCCTCATTTCTTTCATTCGCACTCACTCGTCCTGCTTCCCTCTCCTGTCCATGTCCACTCCACGTGTGCAATCCCGCAGCACTCCCTCCTCACAGGGTTGTGCCCCACCTCATCAACCATTTTCCTCTCATGCTCCGATCGTCCTCTACTCTCCAATATTCCCCCACGCACCTCCTTTCCCTCGCACATACTCTCGTCCTCCATTCCTCACGATGTTCCTCCCTCCTGAAAGCATATGAACCCTCCTCCCTCCTCACGTCGTGCCCACCCATACGTCCTTCATATCTCCTTCCCATCGCATTCCTACTCCATTGCATCCCCTCTCTCCATTCAAGCTCTATCCCTACGCTCCCTCCTACCTCCAGCCACCCATTCATCCTCACAACCTCCACATCCTTTCCCTCCCGCAACCTGCATACTCTTTCCATCCACCACAACATAGTCCTCCCCCACAACTCTATGTGTCCACTCATACACACCTACCCCCCTGCGCATCCATCTATCCACGCCAGCTTCCCCATCTCCATTTTTTCTCCTACCATCCTCACGTAAACCCTAATTTTTCAATAAAAATTCAAATATTATATAATATTGTTATTATTATAATATTTTGTTATTAAAGCTTAATTATCCCAACATTTTAAAAAATATATTATAATACTATTATTATTATAATATTTGTTTAAATCCCTCATCCCTTAATTCAAGAACCTTATTATTATAATTATTATTTTTGAAATAATAATTATTTAAAAAAAAGGGGGGAAAAAGACAAGAAGTAGTAAAGTAAAGTCGTAAAAGAAGTAAAAAATTCTATCACCCGAAAAATTAAAAGAAGACCAGGAAGACTCATCAAGCAATCGAAATCCGCTATCAAACAAGAAGACCAGGTCAAAGTTGGAATTCAAAAGTCATGGAAACGATGATAGCAGAGTTACAATCGCAATTACGAGTAGTTTCGGCTCAACTAGAACAATGCCAGGCAACCAATAATAGTCTAGTGTTCGAAAATTGCAAGCAAACACTAAATATTACTAAGTCAGAATTGAATATTCAATTTTTGGAAGATAGTAAAAAAAGACTCATAGAAAGGTTAGGAGATAAAGATGAGAAAATATCATGTCTGGAAAGTATCATTCAAAAACTTGAAGACCAGATAAAAAACCAAATAAAGTCAAAGAATATTCGTATGGAAATAGTGTCGACTTAGAAGAGGAAATTAGTTGTTTAAACAAAGTCATCATGGACAAAGAAGACGAATTGGCGTAAGTACATGAAAAGATAAAAAATCAGGAAACTGAGTCACGTCATCATCAACAGCAAAAAGAAAAACTCCAGCAGCAGTATGACGATTGTAAGAAGACAAATAAGTTGGAACTAACAAAAGTCAACAATATGTTATCAAGCAATACCGAAGAGATTTTTCGTCTATGAAATCATAACAAAACACTGATTACAAAAATTAAAAAACTAAAAGACAATAGTAAGAGGGAACACTCTGGTGAAGACCTCGAAGGAAGAATACTAGAAAAGCAGGAAGAAAACCAGTGTCTAAAGAATCGTAAGCAAGAACTAGAGAATCTAATCAAAAAGTTAGAAATTGACAAAAAGTCGCAAGTTGAAAGAATCGAAAAGATTCAAAATCATAAAAATCTACTGGAGAACCAAGAAGCGCAAATCCAGGAAGATGCATCCAAAAATCAAGTCGAGGAAGTGAGGCAGTCCTCATCGCAATTCATAAGAAAGAAAAACAAACAACACATACGCCTTACAGACATCCCAATTATAATTGCCATTTTGACCAATGACAGGGTCAAAACGAGCACTCACAGAAGAGTTATGTTGATAGGCGAAAAGATTGACTACTAAGCAACAATTGAAACGACCCATCCCACAAAATGATCTCAGAGCTCCAATAAAAATAGATCTGGGATGGACCACAACAGATATGATGCGACAATTATCCTTGGGAATCCGTAACTCGTATCGTCTCATTTCATCAAGTGTCACAATTACAAAAAGGAAAGGACCCGAGACGACAGTTTGAGGGAATTCATACACTGTTTTCAATACAGCTTTGAGGACAAAGCTTCCCTTAAGGGGAAGGCAATGTAACAACAAAATAATAATAAATTAATATTAATTTATTAATTAAACAAATATCAATAGTCATGACCTTTTGTCGAAAAGGTACATGACGGGCCTATAAAATCCCCAAACTATGTAACCATTATCATCTATCATAAATTCCATTTTACATTACTACTTAGCCATTTATGGCGTTTATACGTTACTTGTATTGGTTATTTACTTAGTAAGGAACTCTTGTTTCTTCATACTCCCCTTTTGATTTATCTCTCTAAACCCCTATTAACCCCCAATCTCTATCTTTCTATCTCTCTCTCTCTATCTCTCTCTCAAAATCCTTAACCCATAATCTCGTTCTAAAACCCTAACCTCCAATATCTCTCTCTCTAGATCCCTAGCCTCCAATCTATCTCTCCCTCTGTCTCCTTTTAAACCCCTAATCTTTGATATCTCTCTCTTTCTCTATGCCCCTAACCTCCAATATATCTCTCTCTCTAAAATCCTAACCCCAAATCTCTCTCTCTCTAAACCACCAACCACAAATCTGTCTCCATATCCCTCTCTCTAAAACGCTAACTAAAAATCTCTCCATCCCTCTCTAAAACCCTAATCCACAATATCTCTCTTTCTATCTCTCTCTATCTCTGTAAACCCCTAACCTCCAATCTCTCTTTCTCCATTGAAATCCCTAACCCCCAATCTCCCTCTCTCTCTCCCTAACCCCCAATATCTTTCTCTCTCTCTCTCTCTCTCTCTCTCTCTCTCTCTCTAAACCCCTAGGAAACAATATCTATCTCTAAACCCCTAACCCCCAATCTCTATCTCTCTCTAAAACGCTAGCCACTAATCTCTTTGTCTCTAAACTCTAAGCCCCAATCTCTCTCTCTTAAAACACCTAACCAACAATTTTTCTCTCCCTCTAAAATCCTAACCATAAGTCTCTCTCTCTCTCTCTAAACCCTTAACCCCCGATCTTTCTATCTATCTCGAAACCACTAGCCCCATTCTCTCTATATCTCTCTAAACCGCTAACCCCCAATCTCACTATCTCTCTCCAAACACCTAATCCCTAATCTCTCCCTCTCCCTCTATCTGAATTCCTAAACCCTAATCTCTCTCTCTCTCTCTCTCTCTCTCTCTGTGAACCCCTAAACCCTAATCTCTCTCTCTCTCTCTATCTCAAACCCCCACTCTTCACCCTCCTACCCCTACCCCCCATTCTATCTCTCTCTCCCGCACATGACTATCTATCTCCCCATACCTCTCTCTCTCTACAAATATACCTCTCCCTTGTACCCCCCCTACTCTTAACCACCCACGCCAACTCCTACCACTAACCATCACCACTTGATCATGCTCTCGCTCTCTCTCTCTTTAAACAACTAAACCCCAATCTAAACCCCTAAATTGGAATCTCTCTCTCTAAAGCTTTAAACCCTCAATATATTTGTTTCTCTCTATAAACCCCTAACTCCCCATCTTCATCTTTATATCTCTCTCTTTCTCTCTAAATGCGTAACCCCTCCTCTCTCTCTCTCTTTCTAAATCCCTAACCACCAATCTCTCTGTCTCTGTCTCTTTCTCTCTCTCTCTCTAAAATCCTAATCCCAATCTATCTATCTAAACCCCTAATCACCAATCTCTTTCTTTCAATCTATCTCTCTCGCTCTCTCTCTCTCTAAACCCCTAACCCTGAATATCTCTATCTCTCTCTAAACCTGTAACCCCCAATCTCTATTATTCTATATCTCCCTCCCTAAAACCTAAGTTCCAATATCTCTCTCTCTAAATATCTAAGCCCCAATCTCTCTCTCTCTTTATCCCTAAGCCCTAATCTCTCTCTAAATATCTAAGCCTTGAATCTCTCTCTCTCTCTCTCACCAACTTTCCCTAACACCCACTTCCTCTCTCTCTCATCATTTCCCGAACCCGCTTTCCTCTATCTCTACTCCTTTACCTAACGTGTCCTATATCTCTCTCCAACCCAACCTTTCCCTAACACCCCCTCCCTTTCTCTAAACAAACCTCCCATCTCTCTCATCCCCCTTTCTAACCCCACTCCATCCCTCTCACTATCTATAAACCCATAATACTTAATATCTCCCTCCATCTCTCTAAGTTACTAGCCCCTAACCCCCAATCTCTCTCTCTCTCTCTTGAAACTCATATCCTCCAATCTCTCTCTCTCTCTCTCTGAACCCCTAACCCACCGTCTCTCTATCTCTCTGCTTCTAAACCCCTAACCATCAATTTCTCTCTCTCTCTCTTTGAAACCCTAACGTATAATTTCTCTCTCTTTAACTGCCTAACAACTAATCTCTCTCTCTCTAAACCCCTATTCTACAATTTATCTATATATCCCTAAACAAATAAACCCCAATCTCTCTATCTCTCTCTAAAACCCTAATCCCCAATCTTTCTATCTCTCTCTCTCGTTATATATTTCTCTCTCTAAACCCCTAACCTCAAATATATCTATCTATATCTCTTTAAATCCCTAACCCCCACTCTCTCTCTTTATATATTTCTCTCTCTAAACCCATAACCTCAAATCTCTCTCTCTCTCTCTAAATTCCTAACCTCCAATATCTCTCTCTCTAAACCCCTAACCCCCAATCTTTCTCAAACGCTCTATAAACCCCTAACCTACAATATTTCTCTCTCCCTCTCTCTTTATCTCTCTCTCTCTCTCTCTCTAAACACCTAATCACTAATCTCTCTCTTCCTTTATGACGAATGCCCCTCTTATCCTCTCTCACTAACCCTACCCCCCCTCCTACTCATCCTCCTCTCTCTCTCTCTCTCTCTCGACCCACCTTTCCCTAAACCCCCATCCTCTCTCTCTCTCCTCCTTTCCCTAGCACCCCCTCTCTCTAGACCACTAATCACCAATCTCTCTTTTCATTTGTGTCCAATGCCCCCCTTTCCCTCTCTTACAAACCCTTCTCCTCCTCCTCCTCCTCCTCTTCTCTCTCTCTCTATCTCTTTCTCTATCCCCACCTTTCCTTAACCCCCCATCCTCTCTCTCTCTCTTTCTCTCTCTCTCTCTCCATCCCCACCTTTCCCTAGCTCCACATCCCCTCTCTCTCCTCCTTTCCTTAACATTCTCTCTCTCTCTCTCCAGCCCCACCTTTCCCTAACACCTAATCACTCTCTCTCTAACCTAAACCCCCCTCTCTCTATCCTCATTTCAATAATGCCCCTCCCTCTTTAAAGTACCAACCCCTCTCTTTCTCCCTCAACCTCCAATCTTCCACTGTACCATAAATCTTAAGCCCCTCATAATTCTACCTTCCACTCATCTCTCTATCTCTCATTCCACATCTAACCATATCCCCATCCCTCTCTCTTTATCCCACAACCCCTACTCTCCCCAATCTCTCTCTCTATATATATAAACCCTTGACTGCTAATATTTCTCCCTCTCTCTCTCTCTCTCTCTCTCTCTCTCATCCTCCCAAACCCCCACTCCTTACCCTCCTACCCCTCTCCCTGACTTTATTTCTCTTTCCCCACACTTATAACCATCCATACTCCCCTTCTGATCTCTCTCTCTAAACCCCTATTAACCCCCAATCTCTATATTTCTATCTCTCTCTCTCTCTATCTCTCTCAAAATCCTTCACCCCCAATATCTTTCTAAAACCATAACCTCCAAACTCTCTCTCTCTAGATCCCTAATGTCCAAGATATATCTCCCTCTGTCTCGCTTTAAACCCCTAACCTTTTCTATATCTCTCTTCCTCTATGACCCTAACCTCCAATATATATCTCTCTCTAAACTCCTAACCCCAAATCTCTCTCTCTCTAAACCACCAACCACAAATCTCTCTCCATATTCCCCTCTCTAAAAATCTAATTCATAATCTCTCCATCTCTCTCTAAATCCCTAATCCCCAATATCTCTCTTTCTACCTCTATTTATCTCTTGAAACCATTAACCTCCAATCTCTCTTTCTCCATTTAAATCCCCAACTCCCAATCTCCCTCTGTCTCTCCCTAACCCCCAGTCTCTTTATCTCTCTCTCTCTCCAAAACCCTAGGCCTCAATCTCTCTATCTCTCTAAACCCATAACCCCCAATCTCTCTCTCTCTCTAAAATGATAACCACTAATATCTCTCTCTCTCTAAACCCTAAGACCCAATCTCTCTCTCTCAAAACCCATAACTTCTATTTTTTCTCTCGCTCTAGTGTTGTTCCTTTCTCTTTATCCAAACGGTTTTGGAAATGGGCCAAAGGGGCACTCAAATGTGAAAGTAGCTCAAGGGTGAGCTAGGGTTTCAAGAGTGAGTTTGGCAGAGTAAGGACATGGATGATTGTGGATATGAAATGAGGGGCCTCCATCACCTATTTATAGGTTTTTTAGTGGTGGAGTGCTGGCCCATGGTTTTGGGCACCATATGGTTTAGGTCAGCTGTATAGGGTTTTTGCTTCCTTTTTCCCTCTTTTTCCTCTTTTTCCTCTTTTTTGTATTTTTTATTCCCTTTTTAGAGGGTTTTTGCTATTTTGGAGGAATTTTTTATTATTTTTGGGGGAAAAGGGGTTTTTTGTCCTTTTGGAGGCTTTTTAATGGGTTTTTAAGGTTTTGGAGGCAAATATGGTAGGAAATATGGACAAATGAGTCATGTAATGGGGTAGATGAGGTAGTGAGCACTTTTTGGGTGTTAACAGATTGCCCCCTGATGTGTGAGGGAAGGAGCTCATCATATGGCCTATAGACATCATAAGTCTTTTATTGTTTTCCTAGGGTGTGGAGAGGAGAAGGAACGAACTAGAGCCCAAAACAATGGTTCCGAACAAACTACAAAAACTGAAAGTACATGACCTCAATAATGAATGAGGAATAATTTGAACATATGGACGAGGCGGGCATTCCCATGCTTGTATCAAGATATAGAAATATAAAAAGGGGGTCCAAAAAATAGGGACTTTAAATATACATGGCCTCAAATGAGGAAGAATCTCAAGATATGGACGAGGCGGGCATACCCATGCTTGTATCAAGATACATAAAAAATAACTGTGAGGCCCAAAAAATGGGGGCCTGAAGGATACATAGAGAACCACTGTGTACATCATAAGAGTCCAGAGGGGACACAAATCTGGGACATACTACTGGGATGACCATGTCTGAGCTGAAGAACTGATGCACTGGAATAACAACAGTGCTGTAGAGTGGGGTACCAAAGGAACTGATGAGCTGCTGGATCATAGTGACGGGGAGGCATACCCTCAATGGTACACTGAACTGGAACTGAACTAGGTACTCAAGGAAGCATATAAATGGATGGCTTCCGAATACAATCGCCTATGCAACCCGAACATCCATGGGAACATATAATTGGGCATTCCGAAGTGACTCACCAATGTGCTAGAGTCGGGGGAAATCCAAGGTTTTCGACCAATAACTGAAGGGATATATACCCTGCACGATTCTCAACGATGTGATCAAGGTGTTGAAGTCGAGCATGTGAGAAACAACCACTTGGAGAGGCACTGATGACTCCTCTCAAAATGGTCTGTAGGCACTCACCATAAATGGTGATGAGTCAAAGGCGCAGGGACCTCTAGGTCTATCCTATGGAATAGAGGGGTTGTCGTTGACAGAGGGAGACTTGCAACTAGCAAGGCAATGATGTTTATTTGATAGGAGCACGAGGTGGAGAACCGAAATGTGAGAGTACTGATGGTAGGACTGACATACTGTGGGGGTAGGGAATAACTGGGCAAGTAGAGTGGGTGGACTCAAACTTCCTTTGTTTAGAGTATGATGACGAGGATGATCGGGCAGCATATAAAACTGACTGGTGGGAAAGGGATCATAGCTGTAATGGATCAAGGATAGTGACTGGGATGAGTGATACTCAAGTTGGTGTAAAATGGCAGGAGACTGCAGAATACTCTGAACAAAGGCGACCTGATTGGGGGTGTTGCCGAGATGATCGATCACGGTGCCGAGAGGCATGGGGAGAACTTCTTCATGGGTTCAAGGAACCAGAAGAAATGTGTTCAAAATGGTACTGTCATGTGGATTTATACGAGCTCAGGACAGTTCATGCTCGTGATTGCTTTCAATTTTAAGGAGTCTGAAAGCGATAAGAAGACTCTGAAATAATGGAATGGTACTGTCGTGTGGATTTGTACGAGCCCAGGACAGTTTATGCTCGTGGTTGCTTTCAATTTTAGAGAGTTTGAAAGCGATAAGAAGACTCCAGGGGGTTTCTTTTTCGTGTGTTAGTCTCCAAGGCTCGAAGAAGCATAAAAGGATGCAATGAAGAACTCTTCTAGCTCGTGTGGCTAGAGTATTCCTTTTTTGTAATTAGTCTACTAGGTCTAGAAAATGGTTAAACTTATACCAGATAGACGCCCTTTTAGGTACTTTAATGAGCATGAAAGGAAGCAAGATTGCTCAGTGATCTTTTCATTATTTTAGGTGTCAGAAAAGAGCTTAACAGAAACTCCCTAAGTGCCTTTTTCGTAAAGGACTTGTCTGGCCCGAAAAATGGATAAAATTATACTGAACAAAAGGAATGGCCAGGCAAGGAGGAAGTGCTCAATCAAGGAACCATCGATGGGAACCAAGAATGAGAGTGGGGGGGAACACTAGTGGGCCTCCTTTTGGGATGAATAATGGTGGCAAAATAACGAAATAATTGCAGTATGAGTGGAGTGAATGGCTCATGTAAAAATGTGTAACAATTCGATGGTGGTCGATGTGGTGCGCAAATCGAGGTAGCAAGGTGTCGAGACACAATGTTGAAATTGTACCTGGTGAGAGAAAGAAATGATCTCAAGCATCATCACAAGCTTGGAAAAATGAATCTGGCGATATAAAAAGTGTAAAAAATGGATAACGGCCGATGTGGCACGCAAACTGAGGCGATGGGGGGTGTTTTGGAAAAACTACCTGAAAAATATGGGGGTGTGAGTGAGAAATGATCTCAAGCATCATCATGGGCTCAGAAAAATGAATCCGATGATATAAAATATATCAAAAATGGAGAGCAGCCGAACTGGCATGCAAACCGAGGCAACTAGTGGTGTCTAGAAAAATGCTCAAAAAGTTGTTGGTGAGAGTGAGAAATGATCTCAAGCATCATCATGGGCATGGAAATATGAATCTGACGGTGCAAATGGTGCGACAAACGGAGGTCATAAGGACTCCGGAATGGTCAAAGGAAATAACTAGGTTTAAAAATGGTTGCAAATAAAGGTGAGCCCACCAAGCCAAGGATGCAGTGGTGGGGAGAAATGATGACCCGCGAGGGAAGAATACTAGGTGTATCAAATCAAATCAAATCTACATGTGATATGTGACCTCAAAAATGGTTGAGATCACAAATGTGAAAAAGTGAGCAGGGTTAATGACCTTCCCCCATGCTATGTGCATGGGGTTTGTGATTATGGATCACATATGTGTTGGTTTGAACAAGGGGGTCATGGATGTGCTAAGATAGATGTGATGGGGTAGGGTCAAAATGATTGATCATGCCCCCTATCCCAGGGTCGAGGTAATCTATTATGCCCCCTAACTCAGAGGTGTCAATGTGGGGCTCTATGATAGCAGGGTCAAGACCAGGCATTTCAGTATAGGACCAGGCAAAGACATCGCGAAATTCTTGGAAAAGCTTCTTGTACTCTCTGATCTCATACTTACTGCAGGAGGCTCCTAATGTAATGATTTCAGGAGCACCAGCTAGGGTAGAGATATCAATGTGAATGATAGGTGAGATGTTGGTCATGTTACCTTCCTCAAAGGTATCAGGAGTGGAAATGGGATCCTTAAACCAGTCGAATTTGGTGGGAAGGAAATATTTGGACTCAACCGTAAATTGGGTGGCTGTGGTGGAGGAGGACTCTTCTGGGAGGAAGTAGGAACGATGGTGCATGTCTTCCCAGGGGTAATCCGGGGCAGTGAGAGCCTCTAGAATCTCCTCATCATTACGGAAACTTTGAGTTGTCAAATTGATTGACGAGGGAGTGGTAGTCGAAGATATCATATAGATGGTGTTAATCTCTCCGGATGAGGGTGATACTAGGGGGTGGATCTCCTCAATTGTGGGGGGTGCCGTCTCAAGGTCCAAACTATTCATCTCATAGAGAGCTACTTTGTAATCTAGGAGATCAAGACAGTGATGTGAGTAATGGCCATAAATACCGCATATTCCACAAGGGTGGTTGGTACGCAGTGATTTATCATGAGGCTTAGGGGTTGGATCGAGTTGGACAACCAAGATGTTGGGGTCGTCGTCAAGCATTTGCATGTGTTCCTGTAATGCAGGTAATTGTGGACATTGATGAGTCAGATGGCCTAACTCATCACACAATGAGCATTTGGGAGGAGCACAAAACATGGGGGGGGTTTAACTATTTTGGGCGGGGGTACAATAGTGTATGGTTGTGGGCCTCTGCTCCTAGTGTGCTTGATAAGAGGGGGGGGATTCGTAGATGACGAAGGGGTAGTGACACCGGGAGGTGGTTGACTAGTAGTGGCAATGGGTTGCACCGGTTTTAGGATGACATTTGGTGTCGGCAGGGGAACGGGAGGTGAAATATACCACACGGGTAATCCTAAGGTTAACCCAGGGAGGCTGAGAGTAGCCATAACCAGGGCGCTTACTACTCCCGAGGGAGGGAATAGGAAGGGGATTGTGTGGATGGGTGTAACACCAATATGACTAGGTACCAATGGTGGTTTGGGTAACAAGGGCGGTTGATTGTTGGGTGTTTGTGTATTGTGGGAAAGGGTACATAGGTCAGATATTTCGGTCGCTGGTGACGAGGGTGGAATGGATTGGAATGTTGAGGTCATCAAATCTGAGTAAACTCCGGGTCCCATGGAGGAAACCAACGAGGTAGATTCACCACAAATAGGTTGTTCAACCATGAGGAGAACATTTTCGGGTGCAGTGGGGGCATTGGGATCATAATAGGTGAGTTGATTGAGCTTGACCACACGTTCGTCATGGGGGAACATCATGGTACGAAAAATGGATGAGGCAACCACCCGCATGGCATACATGTAGCTGCGGCCAAATAAGAGGTTATAATAAAGTTGGGCATTGATGACCTCTATGTCAATGAGCACTGTTTTGGCAGCCAACTGGATAGGTACATTAGCTAAGAGACCTTGGGGTTGAGCCGAACGACTGTCGTAGGCTCACAACGCAGTGGTGGACTGCTGGAGAGTAGGGGATCCCAAATTATGCCAAATGAATGTTGACATAATGCATGTAGAGGTACCTTCATCGATGATGCACCGATGGATGACAAGATTTCGAACGGATACATAAACTTGGAACACTAAAGTGGAAGGAAGGCGTGGTTCGGATTGGTCCAAATCGAAGGCCATCAGTCGTGAATCATTTGGGTCAATAGCACCAATGGTGGAGAGCAAAGTCTTGTGCTGTGAAGTACAGTTTTTTAAGACTTCTAACGCAGACATGGCTACGGGAGACTGGGCTAAGTCATCTACAATGTTGTAATTAGATGCAGCGCAAGCATTGGGATTATTGTTGATGCGACGAAGTGGGAAGCGAGGTGCTTTGGAGGTGCCATCTAGTGGAGCCGGAGGTATACGTAACGTCTGATCAATGGGATGAGCATTAGTGTTTTTGTCGGTGGGAGGGGCTTCAGGGGTGGATCCATATTGGTTCTAACGGGTTTGGAGGTTGACATCGGTGGATGACATCATTAACAAGTGGTGGGTACCTGAGTCTATCATGGGTTGATCAGGAGCAGCATAAGTAATTTGTTGTTGTGGTGGTGCGTTTCCTTGAGGGGGGGCCAACGGCTAAGTGTTCACTATGCCTTGGGTTGGTAAGGGGTTTTGTAGCACCAAGAGTTGATGCTGAGGTGGTGGGGGGTTGGGCGACGCCTGAGGAGCTCCGTGCCCTTGGCAATGGGCATAATCGGTCCAGAGTTGCTGAGCTCGCTCCAAATGTGGGTGTTATGCATCCATATTCCATAGTGTCGCATCTCCACCACAAAAAGAGTTGACGACACTTCCCCTACTGCTTAAAACACCCAGAAGAGAAAAATGATGAGTGATCCTTGAAGGCAATTCTACCCTGTCAAGAATCAACCTAGCCAAGACTTCATTTACCTACACTACCGCGCCTTGCTCAGTTTTAGATGCGCGGTAGTCTGTACTACCGCGCTATGCTCCCTCTTTGCCACGTGGTACTACCGCGTTATGCTATGTGCTGCAGGCGCGGTACACTTTTTTTATCCTTTTTGCCATGGCTTATGGGATTTTGATTTTCGAGAGATTTTTTAGGATTGAGGTCCCTGATTCGATCCTAACTCACTTTCTGTGATTAGTAGGCCTGATCCACTAAACTCTCCCTAGATCCACCCTTCTCTCTTGTTGGTTAACCCTACCACACACTATAAGAGAGTGGCATTCCATGAGCAAAGGGGGGGACTCTTAGAGGTATCAAACTTATGATCTTGCAGCCTTGTGGAGATAGCTAGAGGAGGAAGCACTTGGAACTAGAGGATTGGCTTGGACATCAAGCAACCTTTGTAAGCATTCTTCAAGTTTGTAATAAAAATAACTTGTCTTGTTTTTCCCATTTCATGTGTATAGTATAAGTTTCTGACATGGAATGTATCTAGTTCAGATTTGAATTTAATCTTTACTTCAAGGTATTTGTAAGCTTGTATGCTTGTTCCTTGTTTGGTTTCAACAGGTTCTATATTGGAGCTTTGGGATCAAGAGTTAGAGGCGGGACAAACATCGAATTGAAAGGTGAGTTATGTCTTTCATCTCTTCTGAATGCATGTAATCTTGTTGTGAAATTTAGTTCAGGAAATTCAAGGTAGCATTTGTTTAGTTTTGTCTTATCTTAGAGTCAATTAGAAATCTGCTTTAATTTAAGAGAATTTTGACTTATCCGTAGGGAAAAATTCTACCAACAAGAATGGAGACTCCGCTGGTTTGAATTCCATTTGATTGATTGAGTTCACTATCATCCATTTTTTGATTGTGGGTTTTTCTTTCTCCTCAAACCAGTATTGAATTTTGGTCTTTTTGACCTTCATTCACCCCTCCTCTCTGTATTTTTTCTCCCTGTGTGATCAGTGAGTCCTCTGGGTCTGCAACAACCCTGAAAGTTTCATCTTTCTTTTCAAAAGTTGCGCATTTTCATACTTTGCAATAGTACCGTGCCCTCTGCATTGACCACAGCGCGGTAGTACCGCGTTTCCTGCATTAGTACCAGAGCGGTAGTTTAACAGTACCGCACTGTAATATGCTTCTGCCACACGGTAGTGTCTGCTACAATCAATTTTTTTTCTCCCCTGCTTGGTTTTCTGAGTC
Source organism: Larix kaempferi (assembly GCA_027924585.1). NCBI lineage: Eukaryota > Viridiplantae > Streptophyta > Pinopsida > Pinales > Pinaceae > Larix > Larix kaempferi. The sequence continues at coordinate 913,815 of BSBM01001166.1, read as the reverse complement.
ATTTTTCATCTTCCTCTGCCTTACTTGGTATTTTTTGTTGGCTGTTACCATCCTGTTCATTATACAGTCTGTGTGGTGTGTTTATTTCTTTGGTGAGCTTGATTATTTTGTGAGTTAGTGGCATTATTGGCACATTGGGTCACCCTGTCTATTTGATTGCATTGGCTTGATCTTCCAGACCATTACTACTATTCTCTATTACTGAATCGTGTAGCTTTCATAGTCGCATTGTTTCCATTATTATTATTAAAATTTATATTGAAAGTTATCATTGGAAAACATTTGTGTTATTTTGATTAAAATGGTCTAGTAGCATCATTGTGCATTAGCAAGTTAACCATTGAAATTTGCCACAGAAATTCCCATTTTTTGAAGCATCTTAGTTGTAAGATCAATGAATTGGAAAGAAGTGTTTGTTTCAGTTTGGCTCTATTTACAAAAAGAAAAAAAAAATTCTTGTTTTGGTTTTCAATTGCTTGTGAAAGTTTTCATGCATTTATGATCGAAGAACTCTCTCTCTTCCATAGCTAGTTTTCATCGAATACAAGGCTTATTTCGATTCATTCTCACTTGCATGGTTTGGGTCGTCATAACACCACCAAGTTTCACGTCCATTTACCCGATTGAGTAATACAACCACTAAAATTAATCTCCCTAACTAAACCAACATTAACCTCACTTGAGGAAATCAAAAGAATTTGGTAGTTAGGTAGGACACCGGGGATAGGCATCAAAATAATTCCCCCTTGTCATTTTCATCTGAGACATAGTTGTTGTCCTCTAGGGAACTAAAATCCTCTAGTATTTATTGACATGGTCACAGCCAGTTTGTGGAGGGGCCTCTTGACCATTTTTAACTTTCAGGGGTTAAACGGTCGCGAGATTGAGAACCGGACAGACTCTGTGGAATGCCGCACTCCACTTAGCCCTAAGGCAACATCGATCATTGTCTTCCTCGGAAGGCAGAAGTGCCCAAAACCTTTTCCAACGTGTCATGAACGAGGTAGCTTAGTGACTTTTCTAATAGGGCTCTTTTATCCAGGATCCCTTTCGGTAGAGGGATATCCTTCTCATATTGGTCTCTCACGTTGTATTGTTCAACTTGGATTTCATCACCTTGCGAAGTATACAGCTTGTTGAGGTCTCCAGCTCTTAGTTAGGAGTTTGCTTGTTATCTCATCTTTATAGAGGGTCATTTTTCTTTTTAGTGATTGCTTGTTGGCATTCTGGCCATTCTTTTTATCAGCTCGCTTACTGGGACACTGGTCTCAGTATAGATTTTAGAGCTTGCTTTTTTGGCCTGCAAGCCTTTCTTTTTCTAGCTCCTCTTCTACACACTCGGCTGCATTAGAGTTTTTGAGTTCTTTGTTACGAAACTGCCCCCGATTTTCATTTTCCTGCCATCATGTCAGAACCTCCACAGAGATCACAACGAGTATAGGGAGAAAGCCCTCCACCACCACCACTGCCACGGACCTCTGGTCCACCTGCATCATGCATTCCCGCTCCTCCTGGCTGCGGTGCTGGTCGAGGGAACATTCCACCGCCGATACATACTACATCTTCAGTTCCTCCTGTAACCGTTACTCACAGCAGAGTCTCAGAATCTTTTGCAGCTTCTGCAACCACTAGCGTATCTGAGATTTCCACTGTCACTTCACCCACTATTATTCCAGATATATCTACCACAGTGGACAACATTACAGCGGCTGAATCTAGTACAGCCCAAAATACTAGACCAAAGGTCATCCTCCTACCTGATGTCAACACCTCCCTTCCACCAGAAACTTTTCACGATGACACAGACGAATCTGTTGGCACCACCAAAGGGTCCGACCAGGATATACCTGGCTTGATTTCAGTCCTAGGCGGGTACGTTGAAATTGTTAAAGATACTCGACTTCCTGACACACCTTTTGAACATGATTACGGCTTTATCACCTCCCAGGCGGAGCTTCCACCTGTTATCACCACGCCATCCAGTGTTCATCCGCAGGAAACCAATTCTTCCAGCAATGTACCTCATACCATATCTCTCCCCAACCTACCTCCAGGACATGAGATCATGGCCTCCATTCAGTCTAGTATGGTTAGTCTAGCAAATTCCCCATTAGCATCGGCACAGTTTAAGCATGACACAGAGAAAATGCTCTCCACAGCTTCCCGATATCCACCTGTTACTCGTCCTTCTGACTTTTGGGATCCCAACATCCAGTCTAGCACAGAGTTTCATCACTCCTATGTAGACAGCTCTGGACCTTCAGACGTTACTATACCTAGGTTCCCGCCAGACACCGAAAACCCTTTCCAGGACATGAACTTGGAACCAGTCTTCGATGGTCCTCCTATCGTTGAGCACATTATGGACGGCACCCCCGATACCCCTCGGTTAAATTCCCCACATTTGTTGCCATCACCCATGTTTGGCGCACATTCTATGAGGGATAACCCAGTTTTTTCTCCGTCCTCGCCTGTCAGATATGGAAGACCCCCTCCACAAATTGGCACTTTTGGCACCGTTGGCGAATCGACACTATCGTATTTGGCTAGCGGCGGAAGGACACCAAGTCGTACTGTGGATCTTCCATTTTGACCGGAGGGTCACCTTCGGCCACTATTTACACTATCTCATGGGGTGGACAACCGACAGCCATGGTCCCCAACTCCAACAACCAAACTCCCCCTGGTGGGCCATCAACCCAACCATCTAGAGGACAACCCTTTGTTGGGAAACCCATTCCTAGTCAACAACCTCCTCCTATAGGGCCATCCAACCCATCTGCTGGAGGACAACCCATTGGCTCCATCCAACAACCTTCCCAACCAGCAGCATCTGCTCAGTATGGTATGTACAACACACCTGGCAGCGGACAACCTTATACTGGTTTTCCAACCGGACCTCATCCTCAACATCCCCCGTTAGGTATGCTTCCTTCTTGGGACCCTCAAATCCCACAGAATGGGGGGTACTCACTATTTGGAAACTAGAACCTAGCTGGGGGAAAATCTCAGATTCTCCCCAACTTGAACTCTAGCTTCCCTTATCCTTCAACTGCTACAACTCCATGGAACCCATCCCTTTGATTTCCACTCGTCCCTCAAGGAGGAACGAACCTTCCATGGACACCACTGTCGTAGCCACCCCCCAACCCAGCTATTGGAAACCCTCCACTTACTCAATATAGTGGTAACATCCCTGGAACACAACAACTCCAAGGAACTTTTCCCCAACCAGGAGCAGCAACCATTCCTAGGTTTCCACAACCCCAAGTTACCATACCGACCATCCCCACTCAGCAAAACATCCACCAACCAGTTATCAACACTCAACCAGTGAACCAGATGGCTTACTACCCATAGAACTTCCAGCAGTATCCCCCGGGAAACACATATGGGTATAACACGCAACAGTATGCTATGCAGGGGCCCCCAGGGTTCTCTGCACCACATGGTTATTACTCATACTCGAAGACTAATCGTCAACTTCCCTTTTTGGCCATGCTAGACTTACCTGATTTGTCAAGGCTCATCAATGATCCCATATGGCATGAACCTCACTGGCCACCCCTTCCAGCCAAACTCCCATCGGACATTCCCAAGTTCAATGCTAAGCCTGGGGAAGACCCCAAGAACCACGTGATGACCTTCCATCTTTGGTGTTCATCCAACTCCTTGATGGACAATTCCATTCGACTACAGCTCTTCCAATGTACGCTTACTGGCACGGCAGCAATATGGTACATCGAGCTGCCACAACACTCTTTCCATGATTTCAACACCTTGGCTATGCAGTTTCTGACCCATTTCCAGCTCCCCATCCGGTATGAGACTGGAACAGAACTGTTAACCTCACTACGTCAAACCACTTCTACACACATTTTGGATCACATCCATGAGTGGCATCGACACTATAGGCTAATTAAGGCACCCATTCCAGATTAGCTCCTCGCTGATTGGTTCATGAAATCCTTTTTGCCTCCCATAGCCAGAGATATCGCTATGCGCGGGCCGGTTACAGAAGAACAAGCCATCTCGGCAGCTCAGTACATGGATTTGGTATACACCTAATCCGGCACTTTACACGAACTTCTTCCCCATGCCGCCCGCGTTACCACTGATCCAAGGAAACCTACCACTGAACCCCCAATTGATGGTATTATCAGTTCAGTCAAGGCCCAGCCTACTACCAACTCGATGGGACAACAAGCTTCTGCTTCCCCCGCTCTACCTCAGGCTGCTTCAAAATCTACTACTTCTCCTGCTATTTCCTTTGAAGTGAATGCAGTTCAATCTACGTCACAACCATCCGGAGGAAAGAAGAAAAACAATCGTGGTAAATCCAGGAAGAACCAGTAGGATAACCCCAAGCCACAACCCACCCACAATGACCAGAAACCACGTCGAAAGGCTAAGTTTCCATGCCTAATTTGTCAAGACGATCACTACACACGTGACTATCCCTATAAGGACGAGGTCAACAAATTCGTTAAAGGATCCTCTTGCCCGGCAGTGTTAACTAACCCTTTCCCTCAATAGCAACAGTAGATGGTTGCCCAAGAAACCCCACAAGGGGGCAACTCGAGCAACCCAACTCGCGGAGAGACGTCCACAAATCATGAAATCCTGATGACAAGTAATGAGGAGATTCATATAACCACTCGTTCAAAGACATATGAGAACCCTCCAAGTTCAAACAAAAAATTAGAGATAGCCAAAGGCAAATCTCCTGTTGAAGATCCAACTCCTATTCCCCCCCCTACCGGCCATCTCCATATCGAGAGACCGCTTACGGACACAGTGCTACGCCCACCCAAGGGCACCATACAAAAGGAGACATTTAACCCCAATGCGCGAGCTGCCCAAAATTACAACATTGTTGAGGATTTAGCTCAAGCACATTGCGCCATGTCGACTCTCGAGGTTCTTCAACACTGCCCCACGCAGCATAGAACCTTACTTTCAGCACTGGGGGCAATGGAACCAGATACTTCAAACTCTATTATGTTTAACTTGGAACACGCTAAACCTCAGCTTTCTCACCAGTTAGCCTTCCAGGTTCATACAAAAATCTGTGGAAATAGCATCCATCGCACTGTGTTAGATGAAGGTGCCTCCACGTCGATCATGTCTTTGAATTGCTGGAGAGCCTTAGGCTCACCCGAAGTCACAACTTCTCCCACTACCCTCAGGGAATTTGATGGACACGATTTTCAACCTTCTGGACTCATTCCCTCAATTGGTGTTGAACTGGGGGGAAAAACAGTATCCGTAGACAATGAAGTTGTAGATGCACCATTAGATTACAATCTTCTACTTGGTCGAAACTGGTTTTACGCCATGACTACCATAGCATCTACAGTCTTCCGGATTGTGCAATTTCCTCATGAAGGGAAAATTGTCACCATTGATCAACTTGATTACTATATCCCAAACTCTCATCCGAACTCCGCCAACACCGTCCCATTATTGGATCAACCTCGGTACCGGTTCCAAGACATTGGTGTTGGTCTCATGAAGGATTCTTCCCTTATTGGAGTTTTTCTAGAGCTGGGGACCCATGTTCAACCAGTCAACATGATTTCATCAAATGTCACCCCTTCCAATGATTCATGGGTGATTCCGAGTCCCACTCGGATTGAATACTACGACAACTCTATGCCTTTGAATAGAAACCTCGCAGCATATGAAGCGATCCAATCAACCACCGATTGGGTCGACTGTTCTACCCATCACACCGTGGCACAGCTCTCGTCTGAGACTCATCCATACCCACCACTTATCGATCCTCTCAATTTGATTTTTCCCACCGACGAATGCATTATGGAGGTTATGTGTGGTGATGAGCCACCATGGGGAGATTTCCATCATCGATCTTCATTCCCCACTATTCAGATGCTTGAGCCCGATACAAAACCCAGTACTTCACTTGGGATGGTTCAAACCAAGTTTCCCACTTCCCTCGACGAAGTATTTTCCAAAGGAAACTTGGCTAACCTTATGGAAACCACTCCCATTGATATTTCAGTGAAGCCTGGTATCGTGGAAAACATACATATTGGCAAAACATGTACTCCCCTTGAAATGGAGTTCTATAGTGCCTACTTCAAAACCTTTCACGATGTTTTTGCTTGGAGTTATGAAGAAATGCCAGGAATAGATCCCTCGATTGTGGTCCATGAAATTCCAACCTTACCTGGCACCCAACCTGTTCGGCAGAAACTTCGACCCGTCCATCCTCATAAGGCAGCCGCTATTAAAGTAGAAGTTGAAAAAAATTTGCGTGCTGGTTTTATCTATCCTGTCCCATTGATAGAATGGGTATCTAACATCGTTCCCGTAGCCAAGAAACAGGGAATGATTAGAGTCTGTGTCGATTACCGCGACTTGAACAAAGCTTGTCCAAAAGACAACTACCCAACTCCGTTCATCGATAACTGTGCTGAGAGTGTCATCTTTTCATTTATGGATGGATTTTCTGGCTATAATCAGATCGATATCCTCCAAGCCGACCAGCACAAAACAACCTTTATCTGCCCTTGGGGGATTTTCGCATATCGAAAGTTACCTTTTGGCCTTAAAAATGCCGGGGCAACTTTCCAACGGGCGATGTCATACGCATTTCATGACATCAAACATATTGTAGAACCATATCTTGATGATCTTCCCGCTCACTCTGGACCCGGGAAGACCATCCTGACCACTTAAGTGCCATTTTCGAAAGGTGCCGTCGCTACAATATACGTTTGAATCCGCATAAGTGCATCTTTTGAGTAGAAGCCGAAATTTTTTTGGGATTCATAATCTCCAAAAGCAGGATACGCTTAGATCTTGCGAAGGTAGAAGCTATCTTAGCCCTGCCTTCCCCCACAAACATTCCAGAAATTCAAAGTTTGCAAGCGCATGCAAACTTTCTACGTCGTTTCATCTGTAATCTTTCTGAGATAACAAAAGGCTATATGAGGCTTCTCAAGAAGAACATTCCCTTTATCTGGGATGACGAAGCCCAACACTCCTTTGATAATCTAAAGCCATCCTTAACCAAAGATCCTGTGATCCAACCCCCCGATTACACACGGGATTACATTCTTTATCTCGCAGCTTCAACTTCCACCATCGGTATGGTGCTAGTCTAGGAAGACCACAACGGCATAGAACATGTGGTATACTATCTTAGTAAGAGTCTTCTTGACTCCGAAACTCGTTATTCACATGTTGAAAAACTGGCTCTGGCAACAGTTTTTGCTGTCCAGAGATTCTGTCATTACATTCTACTCCGCCGGACCACTGTTATATCCGATTTCAATCCAATGTATTATATCCTCACACGTCAAGTGCTTGGGGGAAAATATTCTCGTTGGATCATCATCCTTCAAGAGTTTGACTTGGAATTTGTCAAAGCCAAGTCCAAGAAGTCTTTGGTCTTTGCTGAGTTGATTTGTAACTTGCCCCGTGATACCAAGCAATTCGAGCCCATCGATTCTCTCCCTGATGAATCGTTGTTCCTCATTAGCACGTCTGATCCATGGTATGGAGATATTCTATTGTATCTCCAAACCCAACGCTTTCGCCCCGACCTCACTCGCGATGAACGTCGACGCATCCGACATCATGCTAAATACTACCTCATAGTCGATGATACTCTTTATCGACATGGGGTCGACACCATTCTTCGATGCTGTTTGACCCTATATGAGGTGGAACGTGTTCTTAATGACTTCCATGCTGGAGCATGTGGTGGTCATCTCTCTGGGATGGCTACGGCCCAGAAAATACTGCGAGTAGGATATTTTTGGCACTCAATTTTCAAAGACTGCATTGAAACAATCAAGAAATGTCCACCGTGTCAATTCTTTCATAGTAAAACACGCTCGCACCCTGCTCCACTCCATCCTGTTATTGCCATCGGCCCTTTTTCCAAATGGGGCATAGATTTCATGCACTGTAAGCCCACTTCAGCCGGGGGGCATAGCTATGTCATAGTAGCTGTTGACTATTTCACAAAATGGGCTGAAGCGATGCCTACTTATGCTGAGGATGGGAAAATGGCAGCACAATTCATATTCAATCATATTATATCTAGATTTGGTGTCCCACAATCTATTGTGACCGATCATGGCTCCCATTTCAGGAACCATATGATTGAAGAACTAAGTGCCAAGTTGGGTTTTCGCCATGAAAACTCAACCCCATACTACCCACAAGCCAATGGCCAAGTTGAAGACATTAACAAAGTCCTGAAACGAATGATTCAGTGTATTGTGGGTACTCAGAAATCCAACTGGCACTCCGCTCTATTTTCAGCACTATGGGCATACCGAACCTCAGTAAAAAGTGCTACTGGGTTTACACCATTCCAACTGGTGTACGGCCTAGAAGCCATTTTACCAATTGAATGTGAAATTCCATCACTTAAGATAGCCATAGAGCTACTTCCCCACACCACTTCCAAAGAGGAACGGTTTCTATACCTAGCCAAGCTAGATGAAACCCGCCGTGATGCTGCTTTAGCCAATGAAGCTCATAAGAAACGCGTAAAAGCACAATATGATAAATCTGTTCAACCTCGGGTTTTCAATGAAGTAGACCTCGTACTCATGTATGATCAAATGCACGATAAACTCGGAAAATGAAAACTAGAATCTATGTGGTACGGCCCCTTTGTTGTAAAATGTGTCTTGGAGAAAGGAGCCTATGAACTCGTCGATTGTGATGGCATGCCATTGGCACGGCCCCGCAATGGGCTATACCTCAAATGCTTCTACGCGTAAGGTTTCCCTACGCGGGTTACTTTTTGTACATAATGTACTTAGCTTATTTTTTTTCACTTTTTGGTGTGTGCGTGGACCTCATGCATCCATTCTTACTTTGAATTGTGACTTTATGCGTAGATGTCTGCCTACTTTGGATTCACCGACGGTGCAAGCTGGCATACCCAGAACCTCACTTCCGCAGCATGGGTAATCTATTCTCCCACTAGCGAGTTGATATCCTCAGGAGCCAATTGTTTGGGTCCTACAACCAACAATATCGCGGAGTACCATGCAGTCATTGGACTCTTGACGGAGGTTGCTTCACTCGGAATTGACTCCCTATCAGTCTTTTTGGAATCTCAACTCATGGTTTCTCATCTGAACCGTGTTTACACAGTTCGCGATCCTATCCTACTTCGTTTATTTTGAAGGGTATGCCTCTTGGAACGATCCTTTAATTTCATTTCATATCAACATGTACCAAGGGAATTCAATTGTATAGCTGATTCATTAGTTAATTACATTTTGGATTGGCATCTTTCCCATACATAAAAACACATCACAAAAAGTAAAACACACAAGTCATTGTAGATAAATAAGATCATGAAAATAGGTCCATATCACTGTATATAAAAGTGTTTTTCCAAATACATATAGTTTGTGTCTAAAGACAAAATTTGGGACCAAATCCCATACAAAAATTTGGCTCTCAAAGCCTACATATCGTATACATGCCGTAGAAAGATAAAAGCTGCAATCTAGGGAGATCTAGGAGATCTATCATGTCCCTCATTAGATTCCTCATGTTGCTGGTGATAACACACTACAGCTCGATCCACCCTATGAAGGAGTCGGCCAATGCACCTAGGCACACCTACAGTATGCTGCTGGAGATGCAAAGGGATGTCATCCACCCTCATAGCAGGAATACCGTGAGTCAAACCTTGCAAATTCCTCTCTATTTCTTGGACCCCTCCCACTTCATCTTCGTCTTCCTCCTCGTCTAGAGCGGCTTGGCGATCAACATCACCTCGGCGTAATGGCGAGTACCCTGCCGGTCTCTGTGGTCCACGATCTGCGACATGCACACGTATGTACATTAAAGTCTTTTACACATTCTAAACAAAAAAATATATATATTTAAAAATATATATATATATATATCCATGAAAGTCATACCTGAGTTGTCCCAATCCTCATGTTCTGGCAGTGCCAAGTCTATGTCCTTGCGGAAGTCCACCCCCGCATAGGGGTAGTCATCAATCATCACTATCTGTTCCTCGAGCCACGAGAAGAAATCCTCACCAAAATCGAAACGCTGAGGTCCCCCAAGACGTCCTGCATAATCACTCCATCAAGCCATCCATGGCTCGGTAGGTGGACCGGGGGGCATAGCTATCTGTGGGCGCAACAATGGCACCCTCACTAAAAAGAAGGTGACTAAGATGCTCCCATAACCAAATTGGGAATTCTCTCCAAGCCTGCACTTGTGCACTTTCTCTTTGAGGTTGGTCAACACTGCCTCACACCAGTTGAATACTGTTCCCGCCATACAATCCACTGCAAGATTCATCTGTGTACGGGACGCCTGATGGGGACCCGTGCTCCCTACTACACATGTGATAGTGAACAGCACGGTCTTTATAGGAAGTTCTATAATTTCTTTGATGACCACCTTGCCACTTTTCTTTCCCGAACCCTGACGGCAGTAACGAGCAATCAAAGCATCTGTGCTCGCCTCCGAGGCTGCGTATCCAGTAAGATTAAACTAGGCTCCTCTTTTTGAGAGGCCTATGAGAAAGTAAATGTCCTTGAGTTGAATTTCAAGGACGTGTTCTCCAACTCGGAAATCCTGAATGTCGGGATCCCACATTTGAATAATGTGGGTAAGAAGCTTTGCCTGCTTACGAATTCCCTTGGTCTTGAATAATTTTAACAGGCCACATTCCCGCAACGCAGTCAAAGTATCTTTGTCATTTTCAACCTCTAAATCATCTGCTTCATGTTCTCTTTCTTTCCAATGGACCATTTTGCTCCAAACAAGTTTCGAACACCTGCAAAAGGTCATGGGAAATATTGAGTAATTATTTAACAACTTAATCTCAGCTAAAAATTTGGGAAAAAATGATTTTTTCATCCTAAGTTCCGCTTCTACCGTGCCTGGGTAAAATCTGACTGCACGGTACTTCACAGTACCGCGCCTCTATTTAAAATCACAGCGCGGTACTGTTACACAGTACCGTGCTTCCCGATATGGCCCCCGCGCGGTACTGTGAGGGGCGATTTTTGCCCAATAGGGCTTGCCCAAAAAATTGCTTTTCCCTACTGAAAACAAGTTATTCATACATGAAATGAAAGAGAGGCTTAAAAGCTCTTACCTGGCGCAGACGGTTGTTGAAATGGTGCCCCGAATCTCCAGATATGAACTCTTGAAGTTTTGCTCCTCAAATGGGTAAAATCTCCTCTTTTGGTAAATGCACAAGTGAAATGCTAACTTTCTACTTTTACCTATCCTTTATATAGCTTTTTCACTCATTTTTTTATCTAGTTAAAATAAAACCCATTTCACATTACTAATATCTGGTTTCATGAGCACTTATTGACAGGATATCCTTTAAAGACATTATTTTCACACTGGCGTTCATTTATTGTTTGACCTTCATTTTGAGCCTACTTTATCTTTTTCGTGCTCTGGATTAAAACTTGAAAAAGATTCCAAGCGCTTTCACACCCATCCCGTGCTTGTCAAACTCAAGTAAATGGTGTCGAGTTCAGTCAGCTTTACTCATGCTCGTTAAACAATGAGGAAAGTATTATCCTGGTTGTATTTTATTCTCTTTTCAGACTAGAATAATTAACAATTACGAAAAAGACCATTGGAGTCCATAGTTAAGCTCTTTTCAGACTCCCTAAAATTGAAAAGATTGCCAAGTGATCTTGACTCTTTCACACTTGTAAAAGTATTTGAAAGGTCGTCTATTCTGTGATAGGTTACCCCTTTTTTGGCCCGTCTAGACTATTTACGAGAAAGGTATACCTCGGTCAATTTTGGCTGGGAGAGTTCTCTCGGGAATTGTTTTACACTTTTTCGGGATCGAGGGACTAAATTTACAAAAAAGTACATTGTGGAGCCTCCTTTAAGTTTTTCAGACTCTCTAAATGTGAAAAACTACCGATTTTTCCTTCCTTGGACTCGTTAAAATTTAACATCGAAGGACCCACTTTGGGACGAACCCCTCCTTTCTCAGGTTTGTAAAACATGTGAGATTGGACTCATCTATGAGATGAGATACACCGAGCATCTGTTATCCTCTTCAAGCTCGTAAAACTACAAAGAGGTACTCGTCTATCATGTTGGGGGAATATGGGGAGCAAGTCAAGTTTGTTTTGACAGCTTGTCAGTTGTTACCTTTGAACATGGCATGCGTCTGTCTCTTGTCTATTATGGGTATCATCACTGAGTCATGGTCATCATCATGAGTCGTCTCTCTGGCCACAAGCCTACTCGTTTCGGTGTCTATCCTCTGCTATCAATAATCCCTGCTACCAAGTCCTATTACATGCCGTTATATGTTCAAAGGGTTGCATTGTTCAAATTCATTCATTATGTCAAACCTCCACTGTGTCAGTACATAGTCCATTGTTTCATCATCTTATACTATCGTTCGCTCCGATTTCGTGTCGATGATGTGGGAATCATTATGGCCCACCTTCAACGAGTCTATTCCCGTCGACGCCAAATCACTATCCAAGAATTGGACTTAGGGATCAACCATTAGTACCTTGGAAACTGCATGCATTAATGGCAGGTTTCCTCGTGTTCGACAATAGGTTTACATCACTGACCTCTGATCGAACAATCTCTCGAATGCTCGACATGAACTCATCTATTCGCATTTTGTTGAGATGTACTTCTGATACCTTGGGGATCATCGTCATCATTGGTGATTTCCCTCGCATTTGTTAACGGTTCACATCATTGACCGATAATCAAATGGTTTCTACCATGTTCGACTTCAACACTTTGTAATCACATGGCTAGATTCGTATCATTTGCGATCGGGTAGAAGACCCTGGGTGTGCCTTTGTATCTTGATTACGTCCAGGTTGCATTGGAGATATCCTTTGTATTGTCACACAGATCCACTTTTTGTATTGGTCATGGCTGTGTCATTACTGTCTCACGGATCTACGCTTGTTCATAGTAGCCATGATTTGTCCACAATCTATATCCTCTCAGTGCTCATGGATCTGCAATGTATTGGTCGGCAGCCATGCTTTGAGTCATTTGTTTCTAAGCATGGGGATGCCCGCCTCGGTGGTATATCTAACATCTTGTTTCTGTTTCAGCTCCTTGTTGCTCTCCTCGATGTTATCTCTGCACGGTATTTGTAAAGTCTTTCGGCCATCAGTCCCTTCTGACCTCACACTTTAGGGGGCATCTGTTATACATCCATATTCCACAGTGTCGCATCTCCACCACAAAAAGAGTTGACGACACTTCTCCTACTGCTTAAAACACCCAGAAGAGAAAAATGATGAGTGATCCTTGAAGGCAATTCTACCCTGTCAAGAATCAACCTAGCCAAGACTTCATTTACCTACGCTACCGCACCTTGCTCAGTTTTAGATGCGCGGTAGTCCGTACTACCGCGCTATGCTCCTTCTTTGCCACGTGGTACTACCGCGTTATGCTATGTGCTGCAGGCGCGGTACACTTTTTTTAGCCTTTTTGCCATGGCTTATGGGATTTTGATTTTAGAGAGATTTTTGAGGATTGAGGTCCCTGATTCGATCCTAACTCACTTGCTGTGATTAGTAGGCCTGATCCACTAAACTCTCCCTAGATCCACCCTTCTCTCTTGTTGGTTAACCCTACCACACACTATAAGAGAGAGGTATTCCATGAGCAAAGGGGAGGACTCTTAGAGGTATCAAACTTATGATCTTGCAACCTTGTGGAGATAGCTAGAGGAGGAAGCACTTGGAACTAGAGGATTGGCTTGGACATCAAGCAACCTTTGTAAGCATTCTTCAAGTTTGTAATAAAAATAACTTGTCTTGTTTTTTCCATTTCATGTGTATAGTATAAGTTTCTGACATGGAATGTATCTAGTTCAGATTTGAATTTAATCTTTACTTCAAGGTATTTGGAAGCTTGTATGCTTGTTCCTTGTTTGGTTTCAATAGGTTCTATATTGGAGCTTTGGGATCAAGAGTTAGAGGCGGGACAAACATTGAATTGAAAGGTGAGTTATGTCTTTCATCTCTTCTAAATGCATGTAATCTTGTTGTGAAATATAGTTCAGGAAATTCAAGGTAGCATTTGTTTAGTTTTGTCTTATCTTAGAGTCAGTTAGAAATCTGCTTTAATTTAAGAGAATTTTGACTTATCTGTAGGGAAAAATTCTACCAACAATAGGCAAGCATGAGTGCAGTGGCCATAGACCCCGCAAATAGAACAAGGGTGGTTTGTTCGTAAATTAGGATTTTTGGCTTGTTTGGGTGGTCGATCAGGGTTCTGGTTGGTAGGTGCCGCGTTATTGTTGTTTGGGGGATTGGGAGGTTGACTGCCTTGGTCTGGAGGGGGGTTGTTCCCATGGTTACGGCCTTTGCCATAGTTTTGCTAGTCCTGTTGGGGCTGGTTATTTTGGTTATGCTGTGGATTCTATTGGGCGTACACTGTTCCTTGGGCATCAGGTGGGTTCTGGGGTTGTGCAGGTGCGAGAGCAGGCTGCGGTGGATAATAAGTAGGTGGAGGCGGTGCAGGTGCTGAACCTTGTGGGGGTTTCTGATACGTCTGTGAAACGGGTTGTGGATTTGCCGCAGGGGCTGCCTATGGCGTGTAATAAGCAGGTTGGGCTTGAGAGGACGCAGGAGCTGGTGCAGCCTGTGGGTGGTAATATGGCTGAGGTGCGACTGGTGGGGCGTAAGCAGGGGCGGCATGGCTAAAGCACTGAGGTGGACACGAGGGTCCGTGGGAATGATGGTGATGTGTTGTGGGAGCATACGAATTGGTTGTTGCGGACTGAGATGTAGCCCGTGAAAGGTCAGGGCCATGGCTAGGACGTGCTATGGAAAAGGGTTGGTTATGTGAGGCTATATGGCCAATGATGCCATCTGCGGCATGGGATACCCCCAGCGCATCGTGTCGAGAGGAATCACCGTGAGGGGTGTCAGGTATGATGGAATACAGATAACCTAACTAGGCATAAATAAGGTCAAATTGCTAGGCTTTGAGGATGGCCTTTTCTTCGGACTAGGGTCGTTCGGATGCCACATCCTTGGCAATGATAGGAAGGAGGGATTTTAAAAACCAATCTAAGAAGATACGGCCATCTAACTTGATTTTGCAGAGGCTACGGCATCGACGCCACTCATGAATGTGGTCAGTGATGTGGGTAGCCATGTTCTGTTTGCAAGATAGTAGGATCTCAACTCCCGCATCATAGTGAACAGGTAGCTGAAAGAACTGTAGGAAAGTCGAGGCAAGGGAAGTTAAGGTGGCATGGGTCCCATGGGGCTACTTGATATACCACTTAGTTGCAGAGCCAGTGAGGGTGTGCTGTAACAGATGGAGGTGGACCGAGTTGTCCATTATGGAGTTGGAGGAACACCATAGATGGAAGGACATAATATGGTTCTGGGGGTCTTCACTTGCCTTTCCCTCAAACTTAGGGATGTCGGAGGGGAGATTGGTGGGCATGTGAGGCCATGCAGGGTCATGTCTGATGGGATTGTTAGTCAGTCTAGCTAGGTCAGGAAGGTTGAGACTAGCCATGAATGGAGAACTAGTAGAAGGATGTGACATACTAGTGGTTGTGACCATGTTGGGGCCAATGCCCCCAAGTGGAGGGGTTGGGTTTGGGAGGTTGCCCCCAAGTGGAGGAATGAAAGTGGTATGGGATGGTCCTGCACTGCCAAGGGTGGTGTGAGTCACTGATGGAGTGGGGATAGGTATGCTACTTACTGGAATGGGTACAGTGATCGGAATGGTAGATGTGGGCCCCATCGAGGGCATACCGAAAGCAGGTGTGGTAGATGGTGTGGTGGTGGATACTCCACCAATGGTCCCTACAAAGAAAGGGGTGGACGTCATGCCAGCCATGGGCTGGTTGGTGCAGTGTAAGTGGGGTTCTCGGACTCTGCCTCAGAATCATAGGTAAAATAAGGGGCATCTAGATCGAGTGAAGGAGTTCGATGCCGTTAACGAGTGGAGTCAAGTTACAAAGCTCGAGATCTATGATGAGTGGTATCAAGTGATGAATATCTACGTCTATGACAGGTGACATCAAGTGAACCGTGCTGTGGGGGCTCACCCCGGAGGCACCAAGAATGTCTCGGGGACTCAATGGTGACAGATGGTGTCAAGTATTTCGGGGTTGTGTTGAGTGAAAAACAGCTCAAAAAGCCTAATGCAATCGAGTGTGCAGAAGGGGAGCGCAAAACGTATGGCACTCAGGCCAGCAACCAACTCAAAACACTTACTGTAACAGTTGTGCTACAATAAGTGGAGTATCAACAGAAATGGTCAGAATACCAACAAGCAGTAGGTTTCTTAGAAAATAAAAATAGTGGACTCGCTAGAACAAACGGGGTAAGGGAGCATGCAAACACCTAGCTAAATAGTATTCTAACTCAACTAGACATATCCTCTGCAAGGTGATGAAATCCAATTCAGACAATATGGATAGTAGAGCCATGTGGCTAAAGATATCCCCCTACCGAGAGGGACACCAGGTAGTCAATCCTAGGAGAAAAGCAACTAAGATACCCCGGTCATGACACATTCGGTTGGGTGAATCTGCCGTTTGGTTCTATCGTCGCTATATCTCCATACGGGTGATACACCGAGAACTATGAAAGGTATCCTTCGGTTACTGAATGGATTGTGGTATTCCACTCAAGCTTCTAGAACAAGTCTAGCGACTTCAACCCTTCTAGGGGAGAGGCCTTCCCTATAAATTGGTTTTAAACAGTGTCAAAAAATACTAGGGGATTTTGGTTCCCTAATGGACAACAGCTATGTCTCAAGTGTAAGCAACCGAGGGGTGTTATTTGGATGCCTATCCCCCCGATCCTACCTAACTACAAGATTCTTATGTGTTCCCCAAGTGGGGTTAGAATGTTGGTTGTGTTAAGTAGTATTTTAGGGCTCACCTGAATTAGGTGACAGAGTGTGTGCGTGTGAGATAATGAACCCAAGTAAAAGTGCCACGGGGTGGGCAACTTTCTAACTAAAAATAACAATGCAGAAATTAAACTTTGAAATGCAAAATTTTCTCTTTTCAATTAAAATGCTGAAATTTAAAAAATGTTCTTGTAAAGGGAACATAAATAATACTGCAGAAAAAAGGCTATAGGGAAGTATGGCTACAGATAGGACAGATGGCTGTGTAGGTGTAGAAAATATTGCAGCAAAGTGCTGGGTTCAAAATAGGGAAAAAGTGCAGAAAACAGACCGCGGGTCTGTGGCAAATCTGAGTGGTCAGACCGCGGGAAACAGGTCGACAATCCCGGACAGGTTGTGGGAACTTGGCCGAAAGACGTAGGCGGACAGTGGGAAAAGGGCCGAAAGTCGTAGGCGGATAGCAGGTAAATGGATGAAAGCTGCAGGCGGGATGTGGGAAAAAGGCCGAAAGACACAGGCGGACTACAGGAAAATGGCTGAAAGCCGCTAATGGAACGCGGGAAAAAGGCCTAAAAGTGCAGGTGGGTAGCAGAAAAAGGGCTGCAAGCCATAGGCGGGATGCGGGAAAAAGGCTGAAATGCGCAAACGTGTAGCAGAAAAGGGTTGCAAGCCACAGGCGGGATGCAGGAAAAAGGCCGAAATGCGTAGGCGAACTACAGGAAAATGTCTGAAAGCCACAAACAAGACGCGAGAAAAAGGGAAAAATGCACAGGCGAGAAGCAGAAAAAGGGCTTCAAGCCACAGGCGGGACGTGGGAAAAAGGGTGAACAGCTGCAGTTGGACCGCACGAAACAAACTGAGAGTCACTATCATATCGCAGGTAACAGACTGAAAACCGTCGATAGATCATCGGTAACAATCTGAGAGCCGTGGTCGGAACACAACTGCGGGGGGCAAAAGATGCAGTTTACGGCAGCCGAAAGGAAAAAACAGAAAAATATTGCAGAAAATTAAAAACATTTACAACTATAACCAGAAATTCAAAGGAACACAAGGGGAGTCGCCAAAACTGTAGCTAGGGTTTTCATCCTAGCTTGTGCAAATGAACACCTACTAAGGAGAAGGGCCTTCTTAGTAGCAGTTCAGAAAATACAGTAAATAAAAGACAGTACAGTAAAACAATAAACCACTCTAAGCATGTGCATAAAATAACAGAAAGATAATAAAAATGATTTTTCTTATATTGATTATACCTCCAATGTGAAGGTTGATGAAGTCTTTGCAATAGTCCAAGAGGGTTGCTCCAAGCTCCAGTGTTGTTCCTTTCTCTTTCTCTAAAGGGTTTTGGAAATGGGCCAAAGGGGCACTCAAATGTGAAAGTAGCTCAAGGGTGAGCTAGGGTTTCAAGGGTGATTTTGGCAGAGTAAGGACATGGATGATTTTGGAAATGAAATGAGGGGCCTCCATCACATATTTATAGGTTTTTTAGTGGTGGAGTGCTGGCCCATGGTTTTGGGCACCATATGGTTTAGGTCAGCTGTATAGGGTTTTTGCTTCCTTTTTTTCTCTTTTTCCTCTTTTTTGTATTATTTATTCCTTTTTTAGAGGGTTGTTTCTATTTTGGAGGAATTTTGGATTATTTTGGGGGGAAAAGGGGTTTTTTGGCCTTTTGGAGGCTTTTTAATGGGTTTTTAAGGTTTTGGAGGCAAATATGGTAGGAAATATGGACAAATGAGTCATGTAATGGGGTAGATGAGGCAGTGAGCACTTTTGGGGTGTTAACAAATCACCTAACCCCTAATCTCTCTCTCTCTCTCTCTCAAAACACCTAATCACTAGTCTCTCTCCATTTGTGCCCAATGAATGCTCTCTCTCCATCTCTCTCTCTCTCTCTCTCTCTCTCTCTCTCTCTCAAACCCCCAGTCCTCACCCTCCTACCCCTCCCTGCACTCTATTTATCTTTCCCCCAAACCACTAGCCATCCATACCTCTCTTTCGATCTCTCACTCTCCCTAAATATCTATTAACTCCCAATGTCTATTTATCTCTCTCTCTCTCTCTCTAAAATTCTAACCCTCAATATGTCTCTCTAAACACCTAACGTTCATTCTCTCTCTCTCTAGATCCCTAACCTCCAATATATCTCTTCCTATCTTTATCTAATCCCCTAACCTCTAATTTATCTAGCTCTCTCTAAACCCCTAACCCCCAATCTCTTTATCTACAAACCCCTAATCTCTCTCTTCCAAACCTTAACCACCAATCTCTCTCTCTCTCTCTCTCTCTAAACCCCTAATCCCCAATATCTCTCTTTCTACCCTTCTCTCTCTCTAAACCCCTAACCTCCAATCTCTCTCTCTCATTCTCTCTAAATCACTAACCAAATCTCTCTCTCTCTCTCTAAACACCTAACCACCAATCTCTCACTTTCTCTCTCTCTCTAAACCCATAACCCCCAATCTCTCTCTCTCTAAACCCCTAAACACCAATCTCTCTTTAATCCCTAAACCCCAATTTGTCTCTCTCTCTAAACACCTAACCACTAATATGTCTCTTTCTCTCTCTATCTAAACCCATAAGCCCCAATCTCTCTCTCTCTTAACACCTAGAAACCAATCTCTCTTTAAACCCTAAACCCCAATTTCTCTCTCTCTCTCTCTAAACCCCTAACCTCCAATCTCTCTCTCTCTCTCTAAACCCCTAACCTCCAATCTCTCTCTCTCTCTCTAAACCCCTATGCCTAACCACCAATATTTCTCTCTCTAAACCTCTAACCTACAATATCCCTCTCTCTAAATGCCTAATGACCAATCTATATCTATATCTCTCTTTAAACACCTAACCCACAATCTATTTATCTCTCTCAAAATCCATAACCCCCTATCTCTCTATCTCTCTCCAACCTGTAATGTCCCCTCCTATCATACCAGCATGATAGAGAGGATCATTGTGCTAAAACCGGGCAATTGGCCCCGATGCTTACTAAATGAAACATCCACATATATAAAAAGACAGGCATGCAGATGTACAATCTAAGCAAACACAGCAGAAGTAAATCATGTGCAGAATTAACACACATCCATCATACATTCCCGATTTTTATGCCATATCATCAATTTAAGCAATATCAAATTTGCAAATGAGAATACTTATCTTAAATCAAGTAATCCCTGAGCAACCAGCTATGCTTCTGCAACGTTCCACCCAACCGTAGGCCAGTGTGCTCCTCGATCTCTCAGCACCACTGCCACCCCCCGAGCTAGGCATGATCTCCACAAGGAAAAGGAGAAAAACAGGCTCTCACATAGCCAAAGGTATACCAGAATCAGCCAAGCCAATCAGCAATTGGGTTTCTCAGGCTGATAAGAGATGGATGCATACAACATCAAAAGCATAAGTGTTGGGCATGAGAAAAACGTTTTCCACAGTGGAATGCATGAGATGGGGTTTCAACTAACTCAGAAAAACGTGGGAACCCACAAAAACGAAATGGGAAGTTGGGGAACAACCCAAGTAAGCCAAATCCATTTTTAGAAAAACGTCCTTGGACATTCGGGGCAAAAACGACCTCCATACAGTCCCCAAATCGTGGCCCTTCTTTCCCAAGCTACTGTATATGCAAAAATGAATTCCCAGGCATGGAAAAATGCAGGATTTGGATGAAAAACGTGTAGGGAAAGACCCAGCTAGCTCCCACTGCGTGAATGAGTGAAGACTGTCTGTTCAGAATGGCTTTGGGCACCATTTCATGGGCATTTTCTTGCCCAAGGAGACAAAACATGAATTTCCAGGTTGATGGCTTGCCCATACACGAAAATGGCTGCCATACTTCTTCATTCCCAAGGCATTAACTGCCTCAACCAACTCTTGGAAGAATTAAATGATTGGGTGCATGAGACCAAATGGGTAGTTGAGAGTTCATGGGTTTCTTCAATGAAATGGCTTAACACCATGGCTCAAGGGTTTGGTTATTTTCCCTCCCTATTCCTTGTAAAGATCATGCCCCCATCTCTTTGTTGCATTGCGTAGCTGATTGTGGGTTTTTCCATTAAAATTGCATATTTACATGATGTCCAATTTTACATTGTGCACCACTACCACAAGAACTCCATGCATCTATTCTAATTGCCGATACATAGAACGATAAATCAATGGCGGGGCCTTGGCCTTGAGCTCCTCACCATGACTAAATAACAATATTTACATCATTTACAATATTAATGCAATAGGGTCAAGCTGGGGACATTACACAACCCCTAACCCCCAATCTCTCTCTCTCCTTAAGCTCATATCCTCCAATCTCTCTCTCTCTCTAAACCCTAACCCACCCTCTCTCTCTCTCTGCTTCTAAATGCTTAACCATCAATTTGTCTCTTTTTCTCTCTCTCTCTCTCTCTAATCCGAAAACCCCAATCTCTCTCTCTCTCTGAAACCCTAACCTCTAATCTCTCTCTCTCCCTCTTTAAATGCCTAACAACCAATCTCTCTCTCTCTCCAAACCCCTATTTTGCAATTCATCTATATCTCTCTAAACACATAACCTCCAATCTCTCTATCTCTCTTGAGAACCCTAATCCCCAATCTTTGTATCTCTCTCTCTCTATAAATGCCTATCCCCCAATCTCTCTCTTTATATATTTCTCTCTCTAAACCCCAAACCTCAAATATATCTATCTCTATCTCTCTAAATCCCTAACCCCCAATATCTCTCTTTATATATTTCTCTCGCTAAACCCATAACCTCAAATATCTCTCTCTATCTCTCTCTCTCTCTCTCTCTCTCTCTCTCAATCCATGACCCCCAATATCTCTCTCTCTCTCTAAACACCTAATCACCAATCTCTCTCTTCCTTTATGTCAAACTCCACCCTTATTCTCTCTCACTAACCCTACTCCTCCCACTACTCCCCCCTACACCTCCTCTCTCTCTCTCTCTCTCTCCAGCCCCACCTTTCCCTAAACCCCCATCCTCTCTCTCCTCCTTTCCCTAACACCCTCTCTCTCTAGACCCTTAACCACCAATAACTCTCTTCATTTGTGCCCAATGCCCCCCTTTCCTTCTCTCACTAACCCCCCTGCTCCTCCTCCTCTCTCTCTCTCTCTCTTTCTATATCTCAACCTTTCCTTAACCCCCCAAAATCTCTCTCTCTCTCTCCATCCCCACCTTTCCCTAGCCCCACATCCCCTCTCTCTCCTTTTTTTATCTCTCTCTCTCTCTCCAACCCCACCTTTCCCTAACACCTCATCACTCTCTCTCTAACCTAAACCCCCCTCTCTCTATCCTCATTTCAATAATACCCCTCCCTCTTTCAAATCCCAACCCCTCTCTTTCTCCCTCAACCTCCAATCTTCCACTATAACATAAATACTAAAACCCCTCATAACCCTACCCCCCACTCATCTCTCTATCTCCCATAACACGTCTAACCATATCCCCATCCCTCTCTCTCTATACCACACCCCCTACTCTCCCCAATCTCTCTCTCTCTATAAACCCTTGACTGCTAATATTTATCCCTCCTCTCTCTCTCATCCACCCAAACCCCCACTCCTCACTCTCCTATACCTCTCCCTGACTTTATTTTTCTTTCCCCACACCTATAACCATCCATACTCCCCTTTTGATCTATCTCTCTATACCCTTATTAACCCCCAATCTCTATCTTTCTATATCTCTCTCTCTATCTCTCTCAAAATCCTTAACCCATAATCTCTTTCTAAAATCGTAACCTCCAATCTCTCTCTCTAGATCCCTAACCTCCAATATCTCTCTCCCTTTTTCTCTTTTCAAAACCCTAACCTTTGATATCTCTCTCTTTCTCTATGTCTCTAACCTCGAATATACCTCTCTCTCTCTAAAATCTTAACCCCAAATCTCTCTCTCTCTCTAAACCACCAACCACAAATCTCTCTCCATATCTCTCTCTAAAACCCTAACTCAAAATCTCTCCATCTCTCTCTAAACCCATAATCCCCAATATCTCTCTTTGTGTCTCTCTCTATCTCTCTAAACCCCTGAACTCCAATCTCTCTTTCTCCATTTAAATCCCTAACAGCCATTCTCCCTCTCTCTCTCCCTAACCCCCAATCTCTTTCTCTCTCTCTCTCTCTCTAAACCCCTAGCCCCCAATCTCTCTCTCTCTCTAAGACGATAGCCACTAATCTCTCTCTCTCTCTCTCTCTAAACCCTAAGCCCCATTATCTCTCTCAAAACACCTAACCTCCAATTTTTCTCTCCCTTTAAAATCCTAACCACCAGTCTCTCTCTCTCTCTCTAAACCCTTAACCCCTGATCTTTCTATCTCTCTCGAAAACCCTAACCCCATTCTCTTTATATCTCCCTAAACCCCTAACCCCCAATCTCGCTATCTCTCTCCAAACACGTAATCCCTAATCTCTCCCTCTCCCTATATCTGAAACCCTAACCCCTAATCTCTCTCTCTCTCTTTGAACCCCTAAACACTGATCTCTCTCTCTCTCTCTCTCAAACCCCCACTCTTCACCCTCCTACCCCTACCCCGCACTCTATCTCTCTCTCTCCTCCACACCACTATCTAGCTCCTCATCCCCCTCTCTCTCTCTACAAATATACCTCTCCCTTGTACCCCCCTACCCTTAACCACCCACTCCAACTCCTACCACTAACCACCACCCCCTGATCATACTCTCTCTCACTTTAAACAACTAAACCACAATATAAACCCCTAAATTGCAATCTCTCTCTCTAAAGCTTTAAACCCTCAATATATTTATTTCTCTCTCTGAACCCCTAACCCCCCATCTTCCTCTTTCTATCTCTCTCTTTCTCTCTAAATGTGTAACCCCCCCTCTCTCTCTTTCTAAATCCCTAACCACCAATATCTCTCTCTCTCTCTCTCTCTCTCTCTAAAATCCTAACCCCAATCTCTCTCTCTAAACCCCTAACCGCCAATCTCTTTCTTTCAATCTCTATCTCTCTCTCTCTCAACCATTAACCCCGAATATCTCTATCTCTCTCTCAACCCCTAACCCCCAATATCTATCATTCTATATCTCTCTCCCTAAACCCTAACTTCTAATAATTCTCTCTCTCTCTCTCTCTCTCTCTTTATCCCTAACCCCCAATCTCTCTCTAAATATCTAAGCCCTGAATCTCTCTCTCTCTCTCTCTAGCACCACCTTTCCCTAACACCCACTTCCTCTCTCTCTCTCATCATTTCACTAACCCGCTTTCCTCTATCTCTACTCCTTTACCTAACCCGTCCTACATCTCTCTCCAACCCCAACTTTCCCTAACACCCCCTCCCTTTCTCTAAACAAACCTCCCATCTCTCTCATCCGTCTTTCTAACCCCACTCCATCCCTCTCTCTATCTATAAACCCATAATACGTAATATCTCCCTCCCTCTCTTTAAGCTCCTAACCCCTAACCCCCAACTCTCTCTCTCTCTTTAAACTCATATCCTCCAATCTCTCTCTCTCTCTAAACCACTAAAACAGCCTCTCTCTATCTCTCTACTTCTAATCCCCTAACCATCAATTTCTCTCTCTCTCTCTCTCTAAACCGTAAACCCCAATCTCTCTTTTTTTGAAACCCTAACTTATAATTTCTCTCTCTTTAAATGCCTAACAACCAATATCTCTCTCTCTAAACCCCTATTCTATAATTTATCTATATATCTCTAAACAAATAACCCCCAATCTCTCTATCTCTCCCTAAAACCCTAATCCCCAATCTTTTTATCTCTCTCTCTCTAAACACCTAACCCCCAATCTCTCTCTTTATATATTTCTCTCTCTAAACCCCTAACCTCAAATATATATCTCTCTATCTCTTTAAATCCCTAACCCCCAATCTCTCTCTTTATATATTTCTCTCTCAAAATCCAGAACCTCAAATCTCTCTCTCTCTCTCTAAATCCCTGACACCCAATATCTCTCTCTTTAAACCCTAATCCCCAATCTTTCTCAAACTCTCTGTAAACCCCTAACCTACAATATTTCTCTCTCCCTCTCTCTTTATCTCTCTCTCTCTCTCTCTCTAAACACCTAATCACCAATCTCTCTCTTCCTTTACATCGAACACCCCCCTTATCCTCTCTCACTAACCCTACTCCGCCTCTCTCTCTCTCTCTCTCTCTCTCTCTCTCTCTCTTGAGCCCCACCTTTCCCTAAACCCCCATCCTCTCTCTCTCCTCCTTTTCCTTACACCCTCTCTCTCTAGACCACTAATCACCAATCTCTCTATTCATTTGTGCCAAATTTCCCCTTTCCCTCTCTCACTAACCCTTCTCTTCCTCCTCTCTCTCTCTCTATCTCTTTCTCTATCCCCACCTTTCCTTAACCCATCATCCTCTCTCTCTCTCTCTCTCTCTCTCCAGCCCCACCTTTCCCTAGCCCCACATCCCCTCTTTCTCCTCCTTTCCTTAACATTCTCTCTCTTCCTTTCTCTCTCTCCAGGCCAACCTTTCTCTAGCACCTCATCACTCTCTCTCTAACCTAAACTCCCATCTCTCTATCTTCATTTCAATAATACCCCTCCCTCTTTAAAATCCCAACCCCTCTCTTTCTCCCTCAACCTCCAATCTTCCACTATACCATAAATCCTGAACCCCATCTTAATCCTACCCCCAACTCATCTCTCTATCTCTCATACCAGTTCTAACCATATCCCCATCCCTCTCTCTCTATCCCACACCCCCTACTCTCCCCAATCTCTCTCTCTCTCTCTCTCTCTCTCTCTCTCTCGTCCACCCAAACCCCCACTCCTCACCCTCCTAGCCCTCTCCCTGACTTTATTTCTCTTTCCCCACACTTATAACCATCCATATTCCTTTTCTGATCTCTCTCTCTAAACCCCTATTAACCCCAATCTCAATATTTCTCTCTTTCTCTCTCTCTCTCAAAATCCTTAACCCCCAATCTCTTTCTAAAACCCTAACCTCCAATCTCTCTCTCTCTGTAGATCTCTAACCTCCAATATATCTCTCCCTCTTTCTCCCTTTAAACCCCTAACCTTTGATATCTCTCTCTTTCTCTATGCCCCTAACCTCCATACATATTTCTCTCTCTAAACTCCTAACCCAAAATCTCTCTCCATATCCCTCTCTCTAAAACCCTAACTCACAATCTCTCCATCTCTCTCTAAACCCCTAATCCCCAATATCTCTCTTTCTGCCTCTCTTTATCTCTCTAAACCCCTAACCTCCAATCTCTCTTTCTCCATTTAAATCCCTAACCCCCAATCTCCCTCTCTCTCTCCCTAACCCCCAGTCTCTTTGTCTCTCTCTCTCTCTCTCCAAACCCCTAGGCCTCAATCTCTCTCTCTCTCTAAACCCCTAAACCCCAATCTCTCTCTCTCTCTAAAATGATAACCACTAATATCTCTCTCTCTCTAAACCCTATTACCCAATCTCCCTCTCTCAAAACCCCTAACCTCCAATTTTTCTCTCCCTCTAAAATCTGAAGCACCAACCTCTCTCTCTCTCTAAACCCCTAACCCCCAATCTTTCTATCTATCTTGAAACCATTAAAACCATTCTCTCTATCTCTCTCTAAACCCCTAACCCCCAATCTTTCTATCTCTCTCCAAACACCTAATCCCTAATATCTCCCTCTCCCTCTATCTGAACCCCTAACCCCTAATCTCTCTCTCTCTCTCTGAACCTCTAACCCCTAATCTCTCTCTCTCTCTCTCTTTCTCTCTCTCTCTGAACCTCTAACCCCTAATCTCTCTCTCTCTCTCTCTCTCTCTCTCTCAAACCCCTACCCCCCACTCTATCTCTCTCTCTCCCCCATACCACTATCTACCTCCTGATCCCTCTCTCTCTCTGCAAATATACCTCTCCCCTGCACCCCCCCTACCCTTAACCACCCCCTCCAACTCCTACCACTAACCACCACCCCTTGATCATGATCTCTCTCTCTCTCTCTAAAAAACTAACCCCTAAATTCTAATCTCTCTCTCTCCAAAGCTTTAAACCCTCAAAATATTTATTTCTCTCTCTAATCCCCTAACCCCCCATCTTCCTCCTTCGATCTCTCTGTTTCTCTCTAAATGCATAACCCCCCCCTCTCTCTCTCTTTCTAAATCTCTAACCACCAATCTCTCTCTCTCTCCCTAAACTCCTAACCCCAATATCTCTCTATAATCCCCTAACCCCCAATCTCTCTCTCTCTCTCAAAACACCTAATTACTAATCTGTCTCCCTTTGTGCCCAATGCCTGCTCTCTCTCTCCCCCCCTCCCTCTCTCTCTCTCTCTCCCCCAAACCCCCACTCCTAACCCTCCTACCCCTCCCTGCCTCTATTTATCTTTCCCCCAACCCACTAGCTATCCATAGTACCCTTCTGATCTCTCACTCTCTCGAAATATCTATTAACTCCCAATGTCTGTTTATCTCTCTCTCTCTCTCTCTAAACTTCTAACCCCCAATATTTATCTCTAAAACCCTAACCTTCTTTCTCTCTTTCTCTAGATCCCTGACCTCCAATATATATGTTCCTATCTTTATCTAATCCCCTAACCTCTAATTTATCTATCTCTCTCTAAACCCCTAACCCCCAATATCTCTATATGCAAACCCCTAATCTCTCTCCTCTGAACCCTAACCACCAATCTCTCTCTCTCTCACTCTCTAAACCCGTAACCCACAATATCTCCATATCTCTCTAAACCCCTAATCCCCAATATCTCTCTTTCTACCTCTCTCTCTCTCTAAACCCCTAACCTCCAATCTCTCTCTCTCTCATTCTCTCTAAATCACTAACCCAAAATCTCTCTCTCTCTCTAAACACCTAACCACTAATCTCTCTCTTTCTCTCTTTCTCTCTAAACCCATAACCCCTAATCTCTCTCTCTAAACCCCTAAACACCAATCTCTCTTTAAACCCTAAACCCCAATTTCTCTCTCTCCCCCCCTCTCTCTCTCTAAACACCTAACCACTAATCTCTCTCGTTTTCTCTCTATCTAAACCCATAAATCCCAATCTCTCTCTCTCTAAGCCCCTAAACACCAATTTCTCTCTCTAAACCTCTAACCTACAATATCTCTCTCTCTAAATTCCTAATGACCGATCTCTCTCTATATCTCTCTTTAAACACCTAACCCACAATCTCTCTATCTCTCTCAAAATCCATAACTCCCTATCTCTCTAACTTTCTCCAACCCCTAACCCCCAATCTCTCTCTCTCTCATTAAACTCATATCCTCCAATCTCTCTCTCTCTCTAAACCCCTAACCCACCCTCTCTCTCTCTGCTTCTAAAACCCTAACCATCATTTTTCTCTTTATCTCTCTCTCTCTCTCCATTCCATAAACCCCAATCTCTCTCTCTTTGAAACCCTAACCTCTAATCTCTCTCTCTTTAAATGCCTAACAACCAATATCTCTCTCTCTCTAAACCCCTATTCGGCATTTTATCTATATCTCTCTAAACACATAACCCCCAATCTCTCTATCTCTCTCTAAAACCCTAATCCCTAATCCCCAATCTTTCTATCTCTCTTTCTCTAAACGCCTATCCCCCAATCTCTCTCTTTATATATTTCTCTCTCTAAACCCCAAACCTCAAATATATCTCCCTCTGTCTCTCTAAATCCCTAACCCCCAATATCTCTCTTTATATATTTCTCTTGCTAAACCCATAACCTCAAATCTCTCTCTCTCTCTCTCTCTCTCTAAATCCTTGACCCCAATATCTCTCTCTAAACCCCTAACCCCCAATCTTTCTCTCTCTGTATAAACCCATAACCTGCAATCTTTCTCTCTCCCTCTCTCTTTATATATATATCTCTCTCTAAACACCTAATCACCAATCTCTCTCTTCCTTTATGTCGAATGCCACCTTTATCCTCTCTCACTAACCCTACTCCTCCCCCTACTCATCCTCCTCCTCCTCTCTCTCTCTCTCTCTCTCTCTCTCTCTCTCCCGCCCCACCTTTCCCTAAACCCCCATCGTCTCTCTCCTCCTTTCCCTAACACCCTCTCTCTCTAGACCCTTAACCACCAATCTCTCTCTTCATTTGTGCCCATTGCCCCCCTTTCCCTCTCTCACTAACCCTCCTCCTCCTCCTCCTCCCCTCTCTCTCTTTGTCTCTTTCTCTATCCCAACCTTTCCTTAACCCCCCAAACTCTCTCTCTCTCTCTCTCTATCCAGCCCCACCTTTCCCTAGCTCCACATCCCCTCTCTCTCCTCCTTTCCTTAACTCTCTCTCTCTCTCTCTCTCTCTCTCTCTCTCTCTCTCCAGCCCCACCTTTCCCTAACACCTCATCACTCTCTATCTAACCTAAACCCCCCTCTCTCTATCCTCATTTCAATAATACCCCTCCCTCTTTAAAATCCCAACCCCTCTCTTTCTCCCTCAACCTCCAATATTCCAGTATACCATAAATCCTAAACCCCCTCATAATCCTACCCCCCACTCATCTCTCTATCTCCCATACAACATCTAACCATATCCCCATCCCTCTCTCTCTATCCCACACCACCTACTCTCCTCAATCTCTCTCTCTCTATAAACCCTTGACTGCTAATATTTCTCCCTCTCTCTCTCCCTCTCTTTCTCCATTAGTACAAAAATGAAAGATAAGTGACCAAGCGACCAAAAAATTTGGTCACCACATCTTTTTCAAGGGATAAATGACCAAAATTGAGAAATTTTAAGTGAACTCACTAAAAATGACCAAGATAAATGACCAATTTGATCATGGGATAAGAACTAAACTAAAAATGACCAAGATAAATGGCCAATTTGGTGAGGAAATAAGAACTAAAATAAAAATGACCACATAACAATTGGTCATTTATGTGGTCATTTTTAGTTGTGTCATTCCAGCAATGGAAAATTATAATTTTGATAATGAATTTGTACAATTTACTAAATTTTAACACTGCATATGGATTTGGAGACCCCCTAGTAACACTGCAGATGGATTTGGAGACCCCCCTAGTAATGTAGATGAATTCAGAGACACACTGCAGATGAATTCGGAGACCCCCTTTTAGGGGGTCTCCGAATCCATCTACAGTGTTAAAATTTAGTAAATTGTAACATTAATAGTACACAACTTGGATTATTTTTCAATACATGTCTTTTAAGGGATCATTTCTTTGAGGCCATCCCGATACCTATTGTGTTAGATGATAGGAGAATCATTGAGATGCTCATTTAGGGGTTTCTCTACTAATTAGGGCCTTGGGTGTGGTGACTTTATATCTAGATAATACATCATGTATTGCACATAGTTTATCAAGTGATAGATGAGTTCTTCTACATATGGTTGAGTCGAGTCTTAGATATTTCTCGTCTTTCCCTTTTGGAATTGTCATGTCCTGAAGTTAGTGTCACTCCGTTCAACTTGTTGTATTGGTTGTGTTCATATTTTTTATAACAAAATCGTTGTCATTTGACCATCTCGACAGTCTGTTAAAGTTTTGATGAGTTCATGTATTTTGTGTCATCTTAGCTAAAAATTGTTAATTTCACAACCTCCATTAATTCTCCATATGCATTCATTCACCATGGTTCTCTTTGCACTTGAGTTCAAAAATATTTAAAGTCCCCCCAGGTCCTTCCCTTACAAGAAATAGCCAATATCCTCCATTTTGAAAAAAATAAAAATCCTCCCTTTTTGTAAAAATCCATTTGTTCCCATCTCCTTGAATAATAATAATAATAATAACAATACTCCCATAATCTCAGCTAAACCCTTCTCATGGGCTCTTATCATTAACCAAACTAAAATTGAAACATCAAAGTGTAACATTAGAATTGAATCTAACAACTTCATCATTAAAAATTTTACGAATTAAAAAATAAAAAATAAATAATTAAAAATTTATAATTAGTTATATTATAATATTTCACAAATTGGTTATTTAAAAAAAAAACTTAAATAATAAAAAATTTAAAATTTACAATTAGTTAAATTATAATATTTCACAAATTGGTTATCTTAAACAAATTTTATACTAATGAATTAAAAAAAATATTCAATTACTTAAAATCTCTTCCAATTATTTTAATTAATTTAAATTTTTACATTTACTTAAATCAACAATTCACAATCTAACAAACTAATCATAAATATATATATCTACTTAATTAAATACATCTATTTAATTAAAATAAATTTTTTTACATCTATGTAATTACAAATTACAAATGATATGCAAATTACTATCTAATTAATATAAAAAATATCACATACAATTTCAAGATTACATATATCTAGTTAATGTAACCAATAATAATAATATATATATATATATATATAATAATAAAAGAATAACATATATTTATTACCATTAAAAAAAATTATAATTTTTTTATTAAAGATCAATACATTCATAACCAATAATATGTATTTATTAATCTTTTTACGAATATATATTAATATATTGTATAGTTATTATATATATTTATATAATTAATATATATAAGTAGTATTAACAAACTAAGAAAAATAAGAATATAAACCAAACAAATGTAACACATGGAGGGAAACTTAATAAAAGTGAAAAATAAATGAACCATAAATTAAAAAATAGATTGAGAGGGAAAATAAAAGAAAATAGGACCTCCAATAGATCTGATCTCCACACTATTTGCTCATAGAAAACATAATTCTCCATATGGTTGCAAGGATCTCCATGTGATCTCCACTAATTGGGCACACCAAGCAAAGTTCTCCATATCATTTCAAAGATCTCTATATGATAAGCTTCTTGATTTTTTTTCAGTTCATCTGATCACCATCAATTTTTTCAACAATCTATAGGGAGAGTTCTAAACCCTAGCTCAACTGCTGCACCACAATGATGCTTTAGGTATTATTTAGTTCCATTGTATTTATGGGTTTTATTTAATCTTTGAATTCATAGTTTAATGGTCTCAATACCCAGATATGTAGCTGATTCTGCAACATTGCGATCTCCCCATCTCTCATTCTGCAGCTCAAGCTGAGGGATGTCAATTTTCCAACCATCACTCTGCTGCTGCTTTTCATATTTTGAGATTGGCTAAGTACCTGCAGGAACTTTATCATTTAACGTCCATGCTGGAGGAGGACTGCGTGACCAGCTGAGGCAACATTATGTTCTCTCCCTTATAACCTAGGCAACACGATGCTGGGATTACCACATCATCGAGACTGTTGAGATCTGGCAGCCGGAGCAGGAGAGGCATCTAGAGGCACTTGGTTCACAGTGCGTGGTGCATATCCCCAGTGGTTATGTAAAAAATTACCTGCATCATTTTTCTTTTTGTAAATTCGATTATTCACATGTTCCCCCTTTTGTTTCCATGGAACTGCAATCGAGGATTTGCAAGGAAGTCTTCAAACAGATTATATTTTGAAGGTAAAGGGATCTTGTCCCCGCACAAAAGAAGGAAACCTATGAAAATGGACAAGTGAAAGTCTATTTGCGATTATAATTAAAAAAAAATCAGGGCCCATTTGGCTGCTGGAGCTAACCTGCGTGAAGACTTGACTTACATGATGAATGCTATAGTAAATGCATCCTCCGGCCTGCCTACCAGGTAAAATTCATAATAATAAAAAGCACGGTTCAGTAAGAACAAAATCCAGTTATCCACTTTATGTTCCCAGATGAGTTTATTTTTCATATCACCCATAATGACATTGTTTAGAGCCTAGGTCAGAGTATTTGCAACTTCCAACAACTTAACTCTGTAGTTTAGGTTCGATGAAAGCCCTAGCTAGAGACTGCTAGCTAAAGTTAAACTTATATATTGATCATATCTATATCCCGCAGGTACTAGCAGAGATGCAAGTAGCGAATCCTTATGGAATGGCCTATTTTAGTCATCAAAAAAATAAATTTGTGTGCTCCTATGTTAGGGAGAACCCGTAAAAATGAGGTTGTTGCTAAGACCAAATTCCAAATGCGGGAGCACACAGTAAGAAGCTGCCACAGAGCCAACTCCCCTGGTTCCATCCATGTTGGCGACTGCTTATTCCATTAAACAACACCTGGTGTTGGGCCATTCCCATTCAAAGAGATGGAGAAGTCTTATCCTTTGGTTCTCTTGCATCCTGGCCCTTCTTGTTATTATGTTGGGTTTGGGATGAGGTTTAGCGAGGAGTAGATCTAATTCATAAAGAGTAGAAGTCTACTATTTGGAAGAAGCAAATGAAAATCTCTTTCCTTTCTTTCTATGCTGTATCTATTTGTAGATTGCTTGCATTTGGAATCCTTTTGTAGAGTTTGCTGGTTGAACCTTACATTGTTGGAATATATGCTAGATCTTTAGCTGAAGGTGTATGGACAAGGGTGGCCTTTCCTGAAAGAATGCCAAAAGAGAGAACTCTTGGTCTGATATATGGGTAAGTTAATTCCCTTTTATGCTTTATTCTGGCTTTTTGTACAATCCTAACAAACTTTTTGACTAAAAATACACTTGTAACAGCCTCTATTGTATAGATACCTGGCGCTTTTCAACCTATTTACTAGCAAGTATCTTAAATCGCACCTTTCCACCTTTCAGTTATTCATAGTCCAACATAAGCGAGAGCACTCATTAATGCCGTTTCAAACTACTTATACTCAACACTTTACCTTTTAAAATAATTACCCTCAACCTCAAACCAAAACTATTACAACTCCTTGTATTTTTAAGAATCACTACACTATTATCTAATTTTCTTAAAATCTGTTGGCCTTTCTTTCTTCGCATTTCCAGGCGAGAAATTTCTGCATCAAACCCCAAAGTCTTAGGCTGATTTTGGCATGAAATTTTCAGTGATTTCAGCCCTAAGAAACCTTTTATAACGACCCTTTGAGATCTGTCTTCTTGACTCCATAAGCCCAAGGATTGAAGGAACTTGTTCTCTTCCCAAACCATTAACCAAAAACCATTAAAATCTTTTTTTCATTTTTGTTTTCCCATAGAAATCTGAAGATTTCCTTGTTGGCCAATCATTTCCAGATTTCTAACCCTTTCTAGTCTAGAGTTTATTTGTTGTTCTAACATTATTTTTAGGTTTGTTTTTCACTAATCTATTTCTAGTTTTTATCATCTCATAACAACATTAAAACATAAATAAATTAGGCAATTGTTACTTAAAACATCGATCATATACTTGGGTTTTAAGCTAATCAATTCACTGCAAAACTAGCTCCTTTATTTCTTCATTTTATAATGGATTTTCAGTGGCCTTAAAGTGCTAATTGATTCACATAAGCAATCTAGAAAGTGATCTTAATCACTTTGCTAATTCAGAAATTTTATGGGCACTTAGGACATCTTAATTTCCAGATTTTACAAGTTTTATTTGCAGCAATTTATTATCTTTCTTGTGGGATCTGTTAAGTAGGAACTCGCTTCAAATTCATCATAAACAATTATAAACCAAGTCTGTTTTATTTTATGAAGTAGTTTCTTTACATAATCACTTACGTGGGTAACAATTTCATTGATCAAACTAAGCAAATTCACACCCTTTGAGAGTGATTTTAAACACTTATCTTAATTCCGTAATTTACATGTGCATGTTATATCTTTTCAATTTCTAGATTTCATAAATTCGTGGGTTTTAATTTGCTATCTTTGCACAAAGTTGTTGTTTAAGAAATCTTGCTCTACATTTCAAATGCAAATCTTTAAAGCAAAGTTTCTCTTTCTCTTAAGTCGTCTTTATTTCATACATTGAACATTTAGTTGAACAAATATTTTATTATGACAATTGATCTAATTCACCCTTGGGGAAATGATCCTCATGACATCATAATTTTAGAATTTGTTGTCAGATTGGTTCATCTTAATTTTTTAGATTTAGGAAGATCCATTTGGTTATAATTTATTTATTTTTGAAGATCTTCAAAGTGACATTTTGCTTCAGAATTTCAACAAGATCTCATTTTCATCCACACATTTGCTTAATTTGCTTAAGTCTTGTGTTTTAATATTTTTTTGGGCAATCATTTCTCTAAACCTTTGACAATTTTAAGATTTGCAGTAAATAAACTCATCTAAACATTATTGGGAGTGATCTTATTCACTTATAATTTTTGGAGTTTTTTTCTTGCATCTATCACTTAATTTGCAGATTTGGAAAGACTTCGTTAATTTTTCACATTTTATTCAAGTCTTTAATTGGAATATTGCTACATATAATTTTTTATTCCATTCAAGCATTATTTCATTTATTGTTTAAGTGTTTGTTTCATTTTTTTACTCCAATAGTTTCCTTGGTGCATATCCACATGCATGCATAAATATGATTCCTTGTGCTATTGTAGGCATGTGTATGGATTATGAGTTTCAAGATTATATTTGAAAATTGAGACTTTTGCATTATTTCCTTAGATTGTTGTATGTGTGTGCAACTAGCCCCATTTTGAATCCTGTTTGTCAATACCCAATGTGATTGCATTGTTACATATGTAGTTCAACACCAAATTTAGTTGCATTTTGACTGTAGGATTTGCCACTAACAGTTTTATCATGTGATCGATCTCTTCTGCTATTTGATATATCTCTGGAAAGTCCATGAACTCATCACTTCCCCATCATTAAATTCACATTTTGATTATGGAATTTTTCCCAATGATAATGTTTGGTTCCAAGACGTTTTTTTGTCTGCCATAGTCTTGTACATTTTTTCACATATGCAGTTATGCACATAAGCATCCTTCTAGTCTTTTTGTATGTGGTTATACTTTCATGTTGTCCTGATTCTATCTGTGAGCTTATAGTTTTTTCACCAATGACCATAAATGACGAATCACCATGAAATTCTTTTAGCCTTTGTTGCTGTAACATGGTTTTAATAACAGTTGCAGGTTTCCTCAGAATGTGGGGGCTATAATGTTGGTAAATGCCTTGCTATATTATATCTGTGTTTAACCTAAAGCAACCTTGAAACTGATTTACATTGTGATGTAAAGGTTGTTGAGAAAACTGTTTCAAGATATACAAGGGTTCTTCATTAGAGATTATTTCATGTCTTCCATAATAATGTAGTTACCTCTTTCATTTTGCAATCTGTTTCAGTGCTTAAGCCAAGTTTTTTCTTTTTTAAAATAGATCTCATGGGATTACCATCATGTGCCATCCTTCAAGATCCATCCTTGCATGTGCAATAAAATGAGTTTTCTAAGATCCAATCAAAATTGTTGATTGACATCCATAACGACTTTTCAAATTGTTCCTTTCATTTTTCTAAGGTAGCACATTATTTTTCATGATGGAATGAGAGAGTAGCTGTGCAAAAATAACACTACTACTCACTATGTGGTACAAGGAAACTATAGATCAATCACTATCACTGGATTTCATTACATGGTAATTGTACAAGTCGGATTTGAAAAAGCTGGATGCACTGCAATTGGTGGAGACTGTGAGCAGTAATACCAAAAAGTTGTTTGATGTTGCTCTTGATTCCCGCAACATAATCACTAGTTTTAAGGTAAGCATTGACCAAGGAAGTATACTGTGCAGTGACCAAATTCAAACCAGCATTTTGTAAATCCCTAAATACTTTTTCTTGTCTCTCGGGCTCTTTACCCTTTCCATATGAATCCATAAGCATATGCATTGTTGCAAAACTAGGCTCAATGCCTGAATTTTTCATCTCACCTAAGAGATTGTCTATCTTTTTATATTCACCTGCATGCCTGTATGCCTTTATCATGATATGGTATGCTGATCTGTCTAATTTGCAAGAACTCATTACCATCTCTTTGAAGAGGTTTTCAGTCTGTTCCCATTGTTGTAGTCTACCACATGTAGAAAGTGATTCTTTGTATGAGTTTAATGTGGGATTATAACCAAACCATTTCATTTCTCTCAAAATGGAAAAAGCTTCTTCTCTACTAAGATGCATACTGTACATAGCTATTAAAATGCTGTAACTATTATTATTAGGAGCAAGTCTAGCTGCTTGCATGCCTTGATATAGTTCGATCACTTTCTTTGAATTCCCTTTAGAAATTTGGCTCATCTATCAATTCACCAAGGTTTTGATGTTCAAGGCCCCATTTCCTATGCTAGGGTGTCTTCTCCAAGGGCATTGGACACCATCATCAAGACCTGAAAGAAATATCTATTGAGTTCTGAACTTGTTCTGAACTTGAGTTCAAGAGAAAGTGCGTAACCATTCAAGCTATGCTTCTTTGAACACATAATTTCTATCAGGTCAACATTTACCACCAACTAGAGGCTTAGTTGTCAATTTCTTCTTTCCAAGTCTGTGTGCCATGTTGTGGTTCTATTTCTGATGTTTTCTTTTCCTTGTTGGGTGCTTGCCTTAGAGACACTACAGATGTACTGGATAGACAGGTTTGGAAGCCAAAGATGGAGGTAAAAGTGGATGTTGAACTTGTTCGATTATTAGGTAAATTTTTTGCTACACAGGAGAGAAAGGTTGCACATAAATACTTTCTCAGTTTGGTAGCTTGCAATACAATAGTCCCAACTATAATGGAAGGTGCAAGATTGATTGATTATCACGGGGAGTCTCCTGATGAACACGACCTGGTATCAGGTGCTGTTGCTTATGGATATTCTCTTATTGAACAAACATCAAGACACATTGTGATTGATATATTAGGTGAAAGACAAAGGTACTATTTTCTTGTTTCTTCATTGACTAAGCTTTTTTAGGTGGTCTACTACACTCCATTGGAAATTTTTCTTGCAAGGTTGTGTAGATTTAATTTTAATTAGCAAGTAAATTGAGAGCATATAATGCAATAATAAGTATTATTCTCTCGATAATCTTGTTTATATAATGTGTCCTCCAAGCTATTCCATTCGTTTTTTTCTCATTTCCACACTTTACTTTGAAAAAACAAATTGGATGTGTTGGGATTGCATGAGTTTAACAATGTGCGCAAAAGAATATTAGTAGTAGTTTGATTTCCTCACAATACTTTGAAAGTTTTGGTAAAAGGTGTAGATAGTTCAATGCTTAGTATTATGTCCAAAACTTCTAATAACAGCCCGGTAACATATATTGAAGCAATAGAGAACCATAGAACCATATGCATGAGTATGCATCATAGGGTCTATGAACACTTGTTGTGGGAGAGAAAAACCTTAGTGATGAAGCACTTGAAGAATGGAAACATTCCTATGAGGAAGCCAGTACAACTCTAATTGATAGGGCAACATTGCTTCGGGGAGCTTCTATTAAATTTTTGGAATTTCCTTCAATCTGATCTAGGATATTAACTAAGAGAACAACATGTACAGGAAATCTACAACATATCATTCATGGACACAATAATGCAAGCACGGAAAAGACACCGAGTTTACTTGGGGAAAACCATAAAGGTGAAAAACCCCAATAACTTCCTCAGAGATAGATAGAGCAATGATACAACCAGAATACAAGAGATAGTCTTCTCCTAGTAGTAGAGCCTCCTCCTCCACAAGTGTGCCACTCTCCATAGTGTGAGTGAAAGAATAGAATGTGTAAAATGAAAGAGACACACTCTCTATTTATACACTAACTTGACTTGACCTTTACTCAACTAGGTCAGCCTCAACTTAACCACTTAACATAATGCTGACTGGGCCAACCCCCACTAGGGTGGTCTAATAACCCTTTGACCCACATGGATGACCCCCAATAGGGTGGTCTAATAACCCTTTGACCCACATGACTTATACAGGGCTGACCCCAACAAGGTGGTCTAATAACCCATCAAGTATAAGTTACGACACTTACAATATAAATGACGACACTTCCGTATAGAGGAATAATAACATCTCTATAGGAATACAATATACATATATGTGAAATACATTACGAAGTTACATATACATCAACACTCCCTCTTAACTAGGAAGGTATTTCTCGACACAGGTCTTCTAGCACAAGTCATCTTCTCAGGATCATCGTCATTGGATAATTGTCATCAAGTCATCATCATCGTCACTGCTGCTGCTATCTCAATCAATCTCCGAATCTACTCGTCATAGGAAGTTCTACAGAGCCAGTTCTTTTTCATACTGGATGTAGGCCCACCACCTGCAGGTCTTCGTCATCACTGGCCATACTGTGGAATTCTCTGGATTTATTACGTGCGTCACAAAACCTGGCTGCAACATCCCAGGCTATTACAAGCACACAACTCTACCTGTAGGATCTCCCAGGAGCCCATTATATGTGACCCATCACAAAACCTGGCTAAAGCATCCCAGGCTGTTACGAGCACAAAGCTCTACCTGTCGGATCTCCCAGGAGCACATTACATGTGATCTCACCACAAAACCTGGCTGAAGCATCCCAGGCTGTTGCAAGCACACAGCTCTACCTGTCGGATCTCCCAGGAGCACATTACATGTGGTCCACCACAAAACCTAGCTGAAGCATCTAAGGCCTTTTTCATCCTGTCTAGATCTCTTAGGAGAAAATTACATGTGGTCATGGAAAAACCTGGATGAAGCATCTGAGGCCTTTTTCATCCTGTCCAGATCTCCCAGTAGCAAATTACATGCCATAGGACAAAACCTCGAAAGAGCATCTGCCAGATATCCCAGGGCACAAATTACATGCCATAGGCAAAACCTCGAAAGACTATCTGCAGATCTCCCAGGGCACAAATTATATGTCCTCCCAAGCAAAACCTCGAAAGAGCATTTGCCAGATGTCCCAGGGTACGAATTACATGCCATAGGCAAAACCTCGAAAGACCATCTGCAAATCTCCCAGTGCACAAATTACATGCTTATTTGCACAACCTGTTCCACGGCCACAAAGTATCATCTAATATTCATCATACATCATCCTGATGTACTTATGATCACCCTGATCATCATCACTACAACATCCTGCTGCATGTCATCTGGAGAAGCTCATCATCCACGATCATCCTGATCATACAATGCATCCATCTGATGCACACCAAGTATCTACTTGATACATATCATCATACATAGTGTATCCACCTGATACATAGATACATGATACACACAATGTATCCATCAACATACATGATCTACCTGATCATACAATGTATCCACCTGATACATATACAGATACATGGTCCAAGCATCCAACATGATGCATATACACAATACATACAAATGATCCAACCGATCATATCCAACATCCAACATGATGCGTACATACATATAACTGATCCAACTGATCATACAAAGCAGAAACTAGAACATCATCCTGATGCTCATCATCCAACACTTACATCCACAGCCATGTGAAGAATTCTCCTTCCAACATGCTTGGAATGGCTTCAGCAAATGTGTCCATCACTTCTTCCTCGAAGTGTCATCAATCTGAAGAACACCAAGCCTCTCCCTGAAGTACTCGAACTTCACCCTGGCTAGTGGCTTCGTCAGCACATCTACAATCTGCTCATCCGTCGCAATGTATAGGAGCTTCACAGCTCCTCTCTACACCATATCCCTGATATAGTGATATTTGATCTCTATGTGTTTTTACCTATCATGAAACACTGGGTTCTCGGACAGCTTCACACAACTCTGGTTATCACAGAAGATACCAGTAGCATCCAACGGGAGATCAAATAACTCAGACAGTAGCTTCCATAGCCATACTGCCTCACAACTAGCTGAACAGGCTGCAACATACTCTGCCTCAGCTGTACTCAGTGCTACGCAAGACTTCTTCCTGCTGAACCAAGAGATCACACCTGATTCCATACTGAAGCAGCACCCATGTGCTCTTTTTATCTGTAGCACTACCTGGCCAATCTGAATCAATATAACCCTGCAGGTTAAACTTTTGATTTGCTTCATACTTGAGCCCATAATCCACTGTACCCTTCAGGTACCTCAGAACATTCTTTACAGCAACTAGGTGAACACTCCTTGGATCCGTCAGGAATTGGCTCAATGTGTTCACCGCAAAGCACATATCTGGTCTCGTGTTCGTCAGGTACATCAAGGACCCAATCATCTGACGATGCATAGAGACATCAACTGGCTCAGATGAAGCATCACAAAGAAGCTTCAGATTCGATGTCATAGGTGTGGCTATGGCCTTGCAATCCATCATCCCGAACCTCTTCAGGATATCTACTGCATACTTCCCTTGTCCAAGGAAGATTCCATCTGCACTCTACCACACCTCCATGCCAAAAACAAATAGTGCATCATCCCCAAGTTCTTCATCTCAAACTTGGCAGCAAGCTTTCGTTGTGTGTCGGCAATCAATCTATCTTCACCTGTAACAAACAGGTTATCCACATACAAAAGCAATATCACTGGATTTCCTTCCTCAACCTTGTTGAAAAGGTTGGAATCCACTTTATTCTTGGTAAAGCCCAAACTGGATAGAAAGCTGTCTATCCTACCATACCAAGTTCTGCACACATATATGACTAAACCATGCTGTCTTGAAATCCATCTGGTGCATCTTCTATTTCATCACTTTTATATTTCTCAATGCTGCCATCTACAGCATGCTTGATCTGATAGTTCCATTTGGAAGTCACAACAGACTTCCCTTCAACTCTTGGGACCGCATCCCAAACATCATTCTTCATGATCGATGGATCATGGCATTCTTCCCATATCCTGGGAACTTCAATATCTTCAATAGATAATTTTGTTGCTGAACAAATGTTGTAGTTCTTGTTTTGTAGGTGATGGCATACGATCTTTCCTACACAACAAGTTAAATTGCATGATTAGAAAACATCTCATAATTTTTAGAACAAATAGTTACACATAAAGAAATATGTCATACAGTCATGCAATTATCTTATCCAATGCTTCAATACAACATTTATCCATATTCCGTAACTTTCTAGATGCCTTCCAATCTCTACCAGAACATTGTTAAGAGTGTGCACAACTCCCAACATGTCAGCAAAGAGGTTTCATTCTAGATAAGTAGCAATGGAATTTTGTACAGTGCCATAGGCCACTTACCCATGCATATTAGTAGTATACTATTCATCAATGCAACTATTCTAATATGCATAATACACAACCTAATTCTAGGAACATCATTATATACATTATTGAACAATATTATTTAAACAATAAAATATGCAAGTAATGACAATTCCAATACTTATCTTTGTGTGTTTGTTGGGTTGACTCCCTCTCAATCTTTTCTTCTTTTCTGCAACTCCATTCTTATGTGGATTGTGAGAAGTGGTCAACTCCCTCTGAAT
This sequence comes from Larix kaempferi, assembly GCA_027924585.1. Taxonomy (NCBI): domain Eukaryota; kingdom Viridiplantae; phylum Streptophyta; class Pinopsida; order Pinales; family Pinaceae; genus Larix; species Larix kaempferi. The sequence continues at coordinate 871,816 of BSBM01001166.1, read as the reverse complement.
ATCTACATCCTTGTAGAAACTACTGAAGTGTGCTCCTTTGCTTTCTTGCCGGAACAACTAGAGTGTGCTCCCTATTTATCTTTGCTTCCTGGATTACCTATACTTGAACTTACATCCATCCTTAATCACTATGCATGCTTATTAGTATCATCATTGTGTTATCCTTGAGGTCTCATACATAATCACACATTTATTAGTATAATCTTAAGACTATCAAAACACAATAATCTTAAACATGTTTATTCATGATCATTCACAGATAATAAACATTAGTATTCAAGGTTTCAAGGAAGTCTTCTTTTACTCATGCATTTTCTTATTTGATCATAGGACTCTTCTGGTTAGTTGAATCATCAATCAAGATAAGAGATATAATATGCATAAAACCTGTGATTATTCAAACCTATACCTTCATGATTCTTCTGGTTAGTCATATCATCAATTATTGTAAGAAACATAATATGCATACAACCATGATTATTCAAACCTATGACTTCATGAATAATCATTATCAACAACACAATAGTATAAGATCCTAAAACAGGGTAGGATTCTAGCTTGATATAGGAAAAACATACCTAGATTAGCATGCTAGCTAGTTATGTCTAACATACCCACATAATGTCTTCTGGTTCTCTTCAGTGACTTGTGCTAGTAACCTGCATGTCTCATAAGTTAACCATTGTGGAACCAAGTTATACATACCTCGAAAGTAGATCTTCTATGTGATCCATGACAATGGATGAATCCTTGTCTTCATGTCACCATGATCATATGTTCTTGAAGTAGAACATGATTTGACTTTCTTGGTGTACCTTTTGTGTTAGCAAACAACATAAACCTCATACAACATCACAATGCATTAGTACAATCATAAGTATCAAAACCTTAATCAATGAATATCTTCTATAAGTTAATACGACAAGTCTAGTAATTAATCAAGATTGTACTATAATGATATGAAGACAAACATATCATAAACTTAATCATGAACAGAATTCGAAACATACCTGTAAGCCATACCTGTCAAGATTGCTTGTAATCTTCTTCTGGAAGGCCTTAGCCTCATCTCCCTCTAAAACAGGAACTTCTTCACTTATGCAGGTGACCAATCCATCCTCCTCTAGGATTAACCCAATCCACTTGATTTGTAGGAACTGGATCTTGAGCTATAATAGGGTTTGTCAGAGAAACCCCAAAAATTCAAACATTGAATTTCAAACTTTCAAAAGGATAGAAATATGTGCCTTGATGAGCTGATCAAGCTGGTATATTCAAAATTTGAAAACTGCAAAGTTTCACTCCTCAATTTTTCCTTTGAAACTTTCAGATTCGCTAGATGTGACCTCGAACTAGGGTCTGATCAAGCCTGGCCTTTTTCCCAACCAAAAATTCTTATCTTGGTCTCTAAATTTTGATTTTGATGAGTAGCATCCAGCCGTGGTCTCCGATTACAAAAATTTCAACTTTCTCCGAAGCCCTAAATTCCGAAAGCCATGAATGAAGGTACTCAAAAATAATTCTGTTTTGACAGAAATATGTACCTGATTGTTTCTGGTGTAACTCTGAACTTTTCTATCCATAGGGTCTGAAAAATATTTTTGAGATAGAACGACCTATTATCTTTCCATCCCGATAGGTCTGACCTCAATTGGATTCTCTGAGAGAGAGTTATGCCAAGTGTCGCAATGTGACCTGTTTATGGGATAATAAAGGAGAGCGAACTTGTATGGAGTGCCACGTGTCACTGTTTTAACTTCGGCCTCTGAAAATTTTTCTTGAGATATCCCAACCTGTTATCTCTCCATCTTGATAGGTTTGACTTCAATTGGATTCTCTAAGAGAGAGTTATGCCAAGTGTCGTAACGTCACCAGTTTATGAGATAATACAGGAGAGCGAACTTGTACAGCGTGTCAGATGTCACGGGTTCAATTTCGGCCTCTGAAAACTTTTCCTGAGATAGTACAATCTGTGTACTACTTGTCACTTTTTTCAACATTTCATTTGGAGCTTCCTAGCCCAAGTTATGACCTTTTTCCCAAGGTCACCTGATGTTGACTCAGATCTAGAAGAGGCAGAAACCCTATATGGTACAGATCATAAATCACAAAGTACGATGAATTAGAGGTTTTCGTTTGGACACAAAGTACATGGGGATTTAATCTTCGACCTGTAAAGGTTTCAGATCTGAAAACTTTGTCAAAATGGATTTATAGCGAAAGTGCTACGATGACTGGTTTTTGCTATATCAATCCCTAGCATCGTAAGTGCAACAAGTGTCATACATGCCATATCATGCCTTCTTTCAGGCTAGCTCTGATACCATGTTAAATTTTCAGAATTTACTTCAATATGATCTAGGATATTAACTAAGAGAACAACATGTACAGCAAATCTACAACATATCATTCATGGACACAATAATGCAAGCACGGAAGAGACACCGAGTTTATTTGGGGAAAACCATAAAGGTGAAAAACCCCAATAACTTCCTCAGAGATAGATAGAGCAATGATACAACCAGAGTACAAGAGATAGTCTTCTCCTAGCAGCAGAGCCTCCTCCTCCACAAGCGCGCCACTCTCCATAGTGTGAGTGAGAGAATAGAATGTGTAAAATGAGAGAGACACACTCTCTATTTATACACTAACTTGACTTGACCTTTACTCAACTAGGTCAACCTCAACTTAACCACTTAACATAATGCTGACTGGGCCGACCCCCACTAGGGTGGTCTAATAACCCTTTGACCCACATGGACGACCCCCAATAGGGTGGTCTAATAACCCTTTGACCCACATGACTTATACAAGGCCGACCCCAACAAGGTGGTCTAATAACCCATCAAGTATAAGTTACGACACTTATAGTATAAATGACGACACTTCCGTATAGAGGAATAATAACATCTCTATAGGAATACAACCACTTCCGTATAGAGGAATAATAACATCTCTATAGGAATACAATATACATATATGTGAAATACATTCCGAAGTTACATATACATCAACAGCTTCAAGTCTAATTGAATGCAATCTCAACCTACTAGGAACCACATGGATTGAAGATAAATTGCAAGATGGGGTTCCAGAAGCAATAGAATCTTTGAGAGAAGCAGGGGTTAAGGTTTGGGTTCTGACTGGAGGTAAGCAAGAAACTGTAATTTCCATTGGCTTGTTTTCTATACAACTTAAAAAACTTAAATGCCCACAATTGGTGGTGCTTGAGAGATCTCTCATCGTGGGCACATAAAATCTGCTTTCTTGGTGAGTTGATTAGTTTGTTCTATGTCCATTCATATATTTTTCTTGCATGGGCAACATTTAAATAGATGTTTAGGTCCAAGGAATATTTAAAAATTACTTTCTTTTGACAAGAAATCCTTCAAAAATTTAATAATGCTTGGTTTCCATGGGTGCACTCTATGTAGTCTTTGAGAGCTTCCTATGTTGAAATGATATCGAGGGTTTATTCCAACAACAGTTCACATTAAAAGCTTTGGTTTATCTAAACCTTTAGCTAGAAAACAACAAACCTTCAAGAATCAACATTACTGATGACACCATTGCAGCTGGCACAACTTCAAGGCTTGTATCATTACCCTAGCTCTCTCTTCACTGTTTAATAATTGGACTTGTAATTTAAAGAATATCCCAAACCTATTCACAAACTTGATGGGGTAATCGGTGTGAGTTCTCTTCTTAACACCTATATACCTGAGCATTTGCATGCTTGTTGGTAATGATTCTCGACACTTGTGTGTACTCAAAACTTGAACTCTTGGGCATTTGATGGCAGCCTCGACCATTTGGCATGGGCGCTTCATCCTTAGCACTTAACAGTTGGCAATCGATACTTTGCATTTCAACTCGAACTTTAGGCTCTGGTGTTCTATCTTGAATGTAGCGCTTTATCTTTTGTTATGCATGGGATGTATCCCACATATTCTCTACCCTTGTATACATTATATCAATATGCTTGCTTCTATTCACATTGCTCATTCAGGAATCTATGAAATCAAGTAAAACAATTGGGAAGATACTAGTAGTTTGAATACCATGTAATCAATAAGATATGAGTATAGTGCTACTGCTTATATAACCCTATATATTATGGATATAGTTCTTATATGTAACCAATCCAAAATGACATGAATTAATTCCATTTATTTTACTACTTCTATGGATGTCGAGCCTTTGGAGAGCACCCATGTTCCTCCCCTTTTTGTTGTTCACAATGGGGACAACCCCCAGAGGGCACACCCCTTATTCTTTTATAGTGGGACTGAAATTGATCATTTTATCCTTTTTTCCCAGATCTTTGCCTATTTTGGGATGGATCAAAGTCTCAATCTAATATAAAGGTGCTCGTTTATTCTTCATGGGAAGACAATTGGAGATGCCCAGTAGGATCTTTATTTCATCAGCTTTTCCCTTTTAGGAGGCATGGCACTTAGTAGGATACAATATGAGGATATTACTAGGTAACTTCAATTGTTCGAGCTTCCCATTTACTATACTTTCATAGTGCTTCTTGCACAAAGGAATATAATGACAAATGAGCTAAATAAGAGATGAAAATAAAAACTTCCCTTCCTTTTTATCCTCCTGTTGTAGTTAAAAAATTTACCTTTTTATTTTGAGTCTTTAGCCTTTTATTATTTATTACGTTTCCTTTGATTGAGTGTGTTGGTTTTCCAATTGTAAATCGCTAAGAAGAATCCATCATAGGCTACCATGCAAACATTTTTCACTTTATATTGATATTTTTTTAATAATACCTTCGAAGCATAGTGCATGGCTTTTGGGCCGCTCCACTTAGTTGGCACTCCATGTGTGCACTATCCTAGATGCTTGACATGTGACATAAATTTGGTTATGGTCTTGGTGATAGTGCCCTAGCACTCATTGATAGGCCCAACACTTTTTAAATGGGCGTAATAAGACTCTTGGGCATATCCTTGGAATTCAGTCTTTTTAAATGAGTGTAATAAGACTCTTGGGCATATCCTTGAAATTCAGACTTAACTCTTGGTGTTGTAGACTTGGCTCTCAGTCCTTGTGGTGTTTGAAGTATGGACTTAGCCATTGGTCTCAGGTGCTCGATGACATATGATCTCAAATTGGCCTTAAATCCCATATATTTTTTATAAAAACATTAAAAACCTCAACATTTAAAGAATAGCATATAGCCCGAGAGAAGTAATATCAAAATTTTACAAAAAAAATCAAAATTGGTAGATGCTAACACTTAATGGACCAAGCTTCTAGCACTTTGTCACAAGTTATATATTGTGTCATGACATGCGAAGAAATTTATGGACTACAAAAATGGCATGCACTGCAAACTAAAAGGGCTTTTGCTGCCGAAATTTCCTGCAGCAAACACTTTTGAATATTTTGCTATGAGAAGCTAAAAAATTTTATAAGGTAGTTTTTTTGTACCAACATGAACAATTTAAGAGAAGTTTCAGTTTGTGTGAATTATGTGAAAGTTTTGATTTATTTTGTGCAGTTTCTTACTTCAATTTTTACCTCTACAGCATTGCAGGATGGGGTGCTTATACTTTCTTAATAAATATGAGCAAATGCAGATGCCCAAGATCAGGAAAAGACAAGTGTGATTCTTTATTTGGTAACACTAGAAATTTTTTTTGACAATACAAATGCATTCTTGATTTTTAAGAGACCTTGGAAAAAGAAGGTTATCATTAACATGACCCTTTTTGGTGACTATTGGGTAATCTTTATTTCTTACCTAGGTATGTGACCATTTTCTAGAATTTGGCAAGATGGTGTTAACTATTGGAAATTTTATTCTCATATCAATCCATAAGGAATTATATTTAAGGGTGCTAGCTCAATGGTAGAGCACCTGCCTTATAGGAAAGAGGTTGGTGGTTCGATTCCACCATGCCCTATTTATATTCTCAAACCACTAAAAAGAGATAAATGACTAAAAAAATGACCAAAATTTTCATATAAACGACTACCAATACAACATGAGAGATAAGTGACCAAAAAATGACCAAAATATGCATATAAATGACCACTTTTGATTTGGTGATCGCTGCTGGTAGCAAATTAGCAGTCATTTATCATGTGACAAAAAATGTGGTCATTAATTGTGACAATTAATGACCAAATATATTACCAAATTAATGACCAAATATACGACCAAATATATGACCACAAGGTAAGCTATAAATGACCAAGCTAAATATGACCAAATTTTTGGTCGTGTGATATATGACCGCTAATTTGCTACCAGTGGTCACCAACTCAAAAGTGGTAATTTATATGTGGATTTTGCTCACTTATCTCTCATTTTGTACTAGTGCTCATCCACCCAATCCCCCACTCCTCACCCTCCTATCCTTATCCCTAAATTTATTTCTCTTTCCCCACACCTATAACTATCCATACTCCCCTTTTGATCTATCTCTCTAAACCCCTATTAATCCCCAATCTCTCTCTCTCTCTCTCTCTCTCTCTATCTCTCTCTCAAAATCATTAACCCATAATCTCTTTATAAAACCCTAACTTCCAATCTCTCTCTCTCTAGACCCCTAACCTCCAATATATCTCTCCCTCTGTCTCTTTTTAAACCCCTAACCTTTGATATCTCTCTCTTTCTTTATGCCCCTAACCTCCAATATATATCTCTCTCTCTAAAATCCTAACCCCGAATCTCTCTCTCTCTCTAAACCACCAACCAAAAATCTCTCTCCATACCCCTCTCTCTAAAACCCTAACTCGCAATCTCTCCATCTCTCTCTAAACCCCTAATCCCCAATATCTATCTTTATGTCTCTCTCTATGTCTCTAAACCCCTAACCTCCAATCTCTCTTTCTCCATTTAAATCCCTAACCCCCAATCTCCCTCTCTCTCTCCCTAACCCCCAATCTCTTTGTCTCTCTCTCTCTCTAAACCGCTAGGAAACAATATCTCTCTCTCTAAACCCCTAACCCCCAATCTCTCTCTCTCTCTAAAACGCTAGCCACTAATCTCTCTCTCTCTAAACCATAAGCCCCATTCTCTCTCTCTCAAAACACATAGCCTCCAATTTTTCTCTCCCTCTAAAATCCTAACCACCACTCTCTCTCTCTCTCTCTAAACCCTTAAACCTCGATCTTTCTATCTATCTTAAAACCCCTAACCCCATTCTATCTATATCTCTCTAAACCCCTAACCCCCAATCTCGTTGTCTCTCTCCAAACACCTAATCCCTAATCTCTCCCTCTCCCTCTATCTGAACCCCTAACCCCTAATCTCTCTCTCTCTCTCTCTGAACACCTAAACCCTAATCTCTCTCTCTCTCTCTCTCTCTCTCTCTCTCAAACCCCCACTCTTCACCCTCCTACCCCTATCCCCCACTCTATCTCTCTCTCTCTCTCCCACACCACTATCTAGCTCCCCATCCCTCTCTCTCTCTACAAATATACCTCTCCCCTATACCCACCACTACCCTTAACCACCCACTCCAACTCCTACCCCTAACCATAACCCCTTGATCATGCTCTCTCTCTCTCTCTAAACAACTAAACCCCAATCTAAACCCCTAAATTGCAATATCTCTCTCTAAAGCTTTAAACGCTCAATATATTTATTTCTCTCTCTAAACCCCTAAACCCCCACATTCCTCTTTCTATCTCTTTCTTTCTCTCTAAATGCATAACCCCCCCTCTCTCTGTTTCTAAATCCCTAACCACCTATCTCTCTCTCTGTCTCTCTCTCTCTCTCTCTCTCTAAACCCCTAACCACCAATATCTTTCTTTCAATCTCTCTCTCTCTCTCTCAAAACCTTTAACCCTAAATACCTCTATCTCTCTCTAAACCCCTAACCCCCAATCTCTATCATTCTATATCTCTCTCCCTAAACCCTAACTTCCAATATCTCTCTCTCTAAATATCTAAGTCCCAATCTCTCTCTCTCTCTTTATCCCTAACCCCCAATCTCTCTCTCTCTCTCTCTAGCACCACCTTTCCCTAACCCCCGCTTCCTCTCTCTCTCATCATTTCCCTAACCCACTTTCCTCTATCTCTACTCCTTTACCTAAACCTTCCTATATCTCTCTCCAAACCCACCTTTCCCTAACACCCCCCTTCCTTTTTCTAAACAAACCTCCCATCTCTCTCATCCCTCTTTCTAACCCCACTCCATCCCTCTCTCTATCTATAAACCCATTATACTTAATCTCTCCCTCCCTCTCTCTAAGCTCCTAACCCCTAATCTCTCTCTCTCTCTCTCTCTTCCCCCAAACCCCAACCCTTGGGACTCTACCCCTACCCCCCTACTCTATATATTTATCTCTCAACCACCATTATCCACCTCCCCATCACTCCCTCTGTCTCTCTCTATATATACCTCTCCCCCATACCCTTAACCACCCACTCCAACTCCAAGCACTAACAACCAGCTCTTGATCGTACTCTCTTCCTCTCTACCTAATGCCCTTCATCTCCCTCTCTTGCTAATTTTCCTCTCTATATATATATATTTCTCTCTCTCTCTCTCTCTCTCTCTCTCTCTCATTCTGGCCCTACCTTTCCCTAACCCACCATTCCTCTCTCTGTCCTCCTTTCCCCAACCCACCTCTCTCTCTCTCTCTGTCTAGATCCACCTTTCACTAACCTCCATCCCTCTTTGTAAGCCAAACCCTTCTCTCTCTCCCCCTTTCTCTAAAACCCCTCCCTCTCCCCCTACTCTCTCTCTCTCTCTAAACCCTTGACCCCTAATATCTCTCTCTCTTTCTCACATAAACGACTAGCCATGTATACTCCTCTTTTGATCTCTCTCTATCTAAATATTTATTAACCCCCAATATTTGTCTATCTCACTCTCTCTAAGTCTCTAGCCTCCAATCCTTCTCTCTTTCTCTAAAACCCTAACCTCCAATCTCTCTCTCTAAAACGCTAACATCCATCTCTCTCTCTCTCTCTCTCTCTCTCTAAAATCCTAACCTCCAATATATATCTCCCTCTATCTCTCTCTAAACCCTAACCTCAATTATCCCTTTCTCTCTCTAAATCCCTAACCCCCAATCTCGCTCCCTCTCTCTAATCCCCTAGCCCCCAATCTCTCTCTCTAAACCACTAATCCCTCTCTCTCTCAACCCCTAACCACCAATATTTCTCTTTATATATCTCTCTCTAAGCCTCTAAACCCCAACTCTCCATGTCTCTCTAAATCCCTAATATTTAATATCTCTCTTTCTATCTCTCTCTCTATAAATCTCTAACCTCCAATCTCTATCTCTCCCTCTAAATCCCTATTCCTCGATCTCTTTCTCTCTCTCTTTATCTCTCCAAATCCCTAACCCCTAATCTCTCTCACTCTCTCTCTCTAAACCACTAACAACCAATCTCTATCTCTCTCTAAACCCCAAACCACCAATCTCTCTCTCTCTCTCTCTCTCTTTAAATTCCTAACCACCAATATCTCTCTCTCTCTAAACCCTAAACCCTAATCTCTTTCTCTAGACCCTAAACACCAATCTCTCTCTCACTCTCTCTAATTCCCTAACTTCCAAACTCTCTCTCTCTCTCTCTAAATTCCTAACCACCAATCTATCCTTTTATCTATCTCCCTAAACCCATAACACGTAGTCTCCCTATCTCTCTCTAAACCCCTAAAATTAATCTCTTTCTCTATAAACCCCTAATCACTGATCTCTCTTTTCCTATGCACACAATGCCCCCCTTCCCTTGTCTCTCTACCTCTTCTCCTGTCTCTCGCTCTGTCCAGCCCCACCTTTCCTTGATCGTTATCCTCTCTCTCTCCTCCTGTACCTAAATCCCTCTCTCCCTCCTCCTCTACCTAAAGGCCCTCCCCCCCTCTCTCTCTCTCCAGCCCCACCTTTCCCTAACACCCCATCACTCTTTTTAAACCAATCCCCCTTCTTTAGATCCTCCTTTATGTAATCCACCCTCCCTATTTATATCCCTAACCCCCCTCTCTCTCTCTCAACCTGCCACATTCCCCTATAACATAAATCCTAACCCCCCTAAAAACCATATCCCCACTCGATCTCTCTATCTCCCCTACAACTAAGCATATCCCCATCCCTATCTCTCTCTATATTCCTCTCCCACTACTCTCCCAAATCTCTCTCTCTCTCTAAACCCATAACACCTACTCTCTCTCTCTCTCTCTCTATATATATATATATATATATATATATATATTGCCCCCAAATCCCCACTCCTCATCCTCGTACCCCTCCCCTAACTTTATTTCTCTTTCTCGGCCAACACCACTAACCATCCATACTCCCCTTCTGATCTCTCTCTCTCTTTATTTGAACCCATATTAACCCCCAATCTCTCTCTCTCTCTCTTAAAACACTTAACCCCCAATATCTCTCTAAAACCCTAGCCTCCAATATTTCTCTCTCTCTACATCAATAAGCTCCAATATATCTCTCCCTCTAAATCTCTTTAAACCCCTAACCTATGATCTCTCTCTCTCTCTATCTCTATCTCTCTCTAAACTACTAATCACCAATCTATATCTTCCTCTGTTCCCAACATCCCCCCTCATCCTCTCTCTCTTTCTCTCTCTCTCTCTCTCTCTCTCTCTCTCTCTCTCTCTCTCTTACACCCACCTTTCACTAAATCCCCCTTCCCCTCTCTCTCCTCATTTCCCTAAAAATCCCTCCTTTTTCTCTATCCCCACCTTTCCCTAACCCACCCTTCCTCTCTCTAAACCACTATTCCCTCTCTCTCTCTCCACCTTTTCCTAATCCCCCCCTCCCTCTTTATAACCCTAGTCCATCTCTCTCTCTCTCTCAAACCCCATCTCTCCCTCTACCATAAAGTATAACCCCCCATCTATCTATTTAACCTCTTTATTACCCTAAACCCTAAACCCATACTCTATCTATTTCTCTAAGCCTCGATCTCTCTCTCTTTATCTCGCGAATCCCTAACACAAATCTCCCTAACAATATTCCCACATCAATAATCAACGACTATACCACTGTGTTCTCTCTATATCTCTCACTCTAAACACCTAACCCCTAATCTCTTTCTCTCTCGCTAAATCCCTAACCTCCAATCTCTCTCTCTCTCTCTCTAAATCCCTGACCTCTGATCTCTCTCTCTTTAAACCCCTAACCCCTAATCTCTCACTCTCTCTCTCAACTCCTAACCATCAATGTCTCTCTTTCTCTCTCTCTCTCTGAACCCCTAACCTCCAATCTATCCATGTCCCTCTAAGCCCCTAATCCCAAATATCTCTATTTATATATATCTCTTTCTCTCTAAAACCCTAACATCCAATCCCTCTCTCTCTCTCTCTAATCCCCTAACACCCAATATCTCTCTCTCTCTCTCTCTCTCCAAACCCTTAACCCCAAAATCTCTCTTTCTAAACCCGTAACCCCCAATATATCTCCCTCTCTTTGTCTAAGCCCCTAATAGTCAATCTCTCTCTCTCCCTCTCTCCAAACCCCTAACCCCCAATCTCTCTCTCTCTCTAAATGCCTAACCCCCAATCTCACTCTCTCTCTAAACCCAAAACCCCCAACATCTCTCTCTTTCTATCCCAAAACCCCACACCTCATCCATCTACCCCTCCCCCTAACTCTATTTATCTTTTCCCCACACCACTAACCATCCATGCTCCCCTTTTGATCTGTCTCTCTCCTCAAACCCCTATTAACCTCCAGTCTTTGTCTATCTCTCTCTCTCTCTCTACATCCCTAATCTCCAATATATCTCTCTGTATATCTCTCTCTAAACCCCTAACTTTCAATATCTCTCTCTATAAACTGATAACCTCCAATATCTCTCTCTCTCTCGCTAAATGGCTAACCTCAAATCTCTCTCCCCCTCTCTCTCTATAAACCCCTAACCACTAATCTCTCTCTCTAAACCTGTAACCCCAATCCCTTCGTCTCTCTCTAAACCCCTAATCCAAAAAATCTCTCTTTCTCTCTCTCTCTAAACCCCTAATGTCCAATCTCTCTCTCTCAAATTCCCTAACCCCCAACCTCTCTCTCTCTCTCTCTATCTCTCTAAACCCTTAAGAACAAATCTCTCTCTCTCTCTAAATCATAAAACCCAATGTATATCTCTCTCTCTAACCCCCTAACCTCCAATCTATCTATCTCTAAATGCCTAACCACCAATATCTCTCCTTCTCTCTTACTCTCTCTCTCCAAACCCCTAACCCAGAATCTCCTTATATCCCTCTAAATCCTTAATCCCTCATCTCTCTCTCTCTCTCTCTGTTATAGGTCAAATATGCACTTCTCCATCCATGATCACATCGCTCTATCGATCACACAAAAGGACAACATGGATTGAAGAGCTAGATTGCCCTAGATGATGTATGGATTGAACCTACTCTCTTCAGCTAATATTTCCCCTGATTTTCCTGATCTTTTGACATGTGTGCTACTATGTGGGCAATAAACTAGCACACACCTTGAAAAAGATGTAGGAGCTTGTTGTAAAACACTAAAGTTGCATCATGTGCACTACTATGCCTTGAGAAAATTGTGCACATATTAAGATGAAATAAAAAATATATTAAATTGACGAATTGGGATTAGTTGAAGTTGGTTCTGCAACTTCCCCAATCTCCCAATCCAACCACCTCTCTATTACAACTACGTACCTTTTCCCATAAATACAAGGAGGATCCATGAGAGATTGAGGAAAAAAGAATGCATTAAGGGTTGTTACGCTGGAGGAAAGTCCCAAGTCATTGTGAAGAGCAGGAGCCCAGGACTTGGTTGTAGAAACATCTCGACACGTCAGGTATATTGTACTGATTCATGTTTCTTTGATAATAAAAAAGTCGAAATACCCTTCCTGTCCCAAATCAGACGTCTATTAGATTGTATGTCTATTTGGTGTGATATCTGATAATATTTGATGTTAAATTACTTTTTGATTTCATCATATTCATATATAGTCAAGATACGGTGAGGAAGGTCTCTTTTGTATTGCAGGTTCGTCAAGCGGGAGATCAAGTGAAAGCTAGGACTAGCCGTCGAGTAAAGGTATGTCTTTTGATATCCCAATCTCTTTTCTTCGTAAGAACTAGTTGCAATATAATAAATGTATTTACCTGTCAACCTTGCCCAGTTGGTAGTGTCCATCTCCTCACTATAAGGTTAAAATCCTGAACAACACTCTCTCTAAACCCATAACCCCTAATCTTTCTCTCTATCTCTCTCTAAACCCATAATCACCAATCTCTCTCTTTCTATGCACCCAATGTCCCCCCTTTCCCTCTCTTCCCCTAGCCCCCCATCCTCTCTATCTCTCTCTCTCTAGACCCACCTTTCCCTAAACCCCTCTTCCTCTCTCTAAACCAACCCACTCTCTCTCTCCTACTTTCCCTAAATCCCCCTCCCTCTTTATAACCTCACCCCCTCTGTCTCTCTCAACCCCCCATATTCCTCGATACCATAAAGAGAAACCCCCCCCATCTCTCTACATACCCTCTTTATTACCCTAAAACCTAACACTCTGCTCTCTCTATTTCTCTAAGCCTCCCTCCCTCTCTCTCTCTCTCTCTCTCTCTCTCTCTCTCTCTTCCCCCCTAATGCCTAATCATACTCCCCCTAACTATATACCTACATGGATAACCATCCACGCAATCTCGTTCTCTCTCTCTCTCTCTCTCTCTCTCTCTCTCTCTCTCTCTCTTCCCCCCCCCCTAAACCGCCATTCCTGGCCCTCCTACCCCTCCCTCTGCTCTATCTATGTTTTCCCAACACTGCTAACCATCCATACTACCCTAGTGATCTCTATATCCCTCTCTAAACCCCAATTAACCCCCAATATTTGTCTCTCTTCCTCTAAACCTCTAAAACCCATTCCCTCTCTAAACTCCTAACCTCTAATCTATCTCTCTAAACCCTTAAAAACCAATCTCTCTCTTTCTTTCTCTCTCTCTAAAACCCTAACCCTCAATATATTTATCTCTCTCTAAACTGCTAACCCGTAATCTATCTATTTCTATCTCTCGCTCTCTCTCTCAACCCCCGACCTCCAATCTCTCTATCTCCCCTACCACTAACCATATCCCTATACCTCTCTCTCTCTATCCCTTCCCCCCTACTCCCTCAAAATCTCTCTCTCACTCTCTTTATAAACCCCTAATCTCTCTATTTTTCTCTCTAAACCCCTAACCCCTAATATCTCCCGCTCTCTCTATCTGCTACTCCAAACCCCCACTATTCACCCTCCTACCCATACCCCCCTAAATATCTCTCTCTCTCTCAGTCTCCTCCATCACTAAACACCTCTCAATCCCCCAAATTCCTTCTCTATCTAAAACCCTAAATCCCAATATCTCTCTCTCTCTCTCTCTAAACCCTTAAACCTTCAATACATTTCTCCCTCTCTCCCTAAACCTCTAACCCCTAATATATCTCTTTATCTATCCCATCCACCAAACCCCCACTCTTCACCATCCTACCCCTAACCCGCCACTCTATCTCTCTTTCTCTCCCACCACTAACCGCCACCCCATCCCTCTCTCTCTCTCTCTCTCTCTCTCTTTAATCCCTTAAACCCTCAATACATTTCCCTCCCTCTAAACCCCTATCCCCCGATCGTTCTCTTTCTATCTTTCTCTCTCTAATCCCCTAACCCCAATATCTCTTTCTCTCTCTCTAAATCCATAACCCCCAACCTATCTCTCTCTCTCTCTCTAAATCCTTAACTCCCAATCTCTCCCTCTCTCTCTAAATCCCTAATCCCCAATCTATCCCTTTATCTCTTTTAACCCCTAGCCACTAATCTTTTTATCCCTGTGTAAACCCAAAATATTTCTATTTCTATCTCTCTCTCTCTCTAAATCCCTATCCCTTGATCTCTCTCTCTCTCTCTATCTCTCAAAACACCTAGCCCCCAATCTCTCTCTCTAAACCCATAACCCCCGATCTCTCTCTCTCTCTCTAAAACCCTAACCACCATTATCTCTCTCTCTTTAAACCCCTAACCACCAATCTCTCTCTCTCTCTAAACCCTGAACCCCAATCTCTCTCTCTCTAAACCCTAAACACCAATCTCTCTCTCTCTAAACCCCTAACCTACAAAATATATATCTCTCTCTAGATTCCTAAAGACCAATCTATCTCTTTATCTGTTCTCTAAACCCATAAACCCAAATCTCTCTATCTCTCTCTGAACCCCTAACCCCAATCTCTTTCTCTCACTAGTACAAAATGAGAGATACGTGACTAGGCGACTAAAAAAGTTAGTCACCATAGTTTTTTCAAGGGATAAATGACTAAAATTGAGCAATTTTAAAGAATCCAACAAAAAATGACTAAGGAAAAGGAGAGTAACAATATACCTGAGCCCCCCAACCACAACATAAGGCCCATAACTACAAAATTAAGGCCAAAAAACCTAGAATAAAGTAAAGAACAAACAACTTTAAATACTTTGACATATGCCAAAGTATCTGAAAGTACATATATGCAGGATAGACTAATAAGCTTGGACATAGCCCTTTGATATCAAATGGTGGTCCTAGCATTCTTCATTTGTCTTTTCTTAGTGCTATGCTGTTGTGCAGGTATGTTCCAGCATATTCAACTTGTCTTACCTATGACTTTGATTCTTGGAAGGTTATTCCTATTCAGCCTAATGATACAATGGGTAAAGTTGATCCAGTTTGGACTCAAATCTTTTGGAAAACTATGGGGTTAGAGTTTACCTGCAACAAAACCCCTTCTTTGATGAACTTATTTTTTTTTCAGGGTTGGTAGTAACTCTGGGATCTTGTCATCTCATTTCATTTCCATTTATCTAGTGGCTAAGAGTACTTAGAGCTAATGCCCATTCTTCTTGATGTGAAATGGAATTAGTAGTATATTTCTTTTTACTATTATATATACATTTTGGGTAATGAGTTGCTCCATTGGAGACTAAAGAAAATTACAAGGGATCCTATTTAGTTGATTCAAAAATTTCTATCTAATTTTAAAAAAAAAAAATTGAGAGGTTACTTTTTTCCCAGGATTTTTGCATTTTTGCATCATTCAAGCATACAAAATAATGATTACCAAGTTACTATAGATCCATAATGGCTTACCTTGTACTAGTCCTTCAAGTCTTTCAACTGCTTTTATTAAGTGCAAAAATATATTTGCACTTAATAAATGCAGTTGAAAGACTTGAAGGACTAGTACAAGGTAAGCCATTATGGATCTATAGTAACTTGGTAATCATTATTTTGTATGTTTGAATGATGCAAAATTTGTTTGAATATCATAATTGTAAAACAATAACAACTTCTTAAAGGGTGCTAGCTCAATGGTAGAGCACCTGCCTAATTATAGGTAGGAGATTGGTGGTTCGATTCCTCCGTACCTTATCATAAATTAGTGACTAAGAAAATGACTAAATTCACATATATACAACTATTAGTAGCTAATTTCCAGTATCTTATAGCACAACTAACGTTTAGTCGTATTTAGCTTAGTCATTAATATGTTATCATCTAGTAGTTTATTTAGTCATATATTTGGTCATTAATTGTGGCAATCAATGACTAAATCAGTGAGTAAATCAGTGAGTATCGATGACTAAATCAATGACTTAATCAGTGACTATCAATGACTAAATCAAAGACTAAATCAATGACTAATAAGTCAACCAATTAATGACTAGTGAAATACGACTAGAGATAAGATAGTGGAAATCGGATACTATTAGTCACCGACTTAAAAATAGTCGTTTATAGTCGAATTTTAGTCATTTTTTTAGTCATTAATTTCTCATTTTGTACTAGTGTCTCTAAACCCCTAATCACCGATCTCTCTCTTCCTTTGCACCCAATTCCCCCCCCTTCACTCTCTCGCTAACCCTTCTCCTCTCTCTCTCTCTCTCTAGCCCCACCTTTCCCTAACCCCCCATCCTCTCTTTCTCTCTCTCTCTCCTCATGTACCTATTTCCCTCTCTCTCTCTCTCTAGCCCCACCTTTTCCTAACACCCCATTACTTTGTTTAACCCAATCCGCCTTCTCTCTATCCTCCTTTCTGTAATACACCCTCCCTATTTATATCCCTAACCCCTCTCTCTCTCTCTCAATCCCCCATCTTCCCCTATACCATAAATCCTAAATCCCCCTCAAAACCATATCCCCACTCTATCTCTATATCTCGCCTACAGCTAACCATATCGCCATCGCTCTCCCACTTACTCTCCCAAATCTCTCTCTCTCTCTGTATATATATATATATATATATATATCTTCCCCCAAAACCCCCATTCCTCATCCTCCTACCCCTCTCCCTGACTCTATTTCTCTTTCTTGACCCACACCAATAACCATCCATAATCACCTTCTGACCTCTCTCCCTCTCTATCTTTGAACCCCTATTAACCGCCAATATCTGTTTTTCTATCTCTCTCTCTCTCTCTCAAAACACTTAACCCCCAATATCTCTCTCTAAAACTCTAACATACAATATATATATATATATATATATATATCTACATCCCTAACCTCCAATATCTCTCTCCCTCTATCTCTCTTTAAACCCCTAACCTTTGATCTCTTTCTCTATCTCTCTCTAGACTGCTAATCACCAATCCATCTCTTCCTCTGTGACCAACGTCCCTCCTTTCCCTATCTAGTTATCCCTCTGTTTGATGGACAATCTACCAAGAGTGGACTCGAGGCCTGATCTCCCTAACTCAAGGTGAGTCTAGAACAAATAAAGACAGAACATAAATAACTCTCCTAGATCTAATTATAAACCAAGGAACTAGATGCTCTTACCCTTTGAATCACTGATCCTTTCTCCTTGAATGTTCCTCCAAAGCTTGATAGTATTTAGATCCGAGCTGAGAAACCTGTCAAGACAATACAACAACAAAAGCAGTAAAATAACATCTACACAATAATAGATCTAAGTAAGCAGTTAAGTAGTCAAACTACACAATATATCATTAACATAATGAGATTGGTGGAAAGCACTTATATTACTGTATTAAAAGGGAAATACATAGGATGAAGAGATTACAACCACTGACTTAATGTAGCAATCCTTCACCAATCAAGCCAATTCCAAATCCTCCAAAGGGATAATGGATCTCTCAAGGATGAGTAGAGATCTCTCCTAAGCTAATTTCACCAGCAATTGGATACTATAGACTTCCTCCCTTTAGGATGGGAATGAGCTTCACTTATATAGGACTAAGTGGATAGGACAGGTTGAGATATGGTAGGAGAGAGATAGGGGATCCTTCCAAGAGGTTAGGAACCGAATGCCAGCTTCCCAAAAGGCCAGGGATAGGGATACACATCAGCTAGCTTCGAGAATGAGCTCAAAGAAGCTATTTTATTCCATTAACTGACATTGTCGCAGTCTTTAAGAGGATAACATGCGACGTCCCAGGTTGCATGAGGAAAAATTGCGACGACCTCTCAAAACCTAGTATAAATGGGTTCGCAACTCTTCCAAGTTAATGACTTAGTCAAATAATATTCAAGCATGTTTACACTGATCAGCATGATGGCAAGATTTAGGTGTAACAGAATTCTCCCCAAAGCATGAAGTTGTTTGGAACTGGACAAGTGAAATGCTTTGACAGAAGGAATGGTAATGGCTCGTTGGATGAAGGACACTGCTGCAATACAACTGACACTGAGTACATAGTCTCATATGATGTACAACATGGTTTTCGACCAATACATTGCAGATCCATCGTAGTAACGTCTGACTGAACACAATCATGGATACTAGATACAAGTGTAGATCCATGATGAGATCATAACACAGCCACGACCAATACAAAAGTGGATCTGTGTAATATGACTCAAAATAATCTCCATCACAACCTGGGTAAAACATGACTCCCTAGGGTCTTCAAGCTAAACTTGCAATGATACGAATCTATCCATGTGATTAACAAATGTATTGATGTCAAACATGGTAGAAACCACTTGATTACTGGTCATTAATGTATACCGTTAACAAGCGTGAGGGAAATCACCATTAATGTCAATGATTCCCAAGGTATCACAGTACGTATCATCAACCGTGAATAAATGAGTTGAAGTTGAAAGAAAGATGAAATGTTTCAATCAAGAGTCAATGATGCAAACTCATGTAGAAAGCAAGGTAACCTACCATTGAGGCATGTAGGCCCAAGGTACGCGATTGGTTTCTAGATTCAATCCTCGAATGATGTGTTGAAGTCGAGAAGGATGAATCCGTTGAAGGAGGGCCATGATGAATCCCCCATCATCAACATGAAACATGACAATATATGTTTGGAGTAGATCAGATGGCACAATAACATACAAGACTGACTCAGAGTAAACCGACATGGTGGAAGGTGTACTGACTACAGATAATGAATGGTTAAAGTATTCTTGAACATGGGCACAACATGACTTGGCAGTATTTACATGACAAGTACGACACCAAATCCTAAGGAAACCAATGGTGGAATTATTTTTTGGATGACCCAAAGGAGTAACAAGACTCAGGAAGTAGGTAAAACTCGAGGATAAATAGATGATCCAAGTGTAGTATGCAAATGAAAATGAGTGCCATGTTCAAGAATGACTAGGTACTGCCACAAATAAAGGGGTGTAACATAATAGCTTTCCTTTTTCCCCATCATGAATGATGAGTTCCTCATGTGTTTTTTACGAGCTTGATGAGGGTAACCAGATGTTCGGTATAGCTCATCTCATAGATGAGTCCAAATATTTTTTGAACCTGGGAGAGGAGGGGTTTGTCCCATGATGGACCATTCAATGTTAGAGTTTAACGAGTCCATAGAAGGTAAACTCGGTCATCATTTCATGTTTAGAGAGTATGAAAAGAACTAAAGAAGACTCCAGAGGTCCTTTTTCGTAATGTTAGCCTCATCGCCCGAAAAATGGTAAAACAACGTAGGAGAGGACTCTTCTAGTCATGATTGGATGGAGTATACCTTTTTCGTAACTAGTGCCCCCTAGTCCGAAAAAGGGGTAAACTATCACCAGGGAGATGACCATTCAAATACTTTCACAAGCGTGAACGTGACAAGTTTTCTTGGCGATATTTTTGTATTTCGAGAGCTTGAAAAGAGCTTAAAGATAGGCTCCGGGGGGGTTCCTTTTCCATAGGAGTTTAATGAGCTCAGAGAAGTGATAAAGCATAACTCGGTGACTTATTCTCATGGTTTTAAGAGCACGAGAAAGAACAAAGACTAAGCTCATTATCATTAAACAATCAAAATCTAACGGATGAAAAATAACAACAAAACATTCAAGGGGTTGTTCATACCTGAGATGATCACAACAATGTGAAAACGGCACAAATAAAACACTTAATGTCTCCTGCATGCTTGAAAACTAGGTCAAACAGTCAACTAGGTGTTCAAATGCAGTAAAATGATCCAAAATATAGCAAATAACCCAAAGATAATCTAATATTTGAAAAAGAATATTCTCTTTTTGTTCATAAAATAGAAAAAATGACCAAATATAGTTACCATTGTTCATTTGCCAAATTGGGGAGAAGAGAGTGCCATTTGGAGCAGAATTTCACTTACCGACTGTCGAAGCTACGAGCAACCATTCCATGAACTGTTCGGAGCAGGTAACCCTAAATCTCATCCAACATATTTCCAGTGATTTACAATATCAATTTTAGTTCATTTTTAGGGTTTTTGAGTTGATTTGCAGGGAGCTTGTGCACCTTTGGGTCGTCGCAAATCCCACAAAGGTGGGTTGCGACAATGTCGCCCTGTCTGCAAGGACGAGGTGCGATAGTGGAAATGCCCATGTTCAATTCAAAACCCAAGCCAAAATAAAATGTTTGGATGGTTGGAGTGAGTTCTAATGATGTTTAAATGACTATATTGATAGGTTTGTGGCCGCCAACATGGTTCTAGAGTGGCGCGATCGAGAACATGAGGTAGATGATGTGCAAGAAGTGAATGACCCACTATATGTGGAGGAACTGTGGAACTATGGGATGCTAAAGTTCTTCAATGTCTAGGGCATGAGGGCCCAAGTCCTACTGTTGGACTATATGGTCCATTGTTGGGATGTGACACAACAATATTTCATGATCGGAGAGCACATACTGACCATAGATATCGAGGACATCTACTTCTTCACTGGATTGTCCTGGAGGGGGGACAATGTGGTTCTTACCGGATCACGGGGAAGTGATCAGATGGTGTACGACTTGATCCTCTAGCACTACACTCCGCATACCCATGTCCTCAAGATTCCCATCAAAGAGGTGCGAGATCATCCATTGCGAGCTATTCTTTTCACCATAGTGAGGATAATAGCGAGCCAAGCGGCCCATCTAGCTACCAGGTCCCAGATGCTGTATGCAGAGGACTGCATGTCTCCGAAGGTATTCAATTGGTGTGAGGGACTCCTCACCAACCTATGAGCTCAACTGACCAAGTGTCGGTGTGGAGAGCTCAAGCAGTTCAGGTATTGATTGATAGTGATCTCATTCTTATTGGAGCGGGTTCCCCTTCTACACCTGCAAGTGACTGTGGATGACAGGGATCCAAGGGATCCTCACATGGTCCGATGGATAGAGGTGATGGCCCTCCATGGTGGCGAGGGTCCTATCATCGGGTACAATAATGGATTCTTCACTTGGATGGAAGGCCATCTACTCATGGTAGAGGATTATCTGTATAGTGGTACAGATTACAGGGAAGACCCAGACCTAGTGCTACCTGAGGAGGTAGAGTGGGGAGACATTGGTAAGAACAATGACGCTTTTACTTTTTAACATTTTGTGTATTTATAAATTTTTTTGAACAGTGCTGATGAGTTAATAACATGTGTGGAGACGTGGGTCCCTCACAATTGGTGGGAGTCTCTCTTCTCGGGAGCAGAGGAGAGGGAGCACCAGTGGCACCAGCCATGCACGATGCCATCATGGAGATGGATGACGTCTATGAGAACCTTATGAGGTTGACATTGGACATCCCAGATGCAAGAGTACATGAGTTGTCGAGGTTGATGCAAAGGTATACAATCGGTGTGACTATGCGCTTTAGTATGCTGCTGCGCAAGGTGGTGAGGGAAGTCGACTGTTTCCATGTCCAGCAAATGAGGGCTGCTAGACTTAGAGGTGTACGGGCTAGATGCCAGGCCTAGTGATGTTATTATGTATGTACTGAGAGATATGTGAGCCTCATATTTTGTACTACTAAAAGATGTCAGGCTTCAGATTTCGTATAGACTTACTGAAAGGCAACGTGCTTCAGACTTTTTGTATCAACACTACATTATCTTGATTATATATATATACAAAAATTTTGGTGGCTTTATACATTATTTGTTTGAATGGATGAATGATGTGATCTTGTTTATGTGTTTGCTTATACAATGAGTTATTTACATGTTATGTCTGATTTTAATAGTTCATGAATATGCTTATCTGTGTGCAATGTACCAATCTAAAATGAAGTTGGCCATGGAGTTGGAAACTGTGTTCGCGTCTCGTGGAATGTGCAAGTATTGAATGGATTCGAAGGACCTTTCTAGAAGACGAACTCGTCTGTAGAGACTGTTAACACCCAAAAAGTGCTCATTAGCTCATTTCCCTATTCAGATGACCCATTTGTCCACTTTTCCTACCATTTTAGCCTCTAAAACCTTCAAAAGGTCACCAAAAAGACCAAAACCCATCTTTTTTCCCTCAAAATATTTATTTTCCTCAAAAAATACAAAAAACCTTAAAAAAGGGTCCAAAATTCCCAAAAATCAATTAAAAGGGAATAAAACTAAAAAATACATTCAAAAAAGGAAAAAGAGGGAAAAAGAGGAAAAAGAAACCTAAACCATTTTTACTGATACCATTGGTTTCCTTAAACCATAATGGTATTCTCCATCACCAAAAAGCTATAAAAAGGTGATAGAGGCTCCTCACTATTCATCCACATTCATCCTATCCTTAGGCTGCCAAATTCTTTCTTGAAAGCCCTTGCCTCCTTTTTGAGTTTGAAGATACCCATTAGCACCTTGGAGAAGAAAAGATCATTGGAACTTTGGAGCACGTCACCATTGTAGCTACTCAAGCTCAACCATCCTCACCCATTGAGGTAATAGAAAATATTCAAGTTTTTATTTCTTTCTATCATGGATCTATTTTGTTTACTGTTTTTAATCTAGAATTATTTGCTTGCATATGTTAAATCAAGATTTACTTTTTACATTTAGTTATTTTTATTGTTTAATCTAAAATGCTACTACAAGTTAGTAGGTGCACATTAGCACATGCTTGGGTGAAAACCCAAGCAATAGTTTTTGGAAACTACAATGTATTTCGAATCTTTGAATCTTTCTTTAGATCTATATTTCTTATTGTTTTTATTGTTATTTCACTTTAATATTGTAGATCTGGCCTGCTGCTAATCCCATAGCTTACTGCCCTAGCCATTGGCCCTTTCTGTAGCCCACACAATCCAAAAATTTTGACTTTCGGCTTTTGTTTTCGTCGACTTTTTCCGTCCCGAAAATCGTAGGTTTTTACACCCGCAGCTGTGATCCACATTGCGGGTTTTCCGCTGAAAGCCGTGATTTAAAAACTCTATTTTTTCCCTCGATATCGCGGGTTTTTTCCTATTAGCTACAATCCATATCGCGTGTTTTTGACCCACAGCCGCGATCCACATCGCAGGTTTTTGACCCACAGCCGCCATTCTATATCACGGCTTATAGCCCCCCATCCGCAATGCAGATCATGATTTTTTCCCAGATCGCTGTGATCCGCATCGCGGGATTTTCCACAGATAGCCGCGATTTAGTCCTGAACTCGACGATTTTTCGTTTGACTTTTCATCACCCATTTTGGCCCATTTTTTCCAGACATCTCCCCTGCAATTTTATAGCCCATTTTCTTACTTGTAGAATTTGAGATTCATTTCCCTTTTCTGTTATGTGCTTTACCACATCATTTTGAAAAAATTTCAGTTTATTGATTGAAAAAGTTTAAAAGCATTTTTCAGTTAAAAATTTCATATTTTGCAAGTTCAAATCATAATTTTAATTTGCTTGATATTTCACCCAAGCTAGGCATTTTATTTTTGGTACATAACCACACCCACACACAATCTATCACCATTAATCAAAGTGAGCGTTAAAATCTATTTAACTCAACCAACATTCTAACCCCACTTGGGGAATACCAAAAGAATATTGTAGTTGGGTAAGATTGAGGGGATAGGTATCCAAATAAAACCCCTCACTCACTTTCATTTTGAGACATAGTGGTTGACATTTAGGGTACCAAAATCCCCCAATACTTATTGGCATAGTTATACACCAACTTGTCGAAAAGGCCTCTCCCTTAGGAGGGTCGAAGTAGCAAGACTGGTTCTGGAGGCCTGAGTAGACTACCGCAATCCATTCAGTCACTAAAGGATACCTACTCATTGTTCTCGGTGTACTACCCATATGGGAGTACATCAACGATAGAATAGGAGCTAGTGATTCACCTTTCTGGACGTGTCATGAACGAGGTGTCTTAGTGGCCTTTCTTCTAGGATTGTCTACTCGGTGTCCTCTCAGTAGGGGGGTATCATTAGGCTTTGGGTCCACGTTTCATATTATCTAACTTGGATTTCATCAGCTTGAAGAGGACATGTCTTGTTGGAACCATAATACCTTTTTAGTTAGGTTCTTTTATGCTCTCCTAAATCCACTTGGTTTAGTGAGTCCACCATTTTCATTTTTAGGAGTCGTTTGCTTATTGGTATTTTGACCACATTTTTTTATTACTCCACTTACTATAGCATAGCTATTATAGCAGGTGTTTTGAGTTTGGTTGTTGACCTTAGTGCCATTGTTTTTGTGCTCCCCTCCTGCACACACGGTTGCATTAGGGTTTTTGAGCTTTCCACTCACCACCACTCGGTAGTTTTACTAGTCGATTGTCACCATTGAGTCCCCCAAATGTTCTTGGTGATTTTGGGGTGAACCCCAACTGTACGGTTCACTTGACACCACTCATCATAGACGAAGAGCATTGTCACTTGACTCCACATGTCATCGGTATAGAGCCCCATCATCTGATTATGACGCACCTCATTTCACATCTGACTCTGAGGAAGAATCCAAAAATCCCACATACACCACACCCACTAGCCCCATGGCTAGTACGAATTTTGACCCTTTCTTCACAGGGACTATTCGTGGAACATCAACCACTCCCACCACCACAATGGCCACCATGGTAGACACAACTGCAACAACTCCATTAGGTATGCCCAATATGGGACCCACACCTACCCTAGGTATTCCAAATATGGGACCCACAACTACCCTAGGCATGCCCACAATGGGACCTATACCTAACATCCCCACCGCTACTCAAATCCCAACAGCTATTGGACCCAATCCAAACCCATTTGCAACTCATGTTACACTTGGGGGCGTAAGACCCTCTCACACACCTTTGGGTGGAGGGCACATCCCTTTTACAGCTAATATTCCCTTTGGGAGCAGTGGCCCGATCAATAATGCTACCACTAGCACTTATGCCCCAATGACCATGTCACACCCCTCAGACAGTCTACCATTTATGGCTAGTCTTAACCTACCAGGCCTAGCAAGATTAACAAACGACCCCATTAGACATGATCCCACTTGGCCTCCCATGGCCGCTAAGCTCCCATCCGACATCCCTAATTTTGTAGGGAAGGCTGGTGAGGACCCACAAAACCATATTATGTCCTTTCATCTATGGTGTTCCTCTAACTCCATATTTGATGACTCTATTCGCCTACAATTGTTGCAAAGAACTTTCACTGGCTCGGCATCCAAATGGTATATAGAGAATCCCCATGGGACACACCCTACATCTACATCCCTCGCCTCAACTTTCCTACAGTTCTTTCAACTACCCATCCACTATGATGCAAGAGTGGAAATCCTATTGTCTTGTAGACAAAACATGGCCACCCATATCACAGATCATATCCATGAGTGGCATAAGTTCCGTAGTCTATGCAAGATCAAGCTTGACGACCATATTTTCCTGGATTGGTTCCTGAAATCTCTCCTTCCACTCATAGACAAGGATGTAGCTTATGAACGACCCCAGTCGAAAGAAGAAGCCATTTTAAAATCCTAGCAGTTTGACTTAATCTACGCCTAGTCTGGCTATTTATAAACCATCTTACCTGATGCCCCGCGCAGTGATCCATCCTGGAATGATGCACCAGGGTCATCCCATGCTGTCGATGACATCATTGACCAGGTTATGTCACAAAATAAACCCTTCGCCATGATGAGTACCAACAACGCCCCAAACCTTTCTAGGGATACATCTCATTCTGGAGCTACAAATTCGTATGCTCCAATGACACACACCCACCACACTCATGGACCCTCATGTCCACCATAGTGTTATGGGCATGCACCCTTAGCTTATGCACCACCTACATATTATAACCAGTAGGCCAATCATACCCCGGCTCACTCACAAGCCCAATCGGCTTATTAACCTCAACAGGTAGCACCTTCTTCCCCAACACTTCCAATAGCTCACCAACAAGCACCGAGTCCATCTTCGAACCCTCCTGCTTACTATCCACCACAGCTTGCTCTAGCACCTGCACAACCTCAAAACCCCCCTACCACCCAAGGGAAAGTATACACACAACAAAAAAAACCCCAAAACCAAAACAACCAACGTAATCAAGGAGGTCAACATAACCGCGAAAGAGGATGCAACAGTGGAAACAATCAACCCCAAAACCAAGGTGGTCAGCCACCTAATCCCCCGAATAATAATAACACTGCTCCTACCAACCAAAAACTTGATCGTCCACCGAAACAAGGAAAGAATCCTAACTTAACAACAAACCATCCCTGCTCCTTTTGTTTAGTATACAGCTACTACACACATAATTTCCCCCATTTTGAGAAAGCATGTCAACTTTGTACCAATGATGCCCAATGCCAGGAGCACACTGCATAGCCAGTGCCACCTTCTCAACCGCAACCCATGATATTGTAGAATCCTTTACCCAACCAAGGAGTAGTTAACACCCATCAAATGGATCCCTGACAAGGATCCACTGCACCACAACAGTAAATCACCTATGCTACAACTGATTACCAGCATACAAATTCAAGCACTCACCATCTACTAACGATGTCATCAAACGATATCAACCTCCAAACTCGCTGAAACCAATATGGCTCGGCCCCTGAAACCATGCCTACTGATCCATCCACAAGCGCCCTTCCAACTGATCAACCATTACGGATACCTAATATGCCCATGGAAGGGGGTCCCAAAGCCCCTCGCTTCCCCTTAAGACAGATCAACAATAATCCTAATGCTTGTGCAGCCTCAAATTATAATATTGTAGAAGACTTAGCACAGTCCCCTGCTACTATGTCTACCCTAGAAGTCCTAAAAAAATAGTCATGCACAGAGGAAATTATTGTTATCCGCCATTGGTTCCATAGACCCTAACGATCACGTATGATGGCATTCGACTTAGACCAAGCCGAACCACGTTTTCCTTTGTCATTAGCTTTTTAGGTGTCTGTATCCATTTGAAACCTTATCGTTTATTGATGCATCATCGATGAAGGTGCCTCCACCTGCGTAATGTCAACTTTTTTTTGGCAAAAACTCGGATCCCACACACCGCAACCATCCACTATCGCATTACGAGCTTATGATGGTCGTTCATCTCAACCGCAGGGCCTATTAGTTAACGTACCTGTGCAATTAGGTGGAAAAATAGTTCTCATAGACATATAGGTCATTAATGCCCAGCTTGATTACAACCTCCTATTAAGATGAAGTTACATGTATAAAATGAAAGCTATCGCTTCTTCTGTCTTCCACCTCATGATGTTTCCCCATGAAGGATGTGTAGTCAAAATTGATCAAATAACATACTACAATCCTAATTCCCCCGTTGCACCTGAAAACGTTATACCTATGATTGAACAACCCATTCAGAGTGCGCCCACATCATTTGTTTCCTCGGTCGGATCCGGGATATACTCAGATACTCCCATGACTTCCACGTTCCAATCTATCCCACCCCCTTTGCGGATAACTGAAATATCTTATTCGTGCACCCTTTCGCACAACACACAACCACCTACTCAACATCCACCATTACTGCCACAACCACCTGCAGTGCCTAGTCATATCGGAGCAACACCGATTCACACTATCCCATTCTTATTTCCCCCTTCAGGAGTCATCCGCACGCCAATAATGGCTACGCTCAATCTTCCAAGTTTAACGCTAGGACTACCTGTGTGGTACCTACCTTCCCCAACCCCTCCCCCAACACCAAATGTCGTTTTACAACTAGTGCAACCCACCAATACTTCTAAGCGTCCACCCCCTGGTGTAGCAAACATCCAAAAATGACCACCCCCAACAGGGGCCACTGCATCAACATCTAGGAATGCTCCCCCTCAACTCTACTACAATGGGGGTAGAGGCCCACAAACCTACACCACTCGACCCACAACCCGCACTGCCCTACCGACTCCCAAGTTGGCAAAGAATCCCCCAACAATCCATGTTCCCCCCAAGTGCTCTTTGTACGACGATATAGGCCACGCTACCCATCAATTTCCACAATTACCAACACTTCAAGAACACATGAAAATGTTGGATGATGACACTAACATCCCAGTTGTCAAACTAGAACTACGCCCTCAACCTCACGATAAATTGCTGCGTACCAACCACCCTTGTGCGATATGCGGCATTTATAGCCATTACTCACATCACTGCCCTGATCTCTGAGATTATAGAGCAGCTCTATACGAATTGAATAATGCCAACCTAGAGATATCCCCTCCCCTTATTGAGGAAATATATCCCCCTAAATCTTCCTCATCGAAAGAGATCAATACCATTTATATGATCTCATCAACTAGCACACCCCAGTCAGCCGATTTGACAACAAAATTCTTCCGCAATGATGAATAAATCCTTGAAGCACTTACTGCACCAGACTACCCCTTGGATGATATACACCATCGATCATACTTCATCCCTGAAGCATCTACCTCTTCCACGGTGAATCAATTCTCCATTGAGTCCAAAGATTTCCTTCCTACTAAAGTCGACTGGTTCCAATCCTAGCCCCTGATGCCTTTGAAGAAGGCAACATGGCCAACATTTCACCTGTTATTAAAATTGACATCTCTATTAAGCTTGGAATACCGGAACTTATTTCCTTGGACGCATCATGTATGGAGGATGAGGTACAAAATCACAAGAAACTCTTCCAAGAGTTTTGAGTTGTATTTGCATGGTCCAACACCAATATGTCGGGTCTTGATCCCGCTATTGTAGAATACCATATTGACAGTTGGCCCAATGTACCACCTGTCTTCCAAAATCAACGACCCATCCATCTATCCAATCTTCCTGCCGTCAAAGCGGAAATTGAGAAACTTTGAACAACGGGGTTCATTTACGCCATAGCCTACACCACCTGGGTTTCTAACCCAGTTCTAGTTAATAAGAAGCAAGGCACCATCCGTGTTTGTACTGACTTCCACGACCTAAACCTTGCTTTCCCAAAAGATAACTTTCCAACACCATTTATCGACCAACATATCGATGCATGTGAGGGGCATGAGATACTCTCTTTCATGGATGGTTTCTCTGGGTATAACCAAATTCACATCCGCAAGGAAGACTAGTACAAAACTGCCTTCACCACCCCATGGGGCACTTTTGCTTACCGGGTTATGCCCTTTGGTCTTAAAAACACTGGAGCCACTTTTTAGTGAGCAATGACATATTGTTTCCATGACTTGGTCCACATTATCCTTGTATACCTTGATGACCTTACGAATCGATTGAAAAAATGATCCGATCATCTTAATGACCTCCGAAAAGTATTCATATGTTGTCGCAAATACAAAATCCACTTGAACCCCCTCAAGTGTGTATTTTTCATTCTAGTAGGCTGGTTGTTATGTTTCATTATTTCACAGAAAAGTATCACAGTTGATCCACTAAAGGTCCAAGCCATCATAGACCTCCCATCACCTCATACGCTTTGGCAATTACAAAGCCTTCAGGGAAAATCAAATTTCCTTCGTAGTTTTGTACCTGATTATGCCACAACGGTCCATGGTTTCCTTCGTTTGCTTCATACCCACATTACTTTTGTGTTGGACGATCAAGCGCAAGGAGCCTTTGATGACCTAAAGAAATCTCTCACCAATGCCCCCTTGATCTCCCCTCGAGATTTCTCTAAAGATTTCATTCTTTACATTTCAGCATCCGACTATGCTGTTTCAGGAGTCCTCATTCAAGAAGACACTGCTCGTCAAGAGCATATCATTTATTATGTGAGCCAAACCTTATCTGGACCTCCGCTACGGTACCCATACGAAGAGAAACTAACCCTCACCATTATCTTTTTAGTAAAGAAGTTGCAACATTACATCCTTATCACCCATACTACAGTTGTCGCAAATTCCAACCCAATGGTCTATATCTTGAATAGTAGCCTTCTTCAAGGTCGTGTTGCTAAATGGGTGATTATCCTACAAGAATATGACCTGACTTTCAAAACCCCGAAGAGCACCAAAGCATTATCACTTGCTCAACTCATTACAAATCTACCATCCTCATCATTGTCACCAGCTATCAATACTGAGCTAACTGACGACCATTTATTCATCATCTCATCAGATGACCCTTGGTATGGTGACATCTTGTTTTACCTCTGTGCACAAAAGTTTCAACTCAATGTCGACCGTGACGAACGTCGTTGCATCCACCACCATGCTTCCCGTTATCTCCTCTTAGTCGATGTCCTCTATCGATGTGGTGTCGACACAACCCTATGAAGTTGCCTTTCTCAAGAAGAAGCATAACAAGTCCTTAATGACTGTCATAGCGGTGCCTGCACTGACCATTTCTCTGGAATGGTCACTACCCAAAAGGTGATCCGCGCAGGCTATTTTTGGCCCTCACTATTTAACGATTGCATCACAGTATTCAAACATTGCCAAAATTCCTAGCTCTTTGCCCCCAAGGCAAGAACCCCCCCGACCCCCTTCATCCAGTCGTCACCATTGGCCCCTTTTGCAAATGGGCCATCGACTTCATGGAGTGTAATCCTGCATCAGCTGGTGGCCATAAATACATCATTGTGGCCGTTGATTACTTTACCAAATGGGCAGAAGCCATGCCTACTTATAATTGCAAAGCCAACATTGCGGCCCGCTTCTTCTTCAACCATGTCATTACTCGTTTCGGAGTACCAAAGCAACTCATATTAGACCATGGTTCTCACTTTTTGAGGACTCTGTTTCGCAAGAATTGTCAACCCTCCTTAAGTTTGAACATCATTTCTCTTCTTCCTACTACCCCCAAGGGAACGGACAAGTTGAAGCTATTAACAAAATTTTGAAGACCATCCTCCATTGCACTGTCAACCGACATAAGTCTAATTCGAATCACATGCTCTTCCTCGCATTGTGGGATTATCAAACATCCACTAAAACCACCACCAGTTTCACCCCTTTCCATTTGGTTCACGGCGTAGAATATGTCCTCCCAATTGAGTGTCAGATCCTGACATTGCATATCGTGATCGAACTCCTCCCGGATACTTCAACAATTGAACAACGCTTACCTCCTTTAGAGCAAGTCGACGAAGATCATCGTGCAGCCCTACAAACAATTGAACCCGCAAAGAACTGATCCAAAGTCAATTATGATAAACATGTTCACCCAGCAGAATTTAGTGAAGGAGACCTTGTACTCGTTTACGATCAAGCCCATGACAAAAAGGGCAAAGGAAAATTTGAATCAATGTGGCAAGTCCCATACATCATACACACTTGCCTTGGACATGGGGCATACATTTTGACTGACTCAAAAGGCAACCCGATGCACAACCCTCATAACAGGTTGTACCTCAAACGCTTTTATCCATAAAAATCTTCTAGACACCACAGTCCATATTGTACAGTTTTAATTCATTTTTTCTGTAAACTTTCAAAAACTTACATTTTCATTTTTTCCTGCATGACCACAGATGGATCCTGTTCCACTATATTTGCTTCGCTGACAGTGCAAGTTGCTGGTGTCCAAATCTTGCCTCCGCAATTTGGGTGCTCTATTCCCCCTCACACGAGTTGATCCACCTCGACGGAGCATGTATAGGAGCCGCTACCAATAACCAGGCTAAGTACGATGATGTGACCAGTATCCTAACCGCTTCCCTCTAGATGGGCATAAGTCATCTTCACGTCTTCCTCGACTCCTAGCTCCTTGTATCCCAACTCAACAATTGTTACCAGGTACGCAATCCCTATCTCTTTAGAAAATATGTTAACACCCAAAAAGTGCTCACTAGCTCATTTCCTTATTCACATGACCCATTTGTCCACTTTTTCACCATTTGATCCTCTAAAGCCATCAAAAGGTCACCAAAATACCTTAATACACCCCTTTTTCCACTCAAAATGAATATTTTTTCCTCAAAAAGCATAAAAAACCCTAAAAAAGGGTCCAGAATTCCCAAAAATATTAAAAAGGGAATAAAAATATTCAAAATATTCAAAAAAGGAAAAAGGAGGGAAAAGGTACCTAAACCATGTTGGTCAATACCATTGGTTTCCTCAAAACCATAATGGTATTCCCCACCACCAAAAACTATAAAAAGGTGGTAGGGGCTCCTCACTTTGAATCCATCCATCATCCTATCCTCGTGCTGTCAAAATCTCTCATGAGTTTTTTACCATTGTAGCTATCTTGGAGAAGAGACCTTTGGAGCTTGGAGCTACTCACCTTGGAAGTTGCCACAAATCCTCACCATTTGAGGTATCTTAATACAAAATACTCATTCTTTTTATTTCTTGTTCTTGAATCATTTCCAGAAAATTTTATTTGTTATATGCACATGCTAGTTTAGTTTAGATTCAGATTTATAATTGTTTTTGCTTTCAATATTTGAAACTGCTATCACTTGTTGATAGATGACCATAGCACTCAAGCTTGGTTGCAAAACCAAGCCAATAGTTTTTGGCAACTCTGCTGGCTTCGAATTCGTAGATCTCAGTTTTTTGCTTTAGATCTTAGTTTTTGTTAGTTTTAATCATTTTAATTCATAGATCTGCCATCCTAGACAGCAGATCCATTGCACGCAGGATGGGTGCGCTTCTTCATATGGAAGTGTTGACATGGAGGACATATTTTTACGGCATCAATACAATCTTTGAAGATAGTAGGCCAATAATATCCTACGTGCAAAATCTTCTGGGCTGTAGCTATCCCAAAGAGGTGACCTCCACATGCCCCAGTGTGACAGTCATTTAGAACGCGTTCAGCCTCATCATGAGTTAGACAACGTCGAAGAATTGAATCGACGCCATGGCGGTAGAAAGTATCACTTATGATCAGATAATACTTCACATGGTGACGTATTCTACGACGGTCATCACGAGACAGTTGAGGATTGAAGCATTGGGTTTGGAGATACAATGGGATATCTCCATACCACGGATCAGTCGTATTGATGAGAAACAGTGACTCATCTGGAAAAGAATCATTGTGCTCAACTTATACATCAGGAAGGGGAAGGTAAAAAATAAGCTCAGCGAACACCAAATACTTTTTAGACTTGGCTTTCTCAAAAAGAAGGTTGAATTCTTGTAGTATCACAATCTAGCATGAGTACTTTCCCCCAAGGACCTGACGTGTTAGTGCATGGTACATGGGGTTCGAGTCTACAATGATAGTGGTGGTGCGGAGTAGAATATAGTGCCAGAACTTTTGGAAATCTATGACTACCATGAGAGCAAGCTTATCGACATGTGAATATCTAGTTTCAGCTCCAATGAGACCCTTACTTGCATAGTATATTACATGTTCCTGTGCATTATGATCCTCCTGTACCAAAACCATGGCGATAGTGGTAGCAGAAGTGGCGAGGTATAAGATGTAATCTCGGAAATAGTTAGGCGGTTGGATTACGAGGGCATGCATGATGGAATGTTTGATGTTGTCGAAGGATTTTTGAGCTGGGTCATCCCAAATGAATGGAACATCCTTCTTAAGTAGCTTCATATACCCCTTAGTCTTAGTCTTCTATGCGAAGTTACAAACAAAACGCCTTAACTAAGTTGCCTTCCCGTGGAGACTTTGAAGTTCCGTCACATCGGTAGGAGGTGGTAGGTTAACAATGGCCTCCACCTTTAAGAGATAGATGCGGATCCCATCCTTCGAGACAATAAACCCTAAGAGGCATCCAGACTCAACGCAAAAGATACACTTATGAGGATTCAGATGGATATTGTACCATCTGCATCTGAGGAAGATGGCCATCATATGATCCATGTGGAACTCACACTACTTTGAATGAGCAGGGAGATCATCCAAGTAAAGTTCCTCAAAATCCTTAATGCCATGGAAGGCATACGACATGGCCCATTGGAACGTGGCACTAGCATTTTTAAGGCCAAACGGGAGTTTGTGGTATGCAAATGTCCCCCAATGATAGATGAAAGTCGTCTTATGTTGGTTGGCTGGGTTGATCTCAATCTGGTTGTAACCAAAAAATCCATCCATGAATGAAAATATGATGCTTCCAGTACAATTGTCGATAATCTGGTCAATGAATGGGGTCGGGTAGTTGTCCTTTGGACAAGCCTTGTTAAGGTCCCGATAATCAACACAGACACGAATGGTACCCTGCTTTTTGTTCACAGGGATAATGTTTGAGACCCAATCCATCAACAGGACAGGATAGATAAAGCTAGCCTTTAAGAGCTTTTCAATCTCTGCCTTGATTGCTGCAGTCTTCCGAGGGTGTACCGGTCGCAACTTTTGACATATACGTTTGATGTCGGGATAGGTTTTTATTTTGTGAGAAATAATTGCGGGCTCTATCCCAGGCATCTCCTCATAGGACCAAGTGAATACGTCTCGAAAATGCTTGAATAAGGCCGTACCAATGGCTATTTCTTCAGAGGAACACTTCTGGCCTATGCGAATGTGTTCCACTACACCAGGTTTCACCGAAATGTCTACGGGGGTGGTAGGTTCAATGTTGGCCAGGTTGTCCTTAGAGTCTAAAAGACATGTCAGTATGGGAGAATGAGGGAACGGGTAGATATCTGGTGGAAAGATGGCACTAATGTTGTCCTCTATGTACTCCCAAGGCGGAAGGAAAGATGACCTATGGTGGAGGTCATCCCACGGACCATCATCATTCATGACTTCCATGATGGATTCATCTAAATGAAAAGTACAAAGTAAGAGATCAGGGAGAGATGATGCCCATTGTAGAGAATAGGGTAGGGAGGCCAAAGTTAAGTGGTCCTCTGGTGCTGATTGGATAGCCTCGTAAATACATTCAGCAGGTGAAAGAGGCATTGCATATCCAATCAGGTGTGTTGTGGCTTCGTCAGGTACAAGCCAAGTATCAGTGGAGGGAGATGAAATCTATGCAGAGATCATGTTCACCGAGGCAACATGATTAGGGGATTTTGAAGTGGGAAAAACTCGCATGAGAGATGAATCTTTCAAAAGGAAAACCCCTATACTCTCATTTTTACGTTTTTCCAATGGAAGGAACATGGTCACCAGGATGAGTAGTAGTGTCCGGTGTGCAGAAATCCAATTGGTTCATGGTAACAATTCATCCTTGATGGGGGAATTGTACTACGTGGAAGACTGAAGAGGCTACCACTTGCATGGCGTAAAACCAGTTGCAACCGAGCAAGAGATTATAATCTATCAGGGCAGAGATCACTTCCTCATTAATGGTCATGGTCTTTCTGCCTAACTCGACTGCAAGAGCTTGTAAGAGCCCATGAGGTTGAAAGCCACGTTCGTCGAATGCTTTCAATGTGGTATGAGAATGATTCAATTTGAGAGAGCTGATGGCTCTCCAACAGGAGATTGAGATGATAGAAGTAGAGGTGCCTTCTTCCAAAAGGGTACGATGGACAATTTTCCTAGCAATGTTTGCAGCTACTTGGAATGTGAGATGATGGGAAAGCCTTGAATTGAAGTAGTCAAGTCAGAACATGATGGTATTCAAAGAATCAGGGTCAACCGTACCAATTGTTGCAAGGAGAGTTTTTCATTAATTGGGACAATTCTGCAAAACTTCCAGCGTGGACATGGTGCAACAGGTTTGTGCCAGGTCTTCTATGATATTGTAATTTTGTGTTTCCCGAGCATTAGGATTGAAAACAACTTTTCTAATCGTGCTCTTGGGTGTTCGCAATATCGAATCTAAGGAGGACTTCTTAATGGTGAGAGAAGTTGACGGTACAGTGACATCAGTTATGGAGTTGGAAGATTTTTCAGTATTACTTCTTACATGTTCTTTCGAAGAGACCGGGTCGTATGACCATGAGCGAGTGTTCAAATTGATCGTTTCGTTATGTACCATGAGAACATGTGCAGTATTGGATGGTTACCCCTAGGCTGAGGGAGTTTGAACAATCATCTGCTGGTTTTGAGTGGGAAATGGGTCGTTGAGGACTGCGGGAGTGGGTTTACCCATAAGAAACGTTTGGACTTTGTCTCTATGGGGACACTCTTTGGAGAAGTGATCATCTCCACATAGTAAACAAGGATACTTTAGCTTCCACTTCTGTTTGGTGTCCTCAGGAGTGCTCTTTTGTTCCTACCGGGCAGAATATTTCTTAGGTTTTCCCTTTTTTTTCTTTTGATTACCAGACTTCTGAGGTGAAGCTAATAAGACAAAATTCACTTCTTCATTGGCAGCAGGAGCGGATGACTTGGTGGTGTTGAGACCAGCCTGTGTTGGTGATGGGGATGAACCCTCAGGGTGCAAAGAACCAATAGTTTGATGAGGAGCGTGGGTGTGAAGGGATCCAATGATGCCATCGGCTTGGGGTCCTTTAAGTGTTTTCATGGGGTCATTAGCATCATGGGGTGCATCAGGGAGAATATCAAACAACGTGCCAGATTGAGTATAAACTAAATCTAACACATGGGCACGAGAAATGGCTTTTTCTTTAGTGACAACACTTCCCATGGTGACATCTCGTGCTATGACAGGGATGAGGGACTTCATAAACCAGCCTGCTAGGAGTTGATATGGGATAGGAGCTTTAGTGAGACGATGTCTCCTTCGCCATTCATGAATATGATCAGAAATGTGAGTGGCGGTATTCTGACGAAGAGAGGTTAAAAGCTTGGTACCCATTTCATACCATATAGGAAGTTGGAAATGAGTCAAAAAGTTCATGGCAAGAGAACCAAAATCAAGAAAAGAGTGGGGCGATAACTCGATGTACCACTTGGAAGCCGAACCGGTGAGAATCCTTTGAAACAATCCAAGACAGATCGAGTCGTCTATTAAGGAATTAGATGAACACCATAAATGGTATGTCATTACGTGGTTCTTAGGATCTTCACCCAGCTTTCCATCAAATTTCGGGATATTAGACGGAAGTTTCACCGGAATAGGTGGCCAATTAGCTTCGTGGTAAATGGGGTCGTTAGTTAAACGAGATAGGTCAGGTAGGTCCAAGGTGGCCAAAAAGGGCAGCTGTGGATTAGGCTGTGCATATTGGTAGTACGGATAAGGCATATAAGGACCAATATGACCATAGGGTGTACTAGGAGGGAACTGACTGTAGGGGGGTGTGCTGTCCAGACTGTAAGGGGGTCCACCACCATAAGGTGGTCCATTCCAATAAGGTGGGGGTCCACCTCCACCACCGAGAGGAGGTGGAGGTCCGCCACCACCGTCGAGAGGAGGTGGGGGTCCATTACCATAATATGGTGGCACACCACCGCCTCTACCTAGAGGGGGTGGTGGCTCACCTCCACCGCCAAAAGGATGGGCACCCACACCACCTTTGCCATCGGAATGATGAGGGTCTCGACCACCACCACCATGATAATTAGATCTGCCACTGCCTCTACTTGGAGGGCGTGGTGGACCACCTCCACCACCTAAAGGGAAATGTGCTCCTCCACCAAAATAGGGTGGTCCTCCACCGCCTCCTCCTAGGGGGGTGGTGGACCATTCCGACCACCTCCGGAAGGGTGGGGGCTGTTGTTGGTAAAACGAGTTGGACCTCTACCAGAAGGGAGAGGTCCGCCCCCTCCTAAGTTAGGTGGGGGCCCGCCGCCTCCAGCAAGAGGTGGGGGGAACCGATCGGGGGTGGTGGCACTTGAGGGATAGTTGGTTGGGATCCATGCTGTAAAATGGGATGTTGTCCTCATAGAGTGTAGGGATTTCGAGGATAGGATATCCCGTATGGTGCGTTTTTGAGATTAGGTTGGCCTGACACAGGGTTAACAGAACCTAGATATGCTTGATTCCATGAGGGTAGAGTTACATTGGAAGTCCCCCCAACATGAGATAATCCCATGGTAGATGGTCTAGTGGGTTGGGGAGGTCCAACAGGAGGTCCATTGGGGATTCCTCCGCCTACGTTCTAGTTAGGAAATAGGGGTTTCCCCCCAACCACATTAGGTTGACCACTATTCAAAGATTGAACCAACAAAGGTTGTTGATTAGCTACCATAGTAACAACGTAGGAATATGGGGGAATGGAGTATCCTCCCCTCGAATTTCAAGGTGGGGAAGGAGCTAGTAAAGTAACCGTTGTAGTAACAGGTGTGTTGGACTATTGTCCTTCAACCGGTTGGTTGACTTGAGGTGCAGGTCTGGACTCTTGCAAGGGTTAACCAGTCTCATTAATGGCCAGGTTGTGGGGGAATGGTTCAGGTCAACCAAAAGATATTAGATGGATTGAGGTATCTCTATACCCAGGTCGTTGCTTGAGACTTTGTCTTTGAATTTCATTGCCCTTAACCCGTAATCTTTCTAGATGATCTTGGATAGGGCTGAAAATCTTGGCGGGGTCAGGCCTAAAGAAGGGTCTAGAGAGTTCTAGGGTAGTCCAGTTGGGTTGGGATGCAATGGAAAAATGAGCCACTATGCAATGGAAAAATGAGCCACTGGGTGTCCGGTAGAAGATGCCCAATAAGATGCTAAAGGACCAACAGCTGTTGTGGGGTTGTTCTGGGTTTGATTTATCCATTCCAACGATCCAGGCTCTCCTAGCATAACTGTCGGGAGGGTATCATCTTGTGAAGTAGAAGTGTCCACCTCTTCACCCTGTGGGGGGTTAGAGGTGGATGAATTTGGTGGAGTTGAGGGAAACAAAAGTCCCCCAACATTTAGGGTGGGGTTTTCAACTTTAGTAACTACGACTGCATTACGTTGATCCATTCTTACCCTCAAAATAACCTCCGGATTAAGGGGATATTCGGGTGATAAGTTCAATATCCTATGGGATCTTCTCTACGGAAAATCCTCCAGAGCGTCAAGAAAATCAACCAGGGTGGCTGAAATAGCGTTTCTCCTAAGGGTATTCTACAAAAGAAAAGCAGTCCAGATAAAACCCTACACAAACTAATTAAACAAGCAAACTTATGTGACAGAGCTAATTCAAAGTATAGAACCTCACGGGATTATCAAGGAATCACAAACTACTATATACTGTAGGGTCCAACAATATGACGCGACAAGGAGGATTGGGATTGTACCCTTTCCTGCATACCCAATTACCTGGATAGTACATGCGTGCTAATCTCCTCGAGTGCTATTCTCGGTGTATTGCTTTTCCAAGATAGCCAAATGGTTAACTCAGTTGGTTTCAGGAATCCTAGTGGTGTCTCCTGATATATGCAAGGTACATGGGAGCTCAAATCTGTAGTGGT
This sequence comes from Larix kaempferi, assembly GCA_027924585.1. Taxonomy (NCBI): domain Eukaryota; kingdom Viridiplantae; phylum Streptophyta; class Pinopsida; order Pinales; family Pinaceae; genus Larix; species Larix kaempferi. The sequence goes on along the minus strand of BSBM01001166.1, from coordinate 832,114 downwards.
GTTGTCTAATGCACAACCGTTCGACAAGAAACCTTCTGATATACTATCAAGTACATGATACACCCTTCGATATATGCCAAGTACGGATTATGGTACTTGGTGGGTACGTGAAGGAGCTTGATATACTGATAAGTATGTGGAAGACTACAATACCCCCAGGATACAATGCTGGCAAATAATGACAGCTGCCACACTTAATGACACCGAAACACCTCTCTAACTTACACACAAGTTTCTAAATATTTTACCCTAGTTCTACCGTTAATTTTATCTTGGACGGTTAGGTGAATGCATAAGGTGAGTACATAATCGGAAACATAATGCAAGCCCTAGCTACATGAAAAAAGTATGCTTTTCTCTCTATGAATGTTACCTATGGGAAGGAGAAAACTTCCTTTTCTTTCCAATAATTTTTCCAAAGCAATGCAATGCAACACAATCCCAACTCTATGAAAATTGATATTGAAACATTCTTTTCCTTTATCAATGAAAGACAAAAATCACAACACTACTAATCCAAATCACAAAATTTTTTACTTTTCTTTTTCTTTTTAAAGAAAAATGACACCAGGTAATGAAAAGAGAGGATTCTAAGATGGAGTGTGCAAGCTTTTCAATTTCACTTTCAATGATCTAAAAGCCACAAGAATTAAAAATGAATCTATCTTTCCTTAGCACGGAACTAATTTTGCAAGAATTGAAGCACGCTTTGAGTCTTTCAAGAAGATGAACAATTCATAATTCAAGAAAAACACAATTGATCACACATTCATTCAATTTTTCCAAATAATGCACGAGCAAAACATTCCAATGCACAATATTTTCTTCAACAATGCTTGAGAAATGATGGGAAAGAAACACTTTTAACTTTTCAAGGGATGCATCACAAGATTAGCTTGATAGCAACTGCACTTTCGGATGTAAATGATTGAAAAGAAAACACTACTTGCAACACTCAGTACACTCAGAAAACTCAAGAAAAGACAAGCACTAAGTCAGACTAGAAGACACACAAGACTCAAAATCAAATAGTAGGAAGCAAACCAAGCAAGCCAAGCTCAAAAGATATTGAAAACAAGGTCTTGGAGCTGATATAATGAAGTAACCAAATCAGTTAATGGAGATGAGGGAATGCAAGGGTGAGCAGATGAAGGTGGTGGAGACAAAAGTGTCCACCACTACCGGTTCTTAGACTTGTCCAAAGCGGAACCCAAAACCAATCCAAACCAAGCCAAACACTCAACACACAAATCAAAGATGGGATCTCTGGCTGGATCTTGTAGCACAGAGTGAGTTCATATAGAAAACCAAATCTCAGATCAATAGATGAAGAGGGGGATGCTTACATGGAAAATTTGAAAAATCAATGCACTCTGTTCTTGTACACAGTGCGATGTCACAGTTCACCAATGCGGGAAGTGCGACGATGTTGCGGTATGCCAATGAAAAGACTATGATGAGTAGCTAATAGGAGAAGAACAGAGACTAGGAAAGACACAGGGTTTCTCTGTTTTCACTAACCAGGTGCGACAGGCGAGATCTAAGTTCTGAAATGGAGCAGATCTCCAAGCAATGAACAATGAAATGGTTTGGAAATGAGTAGTATAAACTCAAATGAAGTATATAAGAATCTTCAACATGAAGATCTGATGGTGAATATCGACTCAAGAATCAAATGACAAATAAAAGGCTTGTGTCAAGCAATCAACTGAAAATGACTCTTAGATTGAAAACTATTAAGACAAAATGAACTTTCCCTAGTATGGTCGCCAGATTTGTTTCACGGACAATCTACCAAGAGCGGACTCAAGGCCTGATCTCCCTAGCTTAACATAAGTCTAGAACAAATAGGACAGAACATAAAATACTTTCCTAGATCATATAGATGTACAAGCATAAGAGTAGATCATTTACCTTAGATTTGTAGATCTCTTTCTCCTTCATTGATCCAATGCTCCAGCGCTACTAGATTACAAGTAGCTAAACCGTATTGAACATGTAACAGACCACGAGAAGTGAAAGCATATATCTCATATGATAGATCTAAGTTAACAATTAAGGAGGAAAACTTTAAACATTATCAAAGAGACAACATTTATGGAAAGCAATTACATTAACTGTATTGAATAGTGGAGAAGTACAATAGAAAAGAGGATTACAACCATCGCCTTAACGCTACAAGCTCCTTCCAACAAACCATGCCAAAAATCCTAGAGAGAAGTGAAGGTTCCCCAAGCTAGAGTGTTAGATCTATTGGGCTTGATTTCACCATCACAAGAATACCATAGACTTCCTCCCCTTGGGATGGGAGTGAACTTCATTTAAATAGGACTAAGTGGATAGGGTATGGATAGGATAGGTTGAGATATGATAGGAGAGGCTTAAGGGATCCTTCCAAGAGGATGGGAATCGAATGCCAGCTCTTCCAAGAGGTCAAGGATAGGGTCCCAAGTAATCAAGCTTCGATAAAAGAAGCTATTTTTTCCATCTAACTGACTTCGTTGCACCCTGTAATGGAGCAAGGTACGACATCGCATGTTGCATTAGTGCAACCTGCGAGGACCTCTCAAAACCTAGTACAAATGGGCAAAAATCCTTCCAGGTAATTCACTTAATCATGGTACCTCTAGGGATGTACACACTGAATCGCATGATGGGAATATTTTAGGTGTAACATCCACCACCGGTGGAGGTACCACCACCACCAGACGACCCCTGCAGGCTTGATGATCTGATGGAGGCCGTGGACCAACATCTGCAAATAACTAACACTAGGCGACATCAACAACATGAAAACACCTATAGCTATCATCATAACAAAACATACAACATGATATGATAGAGAAACAAAAAAGAATACATACAATCTGGCCCATAGGCCTGACCTGGAGCATGGGGAATCTCGATATCTCCCCGAAAATCCATATCCTAATACGAATAGTCATCGAATAGAATTGGCATCTTCTCCCACTACACGTACATCTCTGTCATGAAGAACTGTTGAAATGCATCACCAACACTCTGAGGCATCATCTCTCCCCACCGCACCATCTGAGACTCACTGATCAAACCATCCCGAACCGGCACACGAGGCCACAATGTAGGTACCCTCTTGAAAAAGAAGCAACACATAAATGAAGCATATCTGAACTCTCCTCCCTGTAGCCTCACCTTGCTCATCTCATGCCAAAAACAAGCAAGGAACATCTGCCCCCAAGCAAAATAGGTCCCAGTCGTAACGCGATGAACCATCAACATCTCCCCCCCCAAAAAATGGTGGGGTGCCTGTGCACCCAGTACCTGTAGTATGCAAGCCGCAACCACCTGCATCATAGGATCCCGCAAGTCACGAACAAGCAAAGCACTGGCATGCACCTCAGACCCCGGATGGAAAAATCTCTCAAGGAGATCCTCTATATTGACATCAACTGGTATCCTGGGCTGCATATCCCCTATCTCACCCAAGTGAGGCAAACCAGTAAGAAAATATACATATGTCAAGGTGAGATCCAATCTCTCACCTTGAACCATAAAATCCTGAGTACCTGGGTCCTAGAAATTGATCAACTTGTTCAGCAACAAATTTGTTGAACACATAAGGGGGATCTAAGCGAACTTCAATAGTCATCCCAAAGCCAAAGTTTCCTGTGCATGATAGTTCTCCTGAATAATCTCCATTAGAGCATCCAGAATCTCTTTCTCCTGCCACGATGCCCTTGGCCTCCTGAGCATCCTGCTAAGTCAGCAAAAATATTCTTTAAAAACATAGAAAAATGACATAAAAAATTCCCCCCAGCAAACAATCCAAATAGCGGTTGTGGGGCCCACAGCCATGATCCAGATCGCGACTATGGTCGTCATAGCCATGATCCACATCACGACTGTGAATCCCACAGTCTCGATCCACATCGCACCTGTGGAATCCCACAACCGCGATCCACATCATGCCTGTGGAATCCCACAGCCCCAATCCACATCGCACAAAAAGAATCAAGAGTCGCGATAAACCACCTTGGTCACCCAACTTGACCTATATGCCACCCCCAAGACCCAATTCCCCCTCGAAAGCAAATAAATTTAAAGCTTAGGGAAAATAGGCATACCTGGAACTCATGAAATAAAAATATGATGATCGGTTCTCCCGCAAATGAAGAAGTTTCTTTGACCAAATCAAATCTCCTATCGAACTCAATCGTGAAAATGACACATGTCACTCTGGGTCCACTTACTATTTATAAATAGTTGATCAATTTTTAGTCATCCATTCCAGGGCATACGACATCCATTTTCCAAACTGTTGATACCATTGGATTCAACGCGGCGAGAACTTCATGGTGGTCTAGTCAGTTTCCCGATTCCACTGGTCCTATTTTTGGGCTTTCTTTCACACACCCTCATCGCCTTGGTTTGCATGCCACAATGGCCGTCATCCATTTTTAACAAATTTTATATCGCTGAATTCAGTTTTCCGCACTCATGATGATGCTTGAGATCATTTCCCATTCTCACCACCAAATTTTTCGGGCACCTTTTCACAAACCCGTGATTGCCTCGATTTGCCTACCACATCAGTCACTATTGAATTTTACAAAATTTGTGCATCACAACTTCTACACGAGCCCCCCATCCATACTGCAATTATGGCTTTGTTTTGCTATCATTCATCAACGCGCAAGGAGGCCCCATCAATGTCCCCCCCTATCACTATGCTTAATCCCCATACTCATCCCTTGATTGAACACTTCCTCCTTGCCTCACCATTACTTTTGTTCGGTATAATTTTACCCCTTTTTGGGGCCTATCAATTCCTTTATGAAAAAGGCACTTATGGAGTTTCTGTTAAGCTCTTTTCTGAATCCTAAAACAATGAAAAGATCATCGAGCAATCTTGCTTCCTTTCATGCTCGTTAAATGTATATGAAAGGGAGTCTACCTAGTATAAGTTTAACCCTTTTCTGGACCATGTAGACTAATTACAAAAAAGGAATACTCTAGTCACATTGGCTAGAAGAGTTCTTCATTGCATGCTTTTATACTTTTTTGAGCCTTGAAGACTAACACACAAAAAAGAACCCCCTTCAAGTCTACTTATTGCTTTCAGACTCTCTAAAATTGAAAGCAACCACGAGCATGAACTGTCCTAGGCTCATACAAATCCGCACGATAGTACCATTTCTGAGCACACTTTTATCGCTTCTTTGAGCTCCTTAAACCATGAAGAAGGCCCCAACGGTGCCTATCGGTGCCACAACAAAGCATATATAATGACACTATTATGGAAGCTTCCCCAATTTGGTCACCTCTGTTCAGAGTATTCTTCAATATGCCACCTTCAAATTTTCCCCATACCATACATAATTTTTTCCTACTCAGTCTCTCCCATTGCAGTACATACCCTTGATCCTAGTACCTAAATTCAGTTTCAAATATTGCTAGGTCATCCATGTCATCTTGCTCTGAAGAAAGGAATTTTGAGTCCCCCCCCACTCTATGACCCTAGTTATTCCCCTTCCCCATAGAATGTCAATCTCACTATCAATACTATCACACTTTGGTTGTACACATCGCGCTCCCATTTAAGGAAGCATCATTGCCTTGATAGTTGCAGGTCTCCCTCTGTCGACGACAACCAATCTATTCCATAGGATAGAACCAGAGGTCCTTGTGCCTTGGATTCATCACCATTAGTGGTGAGTGCCTACGGATCATTTTGAAAGGATTCGTTAGTGCCTCTCCAAATGATTGTTTCTCACATGCTCGACGTCAACACCTTGATTGCATCATTGAGACTCGTACAGGGTATCGGTCCTTTCAGTTATTATTTGAAGACCCCAGATATCACCTGACTCTAACACATTGATGAGTCTACTTTATGAACAACCAATTATATGTTCCTATGGATATCCGGGCTGTGCTTGGCGACAGTATTCGAAAGTACCACAGTGTTATACTCCCTCGAGTATACTGTTTCACATACTCTTCAGAAGTTGACTCACAGTTATTGAGTCCCTACAGTTGTTGGATGCCTTCAAATCCAATAGTTCATTAACCCTTCTAACACCTTATTCAAAATAGTTGTTGCTTTTTTCCAGTGTATCAATTCTTTAGATCATTCATGGTATGACCATGAGTATGTCCCAACATTGTGTCCCCTCTTGACCATTATGATGTATAGAACAGGTTTATATGTATTGTTCAGGACCCCCTTTTTGGGCCTCATCGTTATTTATATATCTTGATACGAGCATGGGTATGCCTGCCTCATTCATTATCATAGATTATTCCTCATCATTTTGAGGACATGTATTTTTAGTTTGTGTAGTTTGCATGGGCCTGATGTTCCAATCTCCAATCGTTCTCTTGTCTCCTCCAAACCCCAGGAAAAAGACAAAAGAAATATGATGTCTATTGGCCATATGATGAGCTCCTAACCTCACACATTAGGGGGCAGTCTGTTAACACCAAAAAAGTGCTCATTATCTCATTTCCCTATTCACATGATCCCATTTGTCCACTTTTCCTACCATTTTAGCATCTAAAACCTTCAAAAGGTCACCAAAAAGACCAAAACCTATCTTTTTCCCCTCAAAATATTTATTTTTCCTCAAAAAATACAAAAAACCCTCAAAAGGGGACAAAATTCCCAAAAATCAATTAAAAGGGAATAAAACTAAAAAATATATTCAAAAAAGGAAAAAGAGGGAAAAAGAGGAAAAAGAAACCTAAACCATTTTTACCAATACCATTGGTGTCCTTAAACCATAATGGTATTCTCCATCACCAAAATGGTATAAAAAGGTGATAGAGGCTCCTTACTCTTCATCCACATTCATCCTATCCTTATGCTGCCAATTTCGTTCTTGAGAGCCCTTGCCTCCTTTTTGAGTTTGAAGATCCCCATTAACATCTTGGAGAAGAAGAGATCATTGGAGCTTTGGAGCACCTCACCATTGTAGCTGCTCAAGCTCAACCATCCTTACCCTTTGAGGTAATAGAAAATCTTCAAGTTTTTATTTATTTCTATCATCAATCTATTTTGTTTACTGTTTTTAATCTAGAGTTATTTGCTTGCATATGTTAGATCAAGATTTACTTTTTACATTGAGTTATTTTTACTATTTAATCTAAACTACTACTACAAGTTAGTAGGTGCACATTAGCAGATGCTTGGGTGAAAACCCAAGCAACAAAGACAGAGTAGGGTAGGATCACGGATGGTGCAAACCCGATTAAGATGAGAGACCACTAGTTGAGAATCCAAATGGATGACAATGTGGTCCATACCCAAAGAAATAGCATTGGTTAGGGTTCCAATGACTGCTTGATATTCCACAACATTGTTGGTTGCGAAACCTAGATACATTCCTCCTAAGGTGATGAGCTCGCTAGTGGGAGAATAGAGCACCCAGGCTGCCGAAGCAAGGTTACGGGTATGCCGACTGGTGCCGTCCGCGAATTTGTAGCAAGTTTCCATCTGCACACACAGATAGAACATGGTATCAGAAATGAAACAAGATCTAAGCACGTAAAAAATCAAAGCGTCACACCACACAAAACACACACACGCCATGTATAGTATATACAAAGTACTTATGCATGAAAGGCTCAGGCATGGTCTTCAGGTAAATCCCATTGCAGGGTTCACCTAAAGATATTTCATTGTAGTCTTCAAGCTCGTAAGCTCCCTTCTCTAAGATGTGTTTCACTATGTAGGGTCCATGCCACATGGACTCAAACTTTCTTGCCCCCAGCTTATCATGTCTTTGGTCATGTGTAAGGACCAAATCACCTTTGCTATAGCCGTGAGGCTCTACCGACATGTCGTACTATGCTTTGATGCATTTCTTATGACCCTCGTTGGCAAGAGTGGTATCGTGGCAGGTTTGGTCAAGCTTAGCTAGGTAGAGGAAGCATTCTTCCTTAGTAGAAGTTTTGGGGAGAAGTTCAACAGCGAGTTTGAGGAATGGAATCTCGCACTCAATCGGAAGGACGACCTCAAATCCATACACTAGTTGGAAGGGAGTAAATCCAGTGGGGGTCTTAACAGAATTTCGATAAGCCCATAGTTCAGAGAAGAGCATATTATGCCAGTTGGACTTGTGTGTACCCACCATGCGTTGGATCATGGTTTTCAAGACCTTATTAATGGCCTCTACTTGTCCGTTGGACTGCGGGTAGTACGATGTTGATTTTTCATGGCGAAAACCCAATCTAGTGCTCAACTCATCAACCATGTGGTTCATAAAGTGAGAACCATGGTCGGAAACTATAGCTTGAGGAATGCCAAACCGCACTATAACATGATTAAACATGAAGAGTGTGGCCATTTTACCGTCGTTTGTGTATGTAGGCATAGCCTCGGCCCACTATGTAAAGTAATCCATAGCTAGGATGACGTAACCATGGCCCCCAGCTGAGGTAGGCTTACAATGCATGAAGTCGACACCCCATTTAGTGAAGGGTCCAATGGCAATAAACTGGTGTAACAGGGCGAGGTGGGTGCACTTCTTAGAGTTTGGAAGTGCTGGCATGGAGGACATTGTTTAGGCCTCAATACGATCTTTGAAGATAAATGGCCAAAAATTTCCTGCGTGAAGTATCTTCTCGGTTGTACTATCCCAGAGAGATGACCGCCACACGCCCCAATGTGACAGTCATTTACAATGAGTTCAGCCTCTTCATGAGTGGGACAACGTCGAAGAATAGAATTGATACCATGGCAGTACAAAGTATCACTGATGATTAGATAATACTTTGCATGGTGGCAGATGCAACAAAGGTCGTCTTGCGAGAGTTGAGGGATGAAGTGTTGGGTCTGAAGATATAAATTAATATCTCCATACCATGGATTAGACATGTTGATGAGGAACAATGAGTCGTCTGAAAGAGAATCATTGGGCTCAAAATTGACATCAGCGCAGGGAATATTAGAGATCAACTCATCAAACACCAAGGACTTTTTCGACTCAGCCTTCTTGAAAAGAAGATCAAATTCTTGCAGTATCACGATCAAGCATGAATACTTGCCCCCAAGCACCTGACGTGTCAAAATGTGGTACATGGGGTTTGAATCGGTGATGATGGTGGTGGTGCAAAGCAAGATGTAATGTCAGAACTTTTGGACAGCAATGGCTGTCGCGAGAGAGAGTTTCTCGACATGCGAATAACGAGTTTCGGCATCAATGAGACCCTTACTTGCATAGTATATCACATGCTCCTAGGCATTGTTGCCTTCTTGAACCAAGACCATGGTGATCATGGTGGCAGAAGCAACAAGATAAAGGATATAATCCTTATAGTAATTGGGTGGCTGGAGCACAGGGGCATGTGTGATGGCATGTTTTAAACTTTCAAAATATTGTTGAGCTTGGTCTTCCCATATGAACGGGACATCTTTCTTCATCAATCTCATGTAGCCTTGTGTCTTTTGCATGAAATTACAGACAAAACGCCTTAAATAAGTTGCTTTCCCCTGCAAAATTTGAATTTTTGTTATGTCGGTGGGAGATGGAAGAGCGATGATAGTTGCCACCTTCAGGTGATCAATGTGGATCCCGTCTTTCGAGACTATAAAACCGAGGATTCATCCATACTCAACGCAGAAGATTCATTTCTGAGTGTCCAGGTGGATGTTATACCACTTGCATCTGAGGAAGACTGTTGTCAGATGAGCAATGTGGTACTTGCGCTACCGTGAATGGGTAGGTAGATTATCCAAGTAAGGTTCTACAAAGTCCTTCACGTCATGAAAGACATACGACATGGCCCACTGGAATGTGGCACCAACGTTTTTAAGTCCAAAAGGAGTTTGTGATAAGAAAATGTACCCCAAAAACATATGAAAGCTGTCTTGTGTTGATCAACCAGGTGGATCTTGATTTGGTTATAGCCAGAAAATACATCCATGAATGAAAAGATGATGCTTCCCGCATAGTTATCGATGATTTGGTTGATAAAGGGAGTGGAATTATTGTCCTTGGGACAAGCCTTGTTGAGATCCCAATAATCGATGCAGACACAAATCGTACCCTTCTTTTTAGCTACAGGGACGATGTTCGAGACCCATTCTGTCAACAGGACAGGGTAAATAAAACCATCTTTCAAGAGCTTTTCAATCTCTACCTTGATTGCTACAGTCTTTCGGGGGTGCACTGGTTGCAAATTTTGTTGTACTGGTTTGGCACCGGCATAGGTTTGAATCGTGTGTGAAACAATAGCGGGGTCTATCACAGGAATTTCCTCATACATCCAAGAAAACACATCTCGAAATTGCTTGAACAAGGCCATGAATGTTGTGATTTATTCAGGGGAACACTTCTGGCCCAAACGAATGTGTTCCACTACACTAGGTGTAACCGATATGTCGACCAAAATGGTAGGCTCAATGTTGGCCAAGTTGCCTTCAGAGTCAGTTTGACATGTAATTATCGAGGACTGAGAGCAAGAGTAGACATCCGGTGTAAAGATGGTGCTAATGCTATTCTTTATAGTATCCAATGAAGGAAAGAAAGATGACCGATGATGGAGGTCTTCCCACGGAGGATGATCCACATTCATGATTTCCATAATGGACTCATCATAATGAAAAGTCCGCAACAAAGTATCAAATGATGGTCATTGTAGAGAACAGGAGGTGGAGGCCATAGCTAACTGGTCCTCCGGAGCTGACTTGATAGCCTCGTATGTAAGTTCGGCGGGTGAAAGAGGCATAGTGTCTCCAATCAAGTGTGTTGTGGCTTCATCAGGTACAAGCCATGAATTAGTAGAGTTGGGAATGGATGAAATCTGTGAGAATATCATGTTCACCGTGGCAACATGATTGGAGGGATCCATGGTTGGAAAAATGCCCATAAGGGATGAGTCCTTAATGATGCCAACCCCTATGCTCTCATACAGATGCAAAAATTGTCCAAGTAATGGAACGTTATTGCCTGGATGAGTAGCGGTGTTAGGTGTGCAGAAATCCAGTTGCTCAACATTAATAATCCAACCTTCATGGGGAAATTGTAGTATGCGGAAGATAGATGATACGACCACACTCATGGCATAAAACGAATTACAACCAAGCAAAATTTTATAATCTAACGGGGTAGCGACCACTTCCATGTTAGTGGTTGCGATCTTTCCCCCAAACTCGACTGCTAAAGCTTGTAACAACCCATGAGGTTGAAAGCCACATCCGTCGAATGCTTTCAAAGTGGTAGGAGAATGGTTCAACTCGGGAGAGCCAATGGCTCTCCAACATGAGATTGACATGACTGAAGTAGAGGCACCTTCGTCCAAAATGGTACGATGGATTGTCTTCCCAACAATGTCTGTGGCAACTTGACATGAAAACTGATGGGAAAGCCTTGGTTTGAAGAATTCCAGCTGGAACATGATGGTATTCGATGAATCCATATCAACCACACTGATGGCAGCAAGGAGAGTCTTGTGCTGGTTAGGACAGTTTTGCAAGACTTCAAGCATCGACATAGCACATGGTGCTTGTGCCAGGTCTTATACAATATTGTAGTTCTGAGCGGCCCGAGCATTAGGATTGAAAACAATTTTTCTAATTGTGCCCTTGGGCAGAAGCAACACTGACTCAAAAGAGGGATTCTCTATGGTGAGAGAAGCGGATGGTACGGTGACATCGGGAATCGAAGTGGAATCATTTTCAGTATTACTTCCAACGGGTTCCTTTTCCGAGACCAAGTCATATGAATGAGAACGGGTGTTCAAGTTGACAGTCTCACTACGCATCATGAGAGCATGCATGGTGGAGGATGCTTCTCCTTGGGAAGGAGAGGTGTGTGTAGTGAGTTGCCAATTTTGAGTGGGGAAGGGATCGTTGAGAACTGCGGTAGTAGAGTTTCCTTTAAGAAACTTCTGGACTTCGTCTCGGTGGGGGCATTCTTTTGAGAAATGGTCCCCACTGCACAGCAAACAAGGATAATTTAACTTCCTCTTCTGTTTGGTGTCTTCTTGAGTGGGCTTGGACTCGTGTTGGTTAGAAGATTCTTTAGGTTTCCCTTTATTCTTCTTCTTACCACTAGACTTTGGAGAAGAATCTGATTGCACAGAATTCATTTCTTCAGTGGAAGCAGGAGTGGCGGACTTAGTAGTGTTGTTTCCAGCCTATGGTGGTGATGGGGAAGAACCTTGGGGGTTCGACGAGCCACCAGTTTGAATAGAAGGTTGGGAGGCAAGGGATCCAATGATGCCATCAGTTTGAGGTCCCTTGGGTGGTTTCATGGGATCATACATAAGGCGGGGTGCATTAGGAAAAATTTCATACAATGTTCCAGATTGAGCATAGACCAAGTCTATGTAATGGGCATGGGCAATAGCCTTCTCCTCAGTGACAGCTCCCCCCATAGTTATGTCTTGAGCTACGATGGGTAAATGTGACTTTGTAAACCAGTCAGCTAAGAGTTAATCCAGAATATGAGCCTTAATAAGACGTCGTCTTTGTCACCATTCATGAATATGATCAGAAATATGAGTGGCAGTGTTCTGGAAAAGGGATGTTAATAAGTCTGTACCAATCTCATAGCAAATGGGTAACTGAAAGTGGGTCAAAAATGACATAGTAAGAGATTAGAAATCGAGAAAAGAATTGGGTGGTAGCTCAATGAACCACTTGGCAGCTAGGCCAATGAGAGTCCGTTGGAATAACCTAAGACAGATCAAGTCATCCATCAAGGAGTTGGATGAACACCATAAGTGGTAGGTCATCACATGGTTTTTAGGATCCTAGCTAGGCTTGCCATCAAATTTGGGGATATCTGATGGTAAATTAACCGAAATGGGTGGCCAATTGTGCCAATGGAAAATGGGATCATTCATCAGACGAGACAAGTCAGGTAAGTTGAAAGTATCCAAAAAGGGTATCTATTGGTTCAGCTGAGGGTACTGATAGTACTGATAAGGCATGCATGGACTGGTAGGACCTTGAATTGACTGGTTATAAGGTGTTCCCAGAGGAAACTGACATAAGGGGGTGTGCCTCCTACACCGTAAGTAGGTCCACCACCATAAAAAGATGGTCCGTTACCATAATAAGGTGGCCCATTACGATAAGGTGGGGGCCTACCTCCACTGCCGGGAGGGGGTGGGCCACTTCCAAATGGTGGGGATCTGCTACTAGTGACAGGGTACAATGAGCCACCACCGCCTTTGCTGGGAGAAGGTGGTGGTCCGCCACCACTACCGGAATAGTGTGGGCCTCCACCACCTCCTCGGGGAAGGGGTGGTGGTCCACCACAATCATCAGAAGGGTATCCGTGGGGGGGCGTGGTCTTCCACCTCCGCCTGAAGGGGGAGGGGATCCATCCTGTTAGTTTTTCAGAATTTACTTCAATCTGATCTAGGATCTTAACTGAGAGAACAACATGTACAACATATCTACAAAATGTCAATCATGGACATAATAATGCAAGCACACAAGAGACAATAGACACACAGAGTTTCACTGGGGAAAACCATAAAGGTGAAAAACCTCTCAACTTCCTCAGAGATAGATAGAGCAATGATACAACCCAAGCATAAGAGATAGTCTTCTCCTAGCAGTAGATTCTCCTCCTCCAGAAGTGTGCCACTCTCCAATGAGATTATAAGTGAGAAAGTGAATGATCAAATAGAGTGCCTCCCACACTCTATTTATACATGACTTGACTTGCATAATAACCTTTACTAGGTCAGCCTTAACTTAACCACATAACATAATGCTGACAGAGCTGACCCCCAATAGGGTTTTCTAATAACCCTTTGACCCACATGACTTATATAGGGCTGACCCCATCAAGGTTGTCTAATAACCCATCAAGTATAACTTATGACACTTACAATATAAATGACAACACTTCTGTATAGAGGAATAATAGCATATCTATAGGAATACAATATACATATGTGAAATACATTCCAAATTTACATATACATCAACACTCCCTCTTAACTAGGAAGGTATTTCTCGACACAGATCTGCTAGCACAAGTCTTCTTCTCTGGATCATCGTCACTGGATCATCGTCATTGAATCATCATCATCGTCACTACTGCTACTATCTCAAGCAATCTCCAATCTACTCGTCATAGAAAGTTCTACAGAGCCAGTCCTTTTTCATACTAGATGTAGGCCTGCCACCTACAGGTCTTCATCATCTACAGAGCCAACCCTTTTTCATGCTGGATGTATTCATAGAGCCATCCCTTTTTCATGCTGGATGTGACCTAGAACAAATCTAGGATTTCCACCACAAAGCTAGTCCTTTTTCATACTGGATGGGACCTAGAACAAATCTAGGATTTCCTCCACAGAGCCAGTCCTTTTTCATACTGGATGGGACTTAGAACAAATCTAGGATTTTCACCACAGAGCCAGTCCTTTTTCATACTAGATGGGACCTAGAACAAATCTAGGATTTCTGCCACATAGCCAGTCCTTTTTCATACTGGATGGGACCTAGAACAAATCTAGGATTTCTGCCACAGATCTAGTCCTTTTTCATACTGGATGGGACCTAGAACAAATCTAGGATTTCTGCCACAGAGCCAGTCCTTTTTCATACTAGATGGGACCTAGAACAAATCTAGGATTTTTGACACAGAGCCAGTCCTTTTTCATACTGGATGGGACCTTAAACAAATATAGGATTTTCCACCACACAACCTCGAAAGAGCATCCCAGGACTTATTACGAGCACACATCCCAACCTATCGGATCTCCCAAGGCTACATTACATGTGCTCATGGAAAAACCTTGAAAGAGAATCCCAAGACTTATTACGGGCACACAACCCAACCTATCGGCTCTACTAGGACTACATTACATGCCATAGGACAAAACCTGCCCACGGCCACAGAGTATCAACCTAATACTCACCATACATCGTCCTGATGTACATGATCATCCTGATCATCATCATAGCATCATCCTGATGCATATCATCCAGAGTATCATCCCTTATACACATGATCATCCTGATCACCGTCACTGCATCGTCCTGATGCATGTCATCGAGAGCATCGTTTTGATACTCATCACATATGATCATCCTGATCATCATCATAGAATCATCTTGATGTATATCATATGGAGCAACATCCTGAAGCTCATCATCCATGATCATCCTGATCATACAATTCATCCACCTGATGCATACCAAGTATCTACCTGATCATACAATGTATCTACCTAATACATTCACAAATACATGATCCACCTGATCATACAAAGCATCCAACGTGATGCATATACAAATACATGATCCAATTGATCATAAAAAGCATCCAACATGATGCATACAAAGCAGTAACTGGAGCATCATCCTGATGCTCATCATCCAGGGCTTACATCCATAGCCATGGGAAGGATCCTCCTCTCACCATGCTTAGAATGGCTTCTGAAAATGTGTCCATCACTTCTTCCTCAAAGTGTCATCAATCTGAAGAACACCAAGCCTATCTCTGAAGTACTTGAACTTCACTCTCGCTAGTGTTTTCATCAACACATCCACAACCTGCTCATCCGTCGCAACATACAATAGCTTCATTACTCCTCTCTGCACCATATCCCTGATATAGTGATATTTGATCTCAATGTGCTTCAACCTGTCGTGGAAAACTGGGTTTTCTGACAGCTTCACACAACTCTAGTTGTCACAAAAGATACCAGTAGCATCCAATGGGAGATCAAATAACTCAGACAGTATCTTCCTCAGCCATACTGCCTCACAACTAGCTGAACAAGTTGAAACATACTCTACTTCGACTATACTCAGTGCTACCCAGGACTGCTTCCTGCTAAACCAAGAGATCACACCTCATCCCATAGTGAAGCAACACCTAGAAGTGCTCTTCCTATCTGCAGCACTACCTGCACAATCTAAATCAACATAACCCTATAGGTTAAACTTTTGATTCGCATCATACTTGAGCCCATAGTCAACTGTACCCTTCAGGTACCTCAAAATATTCTTTACAACAACCATGTGAACACCTCTGGGATCCGTCAGGAACTGTCTCAATGTGTTCACCACAAAGCAAATATCAGTTCTGTTAAAATTCAATATGCTAAGACAGAAAATAGCAGCATTACATTCCATTTCACAATAATAGCATATACAGGATCACTGAAGAAACAACAAGCACAGCATAAACACAAGAGACAGAGATTTATCCTGGGAAACCCTCATGGGGTAGAAAACCCAGCAAAGCTTCCTCAATATAGATGACCAGCAATATAAAAAGATGAAACCCTGAGACATGATCTCCTCCTCCATAATAGCAGACCTCTCCTCCACAAGTGCGCTATCCTCAAGTGTGTGAGTGTCTCAAATGAGGAACACACCTCCTCTATTTATACACTACTCTGATATGTATTTTACACAAGTACATGTAGGCTCGTATTTAACCATTAGGTTAAATACCCCATTATAACTGACTGGGCCGACCCCCACATGGTGGGTCTAATAACCCTAGTTACCACACCCAACTCGGAGGAATAAACATCTCCGGATTTATAGTATAATCACATCGGAGGTATGGAACATCTCCGGAATAAATAATATACAAATATAATATTCTTTGAAGTTACAATATTTCAACACTCCCCCTTAACAAGAAGGATATTATAACAGTATCTGCACGAGCAAGGAGTCATCAACATCATACATGATACATCTATAAATCATTGGAAGCTTTCTCAACATCATTAGTAACTCAAGCAGTTACTGGAACATATTCAATACTGGAACATCAACATCTTCAGTACCGAGTCTTTATCTTCTGCAGCACTCGAACAGCTACAACAACATCAACATCTGGATCCTCATGATCATCAGCATCGTCATCACACGATCATCAGCATCGTCATCACACGATCATCAGCATCGTCATCACACGATCATCAGCATCGTCATCACACGATCATCAGCATCGTCATCTCACGATCATCAGCATCGTCATCCCACGATCATCAGCATCGTCATCTCACGATCATCAGCATCGTCATCACACGATCATCAGCATCGTCATCACACAATCATCAGCATCGTCATCACACGATCATCAGCATCGTCATCTCACGATCATCAGCATCGTCATCACACGATCATCAGCATCGTCATCGATACAGGTATCCATAACAATACAAGTATCCACATCATTAGTACACGTATTCATGCCAATACAAGTGTACATATCATCAATACAAGTATCCACACTGATACAAGTAACCATATCATCAATACAAGTATCCTACCGATACAAGTAACCACATCATCAATACAAGTATCCTACCGATACAAGTAACCACATCATCAATACAAGTATCCTACCGATACAAGTAACCACATCATCAATACAAGTATCCTACCGATACAAGTAACCACATCATCAATACAAGTATCCTACCGATACAAGTAACCACATCATCAATACAAGTATCCACACTGATAGAAGTAACCATATCATCAATACAAGTATCCTACCGATACAAGTAACCACATCATCAATACAAGTATCCTACCGATACAAGTAACCACATCATCAATACAAGTATCCTACCGATACAGGTAACCACATCATCAATACAAGTATCCTACCGATACAAGTAACCACATCATCAATACAAGTATCCTACCGATACAAGTAACCACATCATCAATACAAGTATCCTACCGATACAAGTAATCACATCAAAAAAATCACTTTCTCGGAGACCATACGTCTACGGATCAATTCAGGGACCGAAGTCTGGGGATGATACAATCCCCACTTCTCGGAGACCATACGTCTACGGATCAATTCAGGGACTGCAGTCTGGGGATGATACAATCCCCACTTCTCGGAGACCTCACGTCTACGGATCAATTCAGGGACCTAAGTCCGGGGATGATACAATCCCCACTTCTCGGAGACCTCACGTCTACGGATCAATTCAGGGACCGCAGTCCGGGGATGATACAATCCCCACTTCTCGGAGACCTCACATCTATGGATCAATTCAGGGACCGCAGTCCGGGGATGATACAATCCCCACTTCTCGGAGACCTCACGTCTACGGATCAATTCAGGGACCGCAGTCCGGGGATGATACAATCCCCACTTCTCGGAGACCTCACGTCTACGTATCAATTCAGGGACCTAAGTCCGGGGATGATACAATCCCCACTTCTCGGAGACCATACGTCTACGGATCAATTCAGGGACCTAAGTCCGGGGATGATACAATCCCCACTTCTCGGAGACCATACGTCTACGGATCAATTCAGGGACTGCAGTCCGGGGATGATACAATCCCCACTTCTCGGAGACCTCACGTCTACGGATCAATTCAGGGACCTAAGTCCGGGGATGATACAATCCCCACTTCTCGGAGACCTCACATCTACGGCTCTCTTTAGGAATGAAAGTCCAGGGATGATCCAATCCCCTCAACTGTCCACTAAGGACTTCATTCTCAGAGACCTCACGTCTACGGCTCTCTTTAGGACTGAAAGTCCAGGGATGATCCAATCCCCTCAACTGTCCACTAAGGACTTCATTCTCGGAGACCTCACGTCTACGGCTCTCTTTAGGACTGAAAGTCCAGGGATGATCCAATCCCCTCAACTGTCCACTAAGGACTTCATTCTCGGAGACCTCACGTCTACGGCTCTCTTTAGGACTGAAAGTCCAGGGATGATCCAATCCCCTCAACTGTCCGCTAAGGACTTCATTCTCGGAGACCTCACGTCTACGGCTCTCTTTAGGACTGAAAGTCCAGGGATGATCCAATCCC
Source organism: Larix kaempferi (assembly GCA_027924585.1). Lineage (NCBI taxonomy): Eukaryota > Viridiplantae > Streptophyta > Pinopsida > Pinales > Pinaceae > Larix > Larix kaempferi. The sequence goes on along the minus strand of BSBM01001166.1, from coordinate 813,346 downwards.
CTCAACTGTCCGCTAAGGACTTCATTCTCGGAGACCTCACGTCTACGGCTCTCTTTAGGACTGAAAGTCCAGGGATGATCCAATCCCCTCAACTGTCCACTAAGGACTTCATTCTCGGAGACCTCACGTCTACGGCTCTCTTTAGGACTGAAAGTCCAGGGATGATCCAATCCCCTCAACTGTCCACTAAGGACTTCATTCTCGGAGACCTCACGTCTACGGCTCTCTTTAGAACAAGTGTTCAAGGATGATACAATCCTCACATGTATTCTCATCAATACAAGTACAAGTATCCTCAACCATACACGTACATTAATCAATACATGTGTCATCAAAAGTATGTATTCTTACCAATACATCTTATCATCAAAAGCATGTATTCTCACCAATACATATAACATCAAAAGCATGTATAAGTAAAACTAAGTATTCTAAGTATACGAGTCCTAAATCTAAATATTTCTAAGTATCTAGGTGTAGAGAACAGGTTACCTCATCATCGACCTTGTTGTTCGATGAGACAATCTCATCATCAGTGACTATACTACTCCCCCTTTCGAGGAGGGTCCTTTTGAGCTACACCAAGCTTGTCTCGAAAGTATTCAAATTTCACTCGAGACAGAGGCTTGGTTAGTACATCGGTAACCTGTTACGAATTCAAACTTTATAGTTCCTTTCTGTGTCATATCTTGTTAGATCCCTATGATCTTTGACTTATCATGGAACACTGGATTCTATGTCATCTTGATACAACTCTATTTGTCACATAGGATCACAGTTGGTTCTATCTCTAAGTCAAACAATCCTGAAGCCAAACTTCTTCACAACTAGTAGAGCAAACAGCCATATATTCTGCTTGTGCTGAGAGCCACACTAGACTGCTTCCAGCTAAACCACGAGATCATGGCTAATCCTAGACAATAACATCCTCTTGATGTGTTCTTCTTGTCTGATACACTTTCTGCCCAATCAGCATCTGAGTAGCCATCTGAAGTCATGATCTCCAAGATAGCATAGATCAAAGTCTATCGTATCCTTTAGGTGCCTCATCACATGCTTTGCAACTATCAGGTGAAAACATCTAGTTTCCACTAGATACTAACTCAAGGTATTCTCAACAAAGCATATATCTAATTTAGTATATGTTAGATACATCAATGACCCAATAATTTGACTATACAGAGTTATATCCACTAACTCTGATGAGTTATCCCCTAACAGCTTCAAGTTGGAATCCATAAGAGTGGCCATTCCACACCTCAAGTCATATTTCTCATCATACTTTCCCTGGTTGAGAAATATTCCTTCTGAGCCTTGCCATACTTCCAGACCTAGGAAGTAAAGCGTCAATTTGAGATCTTTCATTTTCATTTCTGCATTGAATGATCTTCTGCATATCTATCTGTGCCATCTCTCGTTAGATGGGTCTACTAATATGAGCCTTAATATCATTCGAACTCTGTGGTGAGTTCCTTCTTGCATCCATGTCATTTGTGTATAGAAATCATATTCAACCTTGTAGCAAAGGTTGAGATCCACATCACCCATGGTGATCATTAAGCTTATCAATTTATTATCGATCCTAGGTACCTATACAGAACCTGATTCACACTTCTTCTTTAATTACACCATACTTGGAGCAAACATCTTGTCGTGATTCTCTTCCCCTTTCTAAGAGAATCTTCTAGCCATGAGCCTTCTATATTTTGTTTGATTTGTAAATCTTCTTGTTTGAACATGCACCACTTGTATGGTGTCCATCATTCTTCATGACCTTTCCTACAAATCAAAATTAAGTACATGATTAGTAATACTTCATAATCATCAAATCATATTGACATGATAACCTATTATGCATACAGATATCATTTACATAGTGATGCAACTATTTTGACCAATACTTTGGCACAACACTTTCCCATATCCTGTATGCATACAGTGGCTATCTAGATGCCTTCCATCTCTACCAGAACATACTATCGAGAGTGTGCACAACTCTCAGCATGTCAGCAAAGAGGTTTCATTCTAGACAAGCAACAATGGAATGTTTGTCCAACTTACCAATCATATGCATATTAGTAGTATATTGTTCAATGTTCTATGAATATTTACACTCAGCATGATATATTATAGGAATACAAATATGCATACAACCTATTACAGGCAATATCATTACTATTTCAAATAACAACTCAAATACTTATCTTTTATGTTTGTGTGGCTTCCTCCCGCTTGATCTTCTGTATGTCTTTTGAACTTCTATTCATTCTGTACCACTGTGCATGCTCAAGAGTCATCCTCATGATCTCATACACAAACATACACTCATTAGTATATTCTAAAAACATAATCTTGAAAATGTATAGTCATGATTAATAAACATTAGTATTCAAGATTTCAGGGAAGTCTTCTTTTACTCATGCATATCATCAATCAAGATAAAAGATATAATATGCATAATCCCTTGATTACTAACTTTATGAATAAGCATAACCAATCATTCCAAGTATACTTATATAAGGGATCCTAACACAAGGTAAGATTCATGGGAAACATACCTGGATTAGTATACCTACTTGGTTATGTACAACATACCTAAACAATCTCTTCAATGATTTAGAGATCGTGAGCTAGAACCTGCATGTCTCATAGGTTAAGCATAATATAACAAAGTCATACATACCTCGTAAGTAGAACAAAGATTATGGATGAGTCTTTGTCTTCATGTTTTCATGGTCATGGAACCTGATTTGTCTTTTGTGATGTACCTGTATCTTGTTAGCAGACAACATCAACCTCACACAACATCATAATGCATTAGTACAATCATAAGTGTCAACACCCTAACCAATGAATATCTTCTATCATGCATTCATAATTTTGTTAAGGTTATACGACAAATCTAAAATCAAAATTGTACTAACTGTAATAACCTGAAGACAAACATACCATAAACTTAATCATGGACAAATATCGAAACATACCTCGATGAGTCATACCTGTCGAGATCGCTTGTATTCTTCTTATGTAAGGCCTTATCCTCATCTCCCCCTGAGACAGGAACTTCTTCACTTATGCAGGTGACCAATCCATCTTCTTCTAGGATTAACCCAATCCACTTGATTTGCAAGAACTGGACCTGGAGCTGGATATGGGTTTGTCAGAGAAACCCAAAAAATCAAACTTTGAATTTCAAACTTCCGAAAGGATAGAAATATGCGCCTTGATGAGCTGATCTCACTAGTATATTCAGAATTTGAAAATTGCAAAGTTTTACTCCTCAATTTTGCCTTTGAAACTTTCGGATTCACTGGACGTGACCCTGAACTGGGGTTTGATGAAGCCCACTCTTTTGCCCCATCAAAAGGTTTGATCCAAAGCTCTAAGATTTTATTTTTCTGAGGATCTTCCAGCCGTGGTCACAGATTTCAGAAATTCCCATTTTTACAGAAGCCCTAATTTTCCATTTTTCTGATCAAAGTCCCGAACTAGGGTCTAATCAAGCCCGGTCTTCTGCCCAACCAAAAATTCTGATCTTGGTATCTAAATTTCTATTTTGATGAGTAGCATCCAGCCGTGGTCTCCGATTACAAAAATTCCAACTTTCTTCAAAGCCCTAAATTCCGGAAGCCATGAATGAAGGTACCAAAAAATAATTCTGTTTTGACAGAAATATGTACCTGATTGTTTCTGGTGTAACTCCGAAATTTTTGATCCACAGGGTCTGAAAAAGTTTTCTGAGATAGCCTGACCTGTTAGCTTTCCATCCTGATAGGTCTGACCTCAATTGGATGTTCTGAGAGAGAGTTATGCCAAATGTCGCAACGTGACCGGTTTTGGGAAAATACAGGAGAGCGAACTTGTACGGTGTGCCACGTGTCATTGTTTGACCTTCGGCCTCTGAAAACGTTTTTTGAGATAGATCGGCCTATTATCTTTCCATCCTGACAGGTCTGACCTCAATTGGATTTTCTGAGAGAGAGTTATGCCAAATGTCGCAACGTGACCTGTTTATGGGATAATACAAGAGAGCGAACTTGTACGGCGTGCCACGTGTCACTGGTTCAACTTCGGCCTCTGAAAACGTTTTCTGAGATAGTACAGTCTGTGTACTACCTGTCAATTTTCACAAAATTTCATTTGGAGCTTCCTAGCCCAAGTTATGACCTTTTTCCCAAGGTCACCTGATTTTGACTCAGATCTGGAAGAGGCAGAAACCCTATATTGTACAGATCATAAATCACAAAGTACAATGAATTAGAGGTTGTACTTTGGATACAAGGTACCTGGAGATTTGAACTTCGTCCTGTAACAATTTCAGATCCGAAAACTTCGCCAAAACGGATTTATAGCGAAAGTGCTACGATGACGGGTTTTTGCTATGTAAAACCCTAACCTTCAAATTGTCGTAAGTAAAGCAAGTGTCTTTAGTGCCATACCTTGTCTTCCTTCAGGTTAGCTCTGATACCATGTTAAAATTCAATATGCTAAGACAGAAAATAGCAGCATTACATTCCATTTCACAATAATAGCATATACAGGATCACTGAAGAAACAACAAGCACAGCATAAACACAAGAGACAGAGATTTATCCTGGGAAACCCTCATGGGGTAGAAAACCCAGCAAAGCTTCCTCAATATAGATGACCAGCAATATACAAAGATGAAACCCTGAGACATGATCTCCTCCTCCATAATAGCAGACCTCTCCTCCACAAGTGCGCTATCCTCAAGTGTGTGAGTGTCTCAAATGAGGAACACACCTCCTCTATTTATACACTACTCTGATATGTATTTTACACAAGTACATGTAGGCTCATATTTAACCATTAGGTTAAATACCCCATTATAACTGACTGGGCCAACCCCCACATGTTGGGTCTAATAACCCTAGTTACCACACCCAACTCGGAGGAATAAACATCTCCGGATTTATAGTATAATCACATCGTAGGTATGGAACATCTCCGGAATAAATAATATACAAATATAATATTCTTTGAAGTTACAATATTTCAACAAGTTCTAGTGTTCGTTAGTTACATCAAGGACCCAATCATCTGACGATACATAATGAAATCAACCGGCTCAAATGAAGCATCACAAAGAAGCTTCAGGTTTGATGCCATAGGTGTGACCATGGCCTTGCATTCCGTCATCCCGAACCTCTTCAAGATCTCTACTGCATACTTCCCTTGTCCAAGGAAGATCCCATCCGCACTCTACCACATCTCCATGCCTATAAAATAGTTCATCATCCCCAAGTCCTTCATCTTGAACTCGGTAGAAAGCTTCCTCTTTGTGTTGGAAATCAATCTATCCTCACCTGTAAAAAACAAGTCATCTACATATAAGAGTAGTATCATAGGATTTCCTTCCTCAACCTTGTAGTAAAGGTTGGAATCCGCTTTACTCTTGGTAAATCCCAAACTTGATAGAAAGTTGTCTATCCTACCATACCAAGTCCTAGGAGCTTGCTTCAAGCCACACAAGGCTTTCTTCAATTTGCACACATGTGACTCTTGGTCATGTGTCTCAAACCCGAGTGGCTACTCCACATAAACTTCCTCTTCAACTACACCATTCAAGAACGATGTCTTGACATCCATCTGGTGTACCTTCCATTTCATCACTGCAGCCAGAGCAAGGATTGATCTAATGGAAGTGTATATGGCTACAGGTGCAAACATATCTTCATAGTCAATTCCTCTTTCTAGGAGAAGCCACGAGATACAACCTCGCTTTGTATTTCTCCATGCTACCATCTGCAGCATGCTTGATCTTATAGATCCACTTGGAAGTCACAACAAAATTCCCTTCAGGTCTTGGGACCACATCCCAAACATGATCAATTGGTACTTCTCTACCATGACATCCTTTTACTGTATCCCGTATCTTGGGAAATTCAGATTCTTCAATATCTTCAATAGATAGTTTGAACTTCATTGCTGGAACAAATGTTGTAGTTCTTCTTTTGTATGTGATGGTATATGATCTTTCCTACAAAACAAGTTAAATTGCATGATTATAAAACATCTCATAGTTTTCAGAACAAATTCTTACACATAAAGAAATATTTCATACATTCATGCAAATATTTTAGCCAATGCTTCAATACAACGTTTATCCATATCCCGTAACTTTCTAAATGCCTTCCAATCTCTACCAAAACATTGTTAAGAGTTTGCACAACTCCCAACATGTCAGCAAAGAGGTTTCATTCTAGATAAGTAGCAATGAAATGTTGTACAGTGCCATAGGCCACTTACCCATCACATGCATATTAGTAGTATACTGTTCATTAATGTAATTATTCTAATATGCATAATACACACCCTAAGTTTAGGAGCATAAGCATATACATCATTGAGCAATATTATTTAAACAAACAAGTATGCAAGAAATGACAATTCAAATACTTATCTTTGTTTGGTTGTAGGGTGGACTCCCTCTCAATATTTGCTTCCTTGCAGGAACTACTGGAGTGTGCTCCCTCTTGATTTTTGCTTCTTGGATTACCTATCCTTGAACTTATATCCATCCTCGATCACTTATGCATACTTACTAGTATCATCATTGTGTTATCCTCGAGGTCTCATACACAATCATACATTTATTAGGATAATCTCAATACTATAAAACATTATGATTCTAAGTAATCTTAAACATGTATGGTAAAGATCATTTCATACACAAATAATTTATCACAAGCACTAGTATTCAATGTTTCAGGGAGTACTTCCTTTACTCATGCAAATTTTTATTTGACTAGAGGACTCTTCTAGTTAGTCATATCACCGATTAAAGTAAGAAACATAATATACCTAAACCCATGATTACTCAAACCTATAGCTTCATGAATAATCATTATCAATCATACTAATTATACTTATATAAGAGATCCTATCACAAGGTAGGATTCTAACTTGATATAGGAAAAACATACCTGGATTAATGTGTTAGTTAGTTATGTCTAACATATCCACATGATGTCTTCTTGTTTTCTTCAATGACTTGTGCTAGTAATCTGCATATATCATAGGTTAAGCATTGTAGAACCAAATTATACATACCTCGTAAGTAGAGCCTCTATGTGATCCATGAAAATGGATGAATCTTTGTCTTCATGTCACCATGGTCATATGTTCTTGAGCTAGAACATGATTTGTCTTTCTTGATGTACCTTTCATGCTAGTGGACAACATTAACCTCATACAACACCACAATGCATTAGTACAATCATAAGTGTCAAAAACCTAATCAATGAATATCTGCATTCATAATTTTATTAAGGTGATACAACAAGTCTAAAGTTAATCAAGATTGTACTAACCTTAATGAAGACAAACATACCATAAACTTAATCGTGAATAGATCTCGAAACATATCTGGATAAGTCATGCCTGTCGAGATTGCTTGTAATCTTCTTATGTAAGGCCTTAGCCTCAACTCCATCTGAAATAGGAACTTCTTCCCTTCTGCATGTGACTAATCCATTCTCTTCTAGGAATAACCCAATCCACTTTGATTTCCAAAAACTGGATCTAGAACTAGATTAGGGTTTGTCAGAGAAACCCTAAATAATTCAAACTTTGAATTTCAAAATTCTGAAAGGATAGAAAGATTCTCCTTTCTAAGCTGGTCAAGCTAGTATACTCGGAATTTGAAAAATGCAAAGTTTCACCCCTCAAAATTGCCTTTTAGATTTCCAGATTCACTAGGGAGGACCCCGAATTAGGGTTTGATTTTTAGAGAGCTTCACCCAACCAAATAGATTGATCCAAATCTATAAAATTTGTTTTTTTCCAAGGAGCTTCCAGCTATGGTCACATATTTCAAAAATTCCCATTTTTGCAAAAGCCCTAATTTTTCGCTTTTCCAATCAAAGTCCTAAACTAGGGTTTGATCAAGCCCAGCCTTCTACCCAACCAAAAAAATTGATCTTGGTCTCTAAATTTCGATTTTCATGAGAATTATCTAGCCGTGGTCTCCGATACAAAAAGATCCAAAATTCTTCGAAACCCTAAATTCTCGGAGACATGAATGAAGGTGCTCAAAATCCAATTATGTTTTAACAGAAATATGCACTTGATTGTTTTTGGTGTAACTCCTAAATTTCAGATCTATAGAGTCTGAAAAGTCTACCTGTGGTATCCTGACCTGTTAAATTTCCAACCCCATAGGTCTGACGTCAAATGAATTCTCTAAGAGAGATTTATGCCAAGTGTCGCAATGTGACCTATTTATGGAATAAAATAGGAGAACAAACTTGTACAGAGTTCCACTTGTCACTGGTTCAATTTTGGCCCCTGAAAACCTTACCTAAGAAACTAATGTCTGTTACCTACCTGTCACTTTTTACAAAATTTTATTTGGATCTTCCTAGCCCGAGTTGTGACCTTTTTTCCTAGGTCAAATGTTTATGACTAAGATTTGGAAGAGGCCGAAACCCTAGATTGTACAGATCATAAAACACAAAGTACAACGAATTAGAAGTTGTGCTTCGAGTAAAAGGTACAATGAGATCTTTTCTTCGACATGTAAAAGTTTCACATCCTAAAACTTCTCCAAAATGGATTTATAGCGAAAGTGATATGATGACTTTTTTTTCCTATATCAAGCCCTAGCTTTGCAAGTGCAACAAGTGTCATAAATGCCATACCATGCCTTCTTTCAGGCTAGCTCTAATACCATGTTAGTTTTTCAGAATTTACTTCAATCTGATATAGGATGTTAATTGAGAGAACAACATGTACAACATATCTACATCATATCAATCATGGACATAATAATGCAAGCACACAAGAGACAATAGACACATAGAGTTTCACTAGGGAAAACCATAAAGGTAAAAAATCCCACAACTTCCTCAGAGATAGATAGATCAATGATACAACCCAAGCATAAGAGATACTCTTCCCCTAGCAGCAGCTTCTCCTCCTCCACAAGTGCACCACTCTCCAATGAGAGTATAAGTGAGAAAGTGAATGATCAAATAGAGTGCCTCCCGCACTCTATTTATACATGACTTGACTTGCCTAAAAACCTTTACTAGGTCGGCCTTAACTTAACCACATAACATAATGCTGACAGGGCTGACCCCTAATAGGGTCGTCTAATAACCCTTTGAACCACATAACTTATACAGGGCCAACCCCATCAAGGTGGTCTAATAACCCATCAAGTATAAGTTACAACACTTACAATATAAATGACAACACTTCTGTATAGAGGAATAATAACAAATCTATAGGAATACAATATACATATGTGAAATACATTCCAAAGTTACATATACATCAACACGGCCTCGCCGCCAGGGGGAGTGGGCCACGATGGCTGGAATGAGGTGGTCCTCCGCCAGAAGATAGAGTTCTACCTCCTCCAGAGTTATGTGGGGTCCCGCCGCCTCCAATGGGAGGTGGGGGTGGACTAAACGGGGGTGGAGAGACTTGAGGGACTGTAAGTGGGGGTCCATGTTGTAAAACATTTTGCTTTCCCCATAGAGTGTATGGATTTTCGGGGTAGGGTACCCCTTAGAGTGTGTTTTCGGGATTGAGTTGTCGTGAAATAGGGTTAAGATAACTTGGACATGCTTGAATCGATGGTGGTTGAATCACATTGGACGGTACCCCAACATGGGATAATCCCATAGTGGAAGGTCCGGGAGGTAAGGGATTTCCAACGGAAGGACCGATGGGAACTCCTCCTACAGTATTATGGTAAAGAGATGAGGGTTTCCCCCCAACAACAACTTGCTGACCATTAAGTAAAGGTTGACCCAACACAGGTTGTTGATTATCTACCGTAGGATTATCATTACCTGTAAAGAAGGTAAGGGGTAAAGAGTATCCTCCCCTCGAAGTTTGGGGTGGGGGAGGAGAAGGTGACGTAACCATGGTAGTAACAAGTGTGTTGGACTGTTTTCCTTCAACAAGTTGGGCCTCCTGAGGTATAGGACTGGTCTCCTGTCTAGGGGATGGATGTGCAGGATTTGATGGTTGACCAGCCTCAGAAGTGGTCACGTGTTGCATGGATTATTCTGGCGAATCATAAGACAAATAATGATAAGGGAGTGGTTGATAAGGAGGTGACGTCGGGTCTTCGACTCTTAATGAAAAGCTTCATTTTGAAAATTGTATGGCCATGGCACATAATCGAGTCAATCGTTCACGATAAGGTGCCATGCATTTGTCGAGAGTATCCCAACTAGGTGGGGATGCAACGGAAAAATGAGCCACTAGGTGGCCTAGAGATGATGTCCAATAAACTACTAAATGGCCATCCTGGGGTGAATTTAACCATTCCACCGATTCAGGATCTCTCGGTAAAACAGGAGGTAGGTCTTGTAAAGTAGACGTTTGTGCCTCTTCAGCCTGTGGGGGATGGGAGGTAGGTGAATTTGGAGGGAACATATGTGCTCCAATATTCAAAGTGGGGTTTTCCACTTCAGTTGACATGACCGTGGCTTGTGGTTCCATCCTTAACTGCGAAATTACCTCCTGGTTAAGGGGATATTCGGGTGTTAAGTTCTGAATCCTACGGGACCTTCTCCAAGGAAAGTTAGTCAGAGTGATTGAAACAACAGTTTCTCCTAGGGAAATCTAAACAAAAGAAAAGCAGTCGAGACAAAACCCTACGCAAACTAAGGCCACAAGCAAAATTATGTGATAAGAGTGGATTCAACAATCTGGAACCTCACAGGATTGTCAAGGCTTTGCAAATCGCTATATAACGCAGGGTCCAACAGTAAAATGTGACAAGGAGGATTGGGACTGTACCGTTTCCTAAATACCTGATTACCTGAAAGGTATGTGCATATTAATCTCCTTGAGTGTTGTTCTCGGTGTATTGCTCTGCCAAGACGGCCAAAACGTTAACTCAGTTGGTCTCAGGAATCCTAATGGTGTCTCCCAATATATTCAAGGTATGTGGGAGCTCAAATCCATACTCGTGTAGTCTAATGCACAACCATACGGCATGAGACCTTCCTATATACTACCGAGTACGTGAAACACCTTTCTATATATGCCAAGTATGTGAAACACCTTTTGATATACGCCAAGTACACGAAGTTCTTGGTGGGTATGTGAAAGAGATTTGATATACTTGGTTGGTATGTGAAAGAGCTTCGATATATCGATAAGTATGTGGAAGACTACAATACCCCCGTAATACAGTGTTGGAAAGTAATGAAAGCTGCCATGTTGTTGTGCAGGATTAATACCTTATAGTGAGGAGAAGACACTACCAACTTGGGCGGGGTGACAGGTAAATACATTCATTGCATTGTATTTAGTTCCTACAAATGAAAGAGATCAAGATGTCAAAAGATGTACCTTTTATCGATGGTTGGTCCTAGCTTTCACTTGGTCTTCCACTTGATCTTCCACTATGATGAACCTGCAACACAAAGGAAACCTTCCTTAGCATATCTTGAATGCAATAAATATGATTAAATTGAAAGCAATTAAACATCAAATATAATAAGATATTAAACCAAATGAACATACAATCGAATAGACATTCGATTTGGGATAGGAAGGGTATTTCCACCTTTTTATTTTCAAAGAAGCATGAATCAGTACAAATATACCTGATCGGTCAAGATGTTTCTGCAACCGAGTCCCAGGCTCTTTCTCTTCACAATGCCTTGGGAATTCCTCCAACATAACAACACTTAAAGCATTCCTTCTAGCTTCCTCTCTCATGGATCCTCCTTGTATTTATGGGACAAGGTAGGCAATTGGAATCGAGAGGTGGTTGAATTGGGAGGTTGGAGAAGTTGCAAAACCAACTTCAACTAATCCCAATTTGTAATCTTAATATATTTTTTGACTTCATATTAAGATGTGTGCGGGTTTCATACAACTAGAGTAGCGCACAGTAAGCAACTCTTGTACTTTGCAACAAGCGTTTGCAACATTTTTCAAGGTGTGCCCTGGTTTTCCTTGAGCAAAGCAGCACATTTTTTGTGGTGTGTGCTGGTTTACTATAGCAAGAGTAGTGCACATGTCGTGAAATCAGGAGAAACAGTCAGATTCTCAACTGAAGAGTGTACTACCACTAATAATTCACCTAGGTCAACCTAGCTCTTCAATCCATGGTGTCCTTTTGTGTGATTGACAGATCAATGTGATCACAGACGGAGAAGTGCAGATTTGACCTATAACAGATTCCCCCTAATGTGTGAGGTCAGAGGGAAATGATGGCCGAAATACATTATAATTCCAAGTCAGAGGAGGAGCAAGAAACCGCAAAACCAAGTCACAAAAGTACCTGAAACAACGATCAAGGTCAGCAAGAAATTACAATCTTGACATCATATAGATGTGTAGCATGATACAACATGATCTCCGATACATAACTAGGAGATGTATATATAGCATGGCCACTGAGATACAAGTGTGGATCCATGTCAAAATGAGAGATCATAGCCATAACAATAAACTAGATCTATGGTGATGCTATCATAGTCCCAACGTCTTCATCCAAACAACTCAAGGTACAAACCCTAACCATGTGAATAAATGAGCTGAGGATGAACATGGGGGGTATCGTTTGATTACCGGTCATTGATGTATACTGTTAACAAATGCGAGGACTTCCATCGATAATGATAATGGGGTCCAAGGTACCTAGTACGATCCAAAAAGTGTGAATAAGTGGACTTGAAGTCGAACACTTGAGGAACATGTCGAATAAGAGACATTGATGTATTCCCATTATTCAACAGCAAGGGAAACTGCTATTGATGACTGCAATCTCCAAGGTACTAATCGAAACTCTAAACTTCATTCCCATGGCATAATGAGCTGAAGTCGATGGGAAGAAGTCCATTGGAAGGGAGGCCTTAATGCATCCTCCATCATCCAACACGAGGAACACTCAAAAGGTATGAGCTGATGTGGAGTATGACAAGTAACAAGATGAAACAAACTGACACCGGGATGGAAGATGCATGAAGTCAAGGTAAACTGCAGAATGGCCGACATAGGATGTATCCTTAAAGAGTGAGCATGACAAAAGGTGAGTTAGGTAGTTTTCAACATGAAGGGGAAGTAATATAATCTTTTAATGTAGGAGACATTAACAGAACCTCCATATGGTTGGAAGAATAACCAACCGGGGGAGTACAAACTCAGAGATCAGGTTTGCCCTAAGGTCAAAAACTAATACCCAACTAAAATGAAAGACTCAAGTAAGTGCTATGTTCAAGGACATGACTGACTTAACTGCCTTTTAAACTGAAAAGATGTGACATACCCTTCCAATCCCTTATTCTTTTTGGTAAAATAATGTCCTTCTTGTTGTTTTAATGAGTCCAAGAAAGAAAAATCAATAATTCCAACCATGTAAAAGTTTAATGAGCCCATGGGAGGAAGACTCAGGACCTTCTTCATTTACAGAGTTTGAAGAGGAAAATAGAAGAATACTCTATAATACTGATCTATGGATTTTAATATCGAGCTGAGATCTGTTCTTGATAGCCGGTGTTTTCAATTTTAAGGAGTCTGAAAAACTTAAACAATAACTCCAGACACCTACCCGTGGATTTTAGTATATAGCCCGGGTTGGTATATGCTTTCTAGTGTTTTACTATTTATAGAGTCTAAAAAACTTAAACAATCCTCTATATACCCTCTTATGGATTTCACATCGAGCCCGAGTAGGTGAGTGCTTGCTTGGTGTTTTCATGTTTCGAGAGCCTGAAAACCCTAAAGAAGGATCCAAAAGTCATTTTTCATACAGTTAGTCTCCTACCCTGAGAAAGTCTAAAACAATGAGAGAAGAACTCTTCTAGCCATGTATGGCTAGAGTATACCTTTTTCGTAAATGATCCATAGAGGTTCGGAAAAGGGGTAAACTTATACCTAAGTGGATGTCACTTCAAATCCTTTAATGAGTCTAAAATGACAACTATACTCGGCAATCTTGTCATATTTAAATATTCTAACAAGAGCGTGAAAGAACTCTATAAAAATCTTTTCCATAAAGGTTTAACGAGTCTGAAAAAGTAAACTTGTGACCTCCTTACTGTTTTTAACAATCTCAAAAGAGATATGGAAGAATGCTCATAGCCTCCTTACTATTTTTAATGAGCTCAAAGTGAAGGTGGAAGAATGCTTGTTGCCCCTTTACTATTTTTAACGAGCTCGAAGTGAAGGTGGAAGAATGCTTGTAGGTGGATCAATGTCCAAACGAATGGTAGACTACATTATATACTCTAGGAAAACTTCGTTAGAGGGAAGTATATTATTCTAGATGGAACACATATCTAAACATTCAGATGGAGTCATCACCTGGTCAATTGCCGGGACCCAGGCCTGAGAAGGTAAGTATGAATTCAGAGGCTTCTTCTCAGTAGCAATTGGACTCAAAGAAAAATATGCCACATAATTTGATTGTGACATGGTAGTGCCTACTGGAGAGGGATATACTTAGTCTATAGTTGGGTAATAAGAGGGATCAACAAATGTAAGTTGATTGATAGTGACAATGCTTTCGTTGTGAGGAAAATGCATCACAAAAAAAAGCGTAGACACCACAACCTGCATAGCATATACATAATCACACCCTAGGATCATATCAAAGTCCATAGGGTCCTTTAAAACAATAAAATCAACTAAGACTATTTTTCCACCCAAAGTAACGGGTACTTGAGGGAGGAATCCCAATGGTTCACTAGGTCTTTTATCAAAATTCAATGACCAATTAAAAGCTGGAATAAGGTTAGGAAAACCTAAATCTCTCCAAGCATAATGGGATAAGATACTAACAAAGGCTCCTTCATCTACAATACATTGATGAACCACATGGTTTTCGATATCAACCTTTATCTGAAAAGGTGTAGCAGGAGGAAGGCAAGGCCCAATTAGACTATTCCAATCAAAGGAAATGATCCCAGAGCTTGGTAGGGGTTCACTCGGCATAGATGAAGTGCCTCCTATTTCAAAAACATCCAAACTGGTAATGCAGAAGACTTTAGGGACAAGTGCATCAGTCTCTGGAGGACTGATGGAATCAATCGAAGATTGCATCAATTCGACCATTTAACTCTCCAAAGGAAGAGTGGGGTTGACCAAAGATTGCATTGGTTCAACCACTTCATCAACTAAAGGTTGATCAGGCTGTTGGAAATCTATATACAATTCAGGAGTAGAGGATCCTTCAGACATGGACTACACTCTCCGCACCTATGGAATAGCAGGTCATAGGTGAGTAAGGTGATCTCCATTACAAAGTTTACAAGGTAACTTTGGCTTCTATCCTATAAGCTTAGATTCCTTTAAAACAACAGTACTCCCAGTATGACTAGCATTGGCTAACAACTTGCCCCCGGCATGACTTGCAGTGGCTGGTTGCTTAGACACAGAAGACTTTTGAACTATGGAGCACACTCTTTTCACTTCTAGAAGTTCATGGCACAAATAGGTCAAGTGGTCTCCCTCTCAAAACTTACAAGGGAACTTAAGCTTCTATTTATTATGTTTGTCGACAATGTCAACTTTCTCAGCATGACTTGCAGTGGCTGATTCAGTGTCTCCAGTATGACTCATAGTAATTGGTGACTTGTCATTAATATGACCAGTAGTGATCAATGACGTTTCTTCAACATGAGAAACAATGGTTGAAGACATGATTTGAGAATGATTTGCAATGACTGAAAGTTTGCTCCCGGCATGACCTCCAGAGGCTGGGTAGGTGTCCCCAACATGACTTCTAGAGGCTAGGTGGCTGCCCCCAGCATGAATTCCAAAGGCTGGGTGGGTGCCCCCAGGATGACTTCCAGAGGCTGGGTGGGTAGGTTCAGTATGATTTACAGTGACTGAGTGAACTCTCCCAACATAACCTATAGAGGTTGGGTAGGTGCCCCCAGCATGACTTCCAAAGACTGGTTGCATAGGTTCAGTATGATTTACAGTGACTAAAATTTTTCCCCCAACATGACCTACAGATATTGGGTGGGTGCCCACAGCATGACTTCCAAAGGTTGGGTGGGTTCCCCCAGCATGACTTCCAGAGGCTGGGTGGCTGCCCCCTTGCTTTGGCATCTTCTTCATATTCTTCCTCTGTCTATTCCTTTTAGACTGCTAGTTATTAGTAATACTACTTTCACCACATGAGGTAGGAGGAGGAGGAGAAGATGTTACTGGTGAAGCAAGCATAGGGTTCTTATGTTCATGATGTGAGGTTCTTACATGAGAAGCATCAAGAGCATGCAAGGTGTTCAGAGTGGAAAACAACCAAACCGGTAGCCCTATAGTGAATCCCGGAAGATTCAAGGTAGCCATTAAGGGAGTACCAATGTTCCCAATGAATGGAAAATCACAAGGATCCCCTTAAACAGGGGTCCCTTGATTGGTGCTCACTGAGATGCTTTCCATAGTTTATGAATCAATGGGCCAGAAATCTCTAAGGCCAACTAAAAAAAAACAGCACAAAGAGCACACCACTAAAAAGGTCCTAGGTAATCCAAACCAGGAAAATAGATGCCTTCCGGAGGGAAGTCTGGGATGATTAGGGCCCAGAACTAACCAACGAAGGATGAAGAACAGTTACATGGGGTCCACATATAGGTCCTCTAGTTGCAAGCATTTGAATCACCTAACCTCCTTCCCAAATTTTTGTAGAGGGTATCCTCGCACGTATGTCCTAGGTACAATAGAAATAGCCTTCTGTCATCACCTATGTAGATCCCAGAGTCTGGATACTAAGGTTAACACCAATACAAAATAACTTGGGGGGGCAATCCTCATCCTAGTCAAAACACATGTGTAGGGTAGTAAAGCTCGAAATCCAAAATCACTTTAAAAAGCATTATTGGACCCCCGTACGTGAGTCAACTCTGGTTTATGGTTGAGAGGAAAGTGAGGGGGTATCCTCAACAATTCCAATCTCCCACAGCCTCGTGCTTAACTCTGGTTTAAGTAGAGCATCCTGGGACTATTTGATAGAGGTGGATTTACCTAACAGATAGTCGTACTACAATTGTTGAGTAATGATATTGATTCTGGATAGTTTAAGTGTGTTCTAATCTGAAACCCTAGCCTAAGCTAGTTGGTGAAGTGACAACCCTAAAAAAGAAAAAGTTGCTAATAAATTTTATTAAGTGTTCTTTTTAAATGGTTGTTCTTTACTCAAAGGTTGTAGTGGAGTGTGTGGCATGGTTGTGACTGAAATAAAGAGTGCATAAAAGTAAACAACTTTCACTAAACTTTCTCATTCATTGTTTTCCAAAACTGAAGATAAGCAAACCTAAAGATATTTTTATTTTTGTTTCTTTTAAACTTTCAAAGCAAAATGAAATTTATGCTACTTCGAAAAGAAATGATAAACCTTACAATTATGCTACCAATTTTCATTTTTTAACTTTTCTCTTTTCAAAGAAACTAAAATCAGAAAATGGAACAAGTAAGATCCAAAAGCGGTGCTGGTAAAGATAAGAGACTAATTGCTTAAACTTGATCAAAGCAGAGAACTAAGAAAGAGTTGACCTACCAAGTTGTTTTGAAACGAAAAAACTCTAGACTTGGCACTGAATGTAAAAAGAAAAGGGAAAAAGATGCATGTAGCAAAAAGGTAGACCAATAAGGCTACTCCTAAGCATCAAAACCGAGTAAAACACTAGCCAAGTAAACAGAGTAGGAAAGCAAACCAAAAATCACTTTACCACTACACAAATTGAAAAGAAAAGCTAAGAAGGCTTCAAGCAAATCAAACTGATCTAAATAGAAGCTCAAAAGACATCAAAACATCAAAACTTTCCAAAAGCACCCAACTGGGGTCAAACCCTAGCAGAACAGTCAAGTAGGTTCATAAAGACTTAAACAAGCAAAAGGACACCTAAATAGTACTTGAAGCGAACAAGGACTCTTGAGAGGTTGCACAAGACCCTTAAAAGACACAAGGGTGTCTCAACATTAGCAGAGAGGCAAAGCAAAAGAAGGAATAGACCCAACATTCAAAAATCAAACCCTACAGAAAAAGGGTCAAACTTATAGGAATGTGTGCTACTGTATACACTAACAACCCGTGCACACATCAGAAAATGTTCTACTTTATACACTAGCAACCCGCGCACACATCAGAAAGTATGCAGGTTAAGTGCGCTACTGTGTGGTACAGAAACCAGCGCACACTAGGAAAGATGCACTACTGTGTAGTGGACAAAGCTATGTTCATGACATAAAATGCACTACTATGAGTATAGCAAACCATCGCACATGGTCTGAAATCAGACAAAAACGCTTTGCAATAGTATACTGAGATGAATCAAAATAGAAATAATAGGCAACAATGACCTATAAGACCTCTCAAAGAACAAATAGACTGGAAGAAAAACCTAACAAGGTCTCCTAAAGCAAAAAAACTACTGGTTACTCCCCAGTGGAGTCGCCAGTCTGTTTGGCAGGATTAATACCTTATTAGTGAGGAGAAGACACTACCAACTTGGGCAGGGTGACAGGTAAATACATTAATTGCATTGCATTTAGTTCTTACAGATGAAAGAGATCAAGATATCGAAAGATGTAACTTTTATCGATGGCTGGTCCTAGCTTTCGCTTGGTATTCCACTTGATCTTCCACTATGATGAACATGCAACAAAAAGGAAACCTTCCTCAATGTATCTTGACTGCAATAAATATGATGAAATTGAAAGCAATTAAGCATCAACTACAATCAGATATTAAACCAAATGAACATATAATCCAATAGACATTTGATTTGGGATAGGAAGGGTATTTCCACCTTTTTATTGTCAAAGAAGCATGAATCAGTACAAATATACCTGATCGGTCAAGATGCTTCTGCAACCGAGTCCTGGGATCCTACTCTTCACAATGACTTGGGAATTCCTCCAGCGTAATGGCACATAAAGCATTCCTTCTAGGTTCCTCTCTCATGGATCCTCCTTGTATTTATGGGACAAGGTAGGCAGTTGGAATCGAGAGGTAGTTGAATTGGGAGGTTGGGGAAGTTGAAAAACCAACTTCAACTAATCCCAATTCGTAATCTTAATATATTTTTTGACTTCATCTTAAGATGTGCATGGGTTTCATATAACCAGAGTAGCGCACAGTGAGAAACTCTTGTACTTTGCAACAAGCATTTGCAACATTTTTCAAGGTGTGTGTTGGTTGTCCTTGAGCAAAGCAGTGCATTTTTTGTGGTGTGCACTAGTTTACTATAGCAAGAGTAGCGCACATGTGGTGAAATTAGGAAAAATAGTCGGATTCTCAGCTGAAGAGTGTACTCCCACCAATAATTCATCTAGGTCAACCTAGCTCTGCAATCCATGGTGTCCTTTTGTGTGATCGATAGAGCAATGTGATCACGGACGGAGAAGTGTATATTTGACCTATAACACATGATTTACGACACCGGAACACATCTATAACTTACACACAAGTTACTAAAAATTTTACCCTAGTGCTACCGTTAATTTTATCTGGACAGTTAGGTGAATGCATGAGGTGAGTACATAATCGTAAACATAATGCAGGCCCTAACTACATGCAAAAAATGTACTTTTCTTTTGATGAACTCTATGTATGGGAAGGAGAAACTTCTTTCCAATGATTTTACCAAAGCAACACAATGCAACACAATCCCAAAATCTACCAAATTTGACAAAAAGTACTCTTTTCGTTTTCCATTTTTTTTAAGAAAAACTCAAAAATTAACAAGCATGACAACCAAATCCAAATATTTTCTTGTCTTTTCGAATCAAAATTTAAGAGATGAAAAGAGAGGAATTTCCTATCTAGAGCACTCTAACTTTTCAATTTCACTATGATAGCTTAAATATACAAAAACCAAAAATGCACACAATTTTCTCAAGCATGGAGTCACTTTTGTAAAAAACTTGATTTCATTCGAATTCTTCAAGAAAATGAGTGATTCATAGTTCTTGAAAAAGTACAAATGACTAATTTTCCTTCAAACCTTCCCAAAAGATTATTGAATGACAATTCCAATGCATGAGGTAATTTCTACAACAATTTCCAAATATACTTGAAAACAATGAAAATGATGCATTTTCAATTTCCAATGATATGCCAAGATAACAATTTGATAATATTGATATTTTTAAGCATGGATAACTAAAAAGAACATTGGTTCGCAACACTCTAAAAATCAGGAAATCTCAAGCAAAAGACAAGCACTCAAATGGACTGAAAACACTTCGCAACACTCAAAACACTCAATCAAACAACTGAAATGCAAACAAAGGTTAATGACAAGTCTAAAAGGGGAGTTTGGGATCAGATCCAATGCAAGGATCAGATCAGGTGAGGAGAGGGAAGATGACAGGGCTAAGTGGATGAATATGGGGAAACCAAGGTATCCTCCACTACCAAACTTAAGCTTGTCAAGAAAATGAGACCCAATACAACCCACACAAAAGCCAAACAAAATCAACGCACTGATCACAAGGGTCTCTGACTGGATCTTGCAGCACAGAGAGGGTCTGCACACCAAACCAAGACTCAAATAAAAAAGATGGAGGGGGATTCCCACATGTCAATTTTGGAAGATCAACGTAGTCTGTGTGTATACACAAAGCGACCGTCGCGGTTTACTACCACGAGCAATGCGACGATGTCACGGTACACTAGTGGATGGGTTGCGACAACAGGCCAATAGACAGAGAAGCATAGGTCAAATCAACGCTCTGGTTGCACTTCCCAGGTGCGATGGGCAAGATCAAAGTTCGAGAATGAACAAATCTACAAACAATGAGCAGTAAAATGATTTGAAAATGGTGAGTGAATATTCATAGAAGGACTATAGACTCTTCAAAGTGAAGATCTAGCGGTGAAAAAGACTTAGGAGGAAAAATGAAATGACTTGCAAAAGAAATGAACTAAAAATGAAATCCAAATTGAAAACTACAAACAAAGAATCTCTTTCCCGAGTATGGTCACCAGATTTGCTTGACGGACAATCTACCAAGAGCAGACTCGAGGCTTGATCTCCTTATCTCAATGTGAGTGTAGAACAAATAAATACAGAACATAAATAACTCTCCTACATCTAATTATATATCAAGGGACTATATGCTCTTACCCTTTGAAGCGTTGATCCTTTCTCCTTGAATGTTGCTCCAAATATTGATAGTCTTTAAATCTGAGCTGAGAAACCTATCAAGACAGTACAACAACAGAAGTAGTAAAATAACATCTACACAATAATAGATCTAAGTAAGTAGTTAAGTAGGCAAACTACACAATATATCATTAACACAATGAGATTGGTGGAAAGCACTTATATTACTGTATTAAAAGGGAAATACATAGGATGAAGAGATTACAACCACTGACTTAATGTAGCTATCCTTCTCCGATCAAGCCAATGCCAAAGCCTCCAAAGGGATGATGGATCTCTCAAGGATGAGTAGAGATCTCTCCTAAGTTAATTTCACTAGCAATTGGATACTATAGACTTCCTCTCTTTAGGATGGGAATGAGCTTCACTTATATAGGACTATGTGGATAGGATAGGTTGAGATATGGTAGGAGAGAGATAGGGGATCCTTCCAAGAGGTTACGAACCCAATTCCAGCTTCCCTAAAGGCTAGGGATAGGGATACACATAAGCTAGCTTCGAGAATGAGCTCGAAGAAGCTATTTTAGTCCATTAACTAACATCGTCTCAATCTGTAAGAGGACAACCTGCAACGTTGTAGGTTGCATGAGGACAACCTATGACGACCTCTCAAAACCTAGTATAAATGAGTTTGCAACTCTTCCAAGTTAATGACATAGTCAAATAATCTTCAGGGATGTTTACACTGATTAGCATGATGTAAAGATTTAGGTGTAACATACCTTCCTCCCCCCTCCTCCTCCTCCTCCTCTCCCTCTATATATCTCAATCTCTCTCTATCTATACACCCAACTTTCACTAACTCCCCCTTCCTTTGTCTCTCCTCCTTTCCCTAACCAACCTTCCTTTATCTCTAGACCCACCTTTCCCTAATCCACCCTCCCTCTCTCTAATCCAATCCTCCCTCTCTCTCTCCATGTTTTCCTAATCCCCCTCCCCGATTTATAACCCTATTCCCCCCCTCTCTCTCTCAACCCCCATCTCCCCCTCTACCATAAAGTCTAACCCCTCTATTTCTCTATGTACCCTCTTTATTACACTAAACCCTAACCCCCTATTCTATCTATCCCTCTAAGCCTCCATCACTCTCTCTTTATCTAACTGATCCCTAACATAATTCCCCCTAACAATATACCCACATCAATAACCATCGACACTACCACTGTGTTCTCTCTCTCTCTCTCTCTAAACACCTAACCCCTAATCTATCTCTCTCTCTCTCTAAATCCATAACCTCCAATCTCTCTTTCTATTTAAATCCCTAACCTACGATCTCTCTCTCTAAATCCCTAACCCCTAATATCTCACTCTCTCTCAACCCCTAACCACCAATGTCTCTCTTTCTATCTCTCTCTTTGTAAACCTCACCTCCAATCTCTCCATCTCTCTCTAAACCCCTAATCCCAAATATCTCTATTTCTCTCTCTCTCCCTCTCTAAACCGATAACATATAATCCCTCTCTCTCTCTCCAAGACCCTA
This sequence comes from Larix kaempferi, assembly GCA_027924585.1. Taxonomy (NCBI): domain Eukaryota; kingdom Viridiplantae; phylum Streptophyta; class Pinopsida; order Pinales; family Pinaceae; genus Larix; species Larix kaempferi. Next base: position 790,750 of record BSBM01001166.1, on the reverse strand, counting down.
ACATGCAATCTCTCTCTCTCTCTCTCTCTCTCTCTCCAAACCCCTAACACTCAATCTCTCTCTCTCTCTCTTTAAACCCATAATCCCCAATCTCTCCCTCTCTCTCTCTCACACACACAGAGCCCCTAACACCCAATCTCTCACTCTCTTTCTCTCCAAGCCCCTGATACCCAATCTCTCTCTCTCTCTCTCTCTCTCTCTCTCTCTCTCTCTCTCTCTCTCTCTCTCTCTCCAAACCCATAACCCTCGATCTCTCTCTCTCTCTCTCTCTCTCTCTCTCTCTCTCTCTCTCCAAACCAATAACACCCAATATCTATCTCTCTCTAGCCCAAAAACCCACTCCTCACCCTTCTACCCTCCCCCTGACTCTATTTATATTTACGCCACACCACTAACCATCCATACTCTCCTTCTGATCTCTCTCTCCCCTCAAACCCCTATTAACCCCCAATATTTTCTATTTATCTCTCTCCACTCTCAAAACCCTTAACCCCCAATCTCTCTCAATAATACCCTAAACTCCAATATATCACTCTCTCTACATCCTTAACCTCCAATATATCTCCGCCTATGTCTCTCTCTAACCCCTAACTTTCAATATCTCTCTCTATAAACCCATAACCTCCAATATATCTCTATCTCACTAAACCCCTAACCCCCAATATATCTCTCCCTCAATCTCTATAAACCCTTAACCACCAATCTCTATCTTTCGATATCTCTCTCTAAACCAGTAACCCCAAATCTCTCCATATCTCTCTAAACCCCTAATCCCCAATATCTCTCTTTCTCTCTAAATCCTTAACCTCCAATATCTCTCTCTTTCTAAATCTCTAACCCCCAATCTCTCTCTATATCGCTCTAAACCCTTAAGAACACATCTCTCTCTCTCTCTCTAAATCCTAAACCCCAATTTGTCTCTCTCTCTAACCCCCTAACCTCCAATCTATCTCTCTCTAAATAACCAACCACCAATATCTATTTGTCTCTCATACTCTCTCTCTCTCTCTCCAAACCCCTAACCCACAATCTCTCTATCTCTTTCTAAATCCCTAATCCCTCATCTCTCTCTCTCTAAACCCTTAACTTTTAAACTCTCTCTATCTCTCTCTAAACCCATAATCACCAATCTCTCTCTTTCTCTACACCCAATGCCCCCCCTATCCCTCTCTTTCTATCCCTCCTCCTCTCCTCCTTTATCTCTCTCTCTCCAACCCCATCTTTCCCTAAACCCCCCATCCTCTCTCTCTTCTCCTTTCCCTAATTCCCTCCCTCTCTCTCTCTCTCTCTCTCTCTCTCTCTCTCTCCCTAATTCCCCTTCCCTCTTTATAAAATCACCCTTTTTGTCTCTCTCAACCCCCCAACTTCCTCTATACCATAAAGAGTAACTCCCCCATCTCTCTATGTACCATCTTTATTACCCTAAACCCTAACACCATTCTCTCTCTATTTCTCTAAGCCTCTCTCTCTCTCTCCCTCTCTCTCTCTCTCTCTCCCTAATTCCTAACCGTACTCCCCCTAGCCATATACCTACATGTTTAACCATTCTATCTCTCTCTCTCCCTCTCTCTCTAAACCCCCATTCCTCACCCTCCTACCCCTCCCCCCACTCTATCTATGTTTCCCCAACATTGCTAACCATCCATACTCAACTAGTGATCTCTCTCTCTCTCTCTCTCTCTCTCTCTAAAACCCAATTAACAACCAATATCTATCTCTCTTCCTCTAAAACTCTAAACCCCATTCTCTCTCTAAACCCTAATCTCTCTCTCTCTCTCTATAAACCCCTAAAAACCAATCTCTCTCTCTAAAACCTTCACCCTCAATCCATTTATCTATCACTAAACTACTAACCCCTAATCTCTCTCTTTCTATCTCTTGCTCTCTCTCTCTCTCAACCCCTAACCTCCAATCTCTCTCTCTCTCTCTAAATCACCAACCCACAATATCTCTCTCTCTAAACCCCTAACCCCTAATATCTATCTCTCTCTATCTCTTTCTCACCAACCTTTCCCTAACTCCCCTACATCTCTCTAACCCAACCCCACTCTTTCTCTCCTCCTTTCTCTAACCCCCTCCCTCTTTATAGCCTCTCTCTCTCTCTCTCAACCCCTCTCATCTTCCTCTATGCCATAAATCCTAACGCCCACATCTCTCTATGTACATTATTTATTATCCAAAATCCTAACCCCCATGCTCCCTCTTTTTCTCCAGGTATCCCTCTCTCCATTTCCCCTTCTCTTTGTATCTCTTTTCCACTCTAATACCTAACCCTACTCCCCCCAATCATATAACCACATAACTAGCCATGGGCGCTTCTCCCATGATGTCTCTCTCTCTCCCTCTCCCTTTATATATCATTCTCTCCCTCAAAAACCATAAAAAATAATGTATCCCTCTCTCCGCCCCTCAATCCCCGACTCCACACCCTCCTAACCCTACCCACTACTCTATCTCGATATCTCCCCTACCAGTAACCATATCCTTATACCTCTCTCTCTCTATCCCTTTACCCCTACTCCCTTGAAATCTCTCTCTGTCTCTCAATGTCTCTCTTTCTCTTTATAAATACCTAACCCCTAATCTCTCTCTCTTTCTCTCTAAACCCCTAACCCCCAATATCCCTCGCTCTCTATATCTGCTCCTCCAAACCCCCACTCTTCACCCTCCTACCCCTAGCCCCCAATTCTCTCTCTCCCTCTCTCTCTCTCTCCCCTCCACCACTAAGCACCTCGCAATCCCCTGAATTCCTTCTCTATCTAAACCCCTAAATTCCAATCTCTCTCTAAACCCTTAAACCATCAATATATTTCTCCTTCTCTCTCTCTAAACCCATAACCCCTACTATCTCTCTATATCTACCCCATACCCCAAACCCCCACTCTTCACCCTCCTACCCCTAATCCCCCACTCTATCTCTCTTTCTCATCTCCCACCACTAACCACCTCCACATCCCTCTCTCTTTATATATATATATACCTCTCCCCCCACCCTTATCTAACCACTCCTAATCCTACCACTAAGCACCACCCCATGATCATTCTCTCTCTCTCTCTCCTTATATATATATATATATTTAAAAATTAAATTCCAATCTATCTCTCTCTCTTTAAACCCTTAAACCCTCAATACATTTACCTCTATTTAAACCCCTATCCCCTAATCTTTCTCTTTCTATCTCTGTCTCTAAACCCCTAATCTCTTTCTCTCTCTCTAAATCCTTAACCCCCAATATCTCTCTCTATAAATCCTTAACCCCCAATCTCTCCCTGTCTCTCTAAATACCTAATCCCCAATATCTCCCTCTCTCTCTCTTAACCCCTAGTCCTCAATATTTCTATCCCTCTCTAAACCCAAAATCTCTCTATTTCTATCTCTCTCTCTCTCTCTCGGTAAGCCCCTAACGTCTAATCTCTCTCTCTCTCGCGCTAAGCCCCTAACGTCTAATCTCTCTCTCTCTCTCTCTCTCTCTCTCACACACACACACACACACACACACACACACACACACACACAATCCCTCCCCCGTTCACTCTTTCTCTCAACTCCTCGTGTCCCTCTCTCGTTAATTTTCCTCTATCTCTCTTGTTGATGTATATGTAACTTCGGAATATATTTCATCTATGTATATCATATATATTTATTGTACCCTTATAAGAGATGTGTTATTCCTCTATAAGGAAGTGTCGTCATGTGGATTGACAAGTGTAGCAAGTGTGTGTACTTGCCGATGGGTTATTAGACCACCATGTGTGGGGTCGGCCCTAAAATATATATTATATTGTGGATGTATCTAGATAGACAAGTCGGCCCCATAAGGTCACTGGGAAAACAGGTTAAGTATAAATAGAGATCGAGAGATCTCTATTTTGGATCATTCGGAAAGACACACTTCTCTCACTCAGAAAGTGGCGCACTAGTGAGGAGGAGGATCATCTGCTCTAGGAGACTATCTCAAGTGTATTTTGGTTGTACTTTGGTTGAGCCATTGCTCTCTCTATCTCTGAGGAAGTTGTGGGGTTTTTCACCTCAGGGTTTTCCCCATGGAAACTCTGTGTCTCTTGTCTCTCATGCTTTTGATTCTTGTGATGCTTGTCATGCTTATTGTGATTTTTATGCATTGATATACTGTATATGTTATTCTCTCAGTAAAGATCTAAGAGTATTGTGAATTAATGCTCAAATTTTAACATGGTATCAGAGCTAACCTGAGAAGAAGACATTTTACAGTGATGAAAACTTGATTTTCTTGTTTATTGGGTTTCTCTCCACAGTTTTTGGAAAAGCAGTATATTATATTGACTCTACTCATCAAGGAGAATATATCTGTCCAATCAGAATTCAATTTTGAGCATTTTCAGATTTGGCCCTAAAAATTAGGGTTTCCACAAAAATAGGAATTTCTGAAATCTGAAGCCATAGCTAGAAGCTCCTTGCAAAAATTGAAGTTTAGAGATTTGGATCGAGATTTTTGGCTGGGTAGATCTCCGGGAAACTCAAACCCTAATTCAGGGCTCTCCCTAGTGAACCCAGGAGGACAAAAACGCAAATCTAAAGGGTAAAGCTTTGTTGATCTCAAATTCTGAATACACCAGGCTGATCAACTCATCAAGGTGCATCTTTCTATCCTTTCAGAAAGTTGAAATTCACATTTTGAATTTTTAGGGTTTTTTCGACAAACCCTAATCCGGGACCAAATCCAATTTTCAGCATTTCAAGTGGTAAGACCTAAATCTTTTCTATTTCATTTGAAGTACTCTTTAAGATGTCTCACCACACCAAGCTTGAGGATAAGTTTGAAGGGTCTGATAACTTTCGACCTTGGAAGTATATGATTGGGTTAATCTTGGAAGAGAATGAGTTGGACTCATATATAAAAGAAGACATCCCTATCCCAGAGGATGAAGAGGCCAAGGTATTGCATAAGAATAACTTGGTCAAGGCAAAGAGAATCATTGTTGATTCTATCAAAGACCATCTCATACCCCATGTGTCTTCTCTAAAGACACCCAAGGCTATGTTTGACTCTTTGACCAAGCTATTTGAAGGAAAGAACATAAATCGGAAGATGACCCTACAGAATCAATTGAAAGGGGTGAAGATGTCGAATGGAGAAACCCTTCAATCCTATTTCTCCAAGGTCTCTCAGATCAAGGAACAACTTGAAGCTATAGATGAAATGGTGGAGAATGGTGAAATTGTTATGACTACTTTGAATGGTCTACCTAGGTCATGGGACTCTTTTATCCAGGGGATCTGTGCCAGGAAGAAGTTAATCTCCTTCAGCAGATTATGGGAGGAATGTCCTCAAGAAGAAGCATGGCTTGTGGCAAGAGAAGATAAGATGGGAAATGAAGATCAAGCTTTCACAGCTCACACTAAGAAGGGAAAGTTCAAGAGGGAGCCATCCCATCACAAGAAGAAATCTTCTCATCATTTTCACAAAGACAAGAAAGATCTAAGGTGTTTCACTTGTAATGAGAAGGGTCACATTGCTTCAGAATGACCCAAGAACAAAAGGGACAAACACAACAACAACAACTCCAGCAAGAAGAAGAAGGGTAACAAAAGAAGGTACCATGCTCATGCTGCCGAAGATGATGAACCTCCATAGAAGAAGGCTAGGGAAGAAAGTGACGATAGTAATGATGACTCATCAAGTAAAGAAGAGTATGTTCTAATCTTTGCTCTCACAAATACTATCTCCCATGGTTGTAATGATTGGTTAATTGACAGTGGGGCTTCCAAACACATGACTGGGTTTAAGGAATCCTTTGTAAATCTGTCTGAATATGAATCACCCCATAAAGTGAAACTTGGGGATGATTATGAATATCCCATCAAAGGAAGTGGTGAAGCCTCCTACAACCTAGATTATGGAAAATCTTTGAAGATGAAAGAAGTCCTTTATGTACCTAGGCTCAAGAATAACTTACTCTCCATCTCTGCATTGGATACAAAAGGTATGGGGGTTGAATTTGTGGATGGCCAAGTCCTAATGTGGCCAAACGAAAAGACCATAGATGATGCAGTTGTGATTGGAGAGCAAGAAAGAGGTTTGTATAAATTAAAAGGACAACCTGAACATACCATGGTGCATGAATCCATGGAGCCAAGTGAACTTTGGCATAGAAGACTTGCTCATATGCACTATAGGGAACTTCGAATTGCAAGCAAGGCTATAGAGGGTCTTCCTGAAATCAAGACCAAACATGAAAGTGTTTGCAAAGGATGTGCAAAAGGTAAGAATATTAAGAAGGCTTTCCCAAGCAGTGAAAGCAAGGCAAAAGATATCCTAGAAATCATCCACTTAGATGTATGTGGTCCTATGTCATCCAGTTCTCTAAGTGGGTATGTTGACTATGTCTCATTTATTGATGACTTCTCCAGGAAGACTTGGGTATACTTCTTGAAAAGCAAAGATGAGGTGTTTGATAAGTTCAAGGAATTCAAAACATTGATGGAGAATCAAACTGATAAAAAGATCAAAACATTTAGATCCAACAATGGTGGAGGATTCACCTCCGGTGACTTCAAGAAGCTTTCCAGTGATTCAGGGATTAAGAGGGAGTTGACTGCTCCTTATAATCCTCAACAGAATGGAGTTGCAAAAAGGAAGAACAGAACAATCATGGAAGCAGGAAGGGCAATGCTGCATGACCAGGATCTACCTATGCATCTATGGGCAGAAGCAGCTAGAACAACTGTATATGTGCATAACAGAACACCCCATAAGATATTGGACATCAAGACACCTGAAGAGGTCTTTTCTGGTAAGAAACCTGAAGTCAAGCATCTCAGAATATTTGGTTGTCCAGTATACACTCATGTCCCATAGGAAAAGAGGACCAAACTAGATCCTTCAGGAAAGAAGGGTATCTTTGTGGGTTACAGTGAAAGCTCAAAGGCTTACAGAATATACTCTCCAGGGTTCAAGAAGATTGATGTCAGCAGGGATGTAACATTTGATGAAAACTCAGCATTCATCAAATCAAGGAAGGCACCTATCGAAGTTTATGAAGAACCTAAGGAAACTAGATTTCAAGACACTACCATGACTAAAGCAATTTCAGAAGTTGTTCGTGAGTTTGAAGATCCACAAAAACCTATAGATCCATCCCATGAGGATAACTCTCACAAGAGGAAACCTGCATGGGCTAGAGAGCTCATTCAAGATGCAGAAAGATTTGGCATCCCAGAAGAAGAACACAGAGCAAAGAAGAGAACCAGATCACATACCAGCTATGTTGCTTTACTCTGTGACATTATGAACAAAGAACCTTCCAGTTGTGAAGAATCAGCGGAAAAGAAAGAATGGAAGGATGCCATGGTTGAGGAATACCAATCAATAATGAAGAATGATGTTTGAGATGTTGTCCCAAGACCTAAAGATAAGTCTGTTGTGACTTCCAAATGGATTTACAAAATCAAGCATGCTGCAAATGGTAGTGTAGAGAAATACAAAGCAAGATTCATAGCTCGTGGCTTCTCTCAGAAAGAGGGAATATACTATGAAGAAACTTTTGCACCTATAGCCAGGTATACTTCCATTAGAACACTACTTGCCCCAGCTGCAGCAATGAAATGGAAAATACATCAGATGCATGTTAAGACTGCTTTCTTGAATGGTGTAGTTGAAGAGGAAGTATATGTGGAGCAACCACTCGGTTTTGAAATACACGATAGGGAGTCATATGTGTGCAGATTGAAGAATCCTTGTATGGCTTGAAGCAAGCTCCCAGAAAGATTTGGGAATGATGCATTATTTTCTAGGTATGGAGGTGTGGCAGAATTCAGGTGGGATCTTCCTTGGTCAAGGGAAGTACATAGTAGATATTCTGAAGAGATTTGGGATGATGGATTGCAAGGTAATGGCTACACCCATGGCATCGAATCTAAAGCTTCTATGTGATGCTTCATCTGAGCTGGTTGATGTCTCTATGTATCATCAGATGATTGGGTCCTTGATGTACCTGACGAACACGAGACCAGATATTTGCTTTGCAGTGAACACATTGAGCCAGTTCCTGACAGATCCGAGGAGTGTTCATCTAGTTGTTGTAAAGCATGTTCTGAGGCACCTGAAGGGTACAGTGGATTATGGGCTCAAGTATGAAGGGAATCAAAAGTTTAACCTGCAGGGTTATGTTGATTCAGATTGGGTTGGCAGTGCTGCAGATAGGAAGAGCAAATCTGGGTGCTGCTTCAGTATGGGATCAGGTGTGATCTCTTGGTTTAGCAGGAAGCAATCCTGCGTAGCACTGAGTACAACTGAGGCAGAGTATGTTGCAGCCTGTTCAGCTAGTTGTGAGGGAGTATGGCTACGGAAGCTACTGTTTGAGTTATTTGATCTCCCATTGGATGCTACTGGTATATTTTGCGATAACCAGAGTTGTGTGAAGCTGTCTGAGAACCCACTGTTTCATGACAGGTCGAAACACATAGAGGTCAAATATCACTATATCAGGGATATGGTGCAGAGAGGAGCCGTGAAGCTATTGTATGTTGCGATGGACGAGCAGATTATAGATGTGCTGACGAAGCCACTAGCCAAGGTGAAGTTTGAGTATGTTAGGGAGAGGCTTGGTGTTCTTCAGATCGACGACACTTCTAGGAAGAAGTGATGGACACATTTGTTGAAGCCATTCCAAGCATGTTGGAAGGAGGATCCTTCACATGGCTATGGATGTAAGCGTTGGATAATGAGCATCGGGATGATGTTCTAGTTTCTGCTTTGTATGATCAGTTGGATCATTTATATGTATATGTATGTACGCATCATGTTGGATGTTGGATATGATCAGTTGGATCATTTATATGTATATGTATGTACGCATCATGTTGGATGCTGGATATGAGCAGTTGGATCATTTGTATGTATTTTGTATATGCATCACGTTGGATGCTTGGACCATGTATGTGTATATGTATCAGGTGGATACATTGTATGATCAGGTAGATCATGTATGTTGATATGTATCAGGTATGATCAGGTGGATACATTGTATGATCAGGTGGATCATGTATGATGATATGTATCAGGTAGATACTTGGTATGCATCAGGTGGATGCATTGTATGATCAGGATGATCATGATGATGAGCTTCAGGGTGTTGCTCCAGATGATATGTATTAGGATGATACAGTGATGATGATCAGTGTGATCATGGGCATCAGGATGATGCCTCATGCGATGATGATCCGTTGGATCATAAGTATCATGTTGATACTTGGAGGTCAGAGATGATATGTGGCATGTTGTGCAAATAGCATGTAATTAGTCCTGGGAGATCTTGCCGGTCGTGCTATGGCACATAAATGTTCCTGGGGTACTCTTTCCGGTATTGCTATGTAGTATGTAATCAGTCCTCAGATATCCTATAGGTTGAACTATGTGCTTGTAATCACTCTTGGGATGAGGTATTACTATGGAGACATGTAATCAATCCTGGAGATCTGAGAGGTTGAGCTGTGTGCTCGTAATTAGTCCTGGGATGCTCTTTAGAGATCTTGTTGGTCGTGCTGTGGCATAAATGTTCCTAAGATGTTCTTTAAAGGTTTTGTCTATCCACATGTAATCAGTCCTGGAGATCCGAGAGGTTGAGCTGTATGCTCGTAATAATTCCTGGGATGCTCTTTTGAGATCTTGCCGGTCATGCTACATCACATAAATGTTCCTGGGATGCCATTTAAAGGTATTGTGGAGGATATGCATGTAATCAGTCCTGGGAGATCTTGTCGGTCGTGCTTAGGCACATAAATTTTCCTGGGATACTCTTTCTAGTATTGCATCCGCACATAAAATTAGTCCTGAGAGGCCACCTCTATCAGACCATTCGCACAGATGATGAAGACCTGTAGGTGGTGGGCCTACATCTAGTATGAAAAATGACTGGCTCTGTAGAACTTCCTATGATGAGTAGAGTCAGAGATTGGTTGAGATAGCAGTAGCAGTGACGATGATGATGACAATGCATGGATGATGATGATCCCGAGAAGAAGACTTGTCTAGCAGAACTGTGTTGAGAAATACCTTCCTAGTTAAGAGGGAGTGTTGATGTATATGTAACTTCGGAATGTATTTCATCTATGTATTTCATATATATTTATTGTACCCTTATAAGAGATGTGTTATTCCTCTCTAAGGAAGTGTCATCATGTGGATTGACAAGTGTCGCAAGTGTGTGTACTTGCCGATGGGTTATTAGACCAGCATGTGTGGGGTCGACCCTAAAATATATATTATATTTTGGATGTATCTAGATAGACAAGTTGGCCCCATAAGGTCACTGGGCAAACAGGTTAAGTATAAATAGAGATCGATAGATCTCTATTTTGGATCATTCAGAAAGACACACTTCTCTCACTCAGAAAGTGGTGCACTAGTGAGGAGGAGGATCATCTACTCTAGGAGACTATCTCAAGTGTATTCTGGTTGTACTTTGGTTGAGTCATTGTTCTCTATATCTCTGAGGAAGATGTGGGGTTTTTCACCTCCCCACGGAAACTCTATGTCTCTTGTCTCTGATGCTTTTGATTCTTGTGATGCTTGTCATGCTTATTGTGATTTTTATGCATTGATATACTGTATATGTTATTCTCTTAGTAAAGATACAAGAGTATTGTGAATTAATGCTCAAATTTTAACATCTCTATCTCTCTCTCTTACACAATCTGGACCTACATTTCCCTAACCCGCCTTCCTCTCTCTCTCTCCTCATTTCCCTAACCCAACTCTCTCTCTATCTCTCCAGCTCCACCTTTAACTAACTCCCTTTTCCCTTTATCACTAACCCTTCTCCTCTCTCTCTCTCTCTCTTTCTCCTACCCCTCCCCCCCAAATTTATTTCTCTTTCTTGGCCCACACCAATAACCATCCATAATCCCATTCTAATCTTTCTCTGTCTTTGAACCCCTATTAACCCCCAATCTCTGTCTCTCTCACTAAAAAAATTAACCCCCAATCTCTCTCTCTCTAAAACCCTAACCTCCAATATCTCTCTCTCTCTCTACATCCCTAACCTCTAATATACGTCTCCCTCTATCTCTCCTTAAAAACATAACCTCTGATGTCTCTCTCTCTCTCTCTAAACCCCTCACCTCCAATCCCTCTCTCTCTCTCTCTCTCTCTCTCTCTCAATCCCTAACCTCCAAACCCTCTCTCCCTCTCTTTATCTCTAAAAAATCTTAACCAGCAATATCTCTCTTTCTATATCTCTCTCTCTCTAAACACCTAACCCCCAATCTCTCTCTCTCTCTCCCACTCTAAATCTGTAACCCCCAATATCTCTCTCTAAACCCCTAACCACAAATATTTCTAGGTCTCTAAACCCTAAACTCTAATCTCTCTCTCTCTCTCTAAACCCCTAACCTACAATCTCTTTCTCTATCTATCTAAAATCCTAACCACCAATATCTCTCTCTCTCTAAATCCATAACCCCCAATATCTATATCTCTCTCTAAATTTCTAATCACCAATATGTTTCTTCCTCTGCACTTAATGTCCCCCATTTCCCTTTCTAGCTATCCCTCCTCCTCCTCTCTCTCTCTCTCTCTCTACAACAACCTTTCAGTAACTCCCACTTTCTCTCTCTCTCCTTCTTTCCCTAACCAACCCTCCTGTATCTCCATCCACACCTTTCCCTAATCCACCCTCCCTCTCTCTAACCTAATACCCCTCTCTCTCCTCCTTTTCCTAACCTCCCCTCCCTCTTTATAACCTAGGACCCCTCTCTCTCTCTCAACCCCCATATCCCCCTATACCATAAAGTATAACCCCCCCATGGATCTCTCTATGTACCATCTTTATTACCCTAAACCCTAACCCCCTACACTATCTATTTCTCTAAGCCTCCATCTCTATCTCTTTATCTCTCTAATGTCTAACACAAACACCCCTAACCATATACCCACATCAATAACCATCGACTCTACCACCATGTTCTTCTTCTCTCTCTCTAAACACCTAACCCCTAATCTATATGTATTTCTCTAAATGCCTAACATTCAATATCTCTCTCTCTCTCTAAAACCTTAACCTCTGATCTCTCTCTCTAAACCCATAACCTCTAGTCTCTCTCTCTGTAAACCCCTAAACCCTAATATCTCACTCTCTCTCTCTCTCTCAACCACAAACCATCAATGTCTCTCTTTCTATCTCTCTCCTTCAACCCCTAACCTCCAATCTATCCATGTCTCTCTCTCTCTCTCTCAACCCTTAACCCCCAATCTCTCTCTCTCTCTCTAAACCCATAACCCCCAATCTCTCTCTATATATAAAACCCTACCAAAAATATCCCTCTCTCCCTAAACCCCAAACCCAATATTTATGTCTCTCCAAAACCTAAACCCAAATCTCTCTCTCTCTCTCTCTCTAAATTCCTAATGACCAAACTCTCTTTAAACCCATAACCCACAATCTCTCTATCTCTCTCCTCTCTCTCTCTCTCTCTAAATCATTCAAAGTTTTGGCCAACGGACGTAAAATATAGCAAGCATCATGACATCATGTAACGTGAACATTAATTTAGTAATTCAAATACTGATTTATCTAGTAGTGTTAGGAACCCATGTCAACCCTTCTATTTACTTTGTTAGTATAATGTTGTTGGATGCATATGCTTTGTAAGTCATCTCGTAGTATTTGTTGATCCATAGTTTGTATTATTGTTGTTGGACGCATATGCTTTGTAGGTTGTCCCGTAGTAATTATTGATCCATATTTTGTATTGTCCCATGGTTTAAATTGACACATGGTATTGACCCATGGTATTGGTGCCTAGACTTAGTATATAAGTTTGTGTTGAGACTAATGAAGGTACCGTGAAGTTATTTGTATTGAGCTTGCTCAAAGGAGGTTGCCCCTTCGAAGTGGCCTGTGATCAATAAAAGCGATTTTGAGTTCTGTTATTTTTGCTATCTCGCGCATTCTCATTAATTAATTGTTTCAGGTTCTTCACATCTGGTATCAAAGCACTTTCTTGGGCTTGCTGGGTGAAATTTCTTCCAAATTTTTTTTTCGTATCTGGGAATAATCCCTATCCTCTTAACTCTGGGAAGTACTTGGGAATAAGCCATAAAACACATTATGAGGAGTACCACAGAAACCCCGAAGTAGCTGGCCCATTGAGAGAACCTGCCAGTGAAAAGGGCAATGACCCCTACCTGATTGACTAGTTCCCACCCGTGAGGTAAACCAAGAGTTGTCGTTTGTGGAAAAGCGATTATCGATTTTACCTGAGCCGTGGAGTGAGGGGTACTTCCCCAATATGCAATCCGTTAGACAGCATTGGTCTCCGAGTGAATCCCCTGAACGAATAGGAAGCCAAACATACTTGGGGTCCATATCTATTTTCAGTTGAACTGTTGTCGATCACTTCCGTGCCATTGTAGATCCATCTGTTTCCGATCACTTCCCTGCCGTTGCAGATCCATTCCGAAAGTCAGTTTTGATCCAACCATTTCAGATCCATTCTAAAAATTTTTTTAGATCCAGCTGTTTTCGATCCATTCTGAGTCATTCCAGTTCTCGTCGTTTTTGATCCATTCTGAAAGCCGTTTCAGATCCATTCTGAAAAAAAAAGAAAAGAAAAAAGTATACAATTTTCTTTTTTCACCTTATCTCCCTTGTTTTAACTCTGTTTTCCGTTGCACTTCACTGACACCCCTACAATCCCATTCTGCATATTTCATTCATGAGGACCCTATCCCAAATTCCACTTCCCAAAGCCAGAAATCCAACATTTGTCTATTTTTAGGGTTTTCCATAATTCCTTCAATTTTCACCCAATCGCCCTCAAATTTTGCCACTCTGTCCATTCCCTATTTCTACTTCTTTGTCCCTCTCTGAAAAATTTTCCCATTCTTTCACCCCGCTTCTGAAATCCTCATTTTCTGCTTCCCTATCTATTCAAAGTGTCCAAAACCTAGTCAAACCCCAATTACCCATCTGAGTTTTTCCCAAATCTAAATTTCCCTTTACTAATTAAGCTTATGTTTGTGTTTTTCTATCCATTGCCAAAAAAAAAAAAAAAATCCTAGTTATGGTTGTCACCCGCGCAAGAGCAAAAACAATGGAGGAAGTACTTGCAGCCATCCAAACCAAACTCCAGGATCTGGATGAAAAATTTCTCGGCCTCCATCTTGAGCATTCAGCCATGAACAACAAACGATAGTCCAAGTCTTCATCAGACAATGGGTTTTCTTCTTCCAGCAATTTCTGTGGCCCGAAGCTTGAATTTCCTTACTTCAATGGTATTGATCTGAATGGATGGATCTATCATGCAGAATAGTATTTTAGTCTGCATAATACTTTTTATGTCTAAAAATTTCCATTGGCATCCTTTCATTTGGAACAGGAAGCCCTTCAATGGTACCATTGGTACATCAAGGTTCACGACGAGCCAAAATGGACAGATTTTTGCCAACTCCTTTTGCAATGATTTGGTCCTAGTGCTTTTGATGACTTCATCGAAGCACTCACTATACTTCATCAAATTGGGACTATGAGAGAGTATCAGACAAAATTTGAGAAACTAGCCAATCACACAAAAGGATTGTCTGATGAATTCTACAGGAGTTGTTTTATCAGTGGTCTTAAGGATGAAATTCGCTCTGAGGTTAAAATGTTCTATCCCAACACAATTATGGAATCCTTGGGGTTGGCTAAGTTGGAAGAAGACAATATTGCAGCCCGAGAGTGCTCCAAACCCACTTTTGTTCCCTTCTGAAATATGGGTTCTCAACGACCTCCCATCCCTCTAGCTCCTCGACCAACTCCTATCAAGCATTTGTGTGAAATAGAGATGCAGGCACGCAGAGAAAAAGAGCTTTGTTATATTTGTGACAAGAAATTCACTCGGGGACATAGATGTGTTCAACAAAAGCTCTATCTCTTGGCTATTGATTCTTCACCTACCTCTAAAATTGGTGAAGAAGCTCTAGATACAATGGATGATCAGGTTGACATTCAGGAGCTGCCTATTGACCCCCCATCTTAGGATGACCAACCAAAGATATCTCTCCATGCTTTATATGGCGTCACCGCCCCCCAAACATTGCAGGTCAAGGGTTACTTCAAGAAGCTTCCTCTTACAATACTCATTGATTATGGTAGCACTCATAACTTCATTAACCCTCGGATCGCCAAACAGGATGATTGTTTTGTCCATCCTTGCTCC
Organism: Larix kaempferi; assembly: GCA_027924585.1. Classification (NCBI taxonomy): domain Eukaryota; kingdom Viridiplantae; phylum Streptophyta; class Pinopsida; order Pinales; family Pinaceae; genus Larix; species Larix kaempferi. The sequence goes on along the minus strand of BSBM01001166.1, from coordinate 775,569 downwards.
AACTTTGAAGTCATGGTATCCAATGGAGGCACCTTACCTTGCAAGGGGAAGTTTCACAATGTGCGTATCTCTCTGGAAGATTATAACCTGCGCTTTGACATGTTATCCTTGTCCCTAGGCGGATGTGATATGGTTTTGGGCGTTCAATGGTTACGCACACTTGGCCCCATCTTATGGGATTTTATAAACTTTGGATGCAGTTTTCAGTCATTGGGAAACAACACAAATTTACGGGCTTACAACAAGGGTCTCTCTGCATCATCAGTTGACATCACCTAGAAAAGATCCTTAAGAAGAATTCACATGGTGTCATTGCTCAACTCAATTCCATTCAGATGCACCCATCAATGGTATCCCCTACTTTCTTGGATAGATATGCAGGTGTCTTTGCTAAACCAGTTGGCTTGTTTCCTTCAAGAGACCTTTTCGATAAGAATTTAGCTGCATCTACATCTGAGCAGAAAATGTTGGCTATTTGCATGCAGTACAAAATTGGTAGCCATACCTATTAGGGAATCATTTCTGCATCAAGACTGATCTCCAAAGTCTAGAAAATTTCCTAGAACAACCGGTCTCCTCCCCAGCACACCTGAAATGTGTTATCCAACTCATGGGTTATGCCTATGCGATCACTTACAAGAAGGGTAAGGACAATATGGTGGCAGATGCTCCTTCTCACACAAATGATGACCCAGTTCCTCTTACAGCTATTTCTTTGCTTGTTCCAAATTGGTTGCAATCTATTCAATAGGGCTATCTCTTCTATGAAATCCATGCTTCTTCATCGACAGGGCACTCTGGGTTCCTCAAAACATATTATCGGGAACAATGTAACTTCTTTTGGTAGGGATTGAAAATGAAAATTCAATAGATGGGGGTTGACTGTGATACTTTCCAAGTCAACAAGGGTTAAATGACACTCCTTTTAGGACTACTCGAACCCTTTCCCATCCCTACACAGATTTGGACAACTATTTATATGGATTTCCTAGAAGTGCTCCAATGGTACAATACCACATCTAAAAGGAAACGATATGAAGCAGTCTATGGATAGGCACCACCAATTCTTCTTCCATACACGCTCAACATCTCCCCATTTTAGGAAATTGAATTGGTTCTTCGAAACCGTGATCAAATTCTTCTCATTCTGCATGACAATCTTCACATGGAAAGAATTCGACTGAAACAACAATCCGATCAGCACCATTCTGAGCGTGCTTTTCATGCAGTTGATATGGTTCTTCTTCATCTACAACCTTCCAAGCAACCCTCTCTGAAACTCAAAAGGAGTCAGTGGCCCAGAATGCAACCCGAGGATGCTCCCGAGGAACCACTCCTTCAGATTCTGCATCAATTTCCACATCTAAAGCTTTGAGGACAAAGCTTTTTCTAAGGGAAAGGGGATGTTAGAAACCCATGTCAACCCTTCTATTTAATTTGTTAGTATATTGTTGTTGGACACATATGCTTTGTAATTCGTCCCGTAGTGTTTGTTGATCCATAGTTTGTATTATTGTTTTTGGATGCATATGCTTTGTAAGTTGTCATGTAGTAATTGTTGATCCATATTTTGTATTGGCCCATAGTTTGTATTGACACATGGTATTGACCCATGGTATTGGCGCCTAGACTTAGTATATAAGTTTGTGTTGAGACCAATGAAGGTACCGTGAAGTTATTTGTGTTGAGCTTGCTCAAAGGAGGTTGCCCCCTTGAAGTGGCTTGCGATCAATAAAAGTGATTCTGAGTTCTGTTATTTCTGCTATCTCGCATATTCTCATTAATTAATTGTTGCAGGTTCTTCACAAGTAGTAACTCCTGATTGTCACAGCATGACGTGGTGCTTTGCGTGACAGGACCTCAATCAGTGTAAAAGAGTAATTGCCTCAGTTTAGACACATAAGCCTCGGACTATGGGTCTCAGTAAGGCAGAAGCAAATTGAAACTGCGAATGGATGATGTGTTGGACATCCCTTCAGATTTTTCGTAGTGCATTACTTATTAGTATTATATAATAGTTTAATTTTAAAGATAATTTTATTGTACTTTTCGTTTTTAATTTGTCTCAATGGGAGAGTGGTTTTAGAATTTAGAGTATACCTAGTAGTAGTAAGTTTAATGGTAAGAGCATGGGGGTGAGAGGGACACAACATAGAAAATGGGTTCCTAGTATCTAAATAAGAATGCTAAGAAAGAACCACACTGACATTGATTGCATTGGGTGGTTTCCCTAGTAGCTAAGTAATAATGCTAGATACCATACCATGGATGACAACTATCGTATGTATTTTATAAGTCGAGATGGTGAATTGCTCATAGCCATCTCTAACCAACAAGCCTATCCCCACCCATCCACCCTCAACGTATTTAAAAACATCTTACTAATGGGCCTCCCATGTTTTCTCAGAGGCGGTTGCGTTGCCGACACTAAATCCGGCAGGTGGCCCATTCCCCTTCGTGTCTCATTGGGAGATGATGTCAGTGGCGTTAGTGAGTTGGCCTTGATAATATTATATAATAAAAATTAGGGTGCCTTTATTTCTCTTTAGGGTCCTGCAAAAGTATCATAAAATTATAACTATGTTGTTTAAATCATAAAATCTAACCATGGTGTGTTGTAAGGTTTAGTTGGAGTTGAATAACTTAATATCATTGACATTTTTATAAGGATTTTAACCTAAATTAAATTTCTTTCTATCAAAATATTAACCAATCTTTCCAAGAGCTCATGGAAGACCATAGTACTTCCATGAGAACCCACATGTCTTAAGTTACACTTCATCCCATTTTAGCTAGTTTTATGGATTTGATCTTATTTTATGATATTAAAGTGTAGATTTCAAATTGATTTATCATATTAAATTATAGATTCTTTGAATTTGAAAATAATTTATAATGGTAAAGCATAGATTGTTTTTAAAGTGTAATTTAGTTTGTTAAATTTAATATCTATATATATGATAGTAATTTATTTTTTATTTTTTTTATATGAATTTTTTTTATAATGGTATATAGTTTTTCTATGTTATTTTTAATAATTATAAGTATAGTTTAATTATATTTATTATTTTTTCATACTTTTATTAAGCATTGTGAAATTATCATAATTTTCTATTCCTAATTTAAAAATGAATACTTAATTTTCCATATTATTTTAGTGTGTGCAATTTTATGAGATGTGAAATGTGATTTTTCTTTTAATAATTTAGTTTTTTTTTTGTGTTAAAATAGTTTATAGTTCAAGTTAATAATTAAGAGTTTGTTGAAATAGTTTAGAGTTCTAGTTAGTATACTAACAGTTTGTTAAAACATGTTAGAGCTCCCATTAATAATTTAGAGCTTTTAGAGTGTTTTCCTTGTGGGCGTTGAAATAATTTAGATTTCTTAGATTATAAATTGTTGCTGAAATAGTTTACAGTTTTGTTAGATTATAAATTGCTATCTTGTTTACTTTTGGTAAATTGTTTTTTCAATGGTTATATATAGAAATTTAATTGGAATATTTAAATAACAATAACATTGTAGAAAATCTTTGCTTTGTATGAATATTAAATTGTGCACATTTTTTTATATTGTTTGTATTAATATGTTGGCCATAGGGGTTCTATTGAAAGTCTTGTGTAGAATGTTTTCAAAGGACTTTTGGGAAATTGCCTAGAAACAATTTCCTAACTCGGTATCTTGAAACATGTGCCTTTGTTGTAGCTGGAAACTAGGACGTCATTGCGCTAGTTGGGGTGGAGGGAGGTAACTCCCAGACAAGCCCTCCCAGTACGTCCCAAGTTGGGTGGTCGACCATATATACAAGGTTTTTAAAGTGGTCTAACGAGGGACTCCCCTTTTTTGCCACTATTGTTAACACCCAAAAAGTGCTCACTACCTCATCTACCCCATTATATCACTCATTTGTTCATATTTCCTACCATATTTACCTTCAAAACCTTAAAATCCCATTAAAAAGCCTCCAAAAGGCCACAAAACCATCAAAAAAGCTTCCAAAAGGCTAAAAACCTTTTCCCCCCCAAAATTATCCAAAATTCCTCCAAAATAGAAAAAACCCTCCAAAAAGGGAATAAAAAATATAAAAAAAGAGGAAAAAGAGGAAAAAAGGAGGAAAAAAACCTATACAGCTGACCTAAACCATATGGTTCCCAAAACCATGGGCCAGCACTCCACCAATAAAAACCTATAAATAGGTGGTGGAGACCCCTCATTTCATATCCACAATCAAATACACCCTTACTCTGCCAAAATCACTCTCGAAACCGTAGCTCACCCTTGAGCTACTTTCACTATTGAGTGCCCCTTTTGGCCCATTTCTACCATTTGGAGAAAGAGAAGGAGCAAAGTTGGAGTTTGGAGCAACCCTCTTGGATCATTGCAAGAACTTCACCAACCTCTACACTTGAGGTAAAATTTTAATACTATAAAAAAAGATCTTCACCATTTCTATTTTATGTCTTTGTTATGTTTGTTAGTGATCATGCTAGTTTAGAATTCATATTGTTTTATTACTTTCATTTACTATTTATTGAACTGCTACTAAGGAGTCCATTCTCCTTAGTAGGTACCCATTTGCACAAGTTAGGGTGAAAACCCTAGCTACAGTTTTGGCAACTCCCCTTGTGTTCCTTTGAATTTCTGGTTATAGTTTTTAAAGTTTCAAACGTTTTTAATTTTCTGCAATATTTTTCTGTTCAATTGTCCCTTTCAGCTGCCGTCAACTGCATCTTTTACCCCTTGCAGTTGCGTTCCGACCATGTCTTTTAGGCCTTTACCTGCGATTCGACCGTGACTCTCATACTGTCTCCGGTGACCTGCCGGCCATTTTCAGTCTGTTACCTGTGATCCGACCACGGCTATTAGCCTATTCGGGGCGATCCGACTGCCGCTGTTAACCCTTTTCACGCATCCCGACTGTGACTTTCAGCCATTTTCCTGCAACCCACCTGTGCCTGTCGGCCTTTTTCCCGTGTCACGACTGCGGCTTTCATCCATTTTCCTACAACCCGCATGCGCCTGTTGGTCATTTTTCCCGTGTCCTGACTGCGGCTTTCAGCCATTTTCCTACAACCCGCCTGCGCCTGTCGGCCTTTTTCTCGCGTCTCAACTGCAGCTTTCAGCCATTTTGCTGTAACCCGCCTGCGCCTCTCGACCCTTTTTCCCGCATCCCGACTGCGGTTTTTAGCCATTTTCTTGCAACCCGACTGTGTCTTTCGGCCTTTTTCCCGCGTCCCGCCTGCGGCTTTTAGCCTTTTTCCTACAACCTGCCTGCGGCTTTCGACCTATTTCCTATGGTCCGACTGCATCTTTTGGCCAAAAACGCACAACCTGTCCGCGACTGTTGCTCTATTTCCCGTGGTCCGACCGCCGATATTTGCCACAGACCCGCGGTCAGCTTTCTGCATTTTTTTCCATGTTTTGAACCCAGCACTTTGCTGCACTATTTTCTGCACCTGCACAGCCATCTGTCCTACTTGCAACCATACTTCCTTACAGCCTTTTTTGTAGTTTTATTTCTGTTCCATTTACATAATCATTTTTTAAAATTTCAGCATTTTACTTGAAACAAAGAAAATTTTGCATTTCAAAGTTTACATTCTGTCTTGTTATTTTTAGTTAGAAAGTTGCCCCCCTTGTGGCACTTTTACTTGGGTTCATCATCTCACACGCACACACTCTGTCACCTAATTCAAGTGAGCCTTAAAAAACTACTTACACAACCAACATTCTAACCCCACTTGGGGAGCACATAAGAATTTTTGTAGTTAGGTAGGATCGGAGGGATTGGCATCCAAATAACACCCCTCGGTTGCTTACACTTGAGAAATAGCTATTGTTCATTAGGGAACCAAAATCCCCTAGTATTTTTTGGCACGATCACAACCAGTTTATCAGAGGGCCTCTCCCTTAGGAGGGTTGAAGTCGCTAGACTGGTTTTGGAGGCCTGAGTGGAATACCGCAATCCATTCAGTAACCAAAGGCTACCTTTCGCAGTTCTCAGGGTATCCCTCCCTGTATGGGGATACTACGGTGATAGAACCAAACGACAGATTCACCTTTTATGGATGTGTCAGGAACGGGGTATCTTAGTTTCCTTTCTTCTAGGATTGACTACCCGGTGTCCCTCCCGGTATGGGGATATCTTTAGCCACTTGGCTCTACTATCCATATTGTCTGACTTGGATTTCATCACCTTGCAGAGTATCTCTCTAGTTGAGTCAGAATACTATTTAGTTAGGTGTTTGCATGCTCCCTTACCTCGTTTTGGTCTAGCGAGTCCACTATTTTTATTTTTTAGAAAACCTGCTACTTGTTGGTATTCTGACCATTTCTATTGATACTCCACTCATTGTAGCACAGCTATTACAGTAAGTGTTTTGAGTTGGTTGTTGGCCTGAGTGCCATATTTTTTGAACTCTCCTTCTGCACACTTGGTTGCATTAGGGTTTTTGAGCTGTTTTTTCACTCAACACAACCCCCAGATATTTGACACCATTTGTCACCATTGAGTCCCCGAGACATTCTCGGCGCCTCCGGGGTAAGCCCCCGCAGCATGGTTCACTTGACACCACCCGTCATAGACATAGATCTTCATCACTTGATACCACTCATCATAGATCTCGAGCCTTGTCACTTGACTCCACTCGTCAACGGCATAGATTTTCGTCACCCGAGCTAGACACCCCCTATTTTACCTCTGACTCTGAGGTAGAGTCTGAGAACCCCCTTTACACTACAGCAACCAGCCCCATGGCTGGCGTGACTTCCACCCCTTTCTTTGTAGGGACCATTGGTGGAGCATCCACCACCACACCAGCTACCACACCAACTTTGGGTATGCCCTCAATGGGGCCCACATCTACCATTCCGATCACTACACCCATTCCAGTAGCTGGAATACCTATTCCCACTCCATCCGTGACTCACACTACTCTTGGCGGTGCAGGACCATCCCATACCACGTTCGTCCTTACACTTGGGGGCAACCTCCCAAACCCTGCCCCTATACTTTGGGGCATTGGCCCCAACATGGTCCAACCCACTAGTATGTCACATCCTTCTACTAGTTTTCCATTCATGGCTAGCCTCAACCTTCCTGACCTAGCTAGACTGACTAATGATCCTATCAAACACAACCCTGCATGGCCTCACATGCCCACCAAGCTTCCCTCCGACATCCCTAAGTTTGAGGGCAAGGTAGGTGAGGACCCCTAGAACCATATTATGTCCTTCCATCTATGATGTTCCTCCAAATCCATAGTGGATGACTCTGTCCGCCTCCATATGTTACAGCACACCTTCACTAGCTCTGCAGCTAAGTGGTACATCGAGAAACCCCATGGGACCCATGCCACCTTTACTTCCCTTGCCTCGACCTTCCTGCAGTTCTTTTAGTTACCTATCTACTATGACACGGGAGCTAAGATCCTACTGTCTTGTAGACAGAACACGGCTACCTACATCACTAACCACATTCATGAGTGGCATCGATGTTGCAGCCTCTACAAAATCAAGTTAGACAACCGTATCTTCTTAGATTGGTTTCTAAAATCCCTCCTTCCTGTCATTACCAAGGATGTGGCATCCGAACGACCCCAGTCTGAAGAAGAGGCCATCCTCAAAGCCTAGCAATTTGACCTCATTTACGCCCAGTCAGGTTATCTATATACCATCATACTTGATTCCCCTCATGGCGATTCCTCCCAACATGATGCGCTGGGGGCATCCCACGCCACAGATGGCATCATTGGCCGTGTTACCTCACATCCCCAACCCTTTTCCATAGCAGGTCCTAGCCCTGGCCCCGACCTTTCACAGGCTACATCTCAATCAGAGCAACCAATTCGTATGCTCCTATGACACATCACCACCAGTCTCACGGACCCTCATGTCCACCTCAGTGCTTTGGACATGCGCCCCCCGCTTATGTCCCCCCGGTCGCACCTCAACCCTATTACCACCCACAGGCTGCACCAGCTCCTGTGACCTCTCAAGCCCAACCTGCTTATTACCCGCCATAGGCAGCCCCTGTGACAAACCCACAACCCATTCCACAGACATATCAGCAACCCCCACGAGGTTCAACACCTGCGCTGCCTCCACCTACTTATTATCCACCGCAGCCTGCTCCCACACCTGCACAACCCCAGAACCCACTGTTAACACCCAAAAAGTGCTCACTAGCTCATTTCCTTATTCACATGACCCATTTGTCCACTTTTTCACCATTGGATCCTCTAAAGCCATCAAAAGGTCACCAAAAGACCTTAATACACCCCTTTTTCCACTCAAAATGAATATTTTTCCTCAAAAAGCATAAAAAACCCTCAAATAGGGTCCAAAATACCCAAAAATATTAAAAAGGGAATAAAAATATTCAAAATATTCAAAAAAGAAAAAAGGAGGAAAAAAGTACCTAAACCATGTTGGTCAATACCATTGGTTTCCTCAAAACCATAATGGTATTCCCCACCACCAAAAACTATAAAAAGGTGGTAGGGGCTCCTCACTTTCCATCCATCCATCATCCTATCCTCATGCTGTCAAAATCTCTCATGAGCTTTTGACCATTGTAGCTATCTTGGAGAAGAGACCTTTGGAGCTAGGAGCTACTCACCTTGGAAGTTGCTCAACACAAATCCTCACCATTTGAGGTATCTTAATACAAAATACTCATTCTTTTTATTTCTTGTTCTTGAATCTTTTTCAGAAAATTTTATTTGTTATATGCACATGCTAGTTTAGTTTAGATTCAGATTTATAATAATTGTTTTTGCTTTCAATATTTGAAACTGCTATCACTTATTGATAGGTGCCCATTGCACTAAGCTTGGTTGCAAAACCAAGCCAACAGTTTTTGGCGACTCCGCTGGCTTTGAATTCTTAGATCTCAGTTTTTTGCTTTAGATCTTAATTTTTGTTAGTTTTATTCAGTTTAATTCATAGATCTGCCATCCTAGACAGTAGATCCATTGCTGTTCTAGATCTTGGCCCCTTCTATTGCCATTAACAGCTCGAAATTTCCATTTTCGGGTTTGTTTTTCGACGTCCGTTTTCAGCTTTCACCTCGCGGTATTTTGCCTGACAGTCACGCGGCTCATTGTGACCTCACGGATTTTTTCTGCGCGGCTCGCCACGGCTTTGCGGCCAATTTACACGCTGCACATCGCGGCTTCACGGCCATTTTCCGCGCTGCACATCGCGACTGTGTGATGAAAACCCGCGCTGCACATCGCGGCTGAAACCCGTGCTACCCATCGCGACTGTGTGACAGGAATCCGCGTGGCCCATCGCGGTTGTTGTCCTGAAACCCGCGATACAAGTTTTTTCAATTCAGCCAATTGTTTGAAAATTATTTTTTGCTATATTTTCTGCCCATTTAGCATATTTTACAGTATTAAATTTTCTGCATTTTTACAGCCATATTAAATCTTTTACTATTTAGAATGCTCCATTAAAAAGTCTTTTTACAAAATTTTCAGAAATTGAAAGAGATATTTTTCTGCATTTTATCTAGATCAAGGTTTTACTATTTATTTGCTCGATACTTTTGCCCAAGCAATTTTTAAGAGATCCATTTATTTCTTGAAGTATTCATGTTATTTTCTTTCCTTCGAATTATTTCAAATATCCATTATTTTTTAATAGTTTTTTCAAGCATTTACATTTCAAAAATGCCTTTATTTTTTGCAAAACTAGAAGCGTCTTTTCTTTCATTTGTAAAATCGCCCAAGCGAGGCAAATCAATTTCAATTTACATACCACACTTGCACCCACTCTGCCACATAATTTAAACTGAGCCTTAAAATTTACCTTAAACTCAACCAACTTTTAACCCCACTTGGGGAGCACTTAAAAGAATTTTGTAGTTAGGTAGAATTGAGGGGATAGGTGTTCCAATAACACCCCTGAGTTATTACATTTGAGACATAGCTGTTGTCCATTAGGGAACCAAAATTCCCTAGTATTTTTTGGCACGGTCACAACCAGTTTATCAGAGGACCTCTCCCCTAGGAGGGTTGAAGTTGCCAGACTGGTTCCAGAGGCCTGAGTGGAATAGCGCAATCCATTCAGTAACCAAAGGCTACCTTTCACAGTTCTCGGGGTATCCCTGTATGGGGGTACTGCGGTAAAAGGACCAAATGGTAGATTCACCTTTTCTGGACGTGTCATGAACGGGGTATCTTAGTTGCCACTCTTTAGGATTGTCTACCCAGTGTCCCTCCCGGTAGGGGGATATCTAGCTGTTGATTCAACACTCTATATTGTCTGACTTGGATTTCATCACCTTGCAGAGGATATCGTTTGTTGACTCACAATACTTCTAGTTAGGTGTTTGCATGATGCACTACCCACCTTTGGTCTAGTAGCACCTCTTTTTTCTAGAAACTGTTTAACTGTTGGTTTTTTGACGAATTTTGTTGCATCGCTCCACTTATTATAGCACAGCTGCTATAATAAGTGCTTTTTGAGGTTGATTTTTGGCGTGAGAGCCTTTATTTTCACTCCCCTTTTTTGCACTCTTTGTTGCATTAGGGTTTCGAGTTTTTTACATCACCACCTTACAATGAAAATTTTTTAAAAAATATTTCTCACCATTGAGAATTTAAGACGATCTTGTCATCTTCAGGGTGAACCCCCTCAGTTCAGTTTACTTAGCTCTCCACGTCACCGACATAGAGCCTTATCCCTTGAATCGACATGTCATCGGCCAAACATACAGTCATCCGATTTTGACACGCCTCACTTCACATCTGATTCTGAGGCTGAATCCAAAAACCCTACTGAATTGTCACCAACCAACCTCATGGCTAGACCACAATACGACCCACTTTTTACCAGTACTATTGGAGATAAATCCACAAACCCTTCTACTACTGTGCCATCCATGGTAACAACAACCCGTCTAGGCATGCCTAATATAGGGGCCATCCCCCCTTTAGGTATGCCCAACACAGGGCCACCACATGTTATGGGTATGCCCAACATAGGGCTCACACCCCCTCTCATTACCACAACCCAGATCCCAGGAATTCCTGGCACTATTCCTAACCCCTCTGCAACCCATGTTGCACTTGGGAGTGCTGGCCTTTCCCACACCACATCGGTTGGAGCACACATACCTTCCATACCTAGCATACCCTTAGGGGCCACTGGACCACTACATAATGCTACCATTAACAGTTATGTCCCAGCCACTACATCACACCCCTCGGCCAGTCTACCATTTCTGGCAAGTTTGAATTTTCCAGACTTGGCAAGACTAACTAATGATCCTATTAGACATGACCCCACTTGGCCCCCCATGCCCACAAAGCTTCCCTCGGACATCCCAAAGTTTGAAGGAAAACCTGGGGAAGATCCCCAAAACCACATAATGTCATTTCACCTATGGTGTTCATCTAACTCCATAGTGGATGACTCCATTAGACTAAGACTGATGCAACAAATGTTCACTGGCTCTGCAGCCAACTGGTACATTGAACAACCACATGGTACCCACCATACATTTACGTCCCTCGCCTCCACTTTCCTTTAGTTTTTTCAGGTACCTGTACGCTATGATGCAGGAGTTGAAATACTGTTGTCTTGTAGACAAAACACAGCTACCCACATCACTGACCATATCCATGAGTGGCGCAAGCACCGTAGCCTCTGCAAGATAAAATTGGATGACCATATATTTTTGGATTGGTTTCTCAAATCAGTCCTACCCCTCATAGCCAAGGATGTAGCTTCTGAACGACCCCAGTCGGAAGAAGAAGCCATTCTAAAAACCCAGCAGTTTGATATGATCTACGCCCAGTGTGGCTACCTATATACCATTTTACTTGACGCTCCCCATGGTAATTCCTCCCGGACTGACGCGCCGGGGGCATCCCATGCCGCCGATGGCATTATTGGACAAGTTGCGTCTCACAACCAACCATTTTCCATTATGCGCAATAATAACGACCCCGATCTTTCCTGGGCCACATCTCACTCTAGAGCTACAACTTTGTATGCTCCCATGGCCCACCCCCACCACACTCATGGACCCCCATGTCCACCACAGTGTTATGGTCATGCACCTTTAGCCTATCCACCTCTGGTTGCACCCCCTATGTATTACCATCAGCAGGCCACACATGCTCCTGTTCATTCACAAGCCCCAATGACTTATTTCCCACCATAGGTAGTCCTTGCTGCACCACAACCTCCAATCGCTCAAACTTATCCTCCAAACAACAATAATGCTACCCCTGCCAACCAAAACCCTAATCGACCACCGAAACAGGGTAAGAACCCCAATTTACGAACAAACCACCCATGTTCCATATGCGGGGTATACGTCCATTATACACACACTTGCCCCCATTTGGGGCGAGCACGCCAATTGTGGTCTGATGATGCCCAACGCCAAGGGCATGCGGCACAACCAGCGCCACCTCCTCAACCACAACCCATGGTACTGCAAAATCCTTTGCCCACACAAGGAGTGGTGAACACTCGTCTGTTCGATCCTCCTCAAGGAACCATAGCACCACAAAAGCAAATCACATATGCTGCACACACAAACCAACTGATGGATTCAAATACTCATCATCTCCTTATGATGTCATCATCCGACATGAATATCCAAACGCGTCGAAACCCATACACTCCCATTGCACCTAAAAATGTTCTCCCTATGATTGAACAACCAGTTCAAAATGCACCTACATCGTTCGTCTCCACAGTCAGACCCGGATTATACTCAAAATCACCTATGACTTCCACATTCCAATCCATCCAACCCCCTTTGAAGATAATCGAGATATCTAATTTGTGCACCCTCTCGCATAACACATAGGTACCAAACCAACAACCCCCTTTACTCCTGCAACCACCCTCACTGCCAACTCACGTAGGAGCCACACCAATTCATACTATCCCATTTTTATCTCCCCCTTCAGGCGCCATCAGCACACCAGACATGGCTACACTTAATCTCCCAGGATTAACATTAGGACTACCTATGTGGTACCTACCTGCCCCAACCCCTCCCCCAACACCGAACATCATTTTACAACCGGTACAACCTATGAATATGTCAAACCATCCACCACCTGACATACAAAACCACCAAAACTGCCCCCACCTCCTATTTCGATACAACAAAATCGATCAACTCCAACAGGGGGCACTACATCGACGTCTATTTATGTCCCCCCTCAATCTCGCAACACTGGGGGCAGAGGTCCACCAACCTACAACATTGCACCCACAACTCGCACCCCCCCAGTGACCCCCAAGTTGCCGAAGAATCCCCCAACCAACCACATACCCCCCAAGTGCTCTTTGTGCGACGACATAGGCCATGCCACCCATCAATGTCCATAGTTACCAGCACTTCAAGAACACATGAATATGTTGGATGATGACACCAACGTTCCAGTAGTCAAACTAGAACTCCCCCCTCAACCTCGTGATAAATCATTGCGCATAAACCATCCTTGTGCAATATGCGGCATTTATGGCCATTATTCACACCATTGCCCTGATCTCCTAGATTATAGAGCAACCTTATATGAATTAAATAATGCGACCTAGAGATATCCCCTCCTAAAATTGAGGAAATTCATCCCCCACCATCTTCCTCCTTGGAATAAATTAACACCATTTACATGGTTTCCACTGGATACCCCTCTGTCTGGTCAGCCCCTTCCATTGATCCCTTTGACACACATGTTCAACCCTTTCAAATCGACGAGGAAACCACATGTCCACAACATGGGGGCAGGCCCAAAACCTTGCCTACTCATCATCATCGTGATTCTCATCGGAGATACTAGGGGCATCCACCCCACAAGGGGAATCCCTCATCATCATATCATCACTTCAGTATGCCACCACGGCCCACAGCCTCATGGTACACTCCCCCACCAACAGTTGCTCAATGCCCTATTGATCCCTCTCTAAGACAGCATCTGCACCGCATTGACACCTCTGAGTTCGGGGACATAATAGACTACCTCGAACCTAGGATAGGGGGCATGGTCAATCATTTTGACCCTACCCCATCACCTCTATCTCAACATCTCAATGAGCCCATCGTTCAAATCAACACATATGTGATCGACAATCACAAACCCCATGCACATCATATGGGGGCCGGTCATTAATCCTGCTCAATTTTTCACATTCGTGATCTCAACCATTTTTTAAGTCACGTGTCACTTGTATATTTGAATTGATTTTATACACATAGTATTTCGCCCCTGCTGGTCATCATTTCTCCCCACCACTACATCATTGGTTTGGTGGGGTCACCTTCATTTGTAGCCATTTTTTAACCTAGTTATTTCCTTTGACCATTCCGGAGTCCTTATGACCTCCGTTTTTCGCACCTTTGCACCGCAGGATTCATATTTCCATGCCCGTGATGATGCTTGAGACCATTTCTCACTCTCACACCCATAATTTTTGGGCATTTTTTCAAAATGCCACTTATCGCCTCGGTTTGCATGCCACATCGATCATCCTCTATTTTTTTTTTATGAGTCTCATGTCGCTGGATTCAGTTTTCCGCGCTCGTGATGACGCTTGAGATCATTTCTCACTCTCACCTACATATTTTTCAGGCATTTTTCCCATGCCCCCTTATTGCCTCGATTTGCATGCCACATCGACCTTTCTCCATTTTTGACAAGTTTGATATCGTCGGATTCAGGTTTTCGCACTCGTGATGATGCTTGAGATCATTTCTCGCTCTCACCCCATACTCTTCGAGCATTTTTTCAAAATGACACTCATCACCTCAGTTTGCATACCACATTGGCCGTTGCCCCTTTTTGACAATCTTTATGTCACTAGATTCAGTATTCCGCACTCATGACAATGCTTGAGACCTTTTCTTGCTCTCATCAATCCCTTTTTGTTCGGTATAGTTTTACCCCTTTTTCGGGCCGAGCAATCCCTTTTACGAAAAAGGCACTTAGGGAGTTTCTGTTAAGCTCTTTTCTGACTCCTAAAACAATGAAAAGATCGCCAAGCAACCTTGCTTCCTTTCATGCTCGCTAAACATATCTGAAAGGGCATCTACCTGGTATAAGTTTACCCCTTTTCCGGACCTTGTAGACTAATTACGAAAAAGGAATACTCTAGTCACATCGGCTAGAAGAGTTCTCCATTTGCATCATTTTATGTTTTTTCAGGCCTTGGAGACTAACTAATGAAAAAGAACACCAATGGAGTCCACTTACCGCTTTCAGACTCTCTAAAAATGAAAGCAACCATGAGCAATCACCATCCTAGGCTCGTAAACACCAACAGGACGGTACTCAAAACCACTGCAGAGTCTTCTTATTGTTTTCAGGCTCCTTAAAAATGAAAACACCCATGAGCACGAACAGTCCTGGGCTCACAAAATCCACAGGACAGTACCATTTTAGAGCACACTTTTATCCCTTCTTGGATCTCATTAAAACTATGAAGAAGGACCCACTTGTGCTTCTCGGCACCACAACAGTTCATGTCTACTCATATGGCAGCTTCCCCCATTTCGGTCGCCTTTTTTCAGAGTATTCTACAATATCTCACCTTGAGAACCCCTCGACAGCACCCAACAGCTTGACCCCCCCCCAGAGTCAATACATACCCTTCAGTCCCTAAAACTATGATCCCCACACCTACAAGTTAGTTCCCTACGCTACCAGGTCAACCATGTCATCATGCTCTGAACAAAGAAAGTTTGAGTCTACCCACTTTATGACCCCAGTTACTTCCCATCCCCACAAGTATGTCAATCCTACCATCAGTACTACCACACTCCAGTTCCACACCTCGTGCTCCTATCAAGGAAACATCATTGCCTTGTTAGTTGTTGGTCTCCCTCTATCGATGACAACCAAATTTATTCCGGAGGATAGACCTAGAGGTCCCTGTGTCTTGGACTCATCACAATTTATGATGAGTGCCTACGAATCATTTCGAGAAGAGTCCTTAGTTCCTCTCCAAATGGTTGTTTCTCACATGCTCGACTTCAACACCTTGATTGCATCGTTGAGACTCGCACAGCGTATTGGTCAGTTCAGTTATTAGTTGAAGACCCCGGATACCACCTCACTCTTCCACATTTGAGAGTCTACTTATGGAAACAACTAGTTACATTTTTTCTATAGATATCCGGGTTGCGCATGGCGACAGTATTCAGATGTACCCCAGTTTTACACTCCCTCAAGTATACAATTACGAGTACTTCCCAGTGATGATTCACAGTCATTGAGTCCCTACAGATGTTGGACACCTTCCGTTTCAGCAGTTCATCAACCCTTCTAAGACCTTATTCAGAATGGTTGTTGCTTTATTCTAGTGTATCAGTGATTGAGATCAGTCATGTTATGATCATGAGTACATCCCAAAATAATGTCCCCTCCGGACCATTATGATGTACCAGCATATTTTTTATGTATTTTTCAGGTCCCCCTTCTTGGGACTAATTGTTATGTATATGTCTTGATACGAGCATGGGTATGCCTGCCTCATCCATTATCAGAGCTTATCCCTCATTCATATTGAGGCCATGTAATATTATTTATTTTGCAGCTTCCAAGGGATGTGGATCCAGTCTCCAATCGGTCTCTTCTCTTCCCAAAACCCCAGAAAAAAGACAAAAGAACTATGATGTCTATCAGCCATACGATGAGCTCCTGACCTCACACATCAGGGGGCAATCTATTAACACCCAAAAAGTACTCACTAGCTCATTTCCTTATCCACATGACCCATTTGTCCACTTTTTCACCATTTGAGCCTCTAAAGCCATCAAAAGGTCACCAAAAGACCTTAATACACCCCTTTTTCCACTCAAAATGAATATTTTTCCTCAAAAAGGGTCCAGAATTCCCAAAAATATTAAAAAGGGAATAAAAATATTCAAAATATTCAAAAAAGGAAAAAGGAAGAAAAAAGTACCTAAACCATGTTGGTCAATACCATTGGTTTCCTCAAAACCATAATGGTATTCCCCACCACCAAAAACTATAAAAAGGTGGTAGGGGCTCCTCACTTTCCATCCATCCATCATCCTATCCTCATGCTGTCAAAATCTCTCATGAGCTTTTGACCATTGTAGCTATCTTGGAGAAGAGACCTTTGGAGCTAGGAGCTACTCACCTTGGAAGTTGCTCAACACAAATCCTCACCATTTTAGGTATCTTAATACAAAATACTCATTCTTTTTATTTCTTGTTCTTGAATCTTTTTCAGAAAATTTTATTTGTTATATGCACATGCTAGTTTAGTTTAGATTCAGATTTATAATAATTGTTTTTTCTTTCAATATTTGAAACTGCTATCACTTATTGATAGGTGCCCATTGCACTAAGCTCGGTTGCAAAACCAAGCCAACACCCACCTGCTGCCCAAGGGCAAGTTTACGCCCAACAGAATCCGCAGCACAACCAAAACAACCAGCGCCAACAGGGGCAGCAAAACCGTGGCAAAGGCCATAACTGTGGGAACAACCCTCCTCCAGACCAAGGTGGTCAACCTCCCAATCCCCCAGACAACAATAATGCGGCACCTGCCAACCAAAACCCTGATCGGCCACCCAATCAGGCCAAAAATCCTAATTTATGAACAAACCATCCTTGTTCTATTTACGGGGTCTATGGCCACTACACACACGCTTTCCCACATTTGGAGTGAGCTCGGCAACTCTGGGCTAATGATGCCCATCGCCAAGGGCACGCAGCTCCTCAGGCGCCACCCAACCCCCCACCCCGTCAGCAGCAACCTTTGGTGCTACAAAACCCCTTAACAACCCAAGGCGTAGTGAACACTCATCAATTGGCTCCCCCTCAAGGCAACGCGCCACCACAACAACAGATCACTTATGTCGCTCCTGATCAACCCATGTTCGACTCAGGTACTCACCACTTGTTGATGATGTCATCCGCTGATGTCAACCTCCAAACCCGTCGAAACCAATATGGCTCCACCCCTGAAGCCCCTCCTGCCGACAAAAACACTAACGCTCATCCCACTGATCAAACGTTACGTATACCTCTAGCTCCACTTGATGGCGCCTCCAAAGCACCTCGTTTCCTGCTTTGTCATATCAACAATAACCCCAATGCTTGCGCTACGTCAAATTACAACATTGTAGATGACTTAGCCCAATATCCCGCTGCCATGTCCGCGTTAGAAGTCTTAGAAAACTGTCCTTCACAGTGCAAGACTTTGCTCTCCGCCATTGGTGCTATTGACCCAAATGATTCAAAACTGATGGCATTCGATTTGGACCAGTCCGAACCACGCCTGCCTTCCACTTTAGCATTCCAAGTTTCTGTTTCCATTCAGAATCTTGCCATCCATCGGTGCATTATTGATGAAGGTGCCTCTACATGCATTATGTCCACATTCATTTGGCAGAAGTTGGGATCCCCTACTCTCCAGTAGTCCACCACTGCGTTGCGAGCCTATGACGGCCGTTTGGCTCAACCCCAAGGCCTATTAGCTAACGTCCCCATCCAGCTGGCTGGTAAAACTGTTCTCATTGACATAGAGGTCATCAATGCCCAACTTGATTATAACCTCTTACTTAGCCACAACTACATGTATGCCATGTGGGCGGTTGCCTCATCCATTTTTTTATACCATGATGTTCCCCCATGACGGATGCGTGGTCAAGGTCGACCAGCTCACCTATTACGATCCCAATGCCCCTGCTGCACCCGAAAATGTTCTCCCCATGGTTGAACAACCAGTTTGTGGTGCCACTACTTCGTTTGTTTCATCCGTGGGACCCGGAATTTACTCAGATCCACCGATGACATCAACATTCCAATCCATTCCCCCCCCCATCACCTACGATCGAAGTATCTGACCTATGTACCCTCTCCCACAATACACAAACACCTAATAGTCAACTGCCCTTGTTATCCAAACCACCATTGGTACCTAGTCACATTGGTGTTACACCCATCCACACAATCCCCTTCCTAGTCCCTCCCTTGGGAGTAGTAAGCGCCCCAGTTATGGCTATCCTCAGCCTCCCTGGGTTAACCTTAGGATTACCCGTGTGGTATATTTTGCCTTCCATTCCCCGGTCGACACCAAATGTCATCCTCCAACCGGTGCAACCCATTTTCACTACTAGTCAACCACCTCCCGGTGTCACTACCCCTTCGTCATCTACGAATCCCCCTCCTCTTATCAATCCCACTGGGGGCAGAGGCCCACAACCATACACTGCTGTACCCCCTCCCAAGGCAGTTAATCCCCCTCCCATGTTTCGTGCTCCCCCCAAATGCTCATTGTGTGATTATTTAGGCCATTCGACTCATCAATGTCCACAATTACCTGCATTACAGGAACACATGCAAATGCTTGACGACAACCCCAACATCCCGGTTGTCGAACTAGACCCAACCCCTAAGCCTCGTGATAAATCACTGCATACCAACCACCCTTGTGCCATATGCAGTATTTACGGCCACTACTCACATCACTATCCTGATCTCCCAGATTACAGAGCAGCTCTCTACGAGATGAATAATTTGGACCTTGAGATGGCACCCCCCACAATTGAGGAGTTCCACCCCTCGGTATCATCCCCATCCGAAGAGATTAATACCATTTATATGATCTCTTCGACTACCACTCCCTTGTCAACCAATTTGACAACTCCAACTTTCTACAATGATGAGGAGATTCTAGAGGCTCTCACTACCCCAGATTATCCCTGGGATGACATGCACCATCGTTCCTGTTTCCTCCCAGAAGAATCCTCCTCTACCATAGCTACCCAACTCGTGGTGAGTCCAAAGATTTCCTTCCCACTAAAGTCAACTGGTTTAAGGATCTTATTCCTGATCCTGATGCCTTTGAGGAAGGTAACATGGCCAACGTCTCACCCGTCATCCACATCGATATCTCTGACCCACCTGGTGCTCTTGAAATCGTTACCTTAGGAGCCTCCTGCAGTGAGCATGAGATTGGAGAATACAGAAAACTTTTCCAAGAATTTCATGATGTCTTTGCCTGGTCCTATACCGAAATGCCTAGTCTTGACCCCACCATTATAGAAAACCACATTGACACATGGCCTGATGTACCCCCCGTTCGTCAGAAACAGCGCCCCATTCATCCTTCAAAACTCCCTGCTGTTAAAGCAGAGGTTGAAAAACTTTGCAAAGTAGGATTCATTTATCCTATTGCTTATACCACCTGGGTTTCAAATCCCATTCCTGTTAACAAAAAGTAAGACACCATTATAGTATGTACTGACTTCCGTGATTTAAACCATGCCTGACCCAAAGACAACTTCCCCACACCATTTATTGACCAACTCATCGATGCGTGTGCGGGGCATGAAGTCCTATCTTTCATGGACAGTTTTTCCAGATACAATTAGATTCAGATCCGTAAGGAGGATTAGTACAAGACTACCTTTATCACCCCATGGGGCACCTTTGCCTACCGCGTCATGCCTTTCGGCCTTAAAAATGCTGGTGCCACCTTCCAGCGGGCCATGACCTATTGTTTTCATGACTTGCTCCATATCCTGCTAGTCTATCTTGATGACCTTACAGCTCATTCCCAGAAACGATCAGACCACCTTAACAACCTTCGGCAAGTTTTCCTGCATTGTCGCAAATATCAAATCTGCTTGAACCCCCATAAGTGTGTCTTTTGCATTTCGGCAGGCCAGTTGTTGGGTTTCATTGTTTCCCAGAAAGGAATTACTGTTGATCCCTTGAAAGTCCAAGCCATCTTAGACCTTCCCTCTCCTCGCACGCTTCGGAAACTCCAGAGTCTGCAGGGGCGATCCAATTTCCTTCGTCGCTTTGTTCCTGATTATGCCACCAAAGTTCATGGTTTCGTACGCTTGCTTCGTACCCACATACCCTTTGTTTGGGATGAGCAAGCAGAAGCTGCATTCGAAGCCCTCAAGACAGCTCTCACACAAGCCCCTTTGATCTCCCCTCTGGATTTCTCTCAGGACTTCATCCTTTACGTCTCGGCATGTGAACATGCCATGTCTGGAGTATTGGTTCAAGAAGACGCCTCTCACCAAGAGCATGTCATTTATTACGTCAGCCAGATCTTGTCTTGACCACCCCTACGTTACCCATACGAGGAGAGACTAGCCCTAGTTGCGGTCTTTTTCGTCCAAAAATTGCGACACTACATTTTTCTCAGTCATACCATAGTTGTCGTCGACTCCAACCCTATGGTCTATCTCCTAAACCGGCGGCTCCTGCAAGGTCGTGTTGCTAAATGGGTCATTATCCTCCAAGAATATGACCTCACTTTCCGCACCCCTAAGAGCACTAAAGCCCTCGCGCTTGCCCATCTCATCACCGATCTCCCCTCCTTTCTACCGTCCCAACAAATATCCGATGAGTTACTCGACAATCACTTATTCATCATCTCGTCTGATGACCCATGGTATGGTGATATTTTGTTATAGCTACGCACACAGATGTTCAGACCCAACATCAATTGTGATGGACGTCGTCGTATCCGTCACTGAGCCTCTCGATATCTCCTCTTAGGTGATGTCCTTTACTGGCGAGGGGTTGACACCATTCTCCGTCGTTGCCTTACACACGAGGAAGCCGAACATGTCCTCAATGACTGTCATAGCGGTGCCTACGGTGGACATTTCTCTGGGATGGCCACCACCCAAAAGGTCATCCGCACTGGATACTTCTAGCCCACACTCTTTACTGACTGCATCACTACGGTCAAACATTGCCATAATTGCCAACTTTTTGCCCCCAAGGCTTGAACACCACCTGCTCCGTTACACCCAGTCGTCACCATTGGTCCCTTTTGTAAGTGGGACATTGACTTCATGGAATGTAAACCCCCATCCGCCAATGGCCATAAATACATCATTGTCGCCGTCGATTACTTCACCAACTGGGCCAAAGCCATGCCCACTTTCAATTGTACCACTGACACCACTGCCCATTTCTTTTTTAACCACGTTATCACTCGATTCGGGGTTCCCAAACAGTTGGTCTCATACCATGGTTCACACTTCGAAGATTCCGTTTGGCGCGGGTTATCCACCCTCCTCAAGTTCAAACATCAGTATTCCTCTGCTTACTACCCCCAAGGGAATGGCCAAGTAGAGGCTATTAACAAAATTCTCAAAACCATCCTCCAACGCACTGTTGACTAGCATAAGTCCAATTGGCACCACATGTTATTCCCTGCCTTGTGGGATTACCGTACATCCACCAAGACCGCCATTGGTTTTACCCCGTTTCATTTAGTTCACAGTGTAGAGTCTGTCCTCCCCATCGAGTGTCAGATACCTGCCTTACAAATCGCCATCGAGCTTCTCCCAGACACCTTCCCACTTAAGCAACATCTGCTATCCCTAGAACAAGCTGATGAAGATCGTCGTGCCACTCTCCAGACAATTGAAGCTGCCAAGAAACGCTCCAAAGCTAGTTATGACAAACATGTACACCCTCGAACTTTCCATGAAGGGGACCTCGTCCTCTCCTATGACCAAGCCCACGACAAAACTGGTAAAGGAAAGTTTGAGTCCATGTGGCAAGGCCCTTACATTGTGCAGACTTGCCTCAGCAATGGGGCATACATTTTAACTGACTCAGAAGGTCACCCTTTGCGCAACCCTCATAATGGGTTGTATCTTAAACGCTTTTATCCCTAAATAACTCGCGGCCCCATTGGTTCGTATTGTATAGTTTGCTCTCTTTTTGTTTTGCACCTTTTTTACCACAATCTTACATTCATCATTTTTGCATGACCACAGATGGACCATCTTCCACCTTATTACATTGGCTTCGCCGATGGAGCAAGCCGCTAGTCTCCAAACCTGGCTTCTGCAACATGGGTCTTATATTGTCCTTCACATTAATTGATTCACCTTGACGGAATATGTATAGGCGCTGCTAACAATAACCAGGTGAAGTATGATGTTGTGACCGGTCTCCTGACTGCTGCCCTCCAGATGGGCATATGTCACCTTCATGTGTTCCTTGACTCCCAGCTACTTGTCTCCCAGCTCAACAACTGCTACCAAGTGCGTGATCCCTGCCTCTTTAGAAAATTCCTGTGCACAAAACAACTCAGCCGACAATTTGAATCCATAACATTCACCCATGTCCCACAATCTCAAAATAGTGTCGCAGATCAAATGGCTAACACCATCCTAGATTGGCACATCAATCAAACCATGAAAAAACTCCATCATGCCTCATCATCCCATAACATCTCATAAAAAATATATAAAAACCCAAAAATATTGCAAGGGGCATCCACGTGCCTATCATCACATAAACATTTGCATCCATGTGCAATCAAAAATAAAAACACATTTATATACAGGGGCATCCACGTGCCTAATCCTACATACAGCATGTTGCATCACATAGAATACACAAGGGGCATCCATGTACCCATCATCCTATACTACTTGCATCAACGTGCAGTACACACATATAACAAACCATAAGTCCATCCACGTGTGTACACTAAAACGTCATCGCAAAAAGGTGCATCCATGTGCATATATATATCAAAAAGTACATGTCCATATGCTACACATGTTCTGAGTACCCCAGTACTCAGCTATACAACAAAAAATGTCTATACATCCCTACGCCTTATAGAATACATGCCATAGCTACAAAATCAGGGGGGAGTCCCCTATACTCCCTAATGCAAGTCATACCCTGCATCCACCACCTCCGAGTCCTCCCCTCGCTCCTCCTCTGGCAGCTCCTCATCCCCTGCGGGCTCATGTGCTCGTCCCTTGTCCGCTAAGATGGCCACCCAGATCGTGATCGGCCGGAACTCTTGTGGCGCCCTCAGACAGTCCTGGATCACCTCCGAATCGACGTCCTGCCACCATTCATTAGTCACTACCACCAGCAACCGATCCAGAAGCATCCATACAGACTCTAGAGTCCCCTCCACATCCCTTCAACACACCTCCCCTCGGCCTGGCAGGGTTGGTACCCGCCACATGCCCCCTACGTGCTACATGTCCTGGCGGTGGTCTCGGACCAACATTTGTAGATCACACATCAGTCAGTAACAGTATATATCACAACACATATCGTACACAAGACTTGACATCCATAATATGCAAACAAAACCATACGTACCATCTGGTCCCCATGCCTGTCCTGGCGCCCGTGGTGCCTCTGGATCCCTGGTGTAGTCCATATCTCTGTATGGAAAATCATCTAATGTCAGCGGCATCTATAGCCACTGTAGGTACAGCTCCTGCGTGAAGTATCTACCAACCTCACCACCACCCCGGTGGTGCATCATCTCCCCCCACCGCACCATGCGTGGCTCCCTCAGTCCTCCTACCCTGACCGGCACCCACGGCCACAGTGTCGATACCTGCTCCATGAAGAAAGCACATAGAAAGGATCCGTAACAGAATCCCTTGCCAGATTCCTTCACCGATGTCAGCTGCCGCTGCACACAGGTGAGGAACATCTGGCCCCACGCATAGTAGACCCCATCCAGTACATGCTCCACTAGCTCCATCTAGCCCCGAGACACTTTCTCAGGTGACTGGGACCCCAACACATGAACCACGCATGCCGCAATGGCCTGTACTGATGGATCCTACAGGTCCACCACCCGAAGTGCATGTTAAATTTTTAGTATTAAATCACAATACTATAGGATCTTTGCTGAGAGAATAACATCTACAGTATATCAATGCATGACAATCATAATATGACAAGCATCACAAGCATCACAAGAATCAAAAGCATAGAGACAAGAGACACAGAGTTTCCGTGGGGAAAACCCTAAGGTGAAAAACCCCACAACTTCCTCAGAGATAGAGAGAGCAATGGCTCAACCAAAATACAACCAAATAATACAGAGATAGTCTCCTAGCAGATGATCCTCCTCCTCCTCACTAGTGCGCCACTTTTCAGAGAGAGAGATAAATACTTTTTCGAGTGAGTAAAATAGAGATCTCCTATCTCTATTTATACTCACCTTTTTGCCCAGTGACCTACTGGGGCCAACTTGTCTACTTGAGTACATCCACATTATATTATATATTAATTAGGGCCGACCCCATAAGGTGGTCTAATAACCCATCGGCAAGTACACACACTTGCGACACTTGTCAATCCACATGACGACACTTCCTTATAGAGGAATAACACATCTCTTATAAGGGTACAATAAATATACATATAAAATACTGATGAAATACATTCCGAAGTTACATATACATCAACACTCCCTCTTAACAAGGAAGGTATTTATCGACACGGATTTTCTATACAAGTCTTCTTCTCTGGATCATCGTCATCGATGCATCGTCATCGATGCATCGTCATCGTCATCGTCACTGTTGCTGCTATCTCGTCCAATCTCTGTCTCTACTCGTCATAGGAAGTTCTACAGAGCCAGTCCTTTTTCATACTGGATGTAGGCCCACCACCTGCAGGTCTTCATCATCACTGGCCATACTGTGGAATCCTCAGGACTTTTACGTGCGTCACAAAACCTCAAAAGAGCATCCTAGGCTGTTACGAGCACACAGCTCTACCTATAGGATCTCCCAGGGCACCAAATTACATGTGACCTCACCACAAAACCTCGCAAGAGCATCTGCCAGATATCCCAGGGAACCGAATTACATGCCATAGGCAAAACCTCGAAAGACTATCTGCAGATCTCCCAGGGCAATGAATTACATGTGGTCATGGCAAAACCTCGAAAGAGCATTTGCCAGATGTCCCAGGGAACCGAATTACATGCCATAGGCAAAACCTCGAAAGACCATCTGCAAATCTCCCAGGGCACCGAATTACATGCCATAGGACAAAACCTCGAAAGAGCATCTGCCAGATATCCCAGGGAATCGAATTACATGCCATAGGCAAAACCTCGAAAGACTATCTGCAGATCTCCCAGGGCACCGAATTACATGTCCTCCCAGAGCAAAACCTCGAAAGAGCATTTGCCAGATGTCCCAGGGCACCGAATTACATGCCATAGGCAAAACCTCGAAAGACCATCTGCAAATCTCCCAGGGCACCGAATTACATGCTCATATGCACAACCTGATCCACGGCCACAGAGTATCAACCTGATACTCATCATACATCATCCTGATGTATCCATGATCATCCTGATCATTATCACTGCAACGTCCTGCTGCATGTCATCTGGAGCAACATCCTGAAGCTCGTCATCTATGATCATCCTGATCATCACTGCAACATCCTGCTGCATGTCATCTGGAGCAACATCCTGAAGCTCGTCATCTATGATCATCCTGATCATCAATGCATCTACCTGATGCATACCAAGTATCTACCTGATACATATCATCATACATGATCCTCCTGATCATACAATGTATCCACCTGATACAAATACATGATACATATCATCATACATGATCCTCCTGATCATCAATGCATCTACCTGATGCATACCAAGTATCTACCTGATACATATCATCATACATGATCCTCCTGATCATCAATGTATCCACCTGATACAAATACAAATACATGATACATATCACCATACATGATCCACCTGATCATACAATGTATCCACCTGATACATATACAGATACATGGTCCAAGCATCCAACATGATGCATATACAAAATACGTATACATGATCCAACTGATCATATCTAGCATCAACATGATGCGTACATACATACATAAAAATGATCCAACTGATCATATCCAAGCATCCAACATGATGCGTACATACATACATAAAAATGATCCAACTGATCATATCCAAGCATCCAACATGATGCGTACATACATACATAAAAATGATCCAACTGATCATATCCAAGCATCCAACATGATGCGTACATACATACATAAAAATGATCCAACTGATCATATCCAAGCAGAAACCAGAACATCATCCTGATGTTCATTATCCAGCGCTTACATCCACAGCCATGTGAAGGATCCTCCTTCCAGCATGCTTGGAATGGCTTCAGCAAATGTGTCCATCACTTCTTCCTCGAAGTGTCCTCGATCTGAAGAACGCCAAGCCTCTCTCTGAAGTACTCGAACTTCACCCTGGCTAGTGGCTTCGTCAGCACATCTGCAATCTGCTCGTCCGTCGCAACATACAGGAGCTTCACTGCTCCTCTCTGCACCATATCCCTGATATAGTGATATTTGATATCTATGTGTTTCGACCTATCATGAAACACTGGGTTCTCGGACAGCTTCACACAACTCTGGTTATCACAGAAGATACCAGTAGCTTCCAACGGGAGATCAAATAACTCAGACAGTAGCTTCCGTAGCCATACTGCCTCACAACTAGCTGAACAGGATGCAACATACTCTGCCTCAGCTGTACTCAGTGCTACGCAGGACTGCTTCCTGCTAAACCAAGAGATCACACCTGATCCCATACTGAAGCAACACCCAGATGTGCTCTTCCTATCTGCAGCACTGCCAGCCCAATCTGAATCAACATAACCCTGCAGGTTAAACTTTTGATTCGCCTCATATCTGAGCCCATAATCCACTGTACCCTTCAGGTACCTCAGAACATTCTTTACAGCAACCAGGTGAACACTCCTTGGATCCGTCAGGAACTGGCTCAATGTGTTCACAGCAAAGCAAATATCTGGTCTCGTGTTCGTCAGGTACATCAAGGACCCAATAATCTGATGATACATAGAAACATCAACTGGCTCAGATGAAGCATCACAAATAAGCTTCAGATTCGATGCCATAGGTGTGGCCATGGCTTTGCAATCCATCATCCCAAATCTCTTTAGGATATCTACTATGTACTTCCCTTGACCAAGGAAGATCCCACCTGCATTCTGCCACACCTCCATACCTAGGAAATAGTGCATCATTCCCAAATCTTTCATATCGAATTCAGCTGCAAGCTTCCTCTTGGTATCTGCAATCATTCTGTCATCTCCTGTCACAAATAGGTCATCCACATATAGTAGTAGAATCACAGGATTCCCTTCCTCAACCTTGTAGTAAAGGTTGGAATCCGCTTTACTCTTGGTAAAGCCCAAACTAGATAGGAAACTGTCCATCGTACCATACCAGGTTCTGGGAGCTTGCTTCAAGCCATATAAGGCTTTCTTCAATCTGCATACATAAGATTCCCTGTCATGTATTTCAAAGCCGAGTGGCTGTTCCACATATACTTCCTCTTCTACTACACCGTTCAGGAAAGCAGTCTTGACATCCATCTGGTGTATCTTCCATTTCATTGCTGCGGCCAAGGCAAGTACTGTTCTGATGGAAGTATATCTGGCTACAGGTGCAAAGGTTTCTTCATAGTCTATTCCTTCCTTCTGAGAGAAACCACGAGCTACGAATCTTGCTTTATATTTTTCCACACTGCCATCTGCAGCATGCTTGATTTTGTAAATCCACTTGGAAGTCACAATAGACTTCCCTTTAGGTCTTGGTACAACATCCCAAACATCATTCTTCATAATTGATTGATATTCCTCAACCATAGCATCCTTCCATTCTTTCTTTTCTGCTGCCTCTTCATAACTGGAAGGCTCTTTGTTCATGATGTCACAGAGTAAAGCAACATAACTGGTGTGTGATCTGGTTCTCTTCTTTGCTCTGTGTTCTTCTTCTGGAATGCCAAATCTTTCTGCATCATGAATGAGCTCTCTAGCCCATACAGGTTTCCTCTTGTGAGAGTTATCCTCACGAGGTGGATCTACAGGTTCTTGTGGATCTTCAAACTCACGAGCAGTTTCTGGAACTGCATCAGTCATGGTAGTGTCTTGAAATCTTGTTTCCTTAGGTTCTTCATAAACTTCAATAGGTGCCTTTCTTGATTTGATGAATGCTGAATTTTCATCAAATGTTACATCCCTGCTGACATCAATCTTCTTGAACCCTGGAAAATATATTCTGTAAGCCTTCGAGCTTTCACTATAACCCACAAAGATGCCCTTCTTTCCTGAAGGATCTAGTTTAGTCCTCTTCTCCTTTGGTATATGAGTGTATACTGGACAACCAAATATTCTGAGATGGCTGACTTCAGGTTTCTTACCAGAAAAGACTTCTTCTGGTGTCTTGTTGTCCAATATCTTGTGGGGTGTTCTGTTCTGCACATATACAGCTGTTCTAGCTGCTTCTGCCCAAAGATGCATAGGAAGATCCTGGTCATGCAACATTGCCCTTGCTGCTTCCATGATAGTTCTGTTCTTCCTTTCTGCAACTCCATTCTGTTGAGGATTATATGGAGCAGTCAACTCCCTCTTAATCCCTGAATCACTGCAAAGCTTCTTGAAGTCATTTGAGGTGAATTCTCCACCATTGTCAGATCTGAATGTTTTGATTTTCTTGTCAGTTTGATTCTCCATCAAGGTTTTGAATTCCTTGAATTTATCAAACACCTCATCTTTTCCCTTCAAGAAGTATACCCAAGTCTTCCTGGAGAAGTCATCAATAAATGATACATAGTAAACATACCCACTCAGGGAGCTGGATGACATAGGGCCACATACATCTGAGTGGATTATTTCTAGAATATCTTTTGCCTTGCTTTCACTGCTTGGGAAAGCCTTCTTAATGTTCTTACCTTTTGCACATCCTTTGCAAACACCTTCATGTTTGGTCTTGATTTCAGGAAGACCCTCTACAGCCTTGCTTGCAATTGGAAGTGCTCTATAGTGCATGTGAGCAAGTCTTCTATGCCAAAGTTCACTTGGCTCCATGGATTCATGTACCATGGCATGTTCAGGTTGACCCTTTAATTTGTACAAGCCTCCCTCTTGCTCTCCAATCACTACTGCATCATCTATGGTCTTTCCCTTTGGCCACATTAGTACTTGGCCATCAACAAATGCAACCCTCATACCTTTTGCATCTAAAGCAGAGATGGAGAGTAAGTTCTTCTTGAGTCCAGGTACATAGAGGACTTCCTTCATCTTCAGAGATTTTCCAGAATCTAGGTTGTAAGAGGCTTCACCACTTCCTTTGATTGGGTATTGATAATCATCCCCAAGTTTCACCTTATGGGGTGATTCATGTTCAGAAAGGTTCACAAAAGATTCCTTGAACCCAGTCATGTGTTTGGAATCCCCACTATCAATCAACCAATCATTACAACCATGGGAGATGGTACCAGTGAGTGCAGAGATCAGAACATACTCTTCTTCACTTGATGAATCATCATCACTACTACTTTTTGCCTTAGCCTTCTTCTTTGGGGGTTCATCATCTTCAGCAGCATGAGCATGAAACCTTCTTTTGCTGCCCTTCTTCTTCTTACTAGGATTTTTGTTATTATCCCTTTTGTTCTTAGGACAATCTGAAGCAAAGTGACCCTTCTCATTGCATGTGAAGCATCTTAGGTCTTTCTTATTCTTTTGATAGGATCTATTGTGGCGAGGGTGATCCTTCTTGATTTTGCTTCTTTTGGTGTGAGCTGCAAGAGCTTGATCTTCTCCTCCCATCTTTTCCTCACGAGCTATAAGCCTAGCTTCTTCTTGAGAACATTCTTCCCGAAGTCTACTGAAGGAGATCAACTTCTTCCTTGCACAAATTCCTTGAATAAAGGAATCCCATGACCTGGGTAGGCCATTTAGAGTGGTCATCACCACTTCACCATTCTCCACCATTTCATCTACTGCTTCTAATTGTTCCTTGATCTGAGAGACCCTTGAAAAATAGGATTGAATGGTTTCTCCATTCTGAAACTTCACTGCTTTCAATTGGTTCCGCAGGGTCATCTTCCGATTTATATTCTTTCCTTCAAATAGCTTGGTCAAAGATTCAATCATCTCTTTGGGTGTCTTGAGAGAAGACACATGGGGTATGAGATGGTCTTTGATAGAATCAGCAATGATTCTCTTTGCCTTGACTAAGTTCTTCTTGTGCAATACCTTGGCCTCTTCATCCTCTGGGATAGGGATGTCCTCTTTCACATATGAGTCCAACTCATTCTCTTCCAGGATTAGCCCAATCCTATACTTCCAGGCTCGGAAGTTATCAGCCCCTTCAAGCTTATCCTCAAGCTTGGTGTGTAGAGACATCTTTAAGAGTACTTCAAATGGAAATAGAAAAGAGTTAGGACTTACCACTTGAAGTGCTGAAAACTGGATCTGGTCCCGGATTAGGGTTTGTCAGAGAAACCCTAAAAATTCAAAATGTGAATTTCAAAATTCCGAAAGGATAGAAAGATGCGCCTTGGAGAGCTGATCAGCCTAGTACATTCAGAATTTGAGATCAGCAAAGTCTTGCCCTTCAAAATTGCCTTTTTGTCCTCTCGGGTTCACTAGGGAGAGCCCTGAATTAGGGTTTGAGTTTCCCGGAGATCTACCCAGCCAAAAATCTCGATCCAAAGCTCAAACCTTCGATTTTTGGAAGGAGCTTCCAGCTGTACCTTCAGTTTCCATAAATTCCTATTTTTGTGGAAACCCTAATTTTTAGGGCCAAAACTGAAAATGCTCGGAACTGAAATCTGATTGGACAGAAAGATGCGCCTTGATGAGTAGATCCAATCTACTATACTGAATTTCAAAAATCTGTGGAGATAAACCCAATAAACAAGCAATACAAGCTTCCCTCACTGCAAAATGTCTTCTTCTCAGTTAAGCTCTGATACCATGTTAAATTTTTAGTATTAAATCACAATACTATAGGATCTTTGCTGAGAGAATAACATCTACAGTATATCAATGCATGACAATCATAATATGACAAGCATCACAAGCATCACAAGAATCAAAAGCATAGAGACAAGAGACACAGAGTTTCCGTGGGGAAAACCCTAAGGTGAAAAACCCCACAACTTCCTCAGAGATAGAGAGAGCAATGGCTCAACCAAAATACAACCAAATAATACAGAGATAGTCTCCTAGCAGATGATCCTCCTCCTCCTCACTAGTGCGCCACTTTTTAGAGAGAGAGATAAATACTTTTCCGAGTGAGTAAAATAGAGATCTCCTATCTCTATTTATACTCACCTTTTTTCCCAGTGACCTACTGGGGCCGACTTGTCTACTTGAGTACATCCACATTATATTATATATTAATTAGGGCCGACCCCATAAGGTGGTCTAATAACCCATCGGCAAGTACACACACTTGCGACACTTGTCAATCCACATGACGACACTTCCTTATAGAGGAATAACACATCTCTTATAAGGGTACAATAAATATACATATAAAATACTGATGAAATACATTCCGAAGTTACATATACATCAACAGTGCATTCCTCTACACCCTCGCCTCTAGAACACAGTACCGCTCTAGCATATCCTCCATATCTACATCCACAGATACTCGTGGCTGTGTATCTGCCACTCTACCTAGACATGGGAACCCCGTTAGGAAGTATACATCCGCAAGGGTGAGATCCACCCTCTACCCCTGCACCCTGAATGCCTGAATGTCAGGCTCCCAAAAGCTCACTAATCTGTTCAGTATCAACGCTACTGACCGCATCATAGGTACCTACGTGAACTTCAGCAATCTGCACAATCCCAACACTGACCGCACATGTCGATCCTCCCGGATGACATCTACTATCTCATCGGGAACCTCCCTCTCTCGCCAAAGAACCAGCGGAATCCTATCATTCACACAAGGAAAACTCATCAGACTCATTTCAAAGAAATAAACCTACCCCCCACTAGGGGAAGCCCTCACAGCTTGCTCCCAATCGCGGCTTTAGGGCCCCTTGCTGCAGTTTCCGACCGCGGTTGTAAGGGCTACAGTCACGGTCCGAAACCGCGCCTGTAGGAGCCGAACTCGCGGTTTTGAACTGCATTTTCAGCCTCAGAACGCGCGGTACCAGACCGTGTATTCCGACCCAAACCTTGTGGTCCCCAGCCGCGTGATATACCCTACAACCCGTGGTCTCTGACCGCAGTTCCATCCCATAAACCCGCGGTCCACCCCACGTGGCCTGTACAAATACTCCCCTAGGACCCACCACCCTACCCCGAACCCAATGACAATGCAGGTATGAGTTTGTCAGAATAACTGTAACTCCCGAATCTGAAATCAGTCGATCAGATCATCCAGAAATGCCAAGTCAACTCTGGTCCACTCTGATCACTAGTCAAAGTCAACAAGTCTAAATGACACTTGTCATGTTGGATCCACTCACTATTTATAGTCGGTTGACTTTTTCTTGTTTTGGCCATTCTGAACCCATACGGAGTCCATTTTTCGCACCATTTCCACCATTGGAATCAGTACGATGAGACCATCATGATGGTCCACTTATTTTCTTATTTTTTTCCACATCTGTTTTTGAGCATTTTTTTGACACCACTCGTCACCTCGATTTGCATGCCACTTCGGCTGCTCTCCATTTTTGGTATATTTTATATCATCGGATTCATTTTTTTGAGCCCGTGATGATGCTTGAGATCATTTCTCGCTCTCACCCCCATATTTTTTGGGTATTTTTCCAAAACGCCCCCCATCACCTTGATTTGCGCGCCACATCAATCGTTATCCATTTTTTACACTTTTTATATCACCGAATTCATTTTTCTGAGCTTGTGATGGTGCTTGAGTTCATTTCTTGCTCTCACTTGGTACAGTTTCAACATTGTGTCCCGACACCTTCCTGCCTCAGTTTGCGCACCACATCGACCGCCATCAGATTGTTCCACATTTTTACATGAGCCATTCACTCCTGTCATACTGCAATTATTTCATTATTTTGCCACCATTCATTATCCCACAAGGAGGCCCACTAGTATTCCCCCTACCCTCGTTCTTGGTCATCATCAATGCTCCTTGATTGAGCACTTCCTCCTTGCTTGGCCATTCCTTTTATTCGGTATAATTTTATCCCTTTTTCGGGCTGGACAAGTCCTTTACGAAAAAGGCACTTAGGGATTTTCTGTTAAGCTCTTTTCTGACTCCTAAAACAATGAAAAGATCTTCGAGCAATCTTGCTTCCTTTCATGATCGTTAAAGTACCTGAAAGGGTGTCTATCAAGTATAAGTTTAACCCTTTTTCAGACCTGGTATACTAATTACAAAAAAGGAATACTCTAGTCACACCGACTAGAAGAGTTCTTCATTGCATCCTTTTATGCTTCTTCGGGTCTTGGAGACTAACACACGAAAAGGAAACCCCCTGGAGTCTTCTTATTGCTTTCAGACTCTCTAAAATTGAAAGCAACCATGAGCATGAACTGTCCTGGGCTCGTACAAATCCACATGACAGTACCATTCCATTATTTCAGAGTCTTCTTATCGCTTTCAGACTCCCTTAAATTGAAAGCACTCACGAGCATGAACTGTCCTGGGCTCGTATAAATCCACATGACAGTACCATTTTCCACACACTTCTTCTAGTTCCTTAACCCATGAAGAAGTCCCCCCGTGCCTCTTGGCACTATGATCGATCATCTCGGCAGTAGCCCTAATCAGGTCGCTTTTGTTCAGAGTATTCTACAGTCTCCTGCCATTTTACACCAACTTCAGTATCCCTCATCCCAGTCACTATCCTTGATCCATTACAGCTATGATCCCTTTCCAATCAGTCAGTTTCATATGCTGCTCGATCATCCCCGCCATCATACTCTGAACAAAGGAACTTTGAGTCCACCCACTCTACTTGCCCAATTATCCCCCCCAGTCTGACAGCCCTACCATCAGTACTCTCACACTTCGGTTCTTCACCTCGTGCTCCTATCAAGGAAACATCATTTCCTTTCTAGTTGCAAGTCTCCCTCTGTCAACGACAGCCCCTCTATTCCATAGGATAGACCCAGAGTTCCCTGCGCCTTGGACCCATCACCATTTGTGTTGCGTGCCTACGGACCATTTTGAGAGGAGTCATCATTGCCTGTCCGCATGGTTGTTTCTCACATGCTCAACTTCAACACCTTGATCGCATCGTTGAGAATCGCGCAGGGTTTATATCCCTTCAGTTATTGGTCGAAGACCCCGAACTTCCCCCAACTCTAGCACATTGGTGAGTCCCTTCAGAATGCCCAGTTATATGTTCCCGTGGATGTCCGGGTTGCATTGGCGATTGTATTCGGAAGCCATCGAGTTATATGCTTCCTTGAGTACCCAGTTCAGTGTACCATTGAGTGTATGACCCCTTGTCACTATGATCCAGCAGCTCATCAGTTCCTCTGGTACCACACTCAGTAGCACTGTTGTCATTCCAGTGTATCAGTTATTCAGCTCAGACATGGTCAGCCCAGCAGTATGTCCCAGATTTGTGTCCCCTCTGGACCCTTATGATGTACACAGTGGTTCTCTATGTATCCTACAGGTCCTCCCTTTTCAGGCCTCACAGTCATTTTTTATGTATCTTTTTACAAGCATGGGTATGCCTGCCTTGTCCATATATTGAGATTCTTCCTCATTTATTATTTGAGGCCATGTATATGTTTCAGGTCCCTATATTTTGGAC
Organism: Larix kaempferi; assembly: GCA_027924585.1. Taxonomy (NCBI): domain Eukaryota; kingdom Viridiplantae; phylum Streptophyta; class Pinopsida; order Pinales; family Pinaceae; genus Larix; species Larix kaempferi. The sequence continues at coordinate 740,181 of BSBM01001166.1, read as the reverse complement.
CCCATTGTTATTATTGTTCTATATCTTGATACGAGCATGGGAATGCCTGCCTCATCCATTATTGAGGTTATGTACTTTTAGTTTTTGCAGTTTGTTTGGGACCATTGTTCTAGGCTCCAGTTTGTTTCTTCTCTTCTCCACACACTAGGAAAACCATACAAGACTTATGATGTCTATCGGCCATACGATGAGCTCCTACCCTCACACATCAGGGGGCAATCTGTTAACACCCAAAAAGTGCTCACTACCTCATCTACCCCATTACATGACTCATTTGTCCATATTTCCTACCATATTTACCTTCAAAACCTTAAAATCCCATTAAAAAGCCTCCAAAAGGCTAAAACAGCCTCCAAAAGGCCACAAAACCATCAAAAAAGCCTCCAAAAGGCTAAGAAACCCCTTTTCCCCCCAAAAAATTATCCAAAATTCCTCCAAAATAGAAAAACCCTCCAAAAAGGGAATAAAAAATATAAAAAAAGAGGAAAAAGAGGAAAAAAGGAGGAAAAAACCCTATACAGCTGACCTAAACCATATGGTTCCCAAAACCATGGGCCAGCACTCCACCACTAAAAACCTATAAATAGGTGATGCAGACCCCTCATTTCATATCCACAATAAAATACACCCTTACTCTACCAAAATCACTCTCGAAACCCTAGCTCACCCTTGAGCTACTTTCACTATTGAGTGCCCCTTTTGGACCATTTCCACCATTTGGAGAAAGAGAAGGAGCAAAGTTGGAGTTTGGAGCAACCCTCTTGGATCATTGCAAGAACTTCACCAACCTCTACACTTGAGGTAAAATTTTAATACAATAAAGAAAGATCTTCACCATTTCTATTTCATGTCTTTGTTATGTTTGTTAGTGATCATGCTAGTTTAGAATTCATATTGTTTTATTACTTTCATTTACTGTTTATTGAACTGCTACTAAGGAGTCCATTCTCCTTAGTAGGTGCCCATTTGCACAAGCTAGGGTGAAAACCCTAGCTACAACTATATTCATGCAAACTAGGAGTTAGGATCTATGCCCTTGATAACGATAACTTTAAACAACAATCTCTCTCTCTCTCTTCACCTAACTACCAATATCTCTCTTTCAATCTCTCTCTTTCTAAATTCCTAACCCCCAATCTCTCTATCTCTCTCCAAACACCTAACCCCCCCAATATCTCTCTATATATCCCTATCTCCTTATCTAACCTACAATCTCTCTCTCTCTCTCTCTCTAACCCACAATCTCTCTCTCTCTAGCCCACAATCTCTCTCTCTCTCTCTAATCCCCAATCTCTCTCTCTCTCTCTCTCTCTCTCTAGCCCCACCTTTCCCTACCCCCCCTCCCTCATTATAACTCCCCACCTATCCTTAACAACCCACACCAATTCTGACCACTAATGACCACCACTCCATTGTTCTCTCTCTCTCTCTCTCTCTCTCTCTCTCTCTATGAACCATTAACCTTAATCTCTCTCTCTCTCTCTCCCTCTAAACCCCTAACCGTAATCTCTCTCTCTTTCTCTCTCTCTCCTCTCTTCCATAACCCCCCTTCACCTGTCTCTCCTCATTTCCCTAACCCCCCTATCTTTCTCTCCAACCCCACATTTCCTTAACACACCATGCCTCTCTCTAACCTAGCCTCCCCTCTCCCTCTCCCTCTAAACCCCTCACTCTTCGGTCTGCTACTCCTAGCCCCCCCACTCGATCTCCTATCCCCCACCACTATCCACCTCTCTCTATCTCTCTCTCTAACCACCTTACCCACACCTTTAACCACCCACTCCAATTTCTACCACTAACCACACCCCTCAATCATGCTCTCTCTCTCTCTCTCTCTCTCTCTCTCAATCCCTAACCAAAAATATACACCCATGAATTCCAATACATCTCTCTCTCTCTAAACCATTAATCCCTCAATATATTTCCCTCTCTCTCTCCATCTCTCTCTCTCTATATATATAAACCCCTAGCCACCAATATCTCTCTCTCCAAACCCATATTACCCAATCTCTCAATCTCTCTCTAAAACCCTAACACGCAATCTATGTCTTTCTATCTCTCCCTCCCAAAACCACTAACCTCCAACCTCTCTCTCTCTCTCTCTCTCTCCAGCCCGACCTTTCCCAAACCTCCCTTCCTCTCTCTCTCTCCTCTCCTTAACACCCTCTCTCTCTCTCTAGCTCCACCTTTCTCTAAATTGCCCTCCCTTTCTCTAACCCAAACCCCCCTCCCTTTCTCTAACAAAAACACACCTCCCTCTCTCTAACCCAATCACCCCTCTTAGGATCTATCTTCCTTTCCCTAAGCCCATGTCCCTCTTTATAACCCAACCTGGTCTCTCTTTTAAACCCCCATCATCCCTTATACCATAAATCCTAACCCCCCATATCTTAATGTACGCTCTTTATTACCCTAAACACTAACCCCCTACTCTCTCCCTCCCTCTCTCCACTTCCTTGTCTCTCTCTCTCTCATACCCAACTCTTCTCTCCCTAGTTATATACCTGCATTGCTAACTAGCTATATACCCACATCGCTAACCATCAACGCTCTCCTCTTGATCTCTCTCTCTCTCTCTCTCTCTCTCTCTCTCTCAGAAACACACACGCAGACTCCCTCTCCCTCTAGATTTCTATCACTCTTCCTCTCTATCAAACTCCCCCTTTATCTCTCTGGCACCACCTTTCCCTAACCTTCCTTCCTCTCTCTCTCCTCCTTTCACTAACCTCCCCCTCTCCTCTTTGTTATAGCTTAAAATGACACTTCTCCATCCATGACGACCCTTGTATCGCTTGGTCACAAGATGACACTTCTTGAGATCAAGTTTAGTCGCACAACATGACACTTGTGGATTGAAGGGTCATTTGGGGACACTAAAACTAGTTGAAATTACCTCACTCTTGGCCCATTTAATGGTTATAACCCTTAGGAACATTTTTCCAGACCAAACCATGTCTTGAAAATCATCAGAAAACCGTGCTTTGGGCCATTTTTCCACATGTGCACTGGTATCCAAGCATGATAGTAGCATTTGATATGCAACTCTGCTTCATTAAAGTAGTGCACACCTTCATAAATGCGCTAGTTTGTCTACTGCATAGTAGGGCACTTTCCTGTACTAGTCAAAATCTCAAATTTTAGGTAAGTTAAGTTGGTTTGGGAACCTCCTGATCGGTTATAACTACTTTTCCTCTCCTTCATTGACTATATAAGGAAGGTAGAAGGGCCATGTGAAGGAACCAAGCCTATAAAAATGTTATGCTGGAGGAATGGAGACCCTCATCCCCCTCTCTTGTGCCTCAGTTTCTGATAAACCCTAGCACAGCTGATTAGAGGTTGGGATCCTTGGAGAACATAAGCAAGAGACCTTGAATCTAGGTTTCGTGAATTGCCAAACTTGAAGGGAGGTAAAATTTTATGTACTTGCTTCATTCATTGATAAAGATCAGACGTTCTTCCCTTTCCAAATATGACCTATTCATGTGTGTCTTAGATTTGATTACTATTTGATTATAGTTTGATGTCTTATTATGTCATGGATATCAGTCTTATATATGTAGTCAAATGTATTTGAGAAAGGTATCAAGTTGTTTTGCAGGTGTGGGCATTGCGGTACTGGATATAATTGAAGAGCAAGGAAGGGAAATCTTGGATCAACCTTCTTAATAAGGTACTCACCTTTCTAACCTTAAATATCTTTGCTTACTAGTTGCACTTGCATAACATTTGTAGGTCTATCTTTCATACCTGTAAGTTGGTAGTTTCTCCCCTGAACTATAGGTGCATTTTCCTCACAACGGAATGGCGACTCCGCTGGGGAAAGCCTATCTGCTTAGGGGTATCCAAGGTCATTTCTTTAGTTTTTTTTTAAGGTCTTTGTTCAATTTCTTGATTAGAATCAGTTTTTAGGCTTTGTTTGACCCTCCTTGGCTCTTACAGACCCTTCTTAGCCCTTTCAGACCCTGGTGGACCCAAGTTGGGGGGTTTTAACCCAATTTTTTCAACTTTTCCCACCTGTGCATGACTGTTGTGAAGCATAGTAGTGCATTCCCCTATTATGGGCACTGGTATGCCTCATACACAGTAGCGCACACATTCTAGGTTTGAGTTTTTTGGGTTGTGGACCCAAATTTGGGGGTTGTGGCTACATTTTTGGGGTCCCTGAGGACCCTAGGTTTGAGTTAAACCACTGTAAGTGGTCTCCTATCCTTCTACTGATCCTATGTTCATGATTTAGACCTCTTTCGATCAATTTGGGCTTATTTAGAAAGTTTTGGGGCTTGTTGACCCAAGTTGGGGAGTTGTGGACCAGTTTGGTGTTTTGTACCCTAATTTGAGTCTGACTGAATCTACTTGCTCCATTTCCACTAGATTTGAAGCCTATTGAGTCTTCTTGACCCTATTTGTATCTATTTGAATGAAATTTCTCTTTAGATTGGTTTCTTATCCTCCCTTATGCTTTTAGTTTTCTTTTGTAGTGAAAGCTCAAGTGTCTTTGTCATTGTCTAGGACCTTGACTGCACTGTTTATGTGTAGACCTGACTTTACCAAACCATACTTCTTTGTAGGTCATTTGCTTTGTTTGGGTCTAAAAGTAGGTTTCGTACTCTTTTCCCAATGGTTGGCATGCTTACATCAATATGAATCTGAAAGTCATATTGGTAGCTTTTACTATTTCAATAAGGAAACCTGAAAGTTCTTTGGTTTTGCTTTGATTGTAGGTTACCTTCAATTTCAGTTTTGTTTCTTGCCTTTGAAAATCATTAAAAAAATTGATTTATTTTCTGAATAGAGTACCTTGCAAGTGGCTTAAAGGATTTAAGAATGCTTTGCATCAAAAAGAAGAAGTTTTCTTTTGCATACCTATTTGTTTGAGTAGCTGCATCCTTAGGTTTTGAGTTTAATTTTGTACATTTATACTTTATTCTTATCCTTTTTTGCATTCGAAAATACTAAAAATTGCATTTTCACATGCATTCTAGATTGTATCTTTAAGACTTGCATTGAAAAGAAAAGATTTGATTGGTGGTAAATATTTCATTTCAGTACTCTATCTCTGTTATAACCACTCTCACACACCCACTACATTTTTGAGTAAGCAAGTAACCTTTAAAATGAACCCTAATAAAATGTACTAGCAACATTTTCTTTTCTAGGTTACACTTTTCACCAACTAGTTTTGGTTAGGATCTTGGGTTTAAAATATCTTAAACCACCCAAGATCACACATTACACAAAAATCGTAGTTCGACTATCACAGGTAAACCCACCTCATTCAAAAGTTGCCTGGGATCTATGCAGTAGGTCTTGTGAGATCAGATTATTGGGAATAAGCCTCCTACTTTCTGTTTCTAGCATATACCAGGATTGGATCGCATTTGGGGACTCTTTTGAGTTTAAGGCTCAGTTACCCTTCCCACACCTTCTGATTCGACCAGAGACTGTTCCCCCAGGAGTTTTCGGTGTGGTGGTATCCTTAGTATCTGACCATAAGATCATACACAGGTGACAGCGGAGGGTTATATCTGTTGTACCTAGGACAGACGTGGGAGGAAATCCCTTGCAAGTATTTGGGAGGGCGGTTGGGTGATTCTAGCCCTTGCACCCTTAGTCATTGTATTGTGGACCCCGGGTAACTGTTCTTCTTCCTTTGTTGATCTGTTCTAGGCCCTCATCATCCCAGACTCTTCTCTGAAAGGCATTTGTTTGCTTGGTTTGATTTACCTAGGACCTTTTTAGTGGTGTGCTCTTTGTGCTACTTGTCTTAGTTTTCCTTAGAGAACTTCTTGCTCATTTGAGCAGGAAACTATGTCTAGTGTTTCGGCTAGTGCCAATCAAGGTAACCCTGTTCCAGGGGATCCTTGTGCTGTTCCATTCATTGGAAACATTGGTACTCCCTTAGTGACTACTCTGAATCATCCTGGATTCACTATAGGGCTGCTGGTTTGGTTGTTCTCCACTCCGAATGCTTTGCATGCTCCTGATGCTTCTTTTGTAAGCACCTCAAATAAAGAGCATCAGAACCCTGGGCCTTATTTTCCAATAACATCTTATCCTCCTCCTTCTACCTCATGTGGCGAAAGTAGCAATACTAGTAACCAGCAATCTAAAAGGAATAGACGGAGGAAGAATGGGAAGAAGATGCCAAAACAAGGAGGCAGCAACCCAGCCACTGCAAGTCATGTTGGGGGCAAGCACCCTGCCTTTGCAAATAATGCAGGGGGCACCTACCCAGCCTCTGGAGGTCATGCTGGGAGAAAACTTTCAGTCACTAAAAATCACACTGAAAGTTTGTCTTCAACCATTGTCAGTCATGTTGGTGACACGTCATTAATCACTGCTAGTCATATTAATGACAAGTCACCAGTTCCTGTGAGTCATACTGGAGACACCAGATTAGCCACTGCAAGTCATGCTGAGGGAGTTGACATTATCGACAAACCCAATAAATAGAAGTATAAGTTCCCTTGCAAGTTTCGTGAAGGAGACCACCTTACTTATTTGTGCCCTATACTTCTAGAAGTGCAAAAAGTGTGGTCCTTAGTTCAAAAGCCTTCTGCTTCTGAGCTACTAGCCACTACAAGTCATGCTGGGGCAAGCTGTCAGCCAATGGTAGTCATGCTGAGAGTATTGACGTTGTAAAGGAGTCCAAACCTATAGGACAGAAACCAAATTTCCCTTGTAAAATTTGTAAGGGAGATCACCTTACTCACCGATGCCCTGCCATTCCAGAGCCATGAAGAGTGTGGTCCATGTCTGTAGGAACCTTTGTTCCTGAGTTGTCCATAGATTCCCTACAATCAGATCAACCTTTGGTTGATAAAGTGGTTGAACCAATGCAATCTTTAGTCAACCCCACTCTTCCTTTGGAGAGTGAAGTGATCGAATCGATGCAATATTCGACTGATCCCATCACTCTTTTGGAGACTGATGCACCTGTCCCTGAGGTCTTCTGCATTACTAGTTTGGATGTTCCTGAAAAAGGGGGTACTTAATCTATGCCATGTGAACCCCTACCAAGCCCTATGATCATTTCCTTTGATTGGAATAGTCTAGCCAAGCCGCGTCTTCCTTCTTCGACACCTTTCTAGATAAAGGTTGATATCGGGAACCATACGGTTGATCGATGCATTATAGATGAAGGAGCTTCTATTAGTATTTTATCCGCTTATGCTTGGAGAGATTTGGGTTTCCCTAATGTTATTCAAGCTATTAGTTGTTCGTTAACTTTCGATAGAAGACCTAGTAAACCAATCGAATTCCTTTGTCAGGTACCTGTAACTTTGGGTGGAAAAACAGTCTTAGTTGATTTTATGGTTTCAAAGGACCCTATGGACTTTGATATGATCCTCAGGCATGATTACGTTTGTGCTATGCATGCTGTGGTGTCTACTCTCTTTTGTGTGATGCATTTTCCCCATAACAAAAGCATTTTCACTATCGACCAGCTTGCATTCGTTGATCCTCCTTATCACCCAACTATAGACCTGTCTGATCCCTCGTCATTAGGAACCACTATGTCACATGGGAATTATGTGGCATATTGTTCCTTGAGTTCAACTGCTACTAAGAAGAAGCCTTTGAGTTCATGCTTACCTTCTTAAGACTTATTCCCATCTTTTGACCAAGTGACACCTCCATCTGAATGTTTAGATATGTGTTCTATCTGGGACGATATACTTCCTTCTGATGAAGTTTTCCTATAGTCCATAATACACTCTGCCATTCAGTTGGATGTTAATCCAGTCGCAATTATGTCTAGCCCAGGTTTGACCCTAAAGTCTGATCTTCCTACCGTTGAGTCTTTGGGCTCTCCTTTAGATCGACAAATCGGTGTTCCTGTTGAGTTTGATTCTGCTTCTAGAATTTTCAACTCCCGTGATGATGAATTTGCTTCTACAGATTCCATCACGTCCTTCAACTTTGATCTTCATCCTGAAGTTGATCTTGTTGATTGTAAGTCCTCGGGCTTGGGTACCATAGAGTCTTCATTTGAAAACTCTACCTTGTTTATGCCTGTTGTTGATGATAGTGAAGTTGAAAGTATTTATACCACAGTGACTTGTATCGTGTCTTTATTTACATATGTTTTAGATATGATCTTGGTACTAATATTTCTTGGAGATAGGATTCTTAGCTAGATTTATACTTGCTTACTGGTCCTTTTCAACACCTTGTGCGACCATGTCAGGTATATTCAGAACCTTGCATATAGGTTTAGGCTTCCCTGCTCTTATGTTGCATTTGAACCTTCTGCCATAGGGTCGAACCTGTTGGATATTGGTGTGTTAGCCATCTCTTTATGCATTGTGCACCAGTCTGATAGCAGAGCCTACCTAACGTGGGTCACCCTAGTCAGCACCCTTATGCCATTTTGGTGCCCATGTTGAGTTTTTCTCATAGGCTTGGGAGCCTTTTTAGATTTACCATGACTTTGAGAAGAAGCCTCGTATCTTTCTTCCTCATATATTTATGGCCATGCCTGATAAGTCTCCCATCCTTGTGTTCAAGTTGCATATGCATCTGTTATGATCCAGCTTGCGCTAATGAGCTTTATGCCAGCTTCAACGCTTTTAGCTCGTTGTATAAGCCTCCATCTCTGATCTCATTTCTGCTAAGCCTTGTATCATTTTACCTTTGCAATTTGACACCTTTTACCTAGAGGAGACACACTCTGAGTGTCCTTATCTTGCTTGTGTTCCTTGCATTAGGCATAGCTTTGTTCCATGTACTTGGATCTAGTTTCGAATGTCCCTGACACTCGTCTCCTCCCATTTTGAGCATTCTTCCACCTTTACTTCGAGCTCGTTAAAAACAGTAAGTAGGTCTGGAGCATTTCTTCCAGCTTTCCTTCAAACTCGTTAAAAATAGTAAGGAAGTTATGAGCATTTTTCCTGTATCTCCTTTGAGCTCATTAAAAACAGTAAGGACGTCATGAGTTTACTTTTCCAGACTCGTTAAACCTTTAAGGAAACGATCCCTATGGAGTTCTTTTAAGCCCTTTTCAGACTCCTTAAATAGGAAAATTTTGCTGAGCATGGTTGTCTTTTCGGGCTCGTTAAAATAACTGAACTGACATCCACTTAGGTATAGAATTACCCCTTTTCCAGGCCTTGGTGGATAATTTACGGAAAAGGTATACTCTGGTATGCGCTAGAAGAGTTCTTCTTCCATCATTTTTCACTTTTTCGGGGAAGGAGGCTAACTTTACGAAAAAGGAACTTTGGAGTTGTCTTTAGGGTTTTCAGACTCTCGAAATGTGAAAACACCAAGCGAGCATACACCTACTCAGGTTCGATGTGAAATCCATGAGATGGTTGATAGAGGAATGTTTAAGTTTTTCAACTCTATAAACAAGATAACACCGTCGAGGACAGACCAATCCGGGCTCGATATAAAATCCACGGATAGGTGTCTAGAGTTTTCTTCTAGGTTTTTCAGACTCTTTAAATACGAAAATACCATCGATCATGCTTTAGTTCTTTGTCAAGCTCATTAAAAAATGAAAAAGGAAAGGGAAAGGAAGAATATTAAAATATCTTTCAATATGATGGCAGCAAGTCTACTATCTCCTTGAACAAAGCACCTGTTTTGAATCTATCAAACAAGTTGGGTTCTAGTGTTCGCCTTAGGATAAACGTGATCTCAGAGTTCTTACTCCTCTGTTTCGTTAGTCTTCCAATCATATGGAGAATCTATTAATGTCTCCTACATTGCAGATTTGCGTCATGGTCTCCTTGTGTTAAAAGTTGCCTAAGTCACTCTTGTGTCATGCTCACTGTTCAAGGATATAACCTGTGTTGGCCATTATGTAGTTGCCTTGACCTCATGAGTCAACCATTCCTTGGCGTCAGTATGTTTCATCATATGTGGAGTCGTACTCCAAATAATCTCATACCGGTTGAGTGTCCCTCATGTTGGATGATGGAGGATTCCTTAAGGCCTCCCTTCCAACGGATTTATTCCCATCGACTTCAACTCATTGTGCTCTGGGGATGAAGTTTAGAGTTTCGATTAGTACCTTGGGGATTGCAGTCATTAGTGGCAGTTTCCCTCGCTATTGGATAGATGGGAATACATCAATGTCTACTATCTGATGGATTTTTCAACTGTTCGATGGCAAGACCATTTATTCGCACTTTATTGAATGTACTAGGTACCTTGGGTTCCATTTTCATTATTGGTAGACACCCTCACATTTGTTAATGGTATACATCAATGACCGGTAATCAAACGATACCTCCCATGTTCGACATCAACTCATTTATTCACATGGATAGGTTTGTACCTTGGGTTGTTTTTGGATGAAGACCTTGGGATCCTCGATAGAATCACCTCATTTATGTTATCGCCCAAGTTGCGCAAGACTGAGACACACTCTTTTTGGCTCTTGATGAGACATAGATCCAGCTTGTTCTCTATGTCTATGTTCTCAATTTTTGACATAGATCCACCTTGTATTTATGTGGCTATGTTTACACTTGTGTTCCTCATGGATCCATGCTTGTATTTTACTGGCCATGATATACGCATCAGTATTTGGATCATTATTGTATCCTCTTGGAGGTCATGTTCCACCATTTGAACATGGACAGTTACCCCAAGGATGAGTTTCTCTGACATTGCCTTTGCTTTCAGGTACTTCATTTGATACTATGATTCTTGGTTTCTTTGTTCCCCATGATTCAACTCTTTTTTATTTATAATGTATTTCGGCCATCATTTCCCTCAGTCCCTCTGACCCCATACATTAGGGGGCATCCGTTATAGCTTAAAATGACACTTCTCCATCCGTCACGACACTTGTATCGCTTGGTCGCATGATGACACTTCTTGAGATCAAGTTTAGTCACACAAAAGGACACTTGTGGATTGAAGGGTCATTTGGGGACACTAAAAATGGTTGAAATTACCTCACTCTTGTCCCATTTGATGGTTATAACCCTTAGGAACATTTTTCCAGACCAAACCATGTCCTGAAAATCATCAGAAAACCTTGTTTTTGGACATTTTTCCACATGTGCACTGGTATCCAAGCATGATAGTAGCATTTGATATGCAACTATGCTTCATTAAAGTAGCACACACCTTCAGAAATGTGCTATTTTGTCTACTGCAGAGTAGGGCACTTTCATGTACTAGTCAAAATCTTGAATTTTGGGTAAGTTATGTTGGTTGGGAACCTCCTCGTCGGTTATAACTACTTTTCCTCTCCTTCATTGACTATATAAGGAAGGTAGAAGGGCCATGTGAAGGAACCAAGCCTATAACAATTTTATGCTGGAGGAATGGAAACCCTCATCCCCCTCTCTTATGCCTCAGTTTCTGATAAACCCTAGCACAGCTAATTAGAGGTTGGGATCCTTGGAGAATAGAAGCAAGAGACCTTGAATCTAGGTTTGGTTAAGTCCCAAGCTTGAAGGAACGTATAATTTTATGTACTTGCTTCATTCATTAATAAATATCATACATTCTTCCCTTTCCAAATCTGACCTATTCATGTGTATCTTAGATTTGATTAATGTTTGATTATAGTTTGATGTCTTATTATGTCATGGATATCAGTCTTATAAATGTAGTCAAATGTATTTGAGAAAGGTATCAAGTTGTTTTCCAAGTGTGGGCATTGCGATACTTGATAGCATTGAAGAGAAAGGAAGGGGAAGCTTGGATCAACCTTCTTAATAAGGTACTCACCTTTCTAACCTTAAATATCTTTGCTTACTAGTTGCACTCGCAGAACATTTTTAGGTCTATCTTTCATACGTGTAAGTTGGTAGTTTCTCCCCTCAACTATAGGTGCATTTTCCTCACAACACTCTTCTATCTCTCTCTCTCTCTCTCTCTCTCTCTCTCTCTCTCTCTCTCTCTAACTCTACTCCCCCTAACCATCAATGCTCCCACTATGATCTCTATCTACCTATCTATATCCGTCGATCTAAACCCCTTACCCCTAATGTTTCCCTCTCTCCATCCCCCAAACCCACACTTCTCACCCTCCTAAGCTTACCCCCCATATCTATATCTATATTTCCCATACAACTAACCTCATCCCCATCCCTCTATCTCTCTTTCTACCCCTCTCTCCCTTACTTCCACACAATCTCTCTCTCTCTCTATCAACCCTTAACCCCTAATCTCCATTGTTCTCTCTCTCTAATCCCCAGATATATCTCTCTCTATAAACCCCTAACCACCAATCTCTATATTTATATATATATATATCTAGAAATACCTCACCTACAATCTCTGCATCTCTCTCTCTATCTCTAAACCTCTAACCTCCAATATCTCCCCCCTCTCTCTCTAAAGCACCTAACCCCTAATCTATCTCTCTCTCTATAAACCCCTAACTCCTAATCCATCTATCTCTCTCTAAACCCCTAACCCCCAATCTCTATCTCTCTCTAAACCCCTAACCACCAATATCTCTGTTCGTGAGTTGTCTATAGATTCCCTACAATCAGATCAACCTTTGGTTGATTGATAAAGTGGTTGAACCAATGCAATCTTTGGTCGACCCCACTCTTCCTTCGGAGAGTGAAGTGATCGAATCGATGCAATCTTCGACTGGTCCCATCAGTCCTTTGGAGATTGATCCACCTATCCTTGAGGTCTTCTGCATTACAATTTTGGATGTTCCTGAAAAAGGGGGTACTTCATATGTGCCATGTGAACCCCTACCAAGCCCTATGATCATTTCCTTTGATTGGAATAGTCTAGCTGAGCCTCGTCTTCCTTCTTCGACACCTTTCCAGAAAAAGGTTGATATCGGGAACCATACGATTGATCGATGCATTGTAGATGAAGGAGCTTCTGTTAGTATCTTATCCGCTTATGCTTGGAGAGATTTGGGTTTCCCTAATGTTATTCCAGCTATTAATTGGTCGTTAACGTTCGATAGAAGACCTAGTGAACTAATCGGATTCCTCCGTCAGGTATCTATAACTTTGGGTGGAAAATAGTCTTAGTTGATTTTATGGTTTTAAAGGACCCTATGGACTTTGATATGATACTCGGGCATGATTACGTTTATGATATGCATGCTATGGTGTCTTCTCTCTTTCGTGTGATGCATTTTCCTCATAACAAAAGCATTGTCACTATCGACCAGCTTGCATTCGTTGATCCTCCTTATTACCCAACACTAGACCTGTCTGATCCCTCGTCATTAGGCACCACTATGTCACATGGGACTTATGTGTCATATTGTTCCTTGAGTTCAACTGCTACTGAGAAGAAGCCTTTGAGTTCATGCTTACCTTCTTGGGACTTATTCCCTGCTTTTGACCAAGTGACACCTCCATCTGAATGTTTAGATATGTGTTTTATCTGGGATGATATACTTCCTTCTGATGAAGTTTTCCTAGAGTCAATAATACAGTCTGCCATTGATTTCGATGTCGATCCATTCACAGTTATGTCCAACCTCAGTTTGACCCTAAAGTCAAATCTTCCTATTGTTGAGTCTTTGGGCTCTCCTATAGATCTGCAAATCGGTGTTTCTTATTGAGTTTGATTTTGCTTCTAGAATTTTCAACTCCCATGATGATGAATTTGTTTCTCCAGATTCCATCATGTCCTTCAACTTTGATCTTCATCCTGAATTCGATCTTGTTGATTGTAAGTCTTCAGGATTGGGTACCATAGAGTCTTCATTTGGAAACTCTGCCTTGTTTATGCCTGTTCTTGACGATAGTGAAGTTGAAAGTATTTCTACCACAGTGACTTTTATCAGGTCTTTCTTTACATGTGTTTTAGATATGATCTTAGTACTAATGTTTCTTGGAGACAGGATTCTTAGTTGGATTTATACTTGCTTACTGGTCCTTTTCAACACCTTGTGCAACCATGTCAGGTATATTCGGAACCTTGCATACAGGTTTACGCTTCCCCGCTGTTATGTTGCATTTGAACCTTTTGCCATCTGAATTCACCATAGGGGCGAACCTGTTGGATATTGGTGTGTTAGCCATCTCTTTATGCATTGTGCACCAATCCGACAGCAGATCCTACCTAACATGGGTCACCCTAGTCAGCACCCTTATGCTATTTTGGTGCCCATGTTGAGTTTTTCTCATAGGCTTGGGAGCCTTTTTAGATTTACTATGACTTTGAAAAGAAGCCTCATATCTTTCTTCCTCATATATTTATGGCCATCCCTGAAAAGGCTCCCATTCTTGTGTTCAAGTTGCATATGCATCTGTTATGAAACCACTTATGCTAATGAGATTTATGCCAGCTTCCATGCTTTTAGCTCGTTGTATAAGCCTCCATCTCTGATCTCATTTCCGCTAAGCCCTGTATCATTTTACCTTCGCAGTTTGACACCTTTTACCTGGAGGAGACACATCCTGAGTGTCCTTATCTTGCTCATGTTCCTTGCATTAGGCATAGCTTTGTTCCATGCTCTTGGAGCTAGTTCTACATGTCCCTGACACTCGTCTCCTCCCATATTGAACATTCTTCCACCTTTACTTTGAGCTCGTTAAAAATAGTAAGTAGGTTTTGATCATTTCTTCCACCTTTCCTTCGAACTCGTTAAAAACAGTAAGGAAGTTATGAGCATTTTTCCTGTATCTCCTTTGAGCTCATTAAAAATAGTAAGGAGGTCATGAGTTTACTTTTCCAGACTCGTTAAACCTTTAAGGAAAAGATCCCTATGGAGTTCTTTTAAGCCCTTTTCAGACTCCTTAAATAGGAAAAGTTTGTTGAGCATGGTTGTCTTTTTGGGCTCGTTAAAATAACTGAACCGACATCCACTTAGGTATAGAATTACCCATTTTCCAGTCCTTGGTGGATAATTTACAGAAAAGGTATACTCTAGGTATACTCTAGTATGCGCTAGAAATGTTCTTCATCCATTATTTTACACTTTTTCAGGGAAGGAGACTAACTTAATGAAAAAGGAACTTTGGAGTTGTCTTTAGGGTTTTCAGACTCTCGAAATGTGAAAACACCAAGTGGGCATTCACCTACCTAAGCTCGATGTGAAATCCACGAGATGGTTAATAGAGGACTACTTAAGTTTTCCAACTCTATAAACAAGAAAACACCGTCGAGCACAAACCAATCCGGGCTCGATATAAAATCCACGGATAGGTGTCTGGAGTTTTCTTCTAGGTTTTTCAGACTCTTTAAATATGAAAATACCGTCGAGCATGCTTTAGTTCTTTGTCAAGCTCGTTAAAAAATGAAAAAGGAAAGGGAAAGGAAGAATATTAAAATATATTTCAATATGATGGCAGCAAGTCTACTATCTCCTTGAACAAAGCACCTGTTTTGAATCTATCAAACAAGTTGGGTTCTAGTGTTCGCCTTAGGATAAACCTGATCTCATAGTTCTTACTCCTCTATTTCATTATTCTTCCAATCATATGGAGAATCTGTTAATGTCTCCTACATTGCAGATTTGCATCATGGTCTCTTTGTGTTAAAAGCTACCTAAGTCACTCTTGTATCATGCTCACTATTCAAGGATATAACCTGTGTCGGCCATTCTGCAGTTGCCTTGACCTCATGAGTCGGCCATTCCTTGGTGTCAGTATGTTTCATCATGTGTGGAGTCCTACTCCAAATCATCTCATACCTGTTGAGTGTCCCTCGTGTTGGATGATGGAGGATGCCTTAAGGCCTCCCTTCCAACGGACTTTTTCCCATCGACTTCAACTCATTGTGCTTTGGAAATGAAGTTTAGAGTTTCGGTTAGTACCTTGGGGATTGCAGTCATTAGTGGCAGTTTCCATCGCTATTGGATAGATGGGAATACATCAATGTCTCCTATCTGATGGATTCTTCAAGTGTTCGACTGCAAGACCATTTATTCCCACTTGCTTGAATGTACTAGGTACCTTGGGTTCCATTTTCATTATTGGTAGACACCCTCACATTTGTTAACAGTATACATCAATGACCGGTAATCAAACGATACCTCCCATGTTCGACATCAACTCATTTATTTTCAAGGATAGGTTTGTAGCTTGGGTTGTTTTTGGATGAAGACCTTGGGATCCTCAATAGAATCACCTCATTTATGTTATCACCCAAGTTGTGCAAGACTGAGCCACACTCTTTTTGTCTATTGATGAGACATAGATCCAGCTTGTTCTCTATGGCTATGTTCTCCATTTTTTACATAGATCCACCTTGTATTTATGTGGATATGTTTACACTTATGTTCCTCATGAATCCACGCTTGTATTTTAGTGGCCATGATATATGCATTAGTATTTGGATCATTATTGTATCCTCTTGGAGGTCATGTTCCACCATTTGAACATGGACAGTTACCCCAAGGATGAGTTTGTCTGACATTGCCTTTGCTTTTAGGTACTTCATTTGATCCTATGATTCTTGGTTTCTCCGTTCCCCATGATTCAACTCTTTATTATTAATAATTTTTTTGGCCATCATTTCCCTCAGTCCCTCTGACCCCATACATTAGGGGGCATTTGTTATAGCTTAAAATGACACTTCTCCATCCGTCATGACACATGTATCGCTTGGTCACATGATGACACTTCTTGAGATCAAGTTTCGTCACACAAAAGGACACTTGTGAATTGAAGGGTCATTTGGGGACACTAAAAATGGTTGAAATTACCTCACTCTTGGCCCATTTGATGGTTATAACCCTTAGGAACATTTTTCCATACCAACCCATGTCCTGAAAATCATCAGAAAACCTGTTTTTGGACATTTTTCCACATGTGCACTGCTATCCAAGCATGATAGTAGCATTTGATATGCAGCTCCGCTTCATTAAAGTAGTGTGCACCTTCAGAAATGCGCTAGTTTGTCTACTGCAGAGTAGGGCACTTTCATGTACTAGTCAAAATCTCAAATTTTGGGTAAGTTAAGTTGGTTGGGAACCTCCTGATCGGTTATAACTACTTTTCCTCTCCTTCATTGACTATGTAAGGAAGGTAGAAGGGCCATGTGAAGGAACCAAGCCTATAATAATGTTATGTTTGAGGAATGGAGACTCTCATCCCCCTCTCTTGTGCCTTAGTTTCTAATAAACCCTAGCACAGCTGATTAGAGGTTGGGATCCTTGGAGAACAGAAGCACGAGACCTTGAATCTAGGTATCGTGAAGTGCCAAGCTTGAAGGAAGGTATAATTTTATGTACTTGCTTCATTCATTAATAAACATTAGACGTTCTTCCCTTTCCAAATATGACATGTTCATGTGTATCTTAGATTTGATTACTATTTGATTATAGTTTGATGTATTGTTATGTCATGCATATGAGTCTTATATATGTAGTCAAATGTATTTGAGAAAGGTATCAAGTTGTTGTGCAGGTGTGGGCATTGCAATACTGGATAACATTGAAGAGAAAGGAAGGGAAATCTTGGATCAACCTTCGTAATAAGGTACTCACCTTTCTAACCCTAAAGATCTTTGCTTACTAGTTGCACTTGCAGAACATTTGTGGGTCTATTTTTCATACCTGTAAGTTGGTAGTTTCTCCCCTCAACTATAGGTGCATTTTCCTCACAACACTCTTCCCCTTCTCTCTCTCTCTCTCACTCTCTCTCTCTCTCTCTAATACCTAACCCTACTCCCCCTAATGATATACCTGCATCACTAACCATCAATGCTCCCACTATGACCTCTATCTATCTATCTATCTATCTATTTATTTTTCTATCTATCTATATCCGTAGATCTAAACCCCTTACCCCTAATGTCTCCCTTTCTCCATCCCCCAAACCCACACTTCTCACCCTCCTAAGATTACCCCCCATATCTATATCTATATTTCCCCTACAACTACCCTCATCCCCATCCCTCTATCTCTCTTTCTACCCCTCTCTCCCTTACTTCCACACAATCTCTCTCTCTCTCTCTCTCTCTCTCTCTCTCTCAACCCTTAACCCCTAATCTCCATTGTTCTCTCTCTCTAATCCCCTAAACCCAAATATATCTCTCTGTATAAACCTGTTAATGCCTCGGATATCGTAGCATCAATCACAAAGGGATTCTCCCCAATAGATGATCCCAATTAGATTATCTCCCGTTTGGTATAGGGAATCCGTCCGGTTAGCGGTTCCGGCAACCGTGGGTTTGGAGTTTAATTTCGATTATACCGGTAATGGCCCAATCCACCTTTCTTTTGGATTTTATATTTTTTAATGAGATGCAAGTGCCTAATCTATATTTGATCTAAATGCAAAACTAAAACAGATCTAAATCTAAGAAAGAATGAAGTAAATCTACCTATCTTTGCAGGGAACGTAGTTAAAGCGTGAGCAATGAGCTGTGAGAGTTATCTTTAAAGAAAGAACAGGCAGCCATTGAATCTTAAAGAGAAAACTACAGCAAGATGAAAGATCTCAGAACCGATACAAGGTAGCTCGTACAGGCCTCCAAAATTCATTCCCTGCCAAAAGTCCTTTCCTATTCTTCCTAGCTCCTATTTATGATTACAAAATCGCCCTTTGGGCTGCCACCTAGCCTCTTCCACCTGTCACTTACAGGAATTTATTCTATAACAGACCAAAAAATGACTACTTCTTTTACAAAATATTTAACAAAAGAGAATGGACAGCTGTCCCTTAGCTCACGCTTTATACATTTGAGAGTTTAAAAAATACAATATAGCAGAAATAATGTTTTAATATCTGTGCTGTCATTCTTGTGCGTGAGCTTCAGCTGGGAGAGGATCGCCCAAGTCAATTGATGCTGCTGATGCTACCTGGGAAGAGACACTCAAACCAATTGTTGCTGCTGCTTCTACTTGGGAAGAAGGGATTGAGCTAGATAGACTTTCTGCCACTACTGGGGAAGAGGGAATCGAGCCCACTGTTGTTGCTGGAAGGGCTGCTGGGAGAGAAGATTCTGGATCTGCTGTTGATCCTGTTACTGCTGCAGCTTTCTTCTCCTCATCCGCTATGTAGCTATACCACATACCTGTTTCCCTTATGACTACGTTTGCTGCAGCAGGGAACAAGATTTTCTGAGAAGTCACATTCTTCCCGAGCTCAGCTCCAATGTTTTGAATTTCTGCTACTGCAGCTTGATGCACTTCCTTGAGAAAATGATCATGGACTGATGACATTCCAACATAATGTTGTAAGTCATCAATTGCTAGGACATCAATTCTGTTCACGTATTCGGTTTGGGTGCCCAGCTCTTCCGTTAGCTCAGCCAAGCGCTGTTCTGAATCCGGGAAGTCATTGAGGGATTATGGGAAATTTAGCTTGCACCTGTCACGCACTGCCTTGATTCTTTGATACAGACCATTGATCTTGTCCCTTGTTCTTTGCACACTGGTTATCAGCTTACTGGAACAGTTCCTGCCAAACTCCAACAGGGCTATGTCCTCATTAAAACCGTCCATAGATTTAAATGGGAGATGCATGGGGAAACCCCCCTTTCCTTCTCTCCATGCCATCTGACTCATGATATTTGCCTTGACATGGGTATTCTTAGCTTTGAGCCTATGGGCCTCCGCATTAATTTCTTTTGACCTGACTACCATGGAGTTGAGCTTGCAAACCTCATTAGTGATTAGCTCCTGAGTGTCATGCATTTGCTTCAGGATGCTGCAGGACAGCTCATGGAAGGGAGAGATGTCCATCGATCTGCTCTCAGCTTGCTCTAACCACTCAGCTAATGCCCGCTTGTTTGCTTCTAGATGGGATGCTTTATCTTCCACTCCGTTCTTCTCTGCTTCCAAAATCATCATTTGGAGTGTTAGCTGGTCCTTTTCCTCCTCCAGCTGGTTATATTTGCCTGACAGCTCCTTTTGCTCGGCGTATAGGCAATTATACTTGTTCACCACAAGATCCCTTTGGGCCTGCTCATTAGCCACCGTCTGTTGTAGCGTACGAGCTCTCTTCTTTGTCAATACATTTTCTCTAACTATAACCCCTACATTATCCAGTGATGCTTTTGCTGTTTCTACAGCTGCGGATGCCATAGCAAAGGGATCTTGATCTGTATTCTGCATTACAGTGACCTCTCGGTGGGTAACGATGTCTTCATGGAAGGGACCTTTGATCCTCTCTTCCGATTTGAGGACCATTGCTTTCCTTTTCTTGTCATAGACAAACTCATTCCACCTGGACACCGTATGTTTTCCCGATGGAGTGTACGGGACAATTGGGCGGTCCATAAAGTCTATTTCCTCTTCAGCCAGTGGGGTCCGGACTCCTTGAGCTGGATCTGCTCCCATATTTTGGGTACTAGAGCCACCTGCTTGAGATGCATCTATTTCCATGTCTTGGACACCGGACCCACTTGCTTGGGCATCTTCCCCTGCTTTCAGCTCTTCTTCCGCTTTCCTTTCTGCCTCAGCATCCTGTCCTCCTTCCCCTCCTTCAACTTGTGGCTGACCTTCATCTCCTTTCCGTAGCCTTTCATCCTCAGCCTCTTTCTGCTGCTAGGCTTCCTCAGCCTCTTTTTGCAGCCTTTCATTTTCGGCTTCTTGTTGCATTCTTCCCGCTTCAGCTTCTTGCTGCAACTTGGCTTCCTCAGCCTCTTGTAGTAACCTTACTTCCTCTCTTAATCTGAGCTCTTCCTGAGCTCGGGCATCATCAGCTTCTTTCTCCTTCTACTGGCTGGTCTTTTGGACCTTGGTTGAGCTAGAGCTTGCTCCAGTGCCTTGGCGAAAGGTTCGCAGCTCAGCCATGTTGTTGATGCCCCTGAATACCTCTTCCTCGGCATCGGGGTAGTGAGAGTACTCAAAATGAGCATAGATTTCCCTACAGTGCTTGGCCACTCTTCCCTTTCTGTCATTCCTGTGGAAGATCACCTCACCAAAGTGGAAAGCTTTCAGCTTCTGCACAAACTCTTCGGCTGAGGCAACCCCCGAGAACTTGTAAGCTCCTATGCAAAAAGGTAGAGGGGGAAAGGAAGCCTTATGTTGCTTGTGGAGCAGTGCTCCAATTCCATCTAGGAATATTTGTCTTACTACTTCCTTAAGGACCACATAATTTGTGGCATACTACGGCAAAATGTATGGAGCTTTGGTCCCTCCAAACATTCTGAGGTAGGTGCCTTGCTCTGAAAAGTAAAAATCCCCGTAATTCTCAAGGACTTCCACAGCGTTCTCTGACAGGCAGTTGGGCTCCTCCTTGAATACCCCTCACAGATGAGTTTGTAGCTAGGTTTGTAATTCTGGGCCCACATCATCTTAAAGGCGGTGTAAACCGGAGTGATGGCCTTATCCCATGTGCAGCCCAATTTGGGGAAGTCCATCTTGGCCAAAATACAATCAATCAGATATGAGGACATAAAAAATTCTGCCTTCTTCAAGGCTAGTCCTTCCCTTGCAGCTACTATCATTGAGGCCAAACTATTTGACAGGATAGTGGCCCAGTCAAACACAGTTCCCTTAAATGCCACGAAGTGGATAATAGGGACCCACTAAATCTTATACATGGTGCCATCGGGCATGCCGAAGATTCTGCACAGTATCAAAGCGATCAATCTGAAAGGAGGTCTCAGATTTTGTACATCATATTCGTCGCTACCTTTCTTTCTTAGATGCTTGCCTGCGACCAGCAGCCTTTTGGCCATCTCAACGTTGTCCATTTTTCCCAACCATTCATCAGTCAGAGCTTGCTGGGAGCAGGGAAATTTGTAGGCTGCTGCAAGATATGCAGGTTGAAATGAGGCAATGGCCACTTTCCCGCTGTCATTTATCACTCTTCCTTCAGCATCGGCATGTTGGAGTATCCATCCGATCACTTCAGCACAGGGGAATAGTTCAGGGTGGGTAGCAGCTCTGGTTATGCCTAAGGCTTTGATATTTAGACAAATTGTCCCCTCTTCTAACAACATGTCTGGGACATCCTGGTCTCGGATCATCCTGTAAATGTCACCCCATCTGATTTCTGGAGGAACATCAGTGGTGCACCCAGTATCCTGGAGTGAGGTCTTAGTTTTAAGTGGCGCAGGCTTCTTCTCTGTCATCTTAGCCTTCTTCTTCCCACCTTTTGGCATTTTGACTTATCCCTGATAGCAACCAAATATTTGTCATTATGAAATTGAGCAACATACTGTGATATCTTAACAGATATCATCCTCATTTTAATATGTGAATGAGATAAAAGCAATGTGAAGTTGTATGTTTAGGAAGCAAAATACACCATTTCAACATGAAACATAAATTAAAACATTTGAATCTTTTAAAGGGTTGAGTTTGGAATGCTCCTGAGAGGATAGGTATGTCGCGGAAACAATCCACTCTTGGGCTAGCCCTAGAAGAAATGGTGATCTTCGTCATTGTGTTTTTAAATGGCTAATGGCGGGGAAGTTCGGGGTGACATAACTCTAATACGAGACCAGGGGGGTTCCTTCGCGTTGACACACAGGCGAGGGCTTTCAGCCCAATGACTATTGTTATTCATAACATTTGACGGGGCATCCTACGGCTGGTTTGATCAGGGGCGATGGCGGCTGTCTCAAGTTTTAAATTGGATAGTGGCTACGCCGGGACTGAGGCTTATGAAAAAGCCCGGTGACTACGGTTTTAGCTTTCGGCTGGGGACATGAAAAGTTCACGGGGCCTCAGTGACTTTGAATGCGAAGAGTAGCGACATATGCGGCCAGGGTAGGAGCTTAGAACAATCCACCCGTCAGAGTTGACGTTAAAAACATTTTGATATTTCTATGTTTTGTATGACAAAAACAAAAATGAAATTTCGACAGTAACTTGACGGGCGAAGTACCCATGACGAGCATTTTGCCCATCAAAATCTAACCTAGACCAATCGTCTTCCAACAAGGACAATCCAATAGCAATATGATGCGTGGAAGAAACAAATTTAACGGTTGAAGCCTCCTACCTGGCACCGTGAAGATAGCTGACTGAGATGGCCGTGAACGCGGATGAGCGAGATGAGCTGGAGCAATTTGCACGGCGTTCCACGGCGTTTGCCAATCGAAAAATAACAATATGTTGGCTCGTACCCCCCACCGCTTATTTAAATAAGCTGGGCACGTGCGGCATTCAATTTTGGTAGGTGGCGCAATTAAACGCGGTTTAAATATCGGTACGTCGACGTCAAATCAAGCCGTCTCAGTTTGCGTGCGACCACCTCCTACTGGACAAACTTGCGAATCTCATTTGCCGTTGCGGAAGGATATAGTGGACGTTTTCGTCATTTTGGGGCACGTCGCGGAAGGAAAACCCAAAGCATTCCGAAAAAGACTCCCGCATCACGGACAGATAACGTGGAGGCTTCCGCCGTTTCGGGAGTTACTCGCGAATGGTTTCCGCAAAAGGTTCCCGCGTCGTGAAAGGGGAAGCCAAGGCGTTCCGCAAAAGTTTTAAGTCCTTCGGAAGGATAACGTGGAAGCTTTCGCTGTTTCGGGAGTTACTCGCCAACAGCTTCGGCAATTCAAAAAATTCTAAGTCTCGCGGGGTCTCGGGAGGCTATGGTGAAAATCTTCCACAACAGACTTCCGTTGCTCGGCGTTTTGGAAATCTTTTGTGAAGGCTTCCGCAACTGCGGGAGAAAAAATCAAAGGTTTTCGCAAATTTTCAAAGAAAGTTCCTAGGTTCTCATCGGAGTTTCGGGAGGATTTTACGAATAGCGCCCGTCGCTTCGGGAGAGATAACTCAAACACTTCCGCAATGTTCCCATAACAATTTCTTAAGACCTTTCGAGCGGTTTGTGCGATTGGCTTCCGCAACTGTGGGAAGATATCCCGAAAGCCTCCGCAGTTTCGGGAGCAAAAGTTGAATGATTCTGCAGAGTTTCCTTGGCGTGTTCCGCAAAGTTTCAAAAAATGTAAGTCCTTTTTTGGAAGGTTTAGACGAATGGTTTCCGGCGTTTCGGGAGCAAAAGCTGAATGCTTCCGCGGAGTTTCTTTATTACGTTCCATAACTTTTCAAAAAGTTTCTAAGTTCCTTTTTGGAAGGCTTAAACAAAGGCTTCCACCTTTCGAGAGGAAAACCCGAATCCCTCGATGTTTGCATAAGGCTTTAACGAAGAACTCCACCATTTCGGAAAGGATTGTCCAATGGCTTCCACAACTTTCCAATGAAATTTTTTAAGTCTTCTTTCAGGAGTTTAAATAAAAGGCTTCTGCCACTGCGGGGCTTTATCAAAGTGTTCTACGACTTTTCAAAAAGTTTCTAAGTTCTTCCTTTTCGAAAGGTTTAAACACAGGCTTCCGCCCTTCGGCTGGAAACTCAAAAAGAGACACAACTGCGAGGAGATAGTCTGAAAGGCTCCGCAATCTTGGGAAAAGTTTCTAAGTTCTGTTGATCCTTTGGAAGAGGTTTGGAAAGGTTTATGGCAAGATTTTCTGTTGACAAGCAAAGTTAAAAGCTGGGAATGGCCTCTTAAGGCAACCTTTCTAAAAAATAAAAGGAGGGGCCCCAATATGTACAAAATTTTGGGGGGATGTTGCTGCAACAACAATGGCGAGTTGCTGGAGAACACAGATCTCTGAAAAAATTCCTCTTCATGGTCCAAAACCTCATCAAAAACATCCATCTTAGGTGCAATACTCGCCTGAGCACTTTAAATTCATGCGAGGGGAAGAAGGCACTTTACCTGCTAGCCATTGGGGAAAGGGGAGCTTTGACCGAGACATCTTCACCACTCTCAAAGAGCCAGCCTATGAGATTCATTTTAGGAGGGTCATCTTTCAGATGGTTACTACTGCTGGACTCCACAGGATTTGCAACACTTTCTCATGGACATTATTGCTCTTGTTCCTCATTCCCATGCTGCTTGCATCCTTTTGGATGTTTGTACTTTGGACAGCTTAGCTGTTTGAGCCTTCCAGAGATATTTTCTTTTGGACATGATCTTTGATTTAGGCTCCTCAATCCATAATGTCCTTTTGTGTGAGTTAGAAATTTTATTGATTTGATCAAGCCTCACGAATGGAGAGGAGCCTATTTTGGGCCGAGCCTTTTGGACAACCTTCTTGATTTTACATGTCTTTTGCTTTTGTCTCAGCCATGCTTTAATTGAGGCGAGAATCTCTGGAAAACAGACCCTTTGAAAATTAGCCATTTTGGCTGTTAAATTTGCAGCATGGAGTCATTTCAATACCCTATGTCCTCGAGAGGTGCTACTTTCGATGGGTCCAACTTTGGTAACCTTCTCGAGGTGCCTTTAAAGTGTGAGAATGGGTGGAGCCCAACGATAGTAGTGAAGATGGTCATAGGTCTCTGCTATTAAACAGGATTAGTGTGACTAGCAGGGTAGGCTTCCTTCCTTCTGAACATTTCAGCGAGAGCACAACAGACAGAATTCATTCGAGCATAGTTCCTGACTCATGGGTTGCGAGATTTCTTTGAGAGAGCTATCCTCAACGGGGAACTCAACCAAAAGGGCTTTCAGAAAACAAAAAATTTGTAGCAAGGTTCAAACGACAATGTAAGAAACAAAATGGCCGAAAAAATAAGCAACTAAAGGCTAAGAAAATAATAAAAGAAAACTTTATTTATGTACAGGAAGTCTCAACGAGACTATGCAAAGTATTGTTTCAGAGCGAGGCCATTGAGAGGAAGGGTTACTTCTTCTCCCTCTAGATTTGTCAATTTGTAAGTGGATGGGCCTAATTTTGCCGAAATTTGGTACGGGCCTACCCATAGATGTTGAAATTTCGTATGCATTCCTTTGCCTTCATGATTATGGTCCCATTTCAGGACCAAGTCCCCGAATTCAAAACTTCTTTTTATCGAACCATCTCTTAACTATGTCTTGGTGCTGGTGGAATCGATCTTTAGCTTTCTGTCGGGCTTCTTCAAGTTGAAGTAGGGTGTTGATCGTGGACTGCAAGGCCTGGCTACCAGAACCCCGAAAGGCTTGGGATAACTGTAAGGATGGGAGTAAGATGTTTGGGGGAAGGATGGCTTCCTTGCCATAGACAAGAGTGAAAGGGGAGACACCTAAAGCATTCTTGGGGGTCACCCCATCTGCCCATAAGGCGTTTGGGAGAGCTACATGCCAACTTTTCTGGTTTTCTATCACAGTCTTCTTAAGAATTCGAATCAGATTCTTGTTTGAGGATTCAGCTAATCCGTTCCCCTGAGGATAATAATTGGCTGAATAATGCAACTTAATTCCCCATTCATACACAAATTCATTTATCTTGCAAGACGAAAAATAAGTAGCATTATCAAAAACAAGGGAAATTGGAACCCCAAACCTGGTTATGATGTTCTCTTTCAAGACGCTGATGACCGCGTCTTCATTGACCTTGCGTAAAGGGATAGCCTCCGTCCACCTAGTGAAGTAGTCGGTAGCCGTTAGGATGTATCAATGTTGCAACGAAGAATTTGGATTTATCTCTCCGATAACATCTATACCCCACTGCTCAAAAGGCTCAGAGATGATAACTGGCTGCAACGGCCCTGCTGCCTTAGGTAACTTCCCAACGCTTCTTTGACATACATCACAGTTCCGTGCGTATGTGTGGGAATCTTGAAACAAGGTGGGCCAATAATAACCAACTATCAATATCTTGTGTGTCGTTGTCTCTCCTGAATAATGTCCACCTACGGGGCCGTCATGCAATTCCTTCACAACTTTACTCGCATCTTCCTTTTCTAGGCATCTAAGAAGAACTCCATCATAATTCTTTCTAAAATGTACCCCATCAATGATTTGATAAGTTGCTGATTTCAAACGGAGTGCCCTTCTTTGCTTAGAGTTCCATTGCTCAGGTAGATATCCCTGCTGTAAATAGTGCACTAGATCCCTATACCATGACTGGGGAGTTGTGAAGATGTGACATACTTCAACTGAATTGAGCTCAGTTTCGTTCTTCCAATGTTGCTCTTCATCCGTCGAGTTTCCCACAAGTAACTTGCACAGGCCTTGCCCCTTGATGATTGTGGCTGGTTTAAATTCCAAATCATATTCCTGAAGAGCTGTGACCCAGTTCTCTCTCCTCTCTCCCAATTCCTTTTGGATGAAAAGGGATCTAACAGCTGGGTGGGGAACTATGACTTTAGTTCTGTTCTTCAGAATGTATGGCCTAAAGTGCTTGACTGCTTTGAAGACCGCATATGCATGCTTTTCAACCATGGGATAGTTCAGCTCAGCCCCCTGTAGACCAGTGCTCATAAATGAAATTGGGTATTCGTCCCCCAGCTCTACCTTTTGCGTGAGTACAGCTGCGAGAGATTCATCCGAAGCGAAGGTATACAAGATGAAATCCTTATCAAAATCTGGGCTTCTTAAGGAAGGAGCCTTAGCTACAGCTGCCTTGATATCTCTAAGTGCATCCTTCTACAATTTTGTCCACTTGAATTGTATGCTTTGTTTCACCATCTGTTGCAACGGCTTAACAATTTGTGCGAAATCTGGAACAAACCTGTGGACAAAATTGATGGTGCCCATAAAGGACTGCATAGATTTCTTGTTGTGAGGCATTGGAATCTTATTAGTAGCTTGGACTCTTTCTTGGTCAATTGACACTCCCCCTTTGGAGATGATATGACCCAAGAGCTTACCTTCGGGAACAACAAATACGCTCTTCTTGGGATTCAAGGAAATACCATATTTTCGGCAGTGATAAAAAATATGCTTTAGATGCATGACATGATCTTCCCTTTTCTTTGAAAAGACTGTCACATCATCCAAGTATACAACCACGCATTGTCCACCCAATCCTCGGAAGGAAATATCCATCACCCTTTGAAATGTAGCTCCTGCATTTATCAGACCAAATGGAAACCTTCGGTATACGAAAGTTCCCCATTTAGTTCGGAAAGTAGTCTTGAGACGATCTTCTTCGGCTACTAACACTTGATTGTAGCCAGAAAAACCATCAAGAAGAGAAAACAATTCGGATCCTGACACCATTTGAAGGATTTGTTCCATTGAAGGGACGAGGTAGTTGTCTTTATCCGAAGCTTTGTTTAGATTTCTGAAATCTACACATAGCCTTATCTCTCCCGACTTCTTTCTTATGGGAACCAAGTTTGCAACCCACTCAGAATGCCGAACTTTGAAAATTATCTTAGCGTCCAGGAGCTTCTTTAATTCCTTTTGAATCAGCGGTTCTAGAGTAGGATGCATCCTTCTTAACTGCTGCTGAAATGGTTTGATGCCCGCTTTCATTGGTATAACATGCTGAATAATGCAGACGTCATACATTTTCAGATCTTAGTAGGTCCATGCAAAAACATCCTTGTATTGTTTAAACAATTTGATGAACCTGTCTCTTTCTCCTGGTGAACAACATTTGCCGAGGTTGACAAATTTTGGTTCTACCTCGGTACCCAAATTAACTAACTCATGTTGCACTGATGAGATGTTAGTTTTGGTATTAGCTGGCCTCTTGAATTTATTTTGAAGATCGAATAGCATTCCGAGGGACCTGACCCCCTTGGGCATGAAATTTGCTTTCTCCTCATCCTTCTTCATCAAATCAGCATCGTGTTCTTCTTCATCTATTGCAGCTCCTTGAAAGCTATCTTCGTTTGTTAGGAAGCTGATAATTTGTTCATCATCATCGAAGACTCTGAAGTTTGTGATGTTATCGGGAACGAAAATCCTGAAAATCAATTCAATTGAGCATTTATTATTTGATGGCACCAATCTAGAAGCAGACGTTGCTAACAAATCAACAGCAGAATTTTGCAATCTAGGAATTGATTTTATATTGAAAGCGTCAAAATGCATAATTAAATCCCATACCTCAGCCTGATAACCCTTCAAATGAGGTGAGAGACAATGAATGGTGTCCCTTACCTGCCTTACAACTATCTCGGAGTCACCAAAGACCTTGAGATACTTAACATTTAAGCCAATGGCCTTCTTTAATCCATGTACCAAAGCTTCATATTCAGCGGTGTTATTAGTACAATCGAATTCTAATCTACAAGACAAAAAATACTTGTTTCTTTTTGGATCCATTAGCACACAACCGGCTTCGGATCCTTCCAGAGTTTTAGAACCATCAAAGTATAATGTCCAAAAGATATCTTTAGATTCAACTAAATTAGTCTCTTCGTGATCTATGTCAGTAACTAAATTGACTATGTTACAATCAACATCATCAGCCCGAGAGAAATGAAGGAGATCAGACTGTTTATCTGATTCATGACTAATGGTTTCAGACTGATAATTACTCGGACCCATTTCTAATAAATAATTCCCCAGAACCGAGGATGTGAAAGCTACATCCTCATTCTTTTCTTCTAACTGAGTTACGTTTTGCTTCATATGAGGTTCCCTAAGAACTTTAATATGATTCTGTCTATTCTGATAAGGCAGCCATAGGTGGGACCAATCAGTAGCAAAGTAGCCACTCAGCTTGGTAGACCAATCCCTACTTAAAATTAGCCCATAGGCTTCAGGAATATCGACCACCATTATGTCAATGAATTGACAGACTCTAGGGTCAGCTGATAGTCTAATTAGAACATCTTTCATCTCCCCAATTACTTTAACAGCAGTCCTATCTAATTGGATAATTTGAGCTGGAGATGGAACAGGCTGCCCATTAATCTTTTTACAAATTGACAGTGGCATAATGTTTGAGAATGCTCCAGGATATACCAAACAGTTGTGAACATTGTGGTTGAAAATTTCAAAAGTCAATAGGAATGGCAAAGTTTGAGATTTAGACTTCCCACCGATGCTAGCCTCATTAATTTCTGGATTGTTTTGAGAATCCGTTAATGGAGTGTTGATCTGGGGTTGTAGAACATGCAGCGGTTTGTCTCGTTGATGGGGTAAGCTGCACATGTCAAATATTGACACTTTCACTTTGACTTTTTTGATATCTTCAATAATATCATATCCTATATCAGATTCGTTCCCAATTCGAGTTGGCTGATCTGTTTTGCTCGTTGTGACCTTAGGTAGCTGAACTGTTGTGTCAGCGTTTGGCTGCTTGGTCGCTGTTTGGCTAACTTTGGGCTGTGGTGGAATAATCATTATATGACTCCTAGGCAGTTCTTTTGAGACTTTAGGCTTATGAGGAGATGTGCTTGGCGCAGGATCGGCAATTGGGCCTTTGCTGCAAGTAGCAACGTTTACAGTGGAGGGAGAACTTTCTATGTGATCTTCTTCTGCTGATTCAGTCATATGTACCCAATCCCATAGCACCATAGTAGTGTTCGGGGTCGGTTCCTCTAACTCAGGGTTTGACTCTTCTGGAGGATCATCTTGGTCTAGGATCTGTGAATCTAGCATTTGGTTCATGACTAAGCTCATGGAATTAATCCATTGCGGGTAGCTCTTTTCCGAATGCGGTTCTTGGTGAAAAGTGCAAAAATTTTCCATGCCGATTTCATTCAAGTTTAAAACAGGGGCAGTGTTCATTGGTGGATGAGTTTGCTCACCGTCTTCCCTCCTTTTATAAAATGGCTTGAAAGGTTTCCTATATGTGCTAGCAGCCTTATCTTTCTCGAGATCTACGATTTTATTAGATAATTTCTGCATCATTTTGACTACATTTTCCATGTTTGTAGATGGCTCTTCTTTACCTCTAGTGAGCAGCAAAGGTTTTTTGCTAGCTGCTGGTTTTGGTTCTACATCTAAGGCATGTTTAGCAATGCTGTCAGCTTCTTCTTCTACCTTTCTAGCTTCCTCAAAGTTCTCTATCAAGGTAGTTTTCTTGGATCTTTTTACGAACATTGCGATTGGTCCTTCAAGAGCTGTTGTGTAGTATTCAATCAGAGATTCCTCTGCGGGTGTATTAGCTTCACTGAAGTTATTTAACAGCGTTGTGAATCTTTGATTGAAATCTTGAACCTTTTCTTTCTTTTCCATTCTCATGGGTAAGAGTTCTTTCATAAGTGTGGCCACAGTCTTTTGGTTTCCATATTTCTTTAAAAAGCAATTTTCGAATTCATCCCAACTAGAGATTGAGCTGGGTTGTAGGCTAATGTACCAAGATGATACCTTTGGCTCGAATGTATATGGAAACAACCTGCAGACTACGTCTTCATGTTGTACGTTCAAAAGGTTCAGAGCTAAGTAGAAACTCTTAAGGTGGTCTTCCGCCGAAATGGATTTCCCAGGATCGAACTTAGGCAAGACCTTTTCCGGATTCTTTGGAAGATTATGGAATGGTCCAGCTAGGTTCAGCGCTCCTCTTTTTCTCCAAGCAGGTACAGCCATGTTTGGATGTGGAGAACCTGGAGGAGAATTGTAAGGGGAATTCTGTGGGGTACTCTTGGGAGTGGTAAGTTCTTCGAGGTTTTCTTGGTCTGAAATTTTTTTTGAGTTTTCAAGATCTGCCTTGTTAAGGGTGTCTGAAATTTCTTCCAAAGTTAGATTCACCAGTTCTTCAAAACTTTGAACGAGAATTGAATCACGGGTGTACTGTGGCTCCTTTCTAGGGGTAGTTTTCTTAGGGAGAAAATTTACAGCGTTTAAACCACCTAGCTGCCTAACGTAGGATCTGGTATGTCTTCTCAAATCCTCTATTTCTGTAAAAGGGACAGCGTATAAAGCTTCTTAAGGCTCAGGATCAGAAATGAGGCGTTCTTGATTTAATTATTCAAGATCTGGGCTGTTTGAAATGCTTTCTTTAAGCAGGTTTTCAGTGTCTTCTATGGCAATGGAAGATTTTCCTCTATCAGCCATGCACTTTCAGGCCCTCCTTCTAGCGCCAAAAACTGTTGATGCCTTGGATATCGTAGCATCAATCAGAAAGGGATTCTCCCCGAGAGATGATCCCAATTAGATTATCTCCCGTTTGGTATAGGGAATCCATCCGGTTAGCGGTTCCGGCAACCGTGGGTTTGGAGTTTAATTCCGATTATACCGGTTATGGCCCGATCCACCTTTCTTTTGGATTTTATATTTTTTAATGAGATGCAAGTGCCTAATCTATATTTGATCTAAATGCAAAACTAAAACAGATCTAAATCTAAGAAAGAATGAAGTAAATCTACCTATCTTTGCAGGGAACGTAGTTAAAGTGTGAGCAATGAGCTGTGAGAGTTATCTTTAAAGAAAGAACAGGCAGCCATTAAATCTTAAAGAGAAAATTACAGCAAGATGAAAGATCTCAGAAGGTAGCTTCTGATTATAAATGACACATTTCATTACTCATCAAAGAAAGAAGCAAAATTAACTAATCTAGCTGGGAAGAATGAAAGAAACAGATCTAAGTTTAACACAAACTGAAATAAATCTAATGATCCCTGCAAAGAGCAAATTTAAAGGATGAACAATGAATAGTAGAGATTATCTTGAAGAAAGAACAGTTAGCCATTTGATCTAAAAGAGAATTCTATAGCAAAGATGAAGAAATCAGCAGATAGCTCTTGATTTAATATGAAACACATTCATTGTTCACAAAAAAAAAAGGAAAAAACGTTTACACAGAAAGAAGCAAAATCATTCGTTGCCAAGAAATAGTTCAAATAACAAGAAAGATCTCACATTACAGTATGGAAGCAATCAGAATAGTCCAATACACATCCATCTTTCGTCCCCATGCAAAACGTTCATCTCCCAGGCTTTTATTAGAAAATTCGATTTTACAGAACCGATACAAGGTAGCTCGTACAGGCCTCCAAAATTCATTCCCTGCCAAAAGTCCTTTCCTATTCTTCCTAGCTCCTATTTATGATTACAAAATCGCCCTTTGGGCTGCCACCTAGCCTCTTCCACCTTTCACTTACAGGAATTTCTTCTATAATAGACCAAAAAATGACTACTTCTTTTACAAAATATTTAACAAAAGAGAATGGACAGCTGTCCCTTAGCTCACACTTTATACATTTGAGAGTTTAAAAAATACAATATAGCAGAAATATTGTTTTAATATCCGTGTTGTCATTCTTGTGCGTGAGCTTCAGTTGGGAGAGGATCGCCCAAGTCAATTGATGCTGCTGATGCTGCCTGGGAAGAGACACTCGAACCAATTGTTGTTGCTGCTTCTACTTGGGAAGAAGGGATTGAGCTGGCTAGACTTTCTACCACTGCTGGGGAAGAGGGAATCGAGCCCACTATTGTTGCTGGAAGGGCCGCTGGGAGAGAAGATTCTGGATCTGCTATTGCTCCTGTTACTGCTGCAACTTTCTTCTCCTCCTCCACTATGTAGCTATACCACATACCTGTGTCCCTTATGACTACGTTTGCTGCAGCAGGGAACAAGATTTTCTGAGAAGTCACATTCTTCCCGAGCTCAGCTCCAATGTTTTGAATTTCTGCTACTGCAGCTTGATGCACTTCCTTGAGCAAATGATCATGGACTGATGACATTCCAACATAATGTTGTAAGTCATCAATTGCTGGG
The DNA here is from genome assembly GCA_027924585.1 of Larix kaempferi. Taxonomy (NCBI): domain Eukaryota; kingdom Viridiplantae; phylum Streptophyta; class Pinopsida; order Pinales; family Pinaceae; genus Larix; species Larix kaempferi. The sequence goes on along the minus strand of BSBM01001166.1, from coordinate 706,989 downwards.
ACATCAACTTTATTCACGTATTCGGTTTGGGTGCCCATCTCTTCCTTTAGCTCAGCCAAGCGTTGTTCTGAATCCGGGAATTCATCGAGGGATTGTGGGAAATTCAGCTTGCACCTGTCCTGCACTCCCTTGATTCTTTGATACAGACCATTGATCTTGTCCCTTGTTCTTTGGACACTGGTTATCAGCTTACTGGCACAGTTCCTGCCAAACTCCAACAGGGCTATGTCCTCATTAAAACCGTCCACAGATTTAAATGGGAGATGCGTGGGGAAACCCCCCTTTCCTTCTCTCCATGCCATCTGACTCATGATATTTACCTTGACACGAGTATTCTTAGCTTTGAGCCTATGGGCCTCCGCATCAATTTCTTTTAACCTGACTACCATGGCCTTGAGCTTGCAAACCTCATTAGTGATTAGCTCCTGAGTGTCATGCATTTGCTTCAGGATGCTGCAGGACAGCTCATGGAAGGGAGACATGTCCATCGTTCTGCTCTCAGCTTGCTCTAACCGCTCAGCTAATGCCTGCTTGTCTGCTTCTAGCTAGGATGCTTTATCTTCCACTCCGTTCTTCTCTACTTCAAAAATCATCATAAGGAGTGTTAGTTGGTCCTTTTCCTCCTCCAGCTAGTTATATTTTCCTGACAGCTCCTTATGCTCGGCGTACAGACAATTATACTTTTTCACCACAAGATCCCTTTGGGCCTGCTCATTAGCCACTGTCTATTGTAGTGTATGAGCTCTCTTCTTTGTCAATACATTTTCTCTAACTATAACCCCTACATTATCCAGTGATGCTTTTGCTGTTTCTACAGCTGCGGATGCCATAGCAAAGGGATCTTGATCTGTATTCTGCATTACAGTGACCTCTCGGTGGGTAACGATGTCTTCATGGAAGGGACTTTTGATCCTCTCTTCCGATTTGAGGACCATTGCTTTCCTTTTCTTGTCATAGACAAACTCATTCCTCCTGGACACCGTATGTTTTCCCGATGGAGTGTACGGGACAATTGGGCGGTCCATAATGTCTATTTCCTCTTCAGGCAGTGGGGTCCAGACTGTTTGAGCTAGATCTGCTCCCATATTTTGGGTACCAGAGCCACCTGCTTGAGATGCATCTATTTCCATGTCTTGGACACCGGACCCACTTGCTTGGGCATCTTCCCCTGCTTTCAGCTCTTCTTCCGCTTTCCTTTCTGCCTCAGCATCCTGTCCTCCTTCCCCTCCTTCAACTTGTGGCTGACCTTCATCTCCTTTCCGTAGCCTTCCATCCTCATCCTCTTTCTACTGTTGGGCTTCCTCAGCCTCTTTTTGCAGCCTTTCATTTTCGGCTTCTTGTTGCATTCTTGCCGCTGCAGCTTCCTGCTGCAACCTGGCTTCCTCAGCCTCCTGTAGTATCCTTGCTTCCTCTCTTAATCTGAGCTCTTCCTGAGCTCGGGCATCATCAACTTCTTTCTCCTTCTGCTGGCTGGTCTTTTGGACCTTGGTTGAGCTAGAGCTTGCTCCAGTGCCTTGGTGAAAGCTTCGCAGCTCAGCCATGTTGCTGATGCCCCTGAATACCTCTTCCTGAACATCGGGGTAGTGAGAGTACTCAAAATGAGCATAGATTTCCTTACAGTGCTAGGCCACTCTTCCCTTTCTGTCATTCCTGTGGAAGATCACCTCACCGAAGTGGAAAGATTTCAGCTCCTGCACAAACTCTTCGGCTGAGGCAACCCCCGAGAACTTGTAAGCTCCTATGTAGAAAGGTAGAGGGGGAAAGGAAGCCTTATGTTGCTTGTGGAGCAGTGCTCCAATTCCATCCAGGAATATTTGTCTTACTGCTTCCTTAAGGACCACATAATGTGTGGCATACTGCGGCAAAATTTATGGAGCTTTGGTCCCTCCAAACATTCTGAGGTAGGTGCCTTGCTCTGAAAAGTAAAAATCCCCGTAATTCTCAAGGACTTCCACAACGTTCTCTGACAGGCAGTTGGGATCCTGCTTGAATATCTTCTCATATAGGGGCATGATGAACCCCTCACAGATGAGTTTGTAGCCAGGTTTGTAATTCTGGGCCCACATCATCTTAAAGGCGGTGTAAACCAGAGTGATGGCCTTATCCCATGTGCAGCCCAATTTGGGGAAGTCCATCTTGGCCAAAATACAATCAATCAGATATGAGGACATAAAAAATTCTGCCTTCTTCAAGGCTAGTCCTTCCCTTGCAGCTACTATCATTGAGGCCAAACTATCTGACAGGATAGTGGCCCAGTCAAACACAATTCCCTTAAATGCCACGAAGTGGATAATAGGGACCCACTAAATCTTATACATGGTGCCATCGGGCATGCCGAAGATTCTGCACAGCATCAAAGCGATCAATCTGAAAGGAGGTCTCAGATTCTATACGTCATATTCGTCGCTACCTTTCTTTCTTAGATGCTTGCCTGCGACCAACAGCCTTTTGGGAATCTCAACGTTGTCCATTCTGCCCAACCATTCATCAGTCAGAGCTTGCTAGGAGCGGGGAAATTTGTAGGCTGCTGCAAGATATGCGGGTTGAAATGAGGCAATGGCCACTTTCCCGCTATCATTTATCACTCTTCCTTCAGCATCGGCATGTTGGAGTATCCATTCAATCACTTCAGCACAGGGGAATAGTTCAGGGCGGGTAGCAGCTCTGGTTATGCCTGAGGCTTTGATATTTAGATAAATTGGCCCCTCTTCTAACAACATGTCCGGTACATCCTGGTCTCGGATCATCCTGTAAATGTCACCCCATCTGATTTCTGGAGGAACACCAGTGGTGCACCTAGTATCCTGGAGTGAGGTCTCAGTTTTAAGTGGTGTAGGCTTCTTCTCTGTCATCTTAGCCTTCTTCTTCCCACCTTTTGGCATTTTGACTTATCCCTGATAGCAACCAAATATTTGTCATTACGAAATTGAGCAACATACTGTGATATCTTAACAGAGATCATCCTCATTTTAATATGTGAATGAGATAAAAGCAATGTGAAGCTGTATGTTTAGGAAGCAAAATACACCATTTCAACATGAAACATAAATTAAAACATTTGAATCTTTTAAAGGGATGAGTTTGGAATGCTCCTGAGAGGATAGGTATGTCGTGGAAACAATCCACTCTCGGGCTAGCCCTAGGAGAAATGGTGATCTTCGTCATTGTGTTTTTAAATGGCTAATGGCGGGGAAGTTTGGGGTGACATAAATCTAATACGAGACCAGGGGGGTTCCTTCACGTTCACACACAGGCAAGGGCTTTCAGCCCAACGGCTATTGTTATTCATAACATTTGACGGGGCATCCTACGGCTGGTTTGATCACGGGTGATGGCGCCTGTCTCAAGTTTTAAATTGGGTAGTGGCTACACCGGGACTGAGGCTTATGAAAAAGCCTGGGTGACTACGGTTTTAGCTTTCGGCTGGGGACACGAAAAGTTCACGGGGCCTCGGTGACTTCGAACGTGAAGAGTAGCGACATATGCCGCCAGGGTAGGAGCTTAGAACAATCCACTTGTCAGAGTTGATGTTCAAAACATTTTGATATTTCTATGTTTTGTATGACAGAAACAAAAATGAAATTTCGACAGTAACTTGATGGGTGAAGTACTCGTGACGAGCATTTTGCCTGTCAAAATCTAACCTAGACCAATCATCTTCCAACAAGGACAATCCAATAGCAATATGATGCGTGGAAGAAACAAATTTAACGGTTGAAGCCTCCTACCTGGAACCGTGAAGATAGCTGACTGAGATGGCCATGAACGCGGATGAGTGAGATGAGCTGGAGCGATTTGCGCGGCATTCCATGTCATTTGCCAATCGAAAAATAATGATATGTTGGCTCGTACCCCCCACCGCTTATTTAAATAAGCTAGGCACGTGCGGCATTCAATTTGGTAGATGGTGCAATTAAACGCGGTTTAAATATCGGTACGTCGGCGTCAAATCAAGCCGTCTCGGTTTGCGTGCGACCGCCTCCTACAGGACAAACTTGCGAATCTCATCCGCTGTTGCGGAAGGATATAGTGGACATTTCCATCGTTTCAGGGCACGTCGCAGAAGCAAAACCCAAAGAATTCCGAAAAAGACTCCCGCGTCGCGGACGGATAACGCGGAGGATTCTGCCGTTTCGGGAGTTACTCGCAAATGGCTTCCGCAAAAGGTTCCCGCATCGCGAAAGGGGAAGCCAAGGCGTTCCACAAAGGATTTAAGTCCTTCGAAAGGATAACGCGGAAGCTTCCACTGTTTCGGGAGTTACTCGCCAACAGCTTTCGCAATTCAAAAAATTCTAAGTCTCACGGGGTTTCGGGAGGCTATGGTGAAAATCTTCTGCAACAGACTTTCTTTGCTCGATGTTTCGGAAAGCTTTTGTGAAGGCTTCCGCAACTGCGGGAGAAAAAATCAAAGGTTTCCGCAAATTTTCAAAGAAAGCTCCTAAGTTCTCTCCGGAGTTTCGGGAGGATTTTATGAATAGCGCCCGTAGCTTCAAGAGAGATAACTCAAACACTTCCGCAATGTTCCCATAACAATTTCTTAAGACCTTTCGAGCGGTTTGTGCGATTGGCTTCCGCAACTGTGGGAAGATAGCCCGAAATCCTCCACAGTTTCGGGAGCAAAAGCTGAATGATTCCGCAGAGTTTCCTTGGCGCGTTCTGCAAAGTTTCAAAAAATGTAAGTCCTTTTTCGGAAGGTTTAGACGAATGGTTTCCGGCGTTTTGGGAGCAAAAGCTGAATGCTTCCGCGGAGTTTCTTTATTACATTCTGCAACTTTTCAAAGAGTTTCTAAGTTCCTTTTCGAAAGGCTTAAACAAAGGATTCCACCTTTCAGGAGGAAAACCTGAATCCCTCCGTGTTTGCGGAAGGCTTTAACGAAGAACTCCACCGTTTCGGAAAGGATTGTCCAATGGCTTCCACAACTTTCCAACGAAATTTTCTAAGTCTTCTTTCGGGAGTTTAAATAAAAGGCTTCCGCCACTACGGGGCTTTATCAAAGCGTTCTGTGACTTTTCAAAAATTTTCTAAGTTCTTCCTTTTCGAAAGGTTTAAACACAGGCTTCCGCCCTTCGGCTGGAAACTCAAAAAGAGACACAACTACGGGGAGATAGTCTGAAATGCTCCGCAATCTTGGGAAAAGTTTCTAAGTTCCGTTGATCCTTTGGAAGAGGTTTGGAAACGTTTATGGCAAGATTTTCTGTTGACAAGCAAAGTTAAAAGCTGGGAATGGCTTCTTAAGGCAGCCTTTCTAAAAAATAAAAGGAGGGGCCCCAATATGTACAAAATTTTGGGGGGATGTTGCTGCAACAACAAAACCCCTAACCACCAATCTCTCTATTTATATATATATATATATCTCTATAAATCCCTAACCTACAATCTTTGCATCTCTCTCTCTCTCTAAACCCCTAACCTCCAATCTCTGCCCCCTCTCTCTCTAAAGCCCCTAACCCCCAATCTCTCTCTCTCTAAACCCCTAACCCCCAATCTCTATCTCTCTCTAAACCCCTAACCCCCAATCTCTATCTCTCTCTAAACCCCTAACTATTATAGCTTGAAATGACACCTCTCCATCCGTGACGACACTTGCTTCCCTTGGTCGCATGACGACACTTCTTGAGATCAAGCTCAGTCACACAACAGGACATTTGTGGATGGAGGAGTCATTTGGGACACTAAAAATGGTTGAAATTACCTCATTCTTGACCCATTTGATGTAATATGACCCTTAGGAACATTTTTCTAGACCAAACCATCTCCTGAAAATGAGCAGAAAAGCCTGTTTTTGGCCATTTTTTAACATGAACGCGACTCCACTGTTGAAATAGTAGCGTGTGTACGCGACTTTTCCTCATTTAAAGTAGCACTCAATTACATGTGTATGTGACTTTGTCTACTATAGAGTAGCGTACACCCCTGTTTTGGTCAAAAATCTTGAAATTTAAGTTAAGTTGGTTGGGAAACCTCTTGAGCAGTTATAACTTCTTTTCCTCTTCCTCACTGACTATATAAGGAGGGTAGAAGGGTCATGTGAGAGGACTAAGCCCAATTACAAAGTTATGCTGGAGGAATGGAGACCCTCATTCCCCTCTCTTGTGCTTCAGTGTTGGTAAACCCTAGCACAGTTGATTAGAGGCTAGAATCCTTGGAGAACGGAAGCAAGAGACCTTGAATCTAGGTTTCGTGAAGTACCAAGCTTGAAGGAAGGTATAACTTTATGTACTTGCTTTCATTCATTAATAAAGATAAGACGTTCTTCTCTTGCCAAATATGACCTATTCTCGTATGTCTCTGATTTGATTACTGTTTAATTATAGTTTGATGTCTCTTTATATTATGGATATCAGTATTATATATGTAGTCAAATGTATTTGAGAAAGGTATCAAGTTGTTTTGCAGGTCTGGGTATTGCGACACTAGATAAGCATTGAAGAGCGAGGGAGGCAAAGCTAGGATCAACCTTCTGAATGAGGTGCCTACATCTCTAAACCCTAATCTCTTCATTTATATGTTGTACCTGCAGAATGCTTGTAAGTCTATCTTTATCACCGTAAGTTGGTAGTTTCTCCCCTGAACTATAGGTGCATTTTCCCCACAACAGAATGGTGACTCCGCTGGGGAAAGCCTAACTGCTTAGGGGTATCCAAGGTCATTTCTTCAGTCTTGTTTGATGGTCTTTGTTCATTTTATTGATTAGGATCAGTTAGTAGGCTCTATTTGACCCTCCTTGGCTCTTACAGACCCTTCCCAACCCTTGCAAACCCTTATGGACCCGGGTGTGGTGGTTTTAACCCCATTTTTCCAACTTTTTCCATCTATACGGTACTGTTTGTACAACACAGTAGCGCCCATACGCTACTTTTCTTCTACACAGTAGTGCCCATCCTGCTATGGGCGCTAGTTTCCTTCATACACAATAGCGCTCAAAATTTGGGTTTGATTTTTTTGAGTTTTTGGGTTGTGGACCCAAATCTGGGGGCTGTGGCTGCATTTTTTTGGGGTCCCTGATGACCATAGGTCTATGTTAAACCACTGTAAGTGGTCTCCCATCCTTGTATTGATCCTACATTCATGATTTGAACCTCTTTTGATCAATTTGGGCTTGTTTGGACATTTTTGGGGTTTGTTGACCCAAGTTGGGGGGTTGTGGACCCGTTTAGTGTTTTGTACCCTAATTTGAGTCTGACTGAACTTGCTTGCCCCATTTCTACTGGATTTGAAACATCTTGAGTCTTCTTGACCTTGTTTGTATCTATTTGAGTGAAATTTCTCTTTTAGATGGGTTTTTTATCCTCCCTTATGCTTTTAAGTTTTCTTTTGTAGTGAAAGCTCAAGTGTTTTGGTTGTTGTTCAAGACCTTGTTTGCATTGTTTATGTGCAGACCTGACTTTACCAAACCATACTTCTTCGTAGGTCATTTGCTTTGTTTGGGTATAAAAGTAGTTTTCGTACTATTTTCCCAATGTTTGGCATGCTTACATCAATAAGAATTTGAAATTCATATGTGGTAGCTTTTCCCGTTTCATAAAGAGAACCTGAAAGTTTCTTTGCTTTGCTTTGATAGTAGGTTCGTTTCAGTTTTGTTTCTTACCTTTGGAAAGCATAAAGAATTTTGATTCATTTTCTGAATAGAGTACCTTGCAAGTGGCTTAAAATATTTTAGAGTGCTTTTCATCAAAAAGAACAAGTTTTCTTTTGCATACCTAGTTGCTTGAGTAGCTGCATTCTTAGGTTTTGAGTTTATTTTTGTACATTTAGACTTTATTTTTATCTTTTTTGCATTCGAAAGATTAAAAAATTGCATTTGCACATGCATTCTAGATCAGAATTTTAAGACTTGCATTGAAAAGAAAAAGATTTGTTTGGTGGTAAATATTTCATTTTCAGTACTCTATCTCTATTATAACCACTCTCACACACCCACTACCTTTTTTGAGTAAGCAAGTAACCTTTAAAATGAACTCTAATAAAATGTACTAGTAGCATTTTCTTTTCTAGGTTACACTACACCAACTAGTCTTGGTTAGGATCTTGGGTTTAAAACACCTTAAACCACCCAAGATCACACATTACGCAAAAATCGTAGTGAGACTATCACAGGTAAACCCACCTCACTCAAAACTTGCCTGGGATCTATGCAGTAGGTCATTGCGAGATCAGATTGTTGGGAATACTCCTCCTACTTTCTGTTCGAACATATGCCAGGATTGGATTGCATATTGGGGACTCTTTCGAGTTTCAGGCTTAGTTACCCTGCCCACGCTTTCTGATTCAATCGGTGACTGTTCCCCCAGGAGTTTTTGGTGTTGTGGTATCCTTAGTATCTGACCATAGGTTCATACACAGGTGATAGCAGAGGCTATATCTACTGTACCTAGGACAGACATGGGAGGAAATCCCTTGCAGGTCTTTGGGAGGGCAGTTGGGTGATTCTAGCGCTTGCACCCTTAGTCATTGTATTGTGGACCCCGGGTAACTGTTCTTCATCCTTCGTTGATTTGTTCTGGGCCCTCATCATCCTAGACTCTTCTTCGGAAGGCATCTGTTTGCCTGGTTTGATTTACCTAGGACCTTTTTTAGTGGTGTGCTCTTTGTGCTACTTTTTTTAGTTTTCCTTAGAGAACTTCTTGGTCATTTGAGCAGGAAACTATGTCTAGCATTCCGGCGAGTGCCAATCAAGGTACACCTGTTCCGGGGGATCCTTGTGCTGTTCCATTCATTGGAAACATTGGTACTCCCTTAATGGCTACTCTGAATGTTCCTGGATTCACTATTGGGCTGCCGGTTTGGTTGTTTTCCACTCTGAATGCCTTGCATGGTCCTGACGCTTCTTTTGTGAGAACCTCAAATCAAGAGCATCAGAACCCTATGCCTCCTTTGCCAGTAACATCTTCTCCTCCTCCTTCTACCTCATGTGGAAAAAGTAGCAATACTAGTAACCAGCAATCTAAAAGGAATAGACGGAGGAAGAATGGGAAGAAGATGCCAAAACAAGGGGGCAGCAACCCAGCCTATGTGAGTCATGCTGGGGGCAAGCACCCTGCCTCTGCAAATCATGCAGGGGGCACCTACCCAGCCTCTGCAAATCATGCAGGGGGCACCTACCCAGCCTCTGGAGGTCATGTTGGGAGAAAAATTTTAGTCACTGAAAATCATACTGAAAGTTTGTCTTCAACCACTGTCAGTCATGTTGAGGACACGACATTGATCACTGCTAGTCATATTAATGACAAGTCACCAGTTCCTGTAAGTCATACTGGAGACACCAGATTAGCCACTGCAAGTCATGCTGAGGGAGTTGACATTGTTGACAAACCAAACAAACAGAAGCTTAAGTTCCCTTGTAAGTTTTGCGAGGGAGATCACCTTACTTACTTGTGCCCTGTACTTCCGGAAGTGTAAAAAGTGTGGTCCTTAGTTCAAAATTATGATGCTTCTGAGCAACCAGCCTCTGTGAGTCATGCTGGGGGTGAGTTGTCAGCCAATGCTAGTCATGCTGAGAGTGCTGATGTGGTAAAGGAGTCTAAACCTATAGGATGGAAACCAAAGTTCCCTTGTAAACTTTGTAAGGGAGATCACCTTACTCACCGATGCCCTTCCATTCCAGATGCATGAAGAGTGTGGTCCATGTCTGAAGGAACCTCTGTTCCTGAGTTGTCTATAGATTCCCTACAGTCAGATCAACCTTTGGTTGATAAAGTTGTTGAACCAATGCAATCTTTGGTCGACCCCACTCTTCCTTCGGAGAGTGAAGTGATCGAATCGATGCAGTCTTCGACCGATCCCATTAGTCCTTCAGAGATTGATGCACCTACTACTGAAGTCTTCTGCATTACTAGTTTGGATGTTCCTGAAAAAGGGGGCACTTTATCTGTGCCATGTGAACCCCTACCAAGCCCTAGGATTGTTTCCTTTGATTGGAATAGTCTAGCCGAGCCTCGTCTTCCTTCTTCGACACCTTTCTAGATAAAGGTTGATATCGGGAACCATATGGTTGATCAATGCATTGTCGATGAAGGTGCTTCTGTTAGTATCTTATCCGCTTATGCTTGGAGAGATTTGGGTTTCCCTAATGTTATTCCAGCTGTTAATTTTTTCGTTGACCTTCGATAAAAGACCTAGTGAACCATTTGGATTCCTCCGTCAAGCACCTGTTACTTTAGGTGGAAAAACAGTCTTAGTTGATTTTATGGTTTTAAAGGACCCTATGGACTTTGATATGATCCTCGGGTGTGACTATGTTTATGCTATGCACGCTGTGGTGTCTACGCTTTTTCATGTGATGCATTTCCCTCATAACGAAAACATTGTCACCATTTACCATCTTGCATTCGTTGATCCTCCTTATTACCCAACTATAGACCAGTCTAATCCCTCGTCATTAGGCACTACTATGTCACATGGGAATGTTGTGGCATATTGTTCCTTGAGTTCAAATGCTACTAAGAAGAAGTCTCTGAATTCATGCTTACCTTCTCAGGACTTGCTCCCAGCTTTTGACCAAGTGACACCTCCATCTAAATGTTTAGATATGTATTCTATCTGGGATGATATACTTCCTTTCGATGAAGTTTTCCTAGAGTCTATAGTACAGTCTGCTATTCACTTGGATGTTGATCCAGTCGCAGTCACGTCCAACCCCGGTTTGACCTTAAAGTCTGATCTTCCTACTGTTGAGTCTTTGGACTCTCGTATAGATCCTCAAATTGGTGTTCATGTTGAGTTTGATTCTGCTTCTAGAATTTTCAACTCCCGTGATGATGAATTTGTTTCTGTAGATTCCATCATGTCCCTCAACTTTGATCTTCATCCTGAAGTCGATTTTTTTGATTGTAAGTCCTCGGGCTTGGGTACCATAGAGTCTTCATTTGAAAACTCTGCCTTGTTTATGCCTGTTGTTGATGATAGTGAAGTTGAAAGTATTTCTACCACAGTGACTTGTATCAGATCTTTCCTTACATATGTTTTAGATATGATCCTAGTACTAATGTTTCTTGGAGACAAGATTCTTAGCTGGATGTATACTTGCTTACTGGTCCTTTTCGACACCTTGTGCGACCATGTCAGGTATGTTCGGAACCTTGCATATAGGTTTAGGCTTCCCCGCTATTATGTTGCATTTGAACCTGTTCGATATTGGTGTGTTAGCCATCTCTTTATGCATTGTGCACCAGTCGGACAGCAGAGCCTACCTAACATGGGTCACCCTAGTCAGCACTCTTATGCCATTCTGGTGCCCATGCTGAGTTTTTCTCATAGACTCGGGAGCCTTTTTAGATTTACCATGACTTTGAGAAGAAGCCTCATATCTTTCTTCCTCATATGTTTTTGGCCATCCCTGATAAGGATCCCATCTTTATATTCAAATTGCATACGCATCTGTTATGATCCTGCTTGCGCTAATGAGCCTGAAGCTGGCTTCCACGCTTTTAGCTCATTATATAAGCCTCCATCTCTAATCTCATTTTTTCTTAGCACTGTATCATTTTGCCTTTGCAATTTGACACCTTTTACCTGGAGGAGACACACCCTGAGTCTCCTTATCTTGCTCATGTTCCTTGCATTAGGCATAGCTTTGTTCCATGCGCTTGGAGCTAGTTTTGCATGTCCCTGACACTCGTCTCCTCCCTTTTCGAGCATTCTTCTTTTACTTCGAGCTCATTAAAAACAGTAAGTAGATTGTGAGCATTCTTCTTTTACTTCAAGCTCATTAAAAACAGTAAGTAGATTACGAGCATTCTTTTGCCTTTACTTCGAGCTCGTTAAAAACAGTAAGTAGGTTACGAGCATTTCTTCCACCTTTCCTTCGAGCTCGTTAAAAACAGTAAGGAGGCTACGAGCATTTCTTCCACTTTTCCTTCGAGCTCATTAAAAATAGTAAGGAAGTTATGAGCATTTTCTATATCTCCTTTTAGCTCATTAAAAATAGTAAGGAGGTCATGAGTTTACTTTTTCGGACTTGTTAAACCTTTATAGAAAAGATCCCTATGGAGTTCTTTTAAGCCCTTTTCAGACTCCTTAAATAGGAAAAGTTTGCCGAGCATAGTTGTCTTTTCGGGCTCGTTAAAATAACTGAACCGACATCCACTTAGGTATAGAATTACCCCTTTTCCGGGCCTTGGTGGATAATTTACGGAAAATGTATACTCTAGGTATACTCTTGTATGCGCTAGAAGAGTTCTTCTTCCATCATTTTACACTTTTTCGAGGAAGGAGACTAACTTTACGAAAAAGGACCTTTGGAGTCGTCTTTGGGGTTTTCAGACTCTCTAAATGTGAAAACACCAAGCGAGCACATACCAATCCGGGCTCGATATAAAATCCACGGATAGGTGTATAGAGGACTGTTTAAGTTTTTCAACTCTATAAGCAAGAAAACACCGCCGAGCACAGACCAATCTGGGCTCGATATAAAATCCATGGATAGGTGTATGGAGTTTTCTTCTAGGTTTTTCAGACTCCTTAAATATTAAAATACCATCGAGCATGCTTTAGTTCTTTGTCAAGCTCGTTGAAAAATGAAAAAGGAAAGGGAAGGGAAGAATGTTAAAATATCTTTCAATATGATGGTAGCAAGTCAACTATCTCCTTGAACAAAGCACCTGTTTTTGAGTCTATCAAAAAAGTTGGGTTCTAGCGTTGGCCTTAGGATAAACTGATCTCAGAGTTCTTACTCCTCCATTTGGTTAGTCTTCCAATCATATGGAGAATCTGTTAATGTATCCTACATTGCAGACTTGCGTCGTGGTTCCTTTGTGTTCAAAGGTCCCTAAGTCACTCTTTTGTCATGCTTACTGTTCAAGGATATAACCTGTGTCGGCCATTCTGCAATTGCCTTGACCTCATGTGTCATCCATTCCTCGGTGTCAGTATGTTTCATCATGTGTTCAGTCCTACTCCAAATCAGCTCATACCTGTTGAGTGTCCCTCATGTTGGATGATGGAGGATGCATTAAGGCCTCCCTTCCAACGGACTTCTTCCCATCGACTTCAACTCATTGTGCTCTGGGAATGAATTTTAGAGTTTCGGTTAGTACCTTGGGGTTGCAGTCATTAGTGGCAGTTTCCCTCGCTATTGGATAGATGGGAATACATCAATGTCTCATATCCGATAGATTCTTCAAGTGTTTGATGACAAGACCATCTATTCACACTTGCTTGAATGTACTAGGTACCTTGGGTTCCATTTTCATTATTGGTGGACACCCTCGCGTTTGTTAATGGTATACATCAATGACCGGTAATCAAATGATACCTCCCATGTTTGACATCAACTCATTTATTCACATGGATAGGTTTGTACCTTGGGTTGTTTTTGGATGAAGACCTTGGGATCCTCGATAGCATCACCTTATTTATGTTATTTCCCAAGTTGTGCAAGACTGAGCCACACTCTTTTTGGCTCTTGATGAGACATAGATCCAGCTTGTTCTCTATGGCTATGTTCTGCAGTTTTGACATAGATCCACCTTGTATTCATGTGGCTATGTTTACACTTATGTTCCTCATGGATCCACGCTTGTATTTTAGTGGCCATGACATATGCATCAGTATTTGGATCATTATTGTATCCTCTTGGAGGTCATGTTCCACCATTTGAACATGGACAGTTACCCCAAGGATAAGTTTGTATGACATTGCCTTTGCTTTCAGGTACTTCATTTGAGCCTATGATTCTTGGTTTCTCTGTTCCTCCATGATTCAACTCTTTTTTATTTATAATGTATTTCGGCCATCATTTCCCACACTCCCTCTGACCTCATACATTAGGGAGCATCTATTATAGTTTGAAATGACACCTCTCCATCCGTGACGACACTTGCTTCCCTTGGTCGCCTGACAACACTTCTTGAGATCAAGTTCAGTCACACAATAGTACATTTGTGATTGGAGGAGTCATTTGGGACACTAAAAATAGTGGAAATTACCTCATTCTTGACCCATTTGATGTATATGACCCTTAGGAACATTTTTCCAGACCAAACCATCTCCTGAAAATGAGCAGAAAAGCCTGTTTTTGGCCATTTTTTAACATGAGCGTGACTCCACTGATGAAATAGTAGCGTGTGTATGCGACTTTTCCTCATTTAAAGTAGCGCTCAATTACATGTGTACATGACTTTTTCTACTATAGAGTAGCGTACACCCCTGTTTTTGTCAAAAATCTTGAAATTCGAGTAAGTTAAGTTGGTTGGGAAACCTCTTGAGCGGTTATAACTTCTTTTCCTCTTCCTCACTGACTATATAAGGAGGGTAGAAGGGTCATGTGAGAGGACTAAGCCCAATTACAAAGTTATGCTAGAGGAATGGAGACCCTCATTCCCCTCTCTTGTGCTTCAGTTTTGGTAAACCCTAGCACAGTTGATTAGAGGCTGGAATCCTTGGAGAATGGAAGCAGGAGACCTTGAATCTAGGTTTCGTGAAGTGCCAAGCTTGAAGGAAGGTATAAATTTATGTACTTGCTTTCATTCATTAATAAAGCTCAGATGTTCTTCTCTTGCCAAATATGACCTATTCTCGTATGTCTCTGATTTGATTACTGTTTAATTATAGTTTGATGTCTCTTTATACTATGGATATCAGTATTATATATGTAGTCAAATGTATTTGAGAAAGGTATCAAGTTGTTTTGCAGGTCTGGGTATTGCGACATTGGATAAGCATTGAAGAGCGAGGGAGGCAAAGCTAGGATCAACCTTCTGAATGAGGTGCCTACATATCTAAACCCTAATCTCTTCATTTATATGTTGTACTTGCAGAATGCTTGTAAGTCTATTTTTATCACCGTAAGTTGGTAGTTTCTCCCTTGAACTAGAGGTGCATTTTCCCCCACCAATATCTCTGTTCCTGATTTGTCTATAGATTCCCTACAATCAGATCAACCTTTGGTTGATAAAGTGGTTGAACCAATGTAATCTTTGGTCGACCCCACTCTTCCTTCGGAGAGTGAAGTGATCGAATCGATGCAATCTTCAACCGATCCCATGGGGCCTTTGGAGACTGATGCACCTGTCCCTGAGGTATTATGCATTACCAGTTTGGATGTTCCTAAAAAGGGGGTACTTCATCTGTGCCATTTGAACCCCTGCCAAACCCTATGATCATTTCCTTTGATTGGAATAGTCTAGCTGAGCCTCGTCTTCCTTCTTCGACACCTTTGCAGATAAAGGTTGATATCGGGAACCATACGGTTGATCGATGCATTGTAGATGAAGGAGATTCTGTTAGTATCTTATCCGCTTATGCTTGGAGAGATTTGGGTTTCCCTAATGTTATTCCAGCTATTAATTGGTCGTTAACGTTCGATAGAAGACCTAGTGAACCGATCGGATTCCTCCGTCAGGTACCTGTAACTTTGGGTGGAAAAACAGTCTTAGTTGATTTTATGGTTTTAAAGGACCCTATGGACTTTGATATGATCCTTAGGCATGATTATGTTTATGATATGCATGTTGTGGTGTCTGCTCTCTTTTGTGTGATGCATTTTCCTCATAACAAAAGCATTGTCACTATCGACCAGTTTGCATTCGTTGATCCTCCTTATTACCCAACTGTAGACCTGTTTGATCGCTCGTCATTAGGCACCACTATGTCACATGGGAATTATGTGGCATACCGTTCCTTGAGTTCAACTGATACTAAGAAGAAGCCTTTGAGTTCATGCTTACCTTCTTGGGACTTATTCCCAGCTTTTGACCAAGTGATACCTCCATCTAAATGTTTAGATATGTGTTCTATCTGGGATGATATACTTCCCTCTGATGAAGTTTTCCTATAATCCATAATACAGTCTGCCATTCATTTTGATGTTGATCAAGTCGTAGTTATGTCCAGACCCAGTTTGACCCTAAAGTCTGATCTTCCTATTGTTGAGTCTTTGGGCTCTCCTATAGATCTGCAATTCGGTGTTCCTGTTGAGTTTGATTCTGCTTCTAGAATTTTCAACTCCCATGATGATGAATTTGTTTCTGCAGATTCCATCATGTCCTTAAACTTTGATCTTCATCCTGAATTCGATCTTGTTGATTGTAAGTCCTCGGGCTTGGGTACCATAGAGTCTTCATTTGAAAACTCTGCCTTGTTTATGCCTGTTGTTGATGATAGTGAAGTTGAAAGTATTTCTACCACAGTGACTTGTATCAGGTCTTTCTTTACATATGTTTTAGATATGATCTTGGTACTAATGTTTCTTGGACACAGGATTCTCAGCTGGATTTATACTTGCTTGCTGGTCCCTTTCGACACCTTGTGCGACCATGTCAAGTATATTCGGAACCTTGCATATAGGTTTAGGCTTCCCTGATGTTATGTTGCACTTGAACCTTTTGCCATCCGAATTCGCCATAGGGTCGAACCTGTTGGATATTTGTGTGTTAGCCATCTCTTTATGCATTGTGCACCAGTTCGACAGCAGAGCCTACCTAACATGGGTCACCCTAGTTAGTACCCTTATGCCATTTTGGTGCCCATGCTGAGTTTTTCTCATAGGCTTGGGAGCCTTTTTAGATTTACCATGACTTTGAGAGGAAGCCTCGTATATTTCTTCCTCATATATTTATCGCCATCCCTGATAAAGTTCCCATCCTTGTGTTCAAGTTTCATATGCATCTATTATGATCTTGCTTGTGCTAATGAGCTTTATGCCAGCTTCCACGCTTTTAGCTCATTGTATAAGCCTCCATCTCTGATCTCATTTCCGCTAAGCCCTATATCATTTTACCTTTGCAGTTTGACACCTTTACCTGGAGGAGACACACCCTGAGTGTCCTTATCCTTGTCATGTTCCTTGCATTAGGCATAGCTTTGTTCCATGCACTTGGAGCTAGTTTCGCATGTCCCTGACACTTGTCTCCTGCCATTTTGAGCATTCTTCCACCTTTACTTTGAGCTCGTTAAAACCAACAAGTAGGTTTTGAGCATTTCTTTTACCTTTCCTTCGAACTCGTTAAAAATAGTAAGGAAGTTATGAGCATTTTTCCTGTATCTCCTTTGAGCTCATTAAAAATAGAAAAGAGGTCATGAGTTTACTTTTCCAAACTCGTTAAACCTTTAAGGAAAAGATCCCTATGGAGTTCTTTTAAGCCCTTTTCAGACTCATTAAATAGGAAAAGTTTGCTGAGCGTGGTTGTCTTTTTGGACTCGTTAAAATAACTAAACTGACATCCACTTAGGTATAGAATTACCCCTTTTCCAGGCCTTGGTGGATAATTTACGGAAAAGGTATACTCTAGGTATACTCTGGTATGCACTAGAAGAGTTCTTCTTCCGTTATTTTACACTTTTTTGGGGAAGGAGACTAACTTTATGAAAAAGGAACTTTGGAGTCGTCTTTAGGGTTTTCAGACTCTCGAAATGTGAAAACACCAAGTGAGCATTCACCTACCGGGGCTCGATGTGAAATCCACGACATGGTTGATAGAGGACTGTTTAAGTTTTTCAACTCTATAAACAAGAAAACACTGTCGAGCATAGACCAATCTGGGCTCGATATAAAATCCACGGATAGGTGTCTAGAGTTTTCTTCTAGGTTTTTCAGACTCTTTAAATATGAAAATACCATCGACCATGCTTTAGTTCTTTCTCAAGGTCATTAAAAAATTAAAAAAGAAAGGGAAAGGAAGAATATTAAAATATATTTCAATATGATGGCAGCAAGTCTACTATCTCCTTGAACAAAGCACCTGTTTTGAATCTATCAAACAAGTTGGGTTCTAGTGTTCACCTTAGGATAAACCTGATCTCAGAGTTCTTACTCCTCTATTTTGTTAGTCTTCCAATCATATGGAGAATCTGTTAATGTCTCCTACATTGCAGATTTGCATCATGGCCTCTTTGTGTTAAAAGCCACCTAAGTCACTCTTGTGTCATGCTCACTATTCAAGGATTAAACCTATGTTAGCCATTCTGTAGTTGCCTTGACCTCATGAGTCGGCCATTCCTTAGTGTCAGTATGTTTCATCATGTGTGGAGTCCTACTCCAAATGATCTCATACCTATTGAGTGTCGCTTGTGTTGGATGATGGAGGAATCCCTAAGGCCTCCCTTCCAATGGAATTCTTCCCATCAACTTCAACTCATTGTGCTCTAGGAATGAAGTTTAGAGTTTTGGTTAGTACCTTGGCGATTGGAGTCATTAGTGGCAGTTTCCCTTGCTATTGGATAGATGGGAATACATCAATGTTTCCTATCTGATGGATTCTTTAAGTGTTTGATGGAAATACCATTTATTCGTACTTGCTTGAATGTACTAGGTACCTTGGGTTCCATTTTCATTATTGGTAGACACCCTCACATTTGTTAACAGTATACATCAATGACTGGTAATCAAACGATACCTCCCATGTTCGACATCAACTCATTTATTCGCATGGATAGGTTTGTACCTTGGGTTATTTTTGGATGAAGACCTTGGGATCCTCGATAGAATCACCTCATTTATGTTATCGCTGAAGTTGTGTAAGACTGAGCCACACTCTTTTTGGCTCTTGATGAGACATAGATCCATCTTGTTCTCTATGGCTATGTTCTCCATTTTTTACATAGATCCACCTTGTATTTGTGTGGCTATGTTTACACTTATGTTCCTCATGGATCCATGGTTGTATTTTAGTGGCCATGATATATGCATCAGTATTTGGATCATTATTGTATCCTCTTGGAGGTCATGTTCCACCATTTGAACATGGACAGTTACCCCAAGGATGAGTTTGTCTGACATTGCCTTTGCTTTTAGGTACTTCATTTGATCCTATGATTCTTGGTTTCTCCGTTCCCCATGATTCAACTCTTTTTTATTTATAATGTATTTCGGCCATCGTTTCCCTCAGTCCCTCTGACCCCATACATTAGGGGGCATCTTTTATAGCTTAAAATGACACTTCTTTGTCCGTCATGACACTTGTATCGCTTGGTCACAAGACGACACTTCTTGAGATCAACTTTAGTCACACAAAAGGACACTTGTGGATTGAAGGGTCATTTGGGGACACTAAAAATGGTTGAAATTACCTCACTCTTGGCCCATTTGATGGTTATAACCCTTAGGAACATTTTTCCAGACCAAACCATGTCCTGAAAATCATCAGAAAACCCTATTTTTGGACATTTTTCCACATGTGCACTGGTATCCAAGCATGATAGTAGCGTTTGATATGAAACTCTGCTTCATTAAAGTAGTGCACACCTTCAGAAATGTGCTAGTTTTTCTACTGCAGAGTAGGGCACTTTCATGTACTAGTCAAAATATCGAATTTTGGGTAAGTTAAGTTGGTTGGGAACCTCCTCATCGGTTATAACTACTTTTCCTCTCCTTCATTGACTATATAAGGAAGGTAGAAGGCCATGTGAAGGAACCAAGCCTATAACAATGTTATGCTAGAGGAATGGATACCCTCATCCCCCTCTCTTGTGCCTCAGTTTCTGATAAACCCTAGCACAGCTGATTAGAGGTTGGGATCCTTGGAGAAGAGAAGCAGGAGACCTTGAATCTAGGTTTCGTGAACTGCCAAGCTTGACGGAAGGTATAATTTTATGTACTTGCTTCATTCATTAATAAAGATCAGACGTTCTTCCCTTTCCAAATATGACCTATTCATGTATATATTAGATTTGATTACTGTTTGATTATAGTTTGATCTCTTATTATGTCATGGATATCAGTCTTATATATGTAGTCAAATGTATTTGAGAAAGGTATCAAGTTGTTTTGCAGGTGTGGGCATTGTGATACTGGATAGCATGAAGAGAAAGGAAGGGAAATCTTTGCTCAACCTTCTTAATAAGGTACTCACCTTTCTAACCTTAAAGATCTGATCCAGGTGGATATTGGTGGCCACCCACCTTTCCAACTGGCTCAAAACAGTTTTATGGCAATTTTGGTATTGTACTATTTTTAGCAGTTTTTCGGGTCCTGAACTTCCGGGGCCATTTTGATGCCCTAAACGACCTTTTTTGGCAATTTTGGGGGGCCAAATGGTTGCCCCTGGCATGCATTTGGCCTCAATCGAAAGTTGTAAATCTCGGATAGACCTTTCCAATGGGCTACCGAGCGCCCCAAACGGAGATCGTATGCAAAAGTTACGACCCCGGGAAGTTGATGTACTAACTTACCCAAACGGGGCCCACATGACTTTTGGCGCTTCATCTCCTAGGGTTAGGTTTTTGGATGTATAGGGTTTTTGACATTCCTGTTTATTGTAAAAGGCCTTGAGAGCCTCATTGTAACCATCTTCTTGCGAAATGAGAGCAGCCGTCACATCTCTTCTCAGAGATAAGCTGCCACCATTCCAGCAAGCTTGTTCTCTCCGCTGCTTTACAGTTCTAGCTTATTTCCTTATTGAATAGAAAACCAGTTTTACTGTATCTCTGTTATTTTGTGTTAAGCATCTGATAATAATCTGTATTCATTTTGTTCTGCTCATAAAATCCGGATCAGTGGTATCAGAGCGGTCTGCTCCTTGTCGTCTTAATGCATGTCCCCAACGAGGTCAGGGTACAAAGAATTGGGTCTCGAGCTTGTTTCTCTTGAGGACAAAAGCTCTCGCACGCCCAACCGACCTCTCATGGTAGGAGAAAAGAAAGATGATGAGACAGGAGATCCTATCAAAATGTTGCTTGAGGAAGCCCTCACGCAGCAGAGGAACGAGATGATGGATAATTTCACGCAAATACTTCGGCGACTACCAACAAGCGACGCATCTTCCTCGAGCGGAGGCGCCGCCCCCTTCAAGGTACAAATCAACTTTCATATCCCTATATTTGAAGGACAAATAGACGTAGATGCTGTAGATAAGTGGTTGAATCTACTAGAAGGGTATTTTTCTGTCCATAACTTTTCGAATAAAGAAAAGATTACTTTTGCGCTCCTCAAAGCCGTTCCCCATGTCAAAGATTGGTGGGAAACATTCTGCGAGCAAAAGGACACAGAAGAAGGCTCATTATTTTCAGTCATGGCCACCTGGGAATCCTTCAGGGATGCTATTAAGGAACAATACTATCCTGTTGGAAGTTATGACGATTTGTATACCAAATGGACCACACTGCGACAAGAAAGAGACCAAGCAGTGCCAGAGTTCACAAATATCTTCCATACCTTGCGCACCAAGCTGGGTATCAAAGATTCAGAGCGACATCTGCTGCTCAAGTATCGCGGTGGTTTGCATAGATACATCCAGACCGAAATGGAATTTCTAGACATCTCTTCCTTGGGCGCGGCCTACCGATATGCTGTCAAAATCGAGCAGAAGCTCAAACAAAAGACACGGCAATTTGGGCCTGGGAACCCTTCACAGCAAAAGATAGGAAAGGGAAGCCCCAACCCACAGAATAAAGGACAGAGCAAAGATGGACAGCATCAGGACAAACCAGTCCAAGCCGCAAGCAAAGAAGGACACCGGAAAAACAAAGAAAGATACCGGGAAGTGGTGCGACTTCCATAAGAGCCCTTGGCATAACACTGCTGATTGCCACTCAAAGCAGTCGCTGGTGGCCGAATTGAAAGCATCTGAATCAGATGCGGGTTCTGACTCTGAGTCCGACCCAGAAAGGGGGAAGACGGATCATTGACGCGGAACCCAGTGCCACCGTTTCCACCACCAAGCTCCAGCCTGATGAACCAGATGAGCCAGAAGAAGGAGAACGCCTCTTCCATTCACAAATGTGGGTAAAAGGCACCCCGCTGCATTTCATCGTTGATAGCGGTAGCTAGAAGAATCTCATCTCAGCAGAGGTCGTCAAGCGCCTGGCCCTACCGACAACGCCGCACCCACAACCCTACACCATTGGATGGCTCCGCAAAGGAAGCGATCTCCACGTCAGCCAACAGTGCCGACTGCCATATGGCATCAAGCCCTTCAAGGATGAGGTATTGTGTGATGTTGCTCCTCTCGAAGTTTCAGATGTTCTTTTGGGCCAACCTTATTTATGGAAACGTCATGCTGTATATGAGTCTAGGCCTCGTAGTGTTATTATTTCTTTGAACAGGAAATTATACAGGATACCCGAGGCAATCCCTCCTAGTGCTATTTCCTTGATCTCTGCCAAGCAATGCAGGAAGGTCATCCCTCAGACCAGGAAATTTGTCTTCTTCGTGATTCGCTCTCAGAGTGAAAGAAAGATCGCAGCCACATCCCGGGCCTCCGCGACCGATCTATCCACACAACAGAAGCAAGTGGATAAGGTGGTGGAAGGATACTCAGATATCTTCTCCTCTCCGATCGGGGTACCTCTACACTGCTAGGTCAAGCATCCCATCGATCTGACCCCAGGCGTACCGCTACCCAATGGGCCAGTCTATCCCTGCTGTCTGTTGGAAAATGAGGAGATCAAGAGGCAGATCCAAGAATTGCTCCACAAGGGGCACATCCGTCCCAGTTCATCACCTTGTGGGAGCCCAATCGTGCTGGTGCAGAAGAAAGATGGGACCTGGCGACTCTGCATTGATTATCGGGCCCTGAATAAAATCACAGTCCGTAACCGGTACCCAATTCCCCGAATCGACGACCTCCTTGATCAGCTCACAGGGGCCAAATACTTCAGTAAGATTGATCTGAAGTCGGGTTACCACCAGGTCCCAATAGAACAGACAAATGTATGGAAGACTGCCTTCAAGTCAAAAGAAGGTCTTTTTGAATGGCTGGTCATGCCTTTTGGTTTGACAAATGCTCCAGCAACTTTTATGAGGATGATGGACGATATCCTACGACCTTTCACCAACAATTTTGTAGTGGTGTATCTGGATGACATCCTCATCTACAGCAAGACTTGGGAGGAACACTTGCAGCATATTCAGTAGGTTCTGCACACCTTGCGGAAGCACAAACTATATGCAAACTTGGAAAAATTCTCCTTCGGCATGGACAGGGTCCATTACTTAGGCTACATCGTTGATCGACATGGTGTGCATGTGGATCCAGCCAAGATCCAGGTCATCTGTGACTGGCCAGCCCCAACCACACTCACTGAACTTCGGAGCTTATTGGGCCTCGCCAATTTCTATCGCCGGTTCGTGCTGGGATTCTCTCATATCGCATGGGCCCTCAGCCAAGTGACCAGGGGTGGTGGTAAGGCAAAATTTGTGTGGGGCCTGTCCCAACAACAAGCCTTCGATGACTTGAAGAAGCGTTTGTGCTCATCGTCGGTACTCTCATTACCGAACCTGCAACATCCCTTTGAGATCGAGACAGATGCTTCAGATTATGCTGTGGGTGCCGTTCTCACTCAACATGGCCACCCCGTGGCATATCATAGTGAGACACTATCAAATGCTGTTCGCAAGTACCCTACCTATGACAAAGAAATGTACTCCATTGTACAAGCCTGCCGCCAGTGGAGACATTACATTCTTGGGAAGGAGACAGTCATCCACACTGATCACAAGCCACTACAGTTCATGCAGACCCAAGGAAAGTTGCAGAATGACCGCCATCAGAAGTGGTCAACATATTTACAGCAGTTCCACCTCAACATCAAATATAAAACAAGGAGTACCAACCGAGTTGCTGACTGCCTCAGTCGACCTCCAGTCACGGCACTTACCACGGTGCTAGACTCTTGTGGCCACGAGACCTCCGGATGGCCTCACCTCTACGAGACAGACCCTGACTTCTCCGCCACCTATCAAATGTTGGGCACCAACTCAATGGTTGCTAATTTCCATCTTCAGGACGGGTTGTTGTGTCATCTGGGCCATCTCTGCATTCCATCAAGCGAGCATGCGAAGCTGATTTGGGAAGCTCACTATAGTCGGGTGGCAGGACACTTTGGCGTCGAAAAGACAGTGGCAGTGTTGCAGAAACATTTCTACTGGCCGAAACTTCGACAGGATGTCGGCAAGTATATCAGGTCCTGCACCGCTTGCGCTATTGCCAAACCGACCACTAAGAAACAGGGCCTATACACCCCTCTACCTACTCCTGACAGGCCATGGGAATCCATCTCAATGGACTACATGTCGGGCCTCCCGTCCACCAAGAGGGGAAACGACTATGTTTTCGTGGTTGTTGATCGCTTTTCCAAGATGGCGATTCTAGCCACTTGCAAGAATAACATCACAACAGAAGCCACGGCCAAGCTCTTCTTTGAACGAGTATGGGTACATTTTGGGATCCCACAGACCATTATCTCAGACTGTGACAGTCGGTTCCTCAGCTCATTCTGGTCAAGCCTCTGGTCACTGTTGGATACCAAGCTCACCAAATCCACTGCCTTCCACCCCCAGACCGATGGACAAACGGAGGTCGTCAACCGTATGGTCGTACATATCCTGCGCATGTACAATTCAACACACCCCCGCACATGGGATGAGTGTCTCCCCTATGTCCAACATAGCTACAACCGAGCCTTTCATAGCTCAACTGGCCACAGCCCCTTTCAGGTGGGGTTGGGATTCCAACCATTGGGCCCCATGGATGTTGCACTTCCCCTTGCGACCACCTCAGCCGACTTGTCCCCAGAAGCTGACACAGCCACCCGGTTCATTGAACGGATCTAGCATATCCGCCAACAGGTTCAGGATATTCTACAGAAGTATAATACCAAGTACAAGCAGCGCCATGATCAACATCGGGTGCCACATAAGTTTCAGGTGGGTGACAAAGTTTGGTTGCATTTGCAGAAAGAACGCCTTACAGGGCCCCATCAAAAGCTTCGCCCACTCCGTTATGGGCCGTACACCATCACCAAGGCGGTGGGTGACAATGCTTTTGAGCTCAACATTCCCCCCTTCCTGGGTCTGCATCGAGTCTTCAACGTGGCTCTCCTTCGGCCATATTTCCCACCACTGTTAGACACCTCAGAGATAGCAGAGAAGTTGACACCAACAGAGCTCAACCCTGACTGCCTACAACAAGCATCCAGTGATCATATTGCAGACACACAGATCAAGGGCACTCGACATCAAAGGATCCAGCTTTATCGAGTTGTCAAAGCAGGGCAGCTCCTGCACCAAGGCAAGTGGCTCACCCAAGGCCAAATTCAGCAGAAATTTCCTCATCTGATGGGGGAACTCAACGCAATGGAGACCATTGCTTCCTAAGGAGGGAGGATTGATCCAGGTGGATATTGGTGGCCACCCACCTTTCCAACTGGCTCAAAACAGTTTGATGGCAATTTTGGTATTGTACTATTTTTAGCAGTTTTTCGGGTCCTGAACTTTCGGGGCCATTTTGAGGCCCTAAATGACCTTTTTTGGCAATTTGGGGGGCCAACTGGTTTCCCTTGGCATGCATTTGGCCCTAATCAAAAGTTGTAAATCTCAGATAGACCTTTCCAATGGGCTACCGAGCGCCCCAAACGGAGATCGTATGCAAAAGTTACGACCCCGGGAAGTTGATGTACTAACTTACCCAAACGGGGCCCACATGACTTTTGGCGCTTCATCTCCTAGGGTTAGGTTTTTGGATGTCTAGGGTTTTTGACATTCCTGTTTATTGTAAAAGGCCTTGAGAGCCTCATTGTAACCATCTTCTTGCGAAATGAGAGCAGCCGTCACATCTCTTCTCAGAGATAAGCCGCCACCATTCCAGCAAGCTTGTTCTCCGCTGCATTTTACAGTTCTAGCTTATTTCCTTATTGAATAGAAAACCGGTTTTACTGTATCTCTGTTATTTTGTGTTAAGCATCTGATAATAATCTGTATTCATTTCGTTCTGCTCATAAAATCCGGATCAAGATCTTTGCTTACTAGTTGCACTTGCAAAACATTTGTAGGTCTATCTTTCATACCTATAATTTGGTAGTTTCTCCCCTGAACTATAGGTGCATTTTCCTCACAACACTCTTCCCCTTCTCTCTCTCTCTCTCTCTCTCTCTCTAATCCCTAACCCTACTCCCCCTAACCATATACCTGCATCACTAACCATCAATGCTCCCACTATGATCTCTATCTATCTATCTATTTATTTTTCTATCTATATATATCCGTCGATCTAAACCCCTTACCCATAATGTCTCCCGCTCTCCATCCCCCAAACCCACACTTCTCACCCTCCTAAGCTTACCCCCCATATCTATATCTATATTACCCCTACAACTAACCTCATCCCCATCCCTCTATCTCTCTTTCTACCCCTCTCTCCCTTACTTCCACACAATCTCTCTCTCTCTCTCTCTCTCTCTCTCAACGCTTAACCCCTAATCTCCATTGTTATCTCTCTCTAATCCCCTAAACCCAAATATATCTCTCTCTATAAACACCTAACCACCAATCTCCCTATTTATATATATATCTCTCTATAAATCCCTAACCTACAATCTCTGCATCTCTTTCTCTCTCTCTAAACCCCTAACCCCCAACCTCTCTCTCTCTCTCTCTAAACCCCTAACCACCAATATCTCTCTCTTCCTAAACCCCAAATCCCAATCATTATCTCTCTCTCTCTAAACCCCTAAACTCCACTCTCTATCTCTCTCTAAATGCCAAAACATAAATCCCTCTCTCTCTCTCTAAAACCATAACCACCAAACTCTTTATCTCTCTCTAAAACCCTAACCTCAGTCTCCCTCTTTATATCTCTCTCTCTAATACCCTAACCTCCAATATATCTCTCTCTCTGAGTCCCTAACTCCCAATATATCTCTCTCTACACCCTTAACCCAAAATATCTCTCTCTATAAACCCCTAGCCAACAATATCTCTCCTTCTATCTATATCTCTCTATAAACCACTAACCTCCAATCTCTCTCTCTCTCTCTCTCTCTCTCTCTCTCTCTCTCTCTCCCCTTGTATCTAAACCCCTAGACACCAATCTTGATCTCTCTCTAAGCCGCTAACCCACAATCTTTCTCTCCCTTTCAAAACCCCTAATCACCAATCTCTCTCTTCAATTGTTCCCAATTCCCCCCCTCTCTCTCTCCCCCCAAAAACCCCACTCCTCACCCTCCTACCTCTCCCCCACACTCTAATTATCTTTCCCCCAGTCCACTACCCATCCATACTCCCCTTCTTATCTCTTTTCGTATCTATCTAAATATCTATTAACTCCCAATGTCTGTTTATCTCTCTCTCTCTCTCTAATCCTCTTACCCCCAATCTTTTTCTCTAAAACCATAACCTCCAATCCCTCTCTCTAGATCCCTAATTTTTAATATATCTCTTTAAGCAGCTAAGCTTTTAAATATCTCTCTATCTACCTAATCCTTAACTCCAATCTCTATATCTCTCTATAAACCCCTAACCCGTGATCTCTCTCTCTCTAAACCCCTAACCCATAATCTCTCTCTCTCTCTCTCTCAACCCCTATCCACCAATCTCTCTCTTTCTATCTCTCTCTCTCTCAACCCCTAACCCTCAATATCTCCATTTCTCTCTAAACCCCTAATCTCCAATACCTCTATTTCTACTAATCTCTCTCTGCCTCTCCCTAAATCACTAACCCCCAATCTCTCTCTCTCTCTCTAAACCCCTACACACCAATCTCTCTCTCTAAGCCCCTAAACTCAAATCTCTCTCTCTCTAAATTCCTAACCACCAATATATCTCTCTCTCTCTAAACCCCTAACCTCCAGTATCTCTTTCTCTCTATAAATTCCTATTGACCAATCTCTTTCTCTATTTCTATGTAAACCCCTAACCCCCAATCTCTCTATCTCTCTAAATCCATAACCACCAATCTCTCTATCTCTCTCCAAACCCCTAACCCCCAATCTCTCTCTCTTTAAACTGCTATCCTCCAATCTCTATCTCTATATCTAAACCCTCAACCCCCGCACTATCTCCCTCCCTCCCTCTCTCTCTTTGCTTCTAAATTACTAACCACCAATTTCTCTCTCTCTCTCTCTAAAGCCTAAACCCCAACCTCTCTCTCTATCTCAAACACTAACCTCCAATAATCTCTCTCTCTAAATGCCTAACCACCAATCTCTCTCTCTTAAACCCCTAACCCCTAATCTCTCTATCTCTCTTTAAAACCATAACCCAATCTCTTTATCTCTCTATATAAATGCCTAACCCCCAATCTCTCTCTTTATATATTTCTCTCTCTAAACCCCTAACCTCAAATTTCTCTCTCTCTCTCTCTCTCTCTCTCTCTCGATAATTCCCTAACCCTCAATATCTCTCTCTATCTCTAAATACCGAACCCCCAATCATTCTCTCTCTCTCTCTCTCTCTCTCTAAACACCTCATCATCAATATCCCTCTTCCTTTGTGCACAATGACCCCCCTTTTCCTCTCTCACTAACCCTACTCCTCCTTCTCATCCTTTTTTCTCTCTCTTTTTCTAGCCTCGCCTTTCCGTAATCCCCATCCTCTCTCTCCTCCTTTCCCTAACTTCCTCTCTCTCTCTAGACCCCTAATCACCAATCTATCTATTCCTTTGGACCAATTCCCCCCCTTTCCCTCTCTCACTAACCCTTCTCCTTCTCCTCTCTCTCTCTCTCTCCAGCCCCACCTTTCCCTAACACCTCATCACTCTCTCTAACCTAATTCCCCCTCTCTATCCTCCTTTCAATAATACACCTCCCTCTCTAAAATCCCAACCCCTCTCTTTCTCTCACCCCCCCATCTCCCACTATACCATAAAGCCTAACCCTGCCTCATAACATTACCCCCCACTCTATCTATCCCTCTCTTGTACCACTAAGCATATCCCCATCCCTCTCTCTCTGTATCCCTCCCCCCTACTCTCTCCAATTTCTCTCTCTCTCTCTCTCTCTCTCTCTCTCTCAAATGCCCGCTCCCCACCCTCCTACCCCTACCCCCCACTCTCTCTCTCTTCCCAACACGACTATCTAGCTCCCCAGCCCTCTCTCTCTCTACAAATATACCTCTCCCCTACACTCCCCCTACCCTTAACCACCCACTCCAACTCCTACCACTAACCACCACCCCCTGATCATGCTCTCTCTCTCTCTCTAAACAATTAACCCCTAAATTCCATTCTCTCTCTCTAAATCTTTAAACCCTCAATATATTTATTTCTCTCTCTAAACCCCCATCTTCCTCTTTCTATCTCTCTCTTTCTCTCTAAATGCGTAACCCCCCCTCTATCTCTCTTTCTAAATCCCTAACCACCAATCTCTCTCTCTCTCTAAACTCCTAACCTCAATCTCTCTCTCTTAATCCCTAACCATCAATCTCTTTCTTTCAATCTCTCTCTCTCTCTCTCTAAACCCCTAACCCTGAATATCTTTATCTCTCTCTAAACCCCTAACCCCAAATACCTATCATTCTATATCTCTCTCCCTAAAACCCTAACTTCCAATATCTCTCTCTCTAAATATCTAAGCCCCAAACTCTCCCTCTCTCTTTATCCCTAACCCCCAATCTCTCTCTAAATATCTAAGCCCCTAATTTCTCTCTCTCTCTCTCTCTCTCTCTCTCTCTCTCTCTCTCTCTCTCTCTCTCTAGCACCACCCTTCCCTAACCCCCGCTTCCTCAGTCTCTCATCATTTTCCTAACTTGCTTTCCTCTATCTCCACTCATTTACCTAACCCATCCTATATCTCTTTCCAACCCTAACTTTCCCTAACACCCCGTCCATTTCTCTAAACAAACCTCCCATCTCTCTCCTCCCTCTTTCTAACCCCACTCCATCCCCCACTCTATCTATAAACCCATAATACGTAATCTATCCCTGTTAACACCCAAAAAGTGTTCACTACCTCATCTACCACATTATATGGCTCATTTGTCCATTTTCCTACCATATTTCCCTTAAAAATCCCAAAAAATCCCATTAAAAAGCCTCCAAAAGGCCACAAAACCATCAAAATAGCCTAAAAAAGGCTAAAAAACCCCCTTTTTCCTCCAAAAATAGCAAAAACCCCCCTAAAAAGGGAAGAAAAAGATAAAATAATGAGGAAAAAGAGAAAAAAAAACCCTATACAGCTGCCCAAAACCATGTGTTTCCTAAAACCATGGGTCAGCACTCCACCACCAAAAAACTATAAATAGGTGATGGAGATCCATTATTCCATATCCACAATCACAAGCACCCTTACTCTGCCAAAATCTCTCTCGAAACCCTAGTTCACCATTGAACTACTTTCACCTTGAGAGCAACTTTTGGCCCATTCCCATCATTGGAGAAGGAGAAGGAGAATATTGAAGCTTGGAGCATCCTCTTGGACATTGCAAAGGGCTTCATCAAACCTTCACATTGAAGGTAATATCAATACAAAAAACCCATTATTTAAATTTGTTGTTTATGTTCCATGCATGTTTTAGAAGTAATTTAATTTCTGTTTTAGCTTAATTATTTACATTTACTGAACTGCTACTAAGGAGTCCATTCTCCTTAGTAGGTGCTCATTTACACAAGCTAGGGGTAAAACCCTAGCTACAGTTTTTGGCGACTCCCCTAGTTTTTGAATTTCTGGTTTCTATTTTTTAAAATTTTTTCCTTTCGGCTGTCCCTTTCGGCCGCCGCATACCGCGTATTTTCCCTCTGCAGTCGCGTCCTGACCGCGCCTTTCAGGCCTTTACCTGCGACCCGACCGCGGCTCTCAGACTGCTTCCGACGCCCCGCTGGCGGATTCAAGTCTGTTACCTACGATCCGACTGCGGCTAATCAGCCTGTTTGCCGCGATCTAACTGCGCCTGTCGGCCATTCTCCCGCGTCCAGACTGCGGCTTTCTGCCTTTTTCCGGCGTCCCGACTGCGTCTGTTAGCCTTTTTTCCGCGACCCGACTGCGTCTTTTTCCCTGTTTCCTGCATCCCGACTGCCTCTGTCGGCCCGAAATCCGTGACCTGACCGCGTCTGTTTCCCTTAAACCCGCGGTCCGCCTGTTCCGATTTGCCACAAACCCGCGGTCTGATTTCTGCATTTTACCTAACTTGAGCCCAGCCCCTTTTGCTGCAATATTTTCTGCATCTGAACAGCCCTCTGTCCTACCTGTAGCCTCACTCCCTTACAGCCTTTCTGCAACACAATTTCTGTTCCCTTTACAGAATCTTTTTAAAATTTCAGTATTTTTAATTCAGAAAATTTTGCAAGTTAAAATTTCAATTTCAGTATTATTGATAGTTGGAAGTTGCACCCCTTGTGGCACTTCTATTTTGGGTTCATCACCACACGAGCACACACTCTGTCACATAAATCAAGTGAGCCTTAAAAAGTACCTAATTGAACCAACATTCTAACCCCACTTGGGGAACACAAAAGAATCATTGTAGTTAGGTAGGGTCGGGGGGATAGGCTTCCAATAACACCCCTCGGTCACTTTCACTTGAGACATAGTTGTTGTCCAAATAGGGAACCAAAATCCCCTAGTACTTTTTGGCACGGTCACGACCCGTTTATCAGAGGGCCTCTCCCTTAGGAGGGTTGAAGTCGGGAGACTGGTTCCGGAGGCCTGAGTGGAATACCGCACTCCATTCAGTAACCGAAGGGCTACCTTTCGCGGTTCGCGGGATATCCCTGTATAGGGGTATTGCGGTCAACGGAATAAACGACAGATTCACCTTTCTGGACGTGTCATGAACGGGGTATCTTAGTTTCCATTCTTCTAGGATTGACTACCCGGTGTCCCTCCCGGTAGGGGGATATCATAGCCACTTGGCTTTCCTACTCATATTGTCTGACTTGGATTTCATCACCTTGCAGAGGATATGTTTAGTTGAGTCAGAATACTTTTAGTTAGGTGTTTGCATGCTCCTTTACCTCCCTTTGGTCTAGTGAGTCCACCATTTTATATTTCTAGGAAACCTGCTGCTTGTTGGTATTCTGACCATCTTTGTTGTTACTCCACCTATTGTAGCACAGCTGTTGCAGTGGGTGTTTTGAGTTGGTTGTTGGCCTGAGTGCCTTGTTTTTGAGCTCTCCTTTTGCACACTCGGTTGCATTAGGGTTTTTGAGCTGTTTTTTACTCACCTCAACCCACAGAGATTAGACACCATCTGTCACCATTGAGTCCCCGAGACATTCTCGGTGCCTCAGGGGCGAGCCCCCACAGCACGGTTCTCTTGACACCACTCGTCATAGATTCCGATCATCATCCATTGATACCACCCATCACAGATCTAGAGCCTTGTCACTTGACTCCACTCGTCAGCGATGTAGGTCTCCGTCACCAGATAGTGACGCACCTTATTTTACCTCCGATTCTGAGACAGAGTCTGAGAACCCTATTTATACTGCCCCTACTAGCCCCATGGCTGGCACGAATTCCACTCCGTTTGTCATAGGGACCATTGGTGGCACATCCACCACTACACCAGTCACTACACCTGTTTTGGGTATGCCCTCCATGGGACTCCCATCTACCGTTCCCCTCACGGTACCTATTCCCACAGCGGGAATACCTATCCCCACTACATCAGTGGCTCACACTAGCCATGGTGGTGCTGGACCATCCTCCACTACCTCAGTTCCCCCACTTGGGGGCACCACCCCAAATCTTGTCCCTCCACTTGGGGGCACTGGCCCCAACTTGGTCCAACCCACTACTGGGTCACATCCTTCTTCCAGTTTGCCATTCATGGCTAGCCTCAACCTACTCGACCTGGCCAGATTGACCAACGATCCTATTCGACATGACCCTACGTGGCCTCATATGCCTACCAAGCTCCCCTCTGATATCCCTAAGTTCGAGGGGAAGGTCGGTGAGGACCCACAAAACCATATCATGTCTTTCCACTTATGGTGTTCCTGTAACTCCATCGTGGATGACTCTGTTCGCCTCCGTCTCTTACAGCGCACCTTCACTGGCTCTGCAGCCAAGTGGTATATCGAACAACCTCATGGGACCCATGCCACCTTTGCTTCCCTTGCCTCGACCTTCCTGCAGTTCTTCCAGTTGCCTGTCCGCTATGACGCGGGCGTTGAGATCCTTCTATCTTGTAGACAAAACACGGCTACCCATATCACGGACCACATCCATGAGTGGCGTCGACGCCGTAGCTTATGCAAGATCAAACTAGACGACCGTATCTTCCTAGATTGGTTCCTCAAATCCCTTCTCCCTGTTATTGCTAAGGATGTGGCCTCAGAAAGACCCCAGTCTGAAGAAGAAGCCATCCTTAAGGCCCAACAGTTCGACCTCATCTACGCCCAATCGGGTTACCTTTATACCATTATACCTGACGCCCCTCGCGGCGAGTCCTCCCAGCACGATGCGCCGGGGGCATCCCACGCTGCAGACGGTATCATTGGTCGTGTTTCTTCGCATCCCCAACCATTTTCTATAGCACGACCTACCCCTGGCCCCGACCTGTCACGGGCTACCTCACAGTCTGGAGCAATCAACTCCTATGCTCCCATGACACACCACCATGGACCCTCATGTCCACCTCACTGCTTCGGTTATGTGACTCCTGCTTATGCTTCCCCAGTCGCACCTCAGCCTTACTACCATCAACAGGCTGCCCCAGCCCCTGCGCCTTCACAAGCCCAACCCGCTTATTATCCGCCATAGGCAGTACCTACGGCAAATCCACAACCTGCTCCGCAGCCATATCAGCAACCCCCTCAAGTTGCTGCACCTGCTCAGCCTCAACCTGTATACCATCCACCGCAGCCTGCTCCAGCACCTGCGCAACCTCAAAATCCACCTGCTGCCCAAGGGCAAGTTTACGCCCAACGAAACCCGCAGCAAAACCAGAACAACCAACGTAACCAGGGCCAACAGAACCGCGACAAAGGCCGTAATCGGGGGAACAACCAACCCTCAGACCAAGCTGGTCAACCGGCGAATCCCCCCGATAACAACAATGCAGCCCCTGCTAACCAAAACCCTGATCGTCCACCCAAGCAGGCTAAAAACCCCAATTTGCGAATAAACCATCCTTGTTCTATTTGCGGGGTCTATGGCCATTACACACACGCTTGCCCACACTTAGAGCGAGCTTGGCAACTCTGGGTTGACGAGGCCCATCGCCAAGGGCATGCGGCTCCCCAAGCGCCGCCCAACCCACCCCAACCTCAACAACCCCCTTTGGTGTTGCAAAACCCCTTACCAACCCAAGGCGTAGTGAACACTCAGGCGCTGGCTCCCCCTCAAGCCAACGCGCCCCAACAACAACAGATCACTTACGCTGCTCCTGATCAACCCATGTTTGACTCAGGTACCCATCACCTGCTGATGATGTCATCTGCTGACGTCAACCTCCAGACCCGTCGAAACCAATATGGCTCCACCTCTGAAGCCCCTCCCACGGATAAACCTACTAACGCTCATCCCACCGATCAAGCGTTACGTATACCTCCGCCTCCCATAGATGGTGCTGCAAAAGCCCCTCGTTTCCCCCTTCACTGTATCAACAATAACCCCAATGCCCGCGCTGCGTCAAACTACAGCATTGTAGATGACCTAGCCCAATCTCCCGCAGCCATGTCTGCGTTAGAAGTCTTGAAGAACTGCCCTTCCCAGTGCAAGACTTTACTTTCCGCCATTGGGGGGATTGACCCAAATGACTCGAATTTGATGGCATTTGATTTAGACCAGTCTGAACCACGCCTACCTTCCAGCTTAGCATTCCAAGTTACTGTCTCCGTTAGGAATCTTGTCATCCATCGGTGCATCATCGATGAGGGTGCCTCCACATGCGTTATGTCTACGTTCGTATGGCAGAAGCTGGGATCCCCTCCTTTGCAGCAGTCCACCACTGCATTACGCGCCTACGACGGCCGTTCGGCTCAGCCCAAGGCCTCCTAGCCAATGTCCCCGTCCAGTTAGGCGGCAAAACTGTACTCATTGACATTGAGGTAATCAACGCCCAATTGGATTATAACCTTTTACTTGGCCGCAGCTACATGTATGCCATGCGGGCGGTTGCCTCTTCCGTCTTTCGCACCATGATGTTCCCCCATGAGGGACGCGTGGTTAAGGTTGACCAGCTCACCTACTATGATCCCAGTGCTCCTGCGGCACCTGAAAATGTTCTCCCCATGGTTGAACAACCTGTGTCTCGTGCCACCACCTCGTTTGTTTCCTCTACGGGGCCTGGAGTCTACTCAGACGCGCCAATGACCTCCACCTTTCAATCTATTCCTCCTCCGTCTTCTGCCACCGACGTGTCTGACTTATGCACCTTGTTCCACGACAACCAACCACCTAATAATCAACCACCCTTGTTTCCTAAACCACCATTGGTACCTAGCCACATTGGTGTTACACCGATCCATACCATCCCCTTTCTAGTCCCTCCATCGGGAGTAGTAAGCGCCCCGGTCATGGCTACCCTTAGCCTCCCGGGGTTAACCTTGGGATTACGCGTTTGGTACCTTTCGCCTCCTGTTCGCCCGCCGACACCAGATGTCATCCTCCAACCGGTGCAACCCATGGCTACTACCTCTCAGCCACCTCCTGGTGTCTCTACCCTTTCGTCCTCCACGACTCCCCCTCCTACTCCCAAACCCACTGGGGGCAGAGGTCCACAACCTTACACTGCTGTACCACCTCCAAAGATAGTAAAAAACCCTCCAGTATTTCGTGCTCCTCCCAAATGCTCGTTGTGCGACGAGTTGGGCCATGCGACCCACCAATGCCCACAGCTACCAGCATTGCAGAAGCACATGCAGATGCTCGACGATGACCCTAACATCCCAACAGTCGAACTAAATCCCACTCCAAAGCCTAAAGATAAGTCCCTACGTACCAACCACTCCTGCGCCATATGCGGTATTTACGGGCATTATTCACATCATTGTCCCGATCTCCCAGATTACAGAGCGGCTCTCTATGAGATGAACAATCTGGATCTTGAGACGGCACCACCTACCATTGAAGAGATCTACCCCCCAGACTCTTCACCTTCTGGAGAAATTAATACTATCTATATGATTTCTTCCACCACTTCCCCCTCGTCAACCGATTTGACGACGCAAACTTTCCGTACCGATGAGGAGATTCTTGAGGCCGTTACTGCCCCGGATTATCCCTGGGATGATATGCATCATCGTTCCTATTTCATCCCAGAAGAATCCTCCTCTAGCACAGCTAACCAATTCACAGTTGAATCCAAAGACTTCCTCCCCACCAAGGTCGACTGGTTCAAGGACCCTATTCCTGCTCCTGATGCCTTCGAGGAAGGAAACATGGCCAACATCTCACCTGTCATCCAATTTGATATCGCTGCCCCAGGACGTGCCCCTGAACTCATCACTTTAGGAGCATTCTACAGTAAACAAGAGATTGAGGACTGCATAAACCTTTTCAGAGAATTCCGTGATGTCTTTGCCTGGTCCTATACCGAAATGCCTAGTCTTGACCCCGCCATTATAGAGCACCACATTGACACATGGCCTGATGTACCCCCCGTTCGTCAGAAACAGCGCCCCATTCATCCCTCAAAGCTCCCCGCTGTCAAGGCCGAGATTGAGAAACTGCGCAAGGCAGGGTTCATTTATCCTATTGCCTATACCACCTGGGTTTCAAACCCCGTTCCTGTGAACAAAAAACAAGGCACTATCCGAGTATGCACTGACTTCCATGACTTAAACCGTGCTTGTCCCAAGGACAATTTCCCCACGCCATTTATTGACCAGCTCATCGATGCGTGTGCGGGGCATGAAGTCCTCTCCTTCATGGATGGTTTTTCCGGATACAACCAGATTCAGATCCGTAAAGAAGACCAGTACAAAACTGCCTTTACTACCCCATGGGGCACCTTTGCCTATCGCGTCATGCCTTTCGGCCTCAAAAATGCTGGTGCCACTTTCCAGCGGGCCATGACCTATTGCTTTC
Organism: Larix kaempferi; assembly: GCA_027924585.1. Classification (NCBI taxonomy): domain Eukaryota; kingdom Viridiplantae; phylum Streptophyta; class Pinopsida; order Pinales; family Pinaceae; genus Larix; species Larix kaempferi. The sequence goes on along the minus strand of BSBM01001166.1, from coordinate 670,367 downwards.
ACGACTTGGTCCATATCCTGTTAGTCTACCTTGATGACCTCACAGCTCGTTCCCGGAAACGATTCGACCACCTTAACGACCTTCGGCAAGTTTTTCTGCATTGTCGCAAATACCAAATTCACTTGAACCCACACAAGTGTGTCTTTTGTGTTCCGGCAGGCCGATTGTTAGGTTTCATTGTTTCCCAGAAAGGAATTACTGTTGACCCTCTAAAAGTCCAAGCTATCTTAGACCTTCCCCCTCCTTGCAAGCTCCGGCAGCTCCAAAGTCTGCAGGGGCGATCCAACTTCCTTCGGCGCTTCGTTCCTGATTACGCCACCACAGTTCACGGTTTCTTGCGCCTGCTCCATACCCACATACCCTTCGTCTGGGATGCGCAAGCAGAAGCTGCATTCGAAGCTCTCAAGAAGGCTCTCACACAAGCTCCTCTGATTTCCCCTCCGGATTTCACCCAAGACTTCATCCTTTACGTATCGGCATCCGAGCATGCCGTATCTGGAGTCTTGGTTCAAGAAGATGCTTCTCACCAGGAGCACGTCATTTACTACGTCAGCCAGACCCTGTCTGGTCCACCCCTACGTTACCCATATGAGGAGAGACTTTCCCTCGCAGTGGTCTTTTCCGTCCAAAAATTGCGACACTATATCTTAATGAGTCATACCACAGTCGTCGCCGACTCTAACCCCATGGTATATCTTTTAAACCGACGGCTCCTGCAAGGTCGTGTTGCTAAATGGGTCATTATCCTCCAAGAATATGACCTTACCTTCAAAACACCTAAGAGCACTAAAGCCCTCGTGCTGGCCCAGCTCATTACTGATCTCCCTTCCCTTCTCCCGGCCAAATCAATCTCCGATGAGTTACCCGACAATCACCTGTTCACTATCTCGTCCGATGACCCATGGTACGGTGATATCTTGTTATACCTACGCACGCAGAAGTTCAAACCCAAAGTTACCCATAATGGACGCCGTCGCATCCGTCACCAGGCCTCTCGATATCTCCTCTTAGGTGATGTTCTCTACCGACGCGGGGTTGACACAATTCTTCGTCGTTGCCTTACACACGAGGAAGCGGAACTCGTCCTTAATGACTGTCATAGCGGTGCCTGCGGAGGCCATTTCTCAGGGATGGCCACCACCCAAAAGGTCGTCCGCGCCGGATACTTCTGGCCCACACTTTTCACCGACTGCATCACTGCGGTCAAACACTGCCATAATTGCCAACTTTTTTGCCCCCAAGGCCCGGACACCTCCTGCTCTGTTACACCCAGTCGTTACTGTTGGTCCCTTTTGTAAGTGGGCCATAGACTTCATGGAATGTAGACCCAGTCTGCCAACGGCCACAAATATATTGTTGTCGCTGTTGATTACTTTACCAAATGGGCGGAAGCCATGCCTACCTTCAATTGTACCGTCGACACTGCTGCCCATTTCTTTTTCAACCATGTCATCACTCGATTCGGGGTTCCTAAGCAGTTAGTCTCTAACCATGGTTCACACTTCGAAGATGTCGTCTGGCGTGAGTTATCCACCCTCCTTAAGTATGAGCACCAATTTTCCTCTGCTTACTACCCCCAAGGGAACGGCCAAGTAGAGGCCATCAATAAAATCCTAAAAACTATCCTCCAACGAATGGTTGACAAGCATAAGTCCAATTGGCACCACATGTTGTTCCCTGCCTTGTGGGCTTACCGCACATCCACTAAGACCGCCACTGGTTTTACACCATTTCATCTAGTTCACGGTGTAGAATCTGTCCTCCCCATTTGAGTGTCAGATTCCTGCCTTACAGATCGCTGTTGAGCTTCTCCCTGACACCTCCCCCCTCGAGCAGCGTTTACTGCAACTCGAACAAGCTGATGAAGACCATCGTACCACTCTCCAGAACATCGAAGCTGCCAAAAACCGCTCCAAAGCTGGTTATGGCAAACATGTTCACCCTCGAACTTTCCATGAAGGGGACCTCGTCCTCGCCTACGACCAAGCCCATGACAAGACCGGTAAAGGGAAGTTCGAATCTATGTGGCAAGGCCCTTATATCGTGCAGACCTGCCTCAGCAAGGGGGCGTACATCTTAGCTGACTCCGAAGGCCGTCCTTTGTGCAACCCCCGTAATGGGTTGTATCTCAAGCGCTTTTACCCATAAAAGAAACCCGCGACCTCATTGGTCTACGTTGTACATTGTACTTTCTTGTTGTTTTTGTTTTTACGAACCGTTTCCACCACTGGAATCAGCACGATGAGACCGTCATGATGGTCACCTCGTTGCATCACTTTTACCCCGTCATTTTTTGCCCATTTTTCAGACGCCCTCGTCACCTCGGTTTGCGTGCCACATCGGCCGTTCTCCATTTTTCACATGTTTTATATCATCGGATTCATTTTTCCGAGCTGGTGATGATGCTTGAGATCATTTCTCGCTCTCACCCCCCGATCTTTCGGGTATTTTTCCAAAACGCCCTCTTCACCTTGGTGCGCGTGCCACATCGGCCGTTACCCGTTTTTAACATCCTTTATATCACCAGATTCATTTTTTCGAGCTCGTGATGATGCTTGAGATCATTTCTCGCTCTCACTTGGTACAATTCCAACATTGTGTCCTGACACCTTGCTGCCTCGGTTTGCGTGCCACATCGGCTGCTATCGGATTGTTCCACTTTTGTACATGAGCCATTCACTCCTGTCATACTGCAAATGTTTCGTTATTTTGCCACCATTTCATCTACCCCGCAAGGAGGCCCACCAGTGTTCCCCACCTACCCTCGTTCTTGGTCACCATAAAATCTGCCTTGATCGAACACTTCCTCCTTGCCTGGCCATTCCTTTTGTTCGGTATAATTTTATCCCTTTTTCGGGCCGGACAAGTCCTTTACGAAAAAGGCACTTAGGGAGTTTCCGTTAAGCTCTTTTCTGACTCCTAAAAGAATGAAAAGATCGCTGAGCAATCTTGCTTCCTTTCATGCTCGCTAAAGTACCTGAAAGGGCGTCTATCTGGTATAAGTTTAACCCTTTTCCGGACCTGGTAGACTAATTACGAAAAAGGAATACTCTAGTCACACCGGCTAGAAGAGTTCTTCATTGCATCCTTTTATGCTTCTTTGGGCCTTGGAGACTAAATCTATGAAAAAGCAACCCCCTGGAGTCTTCTTACTTGCTTTCAGACTCTCTAAAATTGAAAGCAACCATGAGCATGAACTGTCCTGGGCTCATAAAATCCACACGACAGTACCATTCCATCATTTCAGAGTCTTCTTATCGCTTTCAGACTCCTTAAAATTGAAAGCAACCACGAGCATGAACTGTCCTGGGCTCGTAAAATCCACACGACAGTACCATTTTACACACACTTCTTCTAGTTCCTTAACCCATGAAGAAGTTTTCCCCCGTTCCTCCTGGCACTTTGGATCTATCATCTCGGCAGCACCCCCAATCAGGTCACCTTTGTTCAGAGTATTCTGCAGTCTCCTGCCATTTTACCCCAGCTTGAGTCTCCCGCAGACCAATCATCTCCCCCGATCCAATACAGCTATGATCCCTCTCCCCTCAGTCAGTTTCATATGCTGCCAGATCATTCCCATTATCATACTCTGAACAAAGGAAGTTTGAGTTCACCCACTCTACTTGCCCAGTTGTCCCCCCCACAGTTTTGTCAGTCCTGCCATCAGTACTATCACATTTTGGTCTTATACCTCGCGCTCCTGTCAAGGAAACATCATTGCCTTGATGGTTGCAGGTCTCCCTCTGTCGACGACAGCTCCTCTATTCCAGAGGATAGGCCCAGAGGTCCCTACACCTTGGACTTATCACCATCTGTGGTAAGTGCCTACGGATCATTCTGAGAGGAATCATCATTGCCTCTCCGAGTGGTTGTTCCTCACATGCTCGACTTCAGCACCTTGATCGCATCGTTGGAGATCGCGTAGGATTATATCCCATCAGTTTTTAGTCGAAGACCCCGGATTTCCCCCGACTCTAGCACATTGGTGAGTCACTTCGGAACGCTCAGTTATATGTTCCCGTGGTTGTCCGGGCTGCGTTGGCGATTGTATTCGGAAGCCGTCCAGTTATATGCTTCCTTGAGTACCCATTTCAGTTCCAGCTCAGCATACCATCGAGAGTATGACCCCTGTCACTATGATCCAGCAGCTCATCAGTTCCTTTGGTCCCACACTCAGTAGCACTGTTGATTGTTCCAGTGCACCAGTTCTTCAGTTACCGCATGATCACCTCAGCAGTATGTCCGAGATTTGTGTCCCCTCTAGACTCTTATGATGTACACCGTGGTCATGTATCTTACAGGTCCCCCTTTTTTTTTGGGCCTCACAGTTATGTTTATGTATCTTGATACGAGCATGGGTATGCCCGCCTCGTCCATATATTGAGATTATTCCTCAGTCAGTATTTGAGGTCATGTATATTTCAGGTCCCCATTTTTTGGACCCCATTGTTGTTATTATGTTATATCCTGATACGAGCATGGGAATGCCCGCCTCGTCCATATGATCAGATGATTCCTCATCCATTATTGAGGTTATGTACTTTTAGTTCTTGCAGTTGTTCGGGATCGTTGTTCCGGGCCTCAGTTTGTTTCTTCTCTTCTCTCCACACCCAGGAAAACCATTCATGACTTATGATGTCCATCGGCCATACGATGAGCTCTTGCCCTCGCACATCAGGGGGCAATCTGTTAACACCCAAAAAGTGTTCACTACCTCATCTACCACATTATATGGCTCATTTGTCCATTTTCCTACCATATTTCCCTTAAAAATCCCAAAAAATCCCATTAAAAAGCCTCCAAAAGGCCTAAAATGCCTCCAAAAGGCCACAAAACCATCAAAATAGCCTAAAAAAGGCTAAAAAACCCCCTCTTTCCTCCAAAAATAGCAAAAACCCCCTAAAAAGGGAAGAAAAAGATAAAATAATGAGGAAAAAGAGAAAAAAAAACCCTATACAGCTGCCCAAAACCATGTGTTTCCTAAAACCATGGGTCAGCACTCCACCACCAAAAAACTATAAATAGGTGATGGAGATCCATTATTCCATATCCACAATCACAAGCACCCTTACTCTGCCAAAATCTCTCTCGAAACCCTAGTTCACCATTGAACTACTTTCACCTTGAGAGCCACTTTTGGCCCATTCCCATCATTGGAGAAGGAGAAGGAGCATATTGAAGCTTGGAGCATCCTCTTGGACATTGCAAAGGGCTTCATCAAACCTTCACATTGAAGGTAATATCAATACAAAAAACCCATTATTTAAATTTGTTGTTTATGTTCCATGCATGTTTTAGAAGTAATTTAATTTCTGTTTTATCTTAATTATTTACATTTACTGAACTGCTACTAAGGATTCCATTCTCCTTAGTAGGTGCTCATTTGCACAAGCTAGGGGTAAAACCCTAGCTACAATCCCTCCCTCTCTCTCAGCTCCTAACCCTTAATATCCCTCTCTCTCTCTCTTCCACCAAACCCCAACAGTTAGGCCTCCACCCCTAACCCCCACTCTATCTCTTTATCTCTCCACCACCATTATCCACCTTCCCATCACTCCCTCTGTCTCTCTATATATATACCTCTCCTCCCTACTCCTCCCTTACCATTAACCACCGACTCCAACTCCAACCACTAACAACCACCTCTTGATCATTCTCTCTTCCTCTATACCTAATTCTCCTCATCTCCCTCTCTCGCTAATTTTCCTCTCTCTCTCTCTCTCAATCTGACCCTACCTTTCTCTAACCCATCATTCCTCTCTCTCTCTTCCTTTCCCTAAACCACCTCCCTCTCTCTATCCATATCCACCTTTCATTAACCCCCCTCCCTCTATATAAGCCAACCCCTTCTCTCTCTCCCCCTTTCTCTAAAACCCCTCCCTCTCCCCCTACTCCCCCACAATATTTCTCTCTCTCTCTCTCTCTCTAAACCCCTAACCACTAATATCTCTCTCACTCTCACCCAAACCACAAGCCATGTATACTCCTCTTCTGATCTCTCTCTCTCTCTAAATATTTATTAACCCCCAGTCTTTGTCTATCTCACTCTCTCTAAGGCTCTAGCCCCCAATCTCTCTCTCTCTCTAAAACCCTAACATCCAATCCCTTTCTCTCTATCTCTAAAACCCTAACCTCCAATATATCTCTCCCTCTATCTCTCTATAAACCCCTAACCTCAATTATCCCTTTCTCTCTCTAAATCCCTAACCCTGAATCTCTCTCTCTAAACCCCTAATCCCTCTCTCTCTCAACCCCTAACCACCAATCTTTCTCTTTCTATCTCTCTCTCTAAACCCTTAAACCCCAACTCTCCATATCTCTCTAGATCCCTAATCTTTAGTATCTCTCTCTATATATAAAATTCTAACCTCCAATCTCTATCTCTCTCTCTAAATCCCTACCCCTCGATCTCTTTCTCTCTCTCTATCTCTCCAAACCCCTAACCCCCAATCTCTCACTCTCTCTCTCTAAGCCACTAACACCCAATCTCTATCTCTCTCTAAACCCCAAACCACCAATCTCTCTCTCTCTCTTTAAATTCCTAACCACCAATCTCTCTCTCTCTAAAACAGAAACCGTAATCTCTTTCTCTAAAACCTAAAAACCAATCTCCCTCTCTCTTTAAATCCCTAACTTTCTGTAGTGCTCTGGTTTTACAGCAGAGCACTATGTAAAATTTCAGGGTTAATTTTCTACGTTTTAAACTTTATCAATTTACGGAAGTAAATTTCTAAGAATTACTATATGCCTAAATGATATTTAGTGTACTTTCGTGTTTTCCATCAACCTTACCTTCATAATTTAAAATAAGCAAGCATATCAATAATTCCTTTTCAACAATCATGTTCCAGCATAAGAATAGGTTCCACAACTTAGTAAATCAGAAAATAGGTTTCACAACTTAGTAAATCAGTAAATAGCAAGTTATGCATGTTTACAGTAAGATTTTAGCATAATAATCAAATAACGTAAATGACAAGGAAATTACCTGATGCTGATGCTAACCGTAGGTTGTAGTAGGTTGTATAACCTCTTAGACAGCCAAACTGAAGTGTCCACCCTACCGACCAGCTATTATCTTGCTGGCCCTTGGAAATCAAAGGATTTCCAAGCCCCCGAGCCCACAATCTGATAATCCCGAGAGCAGTCTTCCTTCCGTTCTCAAAATTTTTCTGTTCTCCAATCAAACTTTCTGTTCTCCCAATCTTCTGTTCTCAAAACTTCTTTTCCTCCTCCATCCAAAAAAAAACTCCCCTTTCTCCAAGCTCTCCCCCTCTATATAATTTCCCTTCCTCGAGAATATCTTGGGCTTACTCCACCGCCCCAAAATCCCCCCTCTCGAGCCCCTCAACATTTACTCCTATATCCAGTTCATTCATACACGGTTCTGTATAAAAATGTTTAATTAATTACTCTCCTGGAAAAATTAGTTGGTTTTGGATTGACGGTCGTAAGTATTTATTACGGTGGGGATTATCACCCAAAGGTTATCCATTCGAAACAAGCTTCATTGAATACAAGTCTATCCGCCATCCTTGATATTTTAATGTTATTAATGTAATTAATAAAATATTATATAATTAGTTGCCCCTTTTCAACTTGGACATGATGTGTCTTAATGGTCCACCTTATCTGTCGAGACCACTTAGCTTGAGGTTTAAATTCCAAGATTAACATTGAATAATTAAATAACCATTTTCCATCACATCACGTTCATTCCAAAAATGATTATCCTATTATGGCTAACTTTTGAAATTGAAATAATTACACAATATTAATTTATAAATCAATATTTTAAATCTTACTTATATTGCAATTGTTACGATAGGGATATAAATGTTGCTGGAATATTATTAATTAAGTAAATAATAATAATTAGATCACCATTTATTAATTAATAATAATAATGAAATCACCATTTAACAATAATAAAAGGTGAATTAATCATAGTATTCTTAATTATTTGTTTATCACATGAGTACCCTATCATCAACATAGCATCCTTGTTCTTATAAACAAAGCACTTGTGAGGGCTTAAACAATTTTACTAATTAATTAGACACTATCATTACCCTATTCACAACAGTTCTTCTATGACAATGTTAACTGACGACACTTGTCTTAGTTTATTTTTACAATGTTTTCATATAATTACTAATTCACTTATTTACACATTGACAACCTAACCATTCATTACCTAAGTTGATTGATGTATCCTTAACTGAGTTATCTATGACATTTATACTACTATTCAAGCATGACAAGTATGTTATACACCAGTAATATTGTACACGTACAAGGTGTGCATGCATGGCCAGTGTATGCACATGTCGGATATGTACTATAAACAAACCCCATTCCGCCTATGCATACTTGCTAACTAATAATAGTATCTACCCCCATGCAGAAGAGCAAGCATAATATATAGTATAATTACTTTAACATCCTTGGTTTTTTAACAGTTAACCCTTTACGATTTAACATCATTGTCTTTATGTTTACATTAGTTTAATCAATCAAGTACAGGAAGGGTGCCTACTTCCACTAACTCGGAATCAAGGAATACTAAACCCCCAACAGTACTAACTAACACATCCTCCCATCATAACCTACGTCCAGCATCCTCCCTATCCTCCCTCTGCTAGTACAACAGTGGATGTCGGACTCACCGATCTGACCACATAGAACTTGAGAGCGATAGCGTCGGCTGAACAACGGACCTATCCTCCCCTAGCAGGCATCCGACCATCGTCATCACAACAACATGGGGAGCATGTCTCAGCACGGCCCTCCCACGACCTCGGGTCTCATGGAACCATAGGGTGGGAAACACATCCATCCCTCTCAACATACTGGGCCTACGCCCTTATCAACTCATACTTGCTGCTATCGGGATTATCAGTTTGTGTTATCGTATCCTCATTTTGGCTGCTGAGGTTTGCTGTATGAACATGTTTTCCTTTCCAATATATATCAGATCAAGTAACTGGCTATCCCATAGCCCTTGAGTCCTGTAGGTTAGTATTTTGCAAAATACAATTTATAGAAAGAATTTCCCATTGATCGCCAATTGATCCATGTTATCATTTTATTTCTTGTAACCTTTTAGCTCATCATAGATGCGTATGACATATAACATTTCAATAATTCATATAAGAAGATGGTATCCACGTACCGAATCATATATTTCACATTTCATTAATGAAAACATATAAACATATACTGCAATCGTAAAATAAGGAAATCATATGATAATCATGACATCATAATCGCATAACATAGTAACATCATAATCATGGTGAAATCATAAAACAGAGTAACATCATATAACGAGGTCCAATATAGTTTACTCAGTCGAGCTGAGTTCAACAGAATATATAGGAAATAAAGTATGGTGTGTCTAACTAATAAATATGCCGAATCAAAATATGGGCGTTACATACACCCACCCTTCGGGAAACTTCGTCCCGAAGTTATGGTCAAAATAGTGAGGGAAAATCTCGACGCATAGTCTATGTGTCCTCCCAGGTAGCAGATCGTGGGCTATACTTGTCCCACTGGACCTAAAATTGACCAAACACATTGATGGCATCTTCCAGTTTTACTTCTTTTATCCCATGATATGTATTCTAATAATTGAAGAAACATTTAGATTAATCTTTCTGTAGAATCTCAATACTATTTCTGGAAAGCCTAAAGGTTATAATCAGTTCCTATCCTCCTTGGCTTTGCTCTCCTTACCCTTTGTAAAAATATCCCTTTGGTTATACCGTCAAGTGAGGTTTACTCGTCACACTTACCAAGTTTTCATCACACGCATGTATTTATCATGAAGTAATCATTAAGGTTATCATATCTCTTGCAGGGAAAGAATATCCACATTAACAAATCCTAATGCCATACATTATTATTACCCTAGCGAAAATAGGCAATTTGTATCTAGGATAACCAGAAGTAATATAACATTAATTAATTTAGGAGAACTATCATTGTTTACAAGGTTTTTGTAATAATATCTTATCAGAATGAAAATGTTACCAAGTTTGTTTATTGTTCTCTTCTTTTCTAGGGGATATATATAAATGGGAAGAGGAACCCTTAATTCCAATAAATTTATAGCTAATTTGTTCTCGTAACCTAAGTTTCCTATACATACGCTTATTAATCTACATGGATATTATTGATACTTATACACATTATGCACTATGACTACTTCATATGATACTAATGCGAATCCAACCTATTTATGTGGCATCAAGCTTGGTTCCTATTTTGCGAGATGTTGATGTCAACGGAGACATATTTTCCTTTCTTCATAATGTTATAATTCTTACTTTGTTAACTCTCTGTAAAGAAATATTATTATATATATATATATATATTTTTTTGAGGTGACGATCGATTTCCTCCATCATATAATAGGGGTTTAAACATCGTAACTTTATTCATTGTGATGCACATCAGTTACTATTTTTCCTCCATCATTATTCCATTTATTATCATTACTTCTCTTAGCCTCGTATATGCTTACTGAGGATAACTTATTAGTTCCCCACCAATCTCCGTACTTTTATATTGTATCGCTTGTTCGCTTTGTAATTATTAAATCCTAGTTGTTTCCCGATAATATTTTCCTTCAAAACATGCCAATTTTGCATAAGCAAGACTAGCGACATATAGCCTCTACCCCTTTCGCACACCTACTTAGTTCCTTCAATCTTTTTCTACTTACCATATTGAAACATGATTAATTGCACACAATGTGGCAGAATACATCATACTTATTAATTAGTACTATGAAGCATCAATATCCAACACTTGTGCACATATATTTATTTACCAATTTGATGCCTAGATTCAACTATGTTAGCTCAAACTATGGTGTTTGCCAATACAACTAGACTTTTAACGTCTTCTCATAAATGAAGGTGTTTAGGGGTAATGTATGTAACTTATTTATTATACGTAAGTTATGGATGTATAGCATAGCCTTTCCTCACCGTATTGCATCATTGCAACACTCGAACATAGACAATGATTATAATACCATAAAATATATGTTTTTATACAAACCACAATGAGGTAAAAAACCTAACCTATTCCAAATGCCAACTATGGAAGGATCAACACTATGCCATTATTGGAAGAATCGTGGCGATGTCGATGACGACGACGGAGGTGGAGGTGAAGGTGGTCGACCTAGACCTCGACCTCGTTGTGTTATTACAATGGTTGATTCTATGTTCATGATCAAAACGTCAAATAATTAATTCCTCTATTGAAAAAAAGTTTAGAAATGACTATATTAATACTGATGTGCGAGGAACAGTTTGTTAGGATCAACGTGTTGAAATCTATGGTCGTTTCCATTCATGATTTTGTCATGTAGTGAAATTAGCATCCTAGCATTCAGCTCGCCATGCTCGTTTCAGCGGTTCCTTGTTTTCAGATTATGTGTTTGTTTCGTCTCTTCGACTATAAGTTGAAGTCTCGGCAATGGATTTTCTAAGTTTTAAATAAATTAATTAATGTTTGGCTTTTCTATGTAAATAAATTAATTAATGTTTGATCTAGCCTATACATTAAACCCATATATTAATCTTAATGGTTAAGCATAATAAAATAATTTATTTAACTTAATTTAAGCACTAATACTCCACTATTACTGTTTCATGTTCTAGTTCGATTTAAACCTAAATTTTTAAATTTAAATACACATAATTCATCATTAATTAAATTCTGATATATAATTAATTTAGGCATTTAATCAGCATCAATTAATCAAAATATTCGTTGATGCTAAGACTTAATGGAAACTATAACTTTGAATTTTTCTTTTTTAAACATTTTATAGTAATAATTTTAAACATATATTTTATTTTATTTATTTAATAGAATATTAACCTAACCCTAGCTTGATCCCTAGCTGGCAGCTCCCTCTCTCCAAAGGACACGCAGCCCTTATCTCCCACGCGTCCTTGACTTGCCCTCGGATCCTCATCCTTTCACCTCGAGGGCAGCTGTTGTAGAAATTTCTCCCTACGGATAGGTAGAAACTCTCTTAGGATAAAGCAGGATGTACTGAATCTATACTAAGACAAAAAGGAAACAAATGCTACCTTGAATCCCTAGATCTAACAAACGTCTCAAGATTAAAATGCTAGAAAGAGTAGAAGGAGTTTAACTGACCTTCTATCCAAACGCTTGTCTTTGTAGTTGCTCCAATCTCCAAGCCCTCATGAATGAACCTGTCAAAATGGAACCAAGACACAAGAATGCACTATTCTCTAGCAACCTGAAACATAAGTTAGAATCTAAATCTATGAAAGATACAAATCATATCATTAAAACAAAATTAACACAAATGATTTGGGAAAACAAGACAAGTTATCTTTATTATCAACTTGAAGAGTACTTACAAAGGTTGCTTGATGTCCAAGCCAATCCTCCAGCTCCAAGTGCTTCCTCTAGCTATTTCTGCAGCAGTCTAAAGATCATAGGTTTGATGCCCCAAAAGTCCTCCTCTTGGCTCATGGAAAGCTTCTCTCTTATAGCACATGGGAAGGCTAACCAACAAGAGGGAAGTGTGGATCTATTGAGGGTTTAGTGGATCAGGCCAGCTAAACAAAGAAGGAGTTAGGATCGAACCAAAGGTAGTAATCCCAACAAAATCTCCTCGAAGGTCGAAATCCCAAAATCCAAGGCAAAAAGGCTAATTTCAGACTACCGCGCCCCTATAACTGAGCATAACGCGGTAGTACCCGCGCCCCAGATAAGGAGCAACGCGCGGTAGTGCTAACTACCGCGCCCTTGTAGATGTGCAAGGAGCGGCAGTGCTCACAAACAGGGCTAATTTGGGCTGGCAGATGGCAGAAAAAGGTTTTGCTTTCAGTATTCAGTCAATGGTTTTCACTCTGGATGTTCAGATGATCTTTAAGGGAAACTGTCGTTTAGGTCGCTAGTACAAGGATGCGACACTAATGCATAATGTGTAATATTGAGGTATAACAGATGCCCCCTAAAGTGTGAGGTCAGAAGAGACTGATGGCCGAAAGACTTTACAAATATGATTCAGAGATAGCATCGAGGAGAGCAACAAGGAGCTGAAACAGAAACAAAATGTCAGATATACCACCGAGGCGGGCATTCCCATGCTCGGAAACAAATGACTCAAAGCATGGCTGCCGACCAATACATTGCAGATCCATGAGTACTGAGATGACATAGACTGTAGACAAATCATGGCTACTATGAACAAGCGTAGATCCATGAGACAACAATGACACAGCCACGACCAATACAAAAGTGGATCTGTGTGACAATACAGAAAAATCTCCATTGCAACCTGGACGTAATCAAAATACAAAAGGGTATCCAGGGTCTTCTACTCGATCGCAAATGATACGAATCTAGCCATGTGATTACAAGGTGTTGAAGTCGAACATGGTAGAAACCATTTGATTACCGGTCAATGATGTGAACCGTTAACAAATGCGAGGGAAATCACCAATAATGACAATGATCCCCAAGGTATCTATAGTACATCTCAACGAAATGCGAATAAAGGAGTTGATGTCGAGCATCCGAGAGATCATTTATTCAGAGGTCATTGATGAAAACCTACTGTTGAATACGAGGAAACTTGCCATTGAGGCATGCAGGTACCAAGGTACTAGTGGTTGACTCCTAAGCCTAATTCCTGGATAGTGATTTGGTGTCGACAGGAATAGACTCGTCGAAGGTGGGCCATAATGATTCCCACATCATCGACACGAAATCAGAACAAGAGATAGTATGGACCGATGAAACAATAGAATGTGTACTGACACAAAGGGAATGTTTGACATGGAGTGGAGGTGGACTCAAGGTAATAACCCTTTGAACATATAACGGCATGAAACAGAGCTTGGCAGCCGGGATTACTTGAACAGACAGAATCACAGGAAGTGTGAACTCATAGCAATAATGAGGACGCATGATCATAATGATGACACTATCAACAAGACTGACTACCCAAAACAGACAAGGTGAGGATGCATACCATGTTCAAAGGTGATGACTTACAAGCTGCCAACAAGGTAAACTTGACTCATTTTCCCATTTTCCCCCGACATGATGGACGAGTACCTCTTTGTTTTTTAACGAGCTTGAGGAGGATAACATATGCTCGATATAGCTCATCTCATAGATGAGTCCAATCTCACATGTTTTTCGAACCTGATAAAGGAGGGGTTCGGTCCCAAAAGGGTCCTTCGATGTTTGATTTTACGAGTCCAAGGAAGGAAAACTCGATTGTCATTTCATGTTTAGAGAGTCTGAAAAGAACTAAAGAAGACTCCAACAGTCCTTTTTCGTAAAGTTAGCCTCATCGCCCGAAAAAAGGATAAAACAACGCGGGAGAGGACTCTTCCAGTCATGATTGGCTGGAGTATTCCTTTTTCGTAAGTAGTGCCCCCTAGTCCGAAAAAGGGGCAAACTATCACTAGGGAGACGATCATTCAAATCCTTTTACAAGCGTGAACGAATCAATTTCGCTTGGCAATCTTTTTCTATTTAGGGAGTCTGAAAAGAGCTTAAAAAGGACTCCATGAATAACTTTGTCATGGTTGATGACCGAGTACGACAAAGGAAAAGTAAACTCGGCACAGTTCCTTTTCCGTAAATAGTCTAGCGAGGCCGGATAAAGTGATAAACCTATACTCGTTAGACACACCTTTTTACTCCAATTGTTTAACGAGCACGAGAATGGTATCAAAAGCACTCGGAATCTTTTTCATGTTTGGATCCAGAGCACGAAAAAGAAAAAAGTAAGCTCAAACCACTTTTCATGTTTTTAACCAGAGCACGAAAAAGTGAAAAGTAAGCTCAAACACCATCTTACTGTTTTTAACGAGCTCGAAGATAGGTTGGAAGAATGCTCATGATGTCTGCTTCATTTTTTAACGAGCTTGTAACAAAAAATGAACTATGCTCAGGATAATTTTCATGGTTTAATGAGCTCGAAACCTAAAAAGGAAAGTATGCTCGAAAATGTTCCCAATGGTGAACTTCTTCCCGTCATGAAATCCAAAGGTTGGTACATGCCCCCAGCATGATTGCTAGAAGTAAGTGACTTAGCTCCAACGTGATGTGGAGAGGTGATCGAGTTGACTTCAACGTAACTTCCAGAGGTTGAAGACATGCCCCTAAGCTTCATTTCATTCGCCTAAGGTATAGGCAAGTGAAAAGAAGGTTCATTTACTAAGTCTACGAGGAGACTCGACTCAAAGGGAAAGGATATGTTTCATTTTTTAACGAGCTTGACACAGGAGTAGAACTTTGCTCAAAATACTGGTTTCATTTTTTAATAAGCTTGAAGCCAAAGGTAAACTCTGCTCACGATTAAGGCCCGTTGATGGGTTCCCTCCCAACATGATGATCAGAGGTTGGTAAATGCCCCCAGCATGATTGCTAAAGGCTAAACATGCCCCCCAAGCTTCGTTTCGTCTGACTACTCTTCTTCCTTACCCAAAAATCCTGGCTACTAATCCAAATGTGTTCACCAGGGGGGGTAGGGAGAACCAAGATCAAGTGACCTAGGCAGATGAAATGAAGGTTCAAATCCTAACTCTAGCGAGAGACTCGAACAAATGGAAGGGAGATCTATTTCATTTTTACACAAGCTTGAAATAGATAATAACAATGCTTGAAAGGGTCCTTTTTATTTTTTAATGAGCTTAAAACAGAAAGAAATTATGCTCGAAGGTAGTTTCATTTTTACGCAAGCTTGAAACCGAACGTAAACTATGCTTGGGATTGGTTTCATTTTTACACAAGCTTAAAACCAAGAGTAAACTGTGCTTGAGGGTCGGTTTCATTTTTTAATGAGCTTGAAACAGAGAATAAACTATGCTCATAGGAATCTATTTCATTTTTTAACGAGCTTGACATAGAAAGGGAACCATGCTCAAAATGATGGTTGGTTTCATTTTTACACAAGCTTAAAACCAAAAGTAAACTATGCTGGAAATGATGGTTTCATTTTTTAACGAGCTTGACACCGGAATAGAACTTTGCTCTAAGTGATGGTTGGTTTCATTTTTACACAAGATTAAAACCAAAAGTAAACTATGCTTGGAAAAAATGGTTTCATTTTTTAGTGAGCTTGACACCAGAATAGAACTTTGCTCCAATTAACCTTAGGGGGAAGAAGCCACTAAAACATGTGGAACATTTAGGGAAGTCTGGTGACTAGGAGTCATGCGATGAGTGGGCGTCACAAAGGAAAGCTGATCGATGGTCACAACATTCCCATGATGGGAAAAATACATAACTCGAAAGAGTGAGGACACTACAGCCTTCATTGCATGGACGTAATCACGTCCAAGGAGTAGATTAAAATCTAAGGGACCTTGGACAACCATAACATCAACACAGACAGTTTTCCCTCCCAAAGTGATAGGTAACTGAGGAAGGGATCCTAAAGGTCCAGTAGGCCTTCTATTGAAAGCCAGTATCTGGTCAGTGACAGGCACAAGCCGAGGAGAACCTAAGGCTTGCCAAGCAGTTGAGGATAGAATACTAACAGAAGCTCCTTCATCAACTATCGTACGAAAAATTTCTTTATCGGAAACTCCTACAGATATTTGAAAAGGAACACTTGAAGGAAGACGAGATTCTGTTAGACCATTCCAATCAAAGGAAATAACCTCAGTACTTGGAGGGGGTCTCGTGGAAGTGGACAGGGTTTCCCCTTGCCGAGGACATTCTGAACCGATAAGGAAAACATCAGTGGTTTCCAATTCACTCTCTCTTGGAAGATAAGAATGAGACGAAGGTTGCGTCAAGGTGACTGCTTCAGTCTGGACTTTCTCCAATGGAAGAGCGGGATCGAGTGGGGATGACAGCGACTCAATCACTTCACTCTCGGAAGGGAGAGTGGGATCAATTGCAGATGAAACTGAATTGATCACTTGGTCAACCAGCGGGGGGTCGAGGGACAGTTTACCATGGTCTGTTGGAGGTACCAGTTGAGAACTAGTAATATCTTCCAACCACCGCGAGGCTTCATCCATGCTCGGACAAAGGAAAGTACGGTGCATACCCTTGCATATCAAACAGGGATATAGGACTTTACCCTTACGACCCTTCACCAAGGGGTCACTGGTTGAGGGGGTGCCATCGACATGATGGTCAGAGGTCGACGATACGATTGGTTTGGGGTTTTTAGACCACACTTCTGACACACGGGAAAGATCAGGACAATCCTTGAGAAGGTGATCACCCTTACAAAGTTTGCAAGGGAACTTGGGCTTACGGGGTGTTTTCGTAGAATGAGTGCCATTAGGGGCAACTGGTTTACGCTTGGTCTCTTCTTTATCCTTCTTCTTCTTAATTTTCCTTTTCTTCTTCTTCTTATCCACCTGATTGCTAACACTATTGCTTTGGTCAGGCGAGGAAGAAGGAACGGAAGAAGATTCATCCGACGAAGAAGGGGAAGGATTAGTTTGGGATTGACTCTCTCATGGTGGAGAGTTAACATTCGAAACATTGGGTGCAATCGGAATTACCGGATTGAATAACCATACCGGTAATCCTATGGTTAATCCAGGAAGATTTAACGTGGCAATAAAGGGAGGACCAATATCTCCAACTGGAGGAAAAGTAAAAGGTACCCCTTGAAAAGGGGTCTCCGGATTGGTAGTCCCAGAAGGAGCATGGGCGCATGGAGGTGGATTCTCCATGGAACAAAACTAAGTGATGTAGACAAAGTCTTGTTAAAAAGAACTCAAAATCCCTCAGGCAACCGAGCGTGCGAAAGGGGAGCTAGGAAAAGACAAGGCTCACAGGCCAAAAGAGCAAGCTCAAAAAACTATACTGAGGTCGCTGCCAAAGTAAGCGAGCTGTACAACAGAACGGCCAGAATGCCAACAAGCAGCCCTACAAAGAAAAAGACCCTCTACAAGATAGCAAGAAAAACCTCCTAACTAAGAGCTGGAGACCTCAACAAATTGTATCCTTCGCAAGGTGATGAAATCCAAGTCGAACAATACAACATGAGAGACCGATATAAGAAGGATATCCCTCTACCGAAAGGGATCCTGGGTAAAAGAGCCCTAGTAGAATAGATACTAAGCTACCTCGTTCATGACACGTCGGAAAAGGTTTTGGGCACTTCAGCCTTCCGAAGAAGACAGCGATCGATGTTTCCTTAGGGCTAAGTGGAGTGCGGTATTCCACAGAGTCCGTCCGGTTCTCAATCTCGCGGCCGTTTAACCCCTGAAAGTTAGAAACAGTCAGGAGGCCCCTCCACAAACTGGCTGTGACCGTGTCAATAAATACTAGAGGATTTTAGTTCCCTAAAGACAACGACTATCTCTCAGATGAAAATGACAAGGGGGAATTATTTTGATGCCTATCCCCGGTGTCCTACCTAACTACCAAATTCTTTCGATTTCCTCAAGTGAGGTTAAAGTTGGTTTAATTAGGGAGATTAATTTTAGTGGCTGTCTTACTCAATCGGGTTATGGAAGTGCAACTTGATGGTGTTATGACGACCCAAACCATGCAAATGAAGATGAATCGAAATGAGCCTTTCTCTTCGATGAATACTAGCTAAAGTAAGGAAGAATTCTTTCCGTTCCCAATATGCACAACCCAATGCACATGCAATTTTATTTCTTTTCAAAATGATAGAAAGAAGTAAAATATGTACCCAAAACTAACCCAAAGTAATGAAAAATTTCTTCATATGAACACCAAACGTAATGATTCTAATTCATTTCCTATCTTTTTACACTTGAAAAAGACACATCCAAGCTATGGAAAGAAAGATTCTACAAATGCTTCCAATCAAATGCAAGACAAAGAGAAGAATCTAATAATTTTGTCTAACTCAAATGCACATAAATATGAAACAAGTATTTCTTCTTTTCATGAATGTAATACCAAGAATATCAAACGATTAAATTAAGGCAAGAAGAATACTTTAGTGTTTCAATTTCATGAATATGGTAAAAGAACGACAAAATCAAGCTTCTCTTTGAACTAAAGTAGAGGTAAGGAATCAATCTTTTCAAACAATCATCAGATAGGATGTAAAGGAAATAAGATTCCAAGCAATCCAAACACGCCAAGCACACCAAACCAAAAATGATCTCAAAACCTTAATATGGGTCAAAACGACTGTAGGAATTTTTTTTCAAAAATAGAACCCATTTCGCTTAAAAACTGCAAGCAAAACACTAGTATTGACTCAAAGGGCCAACATGGATCCAAATCTCGAAAAGACCCAAAAATAACCAAACAAACCAAATAAACACACTTTCCAGGAACTACTGCGGACCTGCAGGCCACCTAGGAGCGGTATTGACAGATTACCGCGCTGTAGACAGCACTTAAGGGGCGGTACTACAAGACTACCGCGCTGTAGACAGCGCTTAAGGGGCGGTACTGCAAGACTACAGCGCTCTGTACAGCAGTAAAGATGCGGTACTACCGCTCTGTAGGCAGTTACGGGGGCGCGGTACTGTGTGAACAGGAAAAGAGGCGGAAATTTGAGAAAAGATCTTGACTTTTCAAGGGTTCGCCAACCTAGAGGACTTACTGATCTGTAACAGGAGTCTAATACAGAGAGCAGGGAAGTGAATGAAGGTGAAAGAACCCAATTCTTACAATCAATGAGTGAAATTGAAAGCAAACTTCACAAGCAAAGAAAATGGATTCAAATCCCCAGCGGAGTCGCCAGTTTTTGTTGTAGAAATTTCTCCCTACGGATAGGTAGAAACTCTCTTAGGATAAAGCAGGATGTACTGACTCTATACTAAGACAAAAAGGAAACAAATGCTACCTTGAATCCCTAGATCTAACAAATGTCTCAAGATTAAAATGCTAGAAAGAGTAGAAGGAGTTTAACTGACCTTCTATCCAAACGCTTGTCTTTTTAGTTGCTCCAATCTCCAAGCCCTCATGAATGAACCTGTCAAAATGGAACCAAGACACAAGAATGCACTATTCTCTAGCAACCTGAAACATAAGTTAGAATCTAAATCTATGAAAGATACAAATCATATCATTAAAACAAAATTAACACAAATGATTTGGGAAAACAAGACAAGTTATCTTTATTATCAACTTGAAGAGTACTTACAAAGGTTGCTTGATGTCCAAGCCAATCCTCCAGCTCCAAGTGCTTCCTCTAGCTATTTCTGCAGCAGTCTAAAGATCATAGGTTTGATGCCCCAAAAGTCCTCCTCTTGGCTCATGGAAAGCTTCTCTCTTATAGCACATGGGAAGGCTAACCAACAAGAGGGAAGTGTGGATCTATGGAGGGTTTAGTGGATCAGGCCAGCTAAACAAAGAAGGAGTTAGGATCGAACCAAAGGTAGTAATCCCAACAAAATCTCCTCGAAGGTCGAAATCCCAAAATCCAAGGCAAAAAGGCTAATTTCAGACTACCGCGCCCCTATAACTGAGCATAACGCGGTAGTACCGCGCCCCCAGATAAGGAGCAACGCGCGGTAGTGCTAACTACCGCGCCCTTGTAGATGTGCAAGGAGCGGCAGTGCTCACAAACAGGGCTAATTTGGGCTGGCAGATGGCAGAAAAAGGTTTTGCTTTCAGTATTCAGTCAATGGTTTTCACTCTGGATGTTCAGATGATCTTTAAGGGAAACTGTCGTTTAGGTCGCTAGTACAAGGATGCGACACTAATGCGTAATGTGTAATATTGAGGTATAACAGCAGCCTATGGTTCAAGGGCGCCCATGTGAGGGTCTCGTGCATGCTTGCCATGTGCCGGTGTGCATGCTACCACGTGGACTTTGGCAAGGAGCCCCAGCTGAAGGCGATCTTCTTTATATCAAGTCTGCACCTACCTCGCGCGCGCGTGAACTCTCATTTCTTTCCCATTCTGGCTCGACAACTCCGTGTTTTTTTTTTGGCTTAGCAACTATGAAACCAGAGAGCTCATGAGACTAGAGTGTCTGGTTTTCCCCCTGCTCGGACGCTAGGTCAAGGATGAGCGTATTCATGGAAGAGTCGGTGAGCTTGGTCAGGTGCAGCTTTGAAGGTAAATGAAAGAAATCATAATTAAATTTTATTAGAACATGGTCTTATTGTGTTAGTAAATAATAACAAGGCAACTGCAAATGGTTATGTAATACCCATTTGGATTTAACCAGTTTTTTTTTTTCTCAGTGTTTCTGCAAATGGCTTTTGTCGGGGATGTTGGGCTATTGGGACATAGAATGCAGGCCTTTTTATTAATGAAGGCTGCTGATTTTTGCTGTAGATGCTCTTGAAAGTAGTCCCATGCCGTCAGTTTCCCTGCATGGTAGCTCAAAAATCGTAGTCCAACTCCACTGTACTGTTTTTTTGTTTTCAGATCATATTCCGCTTCAATGTCCTTAGGCGTTTAGCTGCTGCCGCCTTCTTTTCTGTTGTCTCCCTGGGGAATCTGTTGCCCAACTTAATCGTTCTGGCCCAATTCTTCTAGTGGCCTATATTTGGTAAAGGCTGCATTCGTTGCAGGCATAACAGGGGCTAGTGTTCTGCTTAGTGTTCGCGTGGGGCTAGTGTTCGCGTGGGTCCGAGCTTAGTGTGCTGTCGTAGTGGTTCGCGTGGGTCAACTTGCTATACGGCTGGTGTTCTTGGTGTTGATGTAGGCCTGGTCCCATATACATTTTGTAGGAAAGAAAACGCTCTCCTTCTCACACAAACAATGCACATACGCTAGGTTAATGTAGGTCGAGGGTTCCGTTTGTGAGGAAGCTGTTTTTATTCAACAGAAATCATTCGATATATATATATATATATTTTTCTTCATTTTCAATGTCCATGCTCAATTTTAGTGCCTGAGTTTTCTGTGCTTGAATTTTCACTACTGGCATACATGCTTAGTTTTACAGGAATATAAAATTCTGTGGCAATTTTTGTTGTATAGTTCTCTAGAATTTTGATATGACTATAATTTCGTCGAACTTTAACTTACAGGGAAATTTTCATTTAACTTAAGGCATTACCATGTGCATAAAAGAGAATCCCATGCACAGTTAAGATTAAGAAGGATGGAATAATGAGATATTATGGCCTAAGCGCTAATCAAAACTCCTTCTATTCACCGGAATCCGGCAAAGTAATTTTTGCTTAAATAGTAATTTGAAGTGTTCAAATTGCAATTTTGGCGATTTGAATAATTTTAAAATTGAATATTAATTCTAGAACCGGCAATATTACTGAAATTGCAATTGCAATGGTAGAAATAACCATTTCCATCCAATTTTTATCAAAATTTAGCACGTAAAACGGGCGTTTTGGTTGTCTTTTATCTTACTGGAAATATTATCATATAAAACTATGTATGACCCTGGAGTCTGGACCCATGGCGGATTCAGTGGTCACATGGGTTTAGGAGGACGGAAGATTTTATGTTGTCTGTGTCTGCCCCTGACAGGACATTTGAGATTGACCGAAGGATTGGGACCTGCAGCCTCGACCTATTGTTGCCATACCGACTCCATGATTGTTTCCTACGTTCTCCCTGGTTTCTTATGCTTCCCAGGTTCTGCAGTTATTTTGGTGTTAGAAGATCCGTATTTAAAACGCATCAGATATGCCATTTTTTTTTTTTTTAAATCTCATAGAAAGAGATCCAGAAGATTAGGGTTTAAGGTTAAATATTTGAAGTTAGGGTTCAACAAGTGAATAAAGGGGTTCCATAGTTAGCCCAACGCGTAAAGAATAATATGAAGGAGGCCCTCTAGATCCTCTCTTCCCTGGACGAAGTCGTACTAAAATAGGAGAGGGCGCCCTTGTTATTATAACACTCTGAGAGGGATAATACTAAAATCAACTCGTAAATTACTACAGGTTGTGTGAATCCACAATACAGTAAATCGAGACCTCTTGGAATAGCTTAGCAAGCTGGGCTAAATGTCTAGCAAATATATAGAATAAAAGATAACGTGCTGCTTCAAATGGAAGTGCGAGAAACTAAAGGGATCCCTCGATGCTTGCAAGCAATTCTCCCAAAATCACACTCACTATCTTCGGTGGTCTAGGTTTGTGAGGTAGACGAGAATTTCAAGTATAACAACAAAAAAAAATTTTGCTACTGCTGCTTACGGGTAATCCGGATTAGTAATATAGTCCATAGAGAACGGTGGATCCTGCCAAGTATCCAGTTGGAAAGACCCGAATGCCACTGGAGTTCCTCAGAAATTATGTACACCTTCGGCCTCGAACAAACACGTTTTCATCGTTTGCTCGAATTCGTAATGCTCTTGCATATGCAACGCATACATTTTTCCAAAACAATGGGTTTCTGTATGTCTACACACCTAAAGATTTCGACGAGATATCTCTCAGGGCGGTGTTCTCTTCGCTGTATACATATATATATTCCTTTATGGATCTGAAGGGGGAGGACGACAGATGGGGCGATCTGCATTGTGTGATGACTTGATCGTTTTCGAATTGCTACAAAATAGCAATACCCTTTTGGTGGCTTTTTTTTTTTTTTTTTTTTTTAACCTGCATGTTTACAGACGCTGACAAGTACCAATGTACTTGGCATATCTCGGCTATGTACGCTGTCATTTTCAGGGTGAACGTTGAATCGGTTCTATACTTATACGAGCAAGGTGAGATTATTCCTTTGTGTTTATCAATGAGGAAGAGATGCTCACACTGTCTATTTCTAAACCCTAATGTTCCTTTGTCAATCATTTCATTCTTTTTAACTTTTGTATAGATCGGTGTGATTCCTTTGTTGCAAATTTGTCATCTCTACCAATGTTCCTTTGCGCGATTATCAATGTTTCTTATCTGCTAAGAATGCCAATAATGTATTCAACATTGAAACAAACCTTGCTATTGATCGTGCTTTTTATTCTAGGGTCCCCTCCTTCGGCATGGTAATCAATCTTCACATAGGATACAATGTGTATTTTTATTATATGTTGCAGAGTGAACCCTGTCTAGTTTAATACATGAGTTCTGACCAGTTAAAAGTATGAATGATGTCTAGGCTTCGAAACTATGGATGGCTCATTAAATTAGTTATAGTTTCTTTGATTCCTAGATAATCCATTATTGATGAGTTAAGAATGATCCAGTAGGAATGAAACGTTTATTATATTTTTTTTTTTGACCTCGTAAAAGTGTAGCCTTAAACCGAGCTTCATCTCTATAAAATAGGGATAGCAACCTGCGTTAGATTCAATCTCTGTACAGGAAGCATTACTGAAACTAATTATATTAGCAGGATAGTATATGAATGTAATCCTAGGTGCAGAAATCTTGCTACCTCCTTTTTCTTCAAGATAAGTAGGTTTAGACTATAAATTCAAAAACAAAAACAAAAAATTATATTATTCTGCATAAATCTATATTTCGTTTTTCAATAGTCAGTAAATAGATTAACCATGAATTTCCAGAAAGCTGCATACATTGCAGAAACTAATTTTTTTCTTTTCTTTTCAATTCTTGATCCTCCTACAAAATAAGACAGTGATAAAACAATTATGTATTTCTAATGTACAGTAAGCAAATTTCAGTTCTTTCTATGAAATCTAAGACCCAATATTTTTATATGAAAACAAAATTAGACAGTAATATTTAAACAATAAGAACCTATAGGAAATTTGCATTTGTTTTTCAATATAACCCTCTGATTCTGTTAAACTGAGCGAATTTGCTCCAAAATAGCTCAATATTTTGTCGGCAACAACTATTAATTTCTATATAAAGCTAGTTTGTTTTTGTTGTAATTTCAATTAAATTTTCTTCTCTTATTTTTGTTCATGGATTCCCATCACTCGCCAAGATTTTGGCAACAGTAGTAGGAAAATAATTTGCATGTGTTTAGTGGTAGATTAACTATATAAAGAATGAAAATATAAATATATATATATATATATATATTTAATGTAATTGTTGTTATCGTTGTGCAGGTACCTTGAAAGATGACTATGGCTGGAGGTCAAGTAGGTAATTTATCAAGTAAATTTTCTAGGTGAAGCATGAATAGGCCTGTAGGTTCAAGAGTCTGAACAAAGGCTCTGATACCATCTGTAGTGCTCTGGTTTTACAGCATAGCACTATGTAAAATTTCAGGGTTAATTTTCTACGTTTTAAACTTTATCAGTTTATGGAAGTAAATTTCTAAGAATTACTATATGCCTAAATGATATTTAGTGTACTTTCTTGTTTTCCATCAACCTTACCTTCGTAATTTAAAATAAGCAAGCATATCAATAATTCCTTTTCAACAATCATGTTCCAGCATAAGAATAGGTTCCACAACTTAGTAAATCAGAAAATAGGTTTCACAACTTAGTAAATCAGAAAATAGGTTTCACAACTTAGTAAATCAGAAAATAGGTTTCACAACTTACTAAATCAGTAAATAGCAAGTTATGCATGTTTACAGTAAGATTTTAGCATAATAATCAAATAATGTAAATGACAAGGAAATTACCTGATGCTGATGCTAACCGTAGGTTGTAGTAGGTTGTATAACCTCTTAGACAGCCAAACTGAAGTGTCCACCCTACCGACCAGCTATTATCTTGCTGGCCCTTGGAAATCAAAGGATTTCCAAGCCCCCGAGCCCACAATCTGATAATCCCGAGAGCAGTCTTCCTTCCGTTCTCAAAATTTTTCTGTTCTCCAATCAAACTTTCTGTTCTCCCAATCTTCTGTTCTCAAAACTTCTTTTCCTCCTCCATCCAAAAAAAAAACTCCCCTTTCTCCAAGCTCTCCCCCTCTATATAATTTCCCCTCCTCGAGAATATCTTGGGCTTACTCCACCGCCCCAAAATCCCCCCTCTCGAGCCCCTCAACATTTACTCCTATATCCAGTTCATTCATACACGGTTCTGTATAAAAATGTTTAATTAATTACTCTCCTGGAAAAATTAGTTGGTTTTGGATTGACG
Source organism: Larix kaempferi (assembly GCA_027924585.1). NCBI lineage: Eukaryota > Viridiplantae > Streptophyta > Pinopsida > Pinales > Pinaceae > Larix > Larix kaempferi. The sequence continues at coordinate 644,449 of BSBM01001166.1, read as the reverse complement.
GTCGTAAGTATTTATTACGGTGGGGATTATCACCCAAAGGTTATCCATTCGAAACAAGCTTCATTGAATAAAAGTCTATCCGCCATCCTTGATATTTTAATGTTATTAATGTAATTAATAAAATATTATATAATTAGTTGCCCCTTTTCAACTTGGACATGATGTGTCTTAATGGTCCACCTTATCCGTCGAGACCACTTAGCTTGAGGTTTAAATTCCAAGATTAACATTGAATAATTAAATAACCATTTTCCATCACATCACGTTCATTCCAAAAATGATTATCCTATTATGGCTAACTTTTGAAATGGAAATAATTACACAATATTAATTTATAAATCAATATTTTAAATCTTACTTATATTGCAATTGTTACGATAGGGATATAAATGTTGCTGGAATATTATTAATTAAGTAAATAATAATAATTAGATCACCATTTATTAATTAATAATAATAATGAAATCACCATTTAACAATAATAAAAGGTGAATTAATCATAGTATTCTTAATTATTTGTTTATCACATGAGTACCCTATCATCAACATAGCATCCTTGTTCTTATAAACAAAGCACTTGTGAGGGCTTAAACAATTTTACTAATTAATTAGACACTATCATTACCCTATTCACAACAGTTCTTCTATGACAATGTTAACTGATGACACTTGTCTTAGTTTATTTTTACAATGTTTTCATATAATTACTAATTCACTTATTTACACATTGACAACCTAACCATTCATTACCTAAGTTGATTGATGTATCCTTAACTGAGTTATCTATGACATTTATACTACTATTCAAGCATGACAAGTATGTTATACACCAGTAATATTGTACACGTACAAGGTGTGCATGCATGGCCAGTGTATGCACATGTCGGATATGTACTATAAACAAACCCCATTCCGCCTATGCATACTTGCTAACTAATAATAGTATCTACCCCCATGCAGAAGAGCAAGCATAATATATAGTATAATTACTTTAACATCCTCGGTTTTTTAATAGTTAACCCTTTACGATTTAACATCATTGTCTTTATGTTTACATTAGTTTAATCAATCAAGTACAAGAAGGGTGCCTACTTCCACTAAATCGGAATCAAGGAATACTAAACCCCCAACAGTACTAACTAACACATCCTCCCATCATAACCTACGTCCAGCATCCTCCCTATCCTCCCTCTGCTAGTACAACAGTGGATGTCGGACTCACCGATCTGACCACATAGAACTTGAGAGCGATAGCGTCGGCTGAACAGCGGACCTATCCTCCCCTAGCAGGCATCCAACCATCGTCATCACAACAACATGGGGAGCGTGTCTCAGCACGGCCCTCCCACGACCTCGGGTCTCATGGAACCATAGGGTGGGAAACACATCCATCCCTCTCAACATACTGGGCCTACGCCCTTATCAACTCATACTTGCTGCTATCGGGATTATCAGTTTGTGTTATCGTATCCTCATTTTGGCTGCTGAGGTTTGCTGTATGAACATGTTTTCCTTTCCAATATATATCAGATCAAGTAACTGGCTATCCCATAGCCCTTGAGTCCTGTAGGTTAGTATTTTGCAAAATACAATTTATAGAAAGAATTTCCCATTGATCGCCAATTGATCCATGTTATCATTTTATTTCATGTAACCTTTTAGCTCATCATAGATGCGTATGACATATAACATTTCAATAATTCATATAAGAAGATGGTATCCACGTACCGAATCATATATTTCACATTTCATTAATGAAAACATATAAACATATACTGCAATCGTAAAATAAGGAAATCATATGATAATCATGACATCATAATCGCATAACATAGTAACATCATAATCATGGTGAAATCATAAAACAGAGTAACATCATATAACGAGGTCCAATATAGTTTACTCAGTCGAGCTGAGTTCAACAGAATATATAGGAAATAAAGTATGGTGTGTCTAACTAATAAATATGCCGAATCAAAATATGGGCGTTACACTTTCAAAATATATCTCTCTCTCTAAATTCCTAACCAACAATCTATCTCTTTATCTGTCTCCCTACACCCATAACCCCTAGTCTCTCTATCTCTCTCTAAACCCCTAACCCTAGCCTCTTTCTCTATAAACCCCTGATCACCAATCTCTCTCTTCCTATGCACCCAATGCCCCCATTCCCCTCTCTCGCTACCCCTTCTCCTCTCTCTCCCTCTCTAGCCCCACCTTTCCTTAAACCCCTCCCCTGACTCTATTTCTCTTTATCATCCCACACCACTAACCAACCATACTCCCCTTCTGATGTGTCTCTCTCTCTTTATTTGAACCCAGATTAACCCCCAATCTCTGTTTGTCTATCTCTCTCTCTCTCTCTCTTAAAACATTTAATCCCCAATCTCTCTCTAAAACCCTAACCTCTAATCTCTCTCTCTCTCTCTCTCTACATCAATAACCTCCAATATATCTCTTCCTATATCTCTCTTTAGACCCCTAACCTCTCTCTCTCTCTCTCTCTCTCTCTCTCTCTCTAGACTGCTAATCACCAATCTATATCTTCCTCTGTGCACAACGTCCCCCCTTTCCCTATCTTGCTAGCCCCCCTCCTCTCTCTCTCTCTCTCTCTCTTACACCCACCTTTCACTAACTCCCCCTTCCCTCTCTCTCCTCATTTCCCTAAACATCCCTCCTTTATCTCCATCCCCACCTTTCCCTAACCCACCCTTCCTCTCTCTAAACCACTCTGCCCTCTCTCTCTCTCTCCACCTTTTCCTAATACCCCCTCCCTGTTTATAACCCCAATCCATCCATCTATCTCTCTCAACCCCCATCTCCCCCTCTACCATAAAGTCTAACCCCCCCAGCTCTCTATGTACCCTCCTAATTACCCTAAACCCTAACCCCATACTCTATCTATTTCTCTAAGCCTCAATCTCTCTCTCTCTCTCTCTTTACATCGCTAATCCCTAACACAAATATACCTAACAATATTCCCACATCAATAATCAACGAAGATAACACTGTGTTCTCTCTCTCTCTCTAAACACATAACCCCTAATCTCTTTCTCTCTCTCTAAATCCCTAACCTCCAATCTCTCTCTCTCTCTCTAAATCCCTGACCTTCGATCTCTCTCTCTCTCTCTCTCTCTCTCTAAACCCCTAACCCCTAATCTCTCACTCTCTCTCTCAACTCCTAACCAGTAATGTCTCTCTTTCTATCTCTCTCTCTAAACCCCTAACCTCCAATCTCTCCATGTCTCTCTAAACCACTAATCCCAAATATCTCTATTTCTCTCTCTCTCTCTGTCTCTCTCTAAACCCCTAACATCCAATACCCCCCTCTCTCTATAATCCCCTAACACCCAATCTCTCTCTCTCTCTAAACCCCTAACCCAAAACTCTCTCTCTCTCTAAAACCCTAACCCCCAATATATCTCCCTCTCTCTCTCTCTAAGCCCCTAACACCCATTCTCTCTATCTCTCTACAAACCCCTAACCCCCAATCTCTCTCTCTCTAAAGCCCTAACACCCATTATCTCTCTCTCTCTCTCAACCTCTAACCCCCAATATATCTCTCTCTCTAAACCCATAACCCCAATATATATCTCTCTCTCTAGCCCAAAACCCCACTCCTCATCCTTCTAACCCTCCCCTTGACTCTATTTCTCTTTCCCCCCACACCCTTAACCATCCATACTCCCCTTTTGATATGTCTCTGTTGGTCCTCTATTTTGCCCATTCAGTGTACTATTTTCTAGCATTTAAAATCTTAATGGATCCAATAATAACCAGTTTTATGTGTCTTTTTGGAGGTCAACATTGCTAAAGCTATGGTAAGTAATTTTAATTATTTGTTTGTTGTATTTTCTTGTTTTATGCACATATTTTGGGTTTTAGGTTTCATTAAACCATATGCTAATAATGATATTGGTTTCTCTTCTATACAGGGTTCGTTTGATTACTTGGCCCGGCGTTCAAAGGAGGAGATCGGGGATTCGATCTACTATGAGGGCGTTTTTCCTGGATTCATATCATCCTTTAGATGCTTTTGAGGATTATTCCACTGCTGTTTTAGGCATGATCTTTGATCAAGGGCTGTTGTTATTTTATCCTTAACGATATGTGTATATTCTGAGATCTGAGATTCCATTTTTGGCTCAGAATTACTGAGATATCTGAAGGTTGTTATTCATATCGACCCTTGCTTCCAGGGCGATTTCACTCTGTATAATTGATTATAAAAGCAACTGTGGAAACCCTAAGTAGGGGGATTTGTACAAACTCCATTTTATTAATACGATTCAGTGTGTGATTTCATCAAACCTGTGATTTAAGTGTGTGAGGCGTTGAGGGCAGGGCCCACCTTCAACACCAAGCTGTGATATTCCAGTAGTGTGTGGTTTGCAGTAGCAGATTGGCGTTTTTGTCATTTCACATTTCTTTTCAGAATGATAATGGTTTGTTCATCACTGGATTGGGATAGAGTGCGTGACTGTTAGTGGCATTTATTAATTGATGATAGTGGATCTAGCTCGTTAACAGTTTAAATTTAAAACTTCCTCTGGTTTTTAAGGTGAATTGTTATTTAAAGCCTAGGGTATACAAAATCGCATGATCAATTTGATGTAGGTTATGGTAGATTTAATTTTATGAATGATTACGAATGGATTGAGCGTGATATTTCCATTTTTCCAGTATACAGTGTTATAATAGCTATAGGAATGGCTTTGAACTTGTTTTATTCGCAGAACTGTAAAATGAATTCAGAAATGGTTTAAATCTTTCCTTTAATTTCCAGTGTGTGGCGTTGGTACATGAATTGTGAGTTTGACTCCAGATATTAAACCCTTTGTGTTGTAGCACGAGAGTAGCTTATAAACATCCTGTCCTTGTACCGTCGAATTGCAAGATCTGAGCATCATTTGCAAATGAGTTGAGGGTTTGAAGGTTGTGATCATAAAACATTTAAGGTTTATCTCTTTTTGGATGAAAGATTGAATAGAAATTGAAGTTGTACGTGAATGAATTTTGGAAAGGATTTCTTGTTTTTTTTTGTTTCCTTGAATCTATAATTAGTTTCACAGTAGGAACCAAAACCAATGAATGTCTATTACACAGTTTTAACACATATTGATGAGCAGAGTCTGAAGAGTTTTAGTGTTCTATTATGTGCATTTGTATGCACAAATCATAAACAGAGTACATTGAAATTTCACTAAACATTCAAGCTCTCTTTTGATAAACTGTGTGTATTGACAACTTTAAGCTAAAAGGCCATAGGTTATTTCAGATTTGGAAATATTTGTGTGGATTTAAACATTAGATTTGGAGTTCAATTAGGAAACAAAGCCAATTAAGTGTATGCATTTAGTTGATAACAGGTTGATTATTTTTATGCATTGTAGTTGCAATAACTTAGATTGCTGTAGAGATTATTAGTTGCTTTAATAATTGCTGTAGCCTAAGATTGTGTTTATTTCTCTAGCAGGTTGTTTTTGTTTTTAAAATCATAGAGTTGTAATTTGGAAATTCCTTATTGGTCATTTAGGGTTAGCTTCAATTTTGTTGTGAGTAGATTAGGGTTTCTTGAGGAATGAGCATTGAGATTACTTTACCTGCACATATAGTGTAGCAACTCGAAGTCTACGATTCTCCGGTTGACAAATTAAATTGAGGTGAATTAAATATCAATAATTTTAACCAACATTTTGGCACCGTTGCCGGGGAGTTGCTCCAAGGTAAGCTGGTATTTTGCTCATTTTTTTGAATTGATTGATTTAGAAGTTCAGGTAGGTAGGATCTTTTTTTTACAATACACAACAAGGTGGAGGGGAAACAATAAGACGCAAAGACAAATTCACTTTGGGATTCCCATGGTGTAACAGCCTGCCGTAGCCACTTTAGTGGGTTACCCCAAATTTTTGTTGTGTCCTGCTGGTAAGTGTGATTGTTTTTCTTCATAAGTTTGACTTATTACAAGAAGTGTGTTTATCTTTCCTGTAAAAAGTGTTTACAAGTATGGTTATCCTTTTGTAAGTGAGGTGTGTTTAATTCCAGAAATCTAATTTTACAGCAATTTTAGGTGTGACTAGTTGTTGCAGATTGGAGGAGGAGGATTGGTAAGGCAAACTTGCGCATTTCATAACAGGTTCCTTCAAACCCAACTGTGGCACAGGTATTTCAATTTATTTTGATTAAAAGTTTTGTTATTTTTAGAAATTGTTTTGATGAGACCTAGAGATAGTAAAGGTAGATTCATTAAGGTGCATTCTGATCTTTTTGGAAACAACAAAACCCCCCCCTTCACTAACCCTAGGGATAGGGATACCGGCAACGAAACTGAAAACAATAACATTCAGAATTCAGAAGAAATTCCACAGATCCAAGAAACCCCACAGATCCAACAAACTTCACCTTTAAAGGAAGATCCTAATTTGGTTGACACAGTGAACATAGAAAAAGTGAACTTCCTTCTTGAACATAACCAGAATCCGGTGGTTTCTCAATTAGAATCCACTACAGATTTACCTTTCAATTTTCAAACTTGGCCTAGGCCAGACCATTGGGATTTTATTCTATCCCCAAGAAGAGACAGGTTAGGTGTCAACTGGTTTAGAAACCCTCTTGTCATGAGTGATCAGGAAACTGGACACCAGATGGAAGGTGAAGGAGAACATGAGGGACGAACTGAAACAACTTTTGGCTTCCCCATTCTGGATCTTACACGGGATGTCAGTATGAAAAATATCCCAGCATCTTCATTACCTACCTTCTATGGGAAAAGCACTGAAGATCCGAATACCTTTCTATTTGAGTTTGACATCTTATGTAGGAGTTATAATTATCTACAGGATGCTCAAAAGTTAAAACTATTTCCAGCCACCCTTAAGGATTCTGCACTTAGATGGTTTATGAGCTTGGGGGAATCCACCATCCGAACTTGGGAACAAATGAAGAGTGCTTTCCTCAGAAAATACCGAGACTACTGTGGGCCTCGAGACTCCCAAAATGATATCTTTAAAATGCAACAGCATGAAGAAGAGAGTATGGAGGACTTCTTAGAACGATTCTGCTTTGTATTGCAGAAGTCTAAGTATAATACCTTACAGGAGGATGCAGTCAGAACTCTTTTTCTAAAAGGGATCCTGGATGAATATGTGGAAATCCTCAACTTGATGGCATCAGGTGATGTATCTCATAAATCCTTTGAAGAGATTACTGAACTATGCAGAAAGTATTCGAGGAGTAGAGCCAAGGCAGGAAAAAGCACAAGGGAAGGTCCTTCCCGTATTTCTAGAACAACAGGAACTAGTGGGGTCACAAGAGTTGAATTGGGAAACCTGTTAGAAAATTTCAAAACTGACATTTTAGGCACCTTAAGCTCCCAATTTGATTCATTGAAGACAAAGAAATGGCAAGAGGAGGAGGACATAGCAGCATTACACATATTCTGCCCCAAATGCAGAAAAAGACACCCTTTGAAAGAGTGTCCTCTAAATACCATTTCAGTCTGTGCTCTTTGCTCTGCTCAACACCCAACTGACAATTGCCCTTCTTTACCAGAACTACAAGCTTTTTACAAGCTTAATGCTGAACCTACCGATGCATCAAGAAGGCCTTGGCAGCCTAGACCTCAAAACATGTACCCAGAGCCTGTTTTCTAGAACCCTGCATATTATTATCCCATGCAGCAATCTCAGCAGCCATGGAGTCCACAAATGTGGCAGAATTGGCCCTCTCAACCTACTCAAACCCAGCCTTGGCAGCAAGGCTGGCGGGGACAGTCATATGGAGGACCACAAGGACAACCCTATGGAGGAACACAATCAACCACCCCTCCTAGTTACTGTCCAATGCCACCAAATATACAGCAGCTACTACCAGGCTTTACACCACCTGCCCTTCCTCCTATACCCACAGTTCCACAACAATATCAAAATCCAAATCCACCTAGACCCACGTTGTTGCTAGCCCAACCTATCCCAAACCCTAATAACCGACCTCCCCAGCCTCTTAATAATGCTGAAATTCAGATGGCCCCAACTTATGTAATTCATTCAGCTCCTTTACAGGAAATACAATTAAGGTCTGGGAAAACATTAAATAAAACCCCTCCAGCAGTGATTATTCATGAAGAGACTGGAGAAGAAAGTGATGAAAAAGAGATTACAGAGGAAGAAGAAGTGCAGATTGCCTCAGAAAATACTCAAGCACTGGGAACTCATTTCCAACCACCAGCTCGTCCACAGGTAAATAACAACCCCCCTTACCCAGAGAGGTTATTAATAGAGAAACCTGTGATGCGTCCACAGTTTGATTTGGAAAGTGAGTTGAGAAATGTTTGCATCAAAATTCCATTACTTCAGGCTATTAGAGATGTTCCTATTTATGCAAAGTTGGTAAGGGAACTGTGCTTAAAGAAACCTGGTCGAAAACAGAAAGATCCACCCAAGATAAATGTTTTAGGCCAGCTGTCTAATTATATTTCAGACTGCCCCTTACCCCCAAAATTTGCAAATCCTGGGAATCCAGTGGTGACCATCTACATCAATGAGGTTCCAATAGGAAACACTCTAGTTGACCTGGGGGCTGCCATTAATGTCATGTCTATGACCACCATGCAGAGACTTCAGTTGCATAATCTCCTCAGATCTACTCCTACTATTTTGGAGTTGGCTGATAGGAGCACAGTCAAACCTGTGGGGGCCTTAGATGACATTACTGTCACAGTAGCTTCTTGGGAGTATCCAGTGGATTTTCTGGTACTCCAAACCAAACACCCAATGGGGGAACATCCTGTTATATTAGGCAGGCCTTGGTTAGCCACTGCCAATGCCTTTATAGGATGCAGAGAAGGTATTTTAACTATATCAAATGGCACTTCTCTACAAAACCTAATTATTTATCCTCCAGCACAGCCAGTATCGGAAAACATGTTATGGTTAGAGAATCCTTATGGGGATGAGGATGTGGGACAACCCTTACTATCCATCAGTCAAACTAGGGGGTTGGAACACCAGACTGAGGATGATATCCTAGATCAATTTATTTCAGCCACCACTAGTATTGAGTACCCTCAGTCCTTCTCTGACTTAGACAATGTTTTCACAGAAGATTTTCAGGAACACTATTACCCTTCAGCCACCTCATCATCAGTAGTTTTATTCATAGATGAGAAGGTTGAAGCTGCAACTATACCAATGGAGATTAGTCCAGGGAGATCTTTGTTTATTAATGGGAATCTGTCTCAAAGCCAGCAAAATCAGGTAGTTAATTTACTCAAAGCACAGTCTGGGGCATTTGCTTGGGTTTATACAGACATGAAAGGCATTCACCCTGACACATGCATGCATCATATCTATACGCAGGAAAATATTAGACCAGTAAGGCAGCCACAGAGAAGAATGAATCCTGCGCTTAAAGACATTGTGAAGGAGGAATTACAAAAATTGTTGGATGCAGATTTCATCTATCCCATTTCTGATAGCAAATGGGTATATCCGTTGGTGATTGTTCCAACGAAGGGAGGTAAGTGGAGAATATGTGTTGATTTTCGTGAGTTAAATAAAGCAACTCTCAGAGATTACTTCCCTCTTCCTTTCATAGACCAGGTTTTAGATACATTGTCTGGAAATAAATATTTTTCTTTTCTGGATGGATACAGTGGATATAACCAGATAAGAATAGCCCCAGAGGATCAAGAAAAAACCACTTTTACCTGCCCATGGGGAACTTATGCTTACAAGGTGCTTCCATTTGGACTGTGTAACGCTCCTGCCACTTTCCAGAGGGCAGTGTTAGGTATTTTGGCTGATTTGGTCCATGACTGTGTGGAAATATATATGGATGATTTTACAGTCTATGGTAATGATTTCAAGGAAGCCTTGGATAATCTGGAGAAAGTTCTAATTAGGTGCCAAGAAACAAATCTTGCTTTAAGCCATGAAAAGTGTAAGATGATGTTAACTGAGGGTATTGTTTTAGGGCACCATGTTTCATCAGAAGGAATTAAGGTTGACCCAGCAAAAATTGAAATCATTACTAGTCTATCTTCACCAACTACACAAAAAGAAGTCAGAAGTTTTCTGGGACACGCAGGGTACTATCGTAGGTTTATTGCTAATTTTACAAAGATAGCAGCCCCACTGTTCAAATTGTTGGCCAAAGACAGTGGTTTTGATTGGGATCAACACTGTCAGACAGCCTTTGACACATTAAAGTCAGAATTGTCTTCAACACCAATTCTGTGGGGGCCAAATTGGTCTTTGCCCTTCCATATACAAACTGATGCTTCAGACACTGCCTTGGGTGGAGTGCTCGGACAGAAAGAAAATCAGTCCTCCTATGCTATTTATTTCATCAGTAAAAATTTAACACCTGCAGAACTGAACTATACAGTGACTGAGAAAGAGTTTCTAGCAGTAGTTCATGCCATCAATAAATTCCAGCATTATATTACAGGTTACGAGGTATTTGTTCATACCGATCATTCTGCTATTAAATTTTTAATGAATAAGCCAATCACTAGTGGCAGAATTACTAGATGGTTACTTTTGCTACAGGAATTTAACATTACCATAGTTGACAAACCAGGGAAGGAAAATCTGGTTGCAGATTTCCTCTCCAGATTGACTCATGCTGATGATAATGTTCCTGTAGATGATACATTCCCTGATGAACACTTGTTTGCTGTCTCTATTAAAACACTCTAGTTTGCAGATGTAGCCAACTATTTGGTTACAGGGAAACTACCTGCTCATTTGTCATCTTACGAAAAACGAAGAATCATACAACAAAGTGCTAATTATTCATGGGTGGGTAATGACCTCTTTCGAACCGGTCCAGATCTGATTATCAGGAGGTGTGTGAGGGAGGATGAGATGTGTGACATCCTCCAAGCCTGTCATGATGGACCCTGTGGGGGCCATTTTTCAGACAAGCGGACAGCATATAAGGTGTTACATCAAGGGTATTACTGGCCTACCCTTTTTAAAGATGCTGAGAAGTATGTACAGGGCTGTGACAGCTGTCAAAGAATGGGGATACCCACTGCTGCTGATCAAATGCCTTTACAAGCCCAGGTACAAATTGAACCTTTTGAAAAATGGGGATTGGATTTTGTTGGCCCAATCTCACCAATGTCATGAAAAAAGAGATATATTTTAGTATGCACTGACTATGTGACTAAGTCGGTTGAGGCAAAAGCTCTATTGAGGGCCACTGAGAAATCAGTCATAGAATTTATTTACGAAGAGATTTTTACTCGTTTTGGCATTCCTCGTGAAATTGTGACTGACAATGGAGCACAGTTTGTCTCTAAATCAATGAAAGAACTTACAGAACAATATGGAATTAAGCACTATAAATCTTCTCCTTACCACCCCCAAGCAAATGGTCAGGTGGAATCAACCAATAAAGTGCTAGAATCCATTTTAACTAAGACTGTGCAGCTACATCACAAGGACTGGGCAGACAGGCTACCTGAGGCATTGTGGGCTTACAGAACTACGTGGAGAAATACCACAGGGTATACCCCATATCAACTTGTTTATGGTAAACAGGTCCTGCTTCCTATAGAATTTCAGGTGAAAACTTTTCGCACTGCTGCACAACTGAGCCTGAATTTAGATGAAGCCCAGGAGTAGAGGTTGATGCAATTAAATGAACTTGATGAAATTAGACAAGATGCTGTCCAACAAACTGTGTTGATACAGAATCAGCAGACTAAGTGGCATGATAAATTTTTGAAGAAGAAGACTTTTGAAGAAGGTGATTGGGCTCTGTTATTTGACTCACGATTCAAACATTTCAAAGGTAAGCTTACCACTAGATGGATGGGGCCATATGAAATTGTGACTGTTTTTGATAATGGTTCTGTCAAAATAAAAACAATAGATGAAGAACAAACTGCCTTTGTAGTGAATGGACATCGGTTAAAGGTATATCATAAACCTCTCTCTAAGCAAGAGTTCATCCATAACATGAGTCAGCAGTCTGAACTAGAACTGGTAGGTGAGGAAAAGACTTCTTCATCTCCTACTCTCTCTCAGTAATCTTCAATGGAATTGTTTTTTGTACATATGTACAGGGATTTGTTTTTTTTTTCTCTCTTTTTGAAAGGGTGCAGATATTCTTTTTAGTAAGACTCAGAATGTTTTGAAACCTAAGGGAGGTGTTTTATTACTACTCTATTTTTCTGATTATTTTTGCAAAACATCTGTAAGGACTGTAAATTTGGGTCAATTTCTGAGTTTCACTATTTTATTGGAATGTCTGCATTTGTGTGTCAGATTTTTCAGAACCATTTTGGCTATTCATAAGAGTACTTGCCCACCAGGCATTACCTACATTAATGCTTTAAGCTTCCTAAATATTTCCTGCTTATGAACCTATGGGCTGCTAGGACCATTTGATTTGGTTTCACACTAGATAAAGAATGGGAATTGATGTTAGTTACAGCTATGGGCATGAAGTTATTCTTAAGATAGGCATCATGTTAAAAGGTGTTCAAGATCGGGCAGTTTGGGGGTTATTATCTCTTGGCTGTTATAATATTAAACACATATATATATACTGTCTTTAGCCACTTTATGACTTTCACTTTCTACAGTTACGAAGGTTAGTTGTTCATATGGGCAAATCTTTACAGGCATATACAAAGAATACTCTTCCAATTCTGGTACCATCCCACTCCTAGATGGTTTTCAGAGCAGCTCCCCCACTCATCTATGCTTGAGCAAATCATAAATTTTATCTTTAAGATGAAATTGGGACAAGAGCCTCTGATAGAAAAAGGGTGTAAGAGGTTAACCCGCCGGGATACTGAACAGGTCTGCTGGCAGCGGGTACCGACCTGTGGTATGAACAGGCAAACCCATCAGGGTTCTGAACAGGCCTGTTGGCAATGGGGCATCTGTCTGGGGAGGAAGCTTCTTAAGATGTTATAGTTACCCCACCGGAGTACTGACCAGGCTTGCTGGCAGTGGGTTCTGACTTTAATATCTTCTTTAAACAACCTCATCTATACTTGTCTATATGAACAACGTACCTATGTGAAGGTAAAAGAGAAACCATGAGGATGGTTAATTAAAATTTATTAAATTCATTAAAAAATAAAATGATAGCCAGTTGATAATCATCTCCAACTGTTCTGCATTTTGGGTGACCTGATTCTAAAAAAAAAGAAGGTTTATGTTTGATGCCTAAAACATAGCTGAGAAATGTAGTACTATTTGTTCTACTACTCAAATTATCCTGTGTGAAGCTGAGTCAAAATGGACCAGTACCCCATTAGCTTCTGCTGCTATTTTCCTTGTCCTATGGCATATGTCCTGGTGGAAAAAGTTCTGTATGAATAACAAGGATGAAGTCTGAATTTTTGATTGATGAAGTCTGAATTGTTGATTGTTTGAATTATGAGTAATTGATGAAGTCTGAATTTTTGAATATTTAAGTTATGAGTGATTGATGAAGCTTGCATTTCTGATTATTGAATTATGAGTGATTGATTGAAGTCTGCATTTTTTTGTTATCTGTATTTTTAATAAAAGATGGCTTCATAGCACAATTGAGTTTCCTGTGTGGTTAGATAGAGCAGCAACCTTACAATAAGGAAATCAAGCCATAAAAACTGTTGAGGGTCCAACGAATCTTTTAATCCAGTCTATTTGCTTATGAACTCATCTAAGTGATGTTTATTTGAGAGATTAATGGTTTTACATTACTATTCATAGCCTAGCAGTTGCTCCAGATGCTGGTACTTACTTTTACACTGGTAAATTGTTGTGCATCGTTATCAGCCTAAAAGCACTGCTGTATTTGTTAAAGTGCCGGATTGAGTGCCGGAAGGAGTGCTGGAAGTTATCTTGGGGAAATTGGCATGTATATGGTAATGGACGTTGATGGAAGTAAGGAAAGGCGTACGATTGGCTAAATATTAATTATTAATAAGGATTATAATTAAAATATTTTTGCCATTATATGAAATTCGATGAGCTATGAAATACCTTAAATACCTTTAATAATCGTTCATCCTCTATTATTGTTGGCAACCTTTGATAAAACAAATTATAATCTTGTTTTATTATAATCAGGGTTCTTACGTGTTATGAGATGCAGATTAGCTTAAACGTGTTACATCGTGGTAATCATTCCCTGCGACGAGGGCAGTATGTGCCACCGATTGTAATGATTTTCACTTGTCACATTACCTTTACTTCCTATCATTGTTATTTTTACCATGTTCATTCGGGTTTTTTTTTTTCTTTTTTTCTTTCACAGTCCCTATCGTTACCCTTGTCATTGCTTGCGAATTGCCTGTCCGAATTATCTGCTAATCCCCTGTTAATTCGCTATCTTCGTGTCTCCACCATGCTCAACCGGCATGAACCCTCTGCGTATGAGCAGTTATTAGCCATCCCTGAGTTCGTTGCATGCAAGGATATGTTTACCCGGGCTGGATGGCATCCATTTTTAACCAATTTGCAGGGCCACGATGACGCTGTCTCTCTACAATTCTCCCTGAGTTTCGACGGGCATACCGCTAGAGTGGGGGCTCTGGAGTTTGCAGTGACAGAGGAGTCCATTTCAGTTGCCACGGGACTTCCACGCACCGGGGATAGATGGTTTAAAAATTTTCGGTTGCCACGAAAAGAATATGACTGTGTTTTCAAACCAGAATATTTGGCTGTGAAAGGTGAGAAGGGTTTCTCCAAGCTGTGGGTCAGAGAAGAATTTCATAATTCCTTGATGATTATCACCAAGCTAATTACCTGTGAAGGTCGATTCTCCACCTACAAAGCCTGTCATTTTCGCCTTCTAGCTCACTTTGAGTTTGGTAAGCTTCTGAACTTCCCATTTTATTTTTGGAAAAGTTTGAGTAAGATGGCTTCGCAGGTAAGGAAGAATTTAGAGCATCCAACTCATAGTCTTTATCATCATGGGCTTATTAAAATGATCGTTTTAGCTGAGTTAAAGAAGCAAGGTCGGGGATGGGAACAGTTTGTGTATGAAATCTCTAACCCTCATCTTCAGTCACCCTTGAGGAATGAATCAGGTGAGCCTGGTATTCCTGATCTAATGGAGAAAGCTTCCTCCACAAACAATTCAGTTCCTCAAGATGATTGCCCTCAGGAACCCGCTGTTAATAGCTGCAAGAAAGCTGCTCCATCTTATGCTAAGAAGTCCCCAATTTATAAAAGGCAGTGTGTTAGCTCTCAGTCTGGGGGGGATAAGGAGCAGGAAAATTTGGTTGTTTTTCCAAATAGACGTTTTACTCGCAGCATGGACGCTAAAGAGGGGAGAAAGGGATCTAAGGGTAAAAAAACCTGTTCAAGTTGAGTTGTCATCATCCGATGCTTCCTCTACCCATGCTAACTCTGATTCCCCTGGTTCTCCCCATTATTCTGCATCGTTGAGTCCTGTCAGTGAACCCTTGCTGCCAGTATCCCCTACAAAATCGAGTCTGAAATCTACCAAAGGATCTCCTTCAAAGTCAAGCTTGAAATCTGTCAAAATGTCCTCTTCCAAATCAAGTATAAAATCTGTCAGGGCATCACTTTCTAGATCTGGTTCAGAGGCTTCAGCACAGGGGATTGACTATTTTAGACAAAAGAATATCCAATTGAAAAAGAAGCTGCAAGAATATGTGAGGTTGGATCAGGTTGTCAAACAAGAAAATGCCATTTTAAAGGCTAGAATAGTGTCCTTGCAAACCCTGGTTGATGAAGTTAAAGGGACAAATCTCAGCCTTCGAAAACAGTTAAAGAAGAAGGACAAACAGTTTGAACAGTTGGTTAGCATACAGCAACACTCTGCCCCCTCTCCTCCTCAGGTGCAAGTCCTGTTTAATACCTCAGCTTCAGTCTCTGGAGTTGGGTCCAAGGATTGACAATCCACTTTGAAGATTTAAATTTTGTCTATCTGAAATTTCCTTGCATTGGGACATGCAAGACCTTCAGTCTGGGGGAGATGTTGGTCCTCTATTTTGCCCATTCAGTGTACTATTTTCTAGCATTTAAAATCTTAATGGATCCAATAATAACCAGTTTTATGTGTCTTTTTGGAGGTCAACATTGCTAAAGCTATGGTAAGTAATTTTAATTATTTGTTTGTTGTATTTTCTTGTTTTATGCACATATTTTGGGTTTTAGGTTTCATTAAACCATATGCTAATAATGATATTGGTTTCTCTTCTATACAGGGTTCGTTTGATTACCTGGCCCAGCGTTCAAAGGAGGAGATCGGGGATTCGATCTACTATGAGGGCGTTTTTCCTGGATTCATATCATCCTTTAGATGCTTTTGAGGATTATTCCACTGCTGTTTTAGGCATGATCTTTGATCAAGGGTTGTTGTTATTTTCTCCTTAATGATATGTGTATATTCTGAGATCTGAGATTCCATTTTTGGCTCAGAATTACTGAGATATCTGAAGGTTGTTATTCATATCGACCCTTGCTTCCAGGGCGATTTCACTCTGTATAATTGATTATAAAAGCAACTGTGGAAACCCTAAGTAGGGGGATTTGTACAAACTCCATTTTATTAATACGATTCAGTGTGTGATTTCATCAAACCTGTGATTTAAGTGTGTGAGGCGTTGAGGGCAGGGCCCACCTTCAACACCAAGCTGTGATATTCCAGTAGTGTGTGGTTTGCAGTAGCAGATTGGCGTTTTTGTCATTTCACATTTCTTTTCAGAATGATAATGGTTTGTTCATCAATGGATTGGGATAGAGTGCGTGACTGTTAGTGGCATTTATTAATTGGTGATGGTGGATCTAGCTCGTTAACAGTTTAAATTTAAAAGTTCCTCTGGTTTTTAAGGTGAATTGTTATTTAAAGCCTAGGGTATACAAAATCGCATGATCAATTTGATGTAGGTTATGGTAGATTTAATTTTATGAATGATTACGAATGGATTGAGCGTGATATTTCCATTTTTCCAGTATACAGTGTTATAATAGCTATAGGAATGGCTTTGAACTTGTTTTATTCGCAGAACTGTAAAATGAATTCAGAAATGGTTTAAATCTTTCCTTTAATTTCCAGTGTGTGGCGTTGGTACATGAATTGTGAGTTTGACTCCAGATATTAAACCCTTTGTGTTGTAGCACGAGAGTAGCTTATAAACAGCCTGTCCTTGTACCGTCGAATTGCAAGATCTGAGCATCATTTGCAAATGAGTTGAGGGTTTGAAGGCTGTGATCATAAAACATTTAAGGTTTATCTCTTTTTGGATGAAAGATTGAATAGAAATTGAAGTTGTACGTGAATGAATTTTGGAAAGGAGTTCTTGTTTTTTTTTGTTTCCTTGAATCTATAATTAGTTTCACAGTAGGAACCAAAACCAATGAATGTCTATTACACAGTTTTAACACATATTGATGAGCAGCGTCTAAAGAGTTTTAGTGTTCTATTATGTGCATTTGTATGCACAAATCATAAACAGAGTACATTGAAATTTCACTAAACAGTCAAGCTCTCTTTTGATAAACTGTGTGTATTGACAACTTTAAGCTAAAAGGCCATAGGTTATTTCAGATTTGGAAATATTTGTGTGGATTTAAACATTAGATTTGGAGTTCAATTAGGAAACAAAGCCAATTAAGTGTATGCATTTAGTTGATAACAGGTTGATTATTTTTATGGATTGTAGTTGCAATAACTTAGATTGCTGTAGAGATTATTAGTTGCTTTAAAGATTGCTATAGCCTAAGATTGTGTTTATTTCTCTAGCAGGTTGTTTTTGTTTTTAAAATCATAGAATTGTAATTTGGAAATTCCTTATTGGTCATTTAGGGTTAGCTTCAATTTTGTTGTGAGTAGATTAGGGTTTCTTGAGGAATGAGCATTGAGATTACTTTACCTGCACATATAGTGTAGCAACTCGAAGTCTACGATTCTCCGGTTGACAAATTAAATTGAGGTGAATTAAATATCAATAATTTTAACCAACAGTCTCTCTCCTCAAACCCCTATTAACCCTCAACCTTTCTCTATCTATCTCTCTCTCTTTGCATCCCTAACCTCCAACATATATCTCTGTATCTCTCTCTGTAAACCCCTAACTTTCAATATCTCTCTCTATTAACCCATAACCTCCAATATCTCTCTCTTTCTCACTAAATGGATAACCCTGAATCTCTCTCTCCCTCTCTCTCTATAAACCCCTAACCACTAATCTCTCTCTTTCTCTATATCTCTCTCTAAACTCTTAACCCCCAATATCTCCATCTCTCTCTAAACCCCTAATCCACAAAATCTCTCTTTCTCTCTCTCTCTCTAAACCACTAAACTCCAATCTCTCTCTCAAGCTGTCAATCCCTAACCCCCAACCTCTCTCTCTCTCTCTCTCTCTCTCTCTCTCTCTCTCTCTCTCTCTATTTATCTCTCTAAACCCTTAAGCACAAATCTCTCTCTCTATAAATCATAAACCCCAATGTCTCTCTCTGTCTCTAACCCCTTAACCTCCAATCTATCTATCTCTAATTTCATAACCACCAATATCTATCATTCTCTCTTACTCTCTCTCTCCAAACTCCTAACCCACAATCTTCCTATACCCCTCTAAATTCCTAATCCTTCATCTCTCTCTCTCTCTCTAAACCCATAACCCCTAATATTTCTCTCTATCTCTCTCTAAACCCATAATCACCAATCTCTCTCTTTATCTACACCCAATGTCCCCCCTTTCCCTCTATTGCTATCCCTCCCCCTGCTCTATCTATGTTTTCCCAACACTGCTAACCATCCATACTCTTCCAATCATATCTCTCTCTCTCTCTAAACTCCAATTTACCCCCAATATTTGTCTCTCTTCCTCTAAACCTCTAAATCCCATTCTCTCTCTAAACTCCTAACCTCCAATCTGTCTCTCTAAACCCCTAAAACCAATCTCTCTCTCTAAAATCCTAACCCTCAATCTCTTTATCTCTCTCTAAATTTCTAACCCCTAATATCTCTCTTTATATCTCTCGCTCTCTCTCTCAACCCCCAACCTCCAATCTCTCTCTCTCTCTCTCTAAAACCCCCAATATATCTCTCTCTAAACCCCTAACCCCCAATCTCTCTCTCTCTCTCTCTCTCTCTCTCCCCCCACCTTTCCCTAACTCCCCTACCTCTTTGTAACCCAACCCCACTCTTTCTCTCTCCTCCTTTCTCTAACCCCTCTCCCTCTTTATAACCTCTCTCTCTCTCCCAACCCCTAATCTTCCTCTATACCATAAATCATAATGTCCACATCTCTCTATGCACATTCTTTATTATCCTAAATCCTAACCCCCTGCTCTTTCTTTTTCTCTAGGCCTCCCTTTCTCCACTTTCCCTTCTCTCTATATCTCTTTTCCACCCTAATACCTAACCCTACTCCCCCCAATCATATACCCACATAACCAACCATTGATGCTCCCCCCATGATATCTCTCCCTCTCTCTCTCATTCTCTCCCTATAAAATCCTAAGCACTAATATATCCCTCTCTTTGCCCCTCTCTCCCCCACTCCACACCCTCCTAACCCTACCCATCGCTCTATCTCTCTATCTCCCCTATCAGTAACCATATCCCTATACCTCTCTCTCTCTATCCCTTTCCCCCTACACCCTCAAAATCTCTCTCTCTCTCTCTCTCTCTATAAACCCCTAATATCTCTATTTTTCTCTCTAAACCCCTTTCCCCCTAATAGATCTCATCTTAATGAACAAAATAATCATGAATAGGAGCATATTAATGAAGAAAATATATTCGTAGAATTAAACGATAATTCATCTGAATTACTTCGAACAGTTAAAGATTTAAAGTTGAAATAAAAAATGTTAAGGAAGAAAATGAAAGGATTCTGAAGGCACAGGAAGGACTGAATCAGATATTACTAGATAAGTTTCATAGTGACAGAAAAGATTATAAAACAACATTTAAATCTGAATCTGGAACCATGTCTTATCAACACATAGGTAATAAGTTAAAATTCTATAATAATGAAAGTGATTCTTCTTTTGAAGCTAATGTTAAAATGCATAGAAGAAAACATAGGTATTCCACTGACAGCAGTGATAGTGACTGCACTCCTAGGAAGAGGAAGTACAAACGAAGAGATATCAGGGGAGTTCAAGAAGATAAAACCCCCAACATTCAACGGTGAAATAGAAAAGGGAGAGGAATCCGAAGAATGGTTGTTCGGAATGAAGAAATACTTTCAAATATATAATTATTCCGATAGGCTGAAAGCTAAGATGGTCATTTATAATTTGATTGGAAAGGCAGATATATGGTGGCAAGATTTAAAGAGAGTAAAGGGCATAAAAGAAAATAGTGTAACTTGGAGTGCTTTTAAAAGACATTTTAAGAAGAAATTTCTATTTGATCAATACTTTGAAGAAAAAGCTAAAGAGTTCTATGATTTAAGACTAGGCTCTATGAACATAAAATAGTTAAACAGTAAATTTTTAAGTTTATTAAGGTATGTACCTTACATTGTTGACGAAAAGCCTAAAATACAAAGATTTTTTAGTTGTTTACCTTTTAATATAAAAGACAGAATCGAATATGACAACCCCAAGACTCTTGAAGAAGCTATGAGGAAGGAAATTTTTTGTTAGGAACATAACAAGAAGAGAGAAATGGTGCCTAGTTGGAAAGTAAATAGGCCAAGTAATTTTGAACAAAGAAGGAAAAATTCTAAGTTTAATAGAAATGCTGGAAATAACAAGCGAAATTATCCTAACAGAAATTTTCAGGGAAATAACTTTAAAAGCAATACACAACAAAATTTTACAACTGCAAGAAACAGAGATATGCCTAATAATCATGCTGAAAATAATGAACAAAAGAAACCTGTAAAATGTTTTGAATGTTGAGGACCACATTATGCGACAAAATGTACTCACAAAAAAGGACAGTTAGCAACATTCATATAGTTCTAGAAGGCAACAGTTGGTGATTTAGTGAGAGAAATGCCCAGGATCAATGCAGCCTTGGAAAATTGACAGGATGATCATCAGAATTCAATGGTAGAAATAGAAGGTATGCTTCATACCCATTTCTATTTCAATTGACCCAGGTGCTAGTTTGAGTTATGTATCATCTAATATACTAAAAAGCTATAAATTGCAAGTGGAAAAGTTTGATAAATCTTGGTTAGTTCAACTAGCTACAAGAACCAAAAGAAAGGTAGTTGATTTTGTTAAAGACTACGAATTGTTTATGAATCATTTTAAGACTCGTGTAAAGATGATTGTATTAACATTGGGTTCTTATGATGTTTTAATTGGTATGGATTGGCTAGAAAAGAATAGGGTAGTTATGAGTTGTTTTGAAAAGACATTTATATGCTTGAATGATAAAGGAGAAACAATAACAGTAAAAGGAATCCCTAGAAAAACTTCAGTTAGGCATATTTCTACATTGCAAATGAAAAGGGTTGTATGTAAGGGATGTAAAGTATTTGCTGTGACTGTAATAAATGATGAACATGCTACTAAGGAAGATAAATTAAAACTTGAAGATATACGAATCCTAAGAGACTTTTTAGATGTAGTCCCAGAAGAAATTCCAGGAATACCTCCGAAAAGAGAATTGGACTTCACCATTGAGTTAGTACCTCATGCAGTACCTAGCTCCAAGGCTCCTTATCGGATGAACATCTTAGAGCTTAACGTATTAAAATCACATTTAAAAGAATTAATTGATAAAAATTACATAAGACCAAGCATGTCTCCTTGGGGAGCACCAGTCATTTTCGTTAAAAAGGACGGTACCTTGCGTTTATGCATAGATTACCGTCAGTTAAATAAAATGACTATTAAAAACAGATATTCTTTGTCCCGCATAGATGATCTGTTTGATCAAATACGCAGAGCAACGATATTTTCAAAAATAGACTTGAGATCTAGATATCATCAAGTCATAATTAAATACAAAGATATCTTTAAAACTACTTTTAGAACCCGTTATGGGCATTATGAATTTGTAGTTATGCCTTTTGGGCTAACTAATGCTACAACAGTTTTGATGTGTCTAATGAATAATGTTTTACATAAGTATTTGGATAAGCTCGTAATTGTTTTCATTGATGAAATTTTAATTTATTCAAAGACTAAAGAAGAACACAATGAACACTTATGAATAATTTTACAAGTCTTAAGAGAACATCAACTATATGCTAAATTTAGTAAGTGTGAATTCTTCAAAGGTAAAATACAATATTTAGGTCATGTGATATCCAAGGATGGAATCTCAGTGGACCCTGATAAAAGAAGATTAATTAATGAATGGCATGTCCCTAAAGATGTAACAGACGTACGATCATTCATGGGAATCACAAGTTACTATCAAAAGTTTATTGAAGGATTCTCAAGAATCGCAAATCCCATAACCTATTTACAGAAAAGGGAAAGAAATTTGTTTGGGATCAAAAGTGTGAAGAAAGTTTTAAGAAGTTAAAAGAACTGTTAACAATTGCACCCATCTTAAAAATTACAGATCCAAACAAGGACTTTGTTGTATGCACTGATGCATGCAATGATGGCCTTGGCACATTCTTAACACAAGAAGTTCACACAATAGCGTATGAGTCAAGAAAGCTCAAAATTCGCGAAACAAATTATGCAACTTATGATTTAGAGTTGGCTTCCATGATACACGCTTTAAATATGTGGCGCCATTATCTAATCGATATAATTTTTTTATTAATGACTGATAATAGAGGTTTAAAATACTTGTTGGATCAACCAAATATGAATGCAAGGCAAGATAGGTGGTTAGCTTTCCTTAGCGATTATGATTTTTAGATCAAACATATAAATGGTAAAGAAAATAAGGTGGTTGATGCATTAAGAAGAAATGCAAAATTAAACTTTATGGCAGCAGTCAGCACTTACCAAACAGATTTAGAACATTAGTTTGAAGGAGTAAAATTGGATAAGAATTATCTAAAATTACAAGAAAAAGTTGTTGAAAATATATCTTAAAATTAAATAACAGATTACAGTTTGAATTAAAAAGGTCTAATGCTGTATAAAAATAGATTGTATGTACCTAATGTACCTGAAATTAAGTTGTTGATTTTAAATGAAGTACATAAAATTCCTTATTCAGGACATCCCGGTTATCAAAAGGTGATAACAATGTTAAGGAAATATTACTTTTGGCCAAATATGAAGAATGAGGTGGTTGAATACATAGCTAGGTGCATTGAATGTTAGCAAGTTAAATCTGAGCATCAACACCCAGCTGGTTTATTGCATCCATTACCAATTCTAGATTGGAAGTGGGAAATTATCAACATTGATTTTATAACTGGTTTGCCTAAAAATCAAAAGAAAAATGATTCAATAATGGTAGTGGTAGATAAATTGGGTAAAGAAGCTCATTTTATACCTGTGAAAACTAATTCTAAAGATGCTAATATTGCTGATGTGTTTATGAAGCAAGTTTTTCGGTTGCATGGAATTCCTAAGGTAGTAATTTCTGATCAAGATTCTAAATTTTCTAGAAATTGTTGTTTAAAGGTTTGGATACCAAGTTAAATTTCAGTACATCTTTTCATCTGCAAACTAACGGACAAACTGAAAGAGTAAATAAGATTTTAGAAGATATGTTAAGAATTTATGTTAGAGATCAGCCAACTAAATGGGAAGACTATTTGCACCTAGTTGAATTTTATTATAATAATCACTATCAAGCTTCAACTAAACTTAGTCCTTTTGAAATTTTGTATGGTAGAAAGTGTAATACACCCATCTCATGGAGTAATCCAATTGACAGGTTGATGTTAGGACCTGATTTATTGAAAGAGATGGAACTAACAATGAAACAAGTACAAGGAAATCTGAAAATTGCACAAGATAGACAAAAGAGTCATATAGATCTGAAAAAGAAATCAGAAAGAATTCCCAGTTGGTGAGCATGTGTTTGTCAAGGAAAAACCCAAAAAGAGTTCATTTAAGATGGGGAAATGTGTTAAATTAGCACCCAGGTATTGTGGACCATTCGAAATATTGTCCAGAATTGGACCAGTGGCTTATCAGTTGGCCTTGCCACCTAATCTAAAAATACATAATGTATTTCATATCTCTATTTTGAAAAAGTATGTTCATGATGATAATCATGTGATTGATTGGAATGACATACAGGTGGAACCAGAAGCGGATTTTCAGGTGGAACCGGATTGTATCCTAGACAGGAGAGAAATTTTACTCTAGAATCGCACCATTAGATAGGTAAAGGTGCAATCGAAGCACCTTAGTCCATATGAAGCAACCTGGGAATTGGAGATTCATATGCAGGAAGCATATCCAATTCTGTTCTAGGAAGACTCTGATGAGGCTAAAGCAACATCGAGGACGATGTTGAACTTAAGAGGGGGTGTTTGTCACCTACCTAGATTTGAAAACATTTTATGTTTGTGGAAAAAAATTACCTTAAAACTTATTGTAAGGTTTTATGTTATTGACCAAAGTTGGTCAAGGATGACTGTAATTGAATATTATTATTATTTAATAAATTAAAATAGGAGACACTCATCCAAAGGGAAATATTGAAGAGTGTTCACTGACCCACTAGGAGGAATGAAACTATTGTAGATGTTGATGTATATGTAACTTCGGAATGTATTTCATATATGTATATTGTATTCCTATAGAGATGTTATTATTCCTCTATACGGAAGTGTTTGTATTCCTATAGATATGTTATTATTCCGCTGTACTAAAGTGTCGTCATTTATATTGTACGTGTCGTAACTTATACTTGATGGGTTATTAGACCACCTTGTTGGGGTCAGCCCTATATAAGGCATGTGGGTCAAAGGGTTATTAGACCACCCTATTGGGGGTCATCCCTGTCAGCATTATGTTATGTGGTTAAGTTAAGGTCGACCTAGTAAAGGTTATTAGGCAAGTCAAGTCAAGTATAAATCAAGTGTGGGAGGCACTCTATTTGATCATTCACTTTCTCACTCATACTCTCATTGGAGAGTGGCGCACTTGTGGAGGAGGAGAAGCTGCTGCTAGGAGAAGACTATCTCTTATGCTTGGGTTGTATCATTTCTCTATCTATCTCTGAGGAAGTTGTGGGGTTTTTCACCTTTATGGTTTTCCCCAGTGAAACTCTGTGTGTCTATTGTCTCTTGCGTGCTTGCATTATTATGTCCATGATTGATATGCTGTAGATATGTTGTACATGTTGTTCTCTTAGTTAAGATCCTAGATCAGACTGAAGTAAATTCTGAAAAACTAACATGGTATCAGAGCTAGCATGAAAGAAGGCATGGTATAGCATTTATGACACTTGTTGCACTTGCAAAGCTAGGGCTTGATATAGAAAAAAACCAGTCATTGTATCACTTTCGCTATAAATCCATTTTGGAAACGTTTCGGGATCTAAAAAATTTATAGGTCGAAGATAAGATCCCAATGTACCTTATTTCCAAAGCACAACCTCTAAGTCATTGCACTTTGTGTTTTATGATTTGTACAATCTAGGGTTTCTGCCTCTTCCATATCTCAGCCATAAATAGGTGACCTGGTAAAAAAGATCACAACTTGGGCTAGGAAGCTCCAAATGAAATTTCATAAAAATTGACAGGTAGGGCATGAACTGTACTTTCACAAGCCAAAGGTTCAGAGGCCGAATGTGAACCAGTGACAAGTGGAACTCTGTACAAGTTCACTCTCCTATTTTATCCCATAAAAAGGTCACATTGCGACATTTGGCATAAATCTCTCTCAGAGAATCCAATTGAGGTCAGACCTATGGGGTTGGAAATATTATAGGTCAGGCTACCACAGGTATCAGTTTCAGACCCTGTGGATTTTCAATTTCAGAGTTACACCAAAAACAATTAGGTGCATATTTCTATCAAAACAGAATTGGATTTTGAGAACCTTCATTCATGGCTCCGAGAATTTACGGTTTCGGAGAATGTTGGAATTTTTGTATCAGAGACCACGGATGAATGATCCTCATCAAAATATATCAGAGACCACGGATGAATGATCCTCATCAAAATCTAAATTTAGAGACCAAGATCGAATTTATTGGTTTGGGAGAAGACCAAGCTTGATCAAACCATAGTTCGGGACTTTGATCGGAAAAGTGGAAAATTAGGGCTTCTACAAAAATCTGAATTTTTGGAATCTATGACCATAGCTGGAATCTCCTTGGAAAAATCAAAGTTTAGAGCTTTGTATCAAACTATTTGGTTGGGTGAAGCTCCGGGAAACTCAAACCCTAATTCAGGGTCCTCCCTAGTGAATCCGGAAGATTGAAAAGCAAATTTGAGGGGTGAAACTTTGCAATTTTCAAATTCTGAGTATACCAGGTTTATCAGCTCATCAAGGTGCATCTTTATATCCTTTTAGAAGTTTGAAATTCAAAGTTTGAATTTTTAGGGTTTCTTTGACAAACCCTAATCTAGCTCCAGATCCAGTTTCTGCAAATCAAAGTGGATTAGGTTAATCCTAGAAGAGAATGGATTAGTCACCTACATAAGTGAAGAGGTTCCTATTTCAGAGGGAGTTGAGGCTAAGGCCTTACATAAGAAGATTACAAGCAATCTCGATAGGTATGACTTATCCAGGTATGTTTCAAGATCTGTTTATGATTAAGTTTATGGTATGTTTGTCTTCATTAAGGTTAGTACAATATTAATTAACTTTAGACCTGTTGTATCACCTCAATAAAATTATGAATGCAAATATTCATTGATTAGAGTTTTGACACTTATGATTGTACTAATGCATTGTGGTGTTGTATGAGGTTGATGTTGTCCACTAACATGAAAGGTACATCAAGAAAGACAAATCATGTTCTAGTTCAGGAACATATGACCATGGTGACATGAAGACAAAGATTCATCCATTGTCATGGATCACATAGAAGCTCTACTTACTAGGTGTGTAATTTGGTTCTACAATGCTTAACCTATGAGATATGCAGGTTACTAGCACAAGTCATTGAAGAGAACAAGAAGACATTGCTAGACATAACTACCAAATATGATAACTATGTATGTTTTTCCTATATCAAGTTAGAATCCTACCTTGTGTCGGGATCTCTTATATAAGTATACATGGCATGATTGATAATGATTATTCATTGAAGTTAGTAATCATGGGTTTAAGCATATTATGTTCCTTACTTTGATTAATGATATGACTAACCAGAAAAGTACTATATCAATCTTGAATACTAATGCTTATTATCTGTGTTTGAAATGATCATGACTATACATGCTTAAGATTATTGTGTTTCGACAGTATTAAGATTATACTAATGAATGTATGAGATCTCGAGGATAACACAATGATGATACTAGTAAGCATGCATAGTGATCGAGGATGGATATAAGTTCAAGGATAGGTAATCCAGGAAGCAAAGATCAAGAGGGAGCACACTCTAGTAGTTCCTGCAAAGAAACAAAGATAAGTATTTGAATTGTCGTTTCTTGCATATTTGTTTGTTTAAATAATATTGTTCAATGATGTATATGCTTATGTTCCTAGACTTAGGGTGTGTATTATGCATATTAGAATAATTGCATTAATGAACATTATACTACTAATATGCATGTGATGGGTAAGTGGCCTATGGCACTGTACAACAATCCATTGCTACTTATCTAGAATGAAACCTCTTTGCTGACATGTTGGGAGTAGTGCAAACTCTTAACAATGTTTTGGTAGAGATTGGAAGGCATCTAGAAAGTTACGGGATATGGATAAATGTTCTATTGAAGCATTGGCTAAAATAATTGCATGACTATATGACATATTTATTTATGTGTAAGAATTTATTCTGAAAACTATGAGAAGTTTCTAATCATGCAAGTTAACTTGTTTTGTAGGAAAGATCGTATACGAGCACGTACAAAAGAAGGACTACAACATTTGTTCCAACAACAAAGTTATCTATTGAAGATATTGAATATATTGAAGTTCCCAGGAACTGAGAAGAATGCCATGATCCGTCGATCATGAAGAATGATGTTTGGGATGTGGTCCCAAGACCTGAAAGGAATTCTGTTGTGACTTCCAAGTGGATCTATAAGATCAAGCATGCTGCAGAAGGCAGCATAGAGAAATACAAAGCAAGTGATGAAATGGAAGATACACCAGATGGATGTCAAGATATCTTTCTTACTTGGTGTTCTTCAGATTGACGACACTTCGAGGAAGAAGTGATGGACACATTTGCTGGAGCCATTCCAAGCATGGTGAGAGGAGGATCCTTCCCATGGCTATGGATGTAAGCACTGGATGATGAGCATCAGAATGATGCTCGAGTTACTGCTTTGTATATGCATCATGTTGGATGCTTGTTGTGATCAGTTGGATCATGTATATGTATATGCATTATGTTGGATGCTTGTTATGACCAGTTGGATCATGTATATGTATATGCATCATGTTGGATGGTTTTTATGATCAAGTAGATCATGTATGACGATATGTATCAGGTGGATACATTGCATGATAAGGTAGACCATGTATGATGATATACATCAGGTAGATACTTGGTATGCATCAGGTGGATGCATTGTATGATCAGGCTGATCATGGATGATGAGCTTCAGGGTGTTGCTCCAGATGATATGCATCAGGATGATGATGTGATGATGATCAGGATGATCATGTGATGATGTATCGTCAGATGATTGGGTCCTTGATGTACCTGACGAATATGAGACCAGATATCTGCTTTGTGGTGAACACCTTGAGCAAATATTTGACAGATCCGAGACATGTTCACCTGATAGCTGCAAAGCATATTCTGAGGTACTTGAAGGGTACAGTTGACTATGGGCTCAAGTATAAGCCGAATCAAAAGTTTAACCTAGAGGGTTATGTTGATTCGGATTGGGAAGGTAGTACCATTGATTGAAAGAGCACTTTGGGGTGCTACTTTAGTATGGGATCCAGTATGATCTCTTGGTTTAGCAGGAAGCAGTCCTGTGTGGAACTGAGTACAGCCAAAGTAGAGCATGTCATAGCTTGTTCGGCTAGTTGTGAGGCAGTATGGCTTAAGAAGCTACTGTCTGATTTGTTTTGATCTCCAGTTGAGTGCTACTTATATATATTGTCACAACCAGAGTTGTGTGAGAACCCGATCTTCCATGCAAGTTGAAGCACATTGAGATCATGTATCACTATATCAGGGATATGGTGGAGAGAGGAGCAGTGAAGCTCCTGTATGTTGCGATGGACAAGCAGATAGCCGATGTGTTGACCAAGCCGCTTGCCAAAGTGAATTTTGAATACTTCAGAGGGAGACTTGGTGTACTTCAGATCGAGATACCTTCCAAGAGGAAGTGATGAGTCCGAAGACACAGATGCACACAAGCCATTCTCACATAGTGGTAGGTTCATCCTCCTATGGTGTAGCTGTAAGGGCTGGGCCATTCTCACATAGTGGTAGGTTCATCCTCCTATGGTGTAGATGTAATGGCTAGGCCATTCTCACATAGTGGTAGGTTCATCCTCCTATGGTGCAGATGTAAGGGTTGGGCCATTCTCACATGGTGGTAGGTTCGCCCTCCCATGGTGAGTTGTAAGGGCTGAGTGGGATTTTTCGACATGGTGGTAGGTTCATCCTCCCATGGTCGTTGATGTAAATGCTGAGCTTTTTCGACATGGTGGTAGGTTTTTCCTCCCATGGTCGTTGATGTAATTGCTGAGCCGTTCTGACATGGTGGTAGGTTCATCCTCCCATGGTCGTTGATGTAATTGCTGAGTCGTTCTGACATGGTGGTAGGTTCATCCTCCCATGGTCGTTGATGTAAGTGTTGTGAGCCTTTCACATATGGTAGTAGGTTAGTCCTCCCATGTTGGTGACTGTAAGTGCTGTGTGTGTGCATCTAGTTGTGCTCCGTGGACGATGACGATGATCTAAAGATGATGATGTGACAGTATGGTACACAGGTTTTGCAGAGGCATATGATCAATCCTGAGATGCTCTTGCAAGTTTTGCAGAGGCAGTGTAATCAGTCTTGGGAGATCTTGCAGGTTTTGCAGAGGTAATGTAATCAGTCCTAAGGTGTACCTACTTGATGGCTTGCTCGCTGAGATGACATGATCAGTATGATCATGAGTATCAGGATGATACTCCGTGCCCATGGATAGGTTGTGCAGTGGCATGTAAAAGGTCTTGGGAGATCCGATAGGTTGAGTTGTGTGCTTCTAATCAGTCCTAGGATGCCCTTTCAAGGTTTTGTTGACTCATGTAATAAGTCATGAGGATTCCACAGTATGTCCACTGATGATGAAGACCTGCAGGTGGTGGGCCTACATCCAGTATGAAAAAGGGCTGGCTCTGTAGAACTTCCTATGAAGAGTAGATTGGATATTGATTGAGATAGCAGTAGTAGAGACGATGATGATGATTCGATGATGATGATCCAGTGATGATGATCCAGAGAAGAAGACTTGTGCTAGCAGATCTGTGTCAAGAAATACCTTCCTAGTTAAGAGGGAGTGTTGATGTATATGTAACTTGAGAATGTATTTCATATATGTATATTGTATTCTTATAGAGATGTTATTATTCCACTATACGGAAGTGTTTGTATTCCTATAGATATGTTATTATTCCTCTATAAGGAAGTGTTGTCATTTATATTGTAAGTGTCATAACTTATACTTGATGGGTTATTAGACAACCTTGTTGGGGTCGGCCCTATATAAGTCATGTGGGTCAAAGGGTTATTAGACCACCCTATTGGGGGTCGTCCCTATCAGCATTATGTTATGTGGTTAAGTTAAGACCAACCTAGTAAAGGTTATTAGGCAAGTCAAGTCAAGTATAAATAGAGTGCGAGAGGCACTCTATTTGATCATTCACTTTCTCACTCATACTCTCATTGGAGAGTGGCACACTTGTGGAGGAGGAAAAGCTACTGCTAGGAGAAGACTATCTCTTATGCTTGGGTTGTATCATTGCTCTATCTATCTCTGAGGAAGTTTTGGTGTTTTTCACCTTTATGGTTTTCCCCAGTGAAACTCTATGTGTCTATTGTCTCTTGTGTGCTTGCATTATTATGTCCATGATTGATATGCTATAGATATGATGTACATGTTGTTCTCTTAGTTAAGATCCTAGATCAAATTGAAGTAAATTCTGAAAAACTAACAATAGAAGGAATTGACAAGTGGCAGCATCTGCACTCACTTACTGGCTGTTGCAAGGGGGAAATTCCCTTAAAAAGTGGTCATGTTCCCCAAGGATGGTGGAAGTGAGCAGGTGGCTCATTAATTGATAAACTGACCCTTAAGACATAGTAAATCTTATATATAGCCATCAAATTTGAGCAGGCAGCTCACACATTCTCAAGAGGAGACACTTTGCCTTGCGGTTGTTGTAAACTGTCATGTTGAGCACACAAGAGATTCGATGAGGAGATTGGCTAACTAATGAGTTGCAGTGTAGGATTGTCTTATACTGCTGAGTTGTAGAGAGGTTTTGTATGGAAGTATTCATTATTATTGAGTTGTCAGAGAGCTTTCCATAAGATTCTACATGGATTCTTCGTCTTGGTGGTTCAGTGAACAGGCTCGGGGGTCCTAAAGAAAGTAAGACTTGGCTGCTTTTAGGAGACAGTTGGGAGGAATAGTCTTCTTTGGGTGTCTGTCACTCCTATATTCTAAATAGGTTCTATATTGTCTTAGTTTATCCTACTGTTATTTTTCTGCATATCTCATTATTTATTTTGCTGGATTTTCTAACTTAAAAAGTAGCTTGAGTTTTCATATAGAACTGATAATTGTTTCGAAATAAAAGATTGAATGAATTGATTAATGATGAATATAAATCTCTTCCTATATTTTTCCTTTCACTTAGAAGTGATGTACTCTAGTACAGGAAGATTTTTAATTAACATAGATTGAAAATGATTTGAAGAAGTTTCAGAAAAGATTGTTCTTTAAAATAATGATAGATATAGATTTCCTTATAGAATGCATATTGTATTGACTCCTAGAATATATCTTAGTTTTATAGCATTTCCAAGTTGTAAAACAATAGAGTTTATTTGATGTTAAACAGATAAAATTATTAGACAAAATAATGTTCGAGTATTGTATACTGCTATTCTTTTATAAGCAGTTAAGAAAACCTACTTTAAATAATTAGAAGTTTATATATAGTAAATATATTTACAAACCCTAGATATTTATATATAAACGTTTTGATTTATGCTACCTTGTACATTTGCGAATAGATTACATTTGAGAGACTCATAGTATCAACACAAATATTTCATAAAGATTCACAAACTTAAACATTATAACTCTGTTGGTATCCTAATATTATATACAAGATGAACATAGTAACCATTTAATAAAAAAATATAAATTATTAATTACATAATTATATCAAATACAAATATGGAAAGTTAGAGTAAGTTTACTATGAAATCAATATTCAACAAGATGTAATATGTCCCAATACGTAAGAAGATAATTACAAAACAAACTTGAGTATTCTTTACATTACTCCTTATATCAAAACTTTAAATAAATATTCTAAATATAACATAAACAATGATTAGGGTTTACCCAATCATTCTTTTTACAACATTCTTTGTTTTCATGGATCATTGAAAAGTCAAATAGATGGTGGGATTAAAACATTTATGAACAATTATCAAAATAATCAACAACCGCACAAACAGGTTAAGGGTTCAAGGCTCGTATGAGCTCACCCATCATAATATAGAAATATTCATTACATATAAATAGTCTAGTTACATAATACACAAAGATTCAAGTTGGATGTATAGACACAAGGTTTCATAAACCCTGAAGTATTTTTATGAAAACAAGCAAAACGTAAATAGAGCATAATACTTCAATAAAATAATAAAATCAGTTCCAAGGCCAGGGTTCGAAACTAGCAAGAGTTTCCCTGGAAAAATTTTAATGTAGAAACAAACTACAAGCAACAACTTCATACATTAGGGTTTAGGGTATAACCCGAAGACTTATTAACATCATATCCAGAAAAAACATTGGCATACAACTTAAATCT
Organism: Larix kaempferi; assembly: GCA_027924585.1. Lineage (NCBI taxonomy): Eukaryota > Viridiplantae > Streptophyta > Pinopsida > Pinales > Pinaceae > Larix > Larix kaempferi. Next base: position 611,440 of record BSBM01001166.1, on the reverse strand, counting down.
ATAAAATAAAACACAAACCCAATTTAGGGTTGGTACAGGGTCGAACCCTGTCAAATAAACTAACATTAATTTAAAAACAGAGAGCCAAATATAACACCGATATCATACCGAAGATTTGCGAACTAAATCTAAGCGCTTGGCCCAAAAATGAGTTTGTTACAAACATTAATATTTTATACAAATAGCTAAACTGACAGGAAGCCCAAGAGCAAGCTTAAACCATTTCAACACAAATTTTTTAAACAAGTATCAAGTCTATAAAATGGTTTATACCATTAAAAAGAAATTACAATGTAGTGTTACTGCTGAGGGATACCTGAGAATTCCCAAGATTGTTAAATAGTTGGTAAACCCAACGTCGGCTTCAAGCCATGGATTTGTGAACACTAGCATCGCTGCCCTAAGTGGCCGATTGGCTCCTTAACAAACAAACAAAAATTGTAGGAGGGAAACACCATAACATTCAACCCAAGTCGTTGATAGAGGTGGCATGGGAGGACCCGAAGTTTACCGTGGTTCATCCAACCACTAGGTTTGTTCATTCTTCCTTGAAAAACCAAATCCGAGAATGCAAGTCACGAGCAGGTCAAGTAAACCTTGTCCCTGCCAACACAAAATTATTTTGGTCAAATACTGAACCCTATAACATAAGTTAAGAAAAAATTTAAACTGAAAACCGAATTTTAAAACATCTTGAAAGGTCTTACCTTCGCAGGATTTGATCTCAGGTTAAGATTCAAACAATGGATTCGAATGCACGACTGAGGTTTCATAAAAACCCATGAAACTGGCACATTCATTACAAACTACCTCTGCGAGTGGTGCTCCATAGCACAGCAACCATGGCGGCCGAGAAAAGCTCAGACCTCTACAACAACACCAAAAAAAATCACCTTTGCAAAAGACCAAACCCTTAAGCGTAGAGGTAGGGTTTTACTAATACCTGTAAGGCCTTAATTCTTGTTCACGTGGTTACATTCAATGCATGAATTACCACAACCATCATTTAATTTTTAACCCTCTCACTATAGTCCAAAACGCTTTTTCCATCGTGGTTTAATACTTAAAACATATTTCCATGATTAACCACATTTCCATATAGTTTTTGGAAATCAAATCTTTTGGACCATCAAGTTTTGGCTAAGGATATTTTTAAGGTTTGAACCAAACTTATAAGTTCACAATAATATAATCTTGTCAAGAAGTGTTAATACCTTGACATTAATAACAACCATAAATCTTGTCATAAACCAAACCTGTAACCTATCCAAGGTATTTATGAACCATTAGCTTGGAAAGCTAAGTCAGCTTCAGGGTGCCACGAAGGACCCCTTCACCAAAGAAAAACATGTTCAGTATTAATACAACATTTCTAACTATGAATTCACATACGTTTTGGAAAGCAGCAAGTTAAAACATCCAACTTCATCTTACACATTTAATTATCATAAAAGGGAATTATTTTTAGAATTAAGACCCATTAAATGAGAGGAGTCTTGGTAGATAGATAGTGTCATCTATGCCTTTCTATATAAATAGTTAACTAACATCTTTTATATAGGTTCTAAGATTTGAACATTATAAGCTTCATAGTTTTATTTTTATCTTTCAAACTGTTTTACATCGTTACACATTGTCGTAACAATCAATGAAGTCATTCATACTTGAATTATAAAACAAATTATATCTAATTGCTCATAATTATATTTTGCATAATAAATCTTAGTATTAACACTGTAAGAAAAAAAATTAAATTTTGATGAATTTTTGGAGGTCTTACACTCTCTTTCTCTTTAATCCCTCAAACCCTAAATACATTTCCCTCTCTCTAAACCCCTATCCCCCGATATTTCTCTTTCTATATCTCTTTCTCTCTAATACCCTAACCCTAATATCTCTCTATCTCTCTCTAAATCCTTAACCCCCAACCTCTCTCTCTCTCTAAATCCTTAACTCCAAATCTCTCCCTCTCTCTCTAAATCCATAATCCCCAATATCCCTCTCTATCTCTCTTAACCCTTAGCCCCTAATCTTTCTATCCCTCTATAGAGCAAAAATATCTCTATTTCTATCTCTCTCTCTAAATCCCTATCCCTTGATCTCTCTCTCTATCTCTCCAAACCCCTAACCCCCAATCTCTCTCCCTCTCTCTAAACCCCTAACCCCCAATATCTCTCTCTCTAAAACCCTAACCGCCATTCTCTCTCACTCTTTAAACCCATAACCACCAATCGCTCTCTCTCTCTCTAAACCCTGAACCCCAATCTATCTCTCTCTAAACCTTAAAGACCAATCTCTCTCTCTCTAAACCCCTAACTTTCAAAATCTCTCTCTCTCTCTCTCTCTAAATTCCTAAAGACCAATCTATCTCTTTATTTGTCTCTCTAAACCCATTAACCCCAATCTCTCTATCTCTCTCTAAACCCCTAACCCCAATCTCTCTCTCTCTAACTTCTAATCACCAATATCTCTCTTCCTTTCCACCCAATTCCCACCCTTTCACTGTCTCGCTACCCCTTCTCCTCTCTCTCTCTCTCTCTCGCACCACCTTTCCCTAATACCCCATTACTCTGTTTAACCCAATCCCCCTTCTCTCTATCCTCCTCTCTATAATCTACCCTCCCTATTTATATCCCTAACCCCTCTCTCTCTCTCTCAATCCCCCATCTTCCCCTATACCATAAATCATAACCCCCCCTCAAAACCATATCCCCACTCTATCTCTATATCTCCCCTACAACTAACCATATCCCCATCCATCTCTTTCTCTCTCTCTCTCTCTCTATATATATATATATATAGATATATAGATATATATATCTCCCCCCCCAAAACCCCCACTCCTCACCCTCCTACCCCTCCCCCTAACTCTATTTCTCTTTCTTGACCCACACCAATAACCATCCATAATCACCTTCTGATATCTCTCTCTCTCTATCTTTGAACCCCTATTAACCCCCAATCGGGGACATAGATGTGTTCAACAAAAGCTCAATCTCTTGGATATGGATTCTCCACCTGCCTCTATGATTGGTCAAGAAACTCCAGATACAATGGATGATCAGGTCGACATTCAGGAGCCGCCTATTGACCGCCCATCTCAAGATGAACAACTAGATATATCTCTCCATGATTTATTCGACGTCACCACCCCCCAAACAATGCGGGTCAGGGGTTACTTCAAGAAGCTTCCTCTTACAATACTCATTGATTCTGGTAGCACTCATAACTTCATTCACCCTCGAATCGCCAAACATGCTGATTTTTTTGTCATGGTTGCCAATGGGAGCACCTTACCTTGCAAGGGGAAGTGTCACAATGTGCATATCTCTCTGGAAGATTATAACCTACACTCTAACATGCTTTCCTTGTCCCTAAGTGGATGTGATGTGGTTTTGGGCGTTCAATGGTTACGCACACTTGGCCCCATCTTATGGGATTTTGCTGAACTTTGGATGCAATTTTTAGTCAATGGGAAACAACACAAATTTGAGGGCTTACAACAAGGGTCTCTCCACATCATTAGTTCACATCGCTTGGAAAAGATAGTTAAGAAAAATTCACACTGTGTCATCGCTCAACTCCATTCCATTCAGATGCACCCATCAACGGTCTCCCCTAATTCCTTGGATAGATATGCAGGTGTCCTTGTTGAACCAGTATGCTTGTCTCCTTCACGCAACCTTTCTTATACGAATTTAGCCGCATCTACATCTCCACAGGAAATGATGGCTATTTTGCATGTAGTACAGAAGTGGCAGCCATACCTATTAGAGAATTATTTCTGCATCAAGACTAATCTCCAGAGTCTGGAAAATTTCCTGGAACAATGGGTCTCCTCCCCAGTACACCTGAAATGGGTTATCCAACTCATGGGTTATGCCTATGTGATCACTTACAAGAAGGGTAAGGACAATATGGTGGCAAATGCTCCTTCTCGCACATTTGATGACCTAGTTTCTCTTACAGTTATTTCTCTGCTTGTTCCAAATTGGTTGCAATATGTTCAATAGGGCTATCTCTTCTATGAACTCCATGCTTCTTCATCAGCAGGGCACTCTGGGTTCCTCAAAATGTATGACTGGGAACAATGTAACTTCTTTTGGCAAGGACTGAAAATGACAATTCAACAGATAGTGGCTAACTATGATACTTTCCAGGTCAATGAGGGTGAAACGTCACTCTTTTCGGGACTACTCGAACCCTTTCCCATCCCTACACAGATGTGGACATCTATTTCTATGGATTTCCTAGAAGCACTCCAGTGGTACAATACCACATCTAAAAGGACACCACATAAAGCAGTTTATGGACAGGCACCGCCAATTCTTCTTCCAGACATGCTTAGTAGCTCCCCAACTAAGGAAATTTACTCAATTCTTCGAAACCGAGATCAAATTCTTCTCATTCTGCAGGACAATCTTCACATGAAAAGAATTCAACTGAAACAACAAGCTGATCAACACCATTCTGAGTGCACTTTTCATGCAGCTTATATGGTCCTTCTTCATCAACAACCTTCCAAGCAATCCTCCCTAAAACTCAAAAGGCGTTAGTGGGTCGGAATGCAACCCGAGGATGCTACAGGGGAACCACTCCTTTAGATTCTGCATCAATTTCCACATTTAAAGCTTTAAGGACAAAGCTTTTTCTAAGGGAGACTAGGGGATGTTAGGAACCCATGTCAACACTTCTATTTACTTTTTTAGTATATTGTTGTTGGATGCATATGCTTTGTAAGTCGTCCCATAGTATTTGTTGATCAATAGTTTGTATTATTGTTGTTGGACGCATATGCTTTGTAAGTTGTCCCATAGTAATTGTTGATCCATATTTTGTATTGGCCCATGGTTTGTATTGACACATGGTATTGACCCATGGTATTGGCGCCTAGACTTAGTATATAAGTTTGTGTTGAGACCAATGAAGGTACCATGAGGTTGTTTGTATTGAGCTTGCTCAAAGGAGGTTTCCCCCTGGAAGTGGTCTGCAATCAATATAAAAGTGATTCTGAGTTCTATTGTTTCTGTTATCTTGTGTGTTTTCCTTAATTAATTATTGTAGGTTCTTCACAAACCCTAACCTACAATATATATATATATATATATCTACATCCCTAACCTCCAATATATCTCTCCCTCTATCTCTCTTTAAACCCCTAACCTTTGATCTCTTTCTCTATCCCTCTCTAAACTGCTAATCACTAATCTATCTCCTCCTCTGTCCCCAACATCCCTCATTTCCCTATCTAGTTATCCCCCTCCTCTCTCTCTCTCTCTCTCTCTATCTATGTATACACCCATCTTTCACTAACTCCCTCTTCCTCTCTCTCTCTCCTCCTTTCCCTAACCAAACTTTCTTTCTCTCCAGCCCCACCTTTCCCTAACCCACCCTCCCTCTCTCTAACCCAGTCCTTCCTCTCTCTCCCCACCTTTTCCTAATCCCCCCTCCCTCTTTATAACCCCATTCCCTCTCTCTCTCTCTCTCAACCCCCATCTCCCCCTCTACCATAAAGTCTAACCCCCCCATATCTCTATGTACCCTCTTTATTACCCTAAACCTTAACCCCCTATTCTATCTATTTCTCTAAGCCTCCATCACTCTCTCTGTATCTCACTAATCCCTAACACAATTCCCCCTAACAATATACCCACATAAATAACCATCGATGCTACCACCATGTTCTCTCTCTCTCTCTCTCTCTAAACACCTAACCACTAATCTCTCCCTCTCTCTATATCCCTAACCTCCAATCTCTCTTTCTCTCTAAATCCCTAGCCTCTGATCTCTCTCTCTCTCTAAACCCTTAACCCCTAAGCTCTCACTCTCTCTCTCAATTCCTAACCACCAATGTCTATCTTTCTATCTCTCTCTTTAAAACCCTCACCTCCAATCTCTAAATGTCTCTCTAAACCCCTAAAATGTAATCCCTCTCTCTCTCTCTCTCTCTCTCTCTCTCTCTCTCTCCAAACCCCTAACCCCCAATCTCTCTCTCTAAACGCCTAACTCCCAATAGCTCTCTCTCTCTCTTTAAACCCATAATCCCCAATCTCTCCCTCTCTCTCTCTCTCCAAGCCCCTAACACCCTATCTCTCTCTCTCTCCAAGCCCCTAACACCCAATCTCTCTCTCTCTCTCTCTCTCTCTCTCTCTCTCTCTCCAAAACCCTAACCCCCAATCAATCTCTCTAAACACATAACCCCCAATCTGTCTCTCTCTAGCTCAAAAACCCACTCCTCACCCTTCTACCCTCCCCCTGACTCTATTTATCTTCCCCCCACACCACTAACCATCCATACTCTCTCCTCAAACCCCTATTAACCCCCAATGTTTGTCTATTTATCTCTCTCTATCTCTCTAAAAACCATTAACCACCAATCTCTCTTTCTCATACCCTAACCTCCAATATCTCTCTATCTCACGAAAACCCTAACCTCCAATATCTCTCTATCTCACTAAACCCCTAACCCCCAATATCTCTCTCCCTCTCTCTCTATAAACCCCTAACCACCAATCTCTTTCTTTCTATATCTCTCTGTAAACCAGTAACTCCCAATCTCTCCATCTCTCTCTACACCCCTGACCTCTAATCTCTCTCTCTCTCTCTAAATACCTATCCCCCAATCTCTCTCTCTATCTCTCTAAACCATTAAGCACAAATCTCTCACTCTCTCTAAATCCTAAAGCCCAATTTCTCTCTCTCTAACCCCCTTACCTCCAATCTATCTATCTCTAAATTCCTAACCACCAATATCTCTCTGTCTATCTTACTCTCTCTTTCTCTCCAAACCCCTAACCCACAAACTCTCTATCTCTCTCTAAACCACTAATCCCTCATCTCTCTCTCTAAACCCATAACTTCTAAACTCTCTCTCTCTATCTCTCTCTAAACCCATAATCACTAATCTCTCTCTTTCTATGCACCCAAAGCCCCCCCTTTACCTCTCTTGCTATACATCCTCCTCCTCCTCCTCCTCTCTCTCTCTCTCCAACCCCATATTTCCTTACACCCCCCATCCTCTCTCTCCGCTCCTTTCCCTAATGCTCTCTCTCTCTCTCTCTCTCTCTCTCTCTCTCTCTATTCCCACCTTTCCATAACCCCTCTCCCTCTTTCTAGCCCAAACCCACTCTCTCTCTTCTACTTTCCCTAATTCCCCCTCCCTCTTTATAAACTCACCCCCTTTGTCTCTCTTAACCCCCCAACTTCCTCTATACCATAAATAGTAACCCCCCCATCTCTCTATGTACTCTCTTTATTACCCTAAACCCTAACACCCTTCTCTCTCTATTTCTCTAAGCCTCTCTCTCTCTCTCTCTCCCCTTAATGTTTAACCCTACTCCCCCTAACCATATACCTGCATGGTTAACCATTCTCTCTCTCTCTCTAAACCCCCACTCCTCACCTTCCTACCCCTCCCCACACTCTATCCATGTTTCCCCAACATCACTAACCATCCATACTCCCTTAGTGATCTCTCTCTCTCTCTCTCTCTCTCTAAACCCCAATTAACCCCCAATATCTGTCTCTCTTCCTCTAAACCTCTAAACCCCTAATCTCCAATCTCTCTCTCTATAAGCCCCTAAAAACCAATCTCTCTCTTTCTATCTCTCTCTCTAAAATCTTAACCCTCAATCTATTTATCTCTCACTAAAATGCTAACCCCTAATCGCTCTCTTTCTATCTCTCATTCTCTCTCTCAACCCCTAACCTCCAATCTCTCTCTCTCTCTAAATCCCCAACCCCCAATATCTCTCTCTAAACCCCTAACCCCCAATCTCTCTCTCTATACCTTTCTCACCCACCTTTCCCTAACTCCCCTACATCTCTCTAACCCAACCCCACTCTCTCTCTACTCCTTTCTCTAACCCCCCTTCCTCTTTATAACCTCTCTCTCACTCTCTCAACCCCTAATCTTCCTCTATGCCATAAATCCTTATGCCCACATCTCTCTATGTGCATTCTTTATTATCCTAAATCCTAACCCCCTACTCTCTCTTTTTCTCCAGGTCTCCGTCTCTCCACTTCCACTTCCCCTTCTCTCTATATCTCTTTTCCACTCTAATACCTAACCCTACTCCCCCCAATCATATACCCACATAACTAGCCATTGACACTTCCCCCGTGATGTCTCTCTCTCTCTCCCTCTCCCTCTCTCTCTCATTCTCTCCCTCTAAAACCATAAACACTAATATCTCCCTCTCTCCACCCCTCAAAACCCCACTCCACACCCTCGTAACCCTACCCACTTCTCTATCTCAATATCTCCCCTACCACTAACCATATCCCTATACCTCTCCCTCTCTACCCCTTTCCCCCTACTCCTTCAAAATCTCTCTCTCTCTCTCTCTCTCTCTCACATCCACCACTAAGCACCTCCCAATCCCCTAAATTCCTTCTCTATCTAAACCACTAAATTCCAATCTCTATCTCTAAACCCTTAAACCATTAATATATTTCTCTCTCTCTCTCTCTAAACCCCTAATATTTCTCTTTCTATCTCTCTCTCCATCTCCCACTCTCTCTAACCTAATCCCTAATATCTCTCCCTCTGTCTAAACCCCTAACCCCTACTATCTCTCTCTCTCTATCCCATCCCACAAACCCCCACTCTTCACCCTCCTACCCCTAAATCCCCATGATATCTCTCTTTCTCTCCCACCACTAACCACCTCCCCATCCCTCTCTCTCTCTATATATATATACTGCTCCGCCCTACGCTTATCTAACCACTCCTAATCCTACCACTAACCATCACCCCATGATGTCTCTCTCTCTCTCTCTCTCTCTCCTTATATATATATATATTTAAACAATTAAATTCCAATCTCTCTCTCTCTCTAGATCCTTAACCCCCAATATCTCCCTCTTTCTCTAAATCCCTAATCCCCAATCTCTCCCTTTCTCTCTTAACCCCTAGCTCCCAATCTTTTTATCCCTCTCTAAACCCAAAATCAGTCTATTTCTATCTCTCTCTCTCTTTAATCCCCTAACATCTAATCTCTCTCTCTCTCTCTCTCTCAATCTGGCCCTGCCTTTCCCTAACCCACCTTCCTCTCTCTCTTCTCATTTCCCTAACCCACCTCTCTCTCTCTATCCATCTCCACCTTTCAGTAACTCCCATTTCCCTTTCTCACTAACCCTTCTCCTCTCTCTCTCTCTACAACCCCACCTTTCCCTAGATGCCACATCCTCTCTCTCCAGCCCCACCTTTCCCTCACACCCCATTCCTCTCTTTAACCCAATCCCCCTTCTCTCTATACTTCTTTCTGTAATCCACGCTCCCTCTCTATAACCCTAACCACCCTCCCTCTCTCTCTCTCAACCCCCCATCTTCCCCTATACCATAAATCCTAACCCCCATCAAAATGTTACCCCCACTCTATCTCTATATCTCCCCCACCGCTAACCATATCCCCATCCCTCTCTCTCTCTCTATCACTCTCCCCCTTAATCTCCCCAATCTCTCTCTCTCTCTCTCTCTCTCTCTCTCTCTCTCTCTCTACACCCCTAACCCCTAATATATCTATATTTATATATCTATCTCTCCCCCCCCAAACCCCCAGTACTCACCCTCCTACCCCTCCCCCCCAAATCCATTTCTCTTTCTCAACCCACACCACTAACCTTCCATACTCCTATTCTGATCTCTCTCTCTATATATATATATTTGAACCCCTATTAACCCCCAATCTCTCTCTCTCTCTCTCTCTCTCAAAACACTTAACCCCTAATCTCTCTCTCTCTCTCTCTCTCTCTCTCTCTCTCTCTCTACATCCATAACCTCCAATATATATCTCCCTTTGTCTCTTCTTAAACCCCTAACCGCTGATATCTCTCTCTCTCTAAACCCCTAACCCCCAAACCCTCTCTCCCTCTGTTTATCTCTGAAAAATCCTAACCACCAATATCTCTCTCTCTAAACACCTAACCCCCAATCTTTCTCTCCCTCTCTCACTCTAAATCCCTAACCCCCAATCTCTCTCTCTAAACCCCTAACCACAAATATTTCTAGGTATCTACACCCTAAACCCCAATCTCTCTCTCCCTCTCTAAACTCCTAACCTACAATCTCTCTCTCTCTCTCTCTCTCTCTCAACCCCTAACCCCCAATCTCTCTATCTCTCTCTAAACCCCAAAACCCCAATCACTCACTCTCTCTAAACCCCTAACCCCCAATCTCTCTTTCTAAATCTCTCTAAATTTCTAGTCACCAATATGTTTCTTCCTCTATGCCTAATTCCCCCCCTTTCCCTCCTCCTCCTCCTCCTCCTCCTTCTCTTCTCTCTCTCTCTCTCTCTCTCTCTCTCTCTCTCTCTCTACTTCTTTCCCTAACCAACCCTCCTTTATCTCCAGCCTCACCTTTCACTAATCCACCCTCCCTCTCTCCCTCTCCCCCTTTTCCTAACCCCCGCTCCCTCTTTATAAACTAGTCCCTCTCTTTCTCTCTCTCAACCCCCATCTCCCCCTGTACCATAAAGTATAACCCCCCCATGGATCTCTCTAGGTACCCTATTTATTAATCTAAACCCTAACCCCCTAATCTATCTATTTCTCTAAGCCTCCATATCTATCTCTTTATCTCTCTAATCTCTAACACCAACCCCCCTAACCATATACCCACATCAACAACCATCAACGCTACCACCATGTTCTCATTCTCTCTCTCTAAACACTTAACCCCTAATCTCTCTCTATTTGTCTAAATACCTAACATCCAATCTCTCTCTCTCTCTATCTAAACCCCTAACCCCTAATCTCTCTCACTCTCTCTCTCAACCGCAAACCACCAATGTCTCTCTTTCTATCTCTCTCTCTCAACCCTTAACCCCCAATATCTCTCTCTCTCTAAACCCATAACCCCCAATCTCTCTCTCTCTAAACCCATAACCCCCAATCTCTCTCTCTATCTAAACCCCTAACTTCAAATCTCCCTCTCTCCCTAAACCCCAAACCCAATCTTTATGTCTCTCTAAACCCTAAACCCAAATCCCTCTCTCTCTCTAAACCCTAAGTTCCAATCTCTCTCTCTCTAAACCCATAACCCCAATCTATCTATCTCTCTCTAAACACCTAACCCCCAATCTCTCTCCTCTCTCTCCCTCTCTCTCCCTCTGAATTCCTAACCACCAATCTCTCTCTTTATATCCCTCTCTAAACCCCTAACCCAAATTCTCTCTCCATCTCTCTCTCTCTTTGGACGCCTAACCCACAATCTATCTCTTTATATATATATCTCTATAAATCCCTAGCATCCAATCTCTCTCTCTTTCTCTCTCAACACCTAACCCCCAATTTGTCTCTTTCTAAACCCCTAATCACCAATCTCTCTCTCTCTCTCTCTCTCTCTCTCTCTCTGAGCCCCCAATCACCAATCTCTATCTTCCTCTGCGCCCAATTTCCCCCTTTCACTCTCTCGCTAACCCTCCTCCTCCTCTCTCTCTCTCTCTCTAACCCCACCTTTCCATAACCCCCAATCCTCTCTCTCTCTTTCCAGTCCCACCTTTCCCTAACACCCTATCCCTCTCTCTAACCAAATCCACCCTCTCTCTATCCTGCCTTTTGTAATCCACTCTCCCTCTTTATAACCCCAACCCCTCTCTCTCTCTCAACCCCCCATCTTCCCCTATACCATAAAGACTAGCCCCCCCTCCAAACCCAACCCACCACTCTATCTCTCTATCTTTGTAATAAACCTAATTGGTTATTACAATTGTTAATTAGTGTTAGTGTTAGGGTAAAGGTGAATGTTCATCTCGAAGAGATGCCACCTCTATGTTCTTATGCATATTTATATGTTGTATTTCACATGATATTGTAAATCAACAATCAATTATTCAAAATATATTTTATATCAATAAATTGTTCAATTTCTAATCATTGTAGATTACAAGTGGTATCAGAGCTTGTTGCTCCTTGGCACTTTCCTACATTCTCTCATCATTTTCCTCTTCATCTCTCCATTTCTCACACTCATTCTTTTCTTCTCACTCTTCCATTCGATCCTCCCTACCTATCCTCTAAATTCCCTCACCATGACTAGTCCCCTCACAACCTCATTACTCCACTTACCATCTTGCACTACTCGCACTTCCCATCCCTTCCATCGGTCTTCTCCATAACATATTACTCCCTCCTTTCTAGCCACTCACTCCCTATCCTCCTTTATACATCCCCCACAACACTCTTGTATCCCATGTAACTCCTCCCTACTCCCTACACATGTTCCTTCCTCTCGCTCTAATCCTTCCCATCCTCCTCCACCTTCCTTCCAAGCTCGTTTTGTTGTATCATTGTAGCTACCCTTCCCCAACCATCCCACACTACACCACTTCCTACACCTCGCCCCTCCTTGACAACCCTCTGAAACCTACACACACCTACAATTCCCCATATTTATCCTCATCTCTCTCGCAACTTGAGCTTCCCACACACAATTCACCCAATGCTCGTATCCTCCCACCACTCCATCCTCATGCGATTCCCCTTCGTTGCTCCCTCCATATTTCCCTCCACCACCTGCTACACTCTACGCATCCCCACCCATGCATATCACTCTCCAACTACCTTATCAACCCCATCCTCCCACTGCCGCACCTACTTATCCCTTCCCATAACTCCCATGCTCTTGGATCAACCCATCCAAACTCCCCTCTCATGAAACTCCTCGTATCCCAATCCCACACTAGTTCCAAACTGCAACCCCTCTTCTACACCTCTACTCCCCACAACTATCCTGCGCTACTTTGATGCTAATATTCTGCCACACTCATGCACTACACCAAATCCCAGGCACTCCTGCTCTCACACTGCATCCACTCCACCACATCCCACAGTCCATTCTCCCTCATTTCCTTCTTTCCATGATCTAGGGTTTAAACCCTAAGTTTCCCAACTCCAAAAAAAATAATCATTAAAGTTATATATTATTATTATTATTATAATATATAAATTTAAAAAAAAACTATATAAAAATTTATATATAGTTTTTATACGACATTCTTTTAATAATAAATTATTATTAAAAAAAATCATTTTTTTAATATTTTACGAGCTGGAATCACTATGTTTCCATTATTCAACAAGATCATTATTAGCCCATTCCAAAGAGCTAAAAGAGATGTAAAAATTTAAGTCGAAGACATAAATAGAAGCCATCTTGAAGAAAAGGAAATGTAGGAAGACTTGAAAACAATACTATTACAAATAAAAGAAGAAATATCTAAGAGGAAGGAAAAAGAAGAAGAAGCGGTTACGATCCCTGAATTCTCAAGTGAAGAAGAGTAGAAAAGTGATACTACCCCTACGACAGAAGAATCAATTACAAACGTCGAATTCTCAAGTGAAGAAAGGCAGGAAACTAATATTGCATCTATGACAAAAGAAGTAAGAAAATCACATAAATCGACACATTATGTTCCCCCTCATAGAAGGTTTGGGTCATCAGATGGAAGAAAGGATAAGAATTGACATTCCAAATACAAGACTCAAAATGCAATTCCATGTCAGAAATATACACAAGTTCCATAAATTCGTTGGTGTTTCATACAAGAAACATAAATGAGTCGCATAAATCGTCTAGACTACAAAACTATAAAATCAATGAAAATGACTTGTGAAGCTCTAGAACAAAGTTAGATTGAAGGCCTTGCTCATAGCCCAAACCAACGCTAAGGACAATGAAATGAAAGATGTAGAGGACAAGGATAAAGTCCATAGTATAGAAGATCAATATGTTCCTAAAGAAAAATCAGTTGTGAATAACAATGACAAATAGATAGATACATTAGATGACAATCATGATGCCAATATCAATGGTAAAGACGATGAAGTTCTCATAGATTGTAATAGTGAAGCACCAAATACTAATGAATATGAAGTTGGTGTCAATTATTATTATGAAATAATTGAATTTGTACAATGATACAATGATGGAAATAACAGCATTGAGATAATACTAACCATGATAATTGCTAACAATCAAATTAACACCCTTAGCAAGTGAAGGTGGAAGCACATTTTACCATTTTCCCGCAACATGAAGACAGGAAATCTGGAACAATTGAGAGCTTCAATCTCTTATCTGACCACTGCTTCAATAAAAGAAGAAGTATGTGAAGACAAATTTTTCCCTAAAGAGGCCAAGTCTAGGACCACTTAAAGGGACAAAACCCAGTTTCTACAACTCATGGAGTGGAAAGAATACATCACAGGTGTATTAAATATCCTGAAAATTTTGGAAAATCAAGTCAAATATTGGAAAACAATTGAAAAGTCGGTTTTTGGAGAAAAATAATTAAAAATCAAGAAAAAAATTAGTCCCACATTCATGTTTATTCATTGATCACACAAATCCCAATGCTATAGAAGAAAGGCATTTGGGGCATAGTAAAATATAGAAAGTGAAAATAAAGGCATGTTGGAAGGATTTAAAGGTTGGGAAGCTCATCTTCAACACAAAGAACTTGGATAATCAAAGGCAAGGATGGAGAAGGATAGCTCAAATCAAAGGAGAAGGGATTTACCTAAAGCAAGGTTGTAAGTAAGTATCATTTCTTATTTGATGTTATATGAAGTAATTCAATTTTCCCTCCCATTTATGAGATTAGTTTTTCTCTCCAAGTTATTTCAAATTAAAAAATGGTTAAAGATCTTAGGAAAATAGAGATAATTGCTTCATTTTTTTCAATTGAATCTCACCAATTCATAGTAATATGGATAGTAAGATAGTAATATAGATAGTAAGAATACAAAAATCCACAAACTTAATTACTATCAACAACTTGGAGACTCCACTTGGGTTTTAATTTGATTTTTGTTTCAAAAATTGGTGTTATAATCTTAAATATCTTCCTAAAACTTACTTAAATCTGTCACAATTCCTCCTAAGAATGTTTAGAATTCATATTGAGTCTTCCTAGGGTCTATATTTACCTCAAACAACTTGATAATTATTTAAAATTTGGAGGATTTAAACCTGGATCTCGTATCTTTAAAGAACTATAAAATTAATTGTGAAGTTCATAGTCATACACAGAGCAAAAATCACTCAGAATCACCTGGTTTTCGCTCTTTGTTTAGTGTCGGGGGAGCAGAAATGTTCCAAGAAACTTGATTATAGATCCTAATCAGGTGTATAGAGAGAGAAATATCCTTATTTTCACACTATATTGTTACACCAAAGTGTCGCCACCCTTGTGCAAGTGTCACAAGTATTGCAAGTGTTGCAAGTGTCGTCATCATGACCTAGTGTCATCACCGTGACCGTTGCAAGTATTGTCATTATGACCAAGTGTCGTCATCATGACCGTTGTGATAATGTCATCATCTTGACCATTGTGTAAACTCTTTTCTCTGACCCATAACCTCATTCTGGGCTAAAACACATCCAACGGAGAGATTTCCCTGCCTAGGTGACCTCTTTGAGTAGGGTGTCGCACTTCTCCTTCATCCAGGGTGCGATGTTGCAGTTCTTGGTCAGCTAGGGTGAGACACTGTCGCAAGTTGTCCTCGGATAAAGTCCGACAGCTATTAATTTTTTAGAATTTACTTCAATCTGATCTAGGATCTTAACTGAGAGAACAACATGTACATCATATCAATCATGGACACAATAATGCAAGCACACAAGAGACACAGAGTTTACTTGGGGAAAACCATAAAGGTGAAAAACCCCAATAACTTCCTCAAAGATAGATAGAGCAATGATACAACCCAAGCATAAGAGATAGACATCTCCTAGCAGCAGCTTCTCCCCCTCCACAAGTGCGCCACTCTCCCAAGGAGTGTGTGTGAGAATAGAATGATAAAATAGAGTGCCTCCCGCACTCTATTTATACTTGAATTGTCTTTCCTAATAACCTTTACTAGATCGGCCTTAACTTAACCACAAAACATAATGCTGATTGGGTCAACACCCAATAGGGTGGTCTAATAACCCTTTAACCCACATGGCCGACCCCCAATAAGGTGGTCTAATAACCCTTCGACCCACATGACTTATACAGGGCCGGCCCCAACAAGGTGGTCTAATAACCCATCAAGTATAAGTTACGACACTTACAATATAAATGACAACACTTCCGTATAGAGGAATAATAACATCTCTATAGGAATACAAACACTTCCGTATAGAGGAATAATACCATCTCTCTAGGAGTACAATATACATATATGAAATACATTTCAAAGTTACATATACATCAACACTCCCTCTTAACTAGGAAGGTATTTCATGACACAGGTCTTCTAGCACAAGTCTTCTTCTCTGGATAATCATCACTACATAATCGTCATCGAGTCATTGTCATCGTCACTACTGCTGCTATCTCAATCAATCTCTAAATCTACTCGTCATAGGAAGTTCTACAGAGCCAGTCCTTTTTCATACTGGATGTAGAACCACCACCTGCAGGTCTTCATAATCACTGGCCATACTGTGGAATCATCAGGACTTATTATGTGCATCACAAAACCTGGCTGCAGCATCCCAAGCTATTACGAGCACACATCTCTACCTGTCAGATCTCCCAGGAGCACATTACATGTGGTCCACCAAAAAACCTAGCTGAAGCATCTGAGGCCTTTTTCATCCTATCCAGATCTACCAGGAGCAAATTACATGTGGTCATGGCAAAACTTGGCTGAAGCATCTAAGGCCTTTTTCATCCTGTCCAAATCTCCTGGGAGCAAATTACATGCCGTAGGACAAAACCTTGAAAGAGAATCCTAGGATGTTACGGGTACACAACTCCAACCTGAAGGATCTCCCAAGGTGCTATTATATGTCCTTCCAGAGCAATGTCTTGAAAGAGCATCCCAAGCTATTACCGGTACACAACTCCGACCTATAGGATCTCCCAGACATGCTCATCTATACAACCTGTCCATGGACACAGAGTATCAACCTGATACTCTCTATACATCATCCTGATGCACACATGATCATCTTGATCATCATCACTGCATCATCCTTATGCATGTCAACTAGAGAAGCTCATCATCCATGATCATCTTGATCATACAATGCATCCACCTGATGCATACCAAGTATCTACCTGATACATATCGACATATACAATGTATCTACCTCATACATACATAGATACATGTGTTAGGACTCAGAAATGTGTATTTTCATCCACCTTTCCCTTCACTATTCCTTACATTTCATCGCCCTATTAAACCTTCATCATATCATTTGCATAAATACATTTGGGTTTCACATTATTATTTTCCACTTTATTCATTTTAGTATTAAGAGTGAATTTATGATTAAATATTAGAAAATATACATGTTTTCATATATATCTCAATTATGTGTGAGCTTTGTAATGTGTAGGAATATGTGAATGATTAAATCAAAGAGACTTCTCAAATATCTCTTACACCATTCCAAAGGAGATAGTTATTCAAGCCTATTCTTAAGGAGAAGATCATGGAAGATTTGGTTGGCATATCTTATCTAGGATTCATGAGAGACATGTGGAGGATTTGAAGGAACCATATCTTGTAATAATAGGAAAATGGTTGAGAGTAGTTGAGATAATAATGGATCTGTAATTAATGCATTCTTATCTTTTTTCTTAAGGACTCTCATGTATGAAGGAGAGTGCTCCCTCTCCATTCCATTAGGTTGTAATTAAGTTAGATTAAGCTTGTAAGAGGGTTGTAATGAGGTTGGATTGGATTGGATTTTGTATTTGTTAGATTAGTCTTTGATTTGAGATTCTTAATGTGATTTAAGCTTTCATTGTTATGCTTTCATGTTTGCCATTTGATTATGGATTTATAGATGTGAGCTCACTTATGTCATTGTTGTTAACTCTTCACATGTATTTCTCTTACGCAATTTCAATGCTTTCCTAGTAAGTGTTTCAATGCTTTCCTAGATTAATTTGATTTCAGCAAATTAGATTAAGTTAGATTAGATCTACTTCAGTCTTGCACAAATAGTGCATGTGCTTCATCAGTTTACATACCCCGGATTGACAAGTAAATAGTTGGGAAACTGTACTACAACGTAATTATTACGACATATATTTCGCCTAACAACATGATCCACACAATGTATCCATCAGCATACATGATCTACCTGATCATACAAAGATACATGATCCACACAATGTATCCATCAGCATCCAACATGATGCGTACATACATAAATGATCCAACTGATCATATCCAGCATACATACATAAATGATCCAACTGATCATATCCAACATCCAACATGATGCATACATACATAAATGATCCAACAGATCATATAGAGCAGAAACTAGAACATCATCCTAATGCTCATCATCCAGCGCCTACATCCACAACCATGTGAAGGATCCTCCTTCCAACATGCTTGGAATGGCTACAGCAAATGTCTCCATCACTTCTTCCTCGAAGTGTCATCAATATGAAGAACACCAAGACTCTCTCTGAAGTATTCGAACTTCACTCTGGCCAATGGCTTGGTCAATACATCTGCAACCTGCTCATCCATCGCAACATACTCTACTTTGGTTGTACTCAGTGCTACGTAGTACTGCTTCCTGCTAAACCAAGAGATCACACCTGATCCCATACTGAAGCAACACCCAGATGTGCTCTTTTTATCTGCAGCACTGCCTACCCAATCTGAATCAACATAACCCTGTAGGTTAAACTTTTTATTTGCATCATACTTGAGCCCATAATCAACTGTACCCTTCAGGTACCTCAGAATATGCTTTATAGCAACCAGGTGAACACCCCTCGGATCCATCAGGAACTGGCTCAATGTGTTCACCGCAAATCAAATATATGGTCTCATGTTCGTCAGGTGCATCAAGGACCCAATCATCTGACGATACATAGTGATATCAACTAGCTCAGATGAAGCATCCCACAAAAGCTTTAGGTTTGATTCCATAGGTGTGGCCATGGCCTTGCAGTCGATCATCCTGAACCTCTGCAGGATCTCTACTGCATACTTCCTTTGTCCAAGGAAGATTCCAACTGCACTCTGCCACACCTCCATACCAAGAAAGTAGTGCATCATATCCAAGTTCTTCATCTCGAACTTGGCAACAAGCTTCCGCTGCATGTCAAAAATCAATCTATCTTCACCTGTAATAAACAAGTCATCCATATACAAAAGTAGTATCACTGGATTGCCTTCCTCAACCTTGTAGTAAAGGCTGGAATCCACTTTACTCTTGGCAAAGCCCAAACTGGATAGAAAGTTGTCTATCCTACCATACCAAGTTTTGCACATATATGACTCCCTGTCATGTGTCTCAGAACCAAGTGGATACTCCATATACACTTCTTCTTCAACTACACCATTCAAGAAATCCGTCTTGAAATCCATCTGGTGTATCTTCCATTTCATCACTACAGCCAGAGCAAGTACAGATCTAATGGAAGTGTATCTGGCCACAAGAGAAAAAGTCTATATGCTACCACCTGCAGCATGCTTGATCTTGTATATCCTCTTGGAAGTCACTACAAACTCTCCTTCAGGTCTTGGAACTGCATCCCAAACATCTTCATGATCGACTGGTACTCCTTGATCATGGTATTCTTCCCAGATCCTGGGAACTTCAATATTTTCAATAGACAACTTTGTTGCTGAACAAATGTTGTAGTCCTTTTTTTGTAGGTGATGATATACGATCTTTCCTACACAACAAGTTAAATTGCATGATTAGAAAACATCTCATAGTTTTCAGAACAAATTCTTACACATAAAGAAATATGTCATACAGTCATGCAATTATCTTAGCCAATGCTTCATTACAACATTTATCCATATCCCATAACTTTCTAGATGCCTTCCAATCTCTACCAGAACATTGTTAAGAATGTGCACAACTCCCAACATGTCAGCAAAGAGGTTTCATTCTAGATAAGTAGTAATGGAATGTTGTACAGTGCCATATATTAGTAGTATACTGTTCATCAATGCAATTATTCTAATATGCATAATACACAACCTAATTCTAGGAACATGAGTATTATTGAACAATATTATTTAAGCAATGAAATATGCAAGGAATGATAATTCAAACACTTATCTTTGTTTGCTTCTTGGGTTGACTCCCTCTCAGTCTTTGCTTCTTTTCTGCAACTTCATTCTGATGTGGATTGTGAGAAGTGGTCAACTCCCTCTGAATATCTACATCCTTGTAGAAACTATTGAAGTGTGCTCCTTCTTGATCTTTGCTTCCTTGCAGGAACAACTGGAGTGTACTCCCTCTTGACTTTTTCTTTCTTGCAGGAACAACAGGAGTTTGCTCCCTCTTGATCTTTGCTCCCTTGCAGGAACAACTGGAGTTTGCTCCCTCTTGATCTTTTCTCCCTTAATTACCTATCCTTGAACTTATATCCATCCTTAATCACTATGCATGCTTATTAGTATCATCATTGTGTTATCCTCGAGGTCTCATAAATAATCACACATTCATTAGTATAATCTTAATACTATCAAAACACAATAATCTTAAACATGTATAGTCATGATCATTTCAAACAGAAATAATAAGCATTAGTATTCAAGGACTCTTATGGTTAGTCATATCATAAATTAAAGTAAGAAACATAATATGCCTACACCCATGATTACTCAAACCCATGAATAATCATTATCAATCATGCCAAGTATACTTATATAAGAGATCCTATCACAAGGTAGGATTCTAACTTGATATAGGAAAAACATACCTAGATTAGTATGTTAGCTAGTTATGTCTAACATACTCACATGATGTCTTCTTGTTCTTCTTCAATGACTTGTGCTAGTAACCTGCATATCTCATAGGTTAACCATTATAGAACCAAGTTATACATACCTCGTAAATGGACCTTCTATGTGATCCATGACAATGGATGAATCTTTGTCTTCATGTCACCATGATCATATGTTCTTGAACTAGAACATGATTTGTCTTTATTGGTGTACCTTTCATGTTAGCAGACAACATAAACCTCATACACCACCATAATACATTATTACAATCATAAGTGTCAACACCCTAATCAATGAATATCTTCTATCATGCATTCATAATTTTATTAAGGTGATACGACAAATCTAAATTTAAACAAGATTGTACTAACCGTAATAATATGAAGAAAAACATACCATAGACTTAATCATGAACAAATCTTGAAACATACCTGGATAAGTTATACCAGTCGAGATTGCTTGTAATCTTCTTATGTAAGGCCTTAGCCTCATCTCCCTCTAAAACAGGAACTTCTTCACTTATGCAGATGACCAATCCATTCTCTTCTAGGATTAACCCAATCCACTTGATTTGCAGGAACTGGATCTTGAGTTGGATTAGGGTTTGTCAGAGAAACCCTAAAAATTCAAACTTTGAATTTCAAACATCCAAAAGGATAAAAATATGCACCTTGATGAGCTGATCAAACTAGTATACTCAGAATTTGAAAACTGCAAAGTTTCACTCCTCAAATTTGTCTTTGAAACTTCCGAATTCACTGGACATGACCCCAAACTAGGTTTTGATAAAGCCCACCCTTCTTCCAAATCAAAAGGTTTGACCCAAAGCTTTAAGCTTCTATTTTTCTGAGGAGCTTCCAGTCGTGGTCACAGATTTCAAATATTCCCATTTTTACAGAAGTCCTAAGTTTCCACTTTTCTGATCAAAGTCCCGAACTAGTGTCTGATCAAGCCCGGCCTTCTGCCCAACCAAAAATTCTGATATTGGTCTCTAAATTTTGATTTTGATGAGTATCGTTCAGCCGTGGTCTCTGATTACAAGAATTGCAACTTTCTCTGAAACCCTAAATTCCGGAAGCCATGAATAAAGGTGCTCAAAAATAATTTTGTTTTGATAGAAATATGTACTTGAATTTTTTTCTGGTGTAACTCTGAACTTTTTGATCCACAGGGTCTAAAAAAAATTTTTGTGATAGCCCTACCTATAATCTTTCCAACCCCATAGTTCTGACCTAAAATGGATTCTCTGAGAGAGAGTTATGCCAGTTGTCGCAACGTTACCTATTTATGGGATAAAACAAGAGAGATAACTTGTACGGTGGTCCAAGTGTCACTAGTTCAGTATCAGCCTCTGAAAACGTTACCTGAGATAGTACAGTCCGTGCACTACCTGTCACTTTTTATGAAATTACATTTGGATCTTCCTAGCGCAAGTTATGACCTTTTTTCCAAGGTCACCTATTTATGACTCAGATCTGGAAGAGGAAGAAACCCTATATTGTACAGATCATAAAACACAAAGTACAACGAATTAGAATCTGTCCTTTGGACACAAGGTACATGAGGATCTGATATTCTACCTGTAGAAGTTTTAGATCTGAAAACTTCTCCAAAATGGATTTATAGCGAAAGTTATACGATGACTGGTTTTTGCTATATCAATCCCAAGCATCGTAAGTGCAACAAGTGTCATACATGCCATACCATGCCTTCTTTCATGCTAGCTCTGATACCATGTTAATTTTTTAGAATTTACTTCAATCTGATCTAGGATCTTAACTGAGAGAACAACATGTATAGCATATCAATCATGGACACAATAATGCAAGCACACAAGAGACACAGAGTTTACTTGGGGAAAACCATAAAGGTGAAAAAACTCCAATAACTTCCTCAGAGATGGATAGAGCAATGATACAACCCAAGCATAAGAGATAGACATCTCCTAGCAGCAACTTATCCTCCTCCACAAGTGCGCCACTCTCCCAAAGAGTGTGTGTGAGAATAGAATGATAAAATAGAGTGCCTCCCGCACTCTATTTATACTTGACTTGACTTTCCTAATAACCTTTACTAGGTCGGCCTTAACTTAACCACATAACATAATGCTGACTGGGCCGACACCCAATAGGGTGGTCTAATAACCCTTTGACCCACATGGCTGACCCCCAATAGGGTGGTCTAATAACCCCTCGACCCACATGACTTATATAGGGTCGGCCCCAACAAAGTGGTCTAATAACCCATCAAGTATAAGTTACGACACTTACAATATAAATGACGACACTTCCGTATAGAGGAATAATAACATATCTATAGGAATACAAACACTTCCGTATAGAGGAATAATACCATCTCTATAGGAGTACAATATACATATATGAAATACATTCCGAAGTTACATATACATCAACAAAAACCCCCTATGTCACTCTGTGTCCTCTACCAGGGTGCGACGAGGTTGGTTAAAGGCTATTTTGGGGAGTCTCGGGGTCTTTCTAGAAGTTTGTTGAGGTGGAGACCTATCCCTAGGCTCTAGGTGAGGTGGAATTTCGGTTCCTAACCTAATGGGAGGATCCCTTAACCATCTCCCCCTAATCTTCAACCTACCCTCTCTCTTTAGCCCTATATAAACACCCACTCTCTCCATGGGAGGGGGGAAGGTCTATGGTATCCTTATGTTGATAGAACCCATATTGGTGATTGGGAATCTTGTACCACCTTGGAGGCTTGGCTTGGACATGTTGGATGCAGAATGCAACGTTGAGGCTTTAGTTGTAGCTTCATCCTTTCTATGTATTCCCACATTTTAATATAGTTAATACAATCTCTTTCCATGAATGTTGTCTCGTTGATGATGTTTAGAACTTTCTTCCTCAACTATTAGTTTATATCAATTATTGTTTAGATATCTTGTACTACTTGTATCATTTCCATATTGTCTTGACAGGTCTTGCAGCTGGAGATATGATGACCATGAGACTTGGAGCAACAACGAGGAGAAGGATCCGCGATCTGAAAGGTATGATATCTAAGTACTAAATCGGTAACTAGATCTACGAAATGAGTTTTGTATTATGTTCTATTTGTTCTAGATTCACTTGAACTAGGGAGATCCGGCTCATGTCCGCTCGAGTGGATTATTCGTTAACAAATTTGGCGACCATACTAGGGAAGAACATTTCTTTGTAATGTCAATATGAATGTTGTTTTCAGTTGATTTCTTGCCAAGCCTTTTTCATTTGTCATTAGCCTCTTAAGTTGGTTTCACCATCAGATCTCCACTTTGAAGAGTCTAATTACCTTCCTCTGAGTTTGTACTTCTCATTTTCAACCATTTCACTGCTCATTCTTTGGAGAAGTGGTTCATTTTTTAACTTAGATCTCATCTATCGCACCTGTTCAGTGGAATCAGAGTGACACTTTGTCATTTTTATCTATTTTCTTTGTTTGTGGGCCTATAGTCGCAACCCTTTCATTGGTATACTGCGACACCGTCGGCCTTCCCGCATTGGTCACCTGCTATGTCGCACTGTGTACAAGCACAGACTGGGCCGATCTGCCAAAATTGCCATACATGCACCCCTTTTCCATTTTTTATTTGAGTTTTGGTTTGTGTGCAGACTCCTTTGCACTATACCTTCCAGGAAGAGACTCTTTTGTCCAGTAGTGTTTTGTTTGGCTTGTTTGTATTGGTTTTTGGGTCTTTTGAGATTTGGATTCATGTTTGGCCCTTTGAGTCAAAACTAGTGTTTTGCTTGCTTTTTAGGTGAAATGGATTCTATTTTTGAAAAAACATTCCCCCCCATGGCCAGGGGGGGCCATGAATCATGCATCCTTTAGTCGTTTTGACCCATCTCAAGGTTTTGAGATCATTTTTTGGTTTGACATGATTGGCTTGTTTTAAATACTTGAAGAGTGTGGGATATCCATGTGTTTTTTAGCCTCTTTTTCTGGGGTTATGCATCTTGTTTCCTTTACATGCTAAGTTATCTAATGATTATTGGAAAAGATTGATTCTTTGTCTCCACTTTAGTTCAAAGAAAAGCTTGATTTTGTCACTCTTTTGCTATATTCATGAAATTGGAAAACATAAGTATTCTTCTTGCTTTAATTTGATCATTTGGCATTTCTGGTATTACACTCATAGGAAGAAGAAAAGGATTGTCTCAGTTTTGTGTACATTTGAGTTACACATGATTATTAAATGCTTTTCTTTGTCTTGCATTTGATTGGAAACATTTGTGGAATCCTTCTTTCCGTAGCCTAGATATGTCTTTTTCGAAGTATAAAAAGATAGGAAATGAGTTATAATTATTGCATTTGGTAGATTTTGAGCCTTTCTTGAGTGCCTTTGTGTTGTTTGGGTGCTTGCCATTTTTCTTTGGGAATTTCAGAATGATTAGAATGCTGTAGATATTCTCTCACTTTCTATGAATAGATACGAAAAGCGTTTAGTTATCAAATTCCATTTTTGGGACATGCATTTGAAAATTGAAAGTGATTCATTATTTTGTCTTATACATTGTTAAGATTAGTTGCATCTTTCATTTTCTTTACGCTTTTTAGCTGGTTATTGCAGCTGTAGCTAGGTTTTTACCCCTAGCTTGTGCCAATGAGCACCTACTAAGGAGAATGGACTCCTTAGTAGCAGTTCAGTATATTAAACTAATTACGCAATAAACAAAACATTAAATTATTTCTAATACAAGCATGAAGCATAAACACCAAAATGAAAGAATGTCTTTGTATTGATGTTACCTTGAGTGTCAAGGTTGGTGAAGCCCTTTGCAGTGTCCAAGAGGATGCTCCAAGCTTCAAGAATGCTCCTTCTCCTTCTCCAATGTTGGGGATGGGCCAAAGGTGGCTCTCAAGGTGAAAATAGTTCAAAGGTGAACTAGGGTTTCGAGAGAGATTTTGGCAGAGTAAGGGTGCTTGTGATTGTGGATATGGAATAAGGGATCTCCATCACCTATTTATAGTTTTTTGGTGGTGGAGTGCTGACCCATGGTTTTAGGAAACACATGGTTTTGGGCAGCTGTATAGGGTTTTTTCCTCCTTTTCCTCATTATTTTATATTTTTATTCCCTTTTTAGGGGATTTTTGCTATTTTTGGAGGAAAAAGGGGGTTTTTTAGCCTTTTTTAGGCTATTTTGATGGTTTTTTTGGCCTTTTGGAGGCATTTTAGGCCTTTTGGAGGCATTTTAGGCCTTTTGGAGGCTTTTTAATGGGTTTTTTGGGATTTTTAATGGAAATATGGTAGGAAAATGGACAAATGAGTCATGTAATGTGGTAAGTGAGCTAGTGAGCACTTTTTGGGTGTTAACAGCAGCAAGTTAGAGTTATTGCACTCTAGGAAGGAATTCTTCTTTTCGCTACTACTTAAGTATTTTTGGTTTGAAAGAAAAAAAAAATATCTCCCTACCTTAAGTAGTTTTCATTGAAAAGGAAAGGAAAATGTGCACTATCGTGTAGTTGAGGATTGCATTATGTTTACATTTATGTACTCACCTCATGCATCAACCTAACCGTAAAAGATAAAATTAGCGCTAGCTTAGGTTAAAATCATTTAGTAACTGTGTGTAAGTTATAGATGTGTTCCGGCGTCTTTAAGCGTGACAGCTGTCGTTATTTTCCAGCACTGTATTCTGGGGGTATTGTAGTCTTCCACGTACTTATCGGTATATCGAGCTCTTTGATGTACCCACCAAGTACCACATGTACTTGGCGTATATCGAAATGTGTTTCACGTACTCGGTAGTATATTGAAAGGTCTCTTTTTGAACGGTTGTGCATTAGACAACACAACTACATATTTGAGCTCCCACATACCTTACGTGTATCGGGAGACACCCTTAGGATTCCTAAACCCAACTGAGTTAACCATCTGGCCATCTTGGTAGAGCAATACACCGATAATAGCACTCGAGGATATTACTGCGCATGTACTGTCCAGGTAGTCGGGTATTCAGGCAAGGGTATGGTCCCAATCCTCCTTGTCGCGTTTTACTGTTGGACCCTGCAGTATATAGCGATTTGTGAAGCCTTGACAATCCTGTGAGGTTCCAGACTTTGAATCCATTCCTATTCACATAGTTTGCTTGTTGCTTTTAGACTTGATTAGTTTTTATTTTTGTGGTACTTTAGAGACTCTTAGGAAGTTTAGATATGGGAGATTCTTCTGGGACTACCAGCCAAGAGGCCCCTTTCCAAGGTATGCCATTTGTTATTCCCCCTTGTCGAACTGTTGGTCCTCCCTTTATGGCTACGTTGAGTCTTCCTGAATTGACTATAGGATTACTAGTATGGTTATTCTCCAATCCAGTTACACCAAGTGCGCCAATTGTGTCGATCTTAGGTTCTTCATCACATGAGCATCAATCTCATGGTGACCATTCTCCTTATTCGTCAAAAGTTGAATCAGCTTTTGTCTCTTCTTCTTCTCCTACTGAAAACTCTGATGTTAGTAAGAAGGCAGGTGAGAAGAAGAAGAAGAAAAGGAGGATAAAAAAGAAGAAGGATAAGAAAGAGACCAAGCATCAACCATCTACCTCTAATGGCACTCATTCTATGAGAACACCTCGTAAGCTCAAGTTCCCTTACAAACTTTGCAAGGGTGATCACCTTCTCAAGAATTGTCCCGGTCTCTCCCATGTGTCAAAAGTGTGTTCTAAAAACCCCAAACCGCTTGTATCATCGACCTTTGACCACCATGTTGATGACACTCCCTCGACCAGTGACTCAGTTCAGTTTCATTCGTAATTGATCCCACTCTTCCTTCCAAGAGTGAAGTGATCGAGTCACTGTCATCCCCACTCGATCCTGCTCTTCTAATAGAGAGCGTTCAGACTACAACTGTCACCTTGATACACTCTTCATCCCATCCTACTCTCCCCAATGAGAGTGAATTGGAAACCACTGATGTTTTCCTAGTCAGTTCAGAATGTCCTAGGCAAGGGGAGACCCTGTCCATTATTGCAGGACCCCCCCAAGTACTGAGGTCATTTCCTTTGATTGGAATGGTCTAACAGAATCTTTTCTTCCTTCGAGTATTCCTTTTCAAATATCTGTAGGATTTTCTGATAAAGAAATATTTCGTACGATAGTTGATGAGGGAGATTTTGTTAGTATTTTATCCTCAATTGCTTGGAAAGCTATAGCTTCCCCTCATCTTGTGCTAGTAACTGACCAGATTTTGGCTTTTAATAGAAGGCCTACTAGACCTTTAGGGATTCTCCCGCAGTTACCTATCACGTTGAGAGGTAAGACTGTTTATGTTGATGTCATGGTTGTCCAAGGTCCTTTAGATTTCAATGTACTCCTTGGACGTGATTATGTCTATGCTATGAAAGCCATCATGTCCACACTCTCTCGAGTGATACATTTTCCCTATGATGGGAGGATTGTTACCATTCATCAACTTTCCTTCATGACACCCAGTCATCGCATGAATGCCTGTCATCAAACTTCCCTAAATGTTCTGCATGTTTTAGTGGTTTCTTCCCCCTAAGGATGGGGGGTATGAGCATGGTTTATGTTATGTTTCAAGCTTGTTTAAAAATGAAACGGAACACTATAGCATAGTTTCCCTTTGGTTTCAAGCTTGCATAAAAATGAAACCATCCACTCGAACATAGTTTTATTCCATTTCAAGCTCGTTAAAAAATAAGATGGGCCCCCTCAAGCATAGTTATTGTCTATTTCAAGCTTGTGTAAAAATGAAATAGATCTCCCTCCCATCGGTTCGAGTCTCTTGCTAGAGTTAGAACTTGAACCTTCATTTCATCTGATTCTCATTTTCCTCCCCTTGGTGAATGTTTTCATATTAGTAGCTAGGTTGGTAGTTGGGTTAGCAAGCAGCATTTTTAGACAAAATGAAGCTTGGGGGGCATGCCACATGTCGCACCATCAACAATCGTGTTGAGGGAACGCCATCATGTTAAGCTGCTAGAAATCATGCTGGGGGAATTTACCAACCTCTTAGCATCATGTTGGGAAGGAACCCGTCAATTGGCCTTAACCATGAGCAGAGTTTACCTTTGGCTTCAAGCTCGCTAAAAAATGAAACCAGTAGTTTGAGCAGAGTTTACCTTTGGCTTCAAGCTCGTTAAAAAATGAAATAGGTTCCCATGAGCATAGTTCCTTTTCTATGTCAAGCTCGTTCAATAATGAAATAGGTTCCCATGAGCAGAGTTCTAATCTTGTGTCAAGCTCATTAAAAAATGAAACAACTCCTTTCGCTTTGAGTCGAGTCTTCTTATAGACTTAGTACCTGAACCTTCTTTTCACCCGCCTATACCTTAGGAGAATGAAATGAAGCTTGGGGGACATGTCTTCAACCCCTAGAAGTTACTTTGAAGTCAACTCGATCACCTCTCCACATCATGTTCGAGCTAAGTCACTCACTTCTAGCAATCATGATGGGGGCACACACCAACCTCTGGATGTCATGTTGGGGAAACGTTCACCATTGGGAACATTTTCGAGCATACTTTCCTTTTTTAGGTTTTGAGCTCATTAAACCATGAAAATTATCTCGAGCATAGTTCATTTTTTGTTATAAGCTCGTTCAAAAATGAAGCAAACATCATGAGCATTCTTCCAACCTATCTTCAAGCTCGTTAAAAATAGTAAGATGGTGTTGAGCTTACTTTTTACTTTTTTTGTGCTCTGGTTGAAACATGAAAAGTGGTTCAAGCTTAGTTTTTACTTTTTCATTCTCTGGTTTAAATATGAAAAATATTTCGAGTGCTTTTGATACCATTATCGTGCTCATTAAACAATTGAGTAAAAAGGTGTGTCTAACGAGTATAGGTTTATCACTTTATCCGACCTCGCTAGACTATTTACGGAAAAGGAACTGTGACGAGTTTACTTTTTCCTTTGTCATACTCGGTCATCAACCATGACAAAGTTGTTCATGGAGTCCTTTTAACCTCTTTTCAGACTCCCTCAATAGGAAAAGATTGCCAAGCGAACTTGATGCTTATACGCTTGTAAAATCATTTGAATGATCGTCTTTATGGTGATAGTTTACCCCTTTTTCTGACCAAGAAGCACTATTTACGAAAAAGGAATACTCCAACCAACCATGGCTGGAAGACTTCTCTCTCACGTTGTTTTACCGTTTTCCTGGCAAAGAGACTAACTTTACGAAAAAGGACCTTTTGGAGTATCCTTTAGTTCTTTTCAGACTCTCTAAAGATTAAATGATGTTGAGTTTTCCTTCTTTGGACTCGTTAAAATTCAAACATCGAAGGGCCCATTTTGGGATGAACCCCTCCTTTCCTAGGTTTGTAAAACATTTGGGATTGGACTCATCTATGAGATGAGCTATACCGAGCATCTAGTTACCCTCATCAAGCAAATGAAAAACACATGAGGCACTCATCAATCATGATGGGGAAAAAGGGAAGATTTTGTGTTACATCTTAATTATGGTAGTACCACGGGGGCTTCACTAGAAGGCAATATAATACCACATTCATTCATATTGCGGTATTAAATATTCATGAAAACCTAAAAATTATATTGCTTATATATTAAGGGGCAAAGGGCTTTTTTATTTAATGTAACAATACAAAAATATTTTGGGGTCTTTTTTATATAGGCGGGCTGACAAATATCCTCCAAATGGAGATGGTGGGATCACGGCCAGATGAGAAATTGGGTTGAGGCAAGGCTCAGGCTTACCAGTACACAAGGAAATCGCATCTTGAGGCATGCTTGAGGCCAAGGGTTTCATGGTGAAGTGGGTTTCCATTCGATCATAGTCGAGAGACAGTGGTCATTGACAGCCAATTTTTACCAATAGCACTCAACCAGTTGTTACCAATAGCCTTGGGAGGCTCTAAGCCTCCAGGGCCTGTTATAGGCCCTCGATAAGACTTGGGGGCTTGAATACCCAACCACTTATGCCTATTATAGGCCGTGGGAGGTTTAGTCAGCCTCCTAGAGCTTGTTACAGGCCCTGGAGGCTTGGATACCTATCCCACAACAGACTTAGTCAGCCATTGGGGAACTGCAACATGCAATCTAAATGTTGTACTATGTGCATTGGCTCTAGTGACATACAAGAAGTGATCTCCTATCTCTTCATTAGACCATTAGATGTTGCAAATCATAATGATATGTGGTTGATTAATTGCATTGTGGGTGAAGTAATGTGCATCCACAATATACATCGAAAGAAGCAAGGTGCATTGTAGAATGCATGTGGGGTCATAAGAGGGATATCATATCAATATACTAGGTAGAAATATAAAGGGGTATAAAGAATGTTAATGAAAAAATTGATACATACAATATCTAGTGAAAATAGGGGTTTTTTTAAATTGGGAAGGCATATTGGGAGGGGGTTAAAAAAAAGATTTTGGAACGTAATTTCCAATATTTAGTGAAATTAGGGGTATTGTTTCATATGCGATGAATGAACGTGCTATGATAGCGATTTATTGAGTGAAGCCCCCGTGGGTAATACATAGTCAGTCTTGAACATGGCACTCATTTGCATTTGCATTCAGTACTTGGGTAATCCGTTTCTCTCTGAGTCCTATCAATTCCGTGAGTCCTGTCACTCCTTTGGGTCGTCCAAAGAATGCTTCCACCATCAGTCGGATTGGGAGTTAGTATCATTCTTGTCATGTCAATACTGTCAGGTCATGCCATGCCCATGTTCAAGAGATGTTTCATTACTCATCATCTGCAGTCAGTATACCTTCGAACATGTTGGTCTACCTTTGAGTCAGTCTTGCACATTACCCTGCCGTCCGATCTATACCAAATATCTATTATCGAGTTTCATGTCGATGACAAGAGATTCATCATGGCCCTCCTTCACAGGTTCATCCTTGTCGACTTCAAATCATCATCTGAGGATTGAACTTAGAAACCAACCAAGTACCTTGGGCCTGCATGCCTCAATGGCAGGTTACCTCACTTTCGTCATGAGTTTACCTCATTGACTCTTGATTGAAATATTCCATTAGGCGTTCAACTTCAGCTCATTGATTCACACTTGATGGTATGTACTATGATACCTTAGGGATCATTGACATTAATGATGATTCCCCCCCTCGTACTTGTTAACGGTATACATTAATGACCGCTAATCAAGTGGTTTCTACCATGTTTGATGTCAAGATATTTGTAATCACATGGATAGATTCGTATCATTGCGGGTTCAGCTTGAAGACCCTCGGAAGTTATTTGCTACCTGGGTTGCGATGGAGATTGTTTGAGACGCACAGATCCACTTTGTATTGTTCATGGCTGTGTTGTTAGTTCAGTGTTACATGGATCCACTTTTGTATTCATCGTCGTTGTTTTATCATCTCATCATGGATCTGAGATTGTGTCTAATAGCCATGATTCTATTCAATTGGTCTTTACTATCATGGATCTGCATTGTATTGGTCAACAGCCATGTTTTGTGTTGTATGAGACTTGTGGATCTCAGGTCATTTCTGCAGCAACTCCTTCCAACTAGCAAGTCATTGCCATTTTTCTTATTACAAATCATTTCACTTGTCTCATTCCGTCAGCTTCATGCTTTGGGGGGCATTCTGTTACACCAAAATGTCCTCACCCTTGTGCAAGTGTCGCAAGTGTTGCAAGTGTCGTCATCCTGACCTAGTGTCATCACCATGACCATTGCAAGTATCATCATTATGACTAAGTGTCATCATCATGACTATTGTGATAATGTCATCATCTTAACCATTGTGTAAACTCTTTGCTTTGACCCCTAACCTCATTCTGCGCTAAAACACATCCAACTGAGATATTTCCCTGCCTAGTTGACCTCTTTGAGTAGGCTGTCGCACTTCTCCTTCATCTAGGGTGAGACACTGTTGCAGGTTGTCCTCAGACAAAGTGCGACGACCCCCTCTATTGCTCTGTGTACTATACCAGGGTGCGACGAGGTTGGTTAAAGGCTATTTTGGGGAGTCTCGAGGTCTTTCTAGAAGTTTGTTGAGGTGGAGTCCTATCCTTAATATATCTAATACAATCTCTTTCCATGAATGTTGTCTCATTGATGATGTTTAGAAATTTCTTCCTCAACTGTTAGTTTAGATCAGTTATTGTTTAGATATCTTGTACTACTTGTATCGTTTCCATATTGTCTTGACAGGTCTTGCAACTAGAGATCTGACGACTGCGAGACTTGGAGCGACAACGAGGAGAAGGATCCGCGATCTGAAAGGTATGATATCTACGTACTCGATCTGTAACTAGATCTAGGAAATGAATTTTGTATTATGTTCTATTTGTTCTAGATTCAATTGAACTATGGAGATTCGGCTTGCATTCGCTCGAGTGGATTGTCTGTTAACATGTACTCAGTCTAGGGGGCACGAAAATACTAGATTATCGCTGTGTACTCAGCGAACAAGGGGCGAAAATCTTACAGGAAGTCACGGGATCTTGATTTTTGGCTTAAATTTGCTCAATTTTACACATTTTCAGTGATTGTTTTTGCTATACTTGGCTTAGGAGTCCAAAACCTTATCCATTATACCTTTTTTACATCGTAATTGACTAATATTTGTAAAACTTTTAAAACTTTTAAACATTTTTGTTCAAAAACTGCAAGAAATTGATAAAAACTAGTAATTAGAATTCATTGTTTTAAGGCCATCATTAGGCCAATTTTTTAAGTTTATAGACCTCTAGGAGGCACTAGAAGTATTTTAGGATCAACTCATAGTATATTTGGAAAATTTTGGAAGGATTTAATTTGAAACTTTTAAAGTTGGATTTTCCCTCCAAAACCCTTAAGAATGGCTTAACTTGGCATTTTTTTCATTTTTTTCTCACAATTTGTCTTAGATCTGATTGCTTTAGGCCATATTTAGCTCTTATATCCTCAATTCAACATTTAATTGATAAAATTTGGATTGATATCTTAAACTTTTGGTTAAAACACTAGTTTGCAAATGGTAAAAATTTGAAAAAACATGAAATACTACTTCAAGAACCTTTAGGCCTTTGAATTTTGAATTCCACCTGCTTGCGAATATGAAACAAAACACAAAATCATAGCCAAGAATACATTATAATATCATTTGAAAACATTCCATAAATAAAACTGCATAAAAATTAAAAAATTTGAACATAACACATTGAAAGAATTTGAAATTTTTTCCCTCCAAAACCAAACGAAAAACTTTAATTAGTAAATTTCTATTTTGGATCTATAAAATTTGATTTTCGTCATTCACAATTAGAGAGATTTGTATCTTTAATCTTCAATTTATTTAGATAATTTGTGTTTTTTCCACTATTATCCTCTTCACTTGGGATTTCGGGGGATCTTGTGAATGAGAAAGTGGATCTCAATTCCAATAGTTTATATTTCAATTTTCAATAAATTTATTAGCCACTGTTATCCTCTTCACTTGGGATTTCGGGTGATCTTGTGAACGAGAAAGTGGATCTGACTTTGTAACGCAGTATATTTGATTTTTTATTACATTTCTCGAGCTATCCTCTTCAATTGGGCTTTCGGGTGATCTTGTGAATGAGAAAGTAGATCTCATTTGTAAAAAAAATAATTCATAGTACTTCAAATGGCTATGCATATCCTCTTTGCTTGCATTTTCGGGTGTCCCTCAAACAAGAAACATAGATCCACCATCTAACAGAGTTATATTCATTTTAGTTGAGATAATTGTTTGGTTTAAATAGATTTTTGAAATCAATAATTAACCATAATTCAACAGAAAACTATTCCTAAACCTAAAAAAACTACCAAAATTGCAACTTTGCATGTTTGGAAGACCTACAAGAACCTCTAACTCTTCCCTAGTTTAGAGAATTCATCAAATTGAAGGGTAGAGTAGTGATCATTTTTGCATTGATTGATACTACATTTCAAGTCACAAACACCATCATTTTCATTTCCACTCATGAAACTAAGCAAAGAACCTTTAAAATTGGTGTTTAATCCAAAACTAACCAATATTTGATTTTCATTTCACCAAAAAGGTTAGTCTAGGGCCCTGTATTAGGATTCAAGAGTTAACACTCCTGGGCCACAAGATTTTGAACTTGACATTGATTATTGAGATTTAAATCAATTAGTAGCAAAAAATGGTTGTCAGGAAATCACATCTAAAACATGCATCAAGCATAAGGTCAATCTAGATAAGTAAGGGCAATACCCCCCATCTTACTTATTTAGTGGGATATGATCTCATTACAAAATTCCATGTAAGTGACAAGTCCTTGGGGTGGCATCACTTTCTAAAGTACATGGTTATGAGAGTTGTCATAGACTTACAATTGTTTTTTCCGACTGTCAATTGTGAAGTGGTTGTTGATGTATATGTAACTTCGGAATGTATTTCATCTATGTATTTTATATATATTTATTGTACCCTTATAAGAGATGTGTCATTCCTCTATAAGGAAGTGTCATCATGTGGATTGACAAGTGTCGCAAGTGTGTGTACTTGCGGATGGGTTACTAAACCACCATGTGGGGTTGGACCTGAATTATATATATTGTAATGTGGATGTACCTAGCTAGACAAGTCGGCCCCATAAGGTCACTGGGAAAAAAGGTTAGTATAAATAGAGATCGGAGATCTCTATTCTACTCATTCGGAAAAGTAACTCACTCTCACTCAGAAAGTGGTGCACTAGTGAAGAGGAGGATCATCTGCTACTAGGAGACTATCTCAGTGTACTTTGGTTGAGCCATTGCTCTCTGTATCTCTGAGGAAGTTGTGGGGTTTTTCACCTTAGGGTTTTCCCCATGGAAACTCTGTGTCTCTTGTCTCTTATGCTTTTGATTCTTGTGATGCTTGTCATACTTATTGTGATTGTCATGCATTGATATACTACATATGTTATTCTCTCAATAAAGATCCTAGAATATTGTGAATTAATGCTCAAAATTCAACATGGGATCAGAGCTAACCTGAGAAGAAGACATTTTGCAGTGATGAAAACTTGAGTTTCTTGTTTATTCAGTTTCTCTCCACAGATTTTGGAAAAGAAGTATATTAGATTGACTCTACTCATCAAGGCGCATCTATCTGTCCAGTCAAAATTCAATTCCGAGCATTTTCAGATTTGGCCCTAAAACATAGGGTTTCCACAAAAATAGGAATTTATGAAATCTGAAGACATAGATGGAAGATCCTTGCAAAAATCGAATTTTAGAGCTTTGGATCGAGATTTTTGGCTGGGTAGATCTCCAGGAAACTCAAACCCTAATTCAGGGCTCTTCCCAGTGAACCCGGGAGGACAAAAAAGAAAAATCTGAAGGGTAAAGCTTTGCTGATCTCAAATTTTGAATACACCAGGATTATCAGCTCATCAAGGTGCATCTTTCTATCCTTTCAGAAAATTGAGATTCACATTTTGAATTTTTAGGGTTTTTCCGACAAACCATAATCCGGGACCAAATCCAGTTTTTAGCATTTCAAGTGGTAAGATCTAAATCTTTTCTATTTCCATTTGAAGTACTCTTTAAGATGTCTCACCACACCAAGCTTGAGGATAAGCTTGAAGGAGCTGATAACTTCCGATCTTGGAAGTATAGGATTGGGTTAATCCTGGAAGAAAATGAGTTGGACTCATATGTGAAAGAAGACATCCCTATCCCAGAGGATGAAGAGGCCAAGGTATTGCATAAGAAGAACTTGGTCAAGGCAAAGAGAATCATTGTTCATTCCATTAAAGATCATCTCATACCCCATGTGTCCTCTCTAAAGACACCCAAGGAGATGTTTGACTCTTTGACCAAGCTATTTGAAAGGAAGAACATAAATCGAAAGATGACCCTGCAGAACCAATTGAAAGGAGTAAAGTTTCAGAATGGAGAAACCATTCAATCTTATTTTTCAAGGGTCTCCCAGATCAAGGAACAACTAGAAGCAGTGGATGAAATGGTAGAAAATGGTGAAGTTGTCATGACCACTCTGAATGGCTTACCTAGATCATGGGACTCCTTCATTCAAGGAATCTGTGCAAGGAAGAAGTTGATTTCCTTCAGTAGACTACGCGAAGAATGCTCACAAGAAGAAGCAAGGCTTGTGGTACGAGAAGAAAAGATGGGGAATGAAGATCAAGCTATCACAACTCACACCAATAAAGGGAAGTCCAAGAGAGAGCCATCTCACTCCAAGAAATATTCACATCACTTCAAAGAAAGAAGAATATGCTTCACCTATGATGAGAAAGGACATATTTCCATAAATTGTCCCAAGAACAAAAAGGACAACAACAACTCCAACAAGAAGAAGAAGGGAAGCAAAAGAAGGTTTCATGCTCATGCTACCGAGGATGATGAACCACCCAAGAAGAAGGCTAGGGAAGAAAGTGATGATAACTCATCAAGTGAAGAAGGGTATGTTCTGATCTCTACTCTCACAGGTACCATCTCCCATGGTTGTAATGATTGGTTGATTGATAGTGGGGCTTCCAAACACATGACTGGGTTTAAGGAATCTATTGTGAATCTATCTGAACATGAATCACCCCATAAGGTGAAACTTGGGGATGATTATCAATACCCAATAAAAGGAAGTGGTGAATCCTCCTACAACCTAGATTCTGGAAAATCTTTGAAGATGAAAGAAGTTCTTTATGTACCTGGGCTCAAGAAGAACTTACTCTCCATCTCTGCATTGGATGCAAAAGGTATGAGGGTTGCATTTGTGGATGGCCAAGTCCTAATGTGGCTAAAGGGAAAGAACATAGATGATGCAGTAGTGATTGGAGAGCAAGAGGGAGGTTTGTATAAATTGAAGGGACAACCTGAACATGCCATGGTACATGAATCCATGGAGCCAAGTGAACTTTGGCATAGAAGACTTGCTCATATGCACTATAGGGCACTTCCAATTGCAAGCAAGGCTGTAGAGGGTCTTACTGAAATCAAGACCAAACATGAAGGTGTTTGCAAAGGATGTGTAAACGGTAAGAACATTAAGAAGGCTTTCCCAAGCAGTGAAAGCAAGGCAAAAGACATCCTGGAAATCATCCACTCAGATGTATGTGGTCCTATGTCATCCAGTTCTCTGAGTGGGTATGTTTACTATGTCTCATTTATTGATGACTTCTCCAGGAAGACTTGGTTATACTTCTTGAAGAACAAAGATGAGGT
Source organism: Larix kaempferi (assembly GCA_027924585.1). Taxonomy (NCBI): domain Eukaryota; kingdom Viridiplantae; phylum Streptophyta; class Pinopsida; order Pinales; family Pinaceae; genus Larix; species Larix kaempferi. The sequence continues at coordinate 573,603 of BSBM01001166.1, read as the reverse complement.
GTTTGATAAATTCAAGGAATTCAAAACCTTGATGGAGAATCAAACTGACAAGAAGATCAAAACATTCAGATCCGACAATGGTGGAGAATTCACCTCAGGTGACTTCAAGAAGCTTTGTAGTGATTCAGGGATTAAGAGGGAGTTGACTGCTCCTTATAATCCTCAACAAAATGGAGTTGCATAAACGAAGAACAGAACTATCATGGAAGCAGCAAGGGCAATGCTGCATGACTAGGATCTACCTATGCATCTATGGGCAGAAGCAGCTAGAACAGCTGTATATGTGCAGAACAGAACACCCCACAAGATATTGGACAACAAGACACCATAAGAGATCTTTTCTGGTAAGAAACCTGAAGTCATCCATCTCATAATATTTGGTTGTCTAGTATACACTCATGTCCCAAAGGAAAAGAGGACTAAATTAGATCCTTCAGGAAAGAAGGGTATCTTTGTGGGTTACAGTGAAAGCTCGAAGGCTTACAAAATATACTTTCCAGGGTTCAAGAAGATTGATGTCAGCAGGGATGTGACATTTGATGAGAACTCATCATTCATCAAATCGAGGAAGGCACCGATCGAAGTTTATGAAGAACCTAAGGAAACTAGATTTCTAGACACTACCATGACTGAAGCAGTTCCAGAAGTTGTTCATGAGTTTGAAGATCCACAAGAACCTATAGATCCACCCCGTGAGGATAACTCTCACAAGAGGAAACCTGCATGGGCTAGAGAGCTCTTTCAAGATGCAGAAAGATTTGGCATTCCAGAAGAGGAACACAGAGTAAAGAAGAGAACCAGATCACATACCAACTATGTTTCTTTACTCTATGACATTATGAACAAAGAGCCTTCCAGTTATGAAGAAGCAGCGGAAAAGAAAGAATGGAAGGATGCCATGGTCAAGGAATATCAATCAATAATGAAGAATGATGTTTGGGATGTTGTCCCAAGACCTAAAGAGAAGTCTGTTGTGACTTCCAAATGGATTTACAAAATCAAGTATGCTGCAGATGGCAGTGTAGAGAAATACAAGGCAAGATTCGTAGCTCATGGCTTCTCTTAGAAAGAGGGAATAGATTATGAAGAAACTTTTGCACCTGTAGCCAGGTATACTTCTATCAAAACAGTACTTGCCTTAGCTGCAGCTATGAAATGGAAAATACACCAAATGGATGTCAAGACTGCTTTCTTGAATGGTGTAGTTGAAGAGGAAGTATATGTGGAGTAGCCACTCAATTTTGAAATACATGACAGGGAGTTATATGTATGCAGATTGAAGAAATCCTTATATGGCTTGAAACAAGCTCCCAGAACTTGGTATGGTAGGATGGATAGTTTCCTATCTAGTTTGGGCTTTACCAAGAGTAAAGCGGATTCCAACCTTTACTACAAGGTTGAGGAAGGGAATCCTGTGATTCTACTCCTGTATGTGGATGACTTATTTGTAATAGGAGATGACAGACTGATTGCAGATACTAAGAGGAAGCTTGTTGCTGAATTCGATATGAAAGATTTGGGAATGATGCACTATTTCCTAGGTATGGAGGTGTGGCAGAGTGCAGGTGGGATATTCCTTGGTCAAGGGAAGTACACAGTAGATAACCTGAAGAGATTTGGGATGATGGATTGCAAGGCCATGGCCACACCTATGGCATCGAATCTGAAGCTTCTATGTGATGCTTCATCTGAGTCGGTTGATGTCTCTATGTATCGTAAGATGATTGGGTCCTTGATGTACCTAACGAACACGAGACCAAATATTTTCTTTGCAGTGAACACATTGATTCAGTTCCTGATAGATCTGAGGAGTGTTCATCTGGTTGCAGTAAAGCATGTTCTGAGGTACCTAAAGGGTACAGTGGATTATGGGCTCAAGTATGAGGTGAATCAAAAGTTTAACCTGTAGGGTTATGTTGATTCAGATTGGGCTGGCAGTGTTGCAGATAGGAAGAGCACATCTGGGTGCTGCTTCAGTATGGGATCAAGTGTGATCTCTTGGTTTATCAGGAAGCAGTCCTACGTAGCACTAAGTACAGCTGAGGCAGAGTATGTTGCATCTTGTTTAGCTAGTTGTGAGGGAGTATGGCTACGGAAGCTATTGTCTAAGTTATTTGATCCCCCGTTGGATGCTACTGGTATCTTCTGTGATAACCAGAGTTGTGTGAAGATGTCCGAGAACCTAGTGTTTCATGACAGGTCGAAACACATAGAGATCAAATATCACTATATCAGGGATATGGTGCAGAGAGGAGCTGTGAAGCTCCTGTATGTTGTGACGGACGAGCAGACTACAGATGTGCTAATGAAGCCACTAACCAGGGTGAAGTTCGAGTACTTCAGGGAGAGGGTTGGTGTTCTTCAGATCGAGGACACTTCGAGGAAGAAGTGATGGACACATTTGCTGAAGCCATTCCAAGCATGTTGGAAGGAGGATCCTTCACATGACTGTGGATGTAAGCGTTGGATGATTAGCATCAGGATGATGTTCTAGTTTCTACTTTGTATGATCAGCTGGATCATTTATATGTATATGTATGTACGCATCATGTTGGATGCTGGATACGATCAGTTGGATCATTTATATGTATGTACGCATCATGTTGGATGTTGGATATGATCAGTTGGATCATTTATATGTATGTACGCATCATGTTGAATGCTGGATATGATCGGTTGGATCATTTGTATGTATTTTGTATATGCATCATGTTGGATGCTTGGACCATGTATATGTATATGTATCAAGTGGATACATTGTATGATCAGGTAGATCATGTATGTTGATGGATACATTGTGTGGATCATGTATCTATGTATCAGATGGATACACCCTGTATGATGATATGTATCAGGTAGATACTTGGTGTGCATCAGATGGATGCATTGCATGATCAGGGTGATCGTGGATGACGAGCTTCTCCAGATGACATGCAACAGGATGTTGCAGTGATGATGATCAGGATGATCATGTGTACATCAGGATGATGTATGATGAGTATCAGATGATACTTTGTGGCCGTGGATCAAGTTGTGCAGATAAGCATGTAATTTGTGCCCTGGGAGATTTGCAGATGGTCTTTCCAGGTTTTGCCTGTGGCATATAATTCATACCCTGGGACATCTGGAAAATGCTCTTTTGAGGTTTTTCTTGGGAGGACATATAATTTGTGCCCTGGGAGATCTGCAGATAGTCTTTCGAGGTTTTTCCTATGGAATGTAATTTGTGCCCTGGGATATCTGGCAGATGCTCTTTCGAGGTTTTGTCCTATGGCATGTAATTTGCTCCTGGGAGATCTGGACAGGATGAAAAAGGCCTCATATGCTTCAACCAGGTTTTACCATGACCACATGTAATTTGCTCCTGGGAGATCTGGACAGGATGAAAAAGGCCTCACATGCTTCAGCCAGGTTTTGTGGTGGACCACATGTAATTTTTTCCTGGGAGACTTAACAGGTAGAGATGTGTGCTCGTAACAGCCTGGGATGCTTCAGCCAGGTTTTGTGGTGAGATCACATGTAATGTGCTCCTGGGAGATCCGACAGGTAGAGCTGTGTGCTCGTAACAGCCTGGGATGCTTCAGCCAGGTTTTGTGATGGGTCACATGTAATGTGCTCCTGGGAGATCCTACAGGTAGAGCTGTGTGCTCGCAATAGCCTGGGATGCTACAGCCAGGTTTTGTGATGCACATAATAAGTCCTGAGAATTCCACAGTATGTCCAGTGATGATAAAGACCTGTAGGTGATGGGCCTACATCCAGTAGGAAAAAGGACTGGCTCTGTAGAACTTCCTATGATGAGTAGAGTTAGATATTGGTTGAGATAGCAACAGCAGTGACGATGATGATGATGATGATCCCGAGAAGAAGACTTGTCTAGAAGAACTATGTCAAGAAATACCTTCCTAGTTAAGAGGGAGTGTTGATGTATATGTAACTTCGGAATGTATTTCATCTGTGTATTTTATATATATTTATTGTACCCTTATAAGAGATGTGTCATTCTTCTATAAGGAAGTTTCGTCATGTGGATTGACAAGTGTCGCAAGTGTGTGTACTTGTCGATGGGTTATTAGACCACCATGTGGGGTCAGCCCTGATTTATATATATTATAATGTGGATGTACCTAGCTAGACAAGTCGGCCCCATAAGGTCACTGGGTAAAAAGGTTAGTATAAATAGAGATCGGAGATCTCTATTTTACTCATTCGAAAAAGTAACTCACTCTCACTCAGAAAGTGGGGCACTAGTGAGGAGGAGGATCATCTGCTACTAGGAGACTATCTCAGTGTACTTTGGTTGTACTTTGGTTGATCCATTGCTCTCTCTATCTCTGAGGAAGTTGTGGGTTTTTTCACCTTAGGGTTTTCCCCATGGAAACTCTGTGCCTCTTGTCTCTTATGCTTTTGATTCTTGTGATGCTTGTCATACTTATTGTGATTGTCATGCATTGATATACTGCATATGTTATTCTCTCAGTAAAGATCCTAGAGTATTGTGAATTAATGCTCAAAATTTAATAGTGGTAACCTTTGTTGTTATTCCTATGATATCACACAAGCTACTACGAGTGGAGGACACTTGTAGTAGCCACAACAGAATTTGAATCTTTTACTCCTTGGCAAGGTGATTGGTCAAGAACCAATACTTGCACCTTTGGTGATTAAAGTTTATTGTAATTGTTTTTCATACATTCACTATTAATAATTGTTTAAGGCATGGTATCCCTCAATAACTAATAGTTTCGGAAGGCCCTCTAATCTATTTTTTCACTGAGCTTTGGTTCTTTGGGAAAGTAGATTTCTTGCTTGGATTCATAGGACAATTTTTACTATGTGGACACTTTTCTTTTTCTTGAGTCTAGAGTCCCTTTAGGATTGTTTGGTTCTATTTTTTATTAAAGTACCATATTGAGCAAACTCTTTTATCAAAATATTCAAAGTGGCTACTCTCCTGATCTGCCAATCATGGCAGCAACGAGGTGAGTCACTGGAATTTTAAGGCCCTGCCACATCATAGAGATGGATACAAAAAATACACCCTAGTGACTTGGAAACTGAGCAAATTTTATATTCAATTAACAGTGATAGATAAGAACAACATCAAACAACACTGAACTTTCACAGTTACATAATGAAGAAAACACAAAAATAGTCGATGATCTTGATCCATTTCAAATTGAAACATTAGAAAATGACACAGTTACTCATGTAAACCCACCCTTGATAGGTCCTTTAGACCTAGTTATACTTCACATCAATGAGTTATTGGATTATATCAATCCTCTTTCCAAATATTTTGATAACTTGAAAAATTCAACACTTGACCCTATGGCTTCATCAGGAGCACAAGGGACTACATCAACACAACCCCAAACAGTTACGGGAGGTAGAAATACTCCCAAATTGACCTCTACATCAATCCCAGTAGTTATTATACATGTTATTAGCACAATATCAACTAGAAATTTAGTTCCAGTTGCTATAGTTTCAATTTCCAATCCCAAAATTACATCCACTTCATCCGTAGGGATCCCTACTGGAGGGTGTGCCTTACCAAACATGGGTTTTCGATATGGTTTGGTTAATCAAGTTTAAAAAATACAAGGATTAAACCAAAATCCTCTTGGTATACCTAACACTTGTCCAAGTTATACCTTTTGGGGCAACCATTCACCATGGAATGGTAATATTCCTGGAAGAAGCAATGGGCCATGGAACATCAATGCCAATTTGGGTTATCCTCCATTGATGGGTGGAAATTCCTCAAGAAGGTATCCTCCAACTTTTCCTAGCACAATTCTTGGGGTAAATCCCATACCCCCAACAAGTAGCATGCTAGGAGGAAACCCACCTAGCAACCCCATTCCGCGGTGGAGTGGGAAAGTTCCAGAAAGTAACCAATATTCTTGGTGACCAACTCTACAAGGAGGAAATTAACCTTGGAATGCTTATCAAAACCATGGAAACAATCAGTGGATTGGTTGGATTCTAGCAAGTAACCAATATTATTAGTTCCCACATCTGCAAGGGGGAAATACACCCATTAATTCTATACCGCAATGGAATGGTTAGGTTCCAGCAAGTAACCAATATTATTTGAATCTACCTCCACAAGGGGGAAATCCATCCATGCAACCTATTCCATAATGAAATGGAAAATTAATGGGAAGTAACTGATCTTTCTAGATGCAAACTCTGTAAGGAGGCAATCCTCCTTGGAATGCTTTTCAATCTCAAGGATAGTAACAACAATGGAGCCATCAAGATTCACCCATGTATCAATCGTTTGCTACGGCACTAGTCAAATCATCATTTCTAGCCACATTGAATCTATTGGATTTATCCCAGCTAACCAATGAACCTGTTCTACATTTGAATGGGTGGCCAACCATACCAACTAAACTACCCTTGGACATACCCAAGTTCAACGGATGACCAAGGGACGATCCATCAAATCACAAGATGACATTCCATTTCAAGTGTTCATCCAATTCCCTAGTTGATGATAGTATTAGGATACAGTTGTTTCAATGAACCCTCACGGGAATTGATGCAAAATGGTACATAGAGTTTCCTCGCAATACATTCACGGATTTCTCATCTTTAACTATGGTCCTTTTGATACATTTTCAATTACCTATCTTCTATGACATGGGTATATAACTTTTGACTCTGCTTAGGAAGTCCACTTATACTCACATATTGGATCATATCCACTAATGGAGGAAGCGTTGAAGGATTATAAAATATGAAATCCAGGATCAATTCTTAGCATATTGGTTCATAAAATCATTATTTCCTACTCATGTCAAATATGTAGCCATGTCAGGAGCTATGATTGAAGAACAACTAATTTAGAGTTCCCAACAAATGGATTTGATATATTCACAATTAGACACATTTTATGATTTAATACATCATGTTGTAAGGCCTGCATCTGATCCAGCTAGACCACAAAAAGGACCTCATGCCGATGGTGTGATTGGATATTTCGACCAACTTAGGCAGATTACCCAGCAGACGGTACAAATTTATGTTCAAACTTTGCAACCCACAGCCGGCCAGGAAACACAACAATCCACAACTCCCACCCAATCTTCTGAAGTACTTACAGATCAAATTACAGACTCAAAAGGGAAAAATAAGAAACAAAAGAAAAATACAAAATCTAATTCTGGGATGGGAGAAGAACCTAAGGTGAATAATCCTACCGGAGGCAATCTGGAGAACTGGAAAAAACAAGTACCCTTGCAATATTTGTCAAATGGATCATCCTACAAACCTTTGTCTTCACATGGATGATATTCATCAAATGTTGGCACAACGAGGAGGGAAACCCCCAATGATAACATCTTCACGATGTCTCAACATGAGATAAACATTCAAATAAGGGATTGTTCTTACGATACACCATCAAATGATGTAGAAACATATACATCACAAGCCTAGTGGTTCTCTAATGATTGAGAAACCAACCAGTGGCATAGTACCTCGACCTCCAAAAGGGGTTTTCCTTAGAAAAACCCACAATCCTAATGCGCGAGATTCTAAAAAATACAATGTGGTTGAAGAATTATCTCAAGCTCCTTGTGCAATCTCTACCTTGAAATTTTTGCAAAGTTGTGCTACTCAAAGATATACACTATTGTTTTCTATTGGTGTTATTGATCCATGTGACACCAATTTGATAACTTTCGATTTAGAAAAGTCAACATGTAGGCTTCTATCACATATCACATTTCAGATTAAAGTGACTTCACATGGTAAGAATATTTTTGAACCATTGTGAATGAAGGAGCCTCAACTTGTATCATGTTGCTATCATGCTGGAAATATTTGGGATCACCCAACCTAGTACCATCTCACACAATACTCAAAGCATTTGATGGACATTCGTTCCCTCATCACATACTTATCATGTATTGCCCAGTTGAAATGGGAGGTAAAACAGTTCAAGTAGATATTGAGGTAGTGGATGCGCCCATATATTATGAGTGATTTGGTTCCCCCACCAAGGGAATATTGTCAGAATCGATCAACTAGACTACTACATGCCTGAAACTGGTCTCCACTCGAATGTAACTTTTTCTGAGGATTTGAAAATGGTGATTCGGGGTATTGGGGTAGGAATGTTCAAAGACTCATATCTCATGGGAACTTTCATGATTCCACCACCAGTGTCCACCCCTCACACTACCCAGTTTTTCAATATTACATCAGAAGTATATTTTCCACTAAATGTTTGCTCTAAGTCCATACCAGCAGTTCTCTCCACCTCATCGGAGGGAGTCTCAAAGGATGAAATCTTAGTCCAAAATTGTGATGGAAATGTACCAACTTCTATGTAAAATGATGAAACTAAAAGTAGTGTACCCCTATCTTCCGTAGAGATTTCATAGAAAGCTATCCAAATGGCTTCGGCAGACTCAGATCAAAATCCTTCCCACATGGAGGAATATGATCCATACACTTCTCCTATATGGTACCTTAACACTCCTAGTAGTCATAACCTTTTGGATTGGACTTTTTCATTAGATGAAGTCGTCCTTGAAGTTATGAACATCTTTGAATGACCCTAGGAAGATATGCATCATTGATCATCATTTATTCCAAAGAGAGATTCATTAGAGGTCAAACCAGAAAATTTTTACCTTGATGATGACATGGAAAAATATCAATGCATAGTCCAAACACAGAATGTGAGTTCAGAAGGAAACTTGGAAAATATTTCAGAAACCATTCCTATCGATATATCCATTAAGCCTAAAATCATTGAAAACATCAATATAGGTGTTGATTTTTCTCTGAAGCAAATCATGCATTATACTGCTCTATTTAAAGAGTTTCGCAATATGCTCACTGTTAATTTTCGAGCATTAATTCAATATACTCTAGGATTTTTACTGAGAGAATAACAATGCATATCAATGCATTGATATGCATTGATATATCAATGCATATCAATCATAGCAAGCATATCAATCATCACAAGATGCAAACATAAGAGACAATAGACACACAAAGTTTCCGTGGGGAAAACCCTAAGGTGAAAAACCCCACAACTTCCTCAGAGATAGATAGAGCAATAGTACAACCAAAGTACAACCCAAGTACACAAAGATAGACTCCTCATAGTAGCTGATCATCCTCCTCACATGTGAGCCACTTTCTGAGTGACGGATAAGTGAGTAATGAAGTGATCAAATAGAGAGATCCCGCTCTCTATTTATACTTGTTCTGAGTAGCCTAATAAACCTATGAGGCTGACTTGTCTAACTCAGCCTAATAACCCTAGGTTAACTTAATCAGGGTTGACCCCACACATGGTTTTCTAATAACGCATAGACAAGTTACAACACTTGTGACACTTGTCAATACAAATGAAAACACTTCCGTATAGTGGAATAATACATCTCTATAGGAGTACAATAAAATACATAGATGAAATACATTTCAAATTTACATATACATCAACACTCCCTCTTAACTAGGAAGGTATTTCTCGACACAGATCTGCTAACACAAGTCTTCTTCTCTGGATCATCATCAACGAATCATCGTCATTGTCATTGCTGCTGCTATCTCAATCAATCTCTGATCTACTCGTCATAGGAAGTTCTACAGGGCCAATCCTTTTTCATACTGGATGTAGGCCCACCAGCTATAGGTCTTCATCGTCACTGGCCATACTATGGAATACTCAGGACTTATTACATGCCTCAACAAAACCTTGAAAGAGAATCCCAGGACTGATTATGAGCACACTGCTCAACCTATCGGATCTCCTAGGATGTTTTACATGTTGACCTTCACAAAACCTACTCAGAGCATCCCAAGATGTTACGAGCAAACTGCTCTACTTGTCTATATCTCAATAGAGAATCCCAGGCTGTTATGAGCACACTTCTCTACCTGTCCGAATTTTAAAGCATCTTTTCTATGTGAACTTTCGCAAAACCTACTCAGAGCATCCCATGATGTTATGAGCAAACCGCTCTACCTGTCTGGATCTCGATAGAGCATCCCAGGATGTTACGAGCACACCACTCTACCTGCCCAGATTTTAAAGGATATTTTCTATGCGAAACTGTAGAAAAACCTACTTAGAGCATCCCAGGATGTTACGAGCACACCTCTCTACCTGTCTGGATCTCGATAGAGCATCCCAGGATGTTACGAGCACACCGCTCTACCTATCCGGATTTTATAGGACCTTTTCTATGCTACCTGCACAACCTGTCCATGGCCACAGAGTATCAACCCGATGCTCACCATACATCATCTTGATGTACATCATCACATGATCAACCTGATAATCATCATAGCATCAACCCGATGCATATCAAATAGAGCAACATCCTGAAGCTCGTCATCTATGATCATCTTGATCATCATCATAGCATCAACCTAATGCATATCATCTGGAGCAACATCCTGAAGCTCGTCATCTATGATCATCTTAATCACCATCATAGCATCAACCTGATGCATATCATCTGGAGCAACATCCTAAAGCTTGTCATCTGTGATCATCCTGATCACCATCTGATGCATACAAAGTATCTACCTAATACATATCATCATACATGATCTACCTGATCATACAGTGCATCCTCCTAATACATACATCAGTACATGATCTACCTGATCATACAATGCATCCACTTGATACATACATAAGTACATGGTCTACCTGATCATACAATGCATCCACCTAGTACATAAATGCATGATCCACCTGATCATATCAAGCATCCAACATGATGCATATACAAATACATGATCCAACTGATCATATCAAGCATCCAACATGATGCATATACAAATACATGATCACACTGATGAAAGCATCCAATTGATGCATATATAGAGCAGTAACTGGAGCATCGTCCTGATGCTCATCATCCAGCGCTTACAACCACAGCCATGGGAAGGATCCTCCTCTCACCATGCTTGGAATCGATCCTGCAAATGTGTCCATCACTTCTTCCTTGAAGTGTCATCAATATGAAGAACACCAAGCCTCTCTCTAAAGTACTCGAACTTCACTCTGGCTAGTGGCTTCATCAGCACATCTGCAACCTGCTCATCTGTCACAACATATAGGAGCTTCACTGCACCTCTCTGCACAATATCCTTGATATAGTGATATTTAATCTCAATGTGTTTCGACCTGTCGTGGAACACCAGGTTCTCAGACAGCTTCACACAACTCTGGTTATCACAAAAGATACCAGTATCCTCCAAGGGGAGATCAAATAAATCAGACAGTAGCTTCTGGAGTCATACTGCCTCATAACTAGCCGAATAAGCTGCAACATACTCTGCTTCGGATGTACTCAGTGCCACACAGGACTGCTTCCTACTAAACCAAGAGATCATACCGGATCCCTTACTGAAGCAGCACCCCAAAGTGCTCTTCTGATCAATGGCACTGCCTGCCGAATCTGAATCAACATAACCCTCCAGGTTAAACTTTTCATTCACCTCATATTTGAGCCCATAGTCAACTGTACCCTTTAGGTACGTCAGAATATGCTTTACAGCAACCAGGTGAACACCTCTCAGATCCGTCAGGAACTAGCTCAATGTTTTCACCGCAAAACAAATATCTGGTCTCGTATTCGTCAGGTACATCAAGGACCCAATCATTTGACAATACACAGTGACATCAACTGGATCAGATGAAGCATCACACAGAAGCTTCGGGTTCGATGCCATAGGTGTGGCCATGGACTTGCAGTCCATCATCCCGAACCTCTTCAGGATCTCTACTACATACTTCCTTGTCCAAGGAAGATTCCAACTGCACTCTGCCACACCTCCATGCCTAGAAAGTAGTGCATCATCTCCAAGTTCTTCATCTCGAACTCAGCAGCAAGCTTCCGCTGCATGTTGGCATTCAATCTATCCTCACCTGTAACAAACAGGTCATCCACATATAGAAGTAGTATCACTGAATTTCATTCCTCAACCTTGTATTAAAGGTTGGAATCTACTTTACTCTTGGTAAAGCCTAAACTAGATAGAAAGTTGTCCATCCTACCATACCAAGTCCTAGTAGCTTGCTTCAATCCATACAAGGCTTTCTTCAGTTTGCACACATATGACTTCTTGTCATGTGTCTCAAAACCAAGTGGCTGCTCCACATACACTTCCTCCTCAACTACACCATTCAAGAAATTTGTCTTGACATCCATCTGTTGTATCTTCCATTTCATCACTGTAGCCAAGGAAAGTACTGATCTAATGGAAGTGTACCTAGATACAAGAGAAAAAGTCTCTTCATAGTCTATTTCCTATTTCTGGGAGAAGCCACGAGCTACAAATCTTGCCTTGTATTTCTCTATGCTACCATCTGCAGCATGCTTGATATTGTAGATCCACTTGGAAGTCATAGCTGACTTCCCTTCAGGTCTTAGGACTACACCCCAAACATCATTCTTCATGATACTCCTCGATCATGGAATCCTTCCATTCTTTCTTTTCCGCTGCTTCTTCATAACTGGAAGTTTCTTTATTCATAATGTCACTGAGTAAGGCAACATAACTGGTGTGAGATCTAGTTCTCTTCCTTGCTCTGTGTTCTTCTTCTAGAATGCCATACCTTTCTGCATCTTGAATGAGCTCTCTAGCCCATGTAGGTTTCCTCTTATGAGAATCCTTTTCACGGGGTGGATCTATAAGTTCTTGTGGATCTTCAATTTCTCGATCTATTTCTAGAATTGCTTCAGTCATGGTGGGATCTTGAAATCTGTTTTCCTTTGGTTCTTCATGATCTTCAATAGGTGCCTTTCTTGACTTGATGAAATCTGAGTTTTCATCAAATGTCACATCCCTACTGACATCAATCTTCTTGAACCCTAGAAAGTATATTATGTAAGCCTTCGAGCTTTCACTGTACCCCACAAAGATACCCTTCTGTCCTGAAGGATCTAGCTTTGTCCTCTTTTCCTTTGGAACATGTGTATATAATGGACAACCAAATATTCAGAGATGGCTGACTTCGGGCTTCTTACCAGAGAAGACCACTTCTGGTGTCTTGTTGTCCAATATCTTGTGAGGTATTCTATTCTGCACATATACAATTGTCCTAGCTGCTTCTGCCCATAGATGCATAGGAAGATCCTGGTCATGCAGCATTGCCCCTGTTGCTTCCATGATTGTTCTATTCTTACTTTTTGCAACTCCATTTTGTTGTGGATTGTAGGGAGCAGTCAAATCCCTCTTAATCCCTGAATCACTGCATAGATTCTTGAAGTCACCTGAAGTGAATTCTCCGCCATTGTCTGATCTGAATATCTTTATTTTCTTATCAGTTTGATTTTCCATCAAGGCTTTGAATTCCTTGAACTTGTCAATTACTTCATCTTTGTTCTTCAAGAAATAAACCCAAGTCTTCCTAGAGAAGTCATCAATGAAAGAGACATAGTAAACATACCCACTTAGAGAACTAGATGACATCGGACCGCATACATCGGAGTGGATAATTTCCAAGATTCCTTTTGATTTTCTTTCACTGCTTGGAAATGCCTTCTTTATGTTATTTCCTTTTGCACATCCTTTGCAAACACCTTCATGCTTGGTCTTGATTTCAGGATGACCTTCTACAGCTTTGCTTGCAATTGGTAGTGCTCTGTAGTGCACATGTGCAAGCCTTCAATGCCAAAGTTCATTTGGCTCCATGGATTCATGTACCATGGCATGTTCCGGTTGTCCCTTCAATTTGTACAATCCTCCCTCTTGCTCTCCAATCACCACTGCATCATCAATAGTTTTACCCTTTGTCCACATTAGGACTTGGCCATCTACAAATGCAACCCTCATGCCTTTTGCATCCAATGCAGAGATGGAGAGTAGGTTCTTCTTGAGCCCAGGTACAAATAACACATCTTTCATCTTCAAGGACTTTCTAGATTCTAGGTTGTAGGAGGCTTCCCCACTTCCTTTGATAGGGTATTGATAATCATACCCAATTTTCACTTTATGGGGTGATTCGTGTTCAGACAGATTTACAAAAGATTCTTTAAACCCAGTCATGTGTTTAGAAGCCCCACTGTCAATTATCCAATCATTACAAGCATGAGAAAGAGTACTTGTGAGGGATGAGATTAGAACATATTCATCTTCACTAGATGAGTCATCACTTTCTGCTCTAGCTTTCTTCCTGGGAGGTTCATCATCCTCAGCAGCATGAGCATGATATCTTCTTTTGTTATTCTTCTTCTTCGTGTTGAAGTTGTTGTCTTTCTTCTTCTTGGGACAATTTGAAGCAAAGTGTCCCATTTCATTACATTCGTAACATCGAACATGATATAGATCTTTCTTCTTGTGATGAGGGTGAGAATGTTTCTTGTTATGAGATTTCTCCCTCTTAAACTTGCTTCCCTTGATGTGAGTTATGAGAGCTTGATCTTCATTCCCCATCTTTTCTTCTTGTGCCACAAGCCTTGCTTCTTCTTGTGAGCATTCTTCCCGCAGTCTGTTGAAGGATACCAACTTCTTTCTTGGACAAATTCCTTGGATAAAGGAGTCCCATGACCTAGGTAGGCCATTCAGTGTGGTCATGACAACTTCACCATTGTCCACAATTTCATCCACAGCTTCGATTTGTTCCTTGATCTGGGAGACCATAGAAAAATAAGATTGAATGGATTCTCCATTCTGAAGCTTTACCCCTTTCAATTGATTCTGCAGAGTCATCTTCTGATTTATGTTCTTCCCTTCAAATAGCTTGGATAGGGAATCAAACATCTCTTTGGGTGTCTTCAGAGATGACACATGGGGGATGAGCTGGTCCTTGATAGAATCAACAATGATTCTCTTTGCCTTGACCAAGTTCTTCTTGTGGAGTGCTTTAGCCTCTTCTTCCTCTAGGACAGGGACCTCTTCCCTTATGTAAGTATCCAATTCATTTTCTTCCAGGATTAACCCAATCCTATACTTCCATGCTCGGAAGTTATCAGCCCCTTCAAGCTTATCCTCAAGCTTGGTGTGGTGAGACATCTTAAAGAGTACTTCAAATGGAAATAGAAAAGATTTAGGTCTTACCACTTGATTTGCTGAAAACTGGATCTGGTCCCGGATTAGGGTTTGTTAGAGAAACCCTAAAAATTCAAAATGTGAATTTAAACTTTCTGGAAGGATAGAAAGATGCGCCTTGATGAGCTGATTAGCCTGGTGTATTCAAAATTTGAGATCTACAAAGCTTCACCCTTCAGAAATGCCTTTTAGTCTTCCTGGGTTCACGGGGGAGGACCCTGAATCAGGGTTTGAGTTTCCCGGAGATTTACCTAGCCAAAAATCTCGATCCAAAGCTCTAAACTTCAATTTTTCCAAGGAGCTTCCAGCTATGTCTTCAGATTTCAGAAATTCCTATTTTTATGGAAACCCTAATTTTTAGGGCCAAAACTGAAAGTGCTCAGAACTGAATTCTAATTGGATAGAAATATTCACCTTGTGGAGGAGAGTCAATCTGTCATATTTATTTTCCAAAATATGTGGAGAGAAACCCAGAAAACAAGAATCCCTAGCTTCCGCAACTGCACAGTGTCTTTTTCTCAGGTTAGCTCTGATACCATGTTAATTTTTTAGCATTAATTCAATATACTCTAGGATATTTACTGAGAGAATAACATGTACAGTATATCAATGCATATAAATCATAGCAAGCATATCAATCATCACAAGATGCAAACATAAGAGACAATAGGCACACAGAGTTTCCGTGGGGAAAACCCTATGGTGAAAAACCCCACAACTTCCTCAGAGATAGATAGAGCAATAGTACAACCCAAGTACATAGAGATAGACTCCTCCTAGCAGTTGATCCTCCTCCTCACATGTGCGCCACTTTCCGAGTGATGGATAAGTGAGTAATGAAGTGATCAAATAGAGAGATCCCGCTCTCTATTTATACTTGTTCTGAGCAGCCTAATAAACCTATGGGGTCGACTTGTCTAACTCGGCCTAACCTATGGTGGTCTAATCACCCATCGGCAAGTTACGACACTTGTGACTTTTCAATGCAAATGACGACACTTCCGTATAGAGGAATAATACATCTCTCTAGGAGTACAATAAAATACATAGATGAAATACATTCCGAAGTTACATATACATCAACACTCGCTTGGTATTGTGAATAAATGTCAGGAATTGATCCTAGCATAATTGAACATTAGATAAAAACCTATGATAATGTTAAACCTATATGATAGAAATTGTGTCCGGTTAATCCTAATAAATCATCTACCATAAAAGTGGAAGTTGAAAAACTATTAAAATCTGGCTTCATATATCTTGTTCCTTTGAGTGAATGGGTATGCAATCTCGTTCCTATTGATAAGAAGCAAGGAACATTCCGGGTCTATAATGACTTTAGGGATTTAAATTTGGCTTGTCCCAAAGATAATTATCTCACACCCTTCATTGATCAGATTATAGACGAGTGTGCTATGAATGAAATATTTTCATTTGTGGATGGATTGTCCGATTAGAACTAGATCCATATTAAAAAAGAAGACCAACACAAAACAAATTTCATATTCCCTTAGGGGACTTTTGCATATCAAAAAATTTCATTCGGCCTTAAAAATGTTGAAGCCACTTTTCAAAGAGCCATGTCATATGCGTTCCACGATATTAATAAAATCATTGAGGTTTATCTTGATGACTTGGCAGCCAAATCTAAAACAAGAGCCAAACATAGCACACATTTATGTGTTGTATTCATTCGATGTCATGCATACAAAATTAGGTTGAACCCACATAAATGCATGTTTTGTGTGGAATCTAGGAGATTACTTGGGTTCATAGTGTCAAAATGAGGTATTATGGTGGATATCCTCATGGTTGAGGCAATATTACAGTTTCCTTCCCCGAAAACAATCAGGCAACTCCAAATCCTACAAGAGAAAGCAAACTTCTTGAGAATATTTGTCGTCTCCTCAAAAAATATGCACTACTTATATGCTCATTTGATGTAGTAAAGAAAGCTTTGGTATCATCCCTGGTACTTAGTCCTCGAAACTATAGTAGATACTTTCTGCTATATTTGACAGCATCCAGTTCCACCATAGGAATGCTGTTGGTATAGGCAGACGAATCATCACAAGAACATCTGATTTAATATCTTAGTAAGGTCCTTGCAGGTCCTCAATTGAGATATTCCCAGGTTGAAAAGTTGGCCTTGGCAACAATTCGTGTTGTCCAAAGACTTAGACATTATATAATTCCAATAAAAAAGACCATAGTGGCTGAAATGAACCCCATGAAACACATTTTGTCTCACCATACCTTTTGTGTCAAATTTTCAAAATGGATTGTGATTTTGAAAGAATTCGATCTCGAGTTCATGATGCTAAATCCAAGAAGTCATTAGCATTTGTGGAACTAATGTTTGATTTACCTTGCTATAAAGAATATATTGTATGTGTTAAATCGTGGGCAGATGAACATGTATTCCTCATTGCAACATCGAATCCTTGGTATGGAACATTTATCACATATCTCCAAACCCAAATTATTGATCCTCAGTTTTATAGCATTGAACGACGTCTCATTCGACACCAAGCACGAATAAACCTCATCATTGGGGATACTTTGTACCGTTATGGAGTAGATACGATCTTAAGACGTTGTTTAATACATGAGGAAGTTGAACAAGTTTTAAATTATTGGCATGCCAAAGCATGTGGTGGTCATCGTTTTGGGTTGGAAACTGCGCATAAAATATTGCGTGTAGGATACTTTTGGCCCACAATCTTTAATGATTGCACCAATGTTGTCAAAAGGTGTCACCCTTTCCAAATTTACACAATAAAAATGCGTGTACATCCTGCTCCATTACACCCTGTAGTAACTGTGGGTCCATTTTCAAAATGGGCCATTGATTTTATGACAATCAACCCACCTTCAGATGATGTCCACCACTACATCATAGTAGAAGTGGACTACTTCACCAAGTGGGATGAAGCAATGCCTACATTCAATCGAATGGTAGAAACTATAGCATATTTTATATTCAATCACATGATAGCAAGGTTTGGTGTACCTAAAGAGATTGTCATTGATAATGGAAATCATTTTAGGAATTCCTTCATGGATGAACTTACCACAAGGTTAGTATTGTAGAAAGACTTTTCCTCGCCATATTACCCTCAATGTAACAGACAAGTAGAATCCATCAAAAAAATTTTGAAAACCATGTTGAAATGAACAGTCAATAAGAACGATACTAACTGGCACTTAATGTTATTTTCCGTTCTTGGGCATACCACACCACAACTAAAACTACAAATGGTTTCACTCCTTTCCAATCGGTTTATGGAGAAGAAGCAATGTTACCGATTGAAAGTGAAATCATATCATTAAAAATAGCAATTGAAGTCATGCCTAACACTTATGCAGAAGAACAAAGACAACTCCATCTCCATTCTCAAGATGAAACTAGAAGGGAGGCCTCTATAAATGTAGAAGCACACAAGAAAAGGGTTAAAATTCAATATGACAAATCGGCCTATCCCCGGGTCTTTTCTGAAGGTGATTTGGCTTTATTTAATGACCAAGATGTATTGGAGAAAACTCACTATGGCTTGGGAATACCACAATAGACAAATGACTACCATAAATCTACTCAATTCTTAGAGCAATGCTATTATAAATGACAATGTTAAAATAATGGAGAAATGTAACCAACCTCGATCCAATGTTTGATGTAGATCCCCATTGGAGCTTTCAATCCGCGCACATCCAAGCACTTGTAATTTGCAAATTAGTCTTGACAGTCGATATCCAACAAGTACATATAATATATAAATGGCATTAGCATTATCAATAACAATGGTCCATAATATCATAAGAAAATGTAACCCAATGTATAATAAACAACATTCACACCATGAATGGACGAGAATATGAGTATTTCTATTAATGAATAAGAAGAAGTACAAAGTGATACGACCTCTTGTCGGCAACCAATCTGAACCAAGATCTATATCAATCCACTTGTGCCTCCACCACTTCAATCCTCCATGAATGGAAAACTCAAACTAGAAAGGAGTTTGGAAGGTGAACATAACTGGTTCACAACTACAAGGATCTATGAGTGCAGACTCAAGATAGGGAAAAAATCCACTAGAGTGCCTTTACTATTCCCTTGTTCCTTCCGTCCATAAGCCATATGTGCTCAATATATAGTCCTCTCAATGGTAGGTGAAATGACTCATTGAGACGTTACTTGGGCAGATGGAGAGCCAAAGGTCACCCAATGACCACTTTTTGGGAGTAAAAAGTAATTAATAGTGGTTTTTACCATTTTACTTGATACCCGCGGGTTATAGTGCTGCAACTCACGGGTATGCATGCTATAGTGATGCAACATGCGGGTAGGAACAAAAATAGGGCAAACTGGTATAGCTGAAGGATAAAAATGGATCTGAGTCACTGAAATGGATCCTACAGGCCAAAGAATACTGATGCTCATAGGGTGGAATATTTCTGTGTAACAGATGCCCCCTAATGTGTGAGGTCAGAGACTAAAGTGCTACGATGGCCGAAATACATTATAAAACTCAGAAGTGGAGTGATGGAGACACAAGTGGAAAGAATGGTTCACTCGTCATAATACAATAATATCTCTGAATACATGTCGGTATAGTACAACAATCTGATACAATGGCCATGAATGGGCAATACATAAGTAAATACATGTCATAAGTGATCATAGTCATGATCCCTCTACAGTAAGATATGGTCTTCTGCTGAAAAGAAGACAACTGGTGCAAAACTGGAGGTACAAACGGCTAAAATATGAGAGGTGATATCTCAGATGTAAAGTCAAAGTCATATGTAGCATACTGAATGCCACAATCACCTGGGGTCTTATACACAAGTCTTCGACGGTGCAAGTCCCATCAAGTGAATAAAGGAGTTGGGGTCGAACCTGATAAGACATCGTCTAATTACCAACCAATGATGTATACCGTTAACAGACGCGAGATGACCCACCAATAATGAAAATGGGCATCAAGGCACAGAACACAATCATCAGAGTGTGAATAAATGGGTTGAATTCGAACACTAGGATGAATCCATCGATCAGGGGACATTGATGTAGTCCCAAAACTATCGATGGTGAGAGAACCTTCCACTAATGACTACAAGCCTCAAGGTACTCAACCGAACTCTAAGCCTCAAGTCCCGGAATAAATGAGTTTAAGTCAATGGAACGAGACTCGCTGGAAGGAGGGCATTAAGGCATCCCCCATCAACCAGCATGAGGTACCAGCAATGCTGAAAGATTTGGAAGATCTCAAGTGAAACGGACTGACTCAATAAGGATGGCTGACATGCAATAGTCAAGAGATCTGAGGAGTGGCCGACACTGGTTTCAGGACTTCCTTTGAACAATAGCATGAGCAGATGGATAGAGTCAGGAAGCATAGACTTGACATAAACTGTGCAATGTAGGAGGCATTACAGAGGGCTCCATAATGACTGGAAGCTTAACCAATTGGTGGAGGAAACTGACAAACAAGTACAGCTCCTAAGGCTCAACTATAGTCTTGACTCAGAATGTACGAAGTGGAATGAATGCTCTGTTCAAAGGCGACAAAACAACTACCAACAAGAAATAGTGACCATAATGCCGTCCAGCTTTTTGGAATATTTGATTTTTTTGGTCCTTTTTCATATTTGGGAAAAGCTTAAAAAGGAATAAAATTGCTTATAGTACAACAAGTGAAGGAACGAGTGTCAAATAGATAGCAAACTAGTCCCAAGCAGTGGAACATACCTATGCTCAATGCAAGGAAGTGTGTGCAGGATGTGGACACTCGGGGGTATGTTCCCTGAGGGTCAGAAGGTCATCAAATTGTGAAGGGGAAATATAAGCTCTGCAGGGCTCGACAGGGGAAAAGTGCTCAGGCATGAGGCTAACAATTTAGTAAGCGGGAGCTGGCACAAGGCTCATGTGGCAAGCATGATGATGCAATGCAATCACAACACGATATAACTGCAGGAGTCCTTTTTCGTAAAGTTAGTCTCCTCACCCGAAAAAGTGTAAAACAATGGGAGAATAACTCTTCTAGTCACGTATGACTAGAGTATACATTTTTCGTAGTTAATCCACAAAGGTCCAGAAAAAGGGTAAACTTATACCTAAGTGAATGTCGCTTCAAATCCTTTAACGAGTCTGAAATGACAAGTATACTCGGTAATCTTGTTTGATTTGAAAAAGTATAACAAGGGGTTAAAAAAGACTTTATGAAAATATTTTCCATAAAGGTTTAACGAGCCTGAAAAAGTAAACTCGTGACCTCCTTACTGTTTTTAATGAGCTCAAAGGAGATATGGAAGAATTCTCGTAATGAGAGAAGACGAGTGTCAAGGACATGCGAGACTATTTCCAAGCACATGGGTCAAAGCTATGGATAATGCAAGGAACATGAGCAAGATAAGGACACTGAAGGGGTGTCTGCAAATTCGGATAGTAATAGGTTCAAATGCATCATAACAATGGGGAGGCCTAAACCTATATGCAAGGTTCCGAATATTCCTACTATGGCCAGAGCAAATGTCGAAAAGGACTAGTAAACAAGTATAAGTCCAGCTAAGAATCATGTCTCCAAGAAACATAAGTACCAAGATCATCTCTAAAACGTATGTAAAGAAAAATCTGATACAAGTCACTGCGGTAGAAACATTTTCAACTTCACTATTGTTAACCTCAGACATAACGCAGGTAGAGCCAACCACTGAAGGTGCCATAGTACCAATATCTAAGGGATCAAAATGATCATCTTCAAAATGAAGAGCAAAGCTGAAGGATGTGAAGGAATTTGCAGTGGCAAATTCATCATCACAGGAGTTGGAAATTCTAGAAATAGAATCGAACTCATCAGGATCACCGATTTGCAGATCTATAGGAGATCTCAAAGACTCATTAGACTCAAACGTCAAATCAGGGCTGGACGAGACGGTGAATGGATCCAAATTCAAATGGATGGCAGGTTGTATTATAGGCCCATCTTGTTCAATAAGATCAAGGGGAGGAGGGGAATGAGATCTATGATAAAGATCCCCCCACGGCTTGTCATCACCACCCATGGTCTCAATAAAAACTTCAATTGAAGGTAGGATATCATCAAGGAAATCATGTGAACAAGACGAGTTGGCTTCCCAAACTGGCAGCGTAACGGGATCTTGTTCAACTATCTGGGAAGAAAAGAGATCTAGATCTGCAGTGGTTTGTTGGATGTGATCGTAAGTGAGCTCCGCTACAGATAAAGGCATAGACATAAGGATGTGTGGAATATCTGCAGACATAGAATTCGCGGATGGAAAAATCCATGGATCACCACAATAGGAAGTCCGGAATGGCATACTATTCGAAGGAGGAGGTGCACTGTCGAAAATGGTTCCGATAAAATTCACAGGTGCAGAATGGTTAAAAGTTCCCATCAATGAAGGGTACATTCCAACACCTATGTTCCCAATTTTCGACTGAGAATTAGAAACTTGCAGGACTACAGATCCCGTAGATGTTGTGGAAGGAGTGCCAACATAATCCAATTGATCGATCATCACAATATTTCCTTCATGGGGAAAGCAAATAACTCGAAATACAGTAGATGCGACAGCCTTCATAGTGTATATCCAGTTCTGACCCAGTAAAAGGTTTTAGTCGATGGGTGCATCAACCACTTCGACTTCAATAGGCATGGACTTACCTCCCAAGGAGACAACAAGGGAAGGGATAATTCCATGCGGCGTAAAAGATCTACCGTCGAATGCAGTGAGTGTAGTTCTAGACGCAAGTAGAGGAGGAGAGCCAAGAGCTTTCGAACAAGTTAACGACATTACTGACGTGGAAGCACCTTCATCAACCATAGTAAGTTTGACGAAGCTCTTAAGGAAAACCACCTGGATTTGAAAAGCCACGTGGTAAGGAAAGCGAGGCTGGACATCAGTAGTATCAAACTTGATAACACTAGGACTTCCCCCATCCTGAACTCCTAACGCACTCAAAAGGGCATGCTTCTGAGAAGGACAAGCTTGCAAAACTTCAAAAGCTGACATGACACATGGAGTTTGGCCCAAATATTCTATGATGGAGTAGTTATGGGCGGCTCGAGCATTAGGATTATGCATGGAATGCTTGAGAACACCTTTTGGTATCCGCGGCATAATAGAAGGCTTCTCGATATGCAAGGAATTATCAAGAGGAGGGGGAGGCTCATTCCCCAAATTTAGTTCTGGTGCACCATAATCACGTTGATGAGTAGCAACACAAACCTTCGATTGAACCATATTCACACATCCATAACCACTAGTATTGGAAGAAGACGTTGCCATTTCATTAGTACCATAGCCAGTGGTGGGAGCATGGGAAGACATATTTTGATGATGAGGAAGGGGATCCTTCAACACAGCTGGGCTCTATGCCAAATGCTTCGATGCTTCTTCAGTTCGAGGACATAACTGAGTAAGATGATCCTCCCCACAAAGTTTGCAAGGGAATTTCACCTTATGCCTAGGTTTACGATCCTCGCCAGCATTACCGCCTTCCCGAGGAGGGTTGGCATTCTCTTTACGAGGAGTATTACGATTGCTATTGTTGTTACTTCCATTGTTTCCACCCCTATGATTTTTTCTCCCCTTTTTCTTACCACCGAGTTGCTGGTTACCCAATGGTTTCGTTGATTGCACATTGTGTACATCAGACGATGGAGTGGAAGTGGACAAGGTGTGAACTTGTCTAGGTGTAGACTGGTTTAGCGACAAATTTTTCATTTGATTAGCTGCCAAGTCTACAGGGTGAGTGCATGCGAACCCCACGATGCCATCGTCATGTGGTCTAGGAACTGACATGGGCTCATGTCTTGTTCTCGGTGCATCAAGAATAATGTCATAGAAAATGCCAGATTGAGAATAAAGTAGATCTAACTGCTGGACTTTCAAGATAGCTTGTTCCTCAGTCACAATGTCAGACATTGAAACATCCTTAGCAATGTATGGGAGTAAAGACTTAAAGAACCATTCCAACAGAAACTCTGGAGGAATGTTGGCTTTCACTAATCTCTTTCGTCGACACCACTCTTGAACGTGGTCAGAAATATGTGTGGCCTTATTCTGACGGAAGGTGGACAACAACTCAGTACCAGTATCATAACGAATTGGCAACTGGAAATGGTCTAAGAAAACCAAAGCAATCTCATTGAATCCCCTATAGGTGTTTCCGGGAAACTCCACATACCACTTCGCGGCTGCCCCCGTGAGGGTGCGTTGAAATAGGCGTTATCAAATGGAATCATGATTCAAATAGTTGGAGGAGCATCAAAGGTGAAATGTCGTGACATGACCTCCCGGGTCCTCACCACCTTTCCCCTCAAAATTCAGAATGTTGGAAGGGAGCTTGGTAGGGACCGGAGGCCAAGTAGGTCGTGACAGACTGGATCATTCGTGAGCTTCGAAAGATCTGGGAGATTCAAGCGTGCAAAGAACGGGAGCTGAGGCTGAAAAGCTTAATTATAAGCTCCCATAAAAGGTTGGTTAAATGGAATTGTGTTATAAGATGGACTAAAAGCTTGACCATGAGGATTAAACTGCTGATACTGAGGACCTGACATCCCGTAAGCTTTCCCATGGCCATAATATTGATAACCTCCCCCTGGCTGACCCATTTGAGAGTAAGTAGGTATATGCGCGTTTTGAGTACCATATTGGGGTGGTGGGTGATACTAGGGGCCAGCACCGACTGTGTTGTAGTGAGGGTTGCCACCATAAGTATGGGGCATGTATGTACTATTCATAGCAGGAACCGTGTTGTATTGACCATAGTGGTATGGTATGTTCACACCCCCAACATTAGGATTAGCTTGAGCAGTCGTGTGGTGACCAGCAACATAAGAAGCATTCCCAGGTCCAATATGGGTGTGACCAATAGCAGGGTTGGTGGTGTGATGTCCATGTGGATAGGAAATATTCCCACCCCCTACATTAGCATCACTAGTGGCGGTGGTGGATGCAAAAGTATGCGGTATGTATCCACCCCCGTGGTTGGGAGGAACGGTATCATGTGCAAAAGTAGTCCTAGGTTGACGAGTAGCGATGCATGTATTAGGTTCTGGATGGTGAGTCGTGTTCCAAACAGCATTTCGGCTAGGTTGTGTATTCCTAGGAGGTGGTCGTTCTCCAACATAAGCATTGTTAGGAATCTGACCAGTCCCCATACTATGTGAGTGGGTGGACAATGTAGTGCCCCCAGCGAGGGTAGTGCCCCCAATGGGCATACTATGGCTAACACTTTGACTAGTGCCAGCGTGAGTACCAACCATAGTGGAAGGTTCGACAGTATTGTGACTAGGCATACCAAAAGAGAGTGCGGTGGGGTTTATCAGAGGGCCAAAATCATCATGAGTCTCAGGCTTCTCGTATCTAAAATCACGTGGAAACAAAGGAACGAAAGGCTCGTCCTGTTCTACATCCTCGGGTAGGTCGGGCATCCCGTAAAGATAATTATCTAGATTCGAAGGATCAAACGGATCCCGGTCAAGTGGATTAGGCCAAATAGAAACAGGTTGAGTCTCAGGTGGATCACCTCACCAATCCTCATGAGGAGTCTAGGGATCAGAAGTATGTTCAACTCTACCTGAAGGAATAGAAGGGTCTTGCCCAATATCAGGATGTGCAGCCATGTAATCTTCAACGTAATTCTCATATGAATCCGAAGACTCAGAGGGAACCCTCCGGCCTCCCCTAGCAATACGGCGTGTAACCTCAAGTGGCTTTAAACCATCCAAACGATGGGACCAACAGAGAGTAGGGCTCCATGCCACGTTCTCTCCGGAGAGAGACACAACATCTCCTAAAGGCCAACTATTGATCAAAAAATAGTAAATCAAAAGCACACACCTAGAGAAACTACAGCCAAGAGCAGACGAACAGAGTGGATAAATGAGCTCCCAGCACTAGAGCCGGTATATCTCTCCTAGGAGAGGCTTGAGACTCCCAAACTATAGCCAGAGGTAACATAATCAATTATAGAGACACCCAGGATTCACTGTGTCAATAGGGTCAAGTCCACTGCACGAACACAACTGTGTTGTCCAATCCATATCTGACCCAGGACACAAACAGCATAACCACTGCAAGTACCCTGTGCAGTACCTAGGTAAGGAAACTATGTTCACCACAATATAACCAATGCTCAGGAGTACAGTCGCAGGTGGGACCCATCGTATGGGCAGGGTAGCTAAGCCCGAAGCACAAGAGGACGAACCTCCAATACCACCAGATACGAACAAATCCTGGATATATCTCCCATGTTCAGCTGGTATCAGAGGGATATCTCCTCAACCAACCTCCCATGACCTCGTGCTTAACTCTAGATTGAATAGAGCTTCCTAAGAACACCGATCTATACCATGGATTCCTCCACTCCCTGGTCATAGACCCAATGTTTCATCTAGTAGTATTGGATTGTTAACTCACAATGATCTATTCCAAGACTCTAAACCTATGCTAGTTGGTGTACCCTATAAAATAAAATCAGTCTAATAAATTTTAATGATTAAGCGTTAATTTTAGTGGATGTGATTACTCAAGGGATATGGTCGTGAAACTAGTGATGTGTAGACTCAATAGTATGCAACATCTGTGAGGCACCTACAACAATTAATTAATACAAATATGCGAAATAGCAGAAATGACAGAACTCAGAATCACTTTTATATTGATCACAGGCCACTTCGAGGGGGAAACCTCCTATGAGCAAGCTCAATACAAATAAATTCACCGTGTCTTCATAGGTCTCAACACACTTATATACTAATTCTAGGTGCCAATACTATGGGTCAAAACCATGGGTCGTTACAAACTATGGATCAACAATACTACGGGCGACTCACAAAGCATATGCACCAACAACAATAACACAAACTATTGATCAACAAATACTACAGGACGACTTACAAAGCATATGCATCCAACAACAACATACTAACAAAGTAAAGACATGGGTTCTTAACATCCCCTCCCCCTTAAAAAAAGCTTTTTCCTCAAAGCTTTAGATGTGGAAATTGTTGTTGAATCTGAAGGAGTGGTTCCCATGTAGCATCCTCTGGTTGCATGTCGTGCCACTA
Source organism: Larix kaempferi (assembly GCA_027924585.1). Classification (NCBI taxonomy): domain Eukaryota; kingdom Viridiplantae; phylum Streptophyta; class Pinopsida; order Pinales; family Pinaceae; genus Larix; species Larix kaempferi. The sequence goes on along the minus strand of BSBM01001166.1, from coordinate 546,454 downwards.
AATTAAGACCTCTGTGATAGAGCGAGAGCGAAGCTGACACCTGCACCGATTGAGGATGGCCTCTGGCTCCAAAAGGATGGATCCTTCATTATCCAGTTCGGGTAAAATCGTTTGTCCGCTGATGTTGGTACCAAGAACTTTCTTCAGACAAGAGACATGAAAGACTGGATGAATGCGGGAAGAAGGAGGAAGTTCCAATTTATAAGCAATGGACCCAATATTCTGAAGAATCCGATATGGCCCATAGAACTTTGGAGCGAGCTTATAACGCCCTTTGAGTTTCAAGGAGGATTGTTTGTATGGCTGGAGACGAAGAAAAACCATATCGCCAACTTGAAAAGTGTGCTCCGAATGGTGCTGATCAGCTTGTTGCTTCAAGCGATTTCTTGCCATGTGAAGATTATCCCGCAAAATGTGAAGAATCTGATCACGGTTGTGAAGGACCATGTCAACTTCCTGAACTGATGAACTGGTGGGGGTGTATGGAAGAAGAGCTGGAGGTTCCTGACCATAGACTGCTTCATATGGGCTCATTTTAGAGGCAGTGTGGTAAGAGGTATTGTACCACCATTCAGTGAGAGGGAGCCACTTTTCCCACCGATGTTGTTGTTCCGAGGTGAAGCAACAAAGATATATTTCCAAGCATTTATTGACAATTTCATTCTGACCATCTGTTTGTGGGTGATACCCTGAACTCATCTTCAGTTTGGTGCCAGTGTGGCGAAATAGTTCTGTCCAAAAATGACTGGTGAAAGTCGCATCACGATCCGAGATAATGGAAGAAGGGATGCCATGAAGACGAAAGATCTGGTCCAGAAAAATTTGAGCGACGGAGGAGGCTGTATAGGGATGGCTGAGAGCACAAAAATGACTATATTTGGAGAGGCGATCAACCACAACGAGAATCACTGTCTTCCCACCAGATTTAGGGAGCCCTTCAATGAAATCCATAGAAATATCTGTCCAAATCCGTGTAGGTATGGGCAAGGGTTCAAGCAATCCTGGAAGGAGTGTTGTTTCACCCTTATTGTGGTGACAGGTATCACATTCGGCCACCATATGTTGAATTGTCCTTTTCATGCCCTGCCAAAAGAAGTTACCCCGTGCTCGTTCATATGTTTTGAGGAACCCAGAGTGCCCTGCCAATGGAGAAGCATGGAGTTCATAGAAGACAGTCTGTTGAAGATCTGTGCTCTGGGGAAGCACCAGACGACCCTTGTATCGCAGAGAAGCACCATCCCAAGAGTAATGTGGTACAGCAGAAGGGTTGTTGGTCAAGCATTGGATGATTTGAGATAAGGAAGAGTCATTGACATAACCTTGTTGAACAGATTGCAACCAATTTGGAACAGGCATAGAAATAGCTGAAAGAGAACCTTGGGCATCAAATGTGCGAGAAAGAGCATCTGCCACAATATTGTCTTTACCCTTCTTGTAAGTGATCTCATAGTCATAACCCATGAGTTTGCTAACCCATTTCTATTGTGCCGGTGAGGAGACACGCTGGTCCAAGAAATATTTCAGACTCTGGTGATTAGTCTTGATGCAGAAATGATTCCCTAATAGGTATGGGTGCCACTTCTGTACTGCATGCAAAATAGCCATCATTTCCTTCTCATAGGTAGAGGAAGCTAAATTCTTACCTGAAAGGGATTTGCTGGTGAACGCAATGGGGTGTTCATCTTGAAGGAGAACAACACCAAGTCCATTTCCGCAAGCATCACTCTCAATAGTGAAGGGCTTGGAAAAATCGGGCATAGCTAGCACATGTGTAGTACACATAGCTTGTTTTAGTTTGTCAAATGCACACTGAGCAGCAGGTGTCCATGTAAAAGCATCCTTTTTCAATAGAGTAGTTAATGGAGCTGCAATCTTCCCATAATCCTTGACAAAGTTGCGGTAGTAGTCAGTCAACCCCAAAAAACCACAAAGGCTCTTGAGTGTCTGAGGATGTGGCCAATTGTTCATGGCATCGATTTTGGCAGGACCCATGCGAACCCCTTGTGATGAGATAATGTGCCCGAGATACTCAAATTCCTTCTATCCAAAAACACATTTAGACTGCTTGGCATGGAGATGATGGTCAGAGAAAAGTTGCATGACAAGATCCAGATGCTAGAGATGTTCATCCCATGTTTTACTGTAGATGAGGATATCATCAAAGAATACCAGAATGAATTTCCGCAAGTAGGGTCGAAATATTTTATTCATTAAGGCCTAGAATGTGGAAGGCGCATTAGTGAGGCCAAAGGGCATGACCAAAAACTCATAATGGCCATCATGTGTGCGGAAAGCTATTTTAGGAATATCATCCTCATGAACCCGAATTTGATGATACCCAGAATGAAGATCCAACTTGGAGAAAAAGTGAGCCCCATGAAGCTCATCAAGAAGCTCATCAACAACAGGAATTGGAAACTTATCCTTGATGGTGAGGTGATTAAGTGCTTGGAAGTCAATGCAGAGGCGCCATGACCCATCTTTTTTGCGGACAAGAATAACTGGAGAAGAAAAGGAACTAGTGCTTGGGCGAATAATACCTTGCTTCAATAAGTCCCGAACGAGCATTTCAATCTCCGTTTTGTGGTGAAATGGGTAGCGATAGGGCCTGATGTTGGGAGGAATGTTGCTAAGAAGGAGCTGAATACGATGGTCTTATGGCCTGGAAGGTGGTAATCCCACTGGTTCAGCAAAGACACCTGTATATCGATCCAGAATTTCTTGTAGATCCAAAGGAGTAGTGGAGACCGCTGATGGTTGCATCTGGATGGAATGGATCTGAGCGATGACACCATGTGAATTCTTCTTGAGGAGTTTTTCCATGCGATGTGAACTGATGATGCTGAGAGAACCTAGTTGTAATCCTGTCAATGTGTGTTTTTGTCCATTGAGGGAAAATTGCATCCAAAGTTCAGCAAAATCCCATAAGATAGGGCCAAGTGTGCGTAGCCATTGAGCACCCAAAACCACATCACATCCGCCTAAGGGCAAGGCAAACATGTCAGAGCGCAAGGTATAATCTCCCATAGAGATACGCACATTTCGACACTTCCCTTTGCAAGGTAAGGTGCCCCCATTGGCAACCATGACTTCAAAGTTGGAGCAAGGATGGATAAAACAATCAGCTTGTTTGGCGATCCGAGGGTCAATGAAATTATGAGTGCTACCAGAATCAATGAGGATTGTAAGAGGAAGCTTCTTGAAGTAACCCCTGACCCGCATTGTTTGGGGGGTGGTGATTCCAACTAAAGCATGGAGAGATATCTCTGGCTGGTCATCCTGAGACGGAGGGTCAATAGGCGATTCCTGAATGTCGACCGGAGCATCCAGTGTTTCTAGATCTTTGTCACCAATTTCAGAGGCAGGCGGAGACTCCACATCCAAGAGATAGAGCTTTTGCTGAACACATCTATGTCCCCGAGTGAATTTCTCATCATAATTATAGCAAAGCCCCTTTTCTCTACATGCTTGCATCTCTGTTTCAGACAAACGCTTGATAGGAGTCGATCGAGGAGCCTGTGGTATAGGTGGTCGCTGAGAACCCATATTTCGGAAGAGAACAAAAGTGGGCTTGGAGCGTTGTTGGGCTGCAATCTTGTCTTCTGCCAACTTAGCCAACCCTAGGGCTTCCATCATTGTGTTGGGACAGAACATTTTGATCTCAGAGCCGATGGCATCCTTTAGACCACTGATAAAACAACTCCGGTAAAAGTCATCAGACAATCCTTCGGTGTGGTTGGGTAGATTCTCAAATTTGGTTTGATACTCTCTCACCGTGCCAATTTGGTGAAGTTTAGTGAGGGCTCCTGTGAAGTCATCAAAAGCACTAGGACCAAATCGTTGCAAAAGGAGCTGGCAAAAGTCTGGCCATTTGGGCTCTGGATGAGCCTTGATGTACCAACGGTACCATTAAAGAGCTTCCTGTTCCAAGTGAAAGGATGCCAGCGAAACTTTGTTGACATCAAAAGTATTATGCAGATTGAAATACTGTTCTGCACGATAGATCCATCCAGTTGGATCAGTACCATTAAAGCGAGGAAAATCAAGCTTCATACCATGGAAATTGCTGGAAGAGGAGAACCCATTGTCTGATAAAGACTCGGACTGTCGTTTGTTGTTCATAGCTGAATGTTCAAGATGGAGGCCAGGAAATTTTTCATCCAGATCCTAGAGTTTGGCTTGGATGGCTGCAAGTGCTTCCTCCATGGTTTTTGCTCCTGCACGGGTGACAACCATAACTAGGATTTTTATTTTATTTTTTATTTATTTATTTATTTATTTATTATTATTTTTTTTTATTCGGTTGACTGGGTAGGAAAACAAAAACATAAACTACTTAAGTAAGGGAAAATCTGGACTAGAGAAAAAATCTGAAGGGTAATTGGGGTTTGACTAGGTTTTGGACACTGTCAACTAGACAGGGAAGCAAAAATGAGGATTTCAGAAGCGGGGTGAAAGAATGGGAAAATTTGGCAGAGGGGGACAAAGAAGCAGAATTCAGAAAAGAACTCTGTGGTAAAATTTGAAGGTGATTGGGTAAAATCTAAGGAAGTTATGGCAAACCCTAAAAATAGACAAATGTGGACTTTCGGGCTTTGGGAAGGGGAATTGGGGATAGGGTCCTCAGGAATGAAATATGCATAATGGGATGACAGGGGTTCCCCGAAAATTTCAAGGGAAACAAAGTAAAAACAAGGGAGATATGGACAAAAAACTGAATTTTATACTCTTTTTTTTTTCAGACTGGAGCGGCTACGGCCCAGAAGGGATCTGGAACAGCGCTGAATGGACTGAAAGCGGTTGGATCTAAAACGACTTGTAAAATGGATCTGAACGGCACAGTAGTGATCGACAATAGTTCAACTGAAAGTAGATATGGACCCCAGGTATGTGCGGCTTCCTAACAGTTCAGGGGTTTCACTCGACCACCAATGTTGTCTGACGGCTTACGTATTGGGGCAGTACCCCTCACTCCATGGCTCAAGTAACACTGATAACCACTTTGCCACAAACGACAGCTCTTGGTTTACCTCACGGGTGGGAACTAGTCAATCAGGTAGGGTTCGTTGCCCTTTTCGTGGGCAGGTCCTCTCAATGGGCTAGCTACTTCAGGGTTCCTGTGGTACTCCTCACAATGAGTTTTAGGGCTTATGCCCAAGTACTTCCCACAGTTAAGCGGATAGGGATTATTCCCAAATCCAAACCTGCAACAGATGTGAAAAAAAAATTTGGCAGAAATTTCACCCAGCGAGCCCAAGAAAGTGCTCTGATACCAGATGTGAGGCACCTGCAAGAATCAATTAATACAAAGATGCAAAATAGTAGAAATGACAGAACTTAGAATCACTTTTATATTGATCACAAGCCACTTCGAGGGGGAAACCTCCTATGAGCAAGCTCAATACAAATAACTTCACCGTGTCTTCATAGGTCTCAACACACACTTATATACTAATTCTAGGTGCCAATACTATTGGTCGAAACCATGGGCCGTTACAAACTATGGATCAACAATACTACGGGCGACTTACAAAGCATATGCACCAACAACAATAACACAAACTATTGATCAAAAAATACTACGGGACGACTTACAAAGCATATGCGTCCAACAACAACATACTAACAAAGTAAAGACATGGGTTCTTAACAACATCGTCCAATCCTAGACTCATCTATCCAATAAAACAATGACACTAATATGCACAGTCAACCAACAATTCCAAAATAAAGATGCAATCTTTTATCTTTTCGATGCACAAGAAGAACCTAAGATGAAGGCAACAAGCACTCCATGCAAGATGCAGTACATGAAAGTAAAATATTTTTGTATTTTCGCTTATAAATGAGAAGGAAAATGCAAAAAACTAAATGAATGTTTTTGTATTTTTTAAATATAAATGAAATGAAAAAATGCAAGCAAAATCCTACTATTCAGTCACTGAAGTGCCGAGAAGATCACTAAGACAACCCAGCAGATCCTAAACAGCAAGACTCAGCCAAAGGAAAGAGCTCAAAAGGAAGAAACCAAGAGGCTAAAACCAAAGATTGGTAAAAAACCAAGAAGGCTCAACCAAGAGAAACGAAGAGATCCGGTCACAACCAAGGCATGAAACAGTCAAGAAAGAGGCCAACAAAGACTCAGGAACCAACCAAACTCACTCACCAATAACCAATAGCCATAAACCAACAAAATCCGGAGTTACACGCTACTATCGAAGGAAATCCTGCGGGTACCCATGAGCAGTACAGTAAATAGAGGCGGGTATACGTGGGCAAAGCTAAGCTAGCCTGCGGGTGAGGAAAAGAAAATGGTCAAATAAAGAGTCCATAGGCTCAGAAAAAGCAAGTTTTCTATAGTGTATCTTAACGGCCAATCAGTGACACAGAGCTTCGATAAACAACGACTCTAATTATGGACTAATGCTCAAAAAATTTCCCAAACATGGATGTTTTCCCCAGTGGAGTCGCCATTTCTGTATTGGAGAAAACTCACTATGGCTTGGGAATACCACAACAGACAGATGATTACTATAAATCTACTCAATTCTCAAAGCAATGCTATTATAAATGACAATGTTAAAATAATGGAGAAATGTAACCAACCTTGATCCAACGTTTGATGTAGATCCCCATTGGAGCTTTCAATCCGCGCACATCCAAGCACTTGTAATCTGCAAATTAGTCTTGACAACCGATATCCAACAATTACATATAATATATAAATGGCATGAACATTATCAATAACAATGGTCCATAATATCATAAGCAAATGTAACCCAATGTATAATAAACAACATTCACACCATGAATGGACGAGAATATGAGTATTTCTATTAATGAACAAGAAGAAGTACAAAGTGATACGACCTCTTTCCAGCAACCAATTTGAACCAAGATCTAGATCAATTCACTTGTGCCTCCACCACTTCAATCCTCCATGAATGGCAAACTCAAACTAGAAAGGAGTTTGGAAAGTGAACATAACTGGTTCACAACTACAAGGATCAATGAGTGCAGACTCAAGATAGGGAAAAAATCCACTAGAGTGCCTTTACTATTCCCTTCTTCCTCCCGTCCATAAGCCATATGTGCTCAATATATAGTCATCTCAAAGGTAGGTGAAAGGACTCATCGAGACGTTACTTGGGCAGATGGAGAGCTAAAGGTCACCCAATGATCGCTTTTTGGGAGTAAAAAGTAATTAATAGTGGTTTTTACCATTTTACTTGATACCCGCGGGCTATAGTGCTGCAACTCGTAGGTACGCATACTATAGTGATGCAACATGCGGGTATGAACAAAAATAGGGAAAACTGGTATCACTGAAGGATAAAAATGGATCTGAGTCACTGAAATGGATCCTACAGGCCAAAGAATGCTGATGCTCACAGGGTGGAAGATTTATGTGTAACACAAGACTAAGATAAAATAGGAAAAGGGAAATTTGTACCGAAATGGTTTGGTCCACTTGTCATCAAAACTGGGTTAAAATGAGGAGCTTATGAACTAATCAATTATAATGGGGAACCTATGTCGGAGATAAAAAATGGTCTCTATCTAAAGAAATAATTCGTGTAGGCATTGATGCCTCGCAAGACTTGTTGTATTATGTTGTTTTCTTTGTATATATTTTCATACTTTAGTCATTTCAAGCACACATTTATCTTGATTGGAATTGTCTCTTTGGAAGATGGCACAAGAAACCTTCACATATTTGGGATATGCATATAACGCTAGCCGTAGTTCTTGGAACATTGATTCTGCTACATGCGTAATTTTCACACCTAATGACCAAAATCTAAGCTCATGAGGCATTTTACTCATCTCTAGAACTAATAATGTCACATCATATAACACTATCATTAATCTTCTTGTCGAGGCTAACACCCTTGGCATCCAACAAATAACCATCAAACTGGACTCAGAGTTGGTTGTATATCAGTTAAATGGTTAGTATCAAGTTCAACATCCTATACTATTTAGAAATTTTTTAGGAGTATGTCTTTTAGAATGACAGTATGAATTCATTGAATACATTCATGTTTGTAGAGGTTGGAATAGTTGGGCTGATTCCTTTTCCAACTACATACTTGATTTGAATTTAAGTCATTAACATCATTCTGAAAAAAAATCAAGCATGCAAATTATTCATGGAAATTTAATTGAACAAATCATTTAAGGACATAAGTAGAATCCGAAATAACTAGGTTACATCATAAACCAAAAAGCGTGTTAAGGTTCTTGACATTTTCGAAAGAACTTTGTACACATAAAAAAGAATAGTGTAAAAACTTTTATCTTTTGGTTTCTTTTTCTTCAAGATAAAACCCAAAAAATTTCATAAGAAAATAAAAATATTTGGAAACTTCGAAAAACAAAAACATTTGAATTGCTTTCGTGGATGTGCGATAAGCCCATAGTGCTGGAAATAACATGTGATTCTAGTTGGACTTATGGCGATCTACGGTGCGCTAAAGGATGGTTTTCAGTATTTTACTGATGGCCTCTACCTGGCCGTTCCCTTGAGGGTAATAGGCGGAAGAGTATTGATGCTTGAATTTCAGAAGGATAGACAGTTCCTTCCAAACAGAGTCCTCGAAGTGTCTTACTTGGTCAGATACAAGTTGTTGGGTGACACCGAAATGAGTAATGACATGATTGAAGAAGAAACGAGCTGTGGTATTAGCTTTACAGTTGAACGTGGGCATGGCCTCTGCCAACTTGGTGAAGTAATCTACAACTACCACAATATATTTATGGCCACCTGCTTATGGAGGGTTGCACTCCATGAAGTCAATGGTGTATCTAGGGTTTTCACCCTAGCTTGTGCAAATGAGCACCTACTAAGGAGAAGGGACTCCTTAGTAGCAGTTTAGAAAAACATTAAATTAAAAACAATACAGTAAAATGGCAATTATTCTAAACATGTGCATAAAATAAACAAGACAAGATAACAAAAAGGGTTTTTGTATTAATTATACCTCCAATGTGAAGGTTGGTGGAGCTCTTGCAGAAGTCCAGGAGGGTTGCTTCCAAGCTTCCAGCTTTGCTCCTTCTCTTTCTCCAAAGGGTTGGAAATGGGCCAAAAGGGGCACTCAAGGGTGAGCTAGGGTTTCAAGAGTGATTTTGGCAGAGTAAGGGTGTATTTGACTATGGATATGAAATGAGGGGCCTCCATCACCTATTTATAGGTTTTTAGTGGTGGAGTGCTGGCCCATGGTTTTGGGAACCATGTGGTTTAGGTCAGCTGTATAGGGTTTTTTCCTCCTTTTTCCCTCTTTTTCTTCTCTTTTTTTTTATATTTTTTATTCCCTTTTTAGAGGTTTTTGCTATTTTGGAGGAATTTTGGATTATTTTTGGGGGGAAAAGGGGTTTTTTTGGCCTTTTTGAGGCTTTTTTAATGGTTTTGTGGCCTTTTGGAGGCTTTTTGGGCCTTTTGGAGGCTTTTTTGGCCTTTTGGAGGCTTTTTAATGGTTTTGTGGCCTTTTGGAGACTTTTTGGACCTTTTGGAGGCTTTTTTTGGCCTTTTGGAGGCTTTTTAATGGGATTTTAAGGTTTTGGAGTCAAATATGGTAGGAAATATGGACAAATGAGTCATGTAATGGGATAGATGAGGTAATGAGCACTTTTTGGGTGTTAACAGATTGCCCCCTGATGTGTGAGGGAAGAGCTCATCGTATGGCCGATAGACATCATAAGTCTTGTATGGTTTTCCTGGGATGTGGAGAAGAGAAGAAATGAACTAGAGCCTGGAAAAACGGTCCCGAACAAACTGCAAAAACTGAAAGTACATGACCTGAATAATGAATGAGGAATAATCTGAACATATGGACAAGGCGGGCATTCCCATGCTCGTATCAAGATCTAGAATAATAATAACAATGGGGTCCAAAATATGGGGACCTGAAATATACATGGCCTCAAATAATGAATGAGGAAGAATATCAATATATGGACGAGGCGGGCATACCCATGCTCGTATCAAGATACATAAAAAAGAACAGTGAGGCCCGAAAAGGGGGACCTGTAGGATACATAGAGAACCACTGTGTACATCACAAGGGTCCAGAGGGGACACAAATCTGGGACATACTACTAGGCTAACCATGTCTGAGCTGAAGAACTGATACACTGGAATAACAACAGTGCTATTGAGTGGGGTACCAGAGGAACTGATGAGCTACTGGAGTATAGTGACGGGGAGTCATATCCTCAATGGTACACTGAACTGGGTACTCAAGGAAGCATATAACTGGATGGCTTCCGAATACAATTGGCAACGCAACCCGGACATCCATGGGAACATATAACTGGGCGTTCCGAAGCGACTCACCAATGTGCTAGAGTCGGGGGAAATCTGGGGTCTTCGACCAATTACTGAAGGGATATAAACCCTGCGTGATTCTCAACGATGCGATCAAGGTGTTGAAGTTGAGCATGTGAGAAACAACCACTCGGAGAGGCAATGATGACTCCTCTCAAAATGGTCTGTAGGCACTCACCACAGATGGTGATGGGTCCAAGGCATAGGGACCTCTGGGTCTATCCTCTAGAATAGAGGGGCTATCGTCGACAGAGGGAGACCTGCAACTAGCAAGGCAATGATGTTTCCTTGATAGGAGCGTGAGGTGGAGAACCGAAGTATGAGAGTACTGATGGTAGGACTGACAGACTATGGGGGATAACTGGGCAAGTAGAGTGGGTGGACTCAAACTTCCTTTGTTCAGAGTATGATGGTGGTGGACGATCGGGAAGCATATGAAACTGACTGATGGGAAAGGGATCATAGCTATATTGGATCGAGGATAGTGACTGGGATGAGTGATACTCAAGCTGGTGGAAAATGGCAGGAGACTGCAGACTACTCTGAACAAAGGTGACCTGATTGGGGGTGCTGCCAAGATGATCGATCATAGTGCCAAGAGGCACGGGGGAACTTCTTCATGGGTTAAGGAACTAGAAGAAGTGTGTGTAAAATGGTACTGTCGTGTGGATTTATACGAGCCTAGGACAGTTCATGCTCATGATTGCTTTCAATTTTAAGGAGTTTGAAAGCGATAAGAAGACTATGAAATAATGGAATGGTACTGTCGTGTGGATTTGTACGAGCCCAGGACAGTTCATGCTTGTGGTTGCTTTCAATTTTAGAGAGTCTGCAAGCAATAAGAAGACTCCAGGGGGTTTCTTTTTCATGTGTTAGTCTCCAAGGCCTGAAGAAGCATAAAAGGATGCAATGAAGAACTCTTCTAGCTGGTGTGAGTAGAGTATTCCTTTTTCGTAATTAGTCTACCAGGTCCGGAAAAGGGTTAAATTTATACCAGATAGATGCCCCTTCAGGTACTTTAACGAGCATGAAAGGAAGCAAGATTGCTCGGCGATCTTTTCATTCTTTTAAGAGTCAGAAAAGAGCTTAACAAAAACTCCCTAAGTGCCTTTTTCGTAAAGGACTTGTCCGGCCTGAAAAAGGGATAAAATTATACCGAACAAAAGGAATGGCCAGGCAAGGAGGAAGTGCTCAATTAAGGAACATTGATGATGACCAAGAACAAGGGTAGGGGGGGAACACTGGTGGGCCTCCTTGCAGGGTAATAAATGGTGGCAAAATAATGAAATAATTGCAGTATGACAGGAGTGAATGGCTCATGTAAAAATTTTGAACAATCCGATGGCGGTCGATGTGGTGCACAAACCGAGGTAACAAGGTGTCAGGGACACAATGTTGAAATTCTACTAGGTGAGAGCGAGAAATGATCTCAATCATCATCACGAGCTCGAAAAAAATGAATCCAGTGATATCTAAAGTGTCAAAAATGGAGAACGGTTGAAGTGGCACGTAAACCAGGGGGCGTTTTGGAAAAATACCCAAAAAATCTAGGGGTGAGAGCGAGAAATGATCTCAAGCATCATCACAGGCTCGGAAAAATGAATCTGATGATATAAAATATATCAAAAATGGAGAGCAGCCGAAGTGGCATGCAAACCGAGGCGACTAATGGTGTCTAAAAAATGCTCAAAAAATGATGTGGAAAGGAAAAGAGAACAAGTGGACCATCATGAGGGTCTTGTCATGTTGATTCCAGTGGTGGAAATGGTTTAAAAAATGGACTCCATATGGGTTTAGAATGGCCAAAACAAGAAAAAGTAAACGGACTATAAATAGTGAATGGGTCCAAAATGACAAGTGTCATTTGGACTTGTGACTTTGACCAGTGATCAGAGTGGACTAGAGCTGAGTTAGCATTTCTGGATGATCCGACTGACCGTTTTTAGATCCGGGAGTTACAGGTATTCCGACAAACTCATACCTGCATTTTCATTGGGCTCGGGGGGGGGGGTAGTGGGTCCCAGGGGAGTATTTGTACAGTCCACATGGGGTGTACCACGGGTTTGTGGGAGGGATCCATGGTCAGAGACTGTGGGTTCTTGGGTGGATCACACAGCTGGGGATCGTGAGGTTAAGTCGGAATACGTGGTTTGGTACCGCGCGTTCTGAGGCTGGACATGCGGTTCGGTACTGCGAGTTCAGCTCCTACAGGCCTGGTGTTGGACCGTGACTGTAGCCTTGATAGTCGTGGTCGAAAACCGCAGCAAGGGGCCCTAAAGCCACGATTGGGATCGAGCTATTAGGGTTTCTCGGGGGGGGGGGGGGCAGGGTTACTTCTTTGACATGAGTCTGATGAGTTTGCCTTATGTGATTGACAGGATGCCATTGGTGCTTTAGTGAGAGCGGGAGGTCCCGGATGAGATAGTGGAGGTCATCTGGAGGGATCGACATGTGCGGTCCACATTGGGATTGTGCGGACTGCTGAAGTTCGCATAGGTACCTATGATGCATTCAGCAGCGCTGCTGCTGAGCCGATTAGTGAGCTTTTGGGAGCCGGATATTCAGGCATTCAAGGTGCAGGGGAAGAGGATGGATCTCACTCTCGCAGATGTCTTCTTCCTGATGGGGTTGCCCCGACAGAGGAATAAACATCTCCGGATATACAATAAGATCTTCACAGAGGAATGAATCATCTCCAGAATAATAAAGTACAAATATAATATTCTTTGAAGTTACAATATCTCAACAATCCCTTGACTCCACACATCATCAGCATAGAACCCAGTCATCTGATTCTGATGCACCTCATTTCAAATCTGATTCTGAGGCTAAATCCAAACACCCTACCGAGACATCACCAACCAACCCCATGGATGGATCACAATATGACCCCCTTTTCACCAGTGTTGTTGGGGCTACATCAATAATCCCTGCTACTACCGTGACAACCACGGTAGCCAGAACCCCCTTAAGCATGCCTAATATCGGGGCCACACCCGCTTTAGGCATGCCCAACACAGGACCAACACCTATATTAGGTATGCCCAACATGGGGGTCACCCCCTCTCTCATCGCCACTACCCAGATCCCAGTGATTACTGGAACCATTCCTAACCCATCAGCAACCCATGTTGCACTTGGGAGAACAGGCCCCTCCCACACCACATCGGCTCGAGGACGCATCCCTTAGGGGGCATTGGACCAATCCATAATGCTACCATTAGCAATTATGCCCTAGTGAACATGCCACACCCATCTGCCAATCTGCCATACATGGCTAGTCTAAACTTACCAGACCTGGTAAGGTTAACCAACGAACCTATTAGACACGACCCTGCGTGGCCCCCAATGCCCAAAAAAATCCCCGCGGACATCCCCAAGTTTGAAGGAAAAGCTGGGGAAGACCCCAAAAACCACATCATGTCATTTCACGTATGGTGTTCCTCAAACTCCATAGTAGATGATTCTATTTGACTCAGACTTTTACAACGAACTTTCACTAGCTCTGCAGCCAAGTGGTACATTGAGTAGCCACGTGGGACACACCCCACTTTTACATCCCTTGCCTCAATGTTCCTTCAGTTCTTTCAACTACCTGTATGCTATGATGCAGGAGTGGAAATACTTTTGTCTTGTAGACAGAACGCCGCCACACACATAATTGATCATATCCATGAGTGGCGTAAGCGTTGTAGCCTCTGCGAGATAAAGATTGATGACCATATCTTTTTGGATTGGTTCCTCAAATCACTCCTCCCCCTCATAGCCAAATATGTAGCTTCTGAACGACTCCAGTCGAAAGAAGAATCCATCTTAAAATCCCAGCAGTTCGACCTCATATATGCCCAGTCTGGATATCTATACACTATTTTACCAAATGTCCCATGCGGCAATCCATCCCGCCATGACGCGCCGGGGGAATCCCATGCCGCAGATGGTATTATCGGCCAGGTTATGGTGCAAAACAAACCTTTTACCATGATGATCACAAACAATGCCCCATACCTTTCTAGGGCTTCATCTCATTCTGGAGCTACAACTTCGTATGCTCTAGTAACGCACACTCACCACACTCATGGACCCTCATGTCCACCACAGTGTTATGGGAAAGCACCGTCAACTTATGCACCACCTTCATACTATAACCAGCAAGCCCACCAGACTCCGGTTTAGCATCAAGCCCAAGTGGCTTATTATCCTCAACAGGCAGCACCTCTTGCTCCAACACTTCCAGCAGCTCAAGGTTACCCACAACCACAACAAGCAATAGGTCCACCTTATAACCCTCCTGCTTATTACCCACCGCAACCTGCTCCAGAGCCTCCACTACCTCAAAACCCACCTACTGCCCAAGGGCATGTCTACGCACAGCAAAACCAACCTCAAAACCAGAACAACCAACGTAACCAAGGAGGTCAACAAAACCGCGGAAACAACCAGCAACACAACCAAGGTGGACCACCACCTAATCCTCCAAATAATAATAACGCTGCTCCCCCCAACCAATGCCCTGATCGTCCACCGAAACAGGCCAAAAATAATAACTTGAGAACAAACCATCCATGTTCCATATGTGGAGTCTACGGCCATTACACACATAATTGTCCCCATTTAGATCGAGTGCGTCAACTCTGGACCGACGACGCCCAATGATAAGGACATGCTGCATAGCCAGCACCTCCTCCTCAGCCACAACCAATGATATTGCAAAATCCCTTACCAAACCAAGGCATGGTAAACACTCGTCCAAATGATCCCCCTCAAGGATCCGCTACAACACAGCAGCAAATTACTTACGCGGCAACCGACTACTAGTATACAGAGTCCAACACTCACCATTTGCTAATGATGTCATCAAATGACGTCCATCTTCAAACCCATCGAAACCAATATGTCTTAATCCTTGAGGCCACACCTACGGACCCATCTTCCAGTACTCTCCCAATCGATCAACCACTTTGCATACCCAATATGCCCATAGATGGGGGTCCAAAAGCACCTCCTTTCCCTTTGAGACAAATTAACAATAACCCTAATGCTCGTGTAGCTTCCAACTGTAACATTGTAGAGGATTTAGCTCAGTCCCCCGTCGCTATGTCCACTCTAGAAATCCTAAAAAATTATCCTGCACAGAGAAAATTGTTGTTATCTGCCATCGGTTCCATAGACCCTAACGACTCCAACATGATGGCTTTCGACTTAGACCAAGCTGAACCTCATCTTCCATCATCTCTATATTTTCAAGTTTCTGTGTCCATTTGCAACCTCATCGTTCATCGATGCATAATCGATGAAGGTGCCTCCACCTACGTTATGTCGAATTTTGTATGGCAGAAACTTGGATCCCCAACACTACAATCGTCAACTACTGCATTACGAGCTTACGATGGACATGCAGCTCAAACTCAAGGTTTGTTAGTGAACATACCCATACAGCTTGGGGGCAAATTGGTTATCATAGATATAGAGGTCATTAACGCCCAACTTGATTACAATCTCCTTCTGGGACAAAGCTACATGTATAAAATGAAAGCTGTCACTTCTTCACTTTTTCGCCTCATGATGTTCCCCCACGAAGGATGTGTAGTCAAAATAGACCAAGTTACATACTATGATCCCAATGCCCCCGCAGTGCCAGGAAATGTTCTTCCCATGATCAAACAACCCGTTCTTAGTGCACCAACCTCATTTGTCTCATCAATCGGACCCAGGATATATTCAAATACTCCCATGACCAGCTCTTTCCTGTCAATCCCACCCCCTCTTAAGGTAACTGAAGTATCCAATTTGTGCACCCTATCACACAACAAACAACAACATCCTCAACAACCTCAACCACCGCCACAAGCACCCATCGTGCCTAGTCATATCGGAACAACACCGATTCACACAATCCCCTTCTTGTTTTCATTTTCAGGAGTTGTCAGCACGCCAGTAATGGCTACACTCAACCTTCCAGGTTTAACGTTAGGATTTCCTGTATGGTAATTACCTGCCCCAAATCCTCCACTGACTCCAACCATTTTTCTACAACTAGTACAACCTATGAATATGTCGAACCGTCCACCACCTGGCATAACCAACCCCCAAAATCGTCCACCACCAAGTGTTTCGAAACCCCCAAAACTGACAACCTTCAATAGGGGGCACTACATCGACATCTAGTTATGTCCCCCCTCAATCCTGCCACATTGGGGTCAGAGATCCACAAACCTACAACATTGCACCCACAACTCGCACCCCCCTAGTGACTCCCAAATTAGCTAAGAATCCCCCAACCCATTTGCTCCCTAAGTGCTCCTTGTGCGACGATATTTTCCACGCTACCCATCTATGTCCACAACTACCGGCACTTCAAGAACACATGAACATGTTGGATGACGACACCAACATTCCAGTAGTCAAACTAGAACTCCCCCCTCAGCCTCGTGATAAATCATTGCGCACAAACCATCCTTGCGCAATATGCAGCATCTACGGCCATTATTCACATCACTGCCCCGATCTCCCAGATTACAGAGCAGCACTATATGAGTTGAATAATGCCAACCTAGAGATATCCCCACCACTTATCGAGGAAATATTTCCCCCAGAATCTTCCCATTCAGAAGAAATCAATACCATTTATATGATTTCAACTAAATACAAACCCGAACCAATTAATATAATGGAACACTACTTCCGTACCGATGAAGAAATCCTAGAAACACTCAATGCATCGGACTACCCTTGGGATGATATGTACCATCGATCATACTTCCTCCTTGAGGCGTCTACGTCCACCACGACAAACCAACTATCTGTTGAATCCAAGGACTTCTTACCAACCAAGGTCGATTGGTTCAAAGATCCAATACTAGCTCCAGAAGCCTTCGAGGAAGGTAACATGGCTAACATTTCGCCCATTATAAAAATCAACATCTCCACCACCCCCAAAAAACTTGAGCTTATCTCTTTGGGCGCTTCATGCACTGAGAAAGAAACCCAAGCTTATAAGAAACTCTTCCAAGAACTTCAATATGTCTTCTCCTGGTCTTATACCGAAATGCCTCATCTTGATCCTACCATCGTAGAACACCACATAGACACTTGGCCCAACATATCACCGATCCACCAGAAACAACGTCCCATTCACCCATCCAAGCTTCCAGCCGTCAAAGCAAAAATTGAGAAGCTTTGAGCAGCAGGTTTCATATACCCTATTGCATACACCACATGGGTCTCAAACCCAGTACCAGTCAATAAGAAATTCGGCACCATCCGCGTATGTACTGACTTCCGTGACCTCAACCTAGTTTGTCCCAAAGACAAATTCCCCACACCATGTATTGACCAGCTAATCGATGAGTGTGCGGGGCATGAGGTAATTTATTTTATGGATGGTTTCTCCGGATACAACAAAATCAAAATCTGTAAAGAGGATCAATACAAGACCGCTTTTACAACCCCATGGGGCACTTTTTCCTACCACACCATGCCTTTCGGTCTCAAGAACGCAGGAGCCACTTTCCAACGTGCCATGACTTATTGCTTTCACGATCTGCATAAAATCATATTAGTTTATCTAGATGACCTCACCACTCGATCTAAGAAACGATCTAATCATTTAGACGATCTTCGACAAGTTTTCTTACGTTGTCAAAAATACAACATCCGCTTGAATCCACTCAAGTGCGTCTTTTACGTTCCAGTGGGTCACCGACTTGGATTTGTCATTTCAGTAAAATGGATCATCGTCGACCTCCTAAAATTCCAAGCCATAGTAGACCTACCATCACCTTGTACATTACGACAACTACAAAGCCTCCAGGGGAAGTCCAACTTCCTTCGTCGCTTTGTCCCAGATTACACCACCATAGTACATGGTTTCCTCCATTTACTTCGCCTTCATACACGTTTTTATTGGGACGACCAAGCAGAAGGGGATTTCACAGACCTGAAAAAAGTGCATACAAGTGCCCCCTCGATTTCTCCTCCAGATTTCACGAAAGACTTTACCCTGTACATTTCGGCATCAGATTACACCGTTTCTAGAGTACTCGTCCAAGAAGACTCCGCTCGTCAAGAACACGTCATTTACTATGTGAGCCAGACCTTGTTAGGCCCACCATTGTGCTACCCACATGAAGAGAAAATGGCCCTCGCCGTCGTCTTTTCAGTACAAAAGATACGACATTACATTCTCCTTAGCCATACCACAGTTGTAGCAAATTCCAACCCAATGGTCTATCTCTTGAATCGTTTCCTTCTACAAGGTCGTGTTGCCAAATGGGTGATTATCTTACAAGAATATGACCTAACTTTTAAAACCCCAAAGAGCACCAAAGCATTAGCACTCGTTCAACTCATTACGGACTTACCATCATCGTCGTCATCACCAACTATACATACTGATATAATCGATGAACATTTGTTCATCATCTCGTCTGACGACCCTTGGTATGGCGACATTTTGGTATACCTCCACACACAGAAATTTTGACCCAACATTGACCATGACGGACGTTGTCGCATCCATCACCATGCCCCCTGTTATCTCCTCTTGGGTGATGTCCTCTATCGATGTGGCGTCGACACAATCTTACGACGATGCCTTTCCCAAGACGAAGTAGAACAAGTCCTTAACGACTATCATAGCGGTGCCTGCAATGGTCATTTCTCCAGAATGGCCACTGCCCAAAAGGTAATCCGCGCAGGTTATTTTTGACCATCATTATTCATTGATTGCATCACAGCAGTCAAACACTACCAAAACTTCCATCTCTTTTCCCCAAAGGCAAGAACCCCCCCGCCCCCCTTCATCCAATAGTCACCGCTGGACCATTTTACAAATGGGCCATCGACTTCATGGATTGAAATCCCACATCAGTCGACGGCCACAAACACATTATTGTGGATGTTGATTACTTTACCAAATGGGCAGAAGCCATGCCTACTTACAATTGCAAAGCCGACACTGCAGCCCGTTTTTTCCTCAACCATGTTATTGCTCGTTTCGGATTACCAAAGCAACTCGTCTCAGACCATGGCTCTCACTTCGAAGACTCCGTTTGGAGAGAATTGTCCATACTCCTTAAGTTTGAACATCATTTCTCCTCCACCTACTACCCCCAAAGGAACAGCCAAGTCGAAGCTGTAAATAAAATTTTGAAGACCATCCTCCAACGCACTGTCGACAAACATAAATCCAATTGGCATGACATGATTTTTCCTGCATTATGGGCTTATCGCACGTCGACCAAAAATGCCACCGGATTTACCCCATTCCATTTAGTTCATGGCGTGGAATCTATCCTCTCCATTGAATGCAAGATACCAACATTACAAATTTCCATAGAACTTCTCCCCGATATGTCACTAATTGAAGAACGTCTACTTCTTCTAGAGCAGGCCGATGAAGATTGCCGTGCATCTTTCCAAACAATTGAAGCCGTGAAGAACAGATCTAAACTCCATTACGATAAACATGTTCACCCATGAGCATTTAGTGAAGGAGACCTGGTCCTTTTTTACGATCAAGCCCATGACAAAACAGGCAAAGGAAAGTTCCAATCTATGTGGCAAGGCCCATATATCATGCACACTTTCCTTGAACATGGAGCATACATTTTGACCGATTCAGAAGACAATCCCATGCGCAACCCCCATAACAGGTTGTACCTCAAAAGATTCTACCCATAAAAAACCCCTAGACACCATAGTCCATATTGTACAGTTTTTTTATTTTTTTTTGTAAATTTTCGAAACCTTACATTTCAATTCTTTCCTGCATGAACACAGATGGATCCTGCCCCACTCTACCACGTTGGTTTTGCCAATGGCGCAAGTCGTTGGTCTCCAAATCTCGCTTCAGCAACTTGGGTAATTTATTCCCCTTCACATGAGTTGATCCACCTCGACGGAGTGTGTATAGGTGCTGCTACAAACAACCAAGATGAGTACGATGCCGTGACCGGTCTCCTCTTCGCCGCTCTCCAAACGGGCATAAGTCACCTTCATGTTTTCTTGGACTCCCAGCTCCTTGTTTCCCAGCTCAACAACTGTTACCAGGTATGCGATCCCTGTCTATTTAGAAAATTCCTGTGCACAAAACAAACGATTCGACATTTTGAATCCATCTTTTTTACTCATGTCCCAAGAAATCATAACACTATAGCAGACAAAATGGCTAACAACATTCTAGATTGGCATGTCAACCAAAACATGTAGGACATCACAACATGCATCATATAGGCATTATAAAATTATCAAAACATTGCATCCAAGTGCGTAAAATATGCCTCCACGGGCGTACAAAAAAAAAATCTAAAACATTGCATCCACGTGCATAACATATGCCTCCACGGGTGTACAAAGAAGTAAAACATTGCTTCCATGTGCATAAGATATACCTCCACAGGCATACAAAAAATCAAACATGCCTTCGTGGGCAAACAAACAAACTACAATTGCATCAACGTGCAACAAAATGTAATCAAGACAAGATGTGCATCCACGTGCATACACGACTATATACCAAAACATATATATATATATATATATATCATCATAAAAGTCATAATTTCAGGAGTTCCCTCAGCACCCAAATATACAAAAAATACACTAGTCGTACGAAAAGTGTATCAACAAAATCATCCCCATATGCTCATCAGCATTTGGGGGCACATATAAGATCACCTAATCATCATGATCTCTGGGATCCTCTAGCTCCTCCTCCACTGGCTCCTCTGGATCATACTGATCCTAAGCCCTCCTCTTGGCCTTCACAATAGCTACTTTGAGCAGGATAGACCGCCACTCATAGGGAGCATCAAAACAACGCTCGATAGTAGGCTGGTCCAAATCCCTCCAACCCTTCTTTGGTGCTCCCACTAGAAGCCCTTCTAAAGTCTCATGTATGCCATCCAGGGACTCATCTCGAGGACGCACAACTCCTTGAGCATGAGGAGGCGGTGCCACCACTATCATCTGTCCCCGATGACCTATATGATCAGCTGGTGGCCTCGGACCAATATCTGCACAATCACACAAGTGAACAAAGTCAATATCATATAAATATATCTGGCTATACTCATAACAAAAACATCTAAACATAATATAATAGAGAACCAAAAACAAAGAAATACCATCTAGACCCCAGGCCTGTCCCTGAGCCTAAGGCATCTCAGGATATCCTCGGAAGTCCATACCAACATATGGATAATCATCAATAAGTAGGGGCATCCGCTCCCACTGATCATACATATCCGCCGAAAAGAACCGCCAAATACCACCACCACCCCGAGGCATCATCTCCCCCCACCGCACCATCCGTGGCTCACTCCGCAACCCCTCTCGAACCGGCACACGTGACCGCAAGGTAGGTACGCACTCAAAAAAGAAACAACAGAGGAAGGAGGCATATCTAAACTCCCCTCCCTCCCGACTGACCTTGTCCAGCTCTCACCAAACACAGGCCAAAAACATCTGGCCCCAGGAAAAGTAGGTCCCTCTCAACACACGGTCTACCATCATCGTTTTCCCCCCAGACAAACAATGTGGCACCTGTGCACCAAGTGCCCGCAAAACACAAGCCTCGACCGCCTGCATCTCTGGTTCCCACGGGTCTGAAATACTTAGTGCGTTATTCTGCGTATGAGCCCTAGGAACATAGAATCTCTCTCGTAGATCCTTGATGTCCAAACTAGCTAGAATCGTCGGCTGCAACTCCCCGATCTCCCCCAAACAGGGCAAGCTAGTAAGGAAATAAACATCAGTCAAAGTGATCTCTAGTCACTCACCCTGCACCATGAATGCACCCTCTGTTGGAACCCAGAAATCCACCAATTTGTTCAGCAGATCTCTGATTGAATGCATAAGAGGAACTTGAGCAAACTTTAGGAGTCCACCCTCATCCAAGGCCACCCGCACACCTAGGTCATCATGAATCTGACCCATCAATCCCACATCTATCTCTCTCTCCCGCCACAACACTAGTGGCCTCCTCAGCATCCTGCCAAAAAACAAAGGAAAATTTTTAGAAACAAATTTTTTTCTCAAAAACCCCATCGCGACTTTCGGGCTCTTAGCCATGATGGGCATCACGACTTTCAGCTTCAAATCTGTGATGCACATTGCGGGTATCAGCCCCACAGTCGCGATGGGCATCGCAGCTGCCATCCTCCACAGCCGCGATGAACATCATGACGATCAGCCCCGACAGCTGCAATAGACATCACGACTGTCAGACCCCACAGCCGCGATGCACATCGCGGATATCAAGCCCATACCCGTGATGTGCATCATGGAAAATGAGCAGAAACCCACGATATTCCACGTTGGGAATCCAAAATGGAATTTCACAGCCTCCGGGGCCTCGACGCTAACCAGAAAGGAAATAATTTAAAAGGCTAAGGCACATAGGCTTACTTGAAACTTGCAGAATAAAAAACCAACGGTCGAATCTCCCATAAATCGAGAAAATGCTCTGACCACCGCAATTACTCTGTGAAATTCAACGATGAAAATGGCACTTGTCACATTGGGCCCACTTGCTATTTATAGAAATTTGACAATTTTCAATCAACCATTTCAGCGTCATACGATGTCTGTTTTTCAAACCATTGGTACCGTTGGAATCAGCGCAGTGAGAACTTCACGATAGTCCACTCCTTTTCCCAATTCCAGTAGGTCCCTTTTTCAGGCATTTTTTCCATGCCCCTCGTCACCTCGATTTGTGTGCCACATCGATCGATGTCTATTTTTGACAAGTTTTATATCACCGGATTCAGTTTTCCATGCTCGTGATGATGCTTGAGGTCATTTCTCACTGTCACCACCAAATTTTTTGGGCATTTTTTCCCATGCCCCTCGTTGCCTCAATTTGCATGCCACGTCCGTCGTGATCCATTTTTGACAAGTTTTATATCAACCGATTTAGTTTTCCACGCTCGTGATGATGCTTGAGGTCATTTCTTGCTCTCACCACCAGATTTTTTGGGTATTTTTTTCCATGCCCCTCGTCGCCTCGATTTATGTGCCACATTGACCGTGATCCATTTTTGACGATTTTTATGTCGTCGGATCCAGTTCTCCATGCTCATGACGATGCTCGAGATCATTTCTCACTCTCTCCAATACTTTCTTGTTTGGTATAATTTTATCCCTTTTTCAGGCCGAGCAATTCTTTTACGAAAAAGGCACTTAGGGAGTTTCTGTTAAGCTCTTTTCTGACTCCTAAAACAATGAAAAGATCGTCGAGCAACCTTGCTTCCTTTCATGCTCGTTAAAAGTATCTGAAAGGGTGTCTACCCGGTATAAGTTTACCCATTTTTCGGACCTTGTAGACTAGTTATGAAAAAGGAATACTCTAGTCACATTGCCTAGAAGAGTTCTCCATCTGCATCATTTTATCCTTTTTCAGGCCTTGGATACTAACATACGAAAAAGAACACCAATGGAGTCTACTTATCTCTTTCAGACTCTCAAAAAATGAAAGCAACCACGAGCAATCACCATCTTGGGCTTGTACAAATCCACAGGACGGTACTCCTCCACCAATCCAGAGTCTTCTTATCATTTTCAGACTCCTTAAAAATAAAAGCACTCACGAGCATGAACAGTCCTGGGCTCACATAAATCCACATGATAGTACCATTTGAGAGCACACTTTTATCCCTTCGTAGAGCTCATTAAAACTACAAAGAAGGACCCAACGGTGCTTTTCGGTGCCACAACAGATCATGTCTTCTCATAAGGTAGCTTCCCCATTATGGTCACCTTTGTTCAGAGTATTCTGCAGTATGTCACCCTGAGAGTCCCCTAATAACATCCATCAGCTTGTCTCCCCCAGAGTTATTCCAGTCTGCAATACATATCCCTGATCCGTTAAAGCTATGGTCCTCACACCTAAAAGTCAGTTTCCTATGTTGTCAGGTCAACCATGTCATCATGTTCTAAACAAAGGAAGTTTGAGTCCACCCACTTTATGACCCCAGTTTTTTCCATATCCCCACAGTATGTCAGTCCTACCATCAGTACTACCACACTTCAGTTGTACACCTCGCGCTCCTATCAAGGAAACATCATTGCCTTGATAGTTGTTGGTCTCTCTCTGTCGACGCCAACCAAATCTATTCCAGAGGATAGACCCAGAGGTCCCTGTGCCTTGGACTCATCACCATTAGTGATGAGTTCCTACGGATCATTTCGAAAGGAGTCCTCAGTGCCTCTCCAAATGATTGTTTCTCACATGCTCGACTTCAACACCTTGATTTCATCATTGAGACTTGTACAAGGTAACGTTCCTTTCAGTTATTTGTTGAAGACCCCGGATATCTCTGACTCTACCACAATGGAGAGCCTAATTGAGGAAACAACCAGTTTGATTTTCCTATGGATATTCGGGTTGCACTCAGTGACAGTTTTCAAGATGTACCCCAGTTTTATACTCCCTCGAGTATATAGTTACATATACACCTCAGAATGGACTCACAGTTATTGAGTCCCTATAGATGTTGGACACCTTCAATTTCAGCAGTTCATCAACCCTTCTGATACCTTATTCAGAACGGTTGTTTCTTTATTCCAGTGTATCAGTTATTAAGATCAGTCATGTCATGATCATGAATATGTCCCAGCATTGTGTCCCCTCTAGACCATTATGATGTACCAATAAATTTTTATGTATTATTCACGTCCCCCTTCTTGGTCCTAATTGTTATGTATATATCTTGATATGAGCATGGGTATGCCCGCCTTGTCCATAATCAGAGATTATTCCTCATTCATTTTGAGGCCATGTATTTTTTCAATTTTTGTAGCTTCCAAGGGGCCATTGTTCCAGTCTCCAATCGGTCTCTTCTCTTCTCCACAACCCAGGAAAAAGACAAAAGAACTATGATGTCTAAGGGCCATATGATGAGCTCCTGTCCTCACACATTAGGGCATAATCTGTTAACACCCAAAAAGTGCTCACCAGCTCATTCCCTTATTCACATGACCCATTTGTCCACTTTTCCACCATTTGAGCCCCTAAAGCCATCAAAAGGTCACCAAAAAGACCATAATACCCCTTTTCCCCCTCAAAATATGTATTTTTTCCTCAAAAAACCCTAAAAAATGGTCCAAAATTCCCAAAAAATATTAAAAGGGAATAAAAATATTCAAAATATTCAAAAAAGGAAAAAGAGGGAAAAAGAGACCTAAACCATGGTTGTTAATACCATTGGTTTCCTCAAAACCATGATGGTATTCCCCATCACCAAAAACTATAAAAAGGTGATAGGGGATCCTCACTTTCCATCCACAATTCATCGTATCCATATGATACCAAATTCCCTTTGAGATCCATTGCCTCCCATTCTGAGTTTGAAGAATCCCATTGAAGCTTTGGAGAAGAAGAGACCATTGGATATTAGAGCTTCTCAACCTTGGAGTTGCTCAACACCCATCATCCTCACCATTTGAGGTAATACAAAAACAAATTCTTTTAAAACTCTTGTCTTATTTGCTTATTGTTATCAATCTAGTTCTTTATTTCTCTTAAATACGTTAATGTTAGATTAGATTAAGTTTATTGTTATTTGCTTTTCATTCGAGACTGCTATTACAAGTTAATAGGTGCATCCTTGCACATGCTTGGTTGAAAAACCAAGCAACAATAGCTAATAAGAGTAGATACATCCCTTACACTAATTAATATTAACAATAACATAGAAGAAGGAAGCCTAGAAGATTCTTTGGAAAACAAAGAGATAAACATTCTACAAGTTGTCGCATTTCAGTATGTTCAAGAATATCAAGATCAAAAGGTTCCCAAGGATCAACTAGAGACAATCTCATTAGATATAGATAAGGAAATAAATCATATGAAAAATATGAATCAAACCCAATTTAATGAAACAAAAACATTAAAGGGTGCTTCAAACTTTAAAATAGATGATGAAACTGCAAATGAAGACACCTTAACCAATCAGATTGGAGTAAGTATATTGTTAGTAGTTGCCACTACAGAAAAGAAGACCTTACCAAATGTAATTTCAAATCCAACCATGTTTGAAGATCCATCGATCAACACTAAAGAATCTATATGCTAGATAGAAACCAGCATCATACCAAAGCATGCAAGAATATCAGAGATCGGCATGACAACGCAAGTTATTCATGAAGACATCATATTGGAAAATCATAATAATACCTCTTTATTCATTATGTTTTTATCTACATAATCATATGCATGAAGAGATTTGAACGGAAATGTGACCAACTGTTCCAAGAACTACTAAATAGTGGTACTGTTATCCAAAATAAATAACTAAAGCAAGTTTGTTTGTCATCAATATTGGAAGCCTCTTTGATGTCATAGATAATTAAGCAAAAAGGGTGAAAAAATGAAGATGGGTGTCTATTTTGGGGGGTCTCGTGAGAAAATAATTCTGGTTTTTTCATGTTTTTCAACTTCGGGCGAACAAAAGTGATATTTTTGTTTAAAATTTCACTTTGCCGTAAAAAGAAAAGTTTTGTATAATTATGTTAGCTTTCTACTCATAATTTTTTCAATTTTTTTTATTAAGATTTGATATGTCGATTTTGCAAATGTTTGACAGTGTGTTCTTATAAAATGAAAAGACTACAAAAGAGTTATGATTTGTTGCACCACTAAAATCGTTGTTATACTTGTGTTTTGCAAAAACAGAAAATGCTACGACAATCTACACACAATGTACTAGTGCCTGACTATAAGTTTGTATCCAATGGATCTATATACTAATTATTATATTTTTTTAAAGTCGATCAATGGGGAAACTTAGTCGATTTCAACAACTTTTTTGTTGCACCGCTTTTCTCTCAAACCGCTATAAAAGAAAAAAATCTACAAACACCCTTTTGAAGTAGACACGCCAATGAAGAGTCCCACATTTTTTTCGATTTTTTTGGTGTTGTATTTTTAAAGTTATGGATTTTTCTTTTCGTCATTTTTTTAAAGAGTTGAATCATAACTCGACACATGTTACGAAAATAAAACTTAAAAAATATCAGTTCTTATCTATATACAACAAAATTTATACCCTCGTAAAGTAGATTCAATGATGAATCTACTGGTATGAATTCCGACATTCATTTTGTTGTGTAAGAGGTGGTTTTTCCCTTCCGAAAATGGAGAAACCTGAAAATTCTGCAGAAATCTGAATCTTACATGTTTCAGAGATTATTCGGCCGAACTAACTATTCGGCCGAATAATTATTCGGCCGAATAACGTTTTTCCGTAACGGCGCCGTGAATTATGGCGAAGGTTATTCGGCCGAATAATGAAACGGAAAAAAATCTCGTTGGCCGAAAAAAAAAAAAAAAAAAAAAAAAAGGTTTTTTATACTCATATGAATAAACCTAAAGTTAATTCATTATTTTTGCATGTTTTAACTTCGTATTTTTTTGTCAAACTAATTTTAAAAGGACGAGACAGTTTTTGCAAAAGGAGGTTTTCACAAGGTATGTTTCTTCTTCTTTTTTACAAAAGGCACATTGAAGGAGTTTTTTTTTCTAAGGCATATTTGCAAGGAGTTTTTCCAAAATATTTTTTTTCTTATTGTATATTTACAAAGAAGACATTTTTTGCAAAATGAGGTTTTTACAAAGTATGTTTCTTCTTCTTTTTTCCA
Organism: Larix kaempferi; assembly: GCA_027924585.1. Classification (NCBI taxonomy): domain Eukaryota; kingdom Viridiplantae; phylum Streptophyta; class Pinopsida; order Pinales; family Pinaceae; genus Larix; species Larix kaempferi. Next base: position 518,487 of record BSBM01001166.1, on the reverse strand, counting down.
AAAGGCACATTGAAGGTGATTTTTTTCTAAGGCATATTTGCAAGGAGTTTTTTCAAAATATTTATTTTCTTATTGCATATTTGCAAAGAAGACATTTTTTGCAAAAGGAGGTTTTATATGTTTCTTCTTCTTTTTTCCAAAAGATACATTGAAAGTGTTTTTTTTAAGGCATATTTGCAAGGAGTTTTTTCAAAATATTTCTTTTCTTAAACATGTTTGCAAGAAGTTTCTTTGCAAGGATTGTATTTAAAAAGTGTGTATTCGAAAGTATTTTTGCAAAAAAAATGTATTTTTCCTTCTTATTTCTTTGAAAGGGATTTTTTCAAAGAGTTGTTTTGGTAAGATAATTTACAAATGGTTTTTTTTTCAAAGTAGTTTTGCACTTCTTATTTAATTGAAAGAGGTTTTTTCAAATAGTTGTTTTGCTAAGGTATTTTGCAAAGGATTTTTTTCCAAAGTAGTTTTGCACTTCTTATTTATTTGAAAGGAGTTTTTTCAAATAGTTATGTTGCTAAGGTATTTTGCAAAGGATTTTTTGCAAGGTAGTTTTGTACTTCTTATTTCTTTGAAATGGGTTTTTTCAAAGAGTTATTTCTTTACAATGGTTTTTTCCCAGATATGTTTATAAATAAGTTTTTATTCAAAGTACTTTTTTCTAGTGGCTTTTTTCGTAGATATTTTTTCAAAGAGGTTTTTTTGCAATGATTTTTACAACAAAGATTTATTTACAAGGTGTTTTTATTATTTTCCAATGGATAGGTAATTTATTGTCGAGGAGTTTCTTATTTCTTTCCAAGAAGGTTTTTTTCAAAGAAGATTTTTGTTCAAAGAGTTTCTTCAAAGGAAAGTTAATTCCAAAGAAATCTTCTTCAAAAGACTCTTACAAAATTTTTATAAGGTAAAGTAAATTTCAGTTCATGTTTTTATAAATTCCGTAAATGTTTTTAAATCTTAATTTATTTATTTTTACTATAAAGTAACATGATTATTTAATTTATCATCTATAGATTAAACAACCATGGGCAATAAGAGAAAACGTCAAAGAAAAGTTGATCGTAAACATGATGATGATGATAATAGAAAGAAACAAAAACTCAGATATATTGCCAAAAAACAAAGGGTTGCCGAAACGGAAGAGAGAACTATTGAAGATATAAATAAAGATTTACATGATAATGTTGAAGAGATGGAAATTGAAAATAGAGTACAAGAAGAACAAATTGAAGTTGAAAAGAATATTGTAGAAGATGTAAATAGTGATTTACATGCTAATGTCGATGAAGTCAATATTGAAGATCAAGTTCAAGATCCAGAAATTGAACCTGGTATGTATATATGATATATTTTCCAAATTCATTTTTTTATAATGAATTTTATTTTTTGATATATGTTAAATTAAATTTAACTTGATGTATAGGTACTTTTACTATTGATGATGAAATGTTAGAAGACATTGATTGCGACAAATATGGAGAAAAACTACCAATACATGTTGCACGATATCGTGCTACAAAAATTTATGATGAAGTTCTCAAGGATTACTCAATAGCAGGACAAGCACAAATTTTGAGATGTTTATTAGTGTCCAAGAAGTTAGAAGGTGCTACATCATTATTGGGTATTCACAAAGCGATAAAAGAGTCGAAATTGAAACAAAATGTGATGGAAAATATAGGTGATGCAATAAAAAAATTTGAAAAATCCAGGAAGAAAGATATCAGTGCTGCACGTAAAGCAATTCATACAGCAATTCTTTCAACTAGTACTAAACAAAAGCATTTGACAACAGAACTAGCAAAAGCAGTTGGAACATCAAGAAAGACATTATACAAACATAGCAAATTCAGAATGCAAATAGATGAAAATAATGAACTTGTTTGTTGGGCAATTATTTGTAGACAACCTTACAAAGATAGATTAGGAGCAGGTGTTAAAAATATTGTACGAGAATATTGGTTGGAACATGCTCGAGTTTCACCAAATTCAAGAGATGTGATACGCAAAAGAATATCACGAAATGTATATGAAAGCCAACCAAAACATATAATGGACATGACACAAGTACAATTGTTCAATAAATTCAAGGAAGATCATCGTGGAATTAATATATCAATCACTACATTTGTGCAACAAAAACCATGGTATGTTCGACCTATAATTATATGTGATACATGTTGTTGCCATTATCATGTGCAATTTCAGTTATATTATGACACGTTTCTTGAATTTGGTAAAATGTTTTGGACAAATTCACCACCTCCGTCGACGATACGTGAATTCATATCTCAAATTTTATGTGAGAGAAATCACGATGAAGTATTTTATTCAAAGAAATGTGTCAATGGAAAACATTGTCATCATTGTGGAAATTTGGTGCTATTCCACAATAAATATCCTATCGATAATGATCAATCGTTGTCAAATGTAAATGTTGATTGGAGGAGATACGAATACATCAACTATAGTACAAGTTCTAGTGATTCACATTCCAAAAGAATTGATTTGCTAGAAGACAAGATATGCGTCACAGATTTTCTCAAAAAAATTGAAAGCGAAATTTATAAATACACCCAGCATTCACATAGAGCACGATGGCAAGATCTTCAATTCAAACAGTCTCGTGAAATTTTTCCACCCGAAACAATTTTGTCGGTGGTTGATTTTGCTGAAAACTATACATTTGCTGCACAAAAATAGATACATAGTGAATACTATCACTCTAACCAAGTTTCAATATTTGTCCATGTTGTATATAGACATTCTCAACAGGATGTTGATGGCATTGAAAGCACATGTGACAATCGAGATGTGATTAAAGAATATCACTTCTATATCAGCGATGATCGTACACACGATACACATTTTGTTCAACATTGTATAGAAAATATTTTCTATGATTCACTGAAAAAACGCGAAGTCAAATTCAATGAGCATTGGATATGGTCTGATGGATGTGCGGATCAATTTAAATCTTCATGATCATTTTTTTGGTTATGTCGACTTCATAAAGCGCTGAACATTAAACATCGCTGGAATTTCTTTGAAACTGGGCATGGAAAAGGTGAGCATGATGGTGCAGGAGCATGCGTGAAAAGAGCACTTCGAAGATGGAAAATGAACTATTCTTTTGCACGGTTTCATTCAGCTGCAGAGGTTGTCCAATGGTGTCAATTAAATCTAAGCCATGATTATAATCAACAATCAAAAGATGTGCGCAGGTATGTCCACTATTTTTTTAATTTATATATTATTTCTTGAAATTTAAAAAAATGTATGTACTAACATTTAAGTACATGTACACTAACATTAAAAGTTGTTCTTTGAAAGTGATTCATCATTTATTGTGTAGGTTTTTTTGGCTTGTTGGGGTCCAAGTTATAAATAGATCAATACCATATGATGCTAGCACCATACATGGAACTAGAGATCTTCACTCTATTCAAACAAAATCATTTCACAACATGTTTGCATTTGACAGTAGAAAGCAATCATGCTTTTGTCATATTTGCATTGAAAATGTTGAGTCTACAGAAGTTTGTGAAAACATAACAAACAACTACGTAAAAGCTTGGAGACACACAGAGATTAATCCAAAAGGAAAAATGCCACTGGCAAGTGTAGAAGAATTAGAATCAGAAGAAATAGCTATATCGTCTGATGGCGATAGAATTTCAGATCTCGTAAGAGAAGGTAATAAACTTGTTTTTGACTTTTAAGTTAATTGTTCATTCTAGTTCATCGCCATAAGTATAGTCAATTTAATTCATTTAAATACGCTAACACCAATTATAACTTACGTAGGAGATGTTTTCGCTGTGATTGCACCTGTAGACAACAACGAAAATGTCAAATATTATTTGATGCGATGCACTGAAGGAAAAATGAAGTTATTGGAGGACTACAACGACAACGGATTTACATACGAAAGAGGATCCATCATTTTAAAAGGCTACTTTTTTCAGCAGACGTATATGACTAAAAATTATGTCTACTTTCAAGATTATGAGCCCGATGTTATATGTTATCAGTATAGTCATTTAGTATGTACATCTCGAATAAAATTGGTACAAGTACCATAAAAAAAATAGTTAAAAACCAAAAAATGGAAACTATCCATATGTGACCATGAACGGATAGTTGAAGATGGCATTCCATTGCGATGTTTTTAACTACATATCAAAAATAAATTGATCTATATTTTTGTCTATGTCAATTTTTGTGTGCAATATATTTTTTGTCCAATTATCAAAATTGTTTTGCACGGTGTATTTTTTCATTGAGTTTTTACGAATATTTTCTTGAATGACAACTAACATAAGAGCTTAAATGGTTGTACTTTAACACGCTTAAAAATGAATTCAAATATAATTTGGAAATTCAAAAGTACTTTATTTGGGTCCCCATATGTCTATTAGACCACCAAGGGATGAGATAACGGATGTGGCTATCCCCACTCCGCCCCGAATTTTTACTTTTGATTGATTGATGCCAACGAAAAATCACAAAAAGACCTATTAAATTTTGTATTCTTTTAATCCATCGATCATGTTTCTTTAATATGTACTTCACCATAAATATGATTTGAATGAATTTTTTAAAACAAGTTGTTCATCTATATAATTTTTAAATATATGATTGTTGCACAAAAATAATATATCTCTCACATGTAAATTCACATAACTGAAATCATGGCAAATGAAGATAACAATCATTTGATTTTTAATCACAAACAAGAATTCCTGGATTGTGAAGCTTATGCTAAGTTAGAGCAATGATTATTTACAACAAATCGATAAAAATTCATCGAATTGTTGCCTAAAATTCCTTGCTCTAACCTAGCATAAGCTTCACAATCCGGAAATCCTCACTTGTGATTAAAAAACAAAAAATCATTATCCCCATTTGCCATGATTTCAACATTTAGAAATTCACGAACTACAAAGTACCTGAACAATGAACATATGAAAAACATTAGTTAAATTTTGAAATTTACATATGCATATCAAACAATAAACATATGAACAACATTAATTACAATTTAAAATTTACATATGAATCAAACTACCAAAAAATTGAAACTTTTATAAAACAATTCGTACATTTTCTATCAAAAATTCTTATCATTTCATTTCTTTGCATTTTAGCATTGTTAGGATATTTAGACACTTAGGAGTTAGTTAAGATCAACTTGTGTAATATATCCGTTAGGGATAGTGTGTTTCTTTAGTATGCATTAGTATGCATTTGTAAATACTTAATCCGACGGTCACGATATGTTTCCGACATAGAGTGATCCGACGGCTCAACTTCTCTTAGATCAAACCTAACCTTGATCCGTGGCTTAACACCCGATTGGTCCATGATCTCTATTTAAAGAGCATGGAGGGTCATTGTTTAGTTGATCGATTATGAGAAGCTCATTTGTAACTTTCTTTCTTTGCATAATAAATTGTCCCGTAGAAGCTATTTGGCCGGGGCCGTGGAGTGTTTCCCTCAAGAGGGTTTAAACCACGTCAAAACATCGGTGTGTTGATCTGTGATCTGTTTGTGTGAAGTGGTTGCTCTTGGTGTTCGGTCCTTTGGTAGTACCCTGTGTACCCGAACATGGTATCAGAGCTTTTATGAAGTGCCGCTTCCGGTTATGATCTAGATCTTGAACTGCTGTTGCCGAAACTCGAAAGGGTTTCTAGTTCTGATATTTCTGTGCATTTCTGGGCTGTGGGAGGTGTTCCATTGCGTCCGGAGCGTCGTTTCCATTGAAAAATAGTTTTCGTTTGATCGAAAACGGTTCCCGGTTGCTCCAGAAACGCGTATTTCATCAGATCTGAAGGTATAATGTTACAGTGACGCATTTTTTTATTTCGTTTTTTAATAAGAAAAAATCTCATATTTCATTTTTTTTACTGTTAGATTTTTTTTGGGTTCGGATTGTTGCTTTCCCGTCTGCGTATGCTCTTTGCCGTGCACCTTGAGCGATCTCGGCAAATCAGAAACAGAAAGGGAAAGGTTTTTTTCGGCTGCGTATGCTCTTTGCCGTGCACTTTGCGCGATCTCGGCAAATCAGAAACAGAGAGAAAACGTAGACTTTCCGGGCAAGCTAACAAGATCTAACTCCACAAGTGTGGAAAAGTTTTTTTCTTTCGTTTTGTGGTTTGTTTTGCAGGAAAAAGGGCAAGCACGCAAACCGAGCAAGAAGAGTAAAAAAAAAAAAAAAAAAAAAAAAAAAAAAAAAAAAAAAAAAAAACAAAAAAAAACCCTTCCTCATTTCCATATTTTACATACCTTTTAAACTAGCTCACTTGGTCCAAAGTTGCTTTATTCCTTAATAGGTCTTGAGTTCAAGTCTTAGGAAGTTACTTTTAAAAAGAAAAGTGCATGCAATTTTTATTTTCAAGTTACTTTATTGTAAAAGTGCATCTCACTTAAATAATAAAAAATAAAAATACAAGTGAGTCACTTAAGCTTTTTATTTATTGTTGCACTATTTAAAAGTAATATCATTGTAAAAGTGAAATCACTTATTTTACAAAAGTGATTCACTTAAAAGCAACTTTTTTGTAAAGTGATTGTCAAAAGGTTCATCTTGGGAAGAGGGGGGTTCTTTTTTTGCTGGACATTCTCTAGCTGCCACGTCACTATTGGGGACATCTTCAACAGTTTTTTTGTTCAAGCATAACTTCATCATACATAGTCCGTTTTCAGTGCCGTTTTTTTTGAAACCGCCTATTTTTTCGAGCTCTTCACATCTAGACTATTGGTTTCTGCTTTTACAGCCATTAACTTACAAATATGGCCGCCCCTTGTGATATTCTACTTAATAGTTCCAACTATTTCTCATGGAAATCTCGTATGGAGGATGTTCTACGAAGTAGGGGACTTTTCAGAATTACAACAGGGAAAGAAAAAGAACCCACTGATGATGATAAGAAAATAAAATGGGCAAATAGATGTGATGAAGCTCGTGGATTGATTGGGATGTCAATCTCTACTGATTTGCGATTCCACATATCTGGAATTGATGAACCTAATGCTGCTTGGGACAAGTTGGAAACTGTGTTTGGTAAACACAATGAAATTCGAGGTCACCAACTCGAAAATGAGTTGATTTCTCTAAATCCAAGTGACTTTTCATGCATTCAAGATTATTTATCTAAGTACAAAACTCTCAAGCTCTTATGTGCAGAATGTAAGATTGAGAGGGAAGACAAACAATGCATTTATCATATTCTTTCCAAACTTGGACCTGCATATTCTGTTTTTGTATCTACATTTTACTCCATGAAAGCGTCATTGAATGTAGCTAGCTATCAAGAGCCTAGTCTTGAATCCTTTTGTGATTCCTTGATTAGGGAACAAGATAAACTCATTCATCTTGGAATAATCAACAATGCAGATACATCTGGGAAAGCCTTATTGTCCCAACAGAAAGAAAAGTCCAAGCCTCCCAAGAAACAAAATTTTCGCAATAATAAGTCAAACAAGGGTCCAAAACCCTCTCAGTCAACTCCTTCTTTAAAAAATGACAAAGGATCCTATCCCAAGTTGTTCTTAAGGGGGGATGTTAGGATATTTAGACACTTAGGAGTTAGTTAAGATCAACTTGTGTAATATATCCGTTAGGGATAGTGTGTTTCTTTAGTATGCATTTGTAAATACTTAATCCGACGGTCACGATATGTTTCCGACATAGAGTGATCCGACGGCTCAACTTCTCTTAGATCAAACCTAACCTTGATCCGTGGCTTAACACCCGATTGGTCCATGATCTCTATTTAAAGAGCATGGAGGGTCATTGTTTAGTTGATCGATTATGAGAAGCTCATTTGTAACTTTCTTTCTTTGCATAATAAATTGTCCCGTAGAAGCTATTTGGCCGGGGCCGTGGAGTGTTTCCCTCAAGAGGGTTTAAACCACGTCAAAACATCGGTGTGTTGATCTGTGATCTGTTTGTGTGAAGTGGTTGCTCTTGGTGTTCGGTCCTTTGGTAGTACCCTGTGTACCCGAACAAGCATCCCATTTCTTAGTTCATTTTAAACCTTCATTCTTACGGTTCAACACTTTCTCAACATTCATTCTTTTCATAACATTTCTTAACATAACAAAATGAAATATTTTTACAAATTCAACATTTCCAGACTTTAAATTGCACCTATCAAATGTTTCAATGTTTCATCATAACAACATTTTAATAACATTTATTCTCAACATAACAAATTGAAAACATTCTTTCTTCCATAACACCTCCCATTCATTCTTTCCCAACATTCCTTTTTCCATAACACCTCCCATTCATTTTTTTCCAATATTGATTCTTACCATAACATTAGTTCTCAACATTGAATATTTCCTAACTTAAATTAACATTTTAAACATTCCTAACCCCTCCCATTCATTCTTTCTCAACATTCATTCTTCCATAACATTCATTCTCATCATTCAACATTTCCTAACTTTATAACATTCATTCTCATCATTCAACATTTCCTAACTTTATAACATTCATTCTCATCATTCAACATTTCCTAACTTTATAACATTCATTCTCATCATTCAACATTTCCTAACTTTAGATTGTACCTATCAAGACATTTTAAATATTCATGCAAAACACATTATAAACATTATCAAAACATTTAAAACATTCATTCAAAACATATTTTAAACATTTTACCAAACGAGAAATAATTAACATGTACTCATATATAATCCAAAAAAAATTAATGAACATGTGAGTTCAATGTACATGTATGTATATAATCAAAAAATAAATACCCTTCATGTCTGAACTACAATATATATATATCAACAAAAACAATAAAGTCTGAACCACTGTCCATCTGAACCAATATCTTTCCACTATTTTCCACTAGGATCTTCCCTAGGACTCAACTCAACCTACAATACACAGAAAAACAAATTATAAATCTAGATCATAAATTATTTAAACAATTTTAAACTAAATTCAAGATATTAAAATATTAAACTTATACTAAAAATACAATTCAATTTTTAAAAAAATCGTACATCAAATTCTTTGAATGCATGTCCACTTTTTTCCACTAGAGCCTTCCCTTTGGCTCCAAAGGATCTCAAAGAGCCAAGCTGCAACATATACAAAAGTAATTTATGAATCCTAAAGCATGCAAACAATCTTCAAATAAATCCAAAAAATTTAAAACATTAAACTTATATCAAAGATCATTTCTAGTTCAACAAAATTACCTCGGTGCCAATATCCGCATTCATTAAAGAGCCCACATCTTCACCCCCAATTTCCAAATGGTCTCTCCCCTAAAATTTAAATTTTGTTAATGAATAAAACATAACTTAAAGACATATAATAAATTAAGCAATTAACTTAAAACCAAAACAAAAAAATTAAAATCATTAGCTCACAAGAGATGGTAAATCATCTAAAAAGTTGGAATCTAAAGAAACCTGCATAGATAAGTCAAATTAACAATAAGATACATTGATATTTATTAAAATTCAAACAAACAAAAAAAATCAAGTTAAATCATAAATATTATTGTAAAATCTCAAGCACAGCTGAATCTAGCTACTGTGGATTCCTCACTGGTGAAAGATTGCACAACATTTGCAAGAATGGCATAAAAAATTTAAATGAATGAAGAACAATTACACATGAAATGGTGAATAATGTCAATATTATTAACTATCCAACCTTAACAAAGGTTAAGAACACCCATATATACAAATCTGGAAGAAATCGAATCCATCTGGAGTGTTCACACTGATCTAGCTTAGAAAAAGCTCAAACCCCCCTAGGTTGACCAAAATATCCCAAACCATCCCAAACTGGTTCGAATCTGCAGTGTGAATGCTGGAAATGACTGGACAGGCCCATGTGACCTCACACATGTGAAGAAACTGGTTGGTTAGAGGTTTGGAGTCTAAAATTGGTCAAAAATGTGACAAAACAAGGCAAGATTGTCCACAAAGAGAGCAAATGCGCCCTAGGTAGAAGAGAAGCATGCTGAGTGCATTAAATGACCTGAGGAGGGCGCTCTAGGCATGCTGAGTGCATTAATTTCCCTGGGGAGCGCTCCACTTAGCTGGTTTGACTCAGCACTTGTTCACATTTGCCATCTAGTTCATGATAATTGACCATTTAGTAGCTAATCAACTTAGGGATGTAATCATTAATCACTTGGGCTAATTAATCATCATTAATAAATGATTAATGTACATAGGTGGAAAAATGTTCTAACACCCCCCCCTTAAGCTAGACTTAGTGAAATATCAAAAATTAAGGCCTTGGCAACTAGGCTCAAGTCACCTTTTACATCATAAAATTTATTTGTCCATGTAACCAAGGTAAGGAGGAAAACCACATGGGAAATAAAACCTCCCCTCTAAAATGGACATGTGGCATATATCAAAATACACCAATCATCACCATGCATCACTCACCCCAAGCAAAGATCTAAGGTGAGTGAAGGTCTTCTCGGTAAAACACTTGGTGAAGATATCAGCAGTTTGCTCACTGGATGGGCAATACTGCAATGCTATGATCCGGTCATGCACCAAACCCCGAATGTAATGCATGTGTATCTCTATGTGCTTGGTCCTCTGCCTCTGTACTGGATCGGTAGAAATCTTGATTGTACTTTGATTATCACACCAAAGAATAGTGGGTGAATCAAAGACAATCCCGAACTCTGCAAGAATACCTTGCAACCAAACACATTGTGTGGCTGCATTGACTGCTCCCCTGTACTCGGCCTCAGCTGAAGATAAGGAAATAGTGCTTTGTTTCTTGCTTGACCAGCATATAGGTCCATGTGCAAGCATAAATACATAACCGGAAGTTGACTTCCGATCAATACAATCACCGGCCCAATCAGAATCTGTAAATCCTACTAGTTCAAGGGATGAACCAGCAGCATAATGGATACCAAAGGACTTAGTACCCTGAACATAATGAAGGATCCTCTTGGCTGCCTTCCAATGGATCTCATGAGGCTCTTGCATGTGCCTTGCAACAGCCCCAACAGCATATGACAAATCTGGTCGAGAGTGTGTAAGATACAACAAACTCCCAACTAGTTGTCTATACAACGAACTGTCAACTAGTGGTGAAGAACCCCATTCTGTAAGCTTAACTCCTGAAAGAAATGGAAATTTTGCAGACTTACATTCAGCCATCTTAAATTTCTGCAGCAAATCTGAAGCATACCTTGACTGACATACAGAAATTCCATTCACAGATTGATCAATCTCCAAACCCAGAAATTGTTTTAGCAATCCTAGATCGGTCATGGAGAATGCACTGTGCAATGCTCTCTTAACTGAGTCAAGTTCTTTGGTGCAGCTACCAGTGATCAAAAGATCATCAACATACAGTACAATAATCAATATTAGATCACTAACATGCTGCATATACACATTTGGATCAGACTTACACCTCTCAAACCCCAAAGATAGCAGAAAATTGTCCATTTTTGCATACCATGCTCTAGGAGCTTGCTTGAGCCCATAGAGTGATTTGTTCAACCTGCAAACAAGTGTATGATCAGAAATAAAACCTTCAGGCTGCTGCATATAAATCTCCTCATTCAGATCCCCATGAAGAAAGGCACTTTTTACATCCATGTGATGAATCTCCCATCGCTTGGAAGCCCCAATTGCCAAAACTAGTCTTATGGAGTCCATCTTTGCCACCGGTGCAAATGTTTCTGTATAGTCCACTCCTTGGACCTGAGAGTAACCCTTAGCCAGCAACCTGGCCTTATACTTCAGATCAGAGCAATTAGATCCAATTTTGGTTCTATAAATCCACTTGCATTGCACTAGTTTCCTCTTGGGAGGAAGAGGGACCAAATCCCAAGTTTTGTTCTCATGGAGTGAGTTCATCTCCTCTTGCATGGCTGATTGCCACCTTGGGTCTGTACATGCTTCTGAATATGACATTGGATCAGATCCAACCATCAAATAACAGGCCTCACTCAGATCAGAATTATTATATGCAAAGGAATTGTGAAATTGAGATCTAGTTTTCCTAGCATCTTGGGGATCTCCCACTAGCTCTCCGGCACTTTGAATTGTTTTCTCTACCCACTTGGGCCTTGAGGGAGGGATATGTTCAGAATCCATATCAACATCATCTTCAGCAATGTCAGAATCAGAAATATCAGAGAATGAATCACTACTTACTTCATCATCAAGACGAGGGAATGAGCATTCCCCATCACCTTGTTCACTAGCTTGCAAAAATTCTTCCTCTTCGAATTTGACACTTCTTTCAATGAAAGTTTTGTGAGTGGATGGATCAAAGAGCTTGTAGCCCTTGGAATCCTCTGCATACCCAACCATGATTGACTCCTTGCTTTGGGGCTGCAATGCCTTTCTCTTCTCCGGTGGAATTCTGGCCCAAGCCCTTGAGCCAAAAATTCTGAAATGTGAGACATTTGGCTTGTGGCCCATCCAAGCTTCAAATGGAGTGATTCCTTGCAATGCTTTGTGTGGTGCCCTGTTCTGAACATATGCTGCACAATTCATAGCTTCAGCCCATAATTTAGGAGACAAATCCCTTGCTTGCAACATGCAAGTTGCCATCTCTTTCAGTGCTCTATTTTTGCGCTCTGCAACACCATTTTGCTGAGGTGTGTAGGGCACTGAGTGTTGCATCTGAATGCCATGCTCTTGACAGAGCTGCTGCAAATTGTTGTTGACATACTCTCTACCATTATCAGTCCTCAAAATCTTCATGGCCTTCCCACTGAAGTTCTCAACCATGCTCTTAAAAATCTTGAAACAATCAAAGACTTCAGATTTTTGCTTAAGGAAAAATAACCAGCAGTACCTTGAGTAGTCATCGATGAAGGTGAGCACATATTTGCTGCAGCCATAGGAGGGTGTGGGGAGTGGCCCTATGAGATCAGAATGTACTATCCCAAGAGGTTGATCAGCCCTCCTAGCCTTCCCTTTGTCATACTTCCTTTCAGGATGTTTCCCAATCATGCAACCCTTGCATGTTCCACTCGAAAATCTGATTTGGGGCAGCCCTTCTACCATATTTTCTTTGCTTAAAACTTGAAGATATCTGTAGTTTAGGTGACCATACCTTTGATGCCATAGCTTGCTGGTATCATTCCCATGTGACAGCAGCACACTTGGTGAAGAAAATTCGAGGAAGTGGGAGAACATGTACATCTTCATGTCATGGTCTGCAACACCCTTTGCAACAATTTTCCCGGTGGAAACTTCTGATATCTCCACTTCATCCTGAGTGAAGACCACCTTCTTTGCTGCTCCAGTATGAGTCATTTGATATACAGAGAGCAAGTTTGCTGCAAGATTTGGCACATACAGCACATTGGAGAAGAAGCCATTCTCCATAGAGATTTTCCCAATGCCATGAGCAGGGATTTCTGAGTCATCTCCCATTCGAATTGAGAGACCACTGTAGGGAGCAAGTTCAGAAAACGAGTCTCTTGAGGAAGCCATGTGCCTTGAGGCACCTGAATCAATGATGAACAAAGGTGAATGAGATGAGCTAGCCACCAAAGCATGGCAGCTCTCCTTGTCTTCAGAAACGCACTCCTTCTTCTTGGAACTTTCAGGAAGAGGAATGTTATTTTTCTGTAGGAGATGGGTCATGGTGTCTATGGTTTTCTTCATGCATGAGCTCTCTGGATGAAAACCTCTTTGACAGTAGCTACATTTTGTCTTCTCAGCCTTCTTTCCCTTGTTCTTGACAGGATTCGAAACCCCCTCAGAGGATTTGGGCCTCTCATCCTTCTTCTTCTTCTCTTGAGGTTTCGACCCCCTGGGTTTTTGCTTGCCTCTTCCACATTTCGAATCTCCAGCTGCAAGAACTTGATCTTTTTGTTTGATGGAGCCCATCAAGACCAGCTTGTCTTGCTCTTGAGTTAGCATATCCATGAAGTCAGCCAAGGATGGCATCTTCCAACCTCTAACTGTGAGCCTTGTGGAGTTGAAGGAAGACACAAAAACTGAGTATTCAGAACCCAATTTGGAGAGAATGGACAACACCAACTGTTCTTCTTTCTTCTCTATGCCACATTGTCTGATCTGCAAGACCAAGTTCTTGAACTTGGTGAAGAAGTCCTGGATGGAATCGAAATTCCCTGGGCTCAGTGAGACAAGCTCATTTTCGAGCTGGTGGCCTCTCATCTCATCAGTCTTTCCAAACAGTGTCTCAAGCTTGAGCCACACTTCATTTGGAGTTGCTAGACTTTCTACATGAAACAGGAGGTCTCTCGAAATGCTGAGACAAAGGAGGCCAAATGCCTCATCCATTCTGTTAAAAAACTTGGATTTCTCCACAGCTGAGTTTGGCTCAACCTCAGTGCCCATCGTGATTCTGTAGAGACCCTTAGATCTCAGCAAAATCACCATTTCTGCCTTCCAATCGAAATAGTTGAAGGGTGTGAGCACGTTTGGGTGAGATGGCTCCATTCTCCTCTGCTGCAATTCGCACTTGCTGACAATGCTGAACTCCAATACCTGCAAACAACTCTCAAATCACTCTGGAGGGATCTACACTCACAGATTCGAACCCTGTATGGATAGTGGGTGCATTCGGGAGAGCATCACACCTGAGAGGAGCCACTAGATTTCTCCAGTAAGCTCAAGGCAATGGCCTCAGGAATTATGTGGTTTCTCCACTGTTTCTGGCAATCCACTACAACAGTCTGCTGGTTCGAATTCTAGCTCCAAGAGCTCTGATACCATGTAAAATCTCAAGCACAGCTGAATCTAGCTACTGTGGATTCCTCACTGGTGAAAGATTGCACAACATTTGCAAGAATGGCATAAAAAATTTAAATGAATGAAGAACAATTACACATGAAATGGTGAATAATGTCAATATTATTAACTGTCCAACCTTAACAAAGGTTAAGAACACCCATATATACAAATCTGGAAGAAATCGAATCCATCTGGAGTGTTCACACTGATCTAGCTTAGAAAAAGCTTAAACCCCCCTAGGTTGACCAAAATATCCCAAACCATCCCAAACTGGTTCGAATCTGCAGTGTGAATGCTGGGAATGACTGGACAGGCCCATGTGACCTCACACATGTGAAGAAACTGGTTGGTTAGAGGTTTGGAGTCTAAAATTGGTCAAAAATGTGACAAAACAAGGCAAGATTGTCCACAAAGAGAGCAAATCCGCCCTAGGTAGAAGAGAAGCATGCTGAGTGCATTAAATGACCTGAGGAGGGCGCTCTAGGCATGCTGAGTGCATTAATTGCCCTGGGGAGCGCTCCACTTAGCTGGTTTGACTCAGCACTTGTTCACATTTGCCATCTAGTTCATGATAATTGACCATTTAGTAGCTAATCAACTTAGGGATGTAATCATTAATCACTTGGGCTAATTAATCATCATTAATAAATGATTAATGTACATAGGTGGAAAAATGTTCTAACAATTATAATTAAAATACCTCTCCAAAACACTCTTCATTTTGAATAGGTTGCTCTTCATTTTGACTACTGGAGACTCAAAAATTATGTGCATTTAACATTCTAGAAAACTGCAAACAAAATACATTTGCTTAATATATTTATTACTATGTAGCAAAAAATTCAATTCAAAATGAATAATAAAAAATCAAATAGATTGTCATAGCATAATCAACAAACCTCTCCCATACTCGATGTGTCATTGGATAACACATCCGATGCTATATCTCGACAAGACTTAGTATAAGCCCTGAGATCATCGATGCTCAATGCATCTACCTCGTCATTCGTCTTGTAAACAAAATTTTGACGAACAGTAGCACGAGCCCTTTCTCGACCCAAACCTACTTCTACTCCAACAAGAGCTGAGGCTAAACCATCACCAACCGATTCCCTTGCAACTGTCCCTAGTTGGGATGTGGGTTCCATCTCTGATCTTAAAGCCACAAGCCTAGGTGGATGAGGTATCTCAGGTGGAGGTTGAAGAGTCGTAGGGTCTCTGAGAGCACCTTTTTGATTATATATTCGTCCCTTTCCAACTCCATAAAATTCGGAAGGAACATCAGTATAGTTTGGCTTCATACCTAAAAAAAACTCCGCATAGAAAAATCTAGCAAAATAATTAGGAACCTCATCATTCCATGGCAATCGACCATAAGCTGCAAGAAACCAATCATATATTAAATGTGCAATTTGAGGATGCTTAAAATATTGCACTTTCAACATTTTTCGCTTAAGGCCTTCTTTGAAATTGAACATTGAATTGGCTTGTTCTCTGGTAACTCTCTCCTTCACAACCTCCCATTTGTCTGGACCCATAACTTGTTCCCTTTTCCTGTGCATCAAATGAACAAAACCATTCGTAGTTGGTCCAAGTTCCTCATATGCATCAATGAATTTGTGCAAAGACCCCAAAACAATCTCTAGACTTTGTCGGCTCTCTTGAGGGAGATCTAAAGAACAAAGATCATTGTTTAGCCTATCATAGTGGGATCTACAACTTTCAAGGATAGTTTGTTGCTCAACACCTTGCCATGGAAGCTCATCAGGTAAATCAGACGGATAAGTTGATATGGGTGTACAACCCTCAGCCAGTGGAACATATGTCGTCCTTGCTCTAGGAGGATCTTCAGGACCCTGCTCTGCACCCACACCTATTCCATCATCTACAATCCTATCTTGATCTTCGTCTCACTCTGTCGAATTACGGACATCTTCTAAACCTTGCTCTACTTCAAATATAGCCATAGTGAAGAGTTAAACTTGTCCAAAAGTTCAAAACACACAAAAATACAAATTATACATTCAATTAAACATTAATGTTCATACCAACAGATGGTTGAGATCGACGCTCTCCAACATATGACAAAGGAGAATCATTTGTACCCCTATCAACTCGTTGGTGATCAGATGACTGTGACCCATACAATAAACTCGAACCCAGTGGTGAATTCGACAACCTTGGGCTACCAATTGGAACACCAATTCCTGATGAATGTGATGACCTCCTATGCTTTCCCCTCGAAGACTCCACTCTTTCCATTTGATATGATTTCTAAATTTACACAAACATTAACAAATTGAAATTGTACATGTTTATCCTACAAGCATAAAGCCATATCTTATAAAAAACTACAACAAAATGTAAGGGTGTCTAAAGTAGTATAAGCTAAGATTTTTTGTAAGTCCCTCTCCTAACTCTAATTAATTAACTTAAATTCCTTACCATTACTACTATTGCAACGTAAAGACATACTTAATAGTCATTTCATTATCAAATATATATTATAACACAGTTAATTGTAGTACTATAGTAACCTTAAAAACTTTTCATCCATCAAATATGGTTGAATTATATATCTCAATTAAAAAACATCTCACAAAATATATATATATACACTTATTAGAAGATTTCTACTTCATATTTATGATAGAAAAATTTACACACTAAAGTTGTACATGTTAATTCTACAAACTTGAAGGCATATCTCATTAAGAACTGCATACCAAATGTAGAGGTGCCTAAAGTTGTATAAGTTAATTTTTTTTGTGAATTCCTCCCCTAACACTACTACTATTGCACCATAAAGATAACATTAATTTTCATTTCATAATCAGATAAAAAGTATAATGCAGTTAATTGTAATAGTATAGTAACCTTACAATTTTTTCATCGATCACTTATGATTTTAATCTATATCTCCATAAATAAACATTACATAATATTCATAAAAAAAAAAAAAATTAGGGAACTCTGTTCAAGAACAGAGAGGAAGAACTTTGTTCATGAACAGAGTTCTTCAACTCTGTTCAAAAACACAACCAATAAAATTTACATGACTATTTTATGATTTAATTTAAAAGTTATATATTTTGCTGATAGTATGATGCACACTATAATGCTAATATGATACACTATCATGCCAATGGAAAGAAACATACACTTTTGATGCAAACACGATGCAAGTATAATGGAAAGTATTTACAAAGTTTCTTATTTTGATGATAGTACTGCGCAAAAATGATACCCTACTACAATTATATGGCACAAAACGATTCTAATATGATGTGTTCATGAACAGAGTTCATGATCATGAACTCTGTTCATGAACATGAACTCTGTTCACTGTTCATGAACTCTGTTCATGAATAGAGTTTATGAACATGAACTCTGTTCACTGTTCATGAACACTGTTCACGAACAGAGTTCATGAACACTGTTCACGAACTCTGTTCACGAACAGAGTTCATGAACACTGTTCACGAACTCTGTTCACGAACAGAGTTCATGAACACTGTCCACAAAATCTATTCATGAACAGAGTTCATGTTCATGAACTCTGTTCATGAACAGAGTTCATGTTAAGGGAATAAAGACTAAAATGATGAACAGATAATTAAAAATAAAGAAACTAAACAATCTAATTTGGCGAAACAATAAATACCTGTAACCCAAACAGCTAGTGAAAAGACTGTCAATCCACGAAGCCTCGTCGGTTCAGAACAGGAACTCTCCAAACAGCAAATATTTCCTTCACACAACACCAAATTTTGTTGGCACCTGAAAACTATAAAAATAGGATAACAAAATCAAAAACAAAACAGCTCGACGATAAAACGTACCTTCACTAACTGTCAATCCAACGTGAAAACCGCAAAACCAACGACACATCGATAATAGCACCAAAAACACAAACGATCAATCCTGCCAACAAAGAAAATTTCATCAAATCGTTACAGATAGAGATACTCTATAGACATCAAACTTCAAATTCTAAAACAAAAATCACCATAAAACAACTACTTACACTCGTAGCCATTGGCTCCACGTCCTTAAGCCGAGCACAGATCCCTGCAGCACCCTCGTCGACGAACACAGCATCCAGCGAGCACCCTCGTCGCTTACAGATCCACCCGGCACTTGAAAACAGCTTCCACAACCACCGAAAACAGCTTCCATAGCCGCGACAAGAAACAACAACAAAGCATGCACCTAATCGGGCAGCAACAGAAGACGAGCAGGCAGCGGAAGGGGTGCACCAACAACAAACGAACAAATGCCAACAGTGAGCGACGACGGAATGCAGCAACAGCATCGTCATCACAAGCGTCGACGACAGAGGGTGGCACAACACAACTGCGGGCCCGCTTGCGGGGTCCAGGAATTTCCAACGCGTAATGCCAAATGGAAGTCGAGGTCGGGCTTTTATGCAGAAACAGTATTCGACCGACCAATTATTCAGCCGAATAATTATTCGGCTGAAGAATTATTCCGCCAAATAATTATTCGGCTGAACAATTATTCGGCCGAATAAACCACCACCTGAATTTTTTTTCCGTCTGGCAACGGTTTGCACACATATCAAGGATAGCCGTTAAACGGAACGGAGAAATGTTAGTGGTTATTCGGTTGAATAACCTCTACATTATTCGGCCGAATAATGAAAATTATTCGGCTGAATAATATTTATTATTCGGCCGAATAATAAATATTATTCGGCCGAATAACCTCCGCTAAGACGATTTTGCACTAGTTTCTCACGAAAGTGTTACCCAGCTTCACGTTTTTACCCATATCTCTCTCTCAATCCCTAACCCCTAATCTCTCTCTATCTCTCTCTCTCTTTATATATATATATATATATATATCCCAAAACCCCACTCCTCACCCTCCTACCCCTCTGCTTAACTCTACTTCTCTTTCCCCCACACCATTAACCATCCATACTCCCCTTCTGATCCAACTCTCTCCTCAAACCCCTATTAACCCACAATATTTGTCTATCTATATCTCTCTCTATCTCAAAACCCTTAACCATCTCTCTCTCTCTCCCCACCTTTCCCTAACCCCCTACCTCTATCTAAACAAACCCCTCTCCCTCTCCTCATTTTCCTAACCCCCCTCCCTCTTTATAACATCTCTCTCTCTCTCTCTCTCTCTCTCTCTCTCTTAACCCCCGACCTTCCTCTATACCATAAATCCTAACACCCACATATCTCTATGTACATTTTTTATTATACTAAACCCTAACCCTCTACTCTCTCTTTTTCTCTAGGCCTCCCTCTTTCCACTTCCCCTTCTCTTTATATCTCTTTTCCACCCTAATACCTAACCATACTCCCCCCAACCATATACGTACATAACTAACCATCGACGCTCCCCCTATGATCTCTCTCTCTCTCTCTCTCTCCCTCCCTCTGAAATCCTAAACCCTAATACATCCCTCTCTCCACCCCCGAAACTCCCCCTTCTCACCCTCCTAATCATACCCACTACTCCATCTCTCTATCTCCCCTACCACTAACCATATTCATATACCTCTCTCTCTCTATCCCTTTACCCATACTCCCTCAAAATATCTCCCTCTCTATCTTTGTGTGTGTCAAACCCTAACCCCTAATATCACTCTCTCTCTCTCTATCTACTCATCCAAACCCCCACTCTTCACCCTCCTACCCCTACCCCCCAACTCTCTCTCTGTCCTCCACCACTAACCACCTCCCCATCCCCTAAATTACTTCTCTATCTAAACCCCTAAATTCCAATCTCTCTCTAAACCATTAAACCCTCAATATATTTCTACCTCTCTCTCTAAACCCATAATCCACAACCTTTATCTTTATATCTCTCTCTAAACCCCTAACCCCCAATATGTCTCTTTGTTTATATATATCTCTCTCAACCCCTAACTCCCTCTCCCTCTATATATTTGTGTGTGTGTGTGTGTATACATGTGTTTGTGTGTGTGTGCATGTGTGTATTCATCTATGTGTGTGTGTGTGTATAAACACCTAACCTCAAATATCTCTCTCTCTCTCTCTCTCTCTCTCTCTCTCTCTCCCCCCTAAGGGCCCCCACTCCTCACCCTCCTACCCCCACCCCCACTCTATCTCTCTTTCCCCCACACCACTAACCATCCATACTCACCTTGTGATATCTTTATCTCTCTAAACCCCAATTAGCCCTCTCTCTCTCTCTCTCTCTCTCTCTCTCTCTCGCTATATATATATATATATATATATATATATATCATTGTCAAACCCCCTCTCCTCACCCTCCCAACCCTCCCCCTAAATCTATCTATCTATCCCCCACACCACTAACCATCCCTATTTCCCTTGTGGTCTCTCTCTTTGTATCCAAACCCCTATCAACCCCCATTCCTCCCCCCCTCTCTCACTCTGTCACTATCTCTACCTCTCTCTCTCTATCTCTAACACCCAACCCCGATTGTCTCCCTCTCTATAAATCCCTAACATCCTCTCTCTCTCTTTGAATCCCTAACCCATACTCTCTCTCTCTCTCTCTCTCTCTCTCTCTCTCTCTCTAAACACCCAACCCTGATTGTCTCCCTCTCTATAAATCCCTAACCTCCTCTCTCTCTCTTTGAATCCCTAACCCACAATCTCTCTCTCTCTCTCTCTCTCGCTCTCGCTCTCTCTCCCTCTCCCTTCTTCTCTCTCTCTCTCTAAACCCCTAACCACCAATATTAATCTAAATCCCTAACCCCCAGTCTCTCTCTCTCTCTAAGACCCTAACCACCAATCTCTCTATGTCTATCTCTCTCTCTAAACCCCTAACCTCTAATCTCTCTATATCTCTTCAAACCCCAAACCACCAATCTCTCCTTTTATCCCTATCTTTCTAAATGCCTAATCTCTCTCTCTCTCTCTCTCACACACACACACACCCAAACCCCTACCCCCCAAATCTATCTCTCTCTCTCCCCCACAACTATCCACCTCCCAATCCCTCACTCTATCTATAAATATACCTCTTCCCCTACCCTTAACCACCCACTCCAACTCCTACCACTAACCACCACCCCTCGATCATTATCTCTCTCTGTCTCTCACTCTCTCTCCCCCTCTCACAACCACTAACCCCTAATCCAAACCCTTGAATTCCAATATCTCTCTCCAAAACCTTAAACACTCAATATATTTCTCTCTCTCTCTCAACCCTTAACTCCATATCTTTCTCTTTCTATCTATGAAATTCTATAGGAAGGATCACTAATCTTGAACAAACCTCACTTAAATTCACAATGTTTTAACTGAGAAGAATTAGGAAGAAACACTGATCAAATCACTCATAAAACTAAAAAAGAGATGCAAAACCTCAATTGGCAGGCTTAGTTTGCATTGGAACCATCTCCCGATAAGGTCTAGTGGCCACCAATGGTGAATGTCTTGTCAACTAAGGTGGAATGGCACATCAATGATTCATTGGGGCTATAAATTAGGGAAGGAGACTCCAAGGAGGCACATAACTGACCAACAGTGGTCAAAAAGGGAACTCCTATAGTTAGTAGCAGTGAAATTGGGTGTAACAGTCAGTTAACTAAGCAATCAAGAGGACAAGGCACCCCAAATCATGGAACTGACTATATGGACTCTTAAAATCATGCATGAGGGAACCTTTGGACTCCAGTGATGTAACCAAGGCACTTTGAGTGGATAATAGGGCTAATGATTTCCAAAGTTAAGCTCTAGGGGGGGGGAATAAGGACTAGGTACTAGGAGACTCACCTACTACTACATGGAATGCATGCAAATCATGAAAAAACAAGATGATATTGTTAGAATATTCCAACGCCCCCCCTTAAACCTGACTGTGAGGAAAAATATAAGTAAATAAATGGGAAAAGTAGGGTGTTGGTTACTGATACCAATGGTCATCCCGTACAAGAATCTAAAATAACTAAGGAAAGAGGGAAAACCTAGTGGGAACAAAACCCCCCCTCGAGATAGACTGTAAAAAATATAATCAATCAAGGTATCACTCACCCCAAGAAGGGATCAAAGATGAGTGAAAGTTTTCATTGAAAAATTATTGGTGAAAATATCTGCAATCTGCTCTTCTGAAGCGAAGTAGACTAGTGTGATGGTACGATCATGCACTGATCCTCGAATATAGTGCATGTGTATCTCAATATGTTTAGTTTTGTGTCTCTGAACTGGATCTGTGGAAATCTCGATAGCACTCTGATTGTCATAAAAGTTGACTGGTGGATTACTGTAGCGAATACCAAACTTTGACAAGATTCCCTGCAACTAGATGCACTGTGTGGATGCATTAACTGCACCTTTGTACTTAGCCTCAACTGATGAAAGAGAAAGATAAGTCTTGTTTTTTCTTGACCAATAGATAGGACCAGATCCAATCATGAAAACAAAACCTGATGTAGAATTCCGATCTAAGTTGTCTCCATCCCAATTTGAATCTGTGTGCCCAACTAGATTCAATGGAGACCCAACTGCATAGTGAATAACATAGGTCTGTGTCCCTTTCCCATAGTGCAAGATCCTTTTGGATTCATTCCAGTGAAAATTGTGAGGTTCTTGCATGTATATCAAGATAGAACTCACTACATAAGATAGATGAGGGTGAGTATGTGTAAGAAACAAAAGACTCTTGATTAGTTCCTGATACAAGGTAATATCCACCAATGGTGAAGAAGAACCATATTCGAGACTAACACCTGAAAGAAAAGAAAATGCTGTTGGTTTTCATTATGTCATGTGAAACCTTTCAAGTAGATCTGATGCATACTTGGACTGTGCAATCTTGATTCCTGAATCACCCTGACAGACTTCAAGACCAAGAAACTGCTTTAGCAGTCCCAAATGTGACATAGAGAAGGCATTGTGCAAGGATGTTTTGATAGACCTAATGCATGAAAATAAACTCCCTGGAATTAGTAAATCATCAACACATAGGACAATAAGGAGAAGAGAGTTACCATTATGCCTCATGTAGACATTCGAATTAGACTTGCATCTCTGAAAATCTTATGACAGTAGAAAGGATTCCATCTTGCATACCATACTCGGGGAGCCTGGTTGATCCCATATAAAGACTTCCTTTATCTGTACACTAATGAAGGATCATCAATGTATCCTTCAGGTTGCTTTCTGTAGATCTCCTCCTCTAGATATCCATGAAGAAATGTACTATTAACATCCATATGATGCACCTCCTAGTGCTTGGAATTGAGGAGAACCTCCAGTGGTTGACTTTTGACATTCCTGAAATTTCTATAGATTACTTGCCACGGCATTATCAACGGCAAACAACTGAATTTTCTAGCCATTTTGGTCGATTGCTATGTCAGGTGGCAAGGGACATTGTGTGTTACCATGCGCATCACTAGTAGCCATATTAGATGTAGCGATATACTAAAATCCATGAGCTTTAGATTTTGTTAGCATGATATACTGAAAGCTATGAGCTTTAGATTTTTGTCTCAGTAATTTTTGTGAAACTTTTTATCACACTTAATATAAAAACTATTTCTGGTGGTTTTATATACAATGTGTCTTATGGTGAATGTGGATCTCATATGGACTGCTTACTTGCATGTGAATTATTTATATGTGCTTATTTACATATTTTAATCATGAAATGTTTAAGAATGTGAGATGTACCAATCTAACATGAAATTGACCAATGAATCGGCAATCGTGTTCATATGTCTCGGGATATGTTGATTTTGGATGAACTCAAACTATCTCTAAAGGAGACGTACTCATATGAAAAGACGGAGTAATGTAGGGTCACGAACGGTGTCGAGTCAATTTACATGAGAGATCACCAGTTGAGAATCCAAATGGACGATAATGTGTTCCACACCATGGGAAGAGGCCTCAATTAGTAATCCAATCACTGCATGATATTCTATGATGTGATTAGATGTAGGACTTAGGAAAACGCCTCTCGAACTTATCATTTCATTGGCAGGGGAATACAGTACCCAATCAATCCAAGAAAGGTTTCAAGTGTGATGACTAGCACCGTCTATGAATCCAAATTAAGTTGTCATATGGGAATTCAAGAAGAACATGGTATAAGAAGTCATACTAGAACTCATTTCAGTTACCTTTTGATTTTGGAAATGTGAGACATGATCGGTGACAGTTGCTTGTAGAACCCCAAAACTAGGAATTACATGATTGAACATGAAGAGTGCAGCGGTTTTCTCATATTCTATGTATGTAGGCATAGCCTCGGCCCATTTTGTGAAATAATCTACAGCTACTATAGCATAACCATACCCCTCGATCGAGGTAGGCTTATAGTGAATGAAATATATGCCCATTTTTCAAAGGGGCCGATGGAAATAACTGGGTGTAAAGGGGTAGGATGGGAGCGTTGTTTAGAATGAAAAAAGTGGTAGGGAGAACACTTCTTAACGGACTACATACAATCTTTAAAATTTGATGGCTAGAAGTATCCCCAGAGTGGAAGTCATTCAATACATGCCCCATACTGGAAGTCATTCAATACATGCCCTGGAGTGGAAGTCATTCAATACATGCTGAGCCTCATCATGGGTTAAACAATGTTGTAAAATTGAGTCAATACCATGGCGATAGAGAGTGTCATCGATGGTTAGATAGTATTTTGCATGATGGCAAATACAATGACGTTCATCATGAGACAACTGAGGTTTAAAATGTTGGGTTTGGAGATATAAGGTAATATATACATATCATGGGTCAGATGTGTTGATCAGGAACAATGACTCATCAGGAAGAGAGTCAATGGGATAATATTCTTGAGAAACACAGGCAAGTTCTGCAAATACTAATGATTTTTTCGCTTTGGATTTCTCAAATAGTAGGTTGAATTCTTGAAGAATTACGATCCACTGTGATTATTTTCCCCCCAGTACTTGGAAGGTTAGGACATGGTACATGGGGTTTGAATCAACGATAATAGTGGTTGTGCATAGAAAAATGTAGTGACGGAATATCTAGATGGATAAAATAGTTTCCAGAGCCAACTTATCAACATCTGAATAATGTTGTTCAAAGTTAGCAAGACTCTTACTTAAGAAATAAATCACATGTTCTTTCCCATTACTATATTCCTATACGAGTACCATACCAATCATGGATGTGGAAGTAGCAAGATAAAAGAGATAATCCTTGGTGTAATCAGGTGGTTGCAACACAAGTGCATTCGTAATGGCGTGTTTTATATTATCAATGCGCTTTGCGCGTATTCATCCCAAACAAAAGGAACTCGCTGTTTTAACAGCCGCATATAACCATGTGTCTTCTCCGCGTGATTACACATGAAACGGTGCAAGTAGTTTTCATTCCCCTGCAAACTTTTAAGTTCAGTTATATTTGTTGGTGGAGGTAGGGCTAGAATGGCCTCTACCTTCAGGCAATCGATATGAATCCCATAATTTTAAACAATGAATCCAAGAAGGCGTTTGGACTCAATGCAGAATATGTACTTATGAGGATTTAGGCAGATATTATAGTAGCGGCATCAAAGGAAAACCATCGTTAGTTGGTCAATGTGAAACTCAAAATGATTTGAATGAGCTAAAAAATCATCGAGGTAGGGATTCATGAAATCCTTAACGTCATGAAAGTTGTACGACATAGCCCACTGGAATGTGGCACCAACATTTTTTAGGCGAAAGGGTAATTTGCGATAGGAAAATGTGCCCCATGGACAGATGAAAGAAATCTTGTGCTGGTCAGCTAGGTGGATCTCGATTTGGTTATAGCCAGAGAAGCCATCCATGAATGAAAAGATGAAACTACCGGCACATTTTTTGATAATCTGGTCAATAAACAGGGTAGGGTAATTGTCCTTGGGACAAGCCTTAATCAAATCCCTGTAATCAACACATAATCTAAGGGTTCCTTGATTTTTTGTAATAGGAATGATGTTGGAGAACTATTCTATCAAGGGGATATGATAAATAAAGCCATCTTTCAATAGCTTTTCAATTTCTTCTTTAATAGCTACATTATTTTGAGGGTGTACTGGACGGAGTTTTCACATGGAAATTTTTGCGTCGGGATACATTTTGATCTCATGTACAATGATTAGGGTCAATCCTGGGCATTTCTTGATAGCTCCATGCGAATACGTCACGAAATTGTTTAAACAAGGTCGTATAAGTTTTGATTTCTTGAGAAGAACAAGTTTGGCCAATATGAATATGCTCCATGACACTAGGTTTCATCGAGATGTCAATAGAAATGGTAGGTGTAATTTTTTCCAAGTTCCCTTCGGTTACTATATCTTGTGTGAGAATAGTAGATTGAGGATTAGAAATGACATCTGGTGAAATATGTTGGGCCCAAGTTGGGACAAAGTTTTGATAACACTTTTGACAAGCAGGAAAAGTTGAGCTGAGCGCAGCTCAGAAAAAGATGTAATTTTATTTAAGTGTTGAGGGTGCTGCGAATTTGTGCGTAGCATCCAAGTTTTGGTCATGCTGCGAAGTTGTGCGTAGCATCCAAGTTTTGGTCATGCTGTGAAGTTGTGCATAGCATCCGAATTTTTGAAGTACCGCGAAGACCAGCGCTGCGAGGAAGCAGTGCTGCGAAGCAGTCAGGCCACATGGAGCCAGTAAAGTGGAGTGTTGGATGAGGATCAGGTATAGGTACTGGATGGACTAGTAGTGGTCTAATTGTGGAAAGATACTCTACAAGTGTCGGGCAGCAGGCATGAGCAAATCAGGAAGGCGGCCAATGCACGAGTTTATTAAGGAAAGGACAGCTTAGGGAAAGCAATGGCTTGGCATGCCTAGTGGGAGAGACCGTTAGAGATGAACGGTTCAATGAAAGTGACCTGTTGGCACGCATGCGACAGGAAGGTCGATAGCGACAGAATGAAGATGTCGAGAACCGCCACGACGAAGTAGACGCTACCAGATTCCAGCAAGCCGGTTTAGGGAAACCGACACAGTTTTGTAAACCCTAAGGGTTTTTGGGTTTAGGTCTTCGGCATTGTAAAGACATGACCTTCGGGCATGGTCTATTTAAGAAGACAATTTTGTATGGGATGGGGTTACTTTTTGTTGTTACATTTTTGGGTTCTAGATGTTGTATTGTAAAATCTCTTTTGAGTTGAAAAGATTGAAAAGGCTCTGCAGCTGTGTGCGCAACGACCTATCTGAGAGGAAGGAGATTCTGTAGCTGAGTGTGCAGACTAAGAACAGTTGTCCACATTCCTTTTAAAGATATATATATTACCAACCGTTCTTTTGGATGTAGCTTCCCACCCGGGGAAGTGAACCATGTTACATATTGTGTTGTGCGACTGTGTTTTATGGATGAATGCTTATCTCTGTTTTCTGTAAATGAATGTCTAGATGTTTCCTTGCATGTTATTATGAGAGAACTATTGTATGTGTTTTCTATCAGAAGAAGTATGGAGATGATATGTTAAGTTCTGCATGAATAGATGAATGGTGAACATTTAGCTTATGCTTGAGAATAATGAATCAGTTAGTTGGTTAAGCGTTAAGAGATCACTTAAGTAATTCCTTATACGCAATAGAACAATGCATAATGATTAGATTGTATCAATAGAATATGCTCAAATTGTAACCATACCAAGTGGATGAATGAATAGGAGATGGATAATCGGCTGAGTAGTTGAATGACTGGGTGAGTGATACTCAATTCAACACCTTAAACATTTCCGTGTGCTGCAAGTATAAATTTTAATCAAATTGTTCGCAGTTTCTGTAGAATTCCTGTCGCAGAAGGACTTGGTAGTACGGACCACGGCATTGTCCATCATTGCGTTGTCCCATCTCACAGCGCATACCCCTTATTGCATTGCGCAGTATGTCTGTCCAAGCAACTCGTCACTTACTGTGGAAACCTGATTCCATAGTACCCCATAGATACACCTCAGGTGAGACCTCAACCTGCTCGCAGGTTATTTCCAAAAGGGCTAGTGTGAAGGGGTTTTGTTGGTCAAAGGGAAACCGCGAAGAACCTGGGTCTTATAGAAAACCTCTGGGTCAGTTATAGCCAACAAATGGTTCCGTTGCCGCACTAGAATCTGTGATGAGTTACAATCATGATGTGTGACGAAGAATACCAGTTCCCAGAAGGCTCTGACAACTGGCATCCTGAAAAGAGAGAAATCGAAGCTTGGTGGGACAAGACCATAAGAGACTTTGCAAGGCAAGAGAATAGACATCCGCGTCTATGTGACACACAGTGGTCAGATAGATATCTGTAGAAAGATATTCACGAGATTTTTTGGGCATCATTTCCAAACGAGCTGCACGTGTGGATCTCGTGGCTCGCAAAAAAGAAAACCGGTTTTCAAGGACGAGTTCCTACAAAGTGGACTCCTGAGCTCATAGTGCAGCTCAAAGCAATAGACAGCCTATTGACATGCGCAGTTGATTTTTGAGTCGATCATATGCTAGAATGCTTTGTAACAGATTTTGCTGTAGACACACTCAAATCCTACAACCAAGCAGAAGCATACTTTTTCGAAGGATTCCAAGGTAAGTTGTTGAATAATCTCAATCTATACATTAAGATGCTATTAGCTGAGAAAGGTGTTTTAAGAATGCAGTAATATTCTTAAGTCTATCATGTTAAACAGTAAATATAGTGATTCTGATGAAGATACCCATAATCTTAGAAGTGGTAAGAGGTATATATTTAATAAGAATCTTGGAGGCCCTGGACTCCATATCGATACTGAGATTCCTTGTGATATTGACAACGAAGCCACACCACCATTTACCCCTGAGAACCCACCAGCTACAGAGACTGCAACACATTTATCTCAAAACCCACCCGCTACGAAGCCCACCCCGCAAAATACTCAACCCAATACATCTATCCCGACAAGCCCATTTGTTTTCATTGCATAGAGCCCTTTACAGCAGCCGCGCACTAATCTAGGCTCCCCACCACCTAATAGGACAATGGAAAACACAGATATGAAGCTGCCGATATTCAAAGGAACTGGCCTAGAAGACCCTGACCAGCTTTGGTTCCTTTGCGAAGCCATATGGAGTGTAAGACAAATCCAAGATGATGTCATGAAGAGAGCACATCTCATCACCACTTTCAAGGACAGAGCTTTACATTGGTTCATGCAGTACTCTAACACACAGCTGAGAACCCTCACAGAAATTAAAGCTATGCTTGTGGCAGAGTTTAAGAAACCCAAATCTGAATCTCAGTGTATAACCAAGTTGAAAGAAATAAAGCAGAAACCGACTGAAACGGTTTGGGAGTTTGATCAAAAGTTCAAAACCCTATTAGACCAACTAAGATTTGTTATAGCCCCGGAACAGCACAAGGAATGGTTCATTGCTGCGTTGTTGCTCCATATTAGATCACCATTGATGCAGCAGAAGGTTACATCGCAGGTAGAGGCCTTGGAGATCGCAATGAAGCTAGAGGCTTCGCTGATTGGTGAGACTAGTTCTGGAATGTCTCAGATCCATAAGCAGTTGACCACCCTGACACTAAAGCTACAAAGCATGAAGAATGGAAAAGAAAAAAGGTATGAACCTAGACATGAGGTCTGGTGTACAAGTTGTAAAGGAGAAGGCCATGACCGGGAGCATTGCCCTTTATTCCACGACTATCTTAATAGTGGTGCGCCCAACCTAATAAATCAGAATTAGGCCCCATGGTGTGAAATTTGTAGAACCACAGGACACAGACCTGAAGACTGCTATCTCATACAGAAGTATGTGAAAACACCTAAAAATTTATACTGCACCTTCTATAAATCAGTTGGACATGATGAATCCAACTGCCGCGCATATGAGCTAATGAATGAGAGAAAATGAGATATGGACTCAATGCGAGGCGCTGGCTTGTACCACGTACAAGAATATAACCAGCTGAAACAAGAGAATGCACAATATGACCAAGGAGGATACAGAGGTCATGGTGCTGGATACTGCGGCAGGGAAAGAAATGCTGGCCCGGCGTAGGGAAGAGGCTGCACCTAGATCATTTGTTATAATTGTGGCTAGCCAGGTCACGTATCTAGAGATTGTGTTAACCCATGCACTACGTGCAACTATTGTAAATCATTTGAGCATGTTATTGAAGATTGCCCAGTACTAGAGGTTGACATGCAGAAAAGAAGATGAACGGATGCACCAAACACGAATGTCCAGTGGATGACAACAGAGAGAAAACCAGTAGACCCAAGCATCAATGTGGTCACGCACAGTGGCACTGAGACAAGCCACAATAGGGGATAAAAGCTTCCACATCAGGGGAGGCTCACATAAGGCAGACTCCTCTTGAGACAGTATGGATAAGGAAAGCTCTAGGAAAAATACCTGCTCTTAACCTACGAAAGAACAAGGAAGTCTTTATCGACGCGTAGGATACCTTCAGAGAACCGACAATAGAGTCACAGTGGATCCCGTTGCACAGTGAAGCACCACGTGTTGAAGACATGCCAATGTCTTATGATAAAACAAGCACTGTGACGGATGTTAGCACATCCGTTGCGCAATTCCTGCGAAGCTGCATGAAGCTACTCAAAAGTGAAAATGCCATAGTAGAGCTGCAGAAGCTCATAAACCAGTATGAGCCGCAGACCGGAACAAAGACTTCTGACAGCGCAGTACATCACATAAGGAAGCATAAAAGAATAGGCTGAGAAATGAGACTTACCGCGCAGATAGGATATTTTGAAATGGATGAAGTCATCCTTGATCCAGGATCCGAAGTAAATGTCTTAACTAAGTAGACATGGCAGCAAATGGATCAACCAAAGTTGTCATGGTCACCTATCCAGCTGAGAATGGCTAACCAAGAGAAATTCATACCTTTTGGCTGGTTAGCTGACGTGATAGTCGACATCGATGGAGTCCAAAGTCATGCAGACTTTGAAGTTATCGAGATTGTGGATGATAGTCAGCCTTTTCCTGTGCTACTAGGAATTGACTGGGCTATAGATAACTTGGCTAGTATCAACTTAAAAACAAAGAAGATGATATTTGAAGGGAAGCATCTTAGGTTTATCGCACCGTTGGATCCTGCAGATGGTGACAGATACAGTGAGCTGATTCAGGAGGAATCCAAGGCTCAAGACTTGGATAGACTATACTAGCTCACAGCGAACTAGGAAGATTACATTAATCCTACTGCAAATAGTACACTCAGCTAGACATGTGACAGCTCCTGCGTCTCTGATTCGGAGGCAGGGCTGGAAAATTGGCAAAGCCAGATGCATGAAGTATCAGGAAGAAGATGCGCGCAAGTTACAAAATCACTCCGCTGGATTGGAAAGGAGGTAAGTCCTATTCCCACATATGATGGTTCTGCTAATGTTTACACTTTCATCCAAGAATACACTACAGCTATTGCATATGAGCACAGATTACCAACATTGGATATGGCACTACGCGACACACCCGCCAGATGGTGGAATGCGCACAAGCAGACATTGACCATGTGGGATCAATGCAGAATTAACATGCAAATTTGGTTTGCTGACCGGGTTACTTTACCCTTTGAAAAGTTTAATGGACAAATAGATCCTAGTAAGCACATTGAAGTCTGTTCGCAGGCATGGCTAGAAAGGCCACATGAAGAATGGGTGCATCTATTTGTACATATGCTCGATGAGGGCATTCCAAAGAAATGATACCTAGACTTGGAGTTGCGCAGGGAAACCACTGATTGGAAAATGTTGACTGCAAACTTCCAGAGGGACTTCAGCTTCGAGGACGAGAACCCGCTAATCCATGAGGCATTGCAGTTAATTAAGGAATGCATATTCAGGGGAGATTGTCTTCGCGAAGATAATACATGGGAAGAATTCTTTGAGGCAGATAGCATTCCTATGAACCTACACTTGAAATGGAAGCAACATGAAGAACATCCCATAGAGTGTTATAACCTAGCTGAAGAAGATGGTGATGGAAAGGAATACGATGATGATGTCCGCGCAACATAAACATACCAGAATCGCAGGGTGCACAAGACGTAGAAGGACCTCCATTAGAAATCCCAGATATGAGCAGACCAGTAAAAACACAGAAGGTGAATATTGGCACAAGTGAAGAACCGAAGTTCACAGCAATCAGAGATTATTGGGATGATCAAACTGTTGCAGAGATCGCTGACACTCTGCATGAGTATCAGGAGCTGTTTCCGACAAAATTTACAAAAATGAAAGGAATTCGGGGAGACCTAGGAGTCATGAAAATACCTTTGAAGCCAAGCGTAAATCCCATGAAGCAGAGACCATACAAACTAAATCCGTGCTACAAAGAAAGAGTATGCGCAGAGTTGGATAAGATGCTTGAAGCAGGAATAATTGAACCTGCCAAGGAATCAGAGTGGATTAGTCCCATGGTATTTCAGGACAAGAAAGTGAAGGGTGAGATCAGGATCTGTGTGGATCTCAAAAAATTAAATGATGCTTCCATGCACGACCCATTCCCTACTCCATTTACGGACGAAGTGCTTGATAATGTTGGAGGGAATGAGGCCTACTCTTTTACTAATGGTTTTTTGGGGTATCATCAGATAAGGATTGATCCCACAGATAGGCATAAGATGACTTTTGCTACATAATGGGGTTCGTTCCAATATACAGTAATGCCTCTTGGCCTAAAGAAAGCACCTGCCATATTTTCCAGAGTGGTCATCGCAGCATTCAAAGAGTTTATGCATAAGTTTCTCGAAGCATATTTTGATGATTGGACTGTGTTTGGTCTATTGAAGAACCATTGTGTGAACCTCATAATGGTGCTTGAGAAGTGTCAACAACATCAGATCTCTTTAAATATAAAGAAGTGTATTTTTTGTGTTCCTTATGGGATTCTACTTGGGCACATTGTTTGTAAGCAAACATTGATGGTGGACCCTGCAAAGATTGCAATTATTGTGAATTTGGCTACACCAACTTTCGTTAAGATGTTGCACTCTACCTTAGACCATACTAGATACTACAGGAAATTTATAAAGGGTTACGCGCAAATAACCGCAGCAATGGAGAAGCTGCTAAAGAAAGATGCACCGTTCATTTGGAACGCAGAATGTGAACAGGGTTTTGACATGCTGACTTTGGCGTTTCTAGTCTTTCCAGATTAGACAAAGCCATTCCATGTCCACGTTGATGCATCATGCATTTACCTAGGAATTGTATTAGCTCAGCCAGGAGAAGGAGGTATTGACCACCCTATTGCATTCTCGAGCAGGAAGCTCTCGACAGCGGAGAAACATTATACTACTACGGAAAGGGAAGGCCTTGCGATGGTATATGCACTACATATATTCAGACACTACTTGCTTGGTGCGCACTTCCTTATGTTCACTGACCATTCTGCATTGAAATACTTGGTCAATAAGCCAGTGTTAGGGGGGCGCACATGCAGATGGTTGTTGCTATTCTAGGAGTATGATTTTGAAATTGTTGTTAAGCCCAGTAGACTGAACTTGGGACCTGATCATCTGTCAAGGATTGAGATAGGAGAAGAGCCGATGAACATTGAAGACAGTCTGCCTAATGCACAGCTATTTTCTATACAGTTTGCCGATGATTATTATAAGGATATCATTAGTTTTCTGACAACAAGGCTGGCACCGCAGGAATTATCTGTCTAGCAGAAGAAGCAGCTAGTGGTGCACACCGCAGACTTCACTATAATTGCAGGTCAGTTATACAAACTCGGGCTGGATGAAGTCCTGCACAGATGCGTACTAGATCATGAGAAAGTGTTTATTCTAGCAGACACGCATTCAGGGATCGCAGGAGGTCACTATGTGGGAAGGGATACCGCATAGAATATATTGCACGTAGGGCTATGGTGGCCGATGATCCACAAAGATTCCAAAGAACACTGCAGGAACTATGATGTCTGTCAAAGGATAGGGAAACCTTCATGAAGAGATGAGATGCCATTGAACCCACAGTTGACCTTGCAAGCATTTGAAAAATGGGCGATTGATTTTGTGGGTCCTATAAACCCACCAGGAAAAAGAACTGGTGTGAGGTATATTATTACTGCTACTAATTACCTCACCAGGTGGGCGGAAGCAAAGCCAGTAAAGCACTGCAGCACCAGTACTGCTGCGCAATTCATTTTCGAAGACATATTGTCAAGATTTGGTTGTCTGAAGATTTTGATGAGTGACCAAGGTACTCACTTTTTGAACAAGACCATTGAGGCACTTACAGAGGAATTCCACATTCATCATCAGCGCAGTACTCCATATCATCCACAGGCGAATGGAACTGTTGAGGATTTCAATAAAATATTGGAGGACGCAGTCACTAAGGTCTACAACGTCAATAGAAATGATTGGGATCTGTGTGTCTCCTCTATGTTATGGGCATACAGGACTACATGCAAGAAATTGACAGGTCATACACCTTTTCAGTTGGCTTATGGGAAAGAAGCTATAATGCCAATGGAATATATTGTCCCTAGTTTATGGATCGCTACATTCATAGGGATGGCAGACCGCACAGCATTAGAAGAAAGGTTGCTACACCTCGTTGGGTTGGAGGAAGATTGCTTCATTGTCGGCTTCCACCAGCAAGTTCAAAAAGACCGTGAGAAAGCATGGCATGATCACCATATAAAGAACAAGTGCTTTCAGGTAGGTGACCTAGTCCTCCTGTATGATAGCAAATTCATGAAGTTTCCTGGTAAATTTAAGATGCATTGGCTTGGCCCATATACTATGATACATGTTACTAACATTGGTGCAGTCCAGTTAGCCACTTTAGCTGGCGATACCCTACCAACTTTGATAAATGGAAGCAAGCTAAAGCTGTATCATGACAGCCCTGCTTCGTAGAATCCTGAATGATAAGCAGAGGGAAAAATTTCTAGGTGTCAAGTACAATTGAAATTGGACACTCGAAATGTAAAGGAGCCTGTACATGTACAATAAGTAGAACAATGTGTGTACCGCGCAGCACTGCTGATGCTGCATGGGAGAAAAAAAAAATTGGAAACCACACAGTTGAAAATTTTTGGCACTGCGAAGTAACTGTGCAGGATCGCAGATGGCGTGCCATGCAGTTCGGTGCAAGATTAAAAAAAATAGCCATTATATGACCGTTGCAATGAACTGCTTCAGCATTTCATGAAAAGATAGTCGTTCTGATCATGCTGACGATGGAAGGGATTGAAAGATTCGTTCAAATTCGCCAACATACACTACATTAAATGCCCATCTAGCCATTGGAAGGCACGGGGAGGACTCAGTTGCACCTGTAAATAACGTCGCATAAGGACTCGTGGGAATTACCAAACACTTAGAATTTTCATGCATTGGCTCTTGTGTTAGCAATCCTTAGTCATATCTTAGAAACAGTTCCCTACTCTCGCCAGTGAATGTCCAAATCACCAGATAGAGAAGAAGAGCTTACACTTCAAGAAGCAATCCGAATCTTTCATCACAGGGGGATTGCAGAGTTAATGAAAACCCCTGCCAAGAAGACTATACTTGAACCCAGTAAAGCGTCTAGAAGGTCACCTCAACATAATCCGATCATGCAAGACAAAGGGAAAGCCACAACTGGACCACAAAGCAAGACTCCCAAGACAGGCCAGACGGCACCAAGATCGTCGTTCTTTCAGAAGGAACCCTTGAAGTTGACACCGGAGTATATATCACCACGGGCGTTGGATGCCCCAGTCTTTAAATTAGCCAAGAATGCTAGATATGAAATCCCCTTGTCACCCATTTCGAAGCATGTAGAGGTTTCCAAGAACCTGCTCGGGAAGATCCCATACTGTAAATGGGAAGACTATGACCTCCTAGGAATACAAAAGGAAGAGCCCCATGATCCCAAGTACCTACAGTTCCAACCTAACCAGTACATGTGCTGGAAGAAAGATGCGAAGGGCATATTTAACTTGGTCACCGAAAGCTGGTTGACACCAGTAGTGGAGTCCAGATTGCTGAGCCTGCTCTGACTACCTCATTTTGATCGTTCTCTAGAACTTAATGTAGTGGTTCACACTCTGATGGCGAGAATTCACCAAGGATACCTATGGATGGATCGAAATGTGGATTTGAACATTGAATTAATCCATCGCATAACATGACTAAGCAAGCGCGGAAAGGATCCCAAGCACTTATTCCAAGGCAAGGGTAAGGAAAAAGAAGCTATCGCAAAAATGAAGCAGAGCCATGCATTGGTGAAGGGAAAAAGAGGATTTCCCATAGAAGAAATTAACGATAGAGCGACAAGATTTGTCACACAGTTACTCACAGGAAAAATCATAAGAACAACTAGGCATCCGGAGGTGCCTACAGGCGTAATACTACTTGGTGTTGTAGAGGCTTAAGGGACCCGATTCAATTGGTGTCAGTACCTTCTAAATGAGTTCCTGAATGAACTCAATGATACTTAGGAGAATGGAGGTGAGTTCCACTTCACGCAGATGATTATCCTCATTGAATTCGTAGGATGGAAGGAACCAAAAAAGTATGTCAGTGTAATTACAGAAACCAACAATCCAAGAGGATTCTGCTATGCCAACCTTTGGGAAAATCTGAACGCAGAACGGCAGCACGCGACAGTTGAGGTATTGTATCAGTATTACACCCAGCTGCGCCAGGTGATCACGCGTACGTCACGCTTTACAAAGTAGGTAACATCGAAGTATATTTGCATTATTGATTTTATGGTGGATATGAGATGTATCTTTATTTCACCCAAGGAAAAGATGAAGAAGCCAGAATGGTATGCAAGTAACTACCATATGTATGAGGAGGACATTGATATCCTCATGAAAGACTAGCCGATCGATTTTCATGTTGAAGTCATGGAGGTTGAGACAGACTCTGAAGAAGATGAGCCAATCCCACTGTCATGCCTGATTGTTGAAGAAATAGGAAAACAGAAAGAGTCTAAAACCCCGCAGAAGCCAAAGGTGTGGAAGAAGATGAAAGCAATAAAGAGTCAATCTGAGATAGTGTTGAACGAAGAAGACTTCGACATGATTGCAGAAAAGGTTTTAGAGCAGATGGAAGGCCTGATGACAGAAAAATATAAGAAGGACAAGGTCATCCAGGATGACCTACAAAATACTAGGCTCGTACTGCAAGGTCTTATGAAGAAAATGGACGATGTCCAAAAGAGCCTAACCTTGCCGCGCGAAGCAGGAGCTGAAGGGAGGTAGGCAGAAACATTGCAGTAGGCACCGCCGCAGCTAGCCATAACGTTTCCTTCAAAGACCAAGGTTGTTCATCTAGACCCATTGACCATAGCGTTACCAATGGTAGAACAGATCATTCTGGACACATAGGGTGTCAAGCGGGTAGAGCTCGACCTAGCCAAGATTCCCTTACTTGGATTACACTTTCTGCACACGCAGATCGTCGATGAGATGCATAAAAGAACAATAGAGTCCATGAAGTCACAAGCAGAGTTGCACGCAGCAAACAGGCAGCTCGAGCTGCACATAGAAATGCCGCTACGTGATGAACAGGACCGCTGGAAACAATTAGAGACTACCATATCTACTGTTGCCTAAGATATTGAAGGTCTAGAACTCCGGGATGATCCTGCGGACACAGTTTTGAGGATCAGAGAAAAGGTGAGATCTTTGAATATGGAGATGCAGGATAAGGACATCCTCTATGAGGCCGATCTTGCCGCCTTGAAGGAAAAACTGAATACACAGACGCCATTAACTGAGTAGCAGTTAAGAGAGAAAGCAGTGAGTGCTGTCGCGCAGAGCATAACGAGTGAGATGGTTAAGTGCCAAGATCTCTTGGAAAAGGTTTCAAAGGCATTCACTACCCTTGAAGAGGATCAAGGGCTACTGTAGGTGAAGACCGTGGTAAAAGAAAAGCAGACGACGCTAGAAAAGTTGGGCGTAGAGGTCAAGGCTCTGCCACCTAGGGAGAGGCTGTCGAGGTATAAGGAGATATCAGGCTTGAAGAAGGAAGTCCACGCATTAAGAGAAAAAGAGACTGAGATGGATAATCAGTCGCAATAACTCCTGGAGGATGCCATGGGGGTGTCGCAGCAGATAGAAGACAAGCTGAAGGAACTGCGCGACAACCAGGAGCAGGTACAAGGACAAATTGGAGAAGAGATAACTCTAGCACTGCTTGAGACAGTAAAACAAGTTGAACAAGATACCAGAGAAGTAGTGGAACAGTTGTTCGGCACATATAACGAGTTTGCGGCCAAATTAGTGCCACCGGTCGTGGAGCAGAGTGAGACGACCGAAGCAGCAAGTGGCTTGGGGATGAGCCACATGTAAGTGTTAGGGGCATGTTGGGTCCAAGTTGGGACAAAGTTTTGATAACACTTTTGATAGGTAGTAAAAGCTGAGCCGAGCGTAGCTCAGAAAAAGATGTAATTGTGTCTAAGTGTTGAGCATGTTGCGAAGTTGTGCGCAGCATCCAAGTTTTGGCCATGGTGCGAAGTTGTGTGCAACATCCAAATTTTGGAAGTACCATGAAGACCAGTGCTACGAGGAAGCAGTGCTACGAAGCAGTCAGGACATGTGGAGCCAGCAAAGCGGAGTGCTGTACGAGGATCAGGTACAGGTACCGGATGGACCAGTAGTGGTCTAATTTTGGAAAGATGCTCCAGGAGTGTCGGGCGGTGGGCATGATCAAATCAGGAAGGCGGCTAATGCACGAGTTTGTTAAGGATAGGACAGCTCAGGGAAAGTGATGGCTTGGCATGCCTAGTGGGTGAGACCGTTAGAGATGAACGGTTCAGTGAAAGTGACCTATTGGCACGCATGCAACAGGAAGGCCGATAGAGATAGAATGAAGATGTGGAGAACTGCCATGATGAAGCAGATGCTACCAGATGCCAGGAAGCTAGTTTAGGGAAACCGACACAGTTTTGTAAACCCTAAGGGTTTTTTGGTTTAGGTCTTCGGCATTGTAAAGACATGACCTTCGGGCATGGTCTATTTAAGAAGAAAATTTTGTATGGGATGGGGTTACTTTTTGTTGTTACATTTTTGGGTTTTGGATGTTGTATTGTAAAATCTCTTTTGAGTTGAGAAGATTGAAAATGCTCTGCAGCTGTGTGCACAGAGACCTATCTGAGAGGAAGGAGAGTCTGTAGCTGAGTGCACATACTAAGAATGGTTGTCCCCATCCCTTTTAAAGATATATATTACCAACCATTCTTGTGGACATAGCTTCCCACCCGGGGAAGTGAACCACATTACATATTGTGTTGTGCGACTGTGTTTTATGGATGCATGCTTTTTCTGTGTTTTCTATAAATGAATGTCTAGATGTTTCCTTGCATGTTGTTATGAGAGAATTGTTGTATGCATTTTCCATCAGAAGAAGTATGGAGATGATATGTTAAGTTATGCATGAATAGATGAATGGTGAACATTTAGCTTATGTTTGAGAATAATGAATCAGTTAGTTGGTTAAGCGTTAAGAGATCACTTAAGTACTTCCTTATGCGCAATAGAACAATGCATAATGATTAGATTGTATCAATAGAATATGCTCAAATCGTAACCATACCAAGTGGATGAATGAATAGGAGATGGATAATCGGCTAAGTAGTTGAACGAGTGGATGAGTGATACTCAGTTCAACACCTTAAACATTTTCGTGTGCTCCAAGTATAAAGTTGAATCGAATTGTTTGCAGTTTTAGTAGAAGTCCCACGGAAAAAGGACTTGGTAGTGCAGACCGCACTGTTGTCCATCACTGCGTAGTCCCATCTTGTAGTACATACCCCTTGTTGCGCTACGCAGTACGTATGTCCAAGCAACTCGTCACTTACTGTGGAAACCTGATTCCACAGTACCCCATAGATACACCTCGGGTGAGACCTCAACCTGCTCGCAGGCTGTTGCTAAAAGGGCTGGTGCGAAGGGGTTTTGTTGGTCAAAGGGAAACCGCGAAGAAACTGGGTCTTATAGAAAACCTTTGGGTCAGTTATAGCCAACAAAATAATAGTTTGAATATTATTCTCTACTATGTCTAAAGATGGGAGGAAGGATTATTGATGGTGATGGCCCTCCCATGGAATCTCATCCAATTTCATAATATCCATAATGGA
Organism: Larix kaempferi; assembly: GCA_027924585.1. NCBI lineage: Eukaryota > Viridiplantae > Streptophyta > Pinopsida > Pinales > Pinaceae > Larix > Larix kaempferi. Next base: position 477,729 of record BSBM01001166.1, on the reverse strand, counting down.
TTCGTCGGAGGGGAATGTCTAGAGGAGATAATCCAGTGATGTTGAGCACAAGTTCAACTAGGACGGTAGAGAATAGGGGTCTGATGCTACCAGTTTATGGTCATCAGGTGAGTCCGACACTGATTGGATGGAATTATAAGTAGCCTCAGTTGGGCTAAGAGTCATCTAATCTCCAATCGAATCAATGCCAATACAATCGGGAAAAATCCAAGGGTCAGTTGAGTTGGAGGAATATGGGGGCATGTACAAGATCATGTTCATCGTGGAAAATTTTGATGGGGAATCAAGTGTTGGAAAGAATCCCATCAGGGATGATTCTTTAAGGAGTCCTACCCTAAAAGTCTCATATATTTGTGAATAATTCCTTATCAAAGTGAAATTATCCGCGGGATGAGTTGTGTTGTACAATGTACAAAAATCTAATTGGTCAATGGTGACAATTTTCCCTTGATGGGAAACTTGCACGATGTGGAAGACGGAGGATGCGACTGTATTCATAGCGTAAAATGAGTTACGGTCAAGTAATAAGTTGTAGTCCAATGGAACTGCAACCACTTCCACATTAATGGAAATGGTATTACCTCCTAATTTAACAGCTAAGGATTGTAAAATCCCATGTGGTTGGAATCCATGTCTGTCAAACATTTTCAGAGTGGTAGGAGAACGGTTCAGTTCAGGAGATCCCATGGATCTTCAACAGGACAAGGACAAGATGAAAATAGAGGATCCTTCATCTAGAATAGTACGATGCATATTTTTCCCAGGAACTTTGGTAATGATTTCGAATGCCAGTTGGTGGGAAAGCCTCAGCTTAAAGTATTCCAGTCTAAACATGATGATGTTAGATGATTCTGGATCCACTTCTCTAATGATAGATAGCATAGTCTTACCCTGATTAGGACAATTTTTTAATACTTCAAGGGTCGTTATAGAACATGTCGCCTAGGCGCTATCTTCCACAATGTTGTAGCTCTGAGTGGCCCGGGCATTGTGGTTAAAAGTTGGTTTTCAGATTGTGCTTTAGGTGGACGCAATGCTACATCTTGTATAGGTTTTTCTATTGTCAAAGGAACTTGTGTAGGAGGGGTAGTGGATGTGGACATGGAGGATTTTTCATTATTACATCCATTAGATTCTTTTTCTAGAACAGAATCGTATGTGTGTTCCCTGGTAGATAAGTTAACCATTTCACTATGCATCATGAGAACATGAGTGGTTGTGGATGTTTCTCCTTATGAGGGTGTTTGTTGTTGTGTAACCATCTGCTATTGTTATGTGGAGAAGGGGTCCATTAAAACTGTGGGTTGAGGATTTCCTTTTAATAAATTTTGTACTTCTTGATGATGTGGAAATTATTTTGTGAAGTGGTCATCATTGCATAGTAAACATGGATATTTATCCTTCCATTTTTATTTGGAATAAGTGGTTTCTTGATTGGATTTTTGTTCCTGCTGGGTAGAATATTTTTTGGATTTACCTTTATTTTTTTATTACCACTGGATTTCTGAGATGAAGCAAACTGGATTGAATTCACCTCCACAGTGGGAGGAGGACTGGGTGAATGGTTGGTGTTATTACCAGCCTATGACAAAGTTGGATTTGAAACCATATGGCTTTGTGATCTAGTCAATTGGGTGGTAGGATGTGTTTTAACGAAACTAGTTATGTCATCGACATGTGATCCCGTAGTTGGTTTCATTGGTTCATGAGTGGGGTGAGGGGCATTGGGAATTATGTCATATAAAGTGTCATATTGAGTGTAGACTAAGTATACATATTAGGCACATGCAATGGATTTTTCCTATGTAAATGCCCCACCCATAGCGACATATTTGGATATGATAGGCAATAATGATTTGGTGAATCAATCAGCCAATAAATTATCCAGAATAGGAGCCTTAATGATCCAACGTCTTCTCATCCATTCATGAATATGATCGAAAATATGAGTGGATATAGATTTCCGGAGCGAGGTTAAAATATCTGTGTCAGTTTCATAGCAAATTGGTAATTAGAAATGTGTAAGAAAGGCCATAGCCAAGGATCGAAAGTCTGCGAAAGAATGTGGTGGTAATTCAATATACCATTTGGTGGTCGTGCAGGTGAGGGATCTCTGAAAGATCCTCAAACAAATAGAATCATCCATTAACGAGTTCGAGGAATACCACAAATGATATGTCATTACATGATTTTTGGGATCCTCACCATGTTTGTTGTAAAACATGGGTATGTCCTATGGAATCTTCATAGGAATGGGTGGCCAATTTATGTCATGTCGAACGGGATTGTTGGTCAAATGTGACAGGCCCAACAGATCTTATGTAGCCAGAAATGGTAACTATTAGTTTGGATGTAGATATTGGTAATATTGATATGGAATTTGGGTACTAGTAGGACCATATATTGATTGATCATAAGGTGTAGGCATGTATGGTAGTGGTCCTCCCATAGAATATTGGCCATATGGCGGGGTCCTCCCATGATAGGAGGTTGGCCCGACGGTGGGATTCCTCCTGAATGAGGGGGTCCTCCAAAATGGGGGGTTTTTCCAGATCATGGGGGTGTAGGTTGGACATGTGGTGTAGGTGGAGGAGGGACAGGTGGTGGGGGTGGTGGGGGGGGAGGGGGTGGACCGTCAGCTGATTGTCTGGCCGACGGAAACTTTTGTTGTCCCCATGGGTGTTTGAATTTCTAGGGTAAGGTAATATGGGATAAAGGTTTCCCAGATCATTTTGGTAGATTTGACTCATTGCCATATTCTGATTACCTGAATATGTGTAACCCCATGTAGGTTGACCCAAATAGATGGGCCCCATGTACAATGTCCCCATGAAGGTTTTCCAATGACTGGAGGTGGACCTCCAGTCATATTATAAGCAATAAATGAAGCTTTACCTCCAATTAAATTATGTCCAATTACTAGAGGTTTCCCTCCAGTTAAATTCAGTCCACCAACTAGAGGTTCCCCCTAGTTAGGTTTTGTCTACCAACCGAAGTTTGTCCTGTAGTTATGTTTTGGCCACTGACCACGGGTTTCCCCATGGCCATATTTTGACCACTAACTAGAGGTTTGCCTCTGATTATAATTTGTCTTGAACATTGTGTTGCAGTTACAAAGTTAACATTGGCTCAAGGTTTCCCCCCAGTCATTGAGTTCAAAAGAGGTCTAGAACCGACCAATTGATTTTGATACGATATAGGAGGAAAAGATGGTTGGTCTGGTTCATAGGAGGTCATGTTGGGCACATAAATTCCTAGAAAAGAAAGAGTCACTACTACATATGGCTCAAAATTCCAACGAAAGTTTGCCACGAAATAGTTTAAATCGATGTTTTCGTGGAAAAACAGTTTAAATTTTTGGAAATTTTTGAAAACTCTCTCGACGATCGTTGCTATAGTGACAGTATGGACCTGTCGTTGCTATACCGACGAAATGTCCATACCATCGCTATAGCAACGAAATTTCAAAAAGAAAACTTGTTTTTGTTTTTCTTTTTTAACGGTCATTGACTTTTTTTTTTTGAAATTTGATTGTTGTGCATTTTCACTGGAACTGTGACCATCATTGATCTATAAATACATGTTCTTAAGTCATATTTTCATAATCATTTTCTATAGTTGCAGCGATCTTTCTATTGGTTTTTCGTTCTGCGATTTCAAGAGTCTGGTACTGATTTGACACATCGAATTTTTGATCTCATTCATTTTCTAGGTTAGTTTGACTGGAATGCACTAGTCTTTTTTTTTGTTGCGCCCTTTATGTTCCAACTAGGGCTTCAATGCAATGGAGAAAATGTTTATATAGTTTGGGATTTTTGTGACAAAATGTAATTTTATAAATTTGTCATTTGTGTTAAAATATAAATTTTTAAATTTTCATTTCTGTTAAAATGTAATTTTTTAAATGGTGGTTTGTGTTAAAATGTTAATATCATGACCATCATCGTAGATTTCAAGTACACAATATAATTAGATTTAACTAGCCCCCTCAATATAGATAACTAATGAGACGACAATTCCTTAGCCCCTTTTTTAAGGCAATATATAAATTCATGTTATGTAGAGTGAATAGCCATTACCCACCATACGCCAATACCTATTGGAACAACATGTAGTAATCCAAGGGAATTATAACTTAGGTAATCTTCTACACATGATTAGGTAATCCTCTAGTCACCTCCTTTAATTTTTAGTCTCCTTTAATATATATATACTCTATTCAATTTAGACATACGTTATATATTGATTAATAAGTTTTTTTTGTTGTTATAGGCTATCAGAATGTCAAATAAATATACCTGGGAAGAAAACAATAGGAGGTATGTTGAGGCTAAGGCAGCATTGGAGGCGAAGGGTGATGGAAATTGTTATTTGCCTTCCAATGATTGCATAGGTTTTCGAACTAGAAGAATTTTAAGAACATCAGCTGAAAAACATTGTAAGGAGAAGGGGCATGCTGAAGGGGGGTATGAATATCATCCCTTAGTAAGACGTTATTCATTACATATTGTACTTGTTGATGTATTTGTAACTTCGAAAGATATTCACTTGTATATTGTATTTGTATTTTATTGTATCCCCAATGGAGATGTATTATTCCTCCCATTGGAAGTGTCGTCAGTTTTACTTGCAAATGTCGCAAGTTATATTGTAAGTGTTGTAACTTATACTTGATGGGTTATTAGACCACCTTGATGGGGTCGGCCCTGTATGAGTCATGTCGGTTAAAGGGTTATTAGACCACCCTAGTGGGGGTCGTCCCAGTCAACATTGTGTTAAGTGGTTAAGTTGGGGTCGACCTAGTTATAGTTAAAAGACAAGTGAAGTAGTTTATAAATATAGCCTGTGTCTCTCTCATTTTAAACATTCTATTATTCACTCACTTCACATTAGTGAGAGAGAGGAGGAGTGCGCACAAGTGGAGGAGGAGCATGCTGCTGAAGATATCTATCTCTTGGGTTTGATCATGGTGATCTTTGTATTGATTCTTATTCTATCTCTGAGGAAGTTGCGGGCTTTTTCAACTTCTTGGTTTTCCCCAGTGAAATGTTTTGTGTTTCTTGTCTCTTGTCTCTTATGCTTGATGTACATGTTGGTATTTCAATTAAGATCCTAGATATATTGAATTAAATGTTGAAAAACTAACATGGTATATGAGATAGCTTGAAGGAAGGCGTGGTATGGCATTTATGAGACTTATTGCACTTGCAACAAATTAGAAGCTAGGGCTTCATATAGCAAAAACCAAGCATTGTGGCACTTTCGCTACAAATCCATTTTGGCGAAGGTTCAGGTTCTGAAAATTTTATAGGTCATATATAACATCCCAATGTACCTTTTTTCTTAAGCACAACATTTAATTTGTTGTACTTTTTGTTTTATGACCTGTACAATCTAGGGTTTCTGCCTCTTCTAGATCTTAGTCATAAACATGTGACCTAGGAAAAAAGGTCACAACTTAGGCTAGGAAGCTCCAAATGAAATTCTGTAAAAAGTGAAAGTAAGAGAATAGACTTTAGTTTCTCAAATAAGTTTTTCAGAGGCCGAAGTTGAACCAGTGACATGTGGCATGCCATACAAGTTTTCTCTCCTATTTTATCCCATAAATAGGTCACGTTGCGACACTTGGCATAACTCTCTCTCAGAGAATCCAATTGAGTTCAGACCTGTGGGTTTGGAAAGATGATAGGTCATGATACTAGAGGTCGAAGTTTCAGACCCTGTGGATTCGTAATTTCATAGATGTACCATAAACAATCAAGTGCATATTTTTGTCAAAACAGAATTGGATTCTAAGCACCTTCATTCTTGGCTTGTCACTGCTACGGGAATTTAGGGCTTCAGAGAAAGTTGGAATTTTTGGAATCGAAGACCACAAATGAATTATCCTCTTCAAAATTGAAATTTAGAGACCAAGATCGAATTTTTTGGTTGGGCAGAAGGCTTGTCTTGATCAAACCCTAGTTCAAGAGTTTGATCGGAAAGGTGGAAAATTAGGGCTTCTGCAAAAGTTGGAATTTTTTAAATCTGTGACCACAACTGGAAGATCCTTAAAAAAATCAAAGTTTAGAACACAAGATCAAACCTTTTGGATGGGCAGAAGACCGGGCTTTATCAAACCCTATTTCGTTATCCTGTCCAAAAGATCCAGAAGCTTCAAAGGCAATTTTGAGGGGTCAAATTTTGCAATTTTCAAAATTGAAGTATACCAGCTTGATTAGCTCAGCAAGGTGCATCTTTTCATCCAATCAAAAGTTTGAAATTCAAATTTTGAATTTGTAGGGTTTCTCTGACAAACCCTAAACCAGCTCCAGATCCAGTTTCATCAAATCAAAGTGGATTGGGTTAATCCTAGAAGAGAATGAATTGGACACCTGCATAAGTGAAGAAGTTCCAGTTCCAAAGGGAGATAAGGCTAAGGCCTTACATAAGAAGACTACAAGCAATCTCGATAGGTATGACTTGAGAAAATATAGGTATGTTTTGAAATATGTTCATGATTAAGTTTATGATATATTTGTCTTCATATTATTGAGGTTAGTACAATCTTGATTAATTTTAGACTTGTCTTATCACCCTAGTAAAAGTATGAATACATGATAGAATACATTCACTGATTAGGGTTATGACACTTATGATTGTACTAATGCACTGTGATATTGTATGAGGTTGATGTTGTCTGCTAACATGAAAGGTACATCAAGAAAGTTCTAGTTCAAAGAACATATGACCATGTTGACATGATGACAAAGACGCATCCATAGTCATGGATCGCATAGAAGATCTACTTACTAGGTATGTATAATTTGGTTCTACAATGGTTAGCTTATGAGTTATGCAGGTTACTAAGCACAAGTCATTGAAGAGAACAAGAATACATTGTTTGGGTATATTAGACATAACTAGCTAACATGATATTCTAGGTATGTTTTTCCTATATCAAGTTAGAATCCTACCTTGTGTTAGGATCTTATACTTTTGTATGAATGATAATTATTATTCTTGAAATTATAAGTTTGAGTAATCATGGGATTATGCATATTATATTTCTTACTTTGATTAATGATATGACTAACCAGAAGAGTCCTATGGTCAAAAAAGAATATGGATGAGTAAAAGAAGTCTTCCCTGAAACCTTGAATACTAATGCTTGTGATAAATTATCTGTGTGTGAAATAATCATGACCATACATGTTAAGTTTATTTAGGATCATAATGTTTTGATAGTATTGAGATTATACTAATGGATGTATGATTATGTATGAGAAATTGAGGATGACACTAGTGCACACTTAAGCATGCATAATGGTCCAGGATGAATATAAGTTGAAGGATAGGTAATCCAGGAAGCAAATATCAAGAGGGAGAACACTCCAGTAGTTCCTACAAGGAAGCAAAGATTGAGAGGGAGTCCACCCTACAACCAAACAAACATAAGTATTTGAATTGTCATTTCTTGTATATATGATTACTTAAATGATGTTGTCCAGTCATGATATACTTATGTTCCTAGATTTAGGATATGTATTATGCATATTAGGAAAGTTGCATTAATGAACAAGATACTACTAATATGCAAGTAATGGGTAAGTGGCCTATGGTACTGAACAACATTCCATTGCTACTTATCTAGAATGAAACCTCTTTGCTGACATATTGGGAGTTGTGCACACTCTTAACAATGTTCTAGTAGAGATGGAAGGCATATAGAAAGTTACGAGATATGGATAAATGTTGTATTGAAGGATTGGCTAAGATAATTGCATGATTGTATGACATATGTCTTTATGCATAAGAATGTGTTTTTGAAAAACTATGAGAAGTTTCTAATCATGCAATTGAATTTGACTTGTAGGAAAGATCGTGTATAATCACCTACAAAAGGACAAGAACATTTGTTCCAGCAACGAAGTTCAAAGAAAACTATCTAATTAAATATATTGAAGAATATGAAGTTCCCAGGATCCGGGATGCAATAATGGAAGGATTCCATGATCGAGGAGTACCAGTCGATCATGTTTGGGATGTGATCCCAAGAAGAGAAGGGAAGTCTGTTGTGACTTCCAAGTGGATCTATAAGATCAAGCATGATGCATATGGTAGCATAGAGAAATACAAAGCGAGGTTTGTAGCTCGTGGCTTCTCCCAGAAAGAAGGGATAGATTATGAAGAGACTTTTGCACCTGTATCCATATACACTACCATCAAAACAGTACTTTCCCTGGCTGCAGTGATGAAGTGGAAGATACACCAGATGGATGTCAAGACAACTTTCTTGAATGGTGTAGTCGAAGAGGAAGTGTATGTGGAGCATCCACTCAGGCTTGAGACACATGACAGGGATTCATATGTGTGCAGATTGAAGAAATCCTTGTATGGATTGAAGCAAGCTCCTAGGACTTGGTATGGTAGGATAGACAGCTTTCTATCCATTTTTGGATTTACCAAGAGTAAAGCGGATTCCAACCTTTACTACAAGGTTGAGGAAGGAAATCCTATGATACTACTATTGTATGTGGATGAACTGTTTCTTACAGGTGAGGATGGGTTGATTATCAATACGAAGAGGAAGCTTGCTGTCGAGTTCAAGATGAAGGACTTGGGGATGATGCATTACTTTCTAGGCATGGAGGTGTGGTAGAATGCAGATGGAATCTTCCTTGGACAAGGGAAGTATGCAGTAGAGATCTTAAAGTGGTTCGGGATGATGGACTGCAAGGCCATGACCACACCTATGGCATCGAACCTAAAGCTATTGTGTGATGCTTCATCTGAGTCAGTTGATGCCACGATGTATCGTCAGATGATTGGGTCCTTGATGTACCTGATGAACACAAGACCAGATATTTTATTTGTGGTGAACACATTGAGCCAGTTCCTGAAGGATCCCAGACGTCTTCACCTGGTTGTTGTAAAGAATATTTTGAGGTACCTGAAGGGTACAATTGATTATGGGCTCAAGTATGATGCGAATCAAAAGTTTAACCTGGAGGGTTATGTTGATTCAGATTGGGAAGGCAGTGCTGCAGATAGGAAGAGCACTTCTGGGTGTTGCTTCAGTATGGGATCAGGTGTGATCTCTTGGTTTAGCAGGAAGCAGTCCTGCGTAGCACTGAGTACAGCCGAAGCAGAGTATGTCACAGTTTTTCAGCTAGTTGTGAGGAAGTATGGCCTAGGAAGATACTGTATGAGTTATTTGATCTCCTGTTGGATGCTACTGGTATCTATTGTGACAACCAGAGTTATGTGAAGTTGTCAGAGAACCCGATGTTCCATGACAGGTCGAAGCACATAGAGATCAAATATCACTATATCAGGGATATGGTGCTGAGAGGAGCAATGAAGCTCCTATATGTTGCGACAGATGAGCATGTTTCAAATGTGTTGATAAAACCACTAGCCAAAGTGAAGTTTGAGTACTTCAAAGAGAGGCTTGGTGTTCTTCATATTGAAGACACTCCGAGGAAGAAGTGATGGGACATATTTGCAGGATCCATTCCAAGCATGGTGATAGGAGGATCCTTCCATGGATGTGGATGTAAGCACTGTGTGATGAGCATCAGGATGATGCTCTAGTTCCTTCTTTGTATATGCATCAGTTGGATGCTTTGTATGATCAATTGGATCATGTATTATGATATGCATCAGGATGTTGCAGTGACGATGATCAGGATGATCATGTGTGATGAGTATCATGATGATACTCTGGATGATATGCATTAGGACGATGCAGTGACGATGATCAGGATGATCATGTGTGATGAGTATAAGAATGATACTCTGGATGATATGCATTAGGATGATGTTATGACGATGATCATGATGATCATGTGTGATGAGTATCAATATGATACTCTGGATGATATGCATTAGGATGATACTATGATGATGATCAAGATGATCATGTGATGATGTACATCAAGATGATGTATGGTGAGTATCAGGTTGATACTCTGTGGTCGTGGACAGGTTGTATAGATGAGCATGTAAATTGCCCTAGGAGATCTTGTCCGTCATGCTTCAACACATAAAGGATCCTGGGATACTCTTTCGAGGTTTTGCTCTGGGAGGACATGTAAAATTGCCTTGGGAGATCTTGTCGGTCGTACTGCGGCACATAAAGGATCCTGGGATACTCTTTTGAGGTTTTGTCCTATGGCATATAATAGCGCACTGGGAGATCCGATAGGTTGAGCAGTATGCTCATAATCAGTCCTGGGATGCTCTTTTAAGGTTTTTTCATGACCACATGTAAGTAGACCTGGTATATCTTGTCGGTCGTGCTTCAGCACATAAAGGATCTTGGGATACTCTTTTGAGGCTTTGTGGTGACCACATGTAAGTAGACCTGGGAGATCTTTCTGGTCGTACTTCAGCACATAAAGGATCTTGGGATACTCTTTCAAGGCTTTGTGGTGGGGGTCACATGTAAGTTGACCAGGGAGATATTTCCGGTCGTGCTTCGGCACATAAAGGATCCTGGGATACTCTTTTGAGGCATTGTGACACACGCAATAAGTCTTGAGAATTCCATAGAATGGCCAGTGTTGATGAAGACCTACAGGAGGTGGACCTACATCCAGCATGAAAAAGGGTTGGCTCTGTAGAACTTCCTATGACGAGAAGAACTATGACATAGCCCAGTGATCAAGATGTCAAGTACAGCAGCAGTGATGATGATGATGCTCCATGATCCAGTGATGATGATCCAGCTCCAGAATTGAAGACTTGTGTCAAGAGAATACCTTCCTAGTTAAGAGGGAGTGTTGATGTATTTGTAACTTCGGAATATATTCACTTGTATATTGTATTTGTACTTTATTGTATCCCCAATGGAGATGTATTATTCCTATGATTGGAAGTGTCGTCAGTTGTACTTGCAAGTGTCGCAAGTTATATTGTAAGTGTCGTAACTTATACTTGATGGGTTATTAGACCACCTTGATGGGGTCGGCCCTGTATGAGTCATGTGATTTAAACGGTTATTAGACCACCTTGGTGGGGGTCGGCCCAGTCAACATTATGTTAAGTGGTTAAGTTGGGGCCGACCTAGTTAGAGTTAAAATACAAGTGAAGTAGTGTATAAATAGAGAGTGTGTCTCTCTCATTTTACACATTCTATTATTCACTCACTTTGCATTAGTGAGAGAGAGGAGGAGTGCGCACAAGTGGAGGAGGAGCATGCTGTTGAAGATATCTATCTCTTGGGTTTGATCATGGTGATCCTTGTATTGATGCTTATTCTATCTATGAGGAAGTTGCGGGGTTTTTCACCTTCTTGGTTTTCCTCGGTGAAATGTTTTGTGTCTCTTGTCTCTTGTCTCTTATGCTTGATATGTTGTACATGTTGTTTTTTCAGTTAAGATCCTAGATCTATTAAATTAAATATTGAAAACTAACAGTACTTCTTGTAATAGTACTGATAATGTATTCACATTTTTTTTATCATTTTAAATATATGTGTTGTATATTATACACTAATGTTATTGCATTGTTTGTAAATATAAATACAATTCCCCCAAGATGTCGAGCACCAGAGAGCTATTTGCCACATAATAGTATAAATACTACTTTACAAGACGACGAGCATGGAGATCATGCTATTGAAGATTGAGTTCCTAATGATCCTATGGACAAAAGATGACGTTATTGATACTAATGGTGAAGATGAGATAAATAGATTGCTGCAAAACACATTTACTCCATTGGATGAGGACAACCTCCATGATTTTCATGATGTTCCTCTTCTCAAGAAGTCCCAAGACCTCTTTATGAAGGATCTACAACCAATATTCTATCTGCTCTATTGTTGTTGGTGAACTTGAAGGTTTTGAATGGTTTATCAAACACTTGTTTCACACAACTCCTAAGGTATGTAAAGTTGATTATTTTCCTCTATTTTTAGTGTTAATTAATTCGTAAATTAGGGATATGAAATATTTATGACGTATATTGTTTACATTTCACTTTTTGCCAATGTTGCAGATTGTTGGGTGAATTTCTATTACCACCATCAAATAATTTACCACGCACAAGTCGAGAGGTATTCTTGATTATGAAAGGAATTGGAGTGGAGTATCAATCTATTGGTGCATGTCCTAATGATCATATTATATATTATGGATAGTATGCATCAGAAAAAAAATGCCCACAATGTGAAATTAGTATATATCGAACTGATTGATCAACAAAAGAGATCCCTCACAAAGTTCTTCATTATATTCCCATAATTCCATGTTTCCAACGACTATTCAGGTGCCAAAGTATAGCACATTTTATGGATTACCATGCGAAGAATAGAAGTGAAGATGGTTTTCTTCAAATGTCTCCAGATGATTCTGCATTGAAGAACATCGAAGAAAAATGGCCAATTTTTAAAGATGAACCTCGTAATGTTAGACTTTCATTGGTAGCTGATGGTTTCAATCCATTTGGTGAGCTTCGTTCTACTTACTCAGTGTGGCCTGTTTTCGTCATAAACAATAACCTACCTCCTTGGATGACGATTAAGAGAGAGCACGCAATGTTGGCAATGATTATTCCAAGTATTTTTTTGAAAGCTATAATTATATTATTTCATAAAGTTATTTGCTTAATTGCTGAATGAGAACACCTTTTATATATTTGGATGGATAACTAAATAGCAATATTGTATGTTTATTGATCAATTAGGTAAGTACCAAGTTAAAGATATGAATGTATATATTGAGCCTCTTATCGATGAGATATTGAATTTATGGGTTGGAATCACTATGTATGACATCTCTAGACCAATAGGGCAGAAACAATTTTAGTTCCATGGAAGTCTTGCATGGACAATTCATGACGCTCCCACGTTAACACATTTTTTTGCTATGTAACTTTATGTTGCACATTGTTAAAATTATATGTTTTTAAGGTAAACAACATGCATTTTTTGTTTGAATTAATAATCTTTTGATGATATAACATCAATACATATATCTCGCAGGTCTTCAAACAAAGAGAAAATTTGCATGTCCAGTATGTGGTCCTAGGATAAAATCTCGTCATTCAAGAAGTTTAGAAAACAAGGTGTTCGATGAGTACAGGAACTTCCTCCCTAAGAACCATAGGTACCGAACTATCGAAAAAAAAATTCAATGGTAAAAAAGAGAATGCAAATAAACCACGAAGAATGACACCTCACCTATGGAAGTCAGAATATAACATAAATCGTCGAGGTATGCAAATTGTATATGCAGCATACAATATGTTCACGTAATATTATTATTTTTATATTTTTAGTTAATTTTATCTACCATGGGTGTCATGAATTATTGTTAATGTGTTTTTCGTTTATGTTTAATGACTGTATTTAAGGCATGAATGGGATTCCACAGGGAATGAAGAGTTATCCCATACAATTCAGTAGGTTTCCTTACTACAAGCACCTACAAAAAGCTCATTTGTTTGATACAATGCATATTGCGAAGAATGTAACAGAAATGATATGGCGGACATTAGATGGAAGGTCAGACAAATATAAAATTGGAAAAAATTGTAGTGACATTGCAGAAACCAATCATGCATTGCAAAGTGTAATTATTTCCAATGCCAGAAATGGGAACCGAAATATTAGTCTTCCATGGTTATTGACGGAGCAACAAAGAAATGCTTTAAAAGAGGCCATTCAGAAAATAAGGCTTCCGATGGGGTTTTCGTCGAACATACAAAATATCTTAACCAAAAGGGTGATTTTGGCGGTGTTAAAACTCATGACTAGCATACATTCATTAAGGTAATTATTTACGTATATAATTTCCATTAAGTAAATATTTTTAGTAATTTTTCTCTCCTATTTGGAAACATTAGATAATGATTTGATTTTTGCTACAGTACATTCTACCTTTGGCTATCCCAGATAGCTTCGACGAAAACATAAAACAAGTTATATATGATCTTGGTAAATACATGAGGTAAGTAACAATTTTATATGCATGAAAAATGTTAATTCTTTTGGTTGCATTTCTTATTGACATATTGTGTTTTATAGCTTGGAACTTTATTATATATTATATGTCTCAATCTGGTTGATCATTCATGTTATTTTCTTGCATCTTTTGTAGGTGTCTTTCATATAAAGATATCCATAAAGAAGATATTAGGTATTGGAAGAGATAAATTCCTCGTCTAATGTGTGAAATGCAGAAGTATTTATATCCGGAATTTTTCAATGCACAAGAACACTATCTCATACACCAAGTTGAGGAGATTGAATTGTGTGGACCTGTAAACTCAAGGTTAATGTGGATGGTGGAAAGGAATTTGAAGTCATTGAAGTATTTTGTTAGACAAAGAGCATGCCCTGAGGGTTCTATGTTGCAGGGATATATGCTATATCAATCGATGGTGTACATTAGTCAGTATCTTCCAAATTTAGCAAAAAATATCAATCTGCCTCGCATTTGGCATGTCGACTCCATCAACAAATTTGAAGGGGAGGTCCTATTGGGGAAAGGTAGAAAGAGGAAAGTGAAAGGTAATTGAATGGTGTAAATTTTATTTATTATACAATTAATTTTTCAATTTATGTAATTTTTATTATTCCAGTAGTATTTTAAGGTAAACTAGCTAATTTACAATTCTTAATTGTTATTTTTTCATATAGTTGGTCGCGTGTGGGATGAAATACATTTATACATTGCAAACAATCTTGATTGGATGGAGGAATGGATTGAACGATGTACAGGATACTATGGTACATTATCATGGGAAGGGGTTAGTAAAATGATTAAAACAGTGCATCATCATCGAGAAGAATACCCCGAACTTACGCAAAGGGAAATTGATTTAGCATGCGGTTTAAAAGATAAAAAGGAAAGTATATTTACCCTGCTCATTTTTTTGTTGTTTCATGTTGTATCGAAATATTTATCTCCTTTATGTCTTCTTATATATTTATTTACCAAGACGGTCATGATGCAGCTGATACATCACAATGCTATGTGGTTCAATGATCGTAAATTTCGCATAAAAAAGTTTGATGACAAGAGGAAAACATTTGATTGTGGGATAACTGCAGTTTTTCAAGTCACTAATGTTTCCTCTAGAAGTGACAGGCATCCAGAAGTATCTAAAAATAGGTACTATGGTTATTTGGAAGATATACTTGAGTGTGACTTTAATTCCTTTAAAGTAGTTCTGTTTGAGGTCAAATGGTACAGGCTACAAATGAATGAACGTGATCCCAAAAGAACTGATATTGAGCATGCCAATGTATTTACCATGGTTAATACAAAGGCACTTGAACCAGGTATAGAGCCTTATGTTCTTCCAAGTCAATATGAGCAGGTCTTTTACTCAGAGGTTCCAGGTAAAGCAGGTTGGTCATACATTGTTAGATACTATCCAAGAGGAAGACTAGTCAAGTATAATGCAATAGAGGAAGAAGACAATGTTGAAGAAGAAGGTGATGTAGATCAGGAGCAGTTGGTCATCGATGTAGATGTGTCAGATGAAGAATCCGATAAAGAAGTTGATCATCCAAATGATGTAGCAGACAATGAAATTGACATTGATGATATTGATGATGAATATCTAACAAAAAATGGCATTGATCATGATCCCGATATGAGTGATCTTTTCAACGATAGCGATTCTGAACCAGATGACAATACAGAGGTTGAGTTAGATGAATAAGAATATGAATGACATTGTATAAATGTTGGAATCTAGGAGGTATGTGAGAACATATTTTTGCATAATGTATTATGTTTACGACTATTTATTTATGTTTAAACCATCATTATCATCATCAATATCGTCATCACCATCATCACAATCTTCATCGTTATCATCATCTTCATCATGATAATCATCTTCACCACCACCATCATCATCTTCATCATCCTCATCCTCATCATCATCATCTTCATCATCATCATCATCATCATCATCATCATAATCATCATCATCCTCATCATCATCGTCATCTTCATCATCGTTATCATGATCATCATCTTCACCACCACCACCATCATCTTCTTCATCATCCTCATCTGCATCATCATCATCATCTTCGTCATCATCCTCATCATCATCATCATCACCATCATCATCATAATCATCATCATCCTCATCATCCTCATCATCATCGTCATCTTCATCATCTTCATAATCATCAACGTCTTCGTCATGATCCTCATCATCAGCGTCATCACCCTCTTCCTCATCAACATCATCATCGCCATCACCATCATCATCATCATCACCATCTTCATCATGATAATCATCATCAACATCATCACCCTCTTCCTCATCAACATCATCATCATCATCAGCTTCTTCATCATCATCATCATCATCGTCGCCATCACCATCTTCATCATCATCACCACCATCATCATAATCATCATCACGGCCACCATCATCGCCATTTTCATCATCGTCGTCATCGTCGTCATCATCATCATCATCATCATCATCATCATCATAAATTAACGGTTTCTTAGTGTTTTTTACATTTTCTTGTATGTTGTCATATGTTATAACACAATTTTATTTTTTTTACATAGATTTTGTTGGGTTATGGGGAATTGAGAGTGATGTGAGGAGGGGGAGGGGCCACAAGAGCTTCCACCTTCACATGGTTGGCCCTATTCAATAAAGAATATTAAATTATTCTCGAAACAAAGAGAATATCAGTAAGGCAATGCACAGTTATCATGCTAACCCAAATGGCATCCTTAATCATGTACTGCACAAGGCCAACATTGAAATTTTTTAAATTTGGGCTTGCTTGGATTTAAATTTGGCATGCTTAGAGTATTAGACGCACATTGGCATGCATTGATTCAATAAATTGAGTTGATATATCTCTTTGGTAATTATGTTAATATTTACACTAAATTATCTTTTAAATAAAAGTTGGAAAGATTACTTGTAGATGAATAATATTACAATGCTTGGGACTTATGGTTTGATGATCAACCATAGAGTTTCATAATGGAGTTAAGTGCTAGTAAACCCAGTAAACAACATATTAAATCATGATCTAATCATAACTAAAGTGTGAATTGGTGTATGGAATTTTTGTGATTTAAAAAATCATCATCAAACTCTACATAAATTTATAAAAATAAACTTAATAATTAAAATATTTCTTAACATTGAATTATTCGCCTATAATAGAGTTTAGCATAGCAAAATATGTGCACGCCCTTAAATGAGTAAAAGCATAGAAATTTGAAAGATGTCACTTTGATTATTGCATTTTCTATGATTGTTCGCTTAGACTTTGTGAAGTTCCTCTCAATGAGGAGATGTGGTTTGAGGGGTATTGTCATGTCAATGAGGATCAAGTTGTGGTTGAAACGGGATGTTTCCACTAGACCATGTTGTTAACAATGTGGTATTACTAGGTGTTTCACATGAAAAAAACATAGGTCAAAATATTAAACTTCAAAATAGTAAAAAGTGGCTTTGTTAGACTAGCATGGCTAGCATGGCAAGTTGATGTTGCTCTATAGCCAAATTGACAACCCTAAACATATTTTTTTAAGTGTTGTGGTTCTAATATTTTAATGTGAAATAGTAACAATTTTGCATTTATCTGTTATGGAATTAGAAATTATGAAATCAAGATAGGGTTTGGATTCAAAGTTGGAGAGGGCTAAAATTGAACACAATAATTTGCCATGGTGAGAAGGAAACAAATCCTCAAATTTTCAACACTTCAAAACTACATACTTATGTGACTTTAAAATATG